>JAKSZU010000007.1:116268359-117497109 GCA_026018925.1 Tupaia tana
CATTACTATGTCTCCCTTTCCGACTTATTCCTCTGGTCTTAGTCCTCATTACTATGTCTCCCTTTCTGACTTATTCCTCTGGTCTTAGTCCTCATTACTATGTCTCCCTTTCCGACTTATTCCTCTGGTCTTAGTCCTCATTACTATGTCTCCCTTTCTGACTTATTCCTCTGGACCAAACCCCTCAGCAGTAATGAAGCTGAACAGAAAATTATTCCTTCCCAAACCAAGCACATACACTTAGCAAAATGAGCTCTTCTTGTGCTATTTTCCTTTGAATCAGATCTTACACATCGTGAGCACAGAGTCACGCACAGAGTTGAGACAGAGGCTTCCATCCTCTGAGGATTCATGTGAAGAAACCCTGGCGGATCAGGTTGTGAGTAAGAGGAGAGGGGAAGTCTAACCAAATCACACTTCACAAAGCCTTGTGAACCACTCCTGTGTGTAGTGTTCTACTTTTTGTATTCTTTTAAAGTATAAATGTTTAATCCATTTATTTGATCCCATAGTAAGTGGTAAGACCCTGAACTCTTAGACCCAGGTTGGCCAGGGATTTATCTTCGTTGGTTGAAGCTGAGTCATGGGTACCTGGAGGTTCACAATATGAGTATTTTTCCTTTTGTATTTGTTTGAAAATGTTTTATTGGGTTGTCAGAAAAGTCATGACATGTTTTCTTCTGTGTTTTTCTATATAAAAATGTACCATGACTTTTCTGATAACCCAGTATAATTAAAAGATTAAAAAGTAATTCATGGATTCTAGAATAAAAGAGTCTTGAGGTGAAATTCCAACATAGCCACTTTCTTGCTATGGTACTTTGGCCCAATGGTTAAAGTTTTATGAGCCTCTGTATTCTCATCAATGAAGTAGAGATAATGTCTATCTCAAAGGATTATTGTGAAAATTAAAATTCTGAAACAAGCTTAGTATAGTGGCCCATAAGTGTTCAATAAATAGCAGCTATCATCCTTCCTGTTATTGTTGTTATCTTTGTAGTTAGTGTCATTTTGTGAGTTCCTTATAGCAAGTACTGTAACTTATTCCACTTCATATTCATTCTATCTAGTTCAGTTCCAAGTCCATATAATGAGTATAACAAATATTTACTGAGCTCCTTAGAGGTGCCTGGCACTTTCTAGGAGCCAAGAAAATAGTGGCAAACAAACCAGATGAAAAATAAAACCCCTGCCCTTGTCAAGCTTATATTTTGGTTGACAAGAGACCGACACTAACAAAAAATATAATAAATAAGTATTTTTTGCTGGTCAGTAATAAGGTCAATGGGGAAAAAATTAGCAGAGAAGACTGGTACACTAGAGGACAGTTGCAAGATTAAACGGGAGGGTTAGGGTAGACCTCAACGAGGAGACAACATTTGAGTAAAGACTGGAAGAAGGTGGGAGAAAAAGCCATGGAGATATCTGGAGAACCTCCCACAGTGGGAAATTAATGTTTAGTCTAATAACTGCTCTTGGAACACTCCTTGATATCTACTTAACTCTTATATTACTTCTTAACTTCTGAAATACACTTGCTTGATCCCATCGTAGGCTCCTTGAGAGCTTAGAGCGTGTATTATACTTCATACTTGTATTTGTTCACATAGTAACTTACTCAGTATTGTGCATGGGTTAAGAACTCAGTTATTGTTTATAGAAAATAATCCCACATCTGTCCTTGCTGAGAGTCTTAAAGAGCAGAAACTACAGTGTGTAGGTTTACAGTAAAACTTACTCCTTTCACCTATACCTTCATAAACCACCTTTTCTAAGTTTTATAAGATTGATATTTTCAATTAAGCTAAGTCAGGACAAAGCACACACTCAACATACAGTAGCTCAAGAGGGCTGTTGTAGAGGTGAAGAAGGCCAGCGTACAAGAAAATGAGGGAGACACAACTCGTATCTTTAATGAAGCTTGTGGCAAAATATTTAAAACATCTTAATGCAATTAAAAGTTGCAGTTATATATTGTGTGGCTTTAAATGAAAGCAATAGTTCCAGTTAGATTTGATTCCAAAAATCCAAACAAATGGCCAAAGACTGCTACTAAGGAAGCTGAGAAAAAGATGCCTTGGATTTGCTTAGTATGCAGTCAACAAGATATTCTAATGGGGAGTCACCTGACAGGTGAGACATGATTGTCAACAAGGTCCATTTGGTATGTAGGTCCTTCAATAACAATCCTCCCAGAATAGATTCAAGATAGTACTGCCTGGTCAAGCCTCTGTCCACACAGAATACTGTAGAAAGGCAGCAGAATGACTCATTTGGTCGTCCTCGCTCTCTTCTGGAGAAGAGCCACAGCCAAGAGTGTTAAATTACCTCTAAGATGGTAAATTACCTTCAGGCTTGTTACAGATCCAAACAATCAGAGATAATCATCTGTCCTTCCTAACACAGACCTGTCCTGTCTGGTGCTGAGGAATCTTTTGATCTTTTACCTCAAGCAATTGTGTCAATATAAATGCTTCTCAACTTGGGAACTACACAACATTGATCATTATTTTAAACAGAGGCCTTTACATTGAGATGTTTTGTCCTCATAGAGCCTGATGGAGTAACACATTGTGCAGCTGCCTCTCTCCAGAGAGACCCTCACAAAAGCAGGTTGTCTATCTCCTGTCTCCTAAGGCAACCTCATGAATAAACCATCTTAACGTTAAGTCATGTGCATAAATAATTTAAGATAGGCTTGTGAGGGAAAAAAGAAAGGAGAGGATGTGGGACACTGATCACACCATCAGTATGCTCTCAGTCAAGATGTAAGATGGTCCTTGGAGCTTCGTAACAGGTGGTACATCTTTAAGTTCAACTGAACAAAATTTTCATTCTATCTTATTGTCCCCCTTTCTAGTTGGTAATGGGCAAGGCTTGATAAAATTCAAGCTTCTACAGAATATTCCCATATTTTGTCTTCTGTTAGACTGACTACGAACTAGAAAGAAGAGTGCAAGTCTCCTTCAGAAGTGAATATGGATCCTCTACTCCTTGTGTGGGGAGTGCTACCATAGATCTTTCAGATCCTTCCCTTGAGAGGTTGCAATAATACCATGGAGAGCAGCTCACTTCTATCATTTCTCCTCACTCACGTTTCCTCACTAGGCTGAAGTTATATGACATTTAAAAAATGTCCTTTCAAGTCTATTTACCCATCTGTCCCCTAGAGCAGTCTCTACCCCTCAATCTTTTCTCTTCCACATACGTTTCAAGTTTAGCTCTTTCTGCTTATGTCACTCTTTTCTCCACTCTCTTTCCCTTGTTCTTTGTCAGCCAGAAAAAACCTCCTTCTCGCCATCTCCAACACAGCCTACATACCATCTGTCGAGGTTGGCAGGCTTCTTTTCTCTATTCTCCTCCTTCCCCTGGTGGGAATTAGTAAAGAAAATCATCTAGATCCCCTTTTGAAGCGGCTACAGGCAAACTGGATCCTTCTGAAAAGTCTTCTTTACAACTAAAGTATCTTAAGTGTCACAGAATGGGAGGCAAGCTTTGGAATACTAGTCTGTTTGCTTAAATGCAGGCAAAGTGATATGCAGTACGGGGCATATAGTGTTAAAGACAACAGACATTAGAGTCTGATGACCTGGCTTCAGTCCTGGGCTACACTAGTTGTGTGAGTCATTTTAACAGATCTAAGCTTCCTCATATAGAGAATGTAGAGGACATTGTGTCATCTTCATAAGGTGAAGATTAAATGAGATAATCCAGGGCTGAGCACAGTTACCTGGCCCCTTGACTTTAGAACTTATTAATATATCATCCTAAACCAAGGGGCTAAGTCTTAGTATTTCTCTCAAGAGTTGAGAGAAGAACCTCAACACATTTGTATTTCAGAAGCTGTATCATTCACATTCAGAACATTGTCCTTCCAAGAAAGAATTTCATTGTCTCTCCAGGAAAGAATATCTCCACTGGCTTCACAACCATAGACTACTAGTTACTACTGCTATGAATTCAGGAACCTCAGTGCTGAAAAGCACCTCAAACCTTGTTTCCTAATTGAAGTGGTAATTTGCACATAGAACATTTCTGAGGCTAAATTACAAAGGGAAACCAGGGTTTGGGCTGAGAAGGCTTTCTAATGCCAGGATCTGTTACCTAGCCCTCATCCTCTGGGAAATCCATTGCTTAAGTAATCTGGATAAACTCAGGAGAATATGAGGAAGAGAGCAAACCACAGTAGCCTGTGGGAACATAGGACTCAAGGGTCTAGCAATCTATTTCCAAATCTAGTCCTTTTCATTGATACGTCTTTCATCTCTAATATGTGCAGAAGAAACCCAACCTGGAAACACCAAAATTTGTAGTTTTCTGACTGCAGCTCTTTCAGCTAGAAATTTACAGTGAATAGCCCTTACAAAGATCAGGTCTCCATCCTATGTTAGGGAAATAAAATATGTATTTCTTTTTGTATTTTCTTCAATACATATCTTGGTTTAAATGTACATTAAAAAAGTTATAATGAAGGACCATATTTCTTTTAAATAGGTTTAAAAGAGACATCGATCAATTGAAATAATGAAAATAATGGGAAACAACTTTAAGTGTGGGATTCATGTTCACAGTGGAGCAATTATTCCAATAATTGCTTTGCTATGAGTAGACATAATAGGGGTCTCTTGCGAGCTCATTTGCTCTCATTATTGCTCATCTTTGGTACAAAATCCTCACCAATCTCCTAAAGCTAAGGGTGTTCTGATTTGAACCACCTGTAACATGGAAAGAAGTGATGTTTTGCAGTGGAAACAAAAGACCTGTGTCTTTAGTTGAAAGCTCACTGCATCTCATCACACCTCTCAGTGTACAGGGACAGGCTCACTTCTACTGGAAATGGATGGGCCAGGTAATTATCTTATTTTTTATTTTTATTTTATTTTTAAATTTACTTTTATTTATTTATTTTTTGAGAGGTTTTTACTACAGGGTGCGTGTGCTCACCAGAAAGACAGAGAGAGACAGAGAGGACAGAAAGCAAGAAATCACCCCCCGGGGAGGATTCCGCGCTGCAATCCCTTCTCCTCCATTCTCCTCTCAGGATCTTGGGCACACATGCACATGCACCCAGTGTGAGTTTAAGCCACCAGGTCTGGGACTTGAACTGTGGTCAACTACATGGGAGTCCAGCAACATAGCCATTACAGCAACTGCTGGTTCCAAGGGCCAGGTAATTATCAAAGGATTAGTCTAGGAAAGAAATAATTTTCAAAAATATAAATGAGATTAGAGATTCTCTGTGAAAGCCGTTTTGTCCCAAACTCAGTCTAACTTATTTTTCCTCCTTATTACACTGCCAAGATCTGTGCATATATGTTGGTTTATGGAGAGGAAATGAGCCCACACTATCTCTAGTCTTATTAAGAACATCACTCATCTCTCGGGCACAACTGAGTTTCAGTTTTTATTACCAACCACCACTGACTAGTGGCCAGACCTTTGGATTATTTATAATGGTGGGTGAGAACATGAATAAATACAATTTGCAGAACACTTAAACTTATTTTACCCAAGCCTTCCTACAAATATCTCATTGGAGCAATGACCAAGGGAATGATAGATCAGGTTTGACTCTGCTGATCCAACATGTAGAAATGAGGGCGATCAGGTATTGGAAACACAAGGTAGATAAGCAAATATCCCAAATAACTAAAAAATAAACTATATTTAGGAATATCTAAGATAGAATAGCTCAAGAATAACTAAGATTTGACTGAACGGTAAAAGCCAACTTGTACGGGTTACAGGGTGAGCTTATTTCATTGGATATAGCTACTTAATAGCAAACCACTAACCACACAGGGTGGAGGAGCCTTTGAGGAGGAAACCCATCTGGCCTGTGAGTCATAAAACACTCATGGGTCCAGACTTGGGTACATAGGCAGAGTAGTAATAACAGTCTGATTTCTTCCACCCCCCCCCCTTTTTCAGAGAGATTTGGGTGCAAATGGGGATCTCAGTGCAAATGGTTCATTTAGCCTACTCTATGGCCAGAAGCCATGAGCATGTGATGGCTAAGGGAAGTATGCAAAACTGTCCCATAGTACTGTCATGTTTCCAAAGCAGTTTTGATCAGCAAGAATAAATGCCTGGATTTGAGCAATTGCAAGCCATTTCCCAGGCTGTGAGGGGGAGGGATTAAAAAGACAATTAGACAAGATCATCTGTGTTATCTTATTGAAAGCAAATATCTGCCTTATGTTAATGGCATTTATAGGACCCACAGAGGTAATACTAATGGAATTATAGAGGACATGGCCAGGAATGCCGAACAGGCACCTGTGGTAATTCAATTAGAACCTTCAGGAACCATATAATTGCATGAAATTCTTAGTTTCTTCCTCGTTGAGCAATTTAACAAAAATCTTTATTTATCTGTCTCTCTAAGTACAGAGAAGGAAATAAAGAAGTGTCCTCTCTTAAGCTTGAGCCTTACCACTAAAACTTTCTGCAGGTAGAATTTTTCAGAGCAAACCCTGCCACGCGCCCACACCAAGGGTTGAGGTCTTTACAGCAGAGATTTTTGGAGCATTTATAGAGTAATATGGGTCTGTGCTTGTCTTTCTCATCACACAGAGAAACTGTTTTAAAAGCCTGTCAATGTTGGAAGGAGACCCAGTCATGATCTATTCGAGTCACCTCATTTTATTAAGGAGGCAACTAAAGCTCAGGGAATAACTTACTTATAGGAGTAACTTGCTCAAGGTCACAGAACCAGTTACTGGTGAAAGGGCCCATTCTTTCCAGTCCATGATCGCATTTTCCTCCGTCCAGGATCCTGAACTTTTCCATGCTACTGCTGCAAATGGAAATACTGGTATTAAAACTAGTGAGACATTGACACGTGAAACAGATGCTAATGATGCTTATGAGATGTTTAGCTGTATATCTTACCACTTGTATCAGGCAGGCAGAAATAACGCTGACATTCGTTATCTCCCATCATTGTTCTGTAAGAGACGGTATGGGAGGTTTTTGGTTTCAATTTTACCCAATAACATCTTTAAAGTAACTTGTAGGAAAGTGCATTTTTTTTTTATTCTTCCCAACCCCCTAAAAATCTGTTCTATGATATCATCTTAGTCCTGGTTCTTTTCATCAACAGGACATTTTACTTCCCATTGTTTTGTCATCCACAATTCAAAGATGATAGATATTGGAGTCCTTTCTCCCCAAGAAGATGGTTCTGAGGTCCTAGGTACCCAAGTCCAGGCAAGGACACTGTGCTGTATCCTCAAAAGGACACCCGTGTTTTATGTTTGAAATAGACAGATCACAAGGAAGATGAGACGTGCTCATTCACCTGATATGGGGAATGAGGATGAGATGCATTCTTAATTTGCAGGCGAAAGCTTGTGTCTAACCATTTAGTGAATCAAATCTCTTTCTATCCCTTTTTGATTTTAATAAGCCTTCATTTTTCCCTCTCTCCTGAACAGCTAGCCATGACTAAGAAGATTTAACTCTCTTTCCATACATATGTGAGTGTTTCAGATTTGCATATGTGTAGAAAATGCAAGACCATAAAGTGATGAGGCTGTGTGGTGTGGCATGTGTGTATGTGTGTATACACACACATGAACATGCATGTGAAACATACATATTTGCACTTCCTAATAAGAAGTGGTCTTTAAATAGCCTCTAGTCCCCGTGAGAGACTTGGTACTCTTTCCAATGATATTCTACCAGTTAGAACATTTTTGAAATCTTTTTTCTTTCTTTCTTTCTTTTTTTTTTTTTTTTTTTTTTTTACTTAGATTGTTGCCATAGGGTGCATGCACTTGCTAGAGAGAGACAGAAAAGTAAAGTGAGAAATTCCCTTTCAGGGGTGATGGTCATGCTGCAATCCTTTCTTCTCCATTCTCCTCTTGGGATTTTAGCACCTATACACATGCACTTGGCATGTTTTTCAAGCCACCAGATCCAAGATTCAAGCCACGTAGTCAGCCACGTGGGATCCAATGCCTTAACCACCACACCACCTGCTGGCCCTTGAATTTCCTTTTAAAGTCACCACCTTTTAGGCCTTTATCAGTAGTTTTCTTACTGTTTCATCAAACACCTATTGACTGCCTTTTGTACGGCAAGCACTATGGCAGGGCCTGCAGTTATCATTTGAAATATAGAGGTCAGACTGTGGTGCAGCGGTGAAATGTGTTGCTTTCTGGGGCGGTCTCACATGGGGAGATTCCTAGTTCAAGTCCAGAGACCTCCCTTGAGTATACTGGGCACATACTTGCCCATGATCTAGGGCTGTCTAAGGGACAGGAGTGAATTGAGACATCAAATCCTGTTTAATGATACTGTCTCTCTTTATTTCTGCCTCACTCATGAAAGAAAGAAAAAGAATGAGAGAAAGAAGAAAGATAAAAAGAAAAAAAAAGTTTAGAAATTTTATATAAAAAAAAACTAAAATAAGGTAAATAGCATGCTTACACTCATGGAGCTTACGGCCAGGGGTTTTCCTATACGAACCCCACTCATCTTCACTGTCCTCTTTCTTATTTCATCCTAAATGACTTTTTTATCTAAGCATAAATTATTCCCTCAAAGGACAAACATTTGCCACCATTAATTATATTTCCAAGAAAGTGCTTCACGTTTGGGAGGCACTTCCCAAAATATGACTGGGTCACTGTCCTTTCTCAGTAATAAAATGGTATACCAACGGGACTTCTCTGATAAGCAAAATTCTCTTTTTGAATGTTGCAATTTTAGCATATTTTGCAAAGTATTGAAACTATTCCATAGTCTAATTTTCTTTCCACATACTCAGAAGAGGCCTTGGGCAGATTTGTAAAAAGCAAGGAAAGTGTTCAGTGCCCTGTCTTTTCTCTCAGCATCTTTCTCCTCGTCTGTGCCTGCTCTCAACCTCAAAGCACTGAGTCCTCCTACATGTCTTTTCTTCAACTGAATTTAAATTCCAGAAAGGCTCCTCACTGGCTTTGTAGCTCTAGGCCAATCATTTGACTCTTTTGAGCTCAAGGGAAGTCAAGCCCACACTAACACCTGCATGGGGGAAAGAGTCAGTTCCTAGAAAGCAGCTGGCAAAAAGCCAAGCCAACCTCGGATGCCAAAGGGCAAAGCAGGAGTCATTGACCAGCCATGGAACAGGGCACACCCAAAGCCAAGTAGAGAAAATATTCAAAGTCCTAGCCATGGATGAACAGCAAGAATGGCCCATAGGTACATTGATGGTAACAGATAGGCCGAGAGCAAAAAAATCTGGCAGATGGCATTTTGCTGATTTGTTGCTTCTTTTAAAAGGGGTTGCTGTACCTCCCTCTCTGGGCTGATGCCTCACAGCATTTGTAAAGAATAATGATACCTTCCTCACTAGGTTATTTTAAGATTTTGATGACACACTGAGTATGAAAGTGCTTTGAAAACTGTAAAGTGCTCTACAAATGCTAATTTCTCTATTTACCCCTTTTCAAAACTGCTCAAAGCTGGCAATTTATAGTAAAATAAGAGAAACAAATGCATGGTCAGGAGCAGAGGACTGATAGCATGGAATGAAATGCACGTTTCAATAGATTGCATTTCCCTAGCTCAGTAGTTTTAGCCTAGATGTACATTAGAATCAACTAGTGAACTTTGACACTTACCAGTGCTAGACTGTGCACTGATTGATCTGTGGAAGGACCTAGGTATCAGCATGTCTCAAAAGGTAATTCTAATATCTTGTCAAAATTGAAAGCCATTTTCCAAAGAGAAAATCTTATGTATTAGAATTTAGGTAGAAACCTAAACAACTGCCCTACTGTGTCCAGCTAGCCCTGCATAACCTTCCCGGACACATGAGACTCTGTGTAAATTTTCTCATTTAATACATTCATTGGGACCAGCAGATGACTTAATGGTTATGTCGCTGGACTCCCACATAGTCAACTGTGGCTTGAGTCCTCATCCCAGCAGCTTAAAACTCATGCCAGGCACATGTGCATGCATGCTCAAGATCCAAGTGGAGAATGGAAGAGAAAGGATTGCAGTATAGCCACTCCCCACTTGGAGAGGTGATTTCTTATTTTATGTCTCTCTCTCTCTCTCTCTCTCTCTCTCTGTCTCTCTGGTGAATGCATATGCCCTATAGCAAAAATCTCTCTCTAAAATAAAATAAATAAATAAAAATATACTCATTGGGCAGCCTCTTTGTGTTAGGCACATACTGGTAAGTCACAGGTAAATAATATGAGACTCCTATTTTTAGGTTCACTGTCCAAGGGAGACATAGGCAAGCTTGCAATGTGTAAATCGTGTGATCCTACTTGTGGGGTTCTATGGTAAGGTAAGGAGCCTAAAGGTATAAGACTCCAAACTCTGCAGAGGGAATCAGAAAAGTGTTCCAGGAAATTAAGTTAAATTGAGTGAAGACAAACATGCACAATTTTGCCAAGCAGAGAATAATAATGACACCTAACATTCATTGGACAATTAGTATAACCTGTCACTGCTTTGAGTACTTTACCCCATAACTCATCTAATTGTTCCAATGACAAATCTATTAAGTAGCTGCTAATATTAGCCCCATTTTATTTTAGGGAAGTGGTTCTTTGAATATGGTATAACAATGATATCATCATCACTGGAGTACTTGTTAGTAACTCGTTAGGAACACAAATTCTCAGTCCTTATCCCAGACTCAGAAGCTCTGGGGGTGGGCTTCAGGAAGCTGTGCTTTAATAAGCCTTTTAGTTGGTTCTGATGTGAACATATGCTAGAGAACCACTGCAACAGGGAACCTGAAACATAGTAGGTTAAGTAACCTGCTCAAAATCAGAGAAAGACTAAATGATAGGATTCAAACCTGGGAAGTTGGGCTCAGTTTATCCACTCTCCACTTCTTTACTGAGAAGAAGGGAAAATCCACCCTTCCCACTCTACTAATTCATATGTTGGAGTCCCAACCCCTAATATGGCTGTATCTGGAGAGGAAGTATTTAAGACGTAAATAAGGTTAAATGCGGTCACGAATGTAGGGTCCTAATCTGGTAGCGTTATGACCTATCAGAGATCTTTTTCTCTGTCATGTGAAGACACATGAGAAGGTGGCCATCTTCAAGCCAGAAAAAGAGCCCTTACCAAAAGTAGAACCCTACTGGGACCTGTAGATGCCATAGCGGTTATGTCATTGGATTCCCACATGGCTGACCACAGTTTGAGTCCCAGACCCACCAACTTGAAACTCACATAAGGTGCATGTGTGTGCATGCCCAAAATCTCAAGAGGGATATGGAGAAGACACTGCAGTATGGTCATCCCCGCTGAGGAGTGGTTTTTTGCTTTCTATCTCTCTGTCTCTCTGGTGAGCATACACACCCATAGCATGCACTGACTCTAAAACAAATCACACACAAAAAAGGGGGAACCCTACTGGGCCGTCATCTTGGACCCTCTGGCCTTTAGTATTATGAGAAAATAAAATTCTTTTATTTCAGTCACCCAGTCTGTGGTATTTTTGTTATGGCAGCCTGAGACTAGACTAATATAGACTTATTGAAGGAAGAGGGAAGAAAATATGCAAAAAGGACAGAGACAAGAGAGAGCATGGAATTTACCTGAAGCATAGAACGAATAGAATGGGAAACAAGGTGTTGGATTATGGGCACATGATGGTGTGTGAGAAGTAAGAACTGAAGCTGGAAAGATTGAAGCCAGATCTGACAGCCCTGTGTGCAAGGGAAAGGTGTTTAAACTTTTTAATTTAAGCAACGAGGAGTCACTGAAGGATTTTAAGCATATCAAATTTGCATTCTAGAACAATAAGTAGTAGGGCAGAAAGGATGGATATGAATATGGTGATTTGAGGGAGAGGGTAGATTGATGAGTTAGGAAGCTGTTGCATGATTCCAAGTTCAAAATAGAGAAAACATAAAGCAGGGTCATTGAAATTTGCATTTAAAGTCTAAATATAAAATGTTTAAAATTAAGATGTCTAGGGAACCAGCAGTTAGTGTAATGGCTATGTCGCTGGACTCCCACATAGTCGACCGCGGTTCACGTCCTGGACCCAGTGCCTTAAAACTCACACTGGGCACATGTGCGTGCGTGCCCAAGATCCCAAGAGGAGAATGGAGGAGAGGGGATTGCAGTGAGACCATCCCCCCTGGGGGGTGATTTCTCACTTTCTGTCTCTATGTCTCTCTCTGTCTGTCTGGCAAGCGCACGTGCCCTATAGCGAAAACCTCTCAAAAAAAAAATTAAGATGTCTAGGAAAAATTTATATAGAAATGTCTACATACATATTACATATAAACATATATATATATATATATATATATATATAGAGAGAGAGAGAGAGAGAGGTTTATATAAGTATGGATGAAGAAAGTTGCTTAATGATGTGTATTAAGCTGTTAACATTCCTTATTCATAGCAGTGACACTGAGAGGGAAAGAAGAAATAATTATCATTCTCTCTGTATTGCTTTGCAATGAGCAAGTGGTGTCAGTTTTTCAACAAATACAATAATGTTCATACACATGTGCACACACACAGTTCCGGAGCTCAGGTGTGAGGCCTTGGCTTGAGATGTGCAACTGGGAGACACTGGTCTAGGGAGAGCAGAGAACACTGTGAGAGTTCAGAAACCTTGGGGATGAGGATGGCAAGTGGCGTCTACTCTGTCTGAAGGATGGGCAAAGGAAAACAGGAGAAGATAGATGGACTAGCAGAGAAGGAACCAGAAGAGGCCATGATTGTAAAAAGATTCTTCATCCTTCATTGTATTTTTTTGTCACATAACAGAAGCTCAGTCGTCATTGAACAGTTATTGGCTAAAAGGATGTTTCAGGAAGGGGAGTGATGCCAAAGTCACATGCAGCTAGAAAAGTCAGGGTAGTCCTACAAATGCCCTTTAAGTGTGGCAATTAAAAGGTTTCTGAGAGTCAAAAGAGAAAATGTCCATTTTATTTTTTATCTTTTCTCCTTTTGAATATCTGACATCTCCCTTCATAATCCTGACATGAAGTTATAGACACGCAAACTCATATCCCATACACTCGTTTCACTTAGATGTTGCATTCTATTTTTATCACCAAATTAATATTTTTAGGAAAAGACAAAAAATACCCTTAGAGATTTTTCACTCATTGTAAGATGGGAGTAGGAGAGAGAGAAGCACATGTATAGACCTTTCACCTTTATTATAGCTTATGGCTCCCAAATGGGTGTGGTCGTAAACTTTTTAATTTGGCAGCCTGCTAATTATTTTAGAGAATGGAGCTGTAGGCCAAACTTGAGGAAAATCAATGACAAGTGCTACAAATAATATAGCGCAGTGGTACTTTTGGTTTCCAACGTTGGCCATGTCCACTGAAGCATTTTTTGTTTGACTTTCTAAGGGCAACTTCACAGGCCACAAGAACAGCAGAGAGGATGATTATCTGATACTGTTTGCTCATCTGCTCTGTCCAAGGCCCAAGAGATGGCAGGAGACTGGAGTGACCCTAATCCTCCCCCAGATGCCCCAGGCAGAATGGAATTGAGGACCGTTTTAAGGATTCATCCCCATATTTAGCAACTCACAGCATCTGCTCTGGATTTCTTTGTATCCAAGTGGAGTCCATCATGCCACTGCTCACATCCTTTCTCTTATCTTTCTTCAGTGGAAATACAGTAAAGGCAGATAGCATTTTCAGAGTGGGAAACAAAATCTTCCTAGCATGATCATTTTAAAATTTTATTTAGGTTGTCAAATTTGAGATTCAAGCAGGTCCCGAGATTGTTTTATTGATGTCGTACAAAAACAGGGTGGAAAGAATGAAAGAATTATTTAAAAAAAAAATCTACTCAATTCTAGAATATGGCCAAAGTCCTTTGCCTTATTTTCTCCAAGGAACACATCAGCAGACACGAATGGCCCTATGTGTAAAATGATACAGAGAATTCAACCCGTTTTTGCCATCTTCATAGCTGTCATCCTAGTTTAAGCCACCGTCATCGTCTACTCAGTCCATTGTTCCAGTCTCTGCACTGGTCTCTACTGGTGTCATAGAATCCTAAGTATTCTCATCACAGCAGCCAGAGGAAGCCTTGTACAACACAGTGTCAAACTCAGGTTAATACCTTAGGTTTCTCCAGGGTCTTGCAGAACATGCTCTCTCTCTGTCTGCCCTCATCTGCTCCTACTCTTCCACTCTACTCTGTGGTCACACAGGCCTCTTTGCTGTTCCCCTAGCAAGCTCCTGCCTGCATTCACTCCTCCTTGGCTTGACATACTTTTCCCTCAAAATGCCCTCTCAGGTTCTTACCAGATGTACTTCAAGTCTTTGCAAATGCAACCATTACTTGAATATTCTTTGTAAAACTGCACACGCCGCTGCTGTTCTCTATTCCCTGGCCCTGTTCTACTTCTCATAGCACTTACTCCCTTTTGATTGATATATATGCTTTCCACAGACCCCCCCCCACTAGAATGTAAGCCTCATGAAAATAAATTACTCAATAGCTTATAGAATAAATGTAAGAGATAAAAATAATATTAAAGAGTATCTCATAGTTTATAAGACAGGCAATGAATAGAACTGAGATGTCTGGGAGTTGTAGAGGACCAAACTTATGATGGCACATCTTCGCCCTTTGTTTATTTTCTCCTAACATGTTCCACTTTTAACAGGATTCTTCAGGCAATTTCACCTTCATCAATTGTATCATAAAGGACCATTTCTTCAATAAAAGAGAAAGTGGAAGGTTTGTTTCCAGTTTTCTCTTGAGACTCCAAATTGACTTTTTCCCTGTCATTGGAAGTCAGAGAGTTTGCCTTATACTTCTTGGCAGCCCACATAGTACCTAACGCATTTCCCTTACATATTGTTGGACACCACTATAACAGAGGAGAAGGGCCAGATCGTGGTGTAGTGGTTAAGGCACTGGACTCCTATATGGTCTACCATGGTTCAAGTCTCGGAACTGGTGACTTGAAAATCACTCCAGGCATGTGCATGTGTTCAAGCCCAAAATCCTGAGAGGAGAATGGAGGAGAAGGGATTGTGGCATAGCCATCAGGGGGGCTGATTTCTCACTTTCCCTCTCTCTGTCTCCTACATGTGAGCACATGTGCGCTATGGCAAAAACCTAAACAAACAAACAAAAACAGGAGAAGAGAACTAGAGAAGCAACCAAAAGAGAGGCCAGGATTCTAAGAAGATTCTTCATCTTTCATCATATCTCCAATATTTCTTGACATATAACAGAAGCTTAGCCAGTCACTGAATAGTTTGAAGAACAACATCTTGTTTGGAGAGCAAAAATGTTTGGATATTTGTCTTGCTAAATTTTGTTTTACCAAAAGCCTATTCTATGTCTGGAGCTCCCTGGCTGCATCTAGACAGAGGATCAGCTTTATACACCTTGATCTAATTAGGATCTGTTGATCCATGCTCTCATCTAAGTGTGCTGGTGTGAGGTAAGGTCCAAAAAAACCATGTCTAATTCACCTTTCATGGACTTAAGGAACCTTTTGAATACTTTTAGGTGTGCCTTAATATGATAAAGGGATAAAATGATGAGCCAACCTGAGTAATGCTGCAGCCTTCATGGAACTTACAGACTAGTAGGGAAAACAGAGTTTGACCAAAAAGTAATCCAAAGAAATAAATAAAATCATAAATGAAAAGTGCTATGAATAAATTAAATAATAAAATGTTATAGGACATTATAAATGGACATTTGACCCTGACAGAGCAATTCAAAGAAGGCTTCCTTAAAAAAGTGATGCTGGGGGCCAGCCAGTAGCATGGTAGTTAAGGTATCTGGATCCCACGTGGCCAACTACACAGGTCAAGTCCTAGACTTGGTGGCTTGAGAAGAAACATGCTGACTGCATGTGTGTGCATGCCCAAAAACATCCTGAAAGGAAAATGGAAGAGAAGGGAATTTCAGCTTGGCCATTCCCCTGGGAGGTGCTTTCTCTCTTTTCCTCTCTTTCTCTCTATCTGGAGAGCACACATGTCCTGTAGAAAATTTTTTAAAAATGATGCTGAAACTCAGTGCTGTGGGTTGAGTAAAAGATAACTAAGTAAATATTGGGTCGTTGGAAAAGTCATGATGCATTTTTGCATAGAAAACCAGAAAAAGGATGTCATGACTTTTCCAACAGCCCAGTAGAACCTTCAGAAAAATGACAGTGTCAGGAGCAAATGCCCTGTAGTCAAAGGGCACAGGAGAGTCCTAAGCCCTTAAAAAAGGTCGATGTGGCTAATGTACAGAGAGTAAGATAGAATGTATACACAACCAGAGAAATAGGTAGGAGACAGAAGCTTCATAGATCTGGACTGATTTTGATTTGATAGATAGAGAGAGAGAGAGAGAAAGAGGAAGCCATTTAAATATTTATAGGTTTTGGGGTTGACAGTAAGAAAGAATATTCATTTTCTAATGTTTTTAGAAATAGTATATTAGTTCTAGAACAGATTACCCACAAATCTTGTGACTTAAACCAACACACATTAATTATTTCACAGTTTCTATGAGTCAGGAGAATATGCATGACTTAGTTGGATCCTTTGCTCAGGGTTTCACAGACTACAACAAAGTATAGGTGGCTAGGTTAGACTCGCCTGGAATCTTTTCTTTTTTTTTTTTTTTTTTTTTTTTTTTTTTTTTTTTTTTTTTTGGAGAGGTTTTTGCTATAGGGTGCATGTGTTCGCCAGAAAGACAGAAAGAGACAGAGTGAGAAATCACTCTCCAAGGGGGATGGCCATGCCGCAATCCCTTCTCCTCCATTCTCCTCTCGGGATCTTGGGCATGCATGCACACGCGCCTGGTGTGAGTTTAAGTCACCAGATCCAAGACTCGAACCGTGGTCAACTACATGGGAGTTCAGCGACATGGCCATTATGCTAACTGCTGATCCCTCACCTGAAATCTTGACTAAGGAAAAATCCACTTCCAAGGTCTTTCAGGGTGTTCTTAGAAGTTATTTCTTTGTAGTTAGAGGTCCAAGGGGCCCAGTTGCTTACTGACTGTCAGCTGGAAGTTGCCCTCATGTTTTAGAGGCCATGCACAGGTCCCTGCCACATGACCCTCCATATAGCCAGTTTATGACATAGTTGTTGGCTTCTTCAAGGTCGTCAAGAGACTCTCCGTCACTCCAGTGTGCGAAAATAGAATCTTATATAATATAATTGTAAGAGTGACATCCAACATCTTTGCTGTATTCTGTTGGTTAGAAGGAGGTCACAGGGCCTGCCTTTACTCAAGAGGAGGGGATTCTATGAGAGTGTGACTCACCGAGTATCACTTCAGAATGTGTCCACCACAAGAGGGGAAAGAAGAAGACATGTTCATACCTGATGAATGCAGAATGCACTGAAGGTCCAGATGACAGATGGTAGTTTAGATTAGTGTGGTGGCCGTGGGGACAAACATGTAGGGATAACTTTGGGCAACATTTTAGAGGTAAAACTAATGAAACTTGATGAGAGGTTATATGTATATTGCAAAGAAGAGGGGAATGTGAAAAATGGTTAGGGGCTAGATGGGCGTGCAGCAGTAAAACAGAATGCTCTGCAAGGCTTATCAATATGGAAAGGTTCCAGGTTTGTGTCTGGAGACCTCCTTGAGTGTACTGGGGCTCACAGGTATACATGTTCCAGAGCTGGCTGAAGCTGACAGTAGATTGTGGCCTCAAGAACCACGAGAGGTGCTGTCTCTCTGTTTCTCTCCCTCTCTCTTTCACTCATGGAAGAAATACCTAAATAAAAACTAAAAAAATAAAAAAGATTACCAGGTTTCTATTGAATAAGAAGATCAGTGGCACTCAATACTTCCTACTTATTAAAATCCATTGAGACTTTTAAAAATACTGTTTTCAAGGCCTGACTCCAGAGTTTGTTTGTTTTTTGTCTTGCTTTGTTTTTTATCTTTCGTTTTTTCCATAGGGTGAGTATACTCACCATAGAGAGACAAAGGGAGACAGAAAGAGGGAAAGTGAGAAATTACCCTTCAAAGGGGATGAATATGCCACAATCCCTTCTCCTTCATTCTAATCTTGAGATTTGGGGCATGCACACAAATGGGCCTGGCATGATTTTTAAGCTGCTGGGTCTGGGACTTGAACTGTTGTTGGCCATGTGGGAGACCTGTGCCTTAACCACCATGCCACCTGCTGGCCCCTGACTTCAGAGTTTTTAAACCAGAACCATGAGCACCCAGATATTGGTATTTTTAAAGGTTTTCCAAATGATTCCAATGCATACCCAGGATTGAGAACTACAAGAAGAGATGAATTATTTTTCCTTTTTCCATGATAGGAAAATACATAAGATGCAAAGCTGGTTTTAGGTATGTTGAATTTGAGGAAGTTTTGAGACATTCCATTGAATTCATAGAACACAAATTCAGGAGGAAGACTAGATGTATGACTTCTGTGTTCTCTATGGCTGACTACCTGTGAAGCCTTGGATATGGATGAGGTCACCTAGGCAGAGTGTACAATGATAAGGAAAAAAGGCCTAAAGCTGAGCTTTGAGATACTTCAACATTTAAATAAATCTACAGGAGTGATCACCTAGAAAGCAGTAAAAATGGTGTGGGGCCAGGAGAGCTAAGAAATGATGGTGTTTAAGAAAGAGGCAGAGTCCAGCCCATGGTGGTTAAGGAGACTGGATCCCATGACTGACTGAGTGGTTCAAGTCTTCCACCGGGCTGCTTGAAAAACATGCCAGGTACATGTGTATGCATGCCCATGGTCCTGAAAGGAGAGGGGATTGTATCATGGCTGTTCTCCATGATGGTTCATTCGTTCTCTCTCTCTCGCTCTCTCTCTCTCTCTCTCTCTCTTTCTCTCCAATGAGTGCACATGCCCTCTGGCAAATTAAAAGCAAAAATTGTTCAAAAGAAAGAGGCAGTGCTTACTTCAGCAGTACATATATAGCAATCGGAATACAGAGAAGATTAGCATGGTTCCTATGCATGGACTACATGCAAATTCATAAAATGCTTCAAATTTTGCCATGTCCCACATGGCTGACCACAGTTCAAATCCCAGTCCTGGAGGCTTGAAATCATACTAGGCCTGAGTATGTGGATGCCCCAAATCTGGCAGGATGGCGAAAGGGAGATGGAATTGTGGGATGCCCCCATTATGAGAAAATTTCTCCTTTTTTTTTTTTAAATATTTATTTAATTTTATTTATTATTTTCTAATTTGATGAGAGAAGGAGAGAGAGGAAGAGTGACATAGAGAGAGAGAGAGAGAGAGAGAGAGAGAGAGCGCGCGCAAGCTGCCAGGTCCAAGACTTGAACCCCCATGTAGTCCAGAGCCCCAAAAATTTCTCCTTTTCTCTCTCTCTGTCTGTCTCTGGTGAGTGCATGTACCTTCTGGCAATAATACAGAAAAGAGAGAGAGAGAGAGAAGAAAGTAACAAAGAAAGAAAGAGAGAAAGAAAGAAAAAGAAAGAGGCAGCGGGCAATCAGTAAAATTAATTCATACAATGGACTGAGGAACCAGCATCCCTGACTCCCTAATACAGGATGTTAGAAGTTCTAATTACTTTTAATTGAGCCCTCGAGCTAGCTTCTGAAACTCTTTTTTCCCTTGTTACAAAGGTAATGAGTGTAAAATATAGGAATTTAGAGAAAAACAGATGAACCAAAATGAAGAAAACTTTTAACTACCCATAAACCTACTAACCAATGATAACTACATATATGTTTTGGTATTTATACATACACACATAGGGTGAGCATCCCTAATTTGGAAACTCAAAATCTGAAGTGTTCCAAAAGTTGAAAATTTTTGATCATCTATATAATGCCACAAGAGTCTTTATTTGTTTTTTTTTTTTTTTTTTTAACATTTATTTATTTATTTAGCTATTTATTTGTTGTGATTTTCAAGCCACCAGGTCCAGGAGTCAAACTGCAGTCAGTCACGTGGGAATCCAGCTCCTTAACCACCATGCCACTTACTGGCCCCACAAGTATACAATTCTACATCTAATCTAATGTGGCAAGTTGCAGTCAAAATAGAAAAATGTATAAAGCTATCTTCAGGATATATGTATAAGGTGTGTTTCAGACAGACAAATTTCCCATTTGAGCTTTATTCACAAGCTATCTCATTATATGTAGACAAATATTCCAACTGCCTGTGGAGAGGGCTGTGTGAAGAACAGAGACCTCCTAACAGCACCCAGCACCAATGCGCCGGCCTTGATAATGAGCCACCTTAGCCATGAGTTTTCTCTCCCCAGTTAAACTTTCAGATGACCACAGCCCTAGCCTACATGAGAACAGCAAGCTCATGAGACTCAGAGCCAGAATCACCTAAATTCCTGACCACAGGAATTGCACGAGAAATAAATGTTCATTGTTGGTTTTGGCTGCTAAGCTTTAGGTGATTTGTTACACAGTAATAGATTATTAGTACAGATTTCGGGACAGAAGGCCGGATGAATGGCACTTTCTCTCTCCCATTTGCCAGCCGACAAGCATCCTCGTAGCTGCATCTTTGTGTCAATAACTCCAAATAATTGCCCAGATGTACACGTGCTGGATCAAAGCAGATGCAGAATTATGATGTGAGATGGCTAAATCTTACGAATGTTATTTCAGACATCTTAGTCTTGGCTTTAAAGCAAGTTGTCACATCACCGCTACTCTGTCCCACTCATACACTTGTCTGCAGAACTGTGTCCTTGTTTTCTGTGTGGACACATTTGGATTAAAACAGGGGTAAGGACAGAATAATGGTAGGAGTCTCCCCAAGGTTGGTAAGAGGCATGAAGGGCCCTAGGACATGTGCTGATTTTTGAAAGATCATCTTTAAACAGATGAGAAAGATGTGTGTTTATGAATACTCCATGTGGCTACATTGACAACTGAGACTTCATACACCGACAGAAGTCGTCAGTGTGTGAGATAGAAATGCACTGATGGGCAGAAGTTCAATCTATATCCAAAAGATATGTGGAGAGAAGTGAGAGGAGGCGAGGATAAAAGAAACAAAGAGCCTCACAGCGCTAGATAATACATATGGTGTGAGAGAGTTAGAGGAAGACATAACAGCCACGGGAGAAAGAGATTTCGGCTAATGATCCCACCCGTGGCAAGCTGCTCCTGTTTATGGGCAGGAAGCTGTAAAGTTCCAATGGTAGCGGCATCATGATTTTCAAAGGCCTATTTTTAGAATGCTCCTGATAATGCCCTAGGAGTTGCTAGATCTGAATTAAAAACTCCAGGTCCCTCCCTTCACCCCTCCCTTTTCTAAATAAAGGGTTATTGATTTACTAATGGCCTTTGTATCCTGCTGCCAACATCCCCTGTAGAAGAAGGATGTGACCTAGAGTCCAAGTGGCTAATAGCTTAGAAAAACCAGGACCACAGGTGGACAGGTGGGCAGAAGATGGGCTCTGAGAAGGCTTTGAGCCCCAGGCTAAGGACGCAATCATGCAGAGGAGAAGAGAAGATTTAAGGGGCAAGAGTAAAGCTGCTGACAGGAGCTATTGCATAGGATGCAGGTAGGTGAGGGAAGGCACCTGAAAGCCTTGTGGATAACAGGATCCCTCGCATATTTGTCAGAACCAGCGATAGGGCAGAAGAGTGGGGTGCAATGAGGGTCTCTGAAACGAGTGGCAAAGATCTGCCTTGATTCTAATTCCTGCTCTGCCAGTCATTGGCCACACGAGCCTGGACCTTACAACCAAACTCCAGACTCCACATCTTGCTTGATGAAATAAGGGGCCTTTGTGGTCTGCAAGTCTAGAATTGCAGATGTCAGTTACGGAGGTGGTAGTCATCTCCCTGGCGTTTTTCTCTATCTGCCTTCAGTTTGTTTTTCTCGGGTTGATTCCCTTTCTCCACTCCCTCAGGAAGGCTGGTGAGAGTGGGGACAGGTTCAAATGCAGAAGGACGTGAAGTGAGAGAACTGAGTGTTGCGGGGGAGTCAGGGCAACATGAAGGGCTGTGGACAGAGGACAGTTAGACCAAGAGGTTACAACCTGGGCTCTAGACCCAGACAGCCAGCACCTTAGACATTGCTTAATCTCTGTAGCCCCTAATTTACTCACCCACAGAAAGAAGATAACTGTAGAACACAATGCTTTTCATTGGCCTGTGGCTCAAATGAGACAGTATATGTGAAACAATAAGAACACTGTTTGGCCCCCAGTTATTACTCAATAAATACTAGCCACAGGTACTGAAGAGTCCCCCTGGTTTAGACATGGAAAGTTGGTGTGGGTTTTGGAAAAATCAGGCTTATTGATGGTGGTGGAATTGAGGGGCAGCAGAGGACAATATTATATGTGAGTAGATCTAAGAACAGTATTGAGAGGCAATTTTGGGAGGGAGTTTTGTGTGTGAAAAAAAAAAATCAACCAACGCAATTGGAAGGTAAGTTTTTAAATTTTTTTTTAAGTTTTTGCCATAGGACATGTGTGCTTGCTGGAAGAGAGAGAGAGAGAGAGAGAGAGAGAGAGAGAGAGAGAGAGAGAGAGAGAGAGAGAGAGAGAAGTGAGAAATCACCATATAGCACCAATAGCCATGCTGCAATCTTTTCTCCTCCATTCTCCTCTCGGGATTTTTTGGGCACACTCATATGCTTGGTGTGATTTTTAAGCTGCCAGGTTGGGGACCCCATCCGTGGTCAGCCATGTGGGTATCCAGCGCCTTTACCACCACATCACATTCTTGCCCTGGAAGATAAATAGTTTAAGCAGTGCATTTGGGGAGCCAGTCAGTGGTGTGTTGGTGAAGGTAGGTGGATCCCAAAGGCCAACCATGTGATTTCAGTCCTGGGCCTAGTGGCTTAAAAAACACACAGAGTTTGGGTAAAGTGTATTCCCCAAATTCTGAGAGCAGAATGGAGGAGAAGAGGTGGTAGAGTGGCCATCCTCCCTGGGGGGGAGGGGGGTGCTGTCTCACTTTCTCTCTCCCTCTCTTTTTATTTCTGCCTCTCTCTGGTGGGCACATGGTCCTATAGCAAATTTAAAAAAAAACAAACAAACAAACAAACAAACAAAAAAAACAAAAAGAAGAAGAAGAAAAAAAGGCGGCCCGGTTAACACCCACATCCCTGCTGTGATGGCAGTTTTAACCCATTACCTGCTGGTAAAGTAAGCACCCTTCAGAGAAATGCCTTCCAGGTGCTGAGTCTATGAGCAGTACGCTTGCTTTCTGGCCCTCCACTACTGGCCATATTTGCATCATGACCACAGGTGTTCGAATGCTGGCAAGACACTTCAGGGAACTGTACTCTTAGTATGTTGAAGGTACCTAGAAATGTCAAATGTGGTCAGAAAATTTACCTTTATTATTTTCTTTGCCTCTTGGATCTTTTCTTGCGTATGTTCCTTACCCCTTTACAACTGTGCTGCTTCGCTGAGAGGGAAGCGTCGATGTCATTGTGGATATTAAGAAATAAAACACAAAGAGTGGCATGGCCCTATGTGTGACTGCAGGGCTGATTCCTTTCAACACAGGATGCTGCTCATTTAGACTGTAGTGTGAATGGTGCCTCTTCATGTCACGCAAGGACAACCTGCACCCTAGTAGGCAGTGGCTCTGTAGGGGAGGGGAGGGCTTTAAGTCAGGATATAAAAAACAACAAACAAATAAACAGAAAAAAGGAGGAATTGAGAACATCTTTAACCCAAATTTCAGGGGACAACAAGCACAGAAAGCAGATGGGTAATTGCTCCGTAGGCCCTCTACACATTCAAGAAGTCGGGAGGGCAGTGTCAGCCTTTCGGCAGCTCATTAGGGCAGACAGTGAGGGTGGATGGGGTGAGACAGAAAGCCTATCCTGTCCTGCTGAACCAAAAGCACCAATTCTAGGACCTGCCTAGGACACCCCCAGGGGCTGCCTGGCCAAGGACTGACTAAACGCAAGGCTGCAGTTGTCAGGATGTCAAGGCTGGTGGGGCCAGTGATAGCTGAAGGAGCAGCGTTGGTGAATGGGTGTGATGGCTTGTTTCTGTTTATGTAGACTAAACCCTAGCTCTGCCTCGCACAAGTAGGGCGACCAAGTGTGAGATGCTGAGATGGTTGGAAATGAAAGGCTTGTCTAACCAGCTGTTCAGATTGGGCTGAAGCTCCCTAGTATGAAGAGCTAAGACTCAGGACTTGCTCAGAGTCTTACAGACAGTGGGAAAAACGGAGACCACAGAGTACTCCTGAGATCTTTCTCTCAATGTTTTGCAACCAGAAAAACTTTTGGTGATTACAAAAATAATGCATTGTTTGGTAAAAGATTTGGAAATACATAAAATCATAACACAGGAAATAAATAGTATCTATAATTGTACTTGGTAACAATTATTAATGTAAATTCTTTGGCCATACCTTCAGGAGAGCATCGTTTTGCAGACATTTTCTAATTCACTCTGCAGTGCAAGTGTGTCAGGGTTGGTCAGAAGAAGGTGACACGACCTTTTATTATCATGGAGGAAAAGTCAAAATAGCAAGTTCATGAACTTGCTCAAAGTCAAGGAAATTTATGATTGCAATGTCTTCTGTCCTGGTTTTGGCTTCTAATAATAGCACAAACAATGAACATTTGTCCAGTGCTTTCAAGTCATTAGTAACTTTCCCTCTCAGTTCCATCCTGCTATGTACTCTCTGCTTTATTCTCCTAAATTCTAGATTAGAAGCAGCCATGATTTAAGGGAGATC
This sequence comes from Tupaia tana, assembly GCA_026018925.1. Lineage (NCBI taxonomy): Eukaryota > Metazoa > Chordata > Mammalia > Scandentia > Tupaiidae > Tupaia > Tupaia tana. The sequence goes on from JAKSZU010000007.1 coordinate 116,292,978, forward strand.
AACCTAGTAATGAGAGAAACCAGTAGTTGAGACCTTCTGATTACTTCCCTTGTGCAGAAATATGCTTCATTCAGTCTTATTTTTCTTTGAAAAGTTTTTTTTTTCACGTGCAAGATATCTATCTATCTATCTATCTATATATATATAGAGAGAGAGAGAGAGAGAGGGAGAGAGAGGGAGAGAGAGGGAGAGAGAGAACTCCTAACAACCAACAAGATCTTGATGCCATGATCCACCTCCAGCTTCCGCCAGCCCAGATTATGGGCCCATGCATGTCCATTGTATTCAGGACTCGAACCAGGAGCCTTTCCATGTGGGATTATCTCTCAGAGTAGCATATTTTACCACTGTGTCATTGTCTGGCCTCCTCAAGCAGCATCTTTGTACTTAAAGAAACAAGATGAAAAATACACTGTTCCTATTAAAGTTGTAGTACCTATTCATATTTAGGAATGGTGTGGATGATGTACATGCATAAGAATAAATATACAGAAATATATAAGGAATATATAGGAACAGATGAATTCTGGACCTATCCAGACCTGGGAGCCATAAGTCATGTATAGCTATTGAGCATTTAATATGGAATTTGTGCAACTAGGAGATGAATTCTTAAAATTTCATTTCATTTTAATAGAATTTTTAAACTTATACCCAATTCAGATGTTAGAAAAATTTTAAATATTCTCAAAATAACTCAGATATGCAAACCTATTTTAACTGTAAATTATTTGAAATCTGAATAGAGAATCAAATCTTTTGGATAAAAAATTAGTGTCTAGATTGAGATGTGCTTTTAAGTGTACACACCAGATCTCAAATTTAGTGTGAAAATATATCTCAGTAATAACTTTCTTATACTATTGATATTTGCATGTTTAAATGACAATATTTTATATTTATTAGGTTAACTAAAATCTTCTTAAAATGAAGTACATCTATTCATGTTTACCTTGTTGATGTTTTTGACTAATACATTTAAGATATGTATGTAATTTGTGTTATGTCTCTATTGGACAGCCCTGGATACAACCTTATGCCACATATGTCACTCGTCTCCAGTATGCAACTAAGCTCTAAATGACGAGAGCCTTTATGACAACTCTGTCTTAGACTCCCATACTTTAGAATTGTGGGTTGGGAAACAGCATAGGTGCTGAAGTTCGAGCAACCAGGCTTTGAAACTTGGTCCCATCAGCTGTGTAACTTTTATGCTTTTATTATCTTTCTTATTCCTTTTGTACTTTGTATAATTTCCATGTTACAGAAAAGTTATGCAAGAGTATAAGGAACCCTCATATGCCCTTCACCCAGAGACTCCATTCAAGTTTTACAACTGACCCAATAATGTCATTTATAAGAAAAGATCCAGTCCAGAATTGTACACTGCACGGAGCTGTCATGTCTCTTCAGTGTCCTTCAATCTGGAATCATTAATTCCTCCATCCTTTTTTGATCTTCCTGACCTTCATATTTTTGAAGATTGCAGGCTTGTTATTTCGTAGGATGTTTCTCAATTTAGTTTTGTCTGATGGTTCTTCATGCTGAGAGTTGAGCTATGAATTTTTGGCAGGACTATCACAAACGTGCTTCTGTGATCTCACAGGAACCTTTCAGGTGACATGCAATTCTTGTTTATCTTATTACTGATGAGGTTAATGGCCACTTGAGTTAAGATGGTGGATGTCAGGTTTGTCCACTGTATTTTTTTTTCCTCTGTACAATTTAATAAATATTTCAAGGGAAATATTTTGAGACTATGAGATATATCATTCTTTAGCATTTTTACCTCTTAGCATAGCACTGACTTATGCTTCTTGACTGAATGGAGTATTATGGTGATAATAATTGCTAAATGATGATTTTCTAATTCCATCATTTCCCCCCACCATCTACTAGCTGGCATTTACTGAAAGAAAAATGTTTCTCTTCTTCTTGTGTCTGTGTAGCTAGCTAGCTATATGTATTACCTGTCTGTATGCCTACATACACAATTGAGTAGGTAGGTAGATAGCTGATAGAAAGAAAAATAGACATAAATATAGGTATGTATTAATAGATAGATGGTAATAGAAATATAGATAGATTAGGTAGAGATAGATGATAGATAGATAAAATAAAATGTAGCCTCATGGATTTGTTTTTTAATTCAATGGAACACAAATCTATTATTATTATTATTATTATTATTATTATTATTATTATTTTGAGAGATTTTTGCCATAGGGCTTGTGTGCTAGCCAGAGAGATGAGAGAGTCAGAGAACCAGAAAATGAGAAATCACTCTGCCCCCAGGGGAGATGGCCATTCCACAATCCTTTCTTCTCTATTCTCCTTTCAGGATTTTGAGCGTGCATGCACACATGCCCTGGGTGAGTTTCAAGGCTCCAGGTCCAGGACTTACATGGTGGTTGGCCATGTGGGAATCTAGTGCCTTAATCACTATGCCACCTACTGGCCCCACAAATCTATTATCAATAGCCTAGAGTTCGTGAGGGGACTCTTTTCAAGGTGGCTCTGTGTCCTTTTGACATGTATCTATTATTCTTTGGGTATTTCCTTTTAAGTTTATTTGCTGCTTCTTTTTATGAGAGAGAAAGAGACAAATATTCACAACAAGGTCTTATTAGGGACTATGGTTTACATCCCCCCTTAACCTAAGCATTTCAGCCAGCACCCAGCAGAAGCAAGTTCACCCTGAGAACTAAACCCTGATCTTCTGTATGGATCCCACGTTGCAGAATGTTGCACTGCTGCTGTGCCACAGTGGCAGAGCCTATATTATTATTTTTTAAAATTTTAATCCAGGGGTTTGCTGGAGCTGGCTTCATTCTGGCTTAAGAGCTCATTGTAAAGTTTTCAGGAAATCTGTGAGCCATTGATACCAAGTTGAATGGAATCAAGCATGATGAGAGTCTACCTCACAGAAATTGACAAGTGTTATAATCAGAGCTTTTCCCACAAGAATGGGTTGTTAAAAAAATTCACCAGCAAGTCATTGTTTAGATGTTCCAGGTGTTTCTTACGCTTTGCCATAGTTCCATGTTCATCCATTTCTCCAAGGAGCCTCAATTCCTGGTAGTGGAGAAGAGCACTTAGAAATCAAGATCTTGAAGCTCAGTCAGCTCTACCAGACATTACTGAGGTGGACAAAACTAGGAAAGAGTCTGTGGATATGTGCATATGTGTGTGTGTGTGTGTGTGTGCATGTACATTAGGAAATATATGCATAGTGTATATAATAAGAGGACTTCAAAAAAGTATGTAGAATTAAAGCACAAGTTGATTGATTTTGGTACAAAAAATTATTTTGAAATTTATGTATAGTTTTTTTCATAGTATACATTTTCAACAAACTTTTTGAATACTCCTCATATGGGCATACATATACTTTTAAATAAATATTTTATTTTAGAGTAATTTTAGATTTATAGAAAAGTTAAAAAGTGTACAGGAGGGACTAGCAGATGCCATAATGGTTACATTTCTGGACTGCCACATAGTCAATCACAGTTCGAGACCCAGACTCGGGCCCTTAAAACTCACGCTGGGCACGTGTGAGTGCGTCCCCAAGATCCCGAGAGGAGAATGGAGGAGAAGGGAATTACAGTGTGCCCAAACCCCCTGGGGGGTGATTCCTCACTTTCTGTTGCTCTGTCTCTGTCTCTCTGGTGACCACACACACCCTTTATCAAAAATCTCTTTAAAAAAAAAATAGCATACAGGATTTCTATGTAGCCTTTACCCAGTTTCACTGATGGTTAATATCTGACACAATCATGGTACATTTATTAAAACTAAGAAATTAACATTGGAACAATACTGTTAACTAAACTACAAATTATGTTTGGATCTCATCAGTTTTCCCATTGACATTTCTTTCTGTGTCCCAAATCTAATGAAGCCTATTATATTTAGTACATGGGCACATACATACACAAGTTCTACTTCTTTACCTATCTATCCATCTTTTCTATCTAGCTACCTCTCTACTATTCATCCATCCATCCATTTCTCTCTCTATCTTTCTATCTCTGCTTCTAGAACCATGATTTCATAACTCTAATTCCAAAGCCACACCACAGGATTTATTCTAGCACTTGTCCTTTTGATAACTCTTTTTTTTTTTCATTTTCTTTTTTTGGAGAGGTTTTTGCTATAGGGTGTGTGCGCTTGCCAAAAAGACAGAAAGAGAGACAGAGAGACAGAAAGCGAGAAATCACCCCCCAGGGGGGATGGCCATGCCGCAATCCCTTCTCCTCCATCCTCCTCTTGGGATCTTGGGCATGCACACACACGTGCCCAGCATGAGTTTAAGCCACCGGGTCCGGGATTCAAACCATGGTCAACTACATGGGAGTCCAGCAACATAGCCATTACACTAACTGCTGGTTCCTTCTATATTTATAACTCTCTTCTTTGACCTTGAAAAAGTTGGCACCGATCATTCTCAGTACATTCACTTATTGGCTACTTCTCCTATATGTGATACCCAGGTTGTCCCCTTCACATAGGTCTGCATATTAACTGAGTTAGGAAGACAAGAAGGGAAGAAAGGATACAAGAAAACTGTACAAACATCTTAATCTCTCAGAATCTTATTTTTCTTAAATTAATTCCTCATGGATTAAGAAGATCTACCTTGTGGAAATAAATGCCAGAGTATAGTTCCCAGAAAAGATAAGAACTCAAAAAATAGGATTTTTCTGCCAGTTCTGTTATTATTATCAAGGACATATTACACATGAAGGAGAGGATGTGGAGAAGGGTAACCTTTGATGTTTGCTACCAAGATGTGTGTTGGGAAACTAGACATGCAGGAAAAACTTCCTAGAAAGTTGATCTTCCATTTTTCAGAGACACTCATGAGTTTGAGTTCATTAGAATTCATTGGCAAAAGTCAGGGTTTCTCAAATTCAGTGTTACTGACATTTGGGGTCGGAGAATTATTTGTTTTGGGGAGTTGTTCTGTTCATTACAGGCAATTTATCATGGCCTTAACCCATTAAATGTAGCACCTGCTTTCTCATTGATTACAACCAAAAATGTCTCTGGACCCTGCCAAAGGTCCCTTGGGGGGAAAAAATCACCACAGTGGAGAACTACTGGAGTAGTATTCACCATGTTTGTGAAATGAGATATTTGATTTTATTTTACAATTTTTCTTATTTAACTTTATTTATTTATTATGTATTTTAATTTGACCAGAGAGGGACAGAGAGAGAAAGTGAGAAAGCAAGCCACCAGGTCCAGGACTCAAACCACAGTCAGTCATATGGGAGTCCAGCACCATTAACCATCACACCACCTGCTGGCCCTACAAATTCTTAATGAGTTACTTATACTGTTACTTAATAGAGTTACTTATACTGTTTTTCCAAAAATTTGGACTGAAAAGCACTGATACAGTTCAAAATTAGGCTGAAAATTATTTAATCTTAGTTTTGATTGAGAAGTCACTTATTTGAACTCAGTTATCATGGGATCGTATGTGTGCATATCCTGACCGGCATAGACTCTTTTGTGACTCTATTGTGACTTTGGTTAATAGGACTTGCCATAAGAGAATCATAACAAGGATTCACATCAACTTTTATTCAATGATCTCCATGGGTTACCATCTAGCTTTTTCTCCTACCTTCCCCTTCTTTCATTTTACTTTCTAGCTAAATGAAATATGCTCTAATACTTGTTAGTTGCATAAATAAGTAGATAACATATCAACTTTCCAGAAAGGAACTAAGTGGGAACATTATTACCGCAGTTTACAGTTTTAATAGCTTAGAAGTAATCTGAACCAGAGTTAAGTCCAGTTTCTTTCAAATTACTCTAGTTTTTCCTTGGGGAGGAACACAACAAACAAACATAAATTTGGGGACAACGTAGCAGTTGCATAAATTCAAACTGACTGACACAAGGAAAATCTAAATCCTCAGATAGTACTGAAGTGCTCTGCGTGCAAAGCCCTCTTCATTTTGTACCTCTACCTCAGGTGGAGATTTTGAAGTACAGAAGGGTCTTGTCATCAACACCCAAGATTGTGTGGCAACAGCCTTGGCAGCTGAAGACTGAATAAGGGCCCTCAGCAAACTCTCCCAGAGTGCTGATTTTGGTGTGTGAGTACCAACATCTGGTACCTTGCCATCATTGATTTAATAGGTTCCTAATACATAAGCCTTAGTTGTCTGTAAAAATCAACCCAAGGTAAGAAATCTCATTTGGCTCAAGAACTGAAGAGAGGACTCTCATTGATGAGTCAGCTTGCTTCCCATAAGAAGATCTTTGTGGGACCAGCAGTTGGTGCAGTGGCTATGTCACTAGACTCCCATGTTCCCATGTAGCTGACCACAGTTCGAGTCCTGGACCTGGTGGCTTAAACTCACATCGGGCGCGTGTGCGTGCGTGCCCAGGATCCTGAGAGGAGAATAGAGGAGAAGGAATTATGGTGTGGCCATCCCCCCCAGGGAGTGATTTCTTGCTTTTTGTCTCTCTCTGTCTCTCTGCCGTGCACTCGCCCTACAGCAAAATCCTCTCAAAATAAATAAATAAATAAATAAATAAATAAATAAATAAAAGAAAAAAAAAAAAAAAAAAAGAAAGAAAGAAAGAGAAAGAAAGAAAGAGAGAGAGAAAGTCATTGCTAGCCACCAGTGGGCCTGAGACCATACTTTCAGAAATGGTGCCTTGAGCCCAGCTTGCCCAGAAGACTGACTGTGATACCTGAGTCTCCCTGGCAAACTTCACAGATGGCGCCACACTGCTCTTGCCCCGTGTGGCAACCTTGCTGGTTGCACCTCCGTTGTCTCCTCACCTGCCATTCCCCATTCTCCCCAGCTGCCCACCACGACCAGCTCGCAGGGGTAATTGGAGGTGGGAGAGTCACCTTCATCATAAAAAAGGACAAGCATTTAAGGACGGGTTTCTTGGACTGCACTACAAAAAGGGATAATGATTCTTTTTCAGTGTACTTATTGACATTCATTGAGCAGCATATAGTTTATTTTAGCTAGAGTTTGTGATGTAGCATCTATATTTAATTCCACAAGCTGTCGGGTAACTCATATATTTACAAACACAGTCCCGGAAACAATGTGTTTGCTGGTCACAGCTGCATCTGTAACATCTTGGGAGCGTTGTGCTGTTTGGCACCACTCAGGGTATTATCATTTTACATTCTGGTCTCTGCCAAAGCCCAAACAGGGCAGAGCTTGGGCTAAAAGTTCAGTTTCAATGACAGGCCTGGCAGAAACCCAATAACAAGAGTAACATTGAGGGCTGCAGGTCAGAATGGAGAGTTGCTTGTCAGCCCCACCTCAGTTCTGCAGCCTGCACAGTGATGAGCAATTTCTGTGTGATTGGCTCGGGTTTACTTTGGCTTCTAAGGCCTTAAACTACCCAATGTGCATACAGAGGCTCTGCTGGAAAGTGAGCTGAGGCATAAGTAATGGCAGGCTGGTAGGAGGAGGTGAGGATTCCGCATTCTCTGGGTGTGAAGTAGATGACTAAGCCAGTTTCAGGAGTAGGACCCAGGGACTGATCAGACATGGCCAGGGTCAGGAGTCGAATGGCATGATTCAGGCAACCTCAGTAACAGAAAGTCCCAACCTGTTGGCCAGAATACATATGGAGGATTTCTAGGTGGTGGTACAGTTCAAAATCAGGCAAAAGGGTAACCAATTCTCGGTGTTCTGTCTCTCTACAAGGAAGACAGAGAACCTGAAGGCAGGAGGTTCAGGAACCAGTAAGGGTACGAGTTCCTCAGGTCTTACTTGGGCAAGCTGAGACTGGGCAGAAAGGAGGAGGAAGGGCACAGGCTAAGCTGGGTTTGGAAGTGTGAGGGGAGAGCACTGTAGCTGAGGGCACACAAGTAACCAGCAATTGTGGGTGGTCCACCAGGGCCCCGAGTGGGGGAATATGCCTGACCATATGGTGTTGACACAGCACAAGTGAAATATCACCGCCTGCTCATGAGGCCATGTTGACAGGCCATCTAAACAAGAGCCCACAGCTTCCAAGAAAGCAAGAGGCTTAAATTCTCTTATCCAAGCCAGCAAATGATTCTAAGTGATTCCTAGATGAGTTTATACTTTTCCTCAATCCATAGCAATTTTTTTTAAGCTTTTTTTTAGAGAGGTTTTCGCTATAGGGCACGTGCGCTCGCCAGACAGACAGAGAGAGAGACAGAGACAGAAAGCGAGAAATCACCCCCCAGGGGGGATGGTCACGCCGCAATCCCTTCTCTTCCACTCTCCTCTTGGGATCTTGGGCATGCACGCACACGCGCCCGGCGTGAGTTTTAAGCCACCGGGTCCAAGACGTGAACCACGGTCAACTACGTGGGAGTCCAGTGACATAGCCACTACGCTAACTGCTGGTTCCCAATCCATAGAAATTTTTTATTAATTGCTAGATGGTTTGTGTTCTCACCAGAGAGAGATGGAAAAACAGAGAGCGGGGAGAGAAAGGACCCCCTAGTTGAGTATGCCATAATTTCTTCTCCTTTTCTCCATCCCGCTGGGATTTGGGCCACACGAGCACATACATCCAGTGTGCTTTCCAGGTCACTGGGGCCAGTATTTGAACAGCAATCCACCATGTGGGAATCTAGCTCCCTTAATCACTAGTCCCCGTGGTAGACCCAAACCATAGCAATTAAATATATACACACACACATACACACACACATATACACATATATATGTATACACACACACACACACACACACACTTTCTATTTTATATTTAATCACTGTGTATCATTACAACACACCAAATGAATTTTCCCATCATGAATACACTGTATATTGGTTTAGTCAAAGACAATTTTTAAAGAGAAGGTGACTACACTCTTCTATTAAAAAGTCTATGGCCCTGAGGATTTTAGATGGTATTAAGGTCTTTGTTGGGAAAATATTATCGGCTTTTCTATTCCTGAGTTTTTACCTCTGAAAATAGGTATAAATAATCTTAACCTCATAGGGGTTTCTGAGAATGAGATGAGTTAATACGTGGAAAGAGTTAGATCAGTTTCTGGTACATTGTAACTTCTGTGTAAACATACTCGGAGGTGGTTATAATGGTGGCTCTGAGACTCATGGGCTTCAGGTTTTGAAAATTCAGTTTATCTACCTACACACATGAAATAGAAACAGAACAAGCTCTATGATTAGCATTAAGAAACCCAACTTCAAGTTGGTCTTGCTCCAAACCAGAGGTGGGACCTTGAATAAGTCATTGCACTCCTGTGGCTGTAAGTTTTCTCATCCAGTATATAATATGAATAATGTGAGGGGGTTCCATCACTCAACTAGAAAGCTGTCTCAAAATCTCCTGAAGGCTTTTTTATTTATTTTTTTCCAAACCATAAAAGTATGCCCCAACTCAAGATGTCAATTATTTCCCTCCTTCCTTCCCTCTGTATTTCCATCCCACTCCCTGCCTTCCCATGTGGCCACACCACCGCCAACCACTAAGCATCACAGGATCAGGTAATCTCCTGGAGTCCACCTCTTCTCCCTCAGTTCCATGACATGCTCCCTTAGCAATTAATCAGGGACCAAAGGCTGCAGAAGACAGAGACAGCACCACCTCTTCAACACAGAACCTAGCTTTGAAAGGCTACTTGGATAAACGAGGTAAAAAAACATGACAGAACATCGTAGATAGAGAGGAAAGACAGGGGTGAGTACAATGACAGGGCCCATAGCCAGACAGTTAGAGAATCAAGTGACCACCGGATGAAGGCAAAAGGGCCCTGGATTGAGGCCACTGCTGCAGTCATTAACTGTGAAGGACCAGGGGAGGAGGACTAGTGAGGTTCCTTGGAGTGACCTGCAGAGCCCTCCATAGGCTAATGAGGCCTTTCTTTAAAAATTTGATGCAGAGTGTCTTTGCTGGCCGAAAGAGACAGCGAGATAGAGAAAGTGAGAAAGCACCCACTATGGGGGTTGATTATGCCACAATCCCTTCTTTCACATTTCTTTTTCCTTTCAGGATTTTGGGCACAAACATACATTCTCCATTCTCCCAGTGTGCTTCCTAAGTTGCGAAGTCTGAGTTTTTTTTTTTTTTTTTTTTTTTTTTTGGAGAGTTTTTTTTTTTTTTTTTTTTTTTTTTTTGCTATAGGGTGCGCAATCCCTTCTCCTCCATTCTCCTCTCGGGATCTTGGGCACGCACGCACATGTGCCTGGCGTGAGTTTTAAGCCATCGGGTCCGGGATGCGAACCATGGTCGACTACGTGGGAGTCCAGCGACATAGCCGTTACGCTAACTGCTAGTCCCCAAGTCGGATCTTGATCCATGTAGTTAGCCACTTGGGATCCAGCCACTCTGACCACCATGCTACAGGCTGGTCTGAGGGCATATTTTTAAAGCAGATTTTACCTTTTCAAACTTCACTTTTCTCATTTGTAAACAACAATAATGAAACAAATGAACAGAAACCTCTACATTGGATGAGGTAGCTGTGGACTGTTTGTCTCTAATAACCTGTGCTGCAGCAATGGAAAATGGAAAAAACAGCAGCAGACATACTCACACGGCACTCACCTCATGGGGCAGCTAACTTTTAAGGGCCTTACAAGTATTAACACTTATTAACTTTTCCAGGTCCACCACAACTCTGCGAAGTAGCACTATTATTATTTTTATTTTTATTTTTATTTTTATTTTTATTTTTATTATATTTAGAAACCTGAGGCAAAAATGGTGAAGCCAACCAACATGGGTAGCTCTGGTGGCTGCCAGGCTCTAGAGTCTGTCTTTTTAACCACTTGCAAGAGCCTACAGGGTTGGGGAAGCTGATTCCAGCTCAGTGACTAGAGAGGAAAGCAGATTGGTTCTCAGACAAAGGGAGCTGATGAAAATTCTTAAAGAAGAAGAATGGAAATGGTTTGAGAAGGTTGATCTGCAGGGAGATTAGTGTTTCTTGTTTTTTTTTTTTTTTTTTTTTTTAACTCGTTTCATTGATGTAAGAGAGAGAAAGATAGAACGAGAGAGAGAGAGAGAGAAAGAGAGAGAGAGAGAGAGAGAGATTTTCAACAGAGTCTTCATGCTGCAGTCCTCTCCCAAGCCCCACAGTCAGCCAGGATCACAAGAAAATCCCATGTGTTCAGGCAGACCTGGATGGGACATGAACCCAGGGCCTTCTTATGTCGTCTCCAGCATCATAGAACAGCTCCCCTACCACCTGCTCACCATGGCTGGGTCATGGAGAATAGGTTTAATGACAAACTTTGCAACTTTTCTTTGAGAGGTTCCATGTGACTGATTGTACTTTTCCTTTGCTGGAGAACCCTGGACCACAAGGGGGACTCTGGAGCAGAATGTCCTCCCTGGTCTGTCATTCTGATCCTGGCTTTATCACACAAGCCTCTGGCCAAGCCTGATAACTTAGCTCATCTTACCAAGAAAAGTGCCAAGGACACCCAGCAGGCAAACATGATGCCTTAGCCACAGACAGATGAATCTGTCCTTGATATATGGAAGGGTGGTTATCACACAGGGAACCCTAAAAATTTGAATCCTGAAAGGATGGAGCCTACAAGGTCTAATGGCCCTGAAGATATGTGTGTGGGGGATGTGGGTATGTGGGTGGGGCTTTTAAAGCTTATTAGGATCCTCAAGTCCTTTGTTTGTTCCTGTTCCATGAGAGCAAGGTCTAGGTCTGTCTTGTTGGCCAATTTACTTCCGTCACCTAGGGCAGCCTTTACGTGTAGACTGCTTATTATCTGATTGATTGATTGATGGCCAAGGCTGAGTGGAGATAGTGAGAACTGAGTTACTACGCTCAGAGTCAGAATATCTGAGTCTCACTTCTGCATTCTAGTCGTGGCCTCCAGAGATTGCCTTCACTTCTCTCAATCTCCTCTCTTGAAAGGTCTCAAGTTAATGTAAAGAACATTTAGTAAACAGTAATTATGATTGGCCCTTACCTTTGCATAAATGATCATTAACATTGTTAACCTGATTCTATTTGGTGAGGGGTGAGGATATCCAGATCCTCACCAGTTTTAAGTCATTCCCTGACTAGCGGTGGGAACACGCATCAAATGCAGCTTGCCAGTTTTGTGCCAGTCTTGGGGGGTGAGGCTGAAGGTTGTGCCGTGAAGCCTGGGGTGGACAGTGACAGCAGAAGTGTCACACCTGCCTGGGTTCCAATGGGGAAGGATGAACTCTGCAGAAGCCCTGTGGTTTGCAGCCAGGAACACAGTCACAGGGCAAAATCACCATGGTTATTTCCTGTTGAGGCTGGCAGATCATTCCAACGGAAAGGAAGAATAAAAGTCATTGATCCAAGCTCATAATCCCCACCCCCATCTATCCTTGCTCTTAAGAATATCATGTCATTTCTCCTATCTACCCTCCATTTCTATAAAAACAGAAAGTTTTGCATCAAGACATTGTGGATGACAAGAACAAATAACATTTTCTGTGATTTTTTTTTTTTATTTTTAAAACAATGACAAGCTCAGATTTACTCAAGAAAACATCTCCTTCACAGAGTTGGCCAATTAACCACTTAAATGGCTTGAAAACTTATTTAATGTCACTGCCTAATCACTTTATAAAATGTCACTGCTCCAGCAGGCAAAAATTTATGCTTTAGACCTCACTTCTTTTATGCTTCACTCCCTTTCTGAAACACAAAGCCTCCTTCCAAAGAAGACTAAAATCTTAATGCCGTTCTCCTTAGACACATGCCCCTTCTACTGGCAAGGAATTATGGAATTTCAGCCCTGGGCAGGATCATAGGAATCTTCTTATCTAATAAACAATTTTACTGATCACTAAAGTGAAGCTTCTAGAGGGAAGTAATTTGCCCAAGGACACCAACTTGTATGTGGTGACACCAACTTTTTAAAAATAGCTATAAATTATGTAATTGTCCAGGGATGAGTAAACACTATGGAATCTAGGATGGGTAGACTAGATTTGCCACTGAAATATATGCCCCTGTGCAATTCAGTTTTTCTATCCTGGCATCAGTGTTTTCATCTGCTAGAAGGGTAATTTTTAGACCTAGCCATGGCAGCTCAGTGGTCACATGCTACTAAGCAATGCTGACAGTCACATGCAAGATTGGAGGTTCAATTTTCAGGTTGACTAGTACCCATTACATGCTAGAGATCCAGGCTAGCTGGGAAGGCTGGGGGGAAAATTGTGGTGTGAGACCCTGTTCAAGGTAATTGTCTTTCTTTTTCTCTCATGAAATTAATTAATTAATTTAAAAAATTGAAAGGACAATTTTATTATCTATGCTTCATAAGTAGTAACTACCATACAAACATTAAATGCTTTATACTAGTATTCATTAATGATAATTAATAATTTTATTAATTATAAGAATTCTCTCACGTATTTCACCTTTTCTTCAGGCTTATTACCAGAGCTTAACCAAACACCTAACTCCTCCAAGATATGACCTTTTCTCTACTTTCTTTCAAGGAGGAAACCTTTATGTCTATCTCACTTGCCAAGACTTAGGACATTAGATGCCGATGCCTAAATCTTCATTGCTCTATCTTTTGATACACCCAACATACATGGAAATTGAAAACAACAGGAAGACACACCCAAAAGACCTCCAAAAGCCTCCTCAGTGGAGTAATAATCTGAGTGAAGGAGACATCATTTTTTCTAGTTCTACTATTTTGAAGATTATACTGTCTACTTCTCATGTGACCTCATGTATACCTGATTTTCTCTACTGCCAAAACTGTGACCCATTCAATTCATGGTTTAAAGAACACATTTGAGCTAATGCACTCAGCAAAGAGAGTCCATGATTTGTTCTACTAGCACCTTCGGTGCAAAGCTAATGTATTATTTGTTTCAGTATAAAACCGTTGTAAGTATGGTCAAAGTAAATGTAATTATTGGGCTTTCATATGTAAATTTATAAGTTTTTCTCATCAAGGACCTACTTAGCCATTACTTTAATATACCATCATTACATTAGCAATGTAATGGAGATTTACTCACATGGTCAGCTTTAGGACAAGAAAGAAAAATGGAAGCATTGATGGGGAAGGTGCTGTTTTATCCGATGCACATTAGCAGTACCACCAGAAGCTGTGAGAACTGGAACCGCTAAGATTTGCTTGACAGGTTGCTGTTACAAAATTTCTAGTGATATTATTGTGGAGCATAAACAGGAAATGGCCAAAAGCTGTTCCCCTTCAAAGGCCTGCTTTTTTTTTTTTTTTTTTTTACACAACTGTCAACACAGCAATTATTTTGTCTTTTTTTTTTTTTAAGGTGAAGAAATATATTCTACAGATTTTTTTTTTTTTTAAAGAAAATTTTAGAACCTGTTTGAAACGACTCTTTCTTAAAAAGAGATTTTTTTTAGGCAAAATATCTTCAGATCCTGAGAAAAACCAATGAAGCGGAAACCATATGATTCCAAGACCAGGTTTTTCAGAGGAGCAGTCAGCACTGAATTCAGGCGTTCTTGCTGTGCTCAGCAGACTTGGCCCGGCAATCAAAACCATTTGATTCTAAAGCTGATATTCCTATAACCAGGCAGGTTCCAACACATTGTGAGTTCTGAAAAAGCGTAATTACAAACAAAAAATGACAAGAAGCACACGTTGACTTAATATAGCTTGCTGCTTTCAAAGAGCACATAGCTTTTTCACATGCAGGCTCTCACCTGTCCTTAGAAAACCCTCAATTGGGAGGTGAGGTGGTGGGTACCACCCCCCATATTACAACACAGGATGTTAATATATCAAGAAGTCACATGGCTAGACAAGGCTGCATGCTCTCACGGCTCGCAATCACCCCTTGATGAAATGCATGGAATTAATTCATCAAATACATTTGAGTACTGACAGTGTGTGAATCAGGTGGGGTTACAAAAATAAAGACATGGCCTCTGACCTAGAGGGGTCCATAAACTAGGTACAGAAGGTGTGGTATGACTACTGAGTTAGGGAAGATGATCAATACCACTCTGCTGAAGAAACTGCTTGCTAGCCTTTTTCTTACACAGAGAGTAACAGATCATTTTCAGGGGAGCATGAAGAATGCTCACCAGGCCAGGCCTTATACAGAATGAGAGAGGGCAAAGTTAGTTGTCTTTTATTAGTCTACACTATTTTTCTATTGCTGTATAACAAAGTGCCACATGCTTAATGGCATAAAACAAGATGCATTTATTATCTTATAGTTTCTGTGTGTTAGGACTTTGGGTACTGTTTAACTGAATCCTCTGTCCAGGATTTCACACATCTGAAAATGACATGTTGGCCAGGGAAGCAGTTCTTCTCTGGGGCTAAGGGCCCTCTTATGTCCTAGTTGGTTTTCTGCTGCTATAACAGAATATCACAGACTGGGTAATTTATAAAGAAAATAGATTGATTTGGCTCATAGTTCCAGAGGCTGTAAAGTCCAAGGACACGATGCTGGCATTTGGTGAAGGCGTTTATACTACATCATCCTATGATGGAAGGCAGAAAGCAGAAGGGCAAGCAAGTGTAAAACAGAGAGAAAGTGGGCCACACTTACCCTTTTTATAGGGGGCTCACTGCTATGATAACTAGCCCAATGATAATGGCATTAATCTATTCATGAAGGCAGGGTCTCAGGACCTTATCACCTCTTAAAGGCTCCACCTCTCAACACTTCCATTAGAGATTAAGTTGTTGTTGTTTTAAGGTTTTTGCCATAGGGTACATGCATTTGCCAAAGACAGACAGAGAGACAGTGAAAGGGAAAGTGAGAAATCCCCTCCCCTGCCTCCAGAGAGTATGGCCACACAGAAATCTCTTCTCTTTCAATCTTCTCCTGGGATTTTGAGTGGGCACACACACACACACAACCATTGTAATTTTCAAACCACCAGATTTGAGACTCAAATCATGGTTAGCTATGTGAGAGTCCAGTACCTTAATCATCATGCCACCTGCTGGTCTCATAAGATTAAGTTTTTAACATATGAATCTTGGTGGACATACTCAAACCATAGCATCTTCCAAGTTCACATAATTGTTGGTAGAATTTGTTTCTTTGCAGTTGCATGACTGAGATTCCTTGTTTACTTGCTAAATCTTTTCTGAGGACTATTCTCAGGTCCAAGAAACCATCTGCAATTCCTTGTTGTATAGTCTCCATAGGTAGTTCACAGCAGGGTTATATGCCCTCTTCCAGGCCAACCAGGACTTGTCTCTGTGACACTTTACTTTCTCTGTAGGGGTGATTAGGTCAGGCCCATCTAGGATACTTTCCTATTTGATTAACTCAGAGTCAACTGAGTAATAACTGGATCATCAGAACAATATTCCATTAAACTCAGAGGCTCGGCACACACTTAAAGGGAGAGGGACCACGTGAGATTCACAGGGAGGACATTGGAATGGGGGCTGTTTTAGAATCCTGCATTCTACTCATGTCTGTTCACTTCTCCTTATTGTGTTTGCTGCTTTAGCCTTCTGTGTCAAATAGCTGCAGTCTCCAAAGTGAACATTCTCTGTTCTTCTCCATCAATATGCTTTTTTCAAAAAAAGTAGAGCAATAATTTATAAGAGGAATTAATCACTAATGGTAGAGTTTCAGGTAATGTGATGAGAACTGGCTTTTGTACAGTCAATGCTTAGCGTAGTGTCCAGCACTTAGAAGCCCTCAATTTATGTTTCTTCAATAAGTGAATATGTGAATGATTAAATGAGAAACATTTTGGGCATCCTCATCAGATTTCATCCACATTAAGGAAAAAATACTTACCCTCTCTATGTGCAAGGCTGATTTCTCTTTTTAGTTTTAAGTCACTTTTTTTCCTCTTGATTTAAAAGTAATGCACGCCTATTATAGAACACTTGGGGATTCTCCTTCTTTCTGGGATTTTACTTCTCATATTTAACTTTTTATCCAACTGGAGCTAATTTTCTAATGTTATGTATAAAATATTATTTCTTCTACCCAATTAGTTTATGATGCTTTTTTTTTTACATACACGTTCTTATACATAATAAGGTTTATTTCTGAGCTATCTATTCTAGTTCATTGATCTGCCTGTCCAATTTGTGTGCTACTATCACCCATTTTAATTATCGGAATTTTATCACATTTGAAGATCTGGTAAGGCAGGTGATGTCTTATTAGTCTTCTTTCAGTCCCTCTCTCCCCCAGGTCATTAAGCTAGGGTCTCTCTTAGTGCCTGCTCAAACTGTCTACACAGCATGGCAGCCTTTGGTCCAATCTGGAAATAGAGAACCAGCTCTAGGTTTATATTCCACTTCTGCAATTTCTTTGTTCAATCTCTGAGTCCTGATAAAATGTAAACTTATAATCATAATGCCTATATAAAAACTTAGGGGTCAGCCCATGGCATGGTGGTTAAAGCACCTAGATCCCACGTGGCCCACATGTTTCAAGTCCAGTGGCTGGAGAAACATTCTGGGCATATGTGCATGCATGCCCAAAATCCCAAAAGGAGGGAGAGATGGAGGAGAAGGGTCTGCAGTGTGACCATTCCCCCATAAGAGGTACTTCCTCACTTTCTCTTTCTCTCTCTCTGGCAAATGCATGTGCCCTGTAGCAAATTTTTAAAAAAATTTTAAAAAGTCAAAAAAAAAAAAAAAAAAAAAAAAGAAGAAAGAAAAGAAAAGCTTACTGTGGCAACTTCTAAGAATCACCCAACACATGGTAGGTAGAGACTACCTGCCAGCTGGAGTGGAGGGATGACTGGGCATACAGCTTCTGCTCCTCCATCCTTGCCAGCAGAGCTGCAATTCTTCTCAAAGCACCCTGTGCAGATGCTGAAAAATGGGTCTGTCACAGTCAGGCCAATCAATCTTTGGGCTCATACTTGGTTTCAGCCTCTATGTAGCCCTTGAGCGTTCTCATCGATCCAAGAGAAATCTAGTGATTTTGTTGAACTGGAGCCATCCCAGAGTGCCCTGGGGGACCCTGGAAAGGATGTGAATCGAGTGCTGAGGTCTGCTCTGCCTGCCCTCGCAGGAGTCTGGAAGAGCCTGGGAGTTCACGCCCACTGCTTTGCTTGCAGGGAGTTATCTCTTGGTGTGGGCAACCAGAGACAGTCCTCAAGTCATGGCTATAGGAGCTGAGTTAGTTATTCCGGCTTGCACTGTAATGGGTTTGGGGAGGAGAGATAGGCAAGACTCTAACAGCACATGCTAGAAATTAAAGATTGAAGGAATGATTACAATTCCAAGAAGACACACAGCTCTGAGCCATGTCTTGCATCTGCCCAGGGGTTCATAAAGGTAACTAGTTGTCTCTGGATGAAGCGCAGGCACTGGAAGTTAGAGAGTTGTGACATGGCACAAGGTAGCCCCGAGTTCTGAAGCCCAGGATCTTACTTGTTTCCTAGCATCTTCCTTTCAACTCAGAGAGGGTACTCATTCATTTCTTCAAGGAGGGTGTCTGAAGGCCTGCTCTGTGCTCTCAGGAGCTGGAATAGAGGACAGTTGGAAAGGGCCCCGCTCTAGTGGCATTTCCATGCCACCCGATTAGGAGAAAGAGCATGATGACTATTTTTGTATGGGCGAATCTGCTCTGAAGATGGCAATATCTTAACCTGGTTTCTCATTCTAGCTCAGTCTCTGCATAGCTTTCCATAAAAGAATAGACCAAAATGTTCAAAACTGGAAGAGGTCTAGATATAATCTAGTCAAGTCTCTCTACTTTCTAGAGGCAACCCTATACCCAGAGAATCAGCTTGCCCAAATTCACTTGGCTTTAGAGATGCAATGATTCCTCAGTACTTTTCTTTCTTTTTAATTAATTATTTTTTGAGACTTTTACTATAAGGCATGTGTGCTCACTAGAGAGACAGATAAAGACAGAGAGATAGAAAGTGAGAAATCCACCCTCCTCGGAGAGATGGTCACACTGCAATTCCTTCTCCTCCATTCTTCTCTGAGGATTTTGAGCACACATGCACACATGCCTGGTGTGAGTTTCAAGCTGACAGGTCTGGGACTCAAACTGCAGTTAGCTATGTGGGAGTCTAGTGCCTTAACCACTATATTAACTGCTGGCCGTCAACTTCACTACTTTTTTACCCCATAATTCTCCATCTGAAAAATGGAGTTGCCTGCCAAACTGCAATACTAAAGGTCACGTGGCCAACCACGGGATCAGATCTCTAGTCACCCTAAAACATACATGGTGCATGTGTGCCCAGGACCCTGACAAGCCGAAGGACTGGGGAAAGGGGATTGCCATGTGACAAAACCCTGTTGAGAGTGTCTATCTTCCTCTCCCCTTTTTAAAGAAAAGAAATAAATAAACTCAGGGGAAAAAAGTGGGTTTCTTCTACCTTACATCAAGGTCTAGAGGTAACACACAATTTTTGTGTCAATTGCAGAAATGTATTGAACACTTTTGAGAGAGGCAGACAGAACGGATGTTGTCGCTGAGTCCAGGAAGGAAACATGGAGACAATATAGCATAAGGGTTAAGAGCCAGGAGCCCTGCGTTCAAATTCTAGTTTCATCTTTTAGTAGCCCCATGTCTATAAAATGACAATAGCGTTTCCTCCTAGGTTTAAGAATGAAATGAAATCATATACACCAAGCGCTTTGATTAGCTCTGCCTCCAGCCAAGCTTGCTACCAGGATAAAGGATTTCCAGAATGGGCTGTTCCATGGTGTTTGGTGCTCGCAGGCCCTTGGGGTGAGCGAGAACCGGGTGCCCAGCTGACACCTTCTTCTGTGCTCTTTCAGTTCCGGAGCCCGGGGAGAAGCAGCACCGAGCGGGAGAGCGTGGCGAGAGAATGAAGAAGTCAACCGCCTGGGAGAAGCATGAGGTGGCAGTGCGGCACTCGGCTTAGAGGGCGGCGGCCGGCGGCCGCCCCGTGGGCAGCCCTGCTGGCTCTGGGCCTGCCGGGCTGGGTGCTGGCCGTGTCGGCCACGGCGGCCGCTGTGGCCCCGGAGCAGCATGCCTCGCCGGCCGGCCAGCCCCCCCTGGACTGGCTGCTCACCGACCGGGGCCCCTTCCACCGCGCTCAGGAGTACGCCGACTTCATGGAGCGCTTCCGCCAGGGATTCACCACCAGGTACAGGATCTACAGGTGAGTGGGACCTCCCCAGAACCCACCCTGGGCAGGCCCCGCCAGACAAGGCCTCAGACCAAACCGGAGGTGGATGCGGGAGGAGCACCAGGCAGAGAAATAGCCTACCATGTTGGTTTTTTCTTTTTTAAAAAAAGAAAGAAAACACATACAAGCTGGAAAACCTGCTGATGCCTCCTGGGGAACTTAGCAAAAGGGTTTCTATTTATAGCCTGTGCCGCTTATAAATTGAGGACAAATCGGGAGGCATAGAGTCAGCGTGTGGCTCCTGCTGCCGTAGGAGGTCAGAGTCAAACGCTGGGGCCGGGTTTTAACTAATGGGTTAGATACTTTTATGAGTTGTAATTACTTAGACATGCAAACGAAGGAAGGGCAGCTCCAGGTCCCACATGGAGAGGTCAGGGACAAACCTGCCCTCACCCTGGTCAATGCCACAGGCTCAGCAGGCCTTGATGGGGGAAGTGGACTGTACCTCCTGGCCCTTTAGGCATGTCCCCCAGGAGCAGGGCAGCTGAAAGTCAAACCCGAGACCTGCCTGGAAGTCTGAGGAGGGATCAGCCAGGCACAACAGCAGCAGGACTGTGCATGAATTCAGAACTCCCATCCCTCTCTGCACTGTTGCCCCCTGGCCCTCTCTTTCCTTTCCTCCTCACCTTATCCACATATTTAGACAACCCTAGACTCTGCTGATTTTTTCTTCTTTTTTTCATGGTATTTATTTTCTAATTACAAATTAATTTCTAATGCAAAAAATCTATATAAATAAATAAAAGGAAGAAACCTTAAAAAGCACACAGAAAAACGAGAACACAAAAATCACCCATCCTTGTGGCATCTAGAGGTTGCTACTGTTACCTTTTCGGTATTTGCATTTCTAGTCCTATGTACATTCTATTTTGGAATCCCTTGCTAGACTTACCACGTAGTATACCTTATGTAAATTACCTCATTTAATCAAAAAACTCCGTGTCAGGACAATTATTCTCTTCTTTTAAAAAAATTATTTTATCTATTATTTTAAAATTTGCTACAGGGCACCATGCTCTCACCACAGAGAGAGACAGAGAGAGGGAAAGTGAGAAGCAAGCCATCAGGATTAGGACTTGAACCATGGTGGGCCTTGTGGGAGTCCAGTACCTTAACCACACATCACCTGCTGGCTCTCTTCTCTTTTTACAGATGAAAAAATTGAAGTCCAGAGAAACTGAGCAACTTGCCAAAGAGCACACAGTTAGAAAGGAGCCATGGTTAGCTCTGAAGTAGTGAGATTTAGAGTCTGGGTCCTTGAAATGTATTTAGGGACATTTTTCTTCTTCTGAGAGTCATTTGATTTGTTTATTTATGTTTAACTTCTGCAATAACCTTGTAACCTGCTTAGGTTAATATCAAGAGATCAAAAACAAGGTTTGGGGAGCATTCGGCACTAGAGGATTCCCAAATGGTAAAAGAACAGCCATTTGTAGAAGCCATTCGGCTCACAATTCCTACACTCAGAAGTGACAAAGGGGCAAGATCAGATTTGAGGGGCTGCTACTTTGTGGCTCCAGAGGTACACAGAAACAGAATCTCACGTTCAAGAACAGCCTGCCAAGCATTCCTTTCAGAAGCCATTTCTCTTCCACTGTGCTGAGATCCAGTCTGGTGCTGGAAGAGATTGAAGCTCATACTCCCTGCTTCAGTGGCTCTGGTCCACTCCAGTCTCCAAAGACTACAGCGGAAATTCACACAGAGTCACTGAGGCAGAGAGCGCCAACTCAGGCTGAGAGAGGCTGAGCTAACACCTGCTCAGGTAGAGCTGAGAAGTAAGAGGTACAGAGAAGAGGGTGAACTTGGCTGTCAGTATATATATATATAAGATTCTAGACATATGCCCCACAGAATTTTTGGAAAGCAAATTCAGGGTCTTCCTTCTCTTTGTCAAAGGATTTCATTTTTCCATCATTCTAAAAAAAAAAAAAATCAGAAAATCCACTCTAGAATGTGTTTAAGTAGTGAATCCCCCCAGTCCAGTAAAATAAGATTTAATTTACCTTAGACATTTCAGTTTATCCCAGATCTCACAAAAGCACTGTTATTACCAAAAATAATTTTTAAAAAGTGTATTGGAATGGAAGTCAGGCTGGGAATCCTAACACTGTTATCTACTTCAAAGTGCTGTAGGAGTTACAGGAAATAAGCCACCGATTTCTTTTCCCTTCGGTAGGTTTTTCTTGTCATCAAGTCCTGGTCCCAAGTCTGGATAGCCTGGTAGCCACTTAACAACGGGCGGCAGCTCAGGGCTGGCCCATAGGGAGAGTCTGTAATCACTCCTGCACCATCAACCGTTCTATCAGTGGTAATGGTTTTCTGATCATTTAATGTGACAAGCTCTTACACTGTGCCATTCTGCTTCTCTGGGGTCAGTTATTGCACATGAACCTGTACTTGGGGAAACAGTAACCAGTCATTCTGACAGGAATGCAGTATTCTGATTTGTGACCCTTTGGTGTGGCAAAGAGAGAATGGTCACACGCCGCTGCTCCAGGAGCACTCTGGGAGTGTTGCCTTTAATTATTAAGCAAAACGGCAGTTCTGTGGATCCTTGTAGGGTTCTTTGTTATCCCAGTGGAAATTCACATTATCCTTTTCCCTTATGTGTCAAGAAGTAATGTCCTCTGGCAAATCTGAGACCTTAGATATGCTGGCTAAATCTGGTTACAGAACTGGTGAAACATACATGGAAGTCATCCCCAAATGTCTCTCCTGTTATCCAGAAGAGCAGAGGGAGCAGAATGCTTTATGGGGAAATAGTGGGCCTTAAACAAATCAATGTTTCATTTTATTCTTTAAGATATCAGATGGCGAGGGGACCAGTAGATGGTATAATGGCTATCTTGCTAGACTCCCATGTAGTCGACCGTAGTTTGAGTCGCAGACCCAGTGGCTCAAACCGACACCGGGTGTGTGTGCATGCATGCCCAAGATCCAGAGAGGAGAATGGAGGAGAAGGAATTGTGACAAGGCCATTCCCCCTGGGGGGTGATTTCTCGCTTTCTGTCTCTCTGTCTCTCTCTGTCTTTCTGGTGAGTGCATGCACCCTGTAGCAAAAACTCTTAAAAAATAATAATAAAAAGAAAAGAAAAGAAATCAGATGGTGGGACCAGTAGATGGTGTAATGGTTACATCACTGGACTCCCACATGGCTGACCATGGTTCGAGTCCCAGACTGGGTGGCTTAAAGCTCACAGCAGGCCTGTGTGTGTGCGTGTGCCCAAAATTCCGGGATGAAAATGGAGGAGAAGGGATTGCGACATGGCAATCATCTCTGGGAGAGGGGGGGTGATTTCTCACTTTCTGTCTCTTTGTCTCTCTCTATCTCTTTGGTGAGTGAACATGCACTATAGCAAAAATCTCTCTTAAAAAAAAAAATCAGGTGGTATCCATATAAGAAAGGGGAAGGACTGTGATAGAGGAGAGTAAGACTTCCCAGTGGGACCAGAATATTTGTTGTAGAATCTCTCAAGTCCTCTTAGACAACAAGGGAGAGACCTTTTCTCCTTTTAGCTATTAGGCAGATCACAACTATGGCTCAATAAGGCCCTAATTACACCTATTAACTCCAAATTACACCCATTCTTATTTGAGTATCAGAGTGTTTTCTCACTTTGAGGACATGACAAGTCATTCTAGAATAGCTCGAGTCTTTCTAACTGTAGACCCCCAAAGGTTGTTGTCCCCACTACAAATTTATATTCATGTAGGCATAAATAATTAGGAGTGGAGACTCTGAAGCCGGGTTGCATGGGTTCTAATCCTGGAGCTGCAGGTTACTACCTGTATGATGTTGGGAAAATTACTTAATTTCCTGATTCCCCAATTTTATTATTTGTAAAGAAATAATAGTCCCACCTAATGACTTACATGAAAATTGAATGAGTTGATTGATTTCAGGTAGTAGAACAGTGCTTAATAAATATCTATTATTATTAGAACATTCTCAATAAACATTAGCCTATGCAAGAACGACTTTGAGATTAGAATCATGGGTGCTATCTTTGTGATAATGTCTGTTAAGAGCTTAGCATTTGAAGACCTGTATTAGAAGGGGGGATATTGTTCTCTTGCTTTCCTTTTTTAAGCATATTGACTCCCACCCCTCAGTCTAGCTCTTTGCTGGTCAGGGAATTTAACTGAAGGATGATGGAATCTTCTCTGAGGCACAATCATACTACCTCGTGGGGACCTAGGACAGAAAGATGGTTTCCAGCATATACCAGAGTTGCCACAGGTAAAGTTCTTGCTCCTAACATCAGGGACTGCTAACTGAGCAGGCCTTTTTTAGGCATATCCTCAGAAGCCGAACACTGCCAGTTTCCTACTCTCAAGGATAAAACACTTCCATGTAAGAAAAGGGAAGGACAACACTGTGAAGGATACGTTGTTAAGAGAAAAAAGATAATAACATTTTGTCTAAGCCTTCCTAAATGACACATGATCCAGGTGGGCTTCGACATCTCACCAATTTTGGCAGGCTTTAAACTTCATTGACAAACCTCTCAGCATGTTCCATTGC
Organism: Tupaia tana; assembly: GCA_026018925.1. Taxonomy (NCBI): domain Eukaryota; kingdom Metazoa; phylum Chordata; class Mammalia; order Scandentia; family Tupaiidae; genus Tupaia; species Tupaia tana. The sequence goes on from JAKSZU010000007.1 coordinate 116,317,571, forward strand.
CCTGTCAGACCAACATTTGAGCAATTAGCCCATTTCTCAGACACTGTCTCTTAAGAGCAGCAAGCCTGTCTCCAGTTCTATTTGTAACCCCGTAAGCTCTCTCCATTGCTCCAGTCTATAGCCCCCACTATGGCGAACATGAAGTGATCAACCTTTCACAGCAGCCCTGTAAGGCAAATGGGGGCTGTTAAGATAGTGAAATGGACTTGTTCAAGGTCAGGGAGGTAGCCAGTCACAGCCAGAAATAGTACTCAGGGCTCCTGACTTGAAGTCTCCTGTTCATTACTCCCAACCACGCCACTTCCTTGTGACTGGTAAGTGCATCTTCATCATGACACGCCACCTAATCAGGCACCTAAATTGAACTGAAGCAAATGTAAATATGGTTTCTCGAAACACTCTAGCGGTAATGTTCCATTCTCTCTTTGCTACAAATCAAAGTAATGAGCAGTCTGTTTTTTTTTTTTTTAATTTCTTTTTGTATTAAGGTTTTAATAGAGAGATAATCATGGGATTGGAAAAAATCCAAGGCACTGGGATAAAACACTTAAAACTTGGAAAGAATAAATTAAAATTAAGAGTGAAAGTTAGATATGATCCAGAATGATGAGTACAACATGGTGGTCAGAGAAGGAAGGCAGATGTGATTTGAAATCTTAACCTTAGCTATTATCACTCCATTTCTAGCTACCTTTTTTCTTTTTTTCTTTCTTTCTTTCTTTTTTTTTTTTTTTTTTTTTTTTTTTTTTGAGGAAGAAAAGGTATGAGGCTACATTAGAAATATTTCACAAAGGAAACAAAACAATAGAATAAATTGAATAAATACCTTCATTAAGATCAAGGAACATCATATTCTGGGAAAAGTATCTAGAACCAAAGTGGAAAGTAGAACAAAGCTGAAATCCACGAGAGTGGCAGGCATGCAGGGAGAGAATCAGATGGCATGGTGAATGACAGCAGTTAAGGCAAAAGAGTTTTTCAGCAGACAGTAACTCAAAGGATCTGTTTGGAATTCATCAGGATGAAAAGTAATATGTGATGGAAACAAACAATAGGCACAACCAAATATTTGATCTATACAAATCAAAGTGTGTAGTGTGGGCCAGCAGCACAGGCTTCGCCTCAGGACTCGTCCCAGACCTGCCTGTGGACCAGCTCTCCAGATGAACACCCTGGCATCAAAGCTCGAGGAGTGCTGTGGTTAGTCACACTGAGTGTTTGAAGATGGACAAGGGTGTCAGGATGAGCAGGATGGAGAAGAGATGGCTTCATGAAAAGGAAGCCTTCACATTCCCTACAAAGCATTGGAGGTAGTGAGAATATTTACAGGAGAGATTCCAAATGAGATAGAATAGTCATCAAGGGAGGCTAAATTCAGGAGTTATTAGCGCCAAGGCACATGAACTCATAAGCATACGTACAGCAGCTGGGAGATAAGTTTAAAAGCAGAAAAGGCTGGAGGGCCTAGCGGCAGCCTGTGGGTGCCTCCCGGGAGATGGGGAGGTGGGGAAGCAGGAGCAGCTGTGGAAGTAATCACAGGAGGAGCCCAGAGCTGATTTATCATCCGGACCACGTCTCACTGACTAACAAATACTGATTTGGATAAACAGTGAACCCTGGGAGAGGCACCATCTCCAATTAAGAGATCACAATCCACATAAATAAACGGCAACCAAAGGCAACCTCCGGCTGCCTAGGTAAATCCCAGTGATTTCCTAGGTGTTCATTACAGCTACAGAGGTAGAGAAAGGCTATGTTATCACGCGGCTGCAGCGCTCCAAGGGGAGTATAGCTCTCAGGTGGGCAGGAAGGGCAAGGAAGGAGGTTAGCTCTTCTGGAGAAACTAGCAGGACCCCAGAAAACTGACTAAACTCTGATTCTCATTAGGTTTACAGTTTGACCACCAGGGAGTTTGTTGGGATAGAAGGAGAGAAAGGAATGATATACAAACTGGTCTTGTGACTCAAATTGGAGCAAACTCAGAAGCAACATAGCAATTTTGGTCACAGGCACTATTTCTCAGGCCACAAGAGTGAGGAACGAGAGAGGGACAGAACAAAATGTTGAGAAGTTGCTTTAGTCCAGAGTGTAGTGCTGGGGCCAGCCCCATACCCTAGTAGCTAGAGGACCCAGAGTCCACATGGCTAACCACAGTTTAAGTTCTTGCCTGGTGATATGTATATATCTCAAATGGTTATTTCCACCATATCCTGTCCCTCCAAATATCTCTTATACTAATTGCTATCAGAATGCAATTTCTTTCTTTCTTTTTTCTTTTGTAAGGAGTTGTTTATTTAATTTAAGTTACCATTATTAATTTTATCTTATTTATTATTATTATTATTACTATTAATTTGCTGTAGGGCACATACACTTACCAGAGAGAGAGCGACAGAGAGAAAGTGAGAAAGCAAGCCACCAGCTCCAGGACTCAAACCACGGTTGCCCATGTAGGAGTCCAGCATCCTAATTACCACATCACCTGCTGGCCCCCTAGGATGCAAGTTTGAAAATCTTTCACATGGAGGGGCCTGTTATTTTCCAACATTAGAGGTAAATAAAGTAAAAATAATTGCCCATGTAGAGAGGGTAGGACCAAAGGAGATTTTTTCTGTTTCTACTTTGGAAAAATGGAGTGCAAACACTCACCTAGTGAAAACATGGTGAGCAGTTCAGATGAAAATCTATCACTTATGCTTTAAAAATTGCATTTTCAGGATAAGCATATCACACCTTGCATTTGCTCATTTGGTCCTATCCCAAGTATTAGGTCATAAAGAAAGTCATGACATATTTTTCTAGGTTTTGCTATGCAAAAATGCATCAAGACTTCCCTAACAACTCAATATTTAGGGAGAACCTTCTTTGTGCAAAACATTATTCTGAGCACTGCAGTAGGATGAAGAAAACATGGCCCCACTGATATCTGGATCAGCAATCCAGTTTGGGTGACAGCATGTATGCTGAGATGTAATTTGGAATCTAGCCCCTCAAGTGTTAGGGAGAAGAAAACATTCAGTGTATTCTCAATGATAGATAAATTTGGTCCTTGAATGCTGGATCAAAATGAATGCTTAGGATGCCAGTTCTAAGTTCTCCAGGACACAATGACTCTGGTCCCAAATGTTCCCATGACTTTCAGGGCTACACCCACGTTAGCTGCCCTGACTTAAGATAAGATTGCAAAGACAGTCTGTGAAGAGAAAATGTAAAAATAACAGTTTGCAAGAAAGGAAGGAGCACCCAGGACAGCCAGGGGAGAAGGCAAGACTGGTTTTGTTTTCTGATGAGATTTAGTAGAGAGATTTTGAGTCAGTCAGGCAGAGAAGAAGAGGATTAATTTTTGCTTTCAGAAATAATTAATTTTATTCATGAATGAATTGCTACTTAGAGATGTGTATGTGTAGAAGAGAGTGAGGTAGCTTTCCACTGGAACCTGTCACTCCAATGCAAGCAGTCAGGGACATGGGCTAGTCACGTGGTCTCTCTCTCTCTCTTTATTCTCTTGAAGAGGAGAGTTTTTTTTTCTGGGTCAGAGATTCTCATTTTTTCTTTTTAATTCAGCTTCTGCCACATTTCTCCCACCTCAGATCTTCCCACATCTCCCACAAGGAAACTATTTCAGTACATGGAGCTTAGAACAGTGAAGCGGCACGTGGTGGGATATTTCTTCATTCAGCACATATTTACTGAGACTCTGGGTGTGCGGGCTGCTCCACTAATGCTGGGGACATAGCCATGACGGGACACAGCCCAGGCCTCCGGGAGATCTGCCCTCGAGGAAAACCCATGCAAGCAGATGACTAGAAATGGCTAAGGTCTTGGCGCAGTACCAAGGGCTGTGTGAGAGGAGTTTGGTTCTTGTGCCAATCACACGCGTTCCCCTCCAAGATTAAACAGGCGAGTCTGTTCATAGGTGCTCTAAGCACACTCACTGCAGATGAAGGTTTGGACTTGAGTCTGGGATGGGGATTCTAATCCTACTCTCATACCCCTGCCTCACACTAAAGATGACTGAATCTCACTGTTCATCTGATTGATTTGCCCAATCCTAAGTGGAGTAAGAGTAGAGAAGACATTACTGGGCCTGCAGAATGAGGAAACCTGCAGAAGGGGTAGGCAGAGGACCTCAGAAAGCACTTGGCCAAGTGAGATGAGAGGAAGAAGAAATGCTCAGAGGGGCTACCCACTTGAAAGCATTTAGGTCCAAGAGACAAGAGCCTCTGTAACCTGGGATCTCCATGCCTGGACTCTACACAGCATTGAGACGTGGATCCAAACATCAGGCTCTCACCAGTCTCCCTAACTTTCCCATGGGAGGGAAGGAATAAGAAGGCAAAGAGTTTCTGAAAGGGCAAGAGCATTGGCCAAAGTTTCTGTTTAACTAAAGGAAAGAAAGCAAAAGATTCTGTCTCTACTGTGAAATATTAGTAACATTATTAACGACAGCTAATATATGTACAATGCTTACTATATGCCCACCATTTTACTAAGTGCTTTATAAACATCAATTTAAATTTCCTAAGAGCTACAAGGGTGTGCTCTTTGTACACCCACATTACAGATGAGGGCACTGAGCGTTAGAGATATCACACAACTGGTAGGAGGAAGAGCCAGCATGCAACCCAGAAGATGGGGGACCTGACCATTCAGTGAGTATTATTTAATCAAATAAATCATCTGGGCTTGGGTTACTTAATGTTCCAAGAGAAATGGCACCTCCAGGTGTCCCCCTTCCCCTGTGCTCTCTGCCCCTTTGTTTTTTGGTTTCCCTTTAGATCTTTGGGATACAGAAGGCAGGCCTAGAAGTAGGAAGTGTCTGACCAGTGGCTCATCCTACTCAAAGACTATGTAGTCCTCCTTTTCCGGAGAGTTCTCCATCTGCACTTGGGCTCTGGGGACCCAAGTGGGAGGAAGCCACAGACAGATCTTGCAAAAGCAATGCACCCCAGTGAATTCTGTGTATGCGTCGGCTTTGCACTGCTGATGTGATCCTACAAGAGTGCAGTGTAAGTCAAATATCTGCAAATTGAATCCTCTACTGGAAGGACACTTGATGCCATTTCAAAGATGCAGTATCTTTTTTTTTGCCCAGCAATGGATAGAAATTCAGTGTTAAGTCAATCTCTAGCACCTGACTTTAGGATCAAGTAGATACTGATTTATAAATACACATGGCCACTTGGAAATTTTATTTTTCAAGAAATATTTTCATAAGCCAGAAGAAACCTTCAATGCTGCAAATAACCTCTGATGATTAAGATATTTAGTTAAAGTAGGATTTTCTTACAGTATTGGCATATGCTTGGGGCAGTCTGCCTTCACAGCCAAAGCACACTATGCAGTAAGATAAAGCAGTGAGGGACCAGCAGATGGCATAATGGCTACATCTCTGGACTCCCATGTAGTCGACCATGGTTCGAGTCCCAGACCCGGTGGATTAAACTTACACCGGGCGTGTGTGCGTGCGTGCCCAAGAACCTGAGAGGAGAATGGAGGAGAAGGGATTAAGGTGTGGCCATCCCCTCCAGGGGGTGATTTCTCACTTTCTGTCTCTCTGTCTCTCTGGGTCTTTCTGGCAAGTACACAAGTCCTATAGCAAAAACCTCTCAAAAAAAAAAAAAGATAAAGCAGTGAAAGAGATCAAGCTGGGATTTCCGAGTGATGCCCTCACTTGTAGATTAGAAGGAAAATTTAAAGTCACCTATTTCAAACCCAGTATAGACAACCACTCTATAGCTTTGGCTTGAGGAGGTCCAGCTATGAGGTATTCACTGAAGCCAGCTTCCATAGAATAGCCTAAAATGTTATAAAGAACTTTTTGAAATTGAATCATAGTCTTTCTTCCCATAACTTCCACTTACTGGTTCTGACTCTGCTTTCTCTTACTTGTCTAGAATAAGTCGAATGACTTCGCCTTTACTGGTGGGAGGAGAGGCAGATTAGAGCTATTATAACCAGGGAATGTTTGGGGAAAGATTCAGAAATCTAGCAGAATGCCCTGTCGTATCTTCCACCCTGCACCTGCTTAATGTGCCATAATTCTGCCACCCTGCCAGGCTGTTTCCTTAGCCCAGAAGTATGCCTCTTTCCTCCTTTTCTTGAAAAAAGCAAACAAACTCTAGACATAAGAATGAGTCAGAGTGAGCAAGAATCTCACTGGCTGGGCTGAAAGCCCTGGTGGGAGAAAGATGAGGTAGCCAGAACAGCACTGCACCATGGCCTTGTTACAAGCCCCGGTACCCAGGAGAATTCTCATTTTCCTGTGTGCCAGGAGTACTGGTGCCTCACCTGGGGATATTCTAGTGACGGAGGAGGGACAGGAAGGGAGACTCTTAGGGGAGTCAGTACTCCTGGATCCACAGAGGCAATGTAAACACCTAGTGATCCCTCGACATGGGTTACGTTGTTGGTTTACTAGTAACGGAGATAAACTTTATCACTGTAAGTCAATTTCTTATGAGACTTGTTCTGTCTATGTTCTAAATTGCCAATTCTGATAAAGAAAAAAAATGGCATGGAAAAGAAGGGAGCCTCTGAAAGTCCTTGGACATTGGCCTGGTTCAACGAGATACTCAAATGCCACACAAGAAACATGACTGTGGAGGCTGATAATACATTCACTGTCTTCTGCAACCCCTAAGTAGAGCTCTGTGCATTTTGGTGGCTGTATACCACAGCAAGGTCAGAAGATGAAGTCTGAGAACCACAGGTTTATTAGCCTGGGATAAGAGGCCAAAGCTGCAGAGACAGCGTCTGGGTGTGTAAGGAGGACTGGTAACATCAGAGAGCAGCTCAGAGCCAAGTGATGCCTGCACCTGTGAACTGGAAGGGAACTTTGAAATGACCTGTTTTCCCCCCAGTAGAGAAGACCGCTCTATAACCCCTGTCCCTTCAAGAAGGCAGTCCAACAGCCTTGGCTTGAGCAGATCCAGCCATGAAGTACTCACTGAGGTCAAAATGCTCTAAAGCTCTTTCTGAAATTGAATCATAGTCTTTCTTCCCATAACTTCCACTTACTGGTCCTGACTTTGCTTTCTCTTATTCTCTAGAATAGGTAAAATGGCCTCTCCTTCACAACAGGTCTCCAGATATTTGAAAACAGTTATTATTCTCCCTGGTTCTCAGGCTTGTTAGCACTCTATAACTCCCTCCAGAGGTTCTTTTTTCTCTCTTCCTCACTCCTCTAATATCCTCTTACATTTTCTCTCATAAGCTGGCCTTGTTCCCCCCCCCCCTTTTCCATCTTTCTTTATAAAGAAAATATATAAAATTTATTTTGACATAAGGTTTTCTTCCTAAATCAATTCTGGCTCCTAGGGAGCTTGCTTGCTGGCTCACTTTTCAAAGTACTCAAGAATTTTGTCATGGATCAATATCCGTTCCCCATTTTCAAGCTTCTCAGATCAGACATCGCCCTCTCCACAGACTTCTTTAACATCTAGTATTCTATATGCAGTTCTCCAAGAGCCGCCATCATGGTTCCAAGTTGCAGGCGTACCTCCAGAGAGGGCGACTGTGCTCTGGAATTGGAGCATCGGGGTTTCAAGGAAAGTTGGGATTGTGTTGGGAGAATATGGGTTTTTTTTATTCAAGCGAAATGTAGGACAATACACTGACTCCTCAGCTTCACAGAGAAATGTATCCACCTCCTATGGGGTTTGATTTTGTGCATTTAGATTTAGTTTCTATGATAAAAATACGGCCAGAACTGAACTCATCATGTGTCCTCCCACACTCGCTGTGTTTCCTCTATTCTTTGTCGAGCTTCCTGGTCTGACCAGCCACCAGCTGCTGTTGCTCCTGCCTCCTTTTCATCCCCATCCCCATCTGAGTTCTGTGGCTTCCATCTCAAAAATAGTCTTTCCAATCCAGCTTCATCTTTCTTCTTCTGGCTTCATCATTTACCACTTGCCCTTTTCTCACTTTTTTTTTTTTTTTTTTTTTTGGAGAGGTTTTTCGCTATAGGGTGTGTGCGCTCACCAGACAGACAGAGAGAGACAGAGAGACAGAAAGCAAGAAATCACCCCCCAGGGGGGATGGTCATGCCGCAATCCCTTCTCCTCCATTCTCTTCTCGGGGTCTTGGGCACGCATGCACATGCGCCCGGCATGAGTTTTAAGCCACCGGATCCGGGACTCGAACCGAAGTCAACTACGTGGGAGTTCAGCGACATAGCTATTAAGCTAACTGCTGGTCCCCCCTTTTCTCACTTCTTTAATCCAACCTGCCAACAGTCCACTACTCTTCCCCCTGAAACCACAGGATAACCCCCCCAGACCATTTTCTTAGTGTAAAATTCTCTTCTAAGTCCATCCGTTCACTATTTCAACAAATAGTTAATGAATAAGATACACTGGCTATGCCTTATCGTCCTTTCTGCTGTTTCTTTATCCAGGCTCAATTAGGATCTCTAGACTTGCCCTGGCACAGAAGGCCCCTAGTGATACTCTGTGCTTTCCACATCACCTTTCCTCTTCCTGAAAAGCTATTTCCATATTCTCTGTCAGCTGAGCTCCTATTCACCTTATAAATCTTTTGAATGGGTTAATTAAAAAAAAAGTTTTTGTTATTCGGTATATACATTCATCAGAAAGACGGAGAAAAAGAGACAGAGAGTAAGACACCCCCCCCCCCCCCCACACACACACACACACCCAGGTAGATGTCCATGCCACAATCCTTTCTCTTCCATTCTTGTTTCAGGGTTCTGGGCATGATGTGTTCCTCAGACTGCTGGGTCTAGGACTCAAACACAGTCAGCCTGCATAGTCACCCATGTGGGATCCAGTTGCCTTAACCACTAGGTTAGCCAAGGGTTATTTTATTTTACTAATTATGGTGTATACACGTGAGACTGAGAGGCAGAGACAGGAGAGAGAGAGAGACGAGCACACTCCACAGGCTCTAATTGCTTGAGGATCCCATTCCTCCACTCCTCTAGCCCATTGGATCTTGGACACTCACATGCCTGGTGTGTCTCAGGCTGTGTGGGACCTGGCTGCTCTTGAGCAGTGCATTACCACTGCACCATAGAGCCAGGCCTCAAACCCATTTAGATATCATTTCTCTGCAAAGTCATCTTTGACTCCTACGGAGCGTTAGTTACTCCCACTGCTGATATCCCAACATTCTGCTCAAGTAAGGAACCTACTTTTCTCTTCATTTGGTTCTGAACTTTTTCAGTTAAGAGCATGTCTTATTTTACCTTTCTATCTCCAGCTCCCAATACCATGTCTACCACATATGAAGATATACTACGGGGATGAAGCTATTCAGGAACAGTAGGATATTCTGTAACGGAATTAGATAAAAACAGAAAACAACTGGTTGAGAATCCACTCTGGGTTTAAATTGTAGTTCTGCTTCTGCTATCTATGTGACCTTATGTAAGACCCTATGTACCTGAGTCTCACTTTTTTCATTAGTAAAATGTATAGAATAATGGGATTACTTGGTGTTAGCTAAAAGATAGATTTGGTTTATTTCAAAATAAATATTTATCTTTTTTTTAAGGGGTCTCCCATGAGTAAATATGGAAAATAGTAGAGTAGAAATCTGAAGAAGAGTATGGAAGAGAAAATAGAGATTAATCGAGAAAGAGGAAAGGAAAAAACTCATTCTTCCGCACAGAACTCCATACATTAATCATATTTATCACTTAAGAGCTACATACTGATCTTCCTAATTATAACCTGAGTTAATCCATCCATTGATTTTATAGTTATAGATGGCTCAAATAAATCCTTAACAGTAACAGGTACCTTTCCTAAAGAGCACAATTCACAAACCAAGATCCCACAGTATAAAGTCGAGGCCTTTATTCCAACACCATTTCCCCTATAGACCCAGAAAACAAAAATAAGATATATCCCATATAGACATGATACTGAACTGAGAATGGCAGTGTGGCTATTTGACCACGTGGACAATAAAAACAGGTAACTGACAGGAGTCCTTATGCAGATATATTGTAAAATCAAGAGTCAAGATTATTTTGCCAATCTAGAATATTGGATTGACAAATCATGAGAGTGTAGTCAAAGTTGGCCATCTGCTGAAACAAACAGTCCCCAAATCTCAGTGACTTAAATGAAGGTCTTTTTGTTTTTGTTTTGTTTGTTTGTTTGTTTGTTTTTTGCTTTTGCTTATGTCAAACTACAATACAATTTATAAGAAGAATACAAGGAGATTGCTTCATGAAACCATTCTGGACCAAGATTCCCTCTTCCTATCACTCTGCCATCCCTTAGGTTCTGACTCCTCTTCTAACTCCTGTTAGGCAAGGAAAGAGAGAGCACATGAAGGATTTCATGGGAGGGTTTATGGGTGAGGCCTGAGTTCATATTCTACTGGCCAGAGCTCAGTCACCCGGATATATTTAAATACAGACGAAGCTGGGGGGTGGTGGTGGTGGTGCAGTTTTCCATCTGTGCATTCAGGAGGAAAATAGAAACAGCCTAAAGAACAAATTTATAGTTTCTGCCACAAGGCATGGAAAGCAAGAAGAGGGTGAAACACAAAGCCCTAAATTTAAGTTAAAAATGCCCACTTTACAATAGAGGATATAGGAGGCCTGACTTGACTGTGATTCATGTGGAGAAAAAAAAAAGAAATCCTGGCTTAGCCTAGGTCACAGATCAGAGCATGCTGGACTAGATTTTTGTGAGCCATGTGACTGACTGCAGGTTCAGATCCCAGTTTGATCTGAAATGAGCCAAAGTCATCTGGTAATATGGTGGTTAAAGCAGCTGAATCCCCATGGCTGACTGCATGATTCATGTCCTGGACCCAGCAACTTGAAAAACACATCAGGCATGTGTGCATGCGTGTCCAAAATCCTGAAGGGAGGAACAAATGGAGAAGAAGCTGTGGTACCATTCTTCAAAGGGAAATTCTTTCTCTCTCTCTCTCTGTGCCCTTTGGCCAAAACAAAACAAAACAAAACAAAACAAATATGAAATGAGCTAGGTATGCACACACATGTGCCCAAAATCCTGACAAACTGGAGAGAGAGGATTGCCAGGCCAAATCCTATTGAGTATCTCTCTCTCTCTCATGTACATGAGAGAGGCATCAGAGAACTCAGAGAACAAAGACATTAGCAGCATTTGTCTCTGTTGTGAGTAGAATAAATAAACTTAAAAATAATTTGGGGCACCAGAGGAGGAAATGAAAGAACATATTAGCTCCACCCCCAAATATCTCAGACTTTTTTTTATGAAAAGGGCCTTCAAAGTTGCACAGATGCTTTGGGCATTTTCTTGCGTTTTCTTTTTTTCTAGGAATCAATCCTTATCTTGAACTCTGCAAGAGAGAAGGCAAAGTCTGGTGCAACCTTGAGTACCTTCGGCAGGGCAGGGAGAAAGGCCTGAAGGGTCAAACCTGGTCTGGTTGGCTGGGTGGGAGACATGCCCTTGTAGGGAATTTCTTGGGATTAGAGGAAGATTTCTACCTAAAAAGAGGGAAGAAGGGATGGGGGGGGGGGGGGCTGCTGCTTGATCTTACTATAGATAGCTGACTCACCCAGAAGTAAAAGACCACAGGACTGCTATCTCAGGATCTCTTTAATCACCCCACCCTAAATCCTTTTTTAAAAGTCCCTAGCTCATGCCCTTCAGGCCCTATGTAACTTACATTTGGCCCCATTCCTCCCTATTGGAAAGTGAACAAACCTTTTTCTATCCACTTAAAAAATAATAGTATCTGGGGCTGGAAAGAAATCTTTGTGATACTGGTTGATTATGGATTACTATTAGCCAAGAAAATTTTTTTCACTTTCAAAAATGGAATGTAATATTCTAATGCATTAATAAGGAAAAATGTGGAGAGTTGAAAGAGCATCAAGTGTGTTCCCCTCTTACTTAGCTATGTGTTCTTGACTGTGGTCTGGGCTTCAGCTAGCTCAGCTATGAAATAAGACTAAGCTTGTAGTGTGTATCATCTAACTAATGCCACAATTATGCATATAAAAATAAAACCAAACTTGGTAATTTAAAATAATAAATTATTCTTACTTATGCATTTGTAGGTTGGCTAAGTTAGCTTTGCTTTAGGCTGCAGGTCTGCAAAGAGGCCATTAAGTCTCTTTTCTAATGATATTAATTCTGGGGCCCCAGGCTGAAAGGGCAACAACTATAGTACCTGGGGGAAGCAATTCTTGGAGCAATGGTAGAGACCCAGAAGAGAAAGTAGATGCAGGGGAGAGAATAGATAAAGGAGGGAAAGTAGATGCAATGCCTCTTCAGATTTTGGCCTAGAACTGCTACACTGTCACTTCTACCCTCATTCCTTTGTCTAGTGCAAAGCCCAGAAATCAAGCCAAATATCAATGGGGGATGAAAATAAACTCCATCCATATAAAGGAGTGATACTGCTAAGTCACAAGCCATAGGATATTGTATTACAGATAAGAGTGATGATTGAGTCTACCACCTTGACATTTGTAAAACTATGATGCTGACTTAAAAATATACAAAGTATCCGATCTCATTCCTGGCATCATAGGGTCTTAGTAAATAGAAATTATAATGATGGTCATAATGATGATGATGATGGTGTATTCAGATTTTTATCCTACTGTGCTGAGTGGCTCAGAACTCATACTGGGTTGTGTTCAATTTTTCCCACCATCTTTGAAAAGAAATGCATTGACAAACTAGGTTGCAAGCAGGGAAGGTTAAGCATGAGGGCCTAGGAATATGGGAACTCTTGAAGGAACTAAGAATATTTAGTCCAAAGAAGAATGATGTAAATAAAAAGAAAATGCACCAAAACACAAGAGAGATACCATGTTCCAAAATGAACAAACTTGGACATTAACGGAGAGAACTGTAGTCTGTAGAAATTCTCTTGGAGTCCCATGACAACGTTTGATGGGGAGAGCGTGTCATGGATAGTCATCTTGCTCAGCAAAGACAGTTGCAGTGGGAGGGGAAAAGTGGCGAGGACGACCATATTCTTCACAGTTGAAGAGATGCATTTGTGGGGAACAGGTTGAGGGGTCAGGGCAAGAAAACACAAGTCTTAGTTTCCTCTACAGTTCCTTTTGGTCTCGTAGAATCACTGGTCCTTCATTCCAGTGTGCCTGTTATATTTCATGCTGTTTCTACAAACACTACTCTTGGTGACTTCTTCAAGTCTTTGAGCCCCCCGAGGGCAATATGAGACCTTTCAAACAGTCACCTCCTCCTTCAGACTTGACTTTTCCCTCCCCATTTCTCCCAATCAGCCTTAATTAAACTGTTTGAAAGCTGCAGCTTGATTTTAATTAGAGCAAAATTGTAAAGATTAGAATGAAATCGGCCAATCATTGTTTACAGGCCATTGTTTGAGAACACAGCAGGCTGCTAAATTACATCCATGCCAGGCCTCTTGAGTTGTCCCAGACATGGGAGGTATCGGGGAACCTGGACATCAGGGGAGGGGTGTCTGCATTTCTATGCTTATGCCACCAAGAGTTGTAGGGCCTTAAGTGTTTAACCAAGTGACTCCTGAAGCCTTCTTTTTTTTTTTTTTTTTTTTTTTTTTTGGAGAGGTTTTCACTATAGGGCGCGTGCGCTCGCCAGCCAGATAGAGAGAGACATAGAGACAGAAAGCGAGAAATCACCCCCCAGGGGGGATGGTCACGCCGCAATCCCTTCTCCTCCATTCTCCTCTCGGGATCTTGGGCACGCACGCACACGCACCCGGCATGAGTTTTAAGCAACGGGGTCTGGGACACAAACTGCGGTCGACTATGTGGGAGTCCAGCAACATAGCCATTACGCTAACTGCTGGTTCCCACTCCTGAAGCCTTCTTGCCTGGGCATTTCTCCTAGCCCTAGTGGTAAATAAGGGAAAAGAATTACCTGGGGGCATGACAAAGGTGCACAGCAATCCCGAGCTTGATTACAGGTCACAGATAAAAGCAGAAATCACCTGTAGTGTGATCTGAGTTCTAGTCAAACTCTACCACTAGTCAACTGAGATTTAAGGAAGTCACTTCCCTTAGGTTCTTTATGTATTAATTTGTTAACCTCTAAAAGGCTGATTATTATTTCCTCTTCCTCTCTCCCAAGATTTCTAAAGGCAAAACAGTTGAGCATTTGTGAAAATTGTGTGCAAGTTAAAAAAAAAAAAAAAAAAAAAACTAAAGAAAAACACTACACCAATATAAGAGATTATGGTTTGTATTGTCATTTCTCTTTATAGCTCAGATTAATCATGTCTTATTCATTATAGCAGTAAAGGCTCTAATAGCAAGTACATTACAGTAATCTGTTGTTGAGATAGAAATCTCTTGATGATGTGATGTGTCTAGAAATACTGCTTTTTGTACAGGAGCCAAAGCATGATATATCCCTAAGCCCTGAAAATGTCCGGCTAGAGAACATGAATCCATTTTAGCTGAGTCGCTGAGGCAAATAACTGGCATCCCTCAGTGTACAGGCTGGCTTTGGCTACTCCTGCTTAGATGAGTTTTTCAAGACAAAACACATGAGCCTGATGAAAAAAAAAATGGCAATATCTTTACCTGATGGATTGAATTCTGTGATGGCAGCAGTAGTCCTAGATCTGAGCTATATTAGAAAGATGAAGACAGAGAAGACCTCTTTGTGTCCAGAACCTTTAGGAAATCAGCAATGCAACACTCAGCAGTGCTTATTGAGTCTATGGTGTCAAACAGGCAAGGCTCCAGCTAGGTACGCTCAGAGAAAGATGGAATTCAGGGAACAACGGTATTTGCATTTATCCAGAACAGGTCAGTAGGTGAGAAATTTTTTTTTCTTTTTTTTTTTTTTTGGAGAGGTTTTCGCTATAGGGCGTGTGTGCTCACCAGAAAGACAGAGAGAGACAGAGACAGAAAGCGAGAAATCACCCCCAGGGGGGATGGTCACACCGCAATCCCTTCTCCTCCATTCTCCTCTCGGGATCTTGGGCACGCACGCACACGTGCCTGGCGTGAGTTTTAAGCCACTGGGTCCGGGACGTGAACTGCGGTCGACTACATGGGAGTCCAGCGACATAGCCATTACGCTAACTGCTGGTTCCTGGTAGGTGAGAAATTTCACCATAGGTCATTGGTTTAGACATCTCAGGAAAAATGACAAGAAAACTATTCATGTCCTTGGCTTAGGGCCAATTCATCTTTTTGCTCCTAAGTTCCTAAATATTCTATTCAACCACCTATCCTGTGTCTTCCTTCATTTTTCAAGGAGAATCAAACTTTTTTTTTTGGAGGTTTTTGCTGTATGGCACGTGCGCTCACCAAAAAGACAGAGAGAGATGGAGAGACAGAAAGCAAGAAATCACCCCCCATAAGAGATGGCCACGCTGCCATCCCTTCTCCTCTCAGGATCTTGGGCACACATGCACATGTGCCCAGTATGAGTTTAAGCCACCAGGTCCAGGAATCTAACCGTGGTCAACTACATGGGAGTCCAGTGACATAGCCATTAAACCAACTGCTGGTCCCCATATTTTTTTCTTACAGGTATGATCTATACCAAAACAGCTGTTGGGGAATAATAATTACTTTCAGCACTGTAATCCCTTTGAGCACTAAAGTTGGAGGGGATACCCCCCCCCAAAAAAAAAGAAAAGTTATTGGAAATAGATCAGGAGAGTGAGGGAATAGAGAAGGGCAATACTCCCTAACACAGCAGCTCACTCGTGTTGTTTGCGAAGTAGTGCTTGCAGCTGAGCATCTTGGGCCCAGGGCTCTCAAGGAATCTCAGAGCCTATTCTGAGAAATGCTGCCTGAGTGAGCAGGTGATGATTGGTTGGCTCTGCTGGAAACAGCATTCATTTCCTCCCCAGTAAACCCAGCTTGGAGTCAAACTCAGGAGGAACAAATGGCTCCTAGCATGCAGGGACATACTGACACTGGGCAGGATGTTGTGAGCCGGCAGGGTACCACGGTGGAGGGGTGGGTAGAGCTATGTGCTCAGGATGTAGGGAATATGACTTTTAAATGACAAGCATATTGGTGGCTTTGGAAATGGGCCTGAACATACTTCCCTCACAGACGTGGAAAAATAAAAGATCTATTAGAAAAATGGAATAGGATAATCTGGCTGTTAGTATAAGGTCTCAGCACAACCACCCACAATGTAGGCTGCGGTATTTAGTACAACTCGATTTAGCCTCATTGAGGTATAGTGTGTGTGTGTGTGTGTACATATACACATATAAATATTAATACACTCTCCCTTCAGGCTTCACAGGGAGGGAAGCTTCATAGGTAATGAGACTTCATGGGGCCTGGATCAATGTTCTCAGTTTACAAGCCCCAAAAGTGGAGCCTTGGCGTGCAGCTGCTGGAAGCAGCACCTGGAATGGAAGACCCCAGCTGTGCTTTTTCTGAGTCGTTCATCTTCAGGAGCCGTGAGACGTTGCAGGGCGATTCTTGCTGGCAGGCTTCTCGTTGACCTTGTGTAACACACAGGAGCACAGAGCTGCGGGGTGGCTGGTGACAGAAGAATCAGCTAGGACTTGGAGGCACCACTTTTCATTTACATTTTCTGAATTAAGAACACCTTGTAACCATTTAGTATTCTCACTGGAGACCTTTTTACTTCAAATCCAGAGCTGGTCCAGTTCCCAAGCCTCACTGGAGCTCCTGCAGCCTGCGGTTTGATGTGGCTATGGTTCAGCTCTCTGTTGCAGGGGCCCATTTGGATTCTGGGGAAATCCCTGAACTCATATGAAACCAGAAGCATCATTTATTGGCCATCTGGACCGCTAATGTAAGCAGTCTGGGACAGAGATAACTACAATCACTCCAGGATACGAATCTCTATCTATATCTTTTTTACTTTGGTAGAGGGCACATGTGCTTGCCAGAGAGAGACAGAAGGAGAGAGGGATAAAGCCCCTCCAACAGGACGTGGTCAGCTGCAATCCATTCTCATTTCTCCACCCTGTTGGGATTTGGGTCATGCATGCACACACCGTGTGTTTTTCAAACTGCTTGAGCTGGGATTTGAACCACACAGATCTGGCTTCCTTAACTAGTAGGCCCTAGAGCCAGCCCAGAGCTATATCTTCATAACTAAAATATTCTGAATGGTGGTGTGTATGGCTAATAGAATACAATAGATTCTACCTTTCTTAGATTTTGTTTTGGTTGTTCTTAATGATGTTGTGTGAATGTTAACCCTTTGACAGAAATATCTAGTGTTCACTCTAGGCTAATCTTAAACATGCTAGAGGGAGATGAGGAATGAAGCAAACTTCTGTTAATTATAGCAGTTTACCAAGGCACCTTTTTTGTGCTTTTACAGGCAAAGCCCACATTGAAGAGCTCTGATCACCCTGTGACTCAACCTATGAGCCCTTCATGTGGCCTCCGCTCTCTCCAGCACTTTCCAGAA
Source organism: Tupaia tana (assembly GCA_026018925.1). Lineage (NCBI taxonomy): Eukaryota > Metazoa > Chordata > Mammalia > Scandentia > Tupaiidae > Tupaia > Tupaia tana. The sequence goes on from JAKSZU010000007.1 coordinate 116,334,928, forward strand.
GGGCTGCAGTAAGGTTTTACATGGCTGCTTTCTTAGACATTTCTTAGGCATTGTGTAACAAACACAGTGGGAGAAGATTTTAGGAGAAATGGCTAAATTGAAATGGAGATTTACTTGATGTCTTAATTGAAACAAAGATGATGGCTTAATTGAAGCAGTGTGTGCTAATATAATTGATATATAGAAAACATCCTTTTCCTAGGGAAAAAAAAGCCTTGATTATTTTATTACTGGAAAAAAAACCCTACTAAATGAAAAACTGGAAATGAACATTTATTCTTTGACTAGCTCAGGCCCCTTCCAGTATTGCCTTCTGAGGTTTTCAGATGCTGAAAAGAACCAGGTTAAGGGGTCAGCAGGTGGTGTGGTGACTGGGAAGCTGGACTCCAATGTGGCTGACCATGTTCTAGTTCAAATCCCGGACCTGGCAGCTTGCTTTCTCATTTTATGTCTCTCTCTCCCTGGTGAGTGTATGTGCCCATAGCAAACTGAAAAATAATAAAATAAATGATTATGGGAAAAAAAATCAACAACAAAGAATCAGGTTAATAAGTTCTGTTAGCTCATTTTTACCATTTTCTGGCTCAAACTCCATTCATGATTTTCCCCATTATTTTGATTCAATGAAGGGCCCCAAAGGACAGGGAAGAGGCTTTGCATCATAGAAGAGAAAACACTAGAAGCCTTCAGAACTTGAACGTTCCCATAGCTGCTATGGCTGAGGACCAACACCTACCTCTCAGTTAACAGCCAATGTGTAGAAGCAGGGTTTTTAAAAATATATATGTATATGCATGTCTGTGTGTGTGTGTGTGTGTGTGTGTGTGTGTGTACACACACAGAGAGAGAGAGAGAGAGAGAGAGACAGAGAGAGAGGTATTCTTTCTCCAGTTAAAATATCTGATGAAATTCTCCAATACAGTCCCTGTTTTTATGCACTTTTTCTCCAGTGAATCTCTGTCTTCCTCTCTCTTTATATCTCTGTTCCACACACACACACACACGCGCGCGCGCGCGCGCGCACACTTCGACTCACAATATCGCACTTGTCCCATTGAGTCTCAGAGGTGGAGGTTGTACAGTACAGTGGTAGACAGTGTGGCCTGCAGCCAACCCTCCTGTTTAAATCCTAACCCTGCCACCTACTGGCTGTTACCTACTGGGCAGAGTAACTTATTTGTGTCTCAGCTTCGTCATCTGTAAAATGAGGATAATTACAATTTCTCCCTAATAAGGGTGTTCGGAATATTATGTTAGCTAGTCTTTGCAAGATGCTCATTAAATGTTAGCTATTATTTTTTATTATTTGTTCATAAAAAATTTCCTAAGACAGTATCATTCATTTTTTCTAGGTCATTTATTATTCTATGTTGTGATTTTCTGAGCAACCATGGTACATGGATTCAGGCCTTTATTTCTGATTCCTCCCAGGGTATTCTGTGTATGGACTTGATTTTTTTTCTGGGTTTCAATTTACCTTCCTGCAAATGGGCCTTAATCCAGAAACGTTTGCTGTGGTATACATGCTACACTGTGCTTTGGAGGTAAAGTAAACTCATGTTTTGTATAAATAATTAAAGGAATGGAATGTTCAAGGTAATGAAGAGGTTTTTGTTAAAAAATAGTAAACATTTGAAAAGAAGTATGGGGACTAGCAAATGGCATAATTGGACTTCCACATAGTCGACCACGGTTCAAGTCCCGAACCTGATGGCTTAAAACTCATGCTGACGGGACCAGCAGTTAGCGTAATGGCTACGTCGCTGGACTCCCTCCCACGTAGTTGACCGTGGTTCGTGTCCTGGACCCGGTGGCTTAAACTCATGCCGGGCACGTGTGCATGCGTGCCCAAGATCCCGAGAGAAGAATGGAGGAGAAGGGATTGCAGCGTGGCCATCCCCCCTGGGGGGTGATTTCTCGCTTTCTGTCTCTCTGTCTGTCTGGCAAGCGCATGCGCCCTATAGCAAAAACGTCTCAAAAAAAAAAAAAAAAAAAAAAAAAAAAAAAAAAAAAACCTCATGATGGGCATATGTGTGTGCGTGCCCAAAATCCTGAGAAGAAAACGGAGGAGAAGGGACTGTGGCCATCCCCCCAGGGGGTGATTTCTCATTTCCTGTCTCTCTGTCTCTCCAGCGAGCACACACACCCTATAGCAAAAAAAAAAAAAAAAAAAAAAAAAAAAAAAAAAAAAAAAAAAAAAAACTCTCTTAAAAAATAAATACATAAAAATAAAATAAAATAAAAAGAAATAGGATCCAATAAAATACACATAACTTCATCTGCACAAAGGCCATAGTCACACAGTCTCTGCTACTAACTGTGTGACTTCATGGAAGTTACTTTCTGAACATTTGTGGGTCTCAGTTGTTGCTACTGTCACCATCATCAAAGTTGTCATTAGCACTGATGAGGGTCAAGGTGTTAGCATTTTGTTCTGGGACTGGTTACATTGCTTCAGTCAAAGCATTCACCCTGTTTCATGGTCTTCTCATATCACGAGAGGGTGGAAATGAACCTTCTCAGCCAGCGCATGCTGGTATCTGGGTATGCTGCAAATGGTCATGGGATGTCCGTATGTTGACCTCCTCAGTTCTTGGGACAATTGTACAAGATCTGGGATAGTAGGACTCCCTGTGCTCCTCTCTTGTGGACTAAGCAGCCTCATCCACTGACTCTAATGCTTCATATGCAGAGAATTTTTAATATAAATGATAATGTGAAAAAGATGGACAAATACTGCTGAAGTATTTCCTCCAGTTCCACCAGCCCAGTTTTTCCTCCTGGTATTTGTGTAACATCAGGCAAATTCATTAGCTTTCTGAGCTTCGATTTTCTCATTTAAGTGAGATGTAATCAATGCTATGTATTGGTTTCAATGAAATATATAATTATCTCAGTCTGATGTGAGACACAGGAAGATAAAGACCAAGTAAAAGTGCCAAACTCCAAGATTGTTGCTTCTTTTGGTAATCTTCGACACTGAGTGTGACAGTCATTGTTGCAGACTCTGTAGAGTGGCTATGTTGATTGTTAATGTTTGGGTGGAAGCAGAACTCTGATCAAGAGTTTTTTGACTACCAATGCTTATTTTTTAAATTGAATTAAAGTAGGGCCTACCATCTTAGTAACATGGCTTATCCTTTCAGTGAGGGGCTTTGACTATTGTAAGATATCATGGAAAATGGAAGAATGCCTTTTCCTCCCTAGCTATCTAGAAAAATAACAGGATAGAAATGATTGTTTAATGAGGTCTAAGCATAGCCTATCCTAAAGCAGGGAAGCTGGGTTTGACGACCCTGAGGAGTTTTGTTTGTTTGGTAATCTGATTTTATAATTATCAACTAGCCAATCAGAGGATACTAGTGCTCATCTAGCCAATTAGAAATCAGATTTAAGGGCTGTTTTCTGCCTCATAGTAGGATTTGGGGTAGAAAATTTTGATAAATACCCTGCACTTTAATTAAAGTTTAGCATTTTCTGCACAAAGGAAATGACTGATAATATATTATTATGAACCTGTATAAATAAAGCTGTGATATGAGAATTTGTAAAGGCTTTCCTGGAACCACACATTATTGTCTGCCTGTTTTCCTTTCTCTAGTAATCTTTGGCCAGTGCTCTTACTCTCGATCTTAGTCTCCAGAGTTAGATGGGGGGATTTTCTAGCCTCAAATTGAGCATAAATTTTTATTTATTTATTTTTAATTTATTTGTTTTTCTGAAGTCCCATCATTTGCACTCCATGGATTTTAGAGGAAGATCAGACCACAGTTTCATACTATCACACTGAGTAGGATTGGGTTGGGTAAAGAGGATGTAAAGAATTTATCTTTCATTGCCTTCAAAGACAATGGAGCTGGTCTTTACTAGCATAATTTGGGAGGTAATGAGAAATTTCTTTCTTATTGGATATGATCCTTTAAATGTCATTTCACATCTTAGAAATATAGCTCCCTTAACATGCAAACATTTCAGTCAGAAGCAAAGTACAAAAATTAAAATCCTGGATGGGACTAAGAAATAACTTTGCTATCTTCTAGAATAGTGCATCTCAAGATTTGAGTCCTCTTCACCCCTTTCAGAGTATCCAGGTTGACATTTGCACCAAGGTGCAAAAGCAATGGTGAATAAAACTGCAAGAATCTTAATTTGAATAAAGACAATCACTTCAAATGATACTAGTAGTTGTATGTTCTTCATTATTACACACTTTCACCTAAACACACATACATATACTACATGCACACTTTATTTAAGACTGTCCTAAGCAGTAAAATGTATTAATTTTACTGAATCTTGACCCTGGAGTACATGTCTTTTTTAATATTCCGTACAATGAAATAGGTATAGATAAAGTATGATGAATTCAGTAAACATAATGTATGTCTGAAGCTGTTAAAGTACTATGGTTGTTTCAAGGGAAAATACTTTTGTGGTTGAGAGCTGAACCAGCTGCTTTTTTTTTCATGGAGCCTCATTTTTCTTGAAAGCACACCAACTGTAGTTATTCAGGCTTGAGTATATGGCACATATTTTCTCAAAAAGATGAATGATGTAAGCTAGCCTCTTCAAGGTAAGAAAAGGACAGTATTTGTTATCAATGATACAATTTAAGCTTTCAAATTAAAATTAGAATTTTGAAAAACTTGGATTTGCCATCAACTTAACAGCCGACTAATATTTACAGACTTTTCTGATGAGATTGGTAGTAATATCAGCTAACATTTAATATCCTATAAGGAAAAGTGTGACGTGGGGAATTTCTGCGTAACTCAGTGATCCAACATTTTCCAGATGATCAATACACGATTTTACAAAATTACGCAGGATAAAAAAAATTCATTCAAAGTATAGTATAGAACACAGGATTTTCCTGTAACAAAGTATGAAAAGTTCATTGATATGCTTTCAAATTCCATAAAGCTAACTTTTAAGACATTCACATTTGTTAAGTATGTGATCAAATATGAATAGCCACAATTTCAGCAACAGATCGAATGCAGAAGCAAATTTAAGAATGCAACTCTTCTGCTAAGCCAGTTATGTAAGAGATTTGCAAAAGGGCAGAACACCACCATGCTTCCAGCTAAATTGGTTTTGTTTCAGAACTTATAGTTATTATCATAAAAATATGTCATTTATATCATATGTAATAGGTTTATTATTATTATTATATTTAAATGAAAAAATAAATATTAGGTCATCGGGAAAGCCACAATATATTTTTCTGTGCAAAAATGTGTCATATCTTTCCTAACAACCAAATAAATCAATTTAATTATCTCAGTTTTTGTTTCTTTTTAAAAAGAATTATTTTATTTAACTTCACTTATTATTATTATTATTTTAACTTGACCAGAAAGAGAGAGAAAGGAAAAGTGAAAAAGCAAACTGCCAGGTTCAGGACATGAGCTGTAGTCAGCCATGTGGGAGTCCAGCACCTTAACCACCATGCCACCTGCCAGCCCCTCAGTTTTAATTTCTAAATCAGTAGATATCAATAAATATGTACTAGTCACATAAGTCACATAAACAAATAAGGGAATTCAATCATTTTTAAAAGTATAAAGGGAATCTGGCCAAAATTTGAGAACTGTTGTTCTAGATGTCCCCTTCCTGACCTTAAAGATGTGTAACTGAGGCCATGATAGATGATTTGTCTCAACCACTGTGTGACAGTTATGACTAGATCACATCTCTGTAGATCACTGTGCCAATGTTTGGTTTTCTCCTGCTCAGCAATGCTAACCATGACTACCTTCATGTGAATAAGTTGGTCAGCTGTTTTCCAATGAGAAAGTTGAATGGGAGAGGCTCTGATGGAGGTCAGGTACAATAGGGCTTTTGCAGAGTCTGGGAATGACAGGCCAAGTGAGAAGTCCGGGGGCCTCTTCCCAGATCAGGGGCCTCTGTCTTGGGAGATGTGACCTGAAGAGATGAAGGGGTGCACCAGCTTCAGATTGTATGCCTCTTGTTCTTAAATACAATGAGATTTTTCTTACCCCTTGGCTTTTCCTTTAGAGAATTTGCTCGTTGGAAAGTGAACAACTTGGCTCTAGAAAGGAAGGACTTCTTCAGTTTGCCATTGCCTCTTGCCCCAGAGTTTATCCGGAACATCCGCCTCCTCGGAAGGAGACCCAACCTGCAACAGGTTACTGAAAACCTGATCAAAAAGTACGGCACTCATTTCTTACTTTCTGCCACCCTTGGAGGTAAGGAATATCACAATCCCAAGCTAATTTGTTGCCTTATCATTGAAAGTTACTTTAAGGGCCATTAGATATAGTCCAAAGGTCTTCCGAAGACTTTTGTTCTTCTTGGCCTATTATTGCCAGAGAACTGTCTCCTTTCTGGCACATCTGAGAACAGTGTAGACTTTTGATGTCCAAATTCACTTCAGGACATTTCTACTAGTTTATAATGTCCTGAGGAGAGGGTGTGGGGTAAGGAATTTGGGGGTCTGACAGACTCCCACCATACATATACCAGCAGGGGGCGCTCCCAGTTTTCTTTTGACTGAGCCATCTAACCCCAAGGCTTCTCCACTTTCTAATATTTACTGTGGCTGCAATTGTCAGATCCATAGGCAAAGTGGATGTCCATGAAGTTCCTGACCCCTGCTTCCTCTCTGCGAAGATTGCTAACTGGCTAAACCAGTTCGCACAATTCTGGGCTGATGAATCATCCCCTGCTGAGGGTGAGGGTGAGGGGGGGAATGGTACAACCTGCTAGGTCACAGAGCAGAACCAAAAGCTCTGAAGAGGCAGAGTTCTCTCTGCCCTGGGAAGAAGAAAGGTCTTATTATAACACTTAGCTCACTGTCCAGTAGACAAAAAGAAGCTCTCCAAGGGCTCAGGCCAACTGCCGGCATGTGGTAGCATTGAGTGTTTGATGAGGAGGAGGGAGTAGAGAGCTTCAAGGCTTTTGCACTTTCTGAGGGAGCAGAAATAGCCATAGTGACTTCTCATAAACAACTTGAGAGAAAGAATCGTATCGCCCCAGTGGAGGTAGATTGCTTGAGACGGAGATCAATAGAGGATGTTAAATGGATAAACTGGGGGACGAGGGTAAGCTTTGGAAGACTTAAAGAACTAAGAGAAAGGAGGAGGGCCTTTCAGCTGTGCAGACTGTTACCCTGTGGCACCTTCTGATGAGAGTGTTCTAGGATGTTCAGTGAGGGAGCAGACTCCACAGCAGGGCCAGAACGCCCTCCCAACTCCGGCAACCCCAGCCAAGGGATTCATGTTCTTAATCTGTAGCGGATTCAGGTGCAGAAGGCCTTACCAATGAATCCATGTTGTTTGCTATAGGAGAGGAGTCTCTGACCATTTTTGTGGACAAGCGGAAACTGAGCAGAAAGACAGAGACAACGGGAGGTGCCCCTGTCATTGGGGGCAGTGGGAACAGCTCTGCTGTGTCCCTGGAGACCCTACACCAGCTGGCAGCCTCCTACTTCATCGACAGAGAGAGCACGCTTCGACGGCTGCACCATATCCAGATTGCCACAGGGGCTATCAAGGTAAAGGCCCGAGAGGCACTGGAGTGAGGGCAGGGAGGCAGATGAAGGGAGATCAAAGGGGGGCTCTGGAGCGTTACCCAGCTCCAGGTCAGCCAGGCCTAACTTAACCAGGAGGAAAAGAAGCTTTCCAACAGAGTCACAGCCAGTCCTCACACATGATCTGGATACTCGTTCTTCATCAAATACTCGAGGAGCATCTGTGCAGAGGCAGGGACCAGCCAGGCACTGCCATGGGAGCAGATAAGGCTGCTGCTCTCACAGAGGTTATGTTTGAGCTGGGGATGAAGATAATAAGCAAGAAACAACATAGTTTCCGGTAATGATATCAAGAAAGAGTCATAAGGTACACATTTCCTAGAAAGAGGGAGGAAGGAGGAATATAGGCTGCACTGGTTGGAGAAGGCCCTTTGGGGTTTAGACATTGAAGCTGAGACATGGATGATAAGCTAGCTTGTATGTAATTCAGGGAAGAGTGTTTGAGCACAGGAAACAGGAAGTGCTAAGACCCTGAGACAGAAACCTGCTTGGTGCCATGTTGGAACACAGAGGAGACTATTTTTGACTATAGGGAAATGAATAAGGAAGACAGTAGAAGAGGTGAGGTTCAGAAGTAGGCTGGAGCCAGGTCACATGGCCATGATAAGGAATTTAAATACAAGTCAGAGTGCAATGGAAACCACTGGGGGGTTTTAGCAGAGCAGGGTATGACCTCATGTTACGAAAAGACCAATAGCGATTGTGACTTTAGTAAGTATACCCTCCCTCCCAACCTTTCTACTCATATCTAGGAGATTTTTAGTGAATCTCATATAGTTTTAGAGAGAACTAGTGAAAATACTTGTGAATACTGTTTTTTTTTTCTTTAAAGAAGTATTTATTTATTTTATTATTATTTTTAAAATTCACTATATGGCACATGCGCTCACCAGAAAGAGAGAGAGGGAAAGTGAGAAAGCAAGTTGCCAGGTCCAGTACTCTTAACTGTATTCAGCGATGTGGGAGTCCAGCACAGCGCCTAATTACCATGCCACTTGCCAGCCCTGAAGGGTTTTATTTTTTATTTTCTTTGTCTTTTTGGGTTTTTTTCTAAGTACAAAGTTAGAATGCTGAATAAATATCATATGTGTCTTATATCCTGCTTTTATCCTGTCTGAAACTCACAGGAAAGTTCATTTATTTGTTAATTCATTCAATAAATACTTATTGAACACCTCTTACATACCAGGCATGATTCTGGGTCCTGAGACTACAAGAGTGGATAAAGTGTAGGAAGTCCCTGCACTTATAAAGCTTGGCTTCTGATAGTGGAGATATAATTAAATAACATACAATGTTGGGGAGTGATTAATGGGATGGAGAAATTAAGCCAAATAAGAAGGTAGGGAGTGATGGTGGGAACACAGACTTCGGGGAAGATCTGTCTGAAAGAGTGTTGCTTGAGCAGAGACCTGATGAAGGGAAAAGTGAGCCATGAGGGGCAGTCTCCGACAGAGGAAGAGCAAGTTCAAGTGGTCTAATGGGGGATTTTGCTTGGTATGACCCAGGCACACCAAGGAAGATAGGTGTATAGTCAAGAAAGGAGTGAAGTGAGAGATGAGGCTACAGAGGTTTCAAAGAGCTGATCATGAGGAGAGAAGAAAGAAGAATTCTGGAGGCCAGCTTAGTGGCTATTGCTGTGGTGAAGGTAAAACGCAATGATGGCTTGGGCAAAGCTGGTGATGTAGAGGTGAGGAGTTGGAGGTTCAGAATACATTTTGGTGGGAGAGTTTACAGGATTAGTAACGCACTGGAAGAAAAGAGTCAAATTAACTGTAAGATCTTAGTCCCAATCAATCATATGAGAAGTGACTCCATTTATTGAGAAGGGTAATGTTTGGAGGAGGTGAAGATCTAAAAGAAATCAAGACTTCTTTGTTTGAATTGCCCCAGGGTGTATGTGCTTGCCAGAAAGAAACAGAGAGAGAAAGAGAGGGAGAAACTCCCCCCCATGGTACATCATTGTGCTATGATGCTTTAAGAGTTTGTTTATTGACACGTTGAATTTGTCATCCCTATTATACATTCAAGTAAAGATACCTAATAGTTGAACATACCAAAACCAAGATTTCAACAGAAAGGTCATGTGTAGAGATAGAAATTTGGCATACAAATATATACATGTGGGGGCCAGCAGGTGGCGTGGTGATTAAGGCAGCTGGACTCCCACATGACTGACCATGGTTCAAGTCCCCTGGACCTGGCAGCTTGCTTTCTCACTTTCCTTTTGTCTCTCTGTCTCTCTCTGGTCAACTTCAAAAATAAATAAATAAATAAATAAATAAATAAATAAATGACAATGAATAAAATTAAATAAAATTATTCTCTCTCTCTCTCTCTCTCTCTCTCTCTCTCTCTTTCTCTCTCTCTCTCTTTTTAGAGAGGTTTTTGCTATAGGGCATGTGTGCTCACCAGAAAGACAGAGAGAGACAGACAGAGAGACAGAAAGTGAGAAATCACCCTCCAGGGGGGATGACCACGCCGCAATCCCTTCTCTTCCATTCTTCTCTTGGGATCTTGGGCACGCATGCAAACATGCCCAGTGTGAGTTTAAGCCACTGGGTCCAGGATTCGAACCATGGTTGACTACATGGCAGGCCAGCAACATAGCCATTACACCAACTGCTGATCTCAATAAAGTAATTCTTTAAATATATATACACACACACACACACACACACACATGTGTAGTGAGAATTTAAAACTAGAAAAAAACACAAAATGAGATTGCTCAAGGAGTGAACAGTTCTAGGATTGAGTTGAGAAGCACTCAAATATTCAGACATGGAGACAAGGAAAAGAATCCAACCAAGAAGAGTGGGCAGAACAGAGAGATTTGAAGTTAACCAAAGTGAGATCATAAAGCCATGTGGGGAAACAAAGAAGGAATGTGCAGTTGTGTTAAGTGTTGTTGAGTGGTCATTATGGTAAAGATTGAGAACCAATCTTCGATTTGGCATCGTAGGGGTCACTGGAAACCTAGAGCAGAGTGGCTTCAGTGACAAAAAAGGCATAGAAGACTGCAGAAGAGTCAAGAGGAAAAGCAGTGAGAAGTCAAATATGAATATAAATAATACTTTTGCTGTAAAGGCAAACAGAAAACTCTCCAGGTGATAACTGGAAAGTAATGTGGAGGTGGATAAAGGGAAGTTGTGTTTTAGTTTTGAGGGTGGGAAATAGTCCAGCATATTAATATGTTGATTACAATGATTCAGGAGGAGATGGTGATGGAGAGACAGGATGATGATGCAGGAGATAACTACAGGAGCAAAATCCTTGAGTAAGTTAGAAGGGTTGGAATTTCATGCATGAGTGGAAGGGTAGGTCTTACAGTAGAAGCATGAACACTTCGTCCTAACAGGAGGCAACATAGAGCACACAAGGATGGAAGATGCAATGGTGGGAAGATGCAGTTGTTGTCTTCTGATTGATTCTATTTTTTTGGTGAATCACAAAGCAAAGTCCTCAGCTAAAAGGAAGGAGAAGGAATTGTTGGGACAAGAATATATCAAATGTTCTTTTCATAGAGTAAAAGTTAGGAGAGTCAATTGATGAGATAAATGCAGTGGATTTCTGAGTAGCATGGCAGGCCCACTTGAGACTCTTGGTCATAATTATAAAATGAGATCAGTCAGCAGAGTTGTGAGTTTTACCAGCTACATACAGTAGTTCACGTATGGAATAGATGGAGATGAAAATTTAACCAGGATGTAGGTGTGTGCAAGATGAAAGACAAAAGAGTCAAGAGAGTTGAGAATATATACAAAGGAGTGATTATAGTGATCAAATGGCTAAGGAATCTAATTTGGCAGAGAGGGGAAAAAAGACTCTTAAGGGATGATAAAAAGTGAAAAATTGGTCATCTTAAGATTGGAAGCCTAAGTAAGTTTTATGATTTGTTAGAGGAAGGAGAATAGAGCAAGCATGAGTATGTAATGCGTAATATTGAGTATAGAAACAATGCTATGCCTTGGATCTTGATGTGTGTGTGTTCGTGCATGCTAGAGGGCACAGAAGATCCGAGAGAGAGAGAGAGAGAGAGAGAGAGAGAGAGAGAGAGAGAGAGAGAGAGAGAGAAACAACCCTCATGGGGAATGGAATGGTCATACCTTCTCTTCCATCTCTCCCTCCTTTCAATTTTTCAGCATGCACGCACATGTACCCGGCATGTTTCTCAAGCCACTGGGTCCAGGATTGAATAGTGCAGTCAGCTATGAGGGATCTGGTTGCCTTAACTGCTAGGCCATGGAGCTGGCCCAGATTATAATCATATCAAATTCCTTCTATAATATTTTAATGTCAGTGAATAAGAGGGAATAACAAAAAAATATATAAATAAATAAATAAACTGCAGCAAGGAGAGGTGGTGGATGAGAAGAGTTCAATGGTTTTGCTCTCCAAAGAGCCAGAGATGGTTAGAGAAAAAGGAGGAACAATATCTGGGAACAATATCAAAATGGAAAACCAACCTCATTTCCATGCCAGGAGTGTAAGGTGTGAGAAAGAGATGACTTCAGGGGAAAACATACTTTTGTGGTCAGCTAAGCTATGATGAGAATGAAAGGGCAAAGTGGATCCTTGAGAAGAGGTTGAAACTATGGAGGATCTTGCTGAGGACTGATCATGAAGTCCAAAGAGCACCACGAAAGTTAACTGAAGAGAGAGGATCAGACTAGTGTCCCGTGAGCTTCTCAGAGATGAGGGTGACTCTCCACTAACAGGGATATAGGGTATATTTGGGAGGCTGGTATTTCCAGTGATCAAAAGGAACTGTTAGTAGCATGGAGCAGATTTTGCCAAGAACATAGACATCTGTAGACACCACTCACTCTTTTCATTCCCGCAGTGGCTATGTCAATGTTGAAGAATTGGTCTTACCAGGAAATTAAAACAGACATTGGGTTAACAACTTGCAGATCCTATTAATGTTCCTTCCTATCCTTTGGTGTGACCACTCTACACTTTTTACCACTCTTTAATTTTCTTCTTTGCTTAACTTAGTCTTTTTTACCCATCACTCTAATCACTCCCCTGAATTAATCTTCAACCTGCCCTGTCTCCTCTTCTTGTGTGCTGCCATTCTCTTAGTCCAGGACTTCATTAATTCTTACCTGATTTTTCTTGCATTATGCTTTTAACTAGTCTTCCTATTAGCTCTTTTCTCTGATTCATCCTCTATCATGGGTACAAAACATGTCATACCATCCCCTGCTTTAAATTCTTCAATGGTTGTACATTGGACAGAGCCCAAATCACTATAGAGCAGGTTATCTGTGTGATACTATAGAAAGCACTTAGGCTCCAGCACAAGTCTGAGCTCTGCCACTGCTCGTGGTGGGCTTTGCACAAGTCACCAAACTTCTCTAAATCTGAATTTTTTTGACTGAAATAGTTTAGCCATTAAAAAAATTTTACCTTGAGGAATTTCTGTGAAGATTAATAAGAAAATATATTCATAGCATGAACCATAGCACAAAGGGAGCTTGAGAAGAGCTAATTACCATTCTTCTAAACAGAACTGTAAGACTATTGAAGAGCTAACCCTGCTACTTTTCTAGTTTCATTTTTTTAATAATTACTTTATTTAACTTTATTTATTTTTTTAGTTTGACCAAAAAGGGACAGAGCAAGAGAGAGAGAGAGAGAGAGAGACAAAGAGAGAGAGAGAGATAAAGAAAGCTGCTGGGTCTGGGATTTGAACTGTGGTTGGCCATGTGGGAGTCCAGAGTCCTTAACCACCATGCCACCTGCCTGTCTCTTTTTAAAATGAATGCCCTTTTTTTTTTTTTTTAGAATTATTTCATTTAAATTTATTTATTTATTTACTTATTTTAATTTGACCAGAGAGGGACATAGCAAGAGAGAGCAAGAGAGAGAGAAAGGAAGAGAGAGGGAAAGTGGGAAAGCAAGCATCCAGGTCCAGGACTCGAACTGTTGTTGGCCATGTGGGAGCCCAGCACCCTTAACAACCATACCACCTGCTGGTCCCCTAGTTTCATTTCTAAATAATGCTTCCACACTCTCCCTCATCCCCATTTTCATCCTCCATTGTTCACTCTCTATTCATATCATGTCCACCTAAACACTGGACTTTACTCATATATGCTTTGTTCTTATATCTCACTTCCCTGGCACTCACTCACTGCCTTACTGGCAATACCTGTCTATTTACCTGAGTGGACCCCCCTTACTCTTCTTTGCTCAGTTCAGAAAGATAACTCTTGAGAAGCCCCTCCTGACTTCCAAAGTAATTAAACACCCCTCTTACGTGTTTTCAGAATATATCTCTTTTTTATAGTGCTTATTATTTGAACTATAATTGCTAGCTAACATGATGATCTTCACATGATGTTATGAGGTTTCTGTGAAAGATACCCGATCTTCTTCAGCTTTAATTCCCAGTTAGACTACAGAGCTTGCCACATATTAGGTAATGAGTAAGCAACTGTTGAGTGAATGATGAATGAATGATTTACTGGACATAGCATTTTCCACACAAGTTAGGTTCTTCTGCCCAGTTTGTGTGCAAATACAGACAAGCACATTCAGTTGAAAGGAACAGAAATCTACTCAAGGACAGGACTCTGATGAAGAATGTCAGAAATTTCCAAGGACAGGACTCTAAATTCAATCCAATCATATGGGACTTGTAAAAGGCTGGTTATATTCTTGGGCGACTCCATTTTTTTTTTAAATTATTTTTTCCTTTTTATTTCTGCTTTTTCTTTCTTTCTGATTTTATGATAGGGTGAGTGTAAGGGCCAAAGAGAGAATGAGAGAGAGACAGAGAGAGAGGGAGAGAATCTTGACAGGGTTGCATCATACCACAGTCCCCTTTCTCTAAAACCTATAGCTCCTTATGATCGTGGGCATCCCCATGCAGCCAGCATGTTTGGAGCCAACCAGGGGATCTAATCCTGCCATTGGCTGTGTGGTTTCCAGCCTTGCAGTCTCGTATACTATGGACTGTGTCACCAAGGCTGGGCCTCCTCTGTTTCTTATTGGAGTACATGTATCTACTTTTTCATCTCCATTTGCTTCATCTTCCTGCTTCCCAAGTCAGAGATCTTTTCTCTATTTATTTCAGACTTTTCTGTAATCTAGTCAATTCAGCTTTATGTAGCTTTGCCTTACTGTGGGGCTGACACCGGCCCTAACTGAACGTTATCTTTCCATATGATCTGTTGACCAATACCCTCAGAACAAAAACCATTCCTTGTTCATTATCTTCTCAGTTGCTGGCACATTGTAGGTGCTTGATAATTATTGATTATCTACATTTCCCAAGTATCTATAATTGCACTTTATTATTGTTTTCTCTCATTATCACAGTTCTCAATTCTCTTGAAAAAGAATCTGGTTTACATTTCACCCTTAGTTCAGTGAAAGAATCTCAACCATGCCTCACTGGACTCACCTCTTTGGGAAAGTTCATGAGTGGTGGGATGAAAAGTATTCAAAACCACATCTGTCATGACACCTGTGGATGCAATAACTAGAACTAGAGCCACTGCCTAACTTTCCAAAAGAGGGGCCATCATATTTTGGAGCCTCTTTTTGGATTTTTTAAAACATTTTGCCAGATGACATATACACTCATAGGAGAGGAATAGGGTTAGGGAAAGTGAGAAAATACCCTCCATGAGGTATGGTCATACCACAATCCCTTCTCCAGTTCTCTCTTTTAAGAATTTTGGATATGTATGCACACATACCTGGCATGTTTCTCAAGGCTCCAGATCTGGGACTCAACTCACATAGTTGGCCATGTGGGATCCAGCTCAAGTAACCAATCTGTCACCAGCTGGTCCTGGGAACCTCTTTTTGAAACTTATTCAAGCACATATTTAATGTGAGATGAATATTTGGTTTCCACTGGACTGATCGACCTGAGATGTTTCTCTCTATGGGAATGTAATAGGTTCTTCCCATGGGATACAACTCAGAAAACCATAAGAAATAAGAATCATTTTGTGTTTTCTCCCAGGTCTATTCCTCTGACTCTTCATCTCTACATGATGTCTAGAGACCATATATAACCTGTCCGAAGACACAGTGCTAGACTCAAGAGCAAAGGGATGCGTTGTCATCCCACCCAACAGCTCTGCACTCCTGACAATGTTGACCCACCCATTTAGTCCTCAGGGTCAAATTATCCCTTTAGGCACCATCTCTTTGCTCTACAACTCTTAGTACTTACAGATCCATGTAGGTAAGGCCAGTGGCCTAGATGGACTTGGCAGCAGATCCTTAGCTAACACTCTTGTTGGTGCTATGGTAACTGTTGCCTATCTTCTTCCAAATGTGCCTTAGAGTAATTAACTGTCTTCCAACACTCTCATGTCTCTGAATGGATGTAGGTTGGGTGGGGGCTCTGCTCACATGCTCTGTCTTAGAGAAGAGAAAGTCCTCCAGCATATCTGTTTCTTTTTCTCTAAACAGCTGTGCATTTACTTTACCCTGTAATTTTTGTTTGCTTTTTTTTTTTAAGCAAATTCTTTGTATTAACATGGAGAAAGAGGCACCCTGCCCCCTCTTGTTTATCTGACACATTCCTCCCAGATGCCACCAAGCACCCTCATCGGTTGCAAGGTTTACCCATCAGCACACACCTCTATTATAGGATTTGTCACATTACATTGCATCTGTTTATATTGCCTGTCTCCCCTCTCTCCACACCCATCCCGGCAGTAGGTCTTAGAGCAGTAGGACTCTGCAGCATACACACAGCTCCAATTCCCTTTACAGTGTCTGGCATATGGCAAGACGCTCAATAAAATGCTTGAGAGGTGAAGGCAGGCTATGTGGTATAGTGAGAAACAAACTTACTCAAGTGAGAGGACTTAGGATTGGATTTCAGTCTTGATGCTTATTATTTCTATGACCTTGAGAAGTCATTGAACTCCACTTCTCTCTTCTGTGACATGATTAACCAACTATTTGACTCACTTGTTCACAAGGCTTACATTCAGCTTCTACAACTACACCAGTTTGTAAAATATAAAAGCACTTCCTTATAGCTGATAAATAGTCTTCATTTCCAACACCCTGTGTACCACCCTAATGGCCTTCACTCCTTTCCTGAAACCCCCAGATCTCCCTTGCATGGTAACCAAAGGGCAAGTACACCCAGAAGGCCTCCAGAGTTCTGCTTTGGCACTATGGGGGCATCTCTTCCTGTCAGTCAGTGTACCCCTGTCCTACATGCTGTTAAATATTGTGACTATTTCGCCTGACTCCACCAGAGTGCTATGGTGCCAATGAATCATATAATCCACCAAAAAATATGTTGCAAACAGTGAAAGATTATACCCATAGACATCCTGTTTGTAATTCCCCAGAAGGCATCAGGGCCACAGAGGAAGAAAGAGGTCTATTTCTTAGTTAGAGATCACTTTCTATTTAGTCAAAAATGGAGGAAGGACTTAGTAGTGAGAGCTTGAAATGCCCATGAGCTGACTGAGGAGAGCCCACACAAAACTGCGGCTGGACCCCGGAATAGCAAGTGGAACTGTTTCCCATGAAGCATCCTTGAAAATGACTTAGCCATATTCCTCACCACAGCAGTCTGGGACTCACTTTACAGCTCTTTCTAGTGCATACTCTCTTTGTCAGCTCGGCTTTCCAGCCCCTACCTAGGGCTCACAATCAGAAGCCCATTTTATTGGGCTCCTCATATTATGAGGGTCTCCTTAGTTGGGACAAGAGCAGCCTGAGAGTGCAGGCAGAGGAGGCAAGTAGGCTCGCCAGATGAAGGTTTGCTCGACCTGGTATTTATGGAAAATTGGATGTGCTAATGAACCTGAGATCCATCAGGGCTTTCTGAAGGCAGGATGGTCTCTGTCAACAGACCAATTAGCACACAATTATTTTCCTTTTCTGAAAGCTTATCTGAGGCACTCTTTGCCGCCTGAGTGAATTGCACTTTCCATTACCACTATAGGACTGCTTTATAATCTGCTGAAGCTGTCTGCCTCTTTTGCAGAGATGATGCAGGATTCCCTTGACCAACACTCCAGAGACTCTGGGGCTTCTGGGACTTTCATCACTATGAATCGGGGGTGGATATCTCAGGCTATGTACTTCCTCAAGTCAGTGCTAAGGTAGACTCTGTCAGAGGATCCCATTGAACTCCTCCTCTTTCCACCTTTCTACCTCTCCAGGGAGAAGACAAATAGTCTCAGAGCACAACAGCAATGAAAAGAGCTAGGGTCTAGGGTCAGGTGAAATCTGTGTGGGCCTTCCTCCCTCCTAGAGATCTCGCATCAGACCCTTTTATCCAAAAGAAACAAGCATGGGAACCAGCAGTTAGCGTAATGGCTATGTCGCTGGACTCCCACGTAGTCGACCGCGGTTCATGTCTCGGACCCGGTGGCTTACAACTCACGCCGGGCGCGTGTGCGTGCGTGCCCAAGATCCCGAGAGGAGAATGGAGGAGAAGGGATTGCGGCGTGACCATCCCCCCTGGGGGGTGATTTCTCGCTTTCTGTCTCTATGTCTCTCTCTGTCTGTCTGGCGAGCGCACGCGCCCTATGGCAAAAAACCTCTCTCAAAAAAAAAAAAAAAAAAAGAAACAAGCATGAAGACTTTGGTCTTTGTCAACTCATTTCCACACCCTTTCAGTGTCTTAACTGATTGTCCTCTTATGGAACTCACCTTTGAAAACAGCAGAGTAGAGATCAGAAATTAGCATCAAAGGCAGCCCAGAAATGATGACCAACATGGTGATAGTGGAGGTAAGCAGATGGAGGGAGGGAAGGAGGGACAAGTATGGGGATCAGAAAGGAAAAGTTTAGGTCCAGCTGTAGCTCTTCTCTGATCTGTCCTGCCAGGACATAGCTGGTAAGTGACCATCTTAGAATGAGAGGGGGTGAGTGGAACAGCCATTGCAGAACTCAGTGACAATGTGGTGGCCAGCTTACCTGGAGGTCGGGAAGGCAAGACTACCAAATGCCACACACCACCATTTTAACTGGGAAACTGGTCATCATTCAGACAGGCTGGTGGCTGCATCCCATGCACCATATCTATCCCTTGGTCTTTGTCTGGAACTCTCTCTTTTTCTAATTCCTCCTTCCTCCCATGTTACCCCTACTCATCTGTCAAGACCAATTTATGCCTCACCTCACCCTTAAAGTCAGCTGCAAGGGTCTCTCCCATCTCTCTCTTCCCTGTACTACTTCTAGTCAGTATCACTCTATCCCTCTCTTGTTTACTTTGTTCCAGTGTATATTTTAAGCCTAGTAAACTAAAATCACATGAAATATGTGGCATACACTTTGAATTCACTATATTACATAGCATTTGCACCTGTCCCATGCATCAGCCTCTGCCCTACACTACCCATCTACCTGCACCTGCACTATGTGCCTACACCTGCCCTACACTATGCACCTGCACCTGTCCTATGCAATAGCACCTGCCCTACACTATACACCTTCACCTGTCCCGTACACCTTCACCTGTCCCATGCACCAGCACCTGCCCTACACTATGCACCTGTACCTGTCCTATGCATTTTAGAGCCCATGCACTGAAGCTCACAGGCCCCCTTCTTTTTCTAAAAGTATGTTTCTTTCCCTTCCTTACCTGTCCACTTCTTATTTATCCTTAAGGATCAACTCAGAAGATATCTGCTCCTCCTCCTCTTTGTTTAGAGCTGTGCTTTTCTTGGTGCTCATTATGACTTGGGTGTGTATTGTGCTGTGTGTGTGTGCCTGCCTCCCTGAGGATGCAGTATATCACTTGTACATCTTATATCACTTGCCCATCCCTTCTTCCAAATCTAGAACACATTGCTCATACATTCTCGAACTTAAGGAGTACCTACTATGTGCCAGACACTCTGTTAATTGCTGCCAACAGCATGGTCAGTAAAATAAATGTGAGCTTATTTCTTTGGTGACTGTAATATGCAAGGCCCATAAATAAATACTCACAGAACAGGATAGAAAACTAACTCAAATGTCTACTGCAAAGCAGAGGTGTTTTAAGCCAGATGAAGAGGTCAGAGGTATTGGATGGACTTCCCTGAAGAACTCCAGAAAAGGCACTCTATGAATGTTTGATGAATTGTATGGAATTGAACAGTGGCTGCTCAATAAATACTTGTTGATTGGTTGATTGATTGTTGGCAAAGACTTCAGAGATCCTGAGAAGAAAGGGCCTCCGGTCCCCATCATTCTTACTACATAATTATTTCAATGCATTTAAAGCTCCCCATTTTTCATCTTATACTTTAAACATCAGGGAAAACTGATGGGCCAACTTTATAATATTTTAAAATGACTCTATGGTGTTGTGGAATATTACATGGCTGTAAGAGTTTATGTATATTTAATATACTTATTAAAATATGCAGTAAGTCCATGGCTGATTTTCTCTAAGGACGTCTCAGTGCCGAGGTGGGACTTAAATGTTTAATACTAATAATAATACTCATAAGTCATATTTCTCTAGTGCTTTTCATCATTGGAATTCCTGAAGTCTGTGAGCACCACATCAAGTGGATACAGCTGGGCTCACCAGCAGGCTCACAGACATGACATCTTGCCCCCTACCTTCCTCTAAGGGAGAAGGGGTGACTCTTGCTTAAAGGTCTCCCTCCTCCTCCAGCTTCCTCTGACTACATTGAATTTTCTCTTCCCAGACACAATTCCCTTTGGCACTCTCTGAAAGAGATCCACTTATGTACAACTGCTGCTGCCAGCCATATATCACAGACTGAGAATGACTCAGGACAAGCAAGAAAAGTGACTTTATGCTCCTGGGGTAGGGAAAGGCACATGCCATTCTTTTAGCTGGCTAAGGACAAGACACAGCCCAGGATTGTATCATTAAAGAAGAGAAGCACAAAGGGAATGTATCCACATCTCATCTAAATTTATATCTTACTCTTTCCTTCTCTAGGTCACAGAAACCAGGACTGGTCCTTTGGGTTGCAGCAACTATGACAATCTAGACTCAGTCAGCTCTGTCCTGGTGCAAAGTCCAGAGAACAAAGTACAGTTGCTAGGTAAGTAGCACCATGATTCTGTTTACACTGTATACACCTGGATCACCAAAGAGCAGTGAAAAAGTCCTGCCTGATTTAGTTAAACCCTTCTTAAGACAAGAATTGGGACTGTATTCTACAACTTGCCATCACTTTCTAGAGAAAGCTTCTGGTAGGGTTTACCCAATATCTAACACCCATTGCTCATACTATTTGACACCTAAATCCTCCCAACCCATATTTCTTCTCAGACCTTCATCACTATCCTAAGAGGAATAGAACATCTATCCTTATAAGCTTTGACCTAGCTCAGTGATCTTTGTTGCCCCCTAAACCCTCTGTTTTATCCTATAAACACATTGGGGAATAGCTGGCCTTTGCAAAGCAGTAGAGTGCCACCATCTCCAGTTCAACTAAGAGCTATGCAAACTGTAAGAACATTGACAACCACAGCCTGAGAGTAGCCCCTGTTTTCTATTATTAGTCTGTGATCTTCCATGAGAAATTTGAAACAAGAATTTGAGGGTAATGGGAGCCTTTAGGCTGGAGGCGAAACAAACAAAACTTGAACAGAAAAAGGAAAGGGTAGCATACTAGGTCTGGAAGCTAGGAGATAAGGAGAGGTGTTCATCTCCAGCTCTGAGTCCCCCAAGCATCCTAGCAGTAGGGCTATGCAGACTGATTCAGTGGGAAAAGTTCATTTTTCTTAAGGCCTAACTGAATCAGACTCTGTTTAAGATATTATTGTCTTAGCATTACAAAATCAATAGCCCTCACCCAGGATCTACGATTACAAATTCCAGGCAACCTGAGCCATATGCAACCCAGCAATGCTTTAGGAATCAAGATATATACATAAAATAAAGAGGAGTAAAAGACTACTTTATTTAAAGCTACCTAATGCAATTAACATCCTTCTTCTCCTGTGTTGCTGGATGGACCTGTTTTGTGTCTGGAAATTAGTGATGAGTGAAGTTCAAAATGTCTGGTGGTTCATTTGGAATAGTTTATACCATTTAATTTTATAGCCCATCACTCATGCAGCCATTGCTTAGGGCACTTATTTTATAGCAATGGGAAATGTTCTGGTGAGGAGGGTGGTGGTGCAGGGAGGTGAAAGGAAAGGACTTGGAGAGGGTGAGTATTGAAAGCCAGCATGTGGTCGACAGGGTATGGGGGAGGACCACTCAAGGTGGGCACAGTGTCAAGACAAGAAAATTTAGGAGCACTTTAGAATAGAAGGTAGACCTTGAGCAAGAACACAAACATCCATGGCTGCTGTCAATTTTAAGTTATATTTTGAGGTCTGCTGGACTGGGATATACACTTTGGGCTCTCTGATTTCCTGCCAAGCACAAGGTCAAGGGTGTGAAAAGAAAGTGCTGGCAGACATTTGAGGAAAGGGGAGCTCATCAAATCCAGAAGTCTTCATGTTCCTCACTCTCCTGGCATGAGGTCTACTGGGGGAGCTTCCTGCAGTTCTGACCTTAAACATGGCCCGGACTGTACCTGAAGTCATGCCTATCTTTTGCTCACCCCTTGGTAAGCTTCTAACAGCTAGCTGCCTTAAATGTGACCCAAAGCCAACTAGGAGTGTGTTCTGGTAAACTGATATGCACCACAGACACGTGAGAACTCAGAAGTTTGGAGAGATTTAGTACATTTTAGCCAAATCAGAGGAGGCAAATTGAAAAAAAAAAAAAAAAGAAAAGAAAAGATCTCAGGGCATTTGACTACCATCCTACTTTCAAGTCTCTTTAAGAGTTAAATCCTATAGAGATGGGGCAGCCAGTCCCAGTTATACTGTATGATCTGATAGGAAGAGGACAGGGCTGATACCAAGCAGAGCCTACTGGTTCTGTGACATGGACAGGTCACTGTCCCGCAAGGGATTGCGGCGTGGCCATCCCCCCTGGGGGGTGATTTCTCGCTTTCTGTCTCTATGTCTCTCTCTGTCTGTCTGGCAAGCGCACACGCCCTATAGCGAAAACCTCTCAAAAAAAATAAATAAATAAAAACTAAGGTAAATTAAATGAAGACGCAGACCTGGTTGTCTTGTTTGCTACTGATCCCAAAGTGCCTAGAATAATATTTGTTCATAGGGTACATAACAATATTTGAAACATAACAATATTTGAAACATAATTTTGGATAAAGCAAAAACATAGAGTAAATGCAAAGAACAGTTCTGGGTAGCACCCAGTACAAAGCTAGATTGAGCTCAGATTTCCTCATCTACAGAGCTTAGTACATCCATGACTTGAAATCATATCTAGAAAGTAGCTGGCATAATGTTCACTTATACCCACAATACCTGTCCCTACCTCTTGTCCAGACTAGCCTCCTTGGTCATCAGTGCTGAGGTGGGAGGCCCAGGAAGGTCAGCATTCAATAATGTCCCAGGAGGTGTAGTGCTAATTTTAGGCTAGAAAAAGGATGGCTCTCAGATACAGGGCCAGAAGCCCATCAAGCTTTAATTCCTCCCCCATGAGGGCTGTAAGCACTTCTTTTATCTGAAACATCTTCCCATTTCCATCTTAGAAATGCTGATGTGTCGCCTATAATCCTGTTCTTATGATATTCACGCTCTAGGTTTGGCTGATGTGAGGGGTTTGGCTAAGCCTCAGGCTTTGATGTTCCTTATCTGCATTTTCAGATCCTCCCCCATCTGTCATGGGGCAGCAGTAGCCCTCTCTCCCAGCCAGCTCAGCAGGATCAAGCCCTGGGGTGGCCATCCTTGGGTCCAAGATGTACAAGTCAGCAGAACCCCAACTGGGGATCCTGCAGCCTTAGGTATGGGAAACTGAGTCTCCACTCGTTTTGCCTAGTGATTCCTTGACACATCCTTGCCCTAGGCCTGCAGGTGCTGCTGCCCGAGTACCTGCGTGAGCGCTTTGTGACTGCAGCGCTCAGCTACATCACATGCAGCTCTGAGGGTGAGCTCATCTGCAAGGAGAATGACTGCTGGTGCAAGTGCAGCCCTACCTTCCCAGAATGCAACTGCCCTGATGCTGACATCCAGGCCATGGAAGACAGCCTACTGCAGATCCAGGACTCCTGGGCCACTCACAACCGGCAGTTTGAGGAGTCAGGTGAGCAGCCAGCTGGTCTAGTATTCCTCCCTGTCAGTAAGAGGGGGCTATAAGATCCAGGGCAAGAAGTTGGGGAACTCAGCTTGGATTCTGGCTAGCCACTAATTATCTCTGTGACTCCAAGCAGTTGATATTACTACCATGAATCTCGAGTGTTATTTTATTTCTATATGTGAATGGGCATAGTATACATCTAAGAGGTATGTTTTAAAGACTTAATAAACTAAGGTGGGACCAGCAGTTAGCATAATGGCTAAGTCGCTGGACTCCCACGTAGTTGACCGCGGTTCGCGTCCCGGACCCGGTGGCTTAAAGCTCACGCCGGGTGTGTGTGCATGCGTGCGTGCCCAAGATCCCGAGAGGAGAATGGAGGAGAAGGGATTGCGGCGTGGCCATCCCCCCTGGGGGGTGATTTCTCGCTTTCTGTCTCTATGTCTCTCTCTGTCTGTCTGGCGAGCGCACACGCCCTATAGCGAAAACCTCTCAAAAAAACAAAACAAAACAAAAAAAAACTAAGGTAAATTAAATGAAGACGCAGACCTTGTTGTCTTGTTTGCTACTGATCCCAAAGTGCCTAGAATAATATTTGTTCATAGGGTACATAACAATATTTGAAACATAATTTTGGATAAAGCAAAAACATAGAGTAAATGCATAGAACAGTTCTGGGTAGCACCCAGTACAAAGCTAGCTGTTACTTGTGGCTGATGTAACAAGCAACGTGTATATATATATATATACATATATATATATATACACATACACACACACACACACACACACACACACACAAATAACTTGTTGCTGATGTAACTAATATGAATATTAGATTCAGGGGAATTTTTGGAAACTGCATCCTTGCCCTGTTACTGACCAACTGCATTGGATTAGTCATGTAGTTCCTCACCTCAATTCCCTCATCTGTAAAAGAGAGAATGTAATAATAATAGGTGGTGGAAGCCTCCTATGAACAATGTAGATGAAATTAATGTATAAAGAACACTGTGACTCAGGCAGCAATTCGGCAGTTCTTTTTCCACATGGGAAAGATCCTGGGTTCACATTCTAGGACTTCTGAACACACCAGGCATGCACACATGCCTGTGACCCAGGCTGGCATAGAGACTCTGTTGGGAGTGCCTATCTTACTCTACTTTCCTCCCTCTCTGTCTCTCATGGAGAAAAATACACACACACACACACACACACACACACACATAAATTTATACATATATAAACTTTAAAAAACTAGGTATGGTATATTCACACATTTAAATACTAAATGAATGATAGGTACATGAATATATCTCAGAAACGATTTTGGATAAAGCAAAAAAAGGAAAAGGTTATGTATTTTATATATATTTATATGTTTATGTATAATACTATAATAATAATTTATTATATATAACATATTTAATACTATTTATATGATGCTTATAAACATGCTAATCAATATGTAGTATTTTTGTGGATAAAGATAATTTTAGAAAACACACAAAAATTGGGACCAGCAGTTGGCATAATGGCTGTGTCGCTGGACTCCCATGTAGTAGACCATGGTTTGAGTCCTGGACCTGGTGGTTTAAACTCATGGCGGACGCATGTGCGTGCGTGCCCAAGATCCTGAGAATAAAATAGAGGAGAAAGGATTGTAGCGTGGCCATCCCACCTTGGGGGGTGATTTCTCGCTTTCTCTCTCTCTATCTTTCTGGCAAGTGCATGCACCCTATAGCAAAAACCTCTCAAAAAATTTTAAAAAATTATGTGACAATGGTAAGAAAAAAATATTGAAGAGCATGGTTATAAAAGGATAGAGAGGAAGGGGAAGTTTAGGAGATTCAAGTCCCTTTATTTAAAAATAAATCTTATTATATATATTTGAGGTTCACAGCATGAGGATATGGGATACATAAAGATACAGAAATACATGTAGTATTATATGTATAGCATGATGGTTACTATACTGAAGGTAATATCTCCTGTTATTACTTTGTGTGTGTGACAGGGCAGCTAAAATCTTATTTTTTTAAATTCCTTACTTACTTCTTAAACTATATTCTTTTATTAATAAGCAAAAACCCAACTTCCTGTTTCATTGAACTTTTGTACTGTGTTTTTAAGTCTCAATTTCATTTATTTCTGCTCTGACCTTTATTTCTTTCCTTCTACTAATGTTTAGGTTTGATTTGTTCTTGCTTTTCTAGCTTCTTGAGCTACATTGTTAGGTTATGTGAAATCTTTCTACTTTATTGACAGAGGCACTTATTGTTATAAGGTTCCCTCTTACTACTGCTTTTGCTATATACCCTAGATGTTAGTATGCTGTGCTTTCATTTTCATTTGTTTCAAGTTATTTTAAAATTTCCTTCTTAATTTCTTCATTGATACAGTGGTCATTCAGAGGCATGTTGTTTAACTTTCATTCATTCATACAATTGCCAAAGTCCTATTGTTATTGATTAGCAGTTTAATTCTACTGTGGTAGAAAAGGAATGTTTTCAAAATTTTGCGTTGTTGAGACTTTTGTGGCCTACCATATGGTCTATCCTGAAGAATGTTCCTGATGAAAAGAATGTGATTCTGCGGCTGTTTGGTGAAATGTTCCCTAAATGTCGGTCAGGTCCATTTGGTCTATGGTATAGTTTAAATTTGATATTTCTTTTTCATTTTCTCCCTAGATGTTCTGTCCAGTGCTAACAGTAGGGTGTTGAAGTCCTCAACTATTAGTGTCTTGAGTCTGTCTTTCCAATATCTGCTTTACATATTTAGGTGTTTTGGTGTAGATGCATATATATTTTCTATTGTTATACCCTTTGCTGAATTCATCACTTTATCATAATATAATGATGCATTTTTTGTCACTTCTTACAGTTTTTGAATTAAAGTCTATTTTATCTGATATAAGTATAGCACTCCTGTTCATGTTGGGTTTTTATGTAGACTATCTTTTTCTACCACTTCACTTTTAGTCTTTATCTTCACCAGTGAAATTACTTTATTATGACTCTGTCTTGGTTTTTTTATCCATTCAGCCAGTCTATGTCTTTTTTTTTTGAGAAGTTTTTGCTATAGGGCATGTGTGCTCATCAGAAAGACATAGAGAGACAGAGAGACAGAAAGTGAGAAATCACCCCCCAGGGGGGATGG
Source organism: Tupaia tana (assembly GCA_026018925.1). Classification (NCBI taxonomy): domain Eukaryota; kingdom Metazoa; phylum Chordata; class Mammalia; order Scandentia; family Tupaiidae; genus Tupaia; species Tupaia tana. The sequence goes on from JAKSZU010000007.1 coordinate 116,361,719, forward strand.
CCATGCTGCAAACCCTTTGCCTCCATTCTCCTCTCAGGATCTTGGGCATGCATGGACACGCACCCAGGACCCAGTCCTGGGTCCGAGACTCGAACTGCAGTCGACTGCATGGGAGTCCTGCAATATAGCCATTATGCTAGCTGCTGGTCCCAGTCTGCATCTTTTAATCTGAGAGTTTAACGCATTTGCATTACAATTATTATTGGTAGGTGAGAACTTAGTCCTGTCACTTAGTAAATTGTTTTCCAGTTGTTCTGCATTTCATTTGTTTCTTTCTTCCTCTCTTATTGTATTCTTTTCAGTTTGAAGAATTTCTCTAGCATTAAGGTTTGATTTCTTTTTCACATTTATGTATCTGTTCTTCAAGTGAATTTTGTACTTTCAGAATTTTCATGATGATGATTATTATCCATTTGCTTCCAGATGTAGAGCTCCCTTAAGCATTTCTTATAAAGCTAGTCTCATGAAGATAACTTTGTTTTAGTTTTTGTTTATCTGGGAAAGACTGCTTCTCCTTCTCATTTCAGGAGGATAGCTTTGCTGGGTGTAATATTCTTAGCTGGCAGTTTTATTGTTTCTTACTTTGAATATATCATCCATTCTCTTTTTGGTCTGGAAGGTTTCCACTGAGAAACCTTTTGTTGGTCTAATGGAGATTCCTTTATATGAAACTTGATGATTTTCTTTTGCTGTTTTTAGAATCCTCTCTTTATCTTTGAGTCTTGACAGCTTGACTTTAATGTGCCTCAGAGAGGAACTTTGGGTTGAATATATTTGAGACCTCTCAGCTTCCTAAATCTGGATGTTTATGTCTCTGAAAACTTGGGGAGTTTTCAGTTTTTATTTTATGAAATAGTTTTCTATAACTTTCCTCATCTTTTCTCTTTCCAGAACTCCCATAATGCAAATATTTAGTTGCTTAATGGTATCTTTTGGTTCCATAGGTTTTCTTCTTTTTTCTTCTTATTATTTTTAGTTTCTTTCTTTCATCAGAGTGTAAGATAGGAAAAGGGAGAGATAGATATACAGAGAGAAGCAAGCACTCTCAACAGGATCTTATGCTGTGATCACCCCTTCAAGTCCTCCTAGCCAGCCAGGATAATGGTCATGTGTTCCCAGCATGTATAGGTTGATCAGGAAATCAAACTTAACAATCTTCTATGTTGATCCAGTATCATTTGAACAGTGTTACTGCTGTACCACCACGCCAACCTTTTTTCTTCTTTCCTTCTCTCTTTTTCCTTTCTCTTTGTCTGTGTTATTTGAGAAGACCTGTCTTCAAGTTCAAAAGTTCTTTCCTATGTTTTATCATGCTTGTTGTCAAAGCTCTTGTCTAAATTTTTTAATTTTTTCAGTTCTGGAATATTTGTTCAGTTCTTTTTCATGATATCTCTTTGTTAAATTTCTCATTTAGATCCTGTATTACTTTCCTGATTCCATTGACTTGTAATCCATAGTCTGATTCTCACTGAATTTATGATCATTATTTTTAATACTTTTCAGATATCTCATAGGTTTCCTTCTCTGTGAGGTCTATTGCTAAAGAATCGTTGTGTTTCTTTGGGAGTATCATGCTACTTTGCTTTTTCATGTTTCTTGTGTCCCTACATTGATATCCATGCATCTGGTGGAACAACTGGCTATATTTTTATAAGATGGCTTTAATGGTGAAAGATTTTCTCCTAAAGATGGATCCTAGGATATCAGTTGGGTAGTGTATGCTGGCTTTGGTTCCACATAGGTATGGTAGTGTAGTCTCTGTGTAGTTTCTTCAGCTGCAATCACCATCAGGTGTACCTGTAAGTGCCTCAGTGGCCCAGGCTGAAGGAATTTATAAGGCTGGCCTTCTGGTTGGGACCCAGCACTCCAAGAGGCAGGATATATTTGTGGTGGACAGGTTTGTCTGTAGGTGTGATGTGCAGCAGGGGGCAGATTTTCTAGCTATTTCCATAGGCTACTGGTGTGTAGAGCTCTTCCAGCATCTCCCCACACAGCATGTGGCTGTGGATGGGGTCACTCACCTGGCTGTTCCCCTGGGATATGAGATGGAGAGGGGGCAGGGCTCCTCTAGCAGCTCTCAGCTTTAGTGGTTTTGGGCTGAGTCACTTTCCTGGTTACTTTCACAGAACACAGTGGGGTGGGACCTCTTCAGTGTTTTAGCCATGGGCAGAACATGGCTGGCTAAAACATCTCTGGCTGCTTCCACAAGACATGGCTAAACCAGGGTCTCTCAAGGGGCTTGACTGTGGTTGGGATAGCTCACCTAGCTCTTCACAGGGTGGCAAAGGGGTGAGACCACTCCAGGGGCTCCTAGTAGGGGTGGCTGTGAGCAGGTTTGCTTGCCCAACTACTCTTTCAGGATGCAGGTGGGTGTGGTCATGAGATGGCTTAGTGTAATCACAGTTTGAATGGAGGGGAGTACAACATGGCCTGGACTCCTTTGGGTAAATTCAGTGGTGTGGCCTCATTGGCCAATTCTCAAACTGGTCTCAGGGTCTGTGAAGGCTGAAGGGTTCCACCGTAATAAAGACTTCAGGTGTCCATGGTGTTACTAGAGGCGTCTGGGGACTCTCTGGCCTGTACTCTCCTCATCACGCAATACCCCTTTCAATTTCAGTAAGAAACAATAAAACTGATCTCAACTGGGCAGCAGATGCAAGATGTTCCTTCCCTCTACCACACTATTCTGAATATTCATATCTGCAACATCTATACCCCATCCCCACTATAGCGCTCGACCTCAAACAATCAATCAGAATGTCAGCTGCTTATTCTTTGTTTTGGTCTTTTTTTGTGTGGTAGGGAAGCACATTAAGCACTTAGGTGGAAGGCACATGAAAGTTTATTCTATTTTTATCTATGCTCTTTTGTACACTTAACTATTTTATAAAATGAACTATGCAAATGCTTGTTAGTGCCATTATTAGGTGTGAGTCTCTCATCTTCTGGGGAAATGAAGAATGAGGTACATGAGAAATCAGAATGAACTGAGACCTAAGGGGTTGTAATTTCAAGTCTTAGACAAGGCATTTAGTAACTAAGGAAAATATCAGATTCCAGTCCCCTGACCCCATGCTTTGGGTTAATGGTGGTGAGTTATGTTCCATAACATCACTTCAGGTTATCACCACTGTAAGTTATTGCTAACGAGTAAATGAGAGCTGTCTAGACCTCGACGAGGAGACCTGGTGGCTGCAGTCAAAGCAATGCAGAAGACAGATCTGAGCCTAAGTTATGAAAACCTGGTGTGTCCAGAAAGCTCTAAGGATAACTCAGACTTAGTAGCAGCTTAGAACCACAAAACACATTTTGGATGAGCTGCAAGAAAGAATGGGTATTTGGCCAAGAGCTGAGGGTGAAAGAAAGGAAAACTATCTTTGGAGTCAGAGAGAAGGATATGGAGGGAAGAGGCCAGCCTCTGGGAGTGAAAATTTTCTGAGAAGATTTCTGAGAGGTATGCATGCTCACCTCCAAGAGTGCCTTACATCTTCCAAAAGGGTGTTGTGATATTATTGAGGAAAACTGACTGAAGACTGTGTTATGACTTACAAGGAGGCATAAGGGGAAAAGAGATGCATCCCAAGGTCATTGGCAAAAGCAGACTCTCTGGCCTCTTGAATGGTGATAGAGATCTGTTTTGTTTTTCTTTTTTTGTTTTGGTATAGGGCACGTGCGCTCACCAGACAGAGAGAGACAGAGAGATAGAAAGCGAGAAATCACCCCTTAGGGGGAATGACCACACCGCAATCCCTTCTCCTCCATTCTCCTCTTGGGATATTGGGCACGCGCACACACGTGCCTGGCGTGAGTTTTAAGCCACCGGATCCGGGATGCAAACTGCGGTCAACTACATGGGAATCCAGCGACATAACCATTACACTAACTGTTGGTCCCAGGTTTTAGAGATCTGTTTTGAAATTCAGAAACATATTAGGGGGAAAATCCTGAAGCCATATTTTCTGGTGTGCTAATTATCTCTCAATAAAGCTTGAGAGAGAGAGGGAACCAGCAGTTAGCGTAATGGCTATGTCGCTGGACTCCCACGTAGTCGACCGTGGTTCGCATCTCGGACCCGGTGGCTTACAACTCACGCCGGGCGCGTGTGCGTGCGTGCCCAAGATCCCGAGAGGAGAATGGAGGAGAAGGGATTGCGGCGTGACCATCCCCCCTGGGGGGTGATTTCTCGCTTTCTGTCTCTATGTCTCTTATGTCTCTCTCTGTCTGTCTGGCGAGCGCACGCGCCCTATAGCGAAAAACCTCTCCAAAAAAAAAAAAAAAAAAAAAAAAGCTTGAGAGAGAGAGAGAGAGAGAGAGAGGAAAAAACGGGCCTAGAAATGTGAAGTAAAGTCTCCTAAAGTCTCCTTCCTCATGCAGTGACTGAAGGCCTATGTCTGGGAGCCCCCACTTGCCCCTCCTAAGGCTGTGTGTTGCTGCCTCTCAGCTGCGGCTCCTGTGTTCTTGCCCACAGAAGAGTTCCAGGCTCTGCTGAAAAGGCTGCCTGATGACAGGTTCCTGAACTCCACAGCTATCTCTCAGTTCTGGGCCATGGACACCAACCTCCAGCACCGCTACCAGCAGCTGGGCTCCAGCTTGAAAGTGCTGTTCAAGAAGACCCACCGAATTGTCCGCCGGCTCTTCAACCTCTGTAAGCGCTGCCATCGGCAGCCTCGTTTCCGCCTGCCCAAGGAGAGGTGAGTACTCCAAACGCTAGAGCCAGAGCTCAGCACCTCCCACCAAGAGCCACTGAGGCCAAGGAGGACTCCAGGTCCAGCATGGGAGATGCGAGAATGGTGACCCAACCGGCCTTTCTGAATCCCTGTACTCTTGACCTACTCATGTGCGTCATTCTCAATTGTAAATTGTGTCTGAAGTGAGAGGGAAAAAGAGAGAGGTTAATTTCACTTTTATCTAAATTATACTAGATTCAAATGCTATTCTAATAATGCTCTAATTCTCACTACTCATTTCCATTTTAATAAGTCTTTTAGGATAGAAATAGGTGGAGTTTAAGCTCATACAGCATTTTCATGTGATGAAAAATACACACAGTGACTTGTCTGCTCTCAGTCAAGGGAGGAAAGAAAGCTGAGATCTTGTGCCTCAGGAATAGAGTGGGATATATTATAGAAGGCATTCACATATTCATCCATTTATTCATTTATTTATTTAACAAAATTTTATTAAGTCTATATTACATCCTACTATTGGGTTGTTGGAAAGTCATGACACATTTTTGCATAGAAAAATACATCACAACTTTTCTGATGACCCAATATTAAACTATTTGACATGTTACAGAATGAGAAAGATTTAACATAAAAAAAGAAACAAAAATTAGATATTTATAACTATTTGGCAGTTAGTTAAATTTGTGGCAGTGAAACATAAAGGGATATTTTCCTAGAGGGAAAGACCAGAGAGGAAAGTGTCCTTAGAGAAGGAAGTCCTGTCCAGATTTTGCAGGAGGATCTGGGCAAGGTCTAGTACACATAGGTGGGGCAGTGTTCCGGACAAGGGGAGCTGCCTTCACAGCAACCCAGACATGGGCTTCCACTGAGGCACGGCTGAGAGGGGAAGTATAAGTGGAAAGGACAGGCCATTTATTTTTTGAATTTCTCCCATGCACCAGCAACAATTCTCATTTCTGAGACTATGTTGATCAATAATTTAATGTCCTCCCTCTCATGGTATTTATAGGAAAGCAGTCTATAAGCAAGTAAATAATAAACACAGTAATTTCAGATACTGATAATTGCCATGGATTAAAAAGAAAATAAAACCAGGATGATGTGATAGTGACTGAAGTAGTTCTTTTGAAAGGACTATTAGGGAAGACCTCTTAGAGGAGGTAACATAAGAGTTGAAATCTATTGCTTTTAATTTTTATTTATTTTTTTGTTCATAATTGTGTATATTTACTGGATAGGTGAGATATTTTGCCATACAAATATGATGTGTAATGATCAAATTAGAGTAATGAGCATATTTATCACCTTAGACATTTCTGACTTCTTTATGTTTAGAATACCAAAAGAGTTGGCTATAAAAATTCTGTTTGAAAGAGAGAATAGAAAGGACAAAGACTTTGAAGTGGGAATGCAGTTGGCAGGAAGTGGAATGTTTGGAGAGCCCTCTAAGGCTGAAAACCTAGATTTGATATAGAAGATGTTGGAGATTTTCTGTAGGCTTTTGAATAAGGGAATGAGGTACTTGGGAGAGATGAGCCTTACTGCTTTCAGCACAAGTTGGATGTCAAAAATTTCTGGTGCTGATCCATCAGACACAGAGCTCCAGGATTTTCTCAAAGAGCAGAGCAGTAGGGTTTCCATCATTCAGAGAATCGGGGACTTTAATCTTCTTCATTGCTTGCCCTGCCTGTTTGTCAATGTCCTTTGACCCTTGTTTCATTTTTATCTCCCTCTCTAAGGACTTTGTCTTACTGGTGGAATCGAGTCCAATCCCTCCTCTACTGTGGAGAAAGCACCTTCCCTGGCACCTTCCTGGAACAGAGCCACAGCTGCACCTGCCCATATGACCAATCTTCCTGCCAGGGCCCCATCCCATGTGCCTTGGGCGAAGGGCCTGCATGTGCCCACTGTGCTCCGGACAATAGCACCCGTTGTGGGAGCTGCAACCCAGGCTATGTACTGGCTCAGGGGCTGTGCCGACCAGAGGTGGCTGAATCCCTGGAGAACTTTCTTGGGTTGGAGACAGACCTGCAGGACCTAGAGCTGAAGTACCTGCTGCAGAAGCGAGATAGCCGCATTGAGGTACACTCCATCTTCATCAGCAATGACATGCGTCTGGGCAGCTGGTTTGATCCTTCCTGGAGGAAGCGCATGCTGCTCACCCTGAAGAGCAACAAGTACAAACCTGGGCTGGTGCACGTGATGTTGGCCTTGTCCTTGCAGATCTGCCTCACTAAGAACAGCACCTTGGAGCCTGTCATGGCCATCTATGTCAATCCTTTTGGGGGCAGCCACTCTGAGAGCTGGTTCATGCCCGTGAATGAGGGTGACTTCCCTGACTGGGAGAGGACTAACGTGGATGCAGCTGCCCAGTGCCAAAACTGGACTATCACCTTGGGGAACAGGTGGAAGACCTTCTTTGAGACAGTCCATGTTTACCTACGGAGCCGGATCAAGTCCCTGGATGATAGCTCCAATGAGACAATCTACTATGAACCACTGGAGATGACTGACCCCTCCAAGAATTTGGGCTACATGAAAATCAACACTTTGCAGGTCTTTGGCTACAGCCTACCCTTTGACCCTGATGCTATTCGGGACTTAATACTCCAGTTGGACTATCCCTATACTCAAGGTTCCCAGGACTCAGCTCTCTTGCAGCTCATTGAGCTTAGGGACCGGGTAAACCAGCTTTCTCCACCTGGAAAAGTCCGACTTGATCTCTTCTCCTGCTTGCTCCGGCATCGGCTCAAGCTGGCCAACAATGAGGTGGGCAGGATCCAGTCCTCCCTGAGGGCTTTCAATTCGAAGCTGCCAAACCCTATTGAGTATGAGACAGGAAAACTCTGTAGCTAATGTGGAGGGAGACCACTCCAATGCTGGGCAGGGAGGGGATCCACAAATCTGAGCTGCAAAGATATCTAAGCCCTCACCTTAGTGCCAACAGGGTGCTCCCACGAGACTGTCAGCACCCAGCAGATGGGACCTTGAAGCTTGGACTGAAGCAGGCAGGAAAGAAAGAAAGAGCTATTGCACACATACACACACTCACACAAACACTCGCACACTTGCACACTCACACGGGGGGCTAAAACTCAGCGGCCTCGAATCTGTAAAGTCGGTGCTTTCCAAAATGAATTGAAGGAGAGGAGCCAAGGAAGAGATTAAGAAAAAGAACCAGCCAAACCATGAAACAAACACACAAAAAAACCTTAAAAGTGATTCTTGTCATTCAAGAAAGCAAGAGGGGACAAAAATGGGAGGGGCGGGAGCTCTTCCTCCCCCTCTGTGGAGTCACTTTTGTATTCTTTTTAACCAGATTTCTTAAAATATTGTTGTTTTGTGAATCCCTACATTGGTTCTCATTTTTTGTATGCTGCCTCCTCTGTGCCCTCCCCTACACTGACTGCTTCTCGGAACTTGCTCCCCTGGGAAACGTGAGAAATGCACCCAACAGAGGAAACTTATGCTAAGGGCAGGTGGGCAAGTGGGCACCCCCCACTCCTGTCCTTCCTTCTCCCTCTCTCCAGCCCCCTTGCCTTGGCCTCCCCAGTTTCAGGGTTCTGACTTGTTTCGAGTTCCCCTCCTGGTCCATCCAGAACTCCCCTTCTGACAGTTCTCCTTCTGTCCAAGAAAGCAGTTCTGTCAAGTTAGAGAGACGATATAGAGAGAAATGTTCCTTTTTTTAAAAAAGAAAAAAAAGAAAACAAAAATATTTATTTTGTGATTGTTTTTCTTGTTGATTTGCTCCAGCCACATAAACATCTGAGTAAAAATTTACCTGGTTTAATATATTTTCTAAAAAGGCCTTTTATTAGGGGAAAAGAGAAAGAACATAGAGGAAAAAAAAGCATAGTGTCCTGGGTTGCCTGAATTTTTTTGAAATTTCTATGTGTGTGATGGATGGTGTCCACAGATGGGGGACATCACTGTGTGGAAGACTGGTTAATAGTGTACTCACTAGTGAGTGCCTGCTTGTGTTCACTGTGTGTGTGTGTGTGTGTGTGTGTGTGAAAGAAAGAGAAATGAAATGAGGAGTGAGGTAGAATCATTCCAGAGAGTTATCTCAGTATCCCCCGCCTTCTCCTTCCCCTGATGTGAGGACCAGGACTGGCCCTACAACCAAGATTTGTCACTATCAGAAGAGCAGCCTGAAAGTGCTTATTCACTATAGCTATGATGTTGGGGCAGATGTCTAGTAAAGAGGCTCCTCGTCGTCCACGAAGCTATGGCCATCAGGAGAGTTTGCTGTATCCTGTCTTTGACCTAGAATTATACTTGGAGAAAATTGTGGAGTATGCACGTGCAGCCATTCTGTCTGATTACCACTTTCCCAACCTAAAAAGCAGCTTTCACATCTTCCACACTAAATAATACATTCTCTTCCCCTTAGTGCCTCCCCCAGGTGGTACAGAAATCACTTCATAGCATATCTTCTGAAGAACCACTTCTCTGTCTATGCTCTTCATCTTCCAAGTACGATGCGTAGGCATGACAACCCCATTTTATTCAGGAGAAAGTCACCACATACATACTAAGTAGCTCATTCCCTACCTCTCAGTATAAAATGAAATGGGAGACAATGAGAAGATGATCATGTCCACCCACCCAACGGCCTTCTATGTTTATTGTTGCATAGAGAAGAATATAACACTACTTCTTCAGTCTGCAAGGACTTGAAATCCTTAAGAGGTGAGCAACCTGAGGCTTCCCAAGGCTTCTAAGGTTGAAACAGAGATGGGATGATCTAGGGTGAATATCATTATTGGCTATTTCTAGTTCAAATTACTGCTTGTATTGGGGTGTTTGTACTAAGATTTTTACCTGTGGGAGATGGAACCATCAGATGACATCTTCATCAATGGGAGTGCCTATATGTGCCAGAGAAGAGTGCTTTTGATGGGAAGGGCATTGCAGATGGTGGGAAGGCTTTACTGCCTTCAGTGGTGGAGTTTGAGAGGTATAAGGGAAATACTAGAATCTGACTTTAGTGCCCCAAACGTGCATATCTACATGTTGTGGGTGTAGGCAGACAGCAAATTTCACTCATTAATTAAAGGCACTCCAAATGGTGGATATCAAATTGTTGGCTGCTATGCACAGCAAAGTTCAGAGTGAGGAAGACAGCAAAGAGAATGTATCATGCACAGTGTTAGAGTATGACACCTCAGGAAAGTGATAGTGATTGATCCTGTGGGAACTGAGTCATTACACAAAGGGTCAAGTCTCGCCTAAGAAAGTCCCACAGTTGTGCTGACTGATGAGAAACCTCAGCTACCATTATCAAATCAGACCCAGAATGCCCACACTGAAGTAGGAATGCAGTGTCTCCGTATTTCAGAGATAAGAGATACCATGTCTTAGGAGGACATCTTAAGAAGATGATGGCATGATGTATTGTGGCTTTACAAATATATACACCCAATTACAAAGATTTCCACTTCATGCCTGCTTGAAAGTTCAAACCATGAAGCTGAGTGTATCAATTCCATCTACTGTTACACCTTGGTAAATATTTAAAAGTGCCCTTTGATCCAAGTTGCAAGTACCATATTGATAGAAGGCCTAAAAATATTATTGATCACAGAGTAGACATTTTTATATTTGACCTACTGATTTGTTATCTTCAATGGATGTCTGACTCATCTGTTCTGGGACAGTGATGAAGCACCTGGTGGAGAAGAGCTTGGGTCAAAGCAAGAGACTAAAGACTTTGCTTCTAGAAGACAGGTGGATAAAGTCTGGGGGAGGGGAAAGTGGTTGGGCAGGATTCCTTAAGAGATTTTTAAAGCCACAAGTTTGGCATAGAATTTCTCAGCAAGCTAGGATGAGAAATGTCATGATAAGGAAACTGTCTGCAGCTGAAATTGTCACCTTTGAAGTTTATAATTATTAAACAATGTGAAACATCCATTCTCAGACACAGTTGCAAATAAAGAATTGTCATTAATTAGTACTGGGTTGTCAGTGTTGGTGAACTCATTGTGGAATTAACAACCAAATCACAATTCAGTTACTACCAAGCATTAGAAAACAACAAGGAATTCAAGTCTTAATTGTAACCCCAAAGAACTAATACATCAAATGCTAATCTGCTCTAATGCTTACAACTAATACCTCTAATACTAAATAATATATTTAATACCTGCTGCTAATAATATAAAGCTATGCAGTGCAAGCATACTCATGCATCAACAGCCAAAAGCATAAATGAAGATCACTCCCAATACTGTGTATCACAAATAGTTCAGCTAGAGCTCTTGGTTTCTTTTCAAATGAGTGAAAGTAGGGTTTATGATGCCTTGTGAATAGATAGGATATGTTCCCTACATGATATCCTGTCCCAAAATATTAGGTTGTCAGGAAAGTCATGACATATTTTTCTATGTTTTTCTACGCAAAAGTGCATCATGACTCTCCTGATGACCCCATATCACCAACAGGGTCCATAATTTTATCACGTTTATCTATTCTCTTACATTTCTGAGAGGACTTTTTCTTGCCATTATAGGACAGTACTTCAAAATTTTCAGAGAAAAATAGAATTAAAGTATGAGTTTATTTTAGTGCAAGAAATTTGAAATCTATGTGTAGTTTTTTTTTTTTTTTTTTTTTTTTTTTTTTTGAGAGGTTTTTGCTATAGGGTGCGTGCGCTTGCCAGACAGACAGAGACAGACAGAGAGACAGAAAGCGAGAAATCACCCCTCAGGGGAGATGGCCACGCCGCAATCCCTTCTCCTCCATTCTCCTCTCAGGAGCTTGGGCACGCACACACACGTGCCCGGTGTGAGTTTTAAGCCACCAGGTCCAGGACTTGAACCATGGTCGACTACATGGAAGTCCAGCAACATAGCCATTACGCTAACTGCTGGTCCCTGTAGTTTTTCATAATACACATTTCCCATGAGTATTTTGAAGACTCCCCTCACATTCTTTGTGAAAACTAAAATACTCTTAAAAAGAAATAAATTCTGATAAGTTAGTCCAATGGAAACAGAATTTGATTTGGGGAGATGGAAAGTTTTTAGTTTAGTAATTCAGTTGAATTACTTATTTTTTTTCTTAAAAAGAATTGTTTCATTTATTATTATGATTAAAAAAAATTTTGACCAGAGAGAAACACACACAGAGAGAAAGGGAAAGTGAGAAAGCAAGCCTCTAGGTCTGGGAATTGAACCATGGTAGGCCATATGGAAGTCCAGCATCTTAACCACCATGCCACCTGCGGGCCCCAAATGTACTCATTTTTAACATGAGAAAAAGGAATTAAAATATTTTTTTTCTTGGAGAGGTTTCTTTGCTATAGGGTGCATGTGCTCACCAGAAAGAGCGAGACGGAGAGACAGAAAGAAAGAAATCACCTCTCTGGGGGATGGCCAAGCCGCAATCCCTTCTCCTCGATCCTCTTCTCGGGATCTTAAACATGCATGAACATGTGCCCAGCATGAGTTTAAGCCACGAGGTCCGGGACTCGAACCACAGTCGACTACACAGTCCAGCGACATAGCTATCTGCTGGTCCCAAAAGAGGAATTTTAAAAACTTGAGAGGTTAAAGAATTTGTTCAAGTTTGTGTCTATTAGCAGAGCTAGGAAGAGCAATCTCATCTGGTTCCTCCTCTACTTTTATCTGTCAGTAAGTGATATCTGGTTCTGGAAGACTACAGGGACCCAGTTCAAGACTTGGGAGTGTGAGAATAGGAGAATGAAAGGACAATGTTCTGGGAAGGAGAACAAGGCTACTAAGACATGAGTATATCTCCACATCTTTCTTCACGACTGGTTCTAGTAAAAATAATCAGCTACTATATCAGGCCACACACACACACACACACACACACACACACACACACACAGTTTCTCAGATACTGATACTGCTGGTCTATTGTCCATACTTTTTAGGCTGGAGACAGAGCAATCAGCTTGCTGGGTTTTCAATGACCCCATCGGCTCACTGTTTTTAAATCACAACATCCTACCTTCAATTTCTTGATATTTTTTTATTAGTCACCAACAAAAGAGTTTGATTATCATTACAAATCTGAGAACTTCTGCAACACATCTTCCATGTAAAGACTTTATTGAGTACCACCAGTATCCACAGGTCTTGGGCTGTGTAGTCACCTTGGTCCAGGTTTAGAACTACAGCCAAAAAGAATAATGGAGTGATACTTTGCTGTATGCTAAGAGTCCTTGCTCCTTCCAACCACACAGAGTAAAGAGTATAAGGACCAAAAGAGCCACCTCACCCATGACAAAACTAAATCCCACACTTCTGGTGTGCCCTTCTCTCTACACCTGCATTAGGCATGTTAAGGGGGAAGATTAGGTTAGACAATTTAGGTAGTATATTGGCACTTGATGCGCACCTTTTTTCCTGGTTTCTTATAGTATTACGGCCATCAGCCAGTTCTAACTGTGGGCAAATATTTCCACTTCTTAGGGCCCCAATTTGTCCCTCTGTGGAAGAGAGAGTTGGGTTTCCTATGCATACACTGCGAACCTTCTCAGATTTCCTTGCATGGTTAAAAGTAACATGCAAAGGAGACTGTGTAGGCTATAAAGTCAGACAGATCTGGATTTGCATGTTGGACCCATACTTTTTTTTTAAGAGAGATTTTTGCTGTAGGGCATGTGTACTTGCCAGAGAGACAGAGACAGAGAGACAGAAAGCAAGAAGTCACTCTTCATGGGGGGATGGCCATGACTCAAGCCCTTCTTATCCATTCTCCTCTTGGGATTATGGGTATGCATGCACATGCTTCCAGCATGAGTTTAAGTCGCCAGGTCTAGGACTTGAACTATGGTCAAGTACATGGGAGTCTGGTGACATAACCATTATGCCATCTGCTGGTCCCTGGATCCATATTTAACCATTTAAATGACCTTAGTTCTTTATTTGTCCCTTTACCTGTAAACCCAATTGCTTCACTCCTACCTCTTTAAAATTTCTGTCTTCTCTCTCTTTCTGGACATTCACTCTGCCTGCATTCTTTTTCTCTGTATTCTCCAACTTTCAGAATACATGTGTCTGTTTAACTCCTTAAAACTGTCTCATTTTCCTTCCTTCTTTCCTCCTTCCTCTTTTTCCCTTCTTCCATTTCCTTCACGTACTGAATGCTAGGTACAGGATATTCAAAACTCTCTGCAACATGCTTCTAGGCTGTGAAGAATATTAGGTGGGGGTGGGATGCATAAACAAATTAGAATGGTGCATTCTATACAGCAATGTACAAGGTATTGATGGAGCACAGAAAGAGAGCAAATCACTCCCCGGAAGAGACTCTTATGACATTTGTGTTGAACCTTCTTCTCTGGGAGCAATGTCCCAGTGTTGCAGGTCTCAAGAAGTGTTATATCTCAGTGGAGAAAGACTACGCAACATGTGCATCTGTTCTTGGAGAGTGGAAAAGAGCCCCAACAGTAGCAGAGCCTTACTGAGGTGCAGATACACCCGGTTGCTGCCATTATTTCTGATTCCTGAGCACCATGTCAGCACCTTGTTATTCATCCCAAGGGACTTTCACGAGAGGTCTGTTCAGTAGATGAGATGCCCTGTTGTGAAACCAGTGCTTCTCTGACTTTAATTCACCTGCAGATTCTGATTCACCAGGTGGGTCCCAGAATCCGCATTTCTACTGATGCTGCTGGTCTACAGCCCACACTGTGAGGTGCAAGTTTACAGATGCTATTTTGCTGCTCTAAAACAGGAGCCTCCAGGAAGTATAGGGTCATTCGGATCTGGCTCTGAGGTGAGGAATCACGCTTAAAAAAATCTTAGTGCTTTATTGTCCTTTAATTTCTCATCCAATTAGGAGCCAGGTATCTGACTTGTATTATACCAATGGAGTAAGAAAGGGGATCCGAAAACAAAAGAAGGAAACAAAACCAAATGTTGAGAGCTCCAAGCTTGTTTGCTTATAAATGTGTGTTTACAGATAAGCAGCCCCAAGGACTGGCTGAACCATGCTGGCCAAGTAAAGGTCCTTTCCCCCAAACCTATTACAGTAAATTTGTTCAGAAGTGGGACAGGGAGCACCTGTCACTCCATGAAAACATATATCAGATGAGATGATGATTAAGTCTCCACCAGCAATGTGCAAGCCCCCAGAAACCCCAAACTTTAGATGCTAAGGTGCCATGCATCCCTTGGGCACCTCACCTAAGAAATGAATTATTTTTGTTTACAGTTCTGTCCTTCTCTTCTCCAACCTGTGTGATTACCACCTTAGCATCATTAATAAAAACAACTGCCAGAATTTATGTAGGGTCATTCTTCTAAGGATCTGAGGACTTGGAAGGATTAATCCATCAAAATTATTTATTGAGTATTTTCAGTGAGGAGCTGTAGGGAATAAAGTAAATATGGATTTAATATATACACTTTCTTAATTCAAAAGGGTTTCCGAAGACTTGGAAAATGAAACTTGGGGGAATGCAGAAGTTGGACTTGGTGCGTTTTCTGGAGTCAGGCTGCCTTGGTTTATCTCCCTCTCTGTGGAGTACAAGATATGAGGAGCTGGATACGCCCTTTAATCTCTTTCAGCCTCCCATTGAGCATCTGTCGAAGAAGGGCAGTAACAGTGTGTGTGTCACAGGGCGTGATGGTCAAAGACAATAAAGCATATAAAGGTCATGGGCAGGCTCGCAGAACATGCTTAATAAGTGTGGGGTATTTTTATTGCGTTAGATAGTTTGTGTGGGGAAAGAGCAAAGGAAAGCAAGGAAATGGAAAAGGAAAAGGAAAAAGAAACAGAAAAGAAAAAGGACATGTCCATATTACTCACCTGCAAAAGTAAGCTTTTCAGAAACAAAGAGAAATTTATCATCTGACCTTTATATACGGGTCACTATGTACTATAATAGAAAGGTCTTCAATTACAATTTTGTGGAAGACACAGATAAGCCATTCAAGTAGATATTTCTTATGTAGACCCTCTATAAAAACAGGAAATATAATATTACAATATAACTCATCACTAAAATGCCTGTGCCTTTCTGGGGCCCGGAACATTCTCACAATGGAACATTATAGTCATAGAGCCTGGAGTACCTAAGAGAATGGCTAGTTAACACACCCATTAGACTGGCTTTTTCAAATAGCACATCTTAAGTGCACTTTTAGCACATACTGGATTGTAGTCGATTCCTGGTTGAATTATTTGATAGGGAACCAGGGTGTAGTATTGCCATAAGGTTTTTAGATATAGACGTGAGGGAGGCAGAGTTTATATCCCTTTTATATTAGGCATATAAGACATGAATAGGCAGATAGGTAGGGGGAAATGTCCCAAGCAGTGGCAGAAGCATATGTCTAGGCACATATTCATAGACATGATGATAAATCAGCCTAATGTTTATATTTCATTCCTAGCCTTTTGGACCAATACCCTTAAATTAATTCTTATTTGTTAAATAAAAGCTTTATTAACATAAAATTCATATACCATAAAGTTCACCTAGTTAAGGTATATGATTCATTCATTTTAATTCAAAAAATTGTACATAGGGAGCCAGCAGGTGGCGTGATGGTTAAGGGTGCTGGACTCCCACATGGCTTACTATGGCTCAAGTCCCAGACCTGGTGGCTTGCTTTCTCACTTTCCCTTTCTCTCTCTATCTTTCTCTCTCTCTCATTTGTTCTGTCCCTCTCTGGTCAAAATGAAATAAAGTTAAATAAAATAATTCTTTAAAAAAAACTGTACATAGATCATCACTAATTCTAGAACATTTACATTCTTCCAGGAAAAAAAATTTGTACCCATTAGCAGTCACTCTGCATCCTTCCCTACTCTCTGGCAATATCTAATCTATTTTATTTCTGTCTTTATAGATTTGCCTGCTGAACATTTTGCATAAATGGCATCATACTTTATGTGGCCTTTTGTGTTTGGTTTGCTGTTGTTACTTACTTAACATACAATTTTCAAAGTTCATCTGTTTAGTAGTATGTATCAGAACGTCATTCTTTCCTTTTAACTTCATTGTTTTTTATAGCTGAATAATATTCCATTGAATAGATAGAGCATGCTGTGTTTACTCATGTATCTGATTATGCATACTTGGGTTCTTTTCGTTTTTGGCTACGAAGAAGAATGCTGCTATGATCACCTGTGTACATAGTCTTGTGTAGCCATATGTTTTTAATTCTCTGGGGTGTATACCTGAAGTGGAATTGCTAGGTACCATGGTAATTCTATTTTTAACATTTTGAGGAACTGTCAACAAAAACGTGTCCAAAATAGCTGCACCATTTTATGTTTCCACCAGCGCATCCTCTCCAAAACGTTATTATCTGTCTTTCGATTATAGCCAAGTTAGTGATACTGCATCATGGCTTTTATTTGCATTCACTTGACAACTGCTCATGTGCTTCATATGCATATTGGCCCTTTGTATATCATCTTTGGAGAAACATCTGTTCAAATATTTTGCCTATTTTTAACATGAATTTTTTGTCTTTTTATTATTGAG
Source organism: Tupaia tana (assembly GCA_026018925.1). Classification (NCBI taxonomy): domain Eukaryota; kingdom Metazoa; phylum Chordata; class Mammalia; order Scandentia; family Tupaiidae; genus Tupaia; species Tupaia tana. Next base: position 116,378,879 of record JAKSZU010000007.1, read on the forward strand.
TTGGATGAGGTGTTATTGTCGTTATTATTGTGGTTGACAGAGGGTGTGTTGTTGTTGATAAGAGGGTGCTTGAGACAGAGAGAGGAGAGAGAGACAAAGAGAACCCCCTAACGGGTATGGTCATGCCACAATGCTTATTCCACCATTTTCCATCCCATTAGGATTTTAAGCATGCACACATATGTACCTGGCATGTTTCTTAAGCTTCCAGGGCCAGGATTCAAACCATGGCCATATGAGATCTGGATCCCTAAGCAACAGCACTTAACTCTGTGCTATCAGGGTGCCCTGTAAGAATTCTTTTTATATTCTGCATATCAGGCATACGATTAACAAATATTTTCTCCCATTGTGTAAATTCTCTTCTTTTTGAGAGATTTTTTGCTATAGGGCACATGCACTTCCCAGAGAGACAGAGAGACAGAAAGCAAGAAATCACCTCTCCCCAGGGGGAATGGTCACATCACAATCCCTTCTCCTCCATTCTCCTCTCAGGATTTTGGGCATGCACACACCCACACCTAGCATGAGTTTTAAGCCACTGCATCCAGGACTTGAACCATGGTCAATTATGTGGGAATGCAGCGATATAACCATTATAGCATTTGCTGGTCCCTCATTTTTTGATAGTGAAATTCGGAGCACAAAAACTTTTTAATTTTATTAGGTCCAATTTATTTCCTTTTCCTTTTTGGTGACTATGTTTTTGGTATTATATCTAATAAAGCATTGCCAAATACAAGGCCACAGAATGTATGCCTATTTTCTCCTAAGAGTTTTCTCATTTTAGCCCTTAGTTTTAGGACTCTGATCTATTTTGGGTTAATTTTTGTATATGATGTTAGATAGGGGTCCAACTTCATTATTTTGCATGTGGATACTGACTTGTTCTGGAAACATTTGTTAAAAAGACTTTTATTCCCTCGTGAAATCATTTGGCACATTTGTCAAAATCAATTGACCATAATTGTATGGCTTATGGCTTGATTTCCAGCCTTTCAATTCTATTAGTTTGATCAATATGTTTGTCTTTATGCCAGTACTGTACTGTCTTTATTGTTGTAGTTTTGGAGTAAACTTTTAAATTAGAAGATGTATATCTTCCAATTTTATTTTCCCTCATCAAGATATTTTGGCTATTCTGGGTTCCTTGTATTTCTGCATGAATTTTAGGTTCAGTTTATCAATTTCTGGGGAAAAAAAGAGAAGAAAAAGCATCTGGGATTTTATTGCAATTGTATTACATCTGTAGATCAATTTGAGAATTATTATTATCTTAAACATATTAAGTGATCCATGAACATGGAATATCTTCCTATTTATTTAAATCTGTAATTTCTCTTGATCATGTTTTATAGTTGTTGGTGTACAAACCTTCATTTCTTTTGTAAAATTTATTCCTAAGTATATAATTCTTTCTGATACTATTATAAATGAATTGTTTTCTTAATTTTATTTTTGAATTGTTTATTGTTTATATATAGGACTATAATTAATTTTTATATGTTGATCTTATATCCAACCTTGCTGAACTTACTAGCTTTTGTTTATTATGTGTGTGTGTGTGTGTGTGTGTGTGTGTGTATTCCTCAGAGTTTTTCTATATTAAAAACATCATACCAACTTCAAAGGTAGTTTTACTATACCTTTTATATGTAATGTCCTTATTTCAGCTAATACATTGTTCTTACTGCTGGATGCTTCCCATCCGCCTTTCTAATAAAGATGAAAAAGAATTCACTCACCAGATCAATGGTCATTTAGTATGTGCTGGAGGCTCTACTAATCATCCTTTAGTAAATTCATATCTGACATGGCAGCTGCAATTGGGGGTCACTATTTGATTAAGTTTGAGTAGTAATTATTTTAGTTGTGATTCATTTATTTTGTATGGGCCATTCTGTTGAATTGAACGGGGATTTGATATGAACCATTACACTTGCATTCTTTACATCTTTGAAGTTAGCACTAATCTCTATTTTTCCCAAGTCACGGTATTACTTTTTAATTTACTATCTTAGCATAAATAGGGCCACAGATTCAGAGACTTCTACTTGGTTTTCCATATGATGATATTTCTTTCCCTTGAAAGTAATGAAGAAACATGAGAATATTTACCAAATCCCAATATCTATTCCAATATATTGGTAAATGACCACCAGATGGATCTGTGAGCTCAACAGACCTTCTGAGAGCCAGACCTAAGAGTCCCGGATTCCCTTTATTTCCTGGCCCTATATAGACTCAATCTAACAAAGGGGCCATTATGGAGATCAGATCCCATATTGGATAATAATGTCAATTCTGACACTATGTTCAAGAATCATTGAAAAGTCTTGGTATTCCTTTCCCCAAATTTAGTCACGTGAGTAAAGAGCTATACCTCCTTGAGGTAAGTACTGTAGGAACTTCAATTAAATACAATTGCTATGCAGAGTCAAGAGTCCTTTTCTTGCCTTTCTTTACTTTTCTTTGAGAGATTTTTGCTATGGGGGGATGGCCACAACACAATCCCTTCTCCTCCATTCTTCTCTCAGGATTTTGGGCACACATGCACATGCACTGGGCATGAGTTTTAAGCCAACCCGGTCCAGGACTCAAGCTGCAGTGGACTACGTGGGAGTCCAGCAATGTAACCATTATACCATCTGCTGGTCCCAAGAGTCCTTTTCATATGGAACCAGTATCTCTTTCTCCTTTCATTGTTCTGAGTCTGAAAATTGACTCAAATCTGGGACCAGCAGTTAATGTAATGGCTATGTCGCTGGACTCCTACGTAGTTGACTGCAGTTCAAGTCCCAGACCCAGTGGCTTAGTTTGAGTCCCGGACCCGGTGGCTTAAACTCATGCAGAGCGCATATGCATGTGTGCCCAAGATCCTGAGAGGAGAATGGAGAAGAAGGGATTGAGGCATGGCCATTCCCCCTGGGGGGTGATTTCTCACTTTCTGTCTCTTTGTCTCTCTCTGTCTGTCTCGCGAGTGCAAGCGTTCTATAGCAAAAACCTCTCCAAAAAAAAAAAAATGACTTAAGTCTGGAAAAGTTGACAAAGGAACATGAACTTTAACTTGAGAGGCTTTCTTCAGCCTTCATTATCACTCATCTTGAGACCTTTTGCTTATGTAAACTAAACAATGTCCCCTTTTACTGCTCATTTACCTTATCTCTGGAAACACAAAGTTCCACTAATACTTCTGAGGTTATTAAAAGTTAAAAGGCCAATTCTCTAGCCTAAATGCCACTTGAATTTTGCCATACATTGCAATATCTGTGCCCGCCTTGCTTCATTATAACTACAACTGCCTTTATTCTGAGGGTTGAATGTTATCACTTGGACCTTTATGGTTTGGGAGAACTAATCAGGCTTATTGCTATTATGAAGACCAGTTCTGTATTAGTCTCTCTGGCCATCATCTTTGGCCTATGGAGAACAATCATCACTGAGCTGATTCCAGTTTCACCAGTGCATTTTTTATTGCTTTGACACTTAGAGAGTATCCTTCAGGCCTTGCATGGAACGTATTCAGCTGGTGAATTTCCAGCCTTAGAAAGTATATACACTCCAGTGTGCCAACTTCTTGAACCTTTTGATCTCTTCCTCCAACCTCCTCCATAGCTGTTTTGGCATTTATACTTCACATAATGTCAGCCTTTGCTTTTTCTAGCTTCTAAGAGCCCTTCTAGCAAGTTATTGGCATCTTTCTCTGTGTCCTTGCCAAAGTGTCAAAACATATAAAAAGGAGACTGCTCCCATACTGTTAAACTCTTGATTATCCAATCTAAATTATTCTCCTCTTAATCCATCTATTACCCCCCAATTTGGTCCCATGCATAGACTACCAATCACCACCAGTACATATTATTCCTACCTGCAGATATTTTGGGGGATGTGTGTGTGTATACACACACACACACACACACACACACACACACTCAGCACTTCTTTAGTCTGAGTATTGTACTGGGATTTAATATTCCATTTATTTATTTATTTTTAGTTTGTAATAGGGCACATGTGCTCACCAGGGAGAGTCATAGAAAAAGAGAGAAAGTGAGAATCACCTCCTAGGGAGGATGGCCACACCACAGTCTCTTCTCTTCCATTCTCCTCACTGGACTTTGAGCATGCATGCACATGAACTCAGCATCATTTTCAAGAGTCTGGGTCTGGAACTCAAACCATGAAGTTGGCCATGTGGGATCAAGCCACCTTAACTTCCATGCCACCTGCTGGCATGCTTCCTTTTATCTTTAAGTTTATTTATTTGTTTCCAGAGAGAGAGAAAAACAGCCACCCTCAACAGGGCCTTTACACCATTATCCTTCCCCCAGGCCTACAGCTGGCCAGGATCATGAGTGAAGGCAGGCTTAGGTAGACCCGAAGCTTTATCACATGGCTTCCAGCATTGTGTAGCAGCACCCCTTCTGCCTGTGCTTGGAAACTGAGCTTCCTCATCAGACTAATTGTCAGGTGGGGAGATGGGGGCAGATCCCGAAGGAGGTAAATATTGTCTTATAAAGGATATGCTGCCTTTAAGGTTTCTGTAGCATCGTCAACTACTTTTTAATAAGGCGGAAGGACTTTTGGAGTGGCAGGGGGCTTCTAAAGGCCAAGCAAGTCAAGGTTCTGATGGCTTCTACTCAATCCATTACAAGTCTCTAGGCCCTGCTCTTACTCTATTAGGACTCTCTACTCGGTACAGGAGACTTACCAAGAATGAGATTCAATCCTGTCTGAAGTTTCACAACTTTAACGATTAAATCCTGAATCTAGATTTCTGTTTGTTTGGTATTTTGGTTAGAGGCAAATAGAGGTTTCTTCAATGCAGCTAAGGAGACCCTCTGACTTCCCTATTTTGTCTTGAAATAGTAATTAATCATATGAGCCTGTCATTACTTATCTTTCACAAATCAATGGTGCTTGGCAACAGTCACCCACTTCCATTGTCCTTATAATTATCATCTCCTTATTTCTTTCAAGCATGAGTAACACTGCACCAGCCCATATATCTCCTTCCACTGATATTCCATATCAGTCTACCACTGGTGAAAGTTTTAGCAGTTTCATGGCAATTTCCCTGCTTTTAACTACTGTACTACTATGTCTTGAGTTCACGCTCTATTTCATCTGCTAACAGTGATGGAGTTTGCACTGCTAGAGAGTCAATGATTGACCCATCTCCAAAACCCCACTTTAAAAGTCAGCTTCCTAAAACCATTTTTTACAACAACACATTTTCAGATGGGAAAATGCATATAGAGGAGCTCTTGGGGGATACATATGCAAGGAAGTGAAGAGGAGAAAGGTTTGGGCAGAGGAAAAGCTGACTTCCAATGAAGCAACAACTGAGGCCCTACATTGATTCTAGGGAGAGCCTGAATGACCTTCGAGATTTGTCCCCAAAAGAGGGAAGAGGGCTGTGCATTTCTATCACTGATTATGTAGTCATTGGCCATGGGCTACCTTCCTAGAAAAAGACATAATTTTGAGTCAGGCAATCATGCCGGGCATGTGTGCATGCACGCCCAAGATCCTCAGAGGAGAATGGAGGAGAAGGGATTGTAGTATGGCCATCCCTGGGGGCTGATTTCTTGCTTTCTGTCTCTCTGTCTCTCTCTGTCTTTCTGGCAAGCACATGCACCCTATAGCAAAAACCTCTCAAAACAAACAAACAAACAAACAAAATCAGGCAGTTCTCCAAAACTCAGGGTGATTCCTAGTAAGAGGCAGAACATGAAGTCAGTAGTTGATATTCCAGGAAGCTAGGGGATTTGTGTGCCAACCCTGAAGAAGGGAAGCCTGCGGCACAGCACATCTGTCACAATGACCATATCTGTCTTCTGTGTTCCCACTAGCACCACTGCTTGTCTTTCCCAGCATCTGAGATCCCCATACCTTTATAGATAATGTTGCTATTATGACAATTTAGAGTTGCTTTAGAGTTGCTTTTTAAAGCAAAAACAAAACAGAAGGAAACAAACAAAAAACAGAACCCCTAGTCTCTCAACCATAGTATCACCACAGATGATCTGCTAAGCTTGTGTAAGTGAGAAACATGATGACCACCTGGTGCCAGTTTGCAATTGGAAGACAAGCCTGCTGGTCTGCTCTGTTAGCATTCTGGTGTGGCCTCTTCTGATGACTCAACAAACCAATTAAATCGGTCTGGAATACAGGAGAGAAAAAAATTTACTTTGGCATTACAATTGCTTGACCACAACACTGACCTGATTAATAATCACCTTGCAACTCTGGGGGCATCACCTTCTAATTAATGTTGCCCCTCTCCTGCAGACTCTTGACTCTCAAACCTCCAGAGTCAAAGCAGGGCATAAAAAAGTCTATCTTAGTCTCATCAGAGAGTGAGAGAATGACTATGGCAAAGACTGTCTAATGTTCAACAAACATTTTCCCCATTTCTCCTTGCCACTGCATCTATACTTGCCAGCCTTCCTGGAAGTTAGATGTAGCCATGAGCCTGAGCTCTGATCAAAGGAATTGGGCAGAGGTGATACACCATCTCCTCCCAAGCCTAGACTGTGGATGCTCACACTTGGGACACTTCTTTCCTTCTCCTAGCAGAAGACGACTGAAAATGGCTCTGAGGAATGAAGGTTAATAAAGATCAGAGTCATGATGTGGAAGGTATGAGGTTCTTTGGACCTCTGCTTGGAAGAGAGCTGTTCAGAGGAGCAGTTCCTTCACACTAGACTGTCAGCAGATAATCATGTATTCTGTTATACCTGTGGAATGCTGAGGTTGATGGTTACAACAGTTGGCCTACACTGATTAATACAGAGACTGAAAATTACTGAGAGTCAGGGGCAACCCAAAGGAACTTGAGCTGCACTTCTTGCCAGCTCCAGGCATTCATTACTTGGTAACTTTTTAAGATTCTCAGCACCCACCCAGTGACTCCAGTTGTTCAGAATAATCTTTGTGAAAATACACAAATATTCATCTGAAAGTCACCTTGGTAAGCAGGAAGTAACCAGGGCTTCCTTGTGATCAGAATTTCCTTAATACAGCTAATATTTGTAGCCTCTATGTTACTCTCTGGGCAGTCTGCATGGACTCTTCATGGAGTAGAGAATCTATCGTCCTTCTCCCATCCCCCGAGCATGAGCAACTCTGTCTGTAGAGTTGTATCCTGCATCTACTTGGAAATGCCCTTTTTTTTTCTTCCAAGAAACATAGAGACTGTTGATCTGTGTGCAGGGGTTTGGCTGGGGACATTCCCCAGAAGAGAATAGGCACATTTACCCAAGGCAAGGAATGTGAGCTCTGGGGAAACATGCTTGCACTTAACCATGCCAGCCTGGCACTCTACAATGTTCACGCTCCTACAATTAAGCTGTTCAGTTCTCAATCATCTGAAGCTGCTGCCAACTGCTGGCTGCTGATAGTCAGAGTGGCTGCTGCCCGGAATGTCAGCGATTCTGCTTTCCTGCCTCTCTTGGACAGGCTTTGCTGTTCTCCCCGACAGACTATGTTTTTCTCCCCAGCCTCCTCAGCACAGTCAGGTACTTACTTCCCTTCACCTGAGTGACTTTGAGAGAGACACCTGGGAAGGTGCAGTGCGGCTGCTATGCAGTGACTTATTTTAGTGCCTACAGTCTGTGCCTCATACTGTGCCATTGCAGGGCTTCAAACACGATTGTATCTTGCTCTTGAGGACAGCAAACAGCCTGGGTAAGGGAAAGAATGCCATGGGGTACACATTCCCTGCCAACCTAGCCTGGCTATTTTGTACAAAGGCTCTCAGAGAATGTGTACATCACACAGGAAGGTAAATACTGTATCCTGATTTCACAAACAAAGGAACTAAGAAACGTCACTAGACCACCAGCTCCTCTCCATTCCCAAGACTGTGGCTTAGAAATTTATACCCTTCTTTGACCCTTGCAAAAGCCTGCCTCTCTTTTACTCTCTAGAATTTTCCCTCTAGCCCTGTCCTGTTCCTGTATGCAGCCATAAGTTACAGGTGACTACTAAACACTTGAAATGTGAGTAGATCAATCTGAGATATCATGTAAATATAAATTGCACAGCAGATTTTGAAGGATTAGAACAATAAAAAAAAGATAGGAAATACCTCATTACTGTTATTTAATGTTTATTTCATTTTGAAATGGCTATAAGAATTGTATTTTGGATATATTATGGTATATAAAATGCATTATTAAAATTAATTTTTCTTTTCCTACTTTTTAGTGTGGTTACTAAAAAATTTAAAGTTGCACATGTAGCTCGCATTTGCAGCTCCCAATATCTATGAATGGATAGCACAGTGTTCACATCCTGACCAGAATGTTCTGTCTGAAGCACACACTGCCCACATCACCTCCCTGCTTCCCATGGCAGTAGGTCAAATTCCAAGGCATTTACTGGGACTGACAAGACCATCCATGTTCTGTTCCTTATTTCTCTCTGGGCTTCCAACTCCCCACTCTGAATTTCCTACTTCCTATCCCCCAGCTGTCTGCTTTAAATTTCAGCAGGAGCGTGGTCTTAATGACCATGGTGTTTCTAGCATGTCTGCTTTGCTCCATCCCTCCCTCTAAATGAAATGTCCCTCCCTAAGGGTCGCTTAGCAACCTCCTTCCCATTCACCATTTCTTCAGACCTGGTGACTTCTTCTAGAGGCCTTTCCTAACTTCCCTGGATCCTAGAGGAAGCACTCAGGTGAGGCAGGCAAAGCACCCGTGGTGTGAAATTGAAGAAAGCACTATGCCAATCTCAGAGTTATGACTCTTTAAGTTCTGAGTCGTAGGTACCTCATCCTAGATCCCATATCCCATGTCTTTGGATAGTCCTCCTCTTCACAAAATCTCCTACCAGCAAGTTTATAGGTGCACATCAGGAATGTCTTTAAATTGTGTCTATGTGTCTGGGATGGTCAAGTAGCCTACTGATTAAGGGAGTCAGAGCTCACATAGCTGAGTGCGGTTTAAATTCCAACGTCTGTGACTTGAAAAACATGCTGGACACTTGTGTGGATGTGCCCCAAATTCTTACAGAATGGAGAAAAGAAGGAGAAGGGATTGTGGCATGACTGCACCCCATGAGGGGATGCTTTTCCCCTTTCCCTCTTTTCTTCTTTCTGGAAAAAGCATGTGTCCTCTGGCAATTAAAAAAAAAAAGTATCTGTCACTGTCCTGGGGGTAGGAACTATGCCTTATTCATTAGCAAATCTATAGTGGCCCACTTTCTCCCCAAACACTGGTTTTGACACACATGCAATGACGCTTTATTCTGAGATATCAAGCTGTCATTGATAGACACTATGCTGTGTGCTAGGGATTCAACAATGACATAGCCCCCATGCTTAAACACACACACACAACCTTGCTATATGCCCTCTACTCTCCTCCTTAGAACAGCAGCTTTCCAATCCCAAGACTCTGACTACCTGCGCAGTCGGCAGAATTCTGATGCCCAGACCCCACACCAGAGTTTCTGATTCTATTGGTCTGCGGTGAGGCCCAGATCGTCCATGAGCAGATGTAGAGAAGCTTTTCTTTACCTCATCCATTCACCTACTTGCTTATCTGTTCATTTGGCTGTATTGAGTGTGCCAGGGTCTGTTTAAAACACAAAGGTAAATTAGACTTCTATAGTTTATGAAATTCTCCATTTGCACAATTGTGTTTTATCTGGGGATTAAAGATTATCTCCCTTTTAGAGATAAGACTAGTTTTCCTAAGATCTCCATAATAACTAGTGGGGACTAGAATTGAGGCCACAAAGTGGAGAAGTAGTGGGGGCTGGGATTAAGCCCAGCTCTGTCTTTGAACTTGACGTTTAGTATTTGCCCTGAAATAGGTTATCTTGGGAATCATAGAAATTTCTTACATGGGAATTTGGGACTAGCAGAAGGAAAAGGGAAGAAGAATATCATGGAAACCAGCATGTGCAGGGAAAGGAGAGGGCCAGCCAGGTCTTGGGGTGGCTGCTAGCCAGTCTCAAGGCCTCTACTCAATCCCAATGTGGCAGGGGCCAAAAGTGGGATTTCCTTTCACCTGTGTGCTTGCACAAGCTCTGGAACACTCTAAACATCCTCCTCTGTGTCCTATTTCCTTCCTTCCTCCTTCTAAAGAACCTTTCTTATCCCAACAGGGGAGGAGGCCTTGAGAAGGTTAGACTTCTCTACAGTACAACAGTCTTTGCACTGTGTGGCCCCTTCTGCCCCAGGATGACTCAGGGACCACAGAACAGGTCCCAGCACATACCCACGCCCTCCCTCAGGCTTGCTGATTAGCCCAGGGCCTTGCCCCTGGCAGGCCAGGCCAGAGTTGGGGAGGGGAAGCTGCCCCTGGAGTGGTGCAGTAGCAATAGCCCCTCATCCAGGCTAGCCCACCTCTCCCTTCCCCAGGCTCCTGGGGCTCTGGAGACCAGGTTGTCAGTTGAGCAGACCTGACAACTGACAGCTTTCTGGAACAGCCGGAGAATGTTAGCTTTCTTTCTCTTTTTTCTCTTCTTCCTTCCCCTTGTTGTTGTTGCAAGACTGGAAGCCTGACTGGAATTTAAAGCAAGGCTTGGGATAAAAATATATGCTAGCACCAAGCCTTGCTCTCTGCTTCCTTCTCAGATTGGCAGCTGTCCATTTTCTGGGGTCAGAGAATGGAACAGCTGCAAATTGTTAAAGGAGGGGTGTGGGGCAGGAAGGTGGGCAAGCGGGCTCCCGGATGCCTGAGTAACCTCAGTCTGGACACTGGTCTCATTTTTATTTGGGACACAGAAGGGCCAAGAAGTCCTCCCAGGAAGTGCCTGTAATCAGCTCTCCAGATCCCAGGCCCTTTCGTGCCCCTGGAGTCGGGGATGCCAGGAGGTTCCCAGTCTGACACTAATCCATCCTACTCATGTTATCTGCCTGTTCTCCTATCAGTCCCTGCTTAAGGCAGATAGATAAATAGATGGATAGATAAGCAGGAGCGACTGGAAGCAGCTTAGATAAACTATCCTATTTACATCTCCTCGTCCAATCTATCAATCCATCGGGCTGTCTATTTCGCGTGTGCTCTCTCTCAATCTGCCGCTTCAGCCCCCATTAACCATTCATCTGTCTTCCTTCTGCCCTACACTTTCCCCTTCCACCCCCCATTTCCCAGCATCAAAAGAAATCTGAAGCTGAGACACAATGAGGCATATCCTTCCACTCCAGTTATCTCAGAAGGGTGGCCCAGCAGCTGACATTGGTGACTTCCTGTGACTCTCCTTAGAAAATATGCAAATGTCCTTCTGAATGCTCAGGAAACAAACACACAGGTCAAAATATGCCAGGCTAGTCCTGTGTTCAGTTTTGCAAACAGAACAAAAAAGTCCTTCTCTAGGTTTTCTTGTGGGTGGAGGTGACAGTGGGCTGGAGTAGGGGAGAAGAGCCAGGGGAGTTGCCTGAATTACTAAGAAAATTTGAGTATTGTATATTTGTGCACAAAATAGTTTTATCATTGTTCAAGTGATCTGGGCTACCTGGATGAGGTAAGGGAGTAGGAGAAGAGAGGAAAAGACAGGACTTTTCTGAAGTTCAAATTAGGACTATCTGTTGACATCAGAACAGTTTATTTCTTTAGCTCCTCTTTAGTTTTTATTGCTAGCAGCATAAGAAATTATCTTGAATGATCACATTCCTAGTAAAATGCAATGAAAATTCATGATATTAATTGAATATGAAAATATCAGCAATTTAAAGGAAGGAGAGAAAAGGGGAAAAAAAAAGACCAAAGCATCATCAAATCTAGAGTCTTCTCTGCATGGTCAGCACATAGAAAGTAGGCATCTTGCCCATTTCCTTGGGGCCACCAGCCTTCAAATTTTGTTTGGTTCAGAAAAATACAAGGGGGCTTTGTAAAAATAATGTTTGTGGAAATAGGGAATTAAAGTACAAATTTATTTTGGTGCCAAAAATAAAAAGAAATCTTTGCATAGTTTTCTCATCATGCACATGGCCAATGAACTGTTTTTTGCTTTTTGGTTTTTTTTTAGAGAGAGATTTTTGCTATAGGGTGCATACACTCACTGGAAAGACCGAGAGAGACAGAGAGACAGAAAGTGAGAAATCACCCCAACTGGATAGGTTGCCACGCCACAATACCTTCTCCTCCATTCTCCACTCAGGATTTTGGGCATGCATGCACATGCCCCTGACATGAGTTTAAGCTGCTGGATCTGGAACTTGAACCATGATTGACTATGTGGGAGTCCAGTGACATAACCATTATGTCGTCTGCTGGTTCCAAAGGAATATGAACTTTTAAAGACACCCATGTATGTCTTCCAGATCTCTAGCTTCCCATTTCCTTGATGAAGACCGTCACAGTCCTATTCTCATAATCTGTTCCAAGATTTGAATCCCCAGCTCTTAGCCCTAAGGCTCTCTCTGGTGCCCATAAGGTCCCATTCAGTAAAGTTCTTCTGAGCACCACCTGGTATTGCTTCAGGCCTGACAAGGAACCAAGGCAGAACTGCATAATTGATCTTGCCAAGGGCCCACACTCCAGGGGCTACTACTGTAAGGTCACTGACCCAGGAAGTAGCAGATAAAGGCCTAAAGGAGAGTACTAGGAGGTCTAACTTCCTAGAGATGCATCAAAAAGTATGCTTAATCCACTGTGTCTAACTCCCCTGCCTATCAGTTACCCATACAGTCTCCCAAGATAGCTTGATTACCCTATAAAAGAAACTCCCCTCCTTCCTGGTTCGTGGGCTGAGGCACCTCTGACTTCAGACCCCTGGGTGCTCTTTCTCCCAGTACTTTCCTTTTCTCTTGAGATGATGCCTCTTGAGTCTTACCCTGACACTGCCTTTATATTCCTTCTGTTGACTTGTGGGTAAATGGGACCAAGGGAAGGAAGTCCCTTTACCTAGAGACCTTGAATGGAAGAACACAATGAAGTATGGTAGACCTTTGTTGAAACGGGAAGATTTAAGTCCTGTGAGTAGCCTGCTTTCCTGACACGTAGGTCAGAGATGTGAGCCCAATACCCAAGATGTGACTTGCCACAGGAGGACAGCCTTGTCCTTGGACACTGTGCAGTCAGTCTAGCACCCAGTGAGAAAGGGACAATGAGGCTCCCAGCTGCTGCACCCCTATTCCAGCAGACCCTACGACAGCTGTCACAACTGCCTGGAAACCTGCCTTCCTGACAGCATAGGACACTGGGGGTGACAAATGATCAGAGCATCCCTGAAACAGAGGCACAGTCAAGACAGGAGAAGCAGGGCTCAGTGAGAAGCAGTTTATTCTCTAGGGCTGGAGAGACTCCAAAACTCCCAAGTCCCATTGCAGTGAAGGAAAATAAAGTACAGTGAACGACATTTTACTTACCCACCGTTTAATAGATATTGGCTGGCTCAGCTTGGGGACATGTGATATTTATTTATAAGCGTATTCTGGAGAATTTAAGAAGATGTCAATAAGTAATTATGAGTCCTGCAGAAGAAAGAGCCTATTCCTCAAGCTAGTCAGATGAATACTCGCAAGGCAGTATTTTGGAAACGGGAGGACATTGCTCTCACATACATTATTTTGGAATCAAAAACATTATTTTAAGAAATTTAAGAAGATGGAAGATGGGAGACCTAGGCCTTACATTTCCTGATTCTGACATCAGGAAAATCACTCAATGTCCTTGGTTTTTATTGAATTTATTTGTAACTGGGACAAAAGGGGATGATACTACCTTACACATCTGGGGAGCATCTCTTGGCGTCCCTCCTAATTGCATAATCTATGATTCTGGAGTGTTCAGTTATTCATCATTTAAGGGAAGAAAAGCTTCCTTCTTACTTTATGAATAATTCCTAGAAAAGACTTAAGCAAACAGGAAAGCAGAAAGGCAAACCTTCCTATGTCTCCAAGGCAAAAAAGGAGAAATGAAAAGCTTTAAATCATGGAGTTTGTGATGACCAGGGCTCTTCTGAGAAGGAATGCCACGAAACCAGCAGCTGGTGGTACACGGTAAGTGTTAGTATGAATGAACACAAGAAGATGGTCTGTGTTGTGGCTATCTCACATGACAACTTGGTACGGAGAGGGTCCCAAGTGAAGGAAGTTGCAGGAAGCCCATGGAGATCTTTAAAAAGAAACAAGATATTTAGTATGATGTTTTAGGAGTGGTTCTGTGTAGAGGCGATTGGAAAAGTTAGATTAGCATATGGATATTAGTGTATCACATCATCTGGAAAACTTGAAAATACAGATTCTTGGGCAAGCCTGTGGCATGGTGATTAAGGTTGCCAGATCCCACATGGTCAACAGTACAATTTGAGTCCCAATCCTGGCAACATGAGAAATGTGCCAAGTGTGTGTGCATGCATGTCCAGAATCCCAAAAAGAGGGAGATATGGAGGAGAAGAGATTGCAATGTGACCATGTCCCATGGAGATTGCTTTCTCTCTTTGTTTTTTTCTCTCTGGCAACCCCACATGCCCTCAGGCAAAATTTTTATAAATTCCCAGGTACTCCTTCAAACTCACTGCATCAAAACCCCCAGGTGCTACACAGCAACTGTACAGAGAACTTCCAAAGGTTTATGAAAAAAAATGTAAATAAAGTACAAATTTATTTTGGTGTAAAAAGAATTTGTAATCTATTCGTAATTTTTTCACAATATGCTTTTCCCATGAACTTTTGAAGATTCCTTGTATTTAACAAGAGTCCAGCTACTTCTCATCCTAGGCTAGTGCTTAGATTAGTATATGTGAGCTACTGTTCTAAATAACATTACAAGGGCCCTTCCAGCCCAAGGATTCTTTTTTTTTTCCCCTCTTTTTCAGTTTTCACCAGAGAGAGAGAGAAGAGAAAGTAAAAAATATCACCCCTCGGGGAGTTGGCCATGTGGCAATCCCTTCTCCTCCATTCTCCTCTTGGGATTTTGGCACATACTCCCAGCATGATTTTAAAGAGGCTGGGTCTAGGACTTGAACTATGCAGCTGGCCATGTAGGATCCAGCACCTTAACCTTCACGTCCCGCTGGTTCATCCAAGGATTCTTTGATTCTGTGGATCTGACACTAGGGAAACAAGATGTAAGCAAGGAGAGTTCTTCATTCCACATTTTATAGAGCATATACTGGATAGAAATATTAGAAATATAATAGTGAATAAGAAAATACTCTGACTGAGTAGGAATAACTTGACTTCCAGAGAAGGCTAGTAGAAATCTACCACTGCCATCACCAAGACCATATCATAGAACAAGGATATTTCTTTTTTTAAGTTTGGGTTTTATAGAATAAAGATCATTTCTTATTTGTATTAAATTTTATACTTTATTATGTTTTTATGCATGACGTTCATGTAACACAACCAGACAAGGATGGTGAGGATCCCAATTTCCCAGATGAGAAAAGTGAGGCTTAGAAACTTAATTCCTAAGGAGCATTAAGCTTTTATGTAGAGGGACCAAGAATTCAATCTACGGTTTGAAATTCCTAACATAATACTATTTTTACTATTCCCTAGAAATACCTCACCTGTGCAGTTTGGCTTAGGAGTCTGTAAAAGTGCTGATTTTTGTTTTTAATATGTTATCTGTGCAATGGTATTATTTCCTGATTCCCAAAAAGTCCCATCTTTCTTTGAAAAATAAAATCTGGACGGGACCAGCAGTTGGCATATTGGCTATGTCACTGGACTCCCATGTAGTTGACCACAGTTCGAGACCCGGACCCAGTGGCTTAAACTCACGCCGAGTGCATGACCGTGCGTACCCAAGATCCCAAGAGGAGGGACCAGCAGTTAGCATAACGGCTATGTCGCTGGACTCCCATGTAGTTGACCGCGGTTCGCGTCCCAGACCCAGTGGTTTAAACTCATGCCGGGCACATGTGAGTGCATGCGTGCCCAAGATCCTGAGAGGAGAATGGAGAAGAAGGGATTGCTGCATGGTCATCCCCCCTGGGGGGTGATTTCTAGCTTTCTGGCTGTCTCTCTCTGTCTTTCTGGTGAGCACCCCCCACTGGGGATTGATTAGCTTTTTGTCTCTCTGTGTCTTTCTGGTGAGTGCACATGCCCTATAGCTAAAACCTCTCCAAAACAAAAACAAAAACAAAAATACAGGTGCACAGGAGAAGACAGCTGGACAAGTCACCCTGCCTCTTCCCCAGAATTCCCTTCGCCTGGTGAGATTTCCCAGAGTGCGTACTCAGAATATCAATCTGAGTAGGGGTACCTGGAATGAGGAATGCTTAGTCACAGGGTTTTGAGAAACACTCTGCAACTCTAACCTCCTCCTGGAGACCACAGTTCTCAGAACATATTATAGGCTGTGGAGGGTTCCAATAAATATATGAGATAAACTCCCTCCCACGGAACCAGCAGTTAACGTAATGGCTATGTTGCTGGACTCCCACATAGTCGACCGCAGTTCGAGTCCCAGACCCGGAGGCTTAAACTCACACCAGGCGCGTGTGCATGCGTGCCCAAGATCCCGAGAGGAGAATGGAGGAGAAGGGATTGCGGCGTGGCCACCCCCCTTGGGGGGGTGATTTCTCACTTTCTGTCTCTCTGTCTCTCTGTCTCTCTCTGTCTTTCTGGTGAGTACACACGACCTATAGCAAAAACCTCTCCAAAAAAAAAAAAAAAAAAAAAAAAGAGATACACTCCCTTCTTAACCCCTGGAATCTCTCAATATTACTTTAATGCGGTGAAATGTACAATTAAATTAAGGATCTTTAAAAAAGAGTTTACCCTGGATTATCAAGTGAGTGCCTAACTGCCATCACAGCTACTGTTTTAAGAGGAAGACAGAGAGTTTTCACACAAAGGAGAAGGCAAGTACAGATGGAGTAGAGAGAGTAGAAGACACTGGCCTTGAAGAGTTGAGTGATGTGGCTGTAAGTCAAGGGATGCTGACAACCACCAGAAGCTGGAAGCAGCAAAGACTGGTCACCTTGTAGCTCCCAGAAATAACACAGCCCTGCCATCACTGTGATTTCAGTCCAGTGATACTGGCTTCGCTTCTGACCTTCAGAATGGTGAGAAATATCTTTCTTTGTTTGAAGCCACCAAGTCTACAATAATTTGTTACAGAAGCCACTGGAAAAGAGTGTAAACATCTTGAAAAGTCTTTCTGGAACTATGTCTGTTAAGTAGTTTGACCCAACATTCTCCAAACTTATTGGACCATAGCATTCCCTTGCCCCATAAGGTTTATTAATATCTAAACAGAATTCTATTATATGTTACCCAGTCTGGAAAATGTTGCCTGAGGGAAATCTTTCACTAATTACTAGGTCCACCACTGCTGGTTTGGGGACAGAGATGCTTCTATTTAATGTTCTGACCAACCATGGGACAGGACCCTGTCCTGCCAACTCTGGAGCACAGCTGAGACCAGGGGGAATATCTAAATAAGATTTTCATGAAGGCTGGGGATAACAAAAGAGGAAAACCAAAAGGGACATAAAGATGCAAGCTAACAAAAACAAAAAGCCTGCTGCTCAAGAACATTTTTGAGGTAGTTTGCTTTGGAGATGCTAAGAAATGCTGCCTGGGCTAGCCCTGGTTGCTGCCACACAGCCCAAGACATTGGTCAACCCTAGAGCAACTGGAATGCCTCTAGGAATCTCTCCAGAGAGCACGACCCACCTGTGCAAGAAGTCTCTGTCTGAGAAGGCTCTTTTAAAATGACCAAAATCAATGGCATTCTGTCTCAGTAGAATAACTGTGCCTGATACAGGGACATTATTCTGGCGTTAGTACAAGAGATTAACACAGTAGATGGCATGGAGACTAACTTCTTCCATTCACTTGCTTTCTGGTGGCAGCTTTATCCTCACTATGTAACTATGCACATCAGAAAAGGAGGCACCGGTAGCTGCAGGCATCTGTAGCCAGGTAGGAAACACACCATCCTTGTTTTACAAGAGTCATGCAGGTCCTCGCATCAATGAGAAAGATACATTTCGTCCCCATTCCCAACCTTCCTTCCCTCGTATCCACTTGTTGTTATGACTATTATCATTATTTTACATACCTCCTTCCCATGAGTGGTTGCCTATAAAGCAGCTCTTGTTTTGCTTTATTGCCATTTGCCTTATGTAGGCCATTAAGACTTTATCGCTCAAGTAAAGAGGCTTAATTTTATTTTTAAATAAGAAGGTTCTGTGACTTCCAGACATTTGTAAACTCCAGCCGGGATGTATTTGGCCCTTCCGTGGAGGCAAAGGATTTGGTGCTCAGGCCACTGAACAAGGGGCTAAAATGACATTTTAAAAGTCCCTTTATGGGTTAGCCTGGCTGCAAATTCTTAGAAAAAAAACCACAGGCCGAGAGCAAGAGAGAGAGAGAAACCACTGTGAGGTAGCAAGAACGTTTGGAGAAGGAGCCCATGAAAGACATGCGACAGTCAAACACACAAAAGTGACTGCTGGCTCAAGAGTCCAGGTTTCAGAGGAATTACGTAAAGCTAAACTGCCCACGCTCCTTGCTGAGCCGATTCCTCTTGACAAGGAAGGAAAAGGAGCCGGGGAGGGGAGCCAACCCATTGTCTCCACCACATGGTGAATATTGTATGAATGCTCCTTTATGATAGGGAGAATGGTGCCGTGAACCCTATTGATATTCATAATGTGCAAGGCTAGCCTCCCTGTAATAGACTCTAAAAGCATTCACAAAAGCCTTAGCAAGGGGCGCCCAGAGAGGTGTGTCTCTTCTCAGGATCTGAATGGAGTCCTTTTTTCAAAGAGTGACCTCAGGCTCGTCCCAGGCCACTTCCTCCACTGAAGCTGCAGAGCTGCTTTATTAATAAGCTGAACAGGTAAGCCAGAGGGGAGCGTCTTTAAGGAAGTTTCTATATAATTTCCACTCAAATGAAGGGAGAAGAAGGCACTTCCTCTCTCCAGGGCAAAGGAAGGCAAACACTCCCCAGGCAGCCTCAAGAAGGATGGGGAATGCATTCTGGGGATTGGCAGGGCTTGGATGAGGGAAAATGTCACTCTGAGGCTGAGCAGCAGGCACCCTCCTCCCCTCTGGCGGAGCACTCGGCAGCTTGGTGTGTGCTTCCAGAACTATGACAGCTGGAAGCAGGTGAACTGGTGCAGATAAAAGAACCCGCCCCCACCTTCAGGAGCATGAAAACAATCTCCACTAACCTTTATACGAGGCATTTATTCTCTTCCAACCATTGTCTCTGTCTTTCCGAAGCCCTGGCTACGGCTAGCATCCTAAATACCAATGCGCCGATTAAAAGTGTAAGGATGCAAACCCAGCTGTGCCAAAGTCTATGGTCTGCAGTGGGACAGCGACCGAGGGGAAAGAACTGAAATCTAATGGAGCCCCTTGGGGATCACCTGCCTCCACACATTGTTCCCTGCAATTATCACTGACCCAAAATGGGACCATCTGATGGGGAATGGGCTGTGCAGTCCAAAGACAGAGTCCGCGCCATATGGAACAGGCATTCCAATTGCCCATTGCAATACATAAAAACAATTCAGGATTCTAACTCTATTTCGCTGGCAATCGAGTTTAACTATCACCGGGCTCGCTATAATCGGATTCTGCTGCTGTATTTATTAAATATAAGTTGCTAAACATATGGCTCAAGAGATGGGTAATAGGATGTGGCTCTGGGCTTAGCAGGGGTATTATTTTTCAGGTCTGCCCCTAGGTGTTTAATGCCAACAGCAATCACCAGCCTGTGGCTGTTCAGAGACGGTAAAGAATAGACCTGCTCAGATACCAAAGTGGGTTCTCTGAAAAGTATATAATTGGTTAGAAGTTACAGCAAAGAAGGTCACAATTGTGAGTTCAATCCTACTGCCAGATAGCCGTCTCCTCTTTATTCACCAACATTTTAGTGAACACCTGTTTTATACCACGCCTGGTGTTAGGACTTAAAGATACCAAGTTGAGTAAATTGTGGACAATATATCTGCCTAGAAGTTATTTGGACTAATATGGAAGAAGGACAGGAAAATATAAATTCAAGCCTAGTGTGGCCTGCACTGAGACATAAATAGATACAGATGGATATCTTTGGGAGAAAAGAAGGGGAGCACTCAAAAGATAATAGTTCCCAATATTCACACAGAGCTTTCCAGTTTATCATAGTCCAGCCTTACACAAAATTAGAAGTAGACACTTGTTTTTCTTTTTTTCACAATAGGAAGAATTTAAATCAGAGATGTCAACTGCCTAAGGTTATACTGTTAGTGAATGGTAATCACAGGAAAACACGCTGACTCTTGCCAGACAGTCTCCACACATGCCAGGTGCTACCATACACCAACAACCTGCTGGTGAACCAAAGTAGACTCTTTCAAGACATCTTCTATTTATTAATTATTGTTTTATTTGTTTGTTTGTTTGAGAGGTTTTTGCTATAGGGTGCATGTGCTTTTCAGAAAGACAGAGAGAGACAGAGAGACAGAAAGTGAGAAATCACCCCCCGAGGGGATGGCCATGCTGCAATCCCTTCTCCTCCATTCTCCTCTTGGGATCTTGGGTATGCATGCACACATGCCCGGCATGACTTTAAACCACCAGGTCTGGGACTCAAACCACAGTTGACTACATGGGAGTTCAGTGACATAGCCATTACGATGACTGCTGGTCCCCTATTTATTAACTGTCTGGATGGTGGCTCTCGTTCTTTAGGGTTTGCTTTACAGCAACCAGAATGAATTAGAAATGCATTGATAGGGGTTGCCATAAAGAGTAGCAGATCAAACACACCTGTGCCCTCCTGAAATTCCACAAATGTGTACAAAAAATGGAGTTTTATTAGACCAGCAGTTGGCGTAACGGCTATGTCGCTGGAATCTCATGTAGTCAACCACCTTTTGAGTCCTGGACCTGGTGGCTTAAACTCATGCTGGGCGTGTGTGCGTGTGTGCCCAGGATCCCGAGAGGAGAATGGAGGAGAAGGGATTGCAGTGTGGCCATCCCCCCTGGGGGGTGATTTCTTGCTTTTTATCTCTCTGTCTCTCTCTGTCTTTCTGGTGAGTGCATGAGTCCTATAGCAAATACCTCTCAAAAAAAAAATAAAAAAAGATTTTTCAAGGGTTGCATCCATTTATAAAGCTAAAGAGTCAGCAGCAAGTACACAAATGGTAATAAACTTTGTGTCCAAGAGAACTAAAGCCCAGAGTGGGAAAAGTCTAGAAGCAAACAGAGCTATACCACACAATCTTAGAAAAGGCAGAAAACTGTGGGCAAAGACACTTATGGAAAGGAGCACACAGGCAGGCCTGAGAACAGGAGTGTTTGTTAAATGTCTATACACGAACCAGAAAGGTTCCCAGATTCTCTCTGTAAGACCAGTCAACTGTCAGCCCTCAGCTGGTGGAAGACAGATATGGAATCTCTGAAGAGGGACTTTGGGTTCAAGGACCTGAGGTTCAGCAAAGCAGGAAACAGCAGGCATAAGTGAAAGTTGGCACAGTGACCTGAGGACCTGGCCTCTTCACCCAGCTCGGTTTTAAGAACTCTGGCTACCAGGTTTATGGACCTGGGCAAGAGACTAAGCAGCCGAATTCCTACACGACTGGGGACTATGCAAAAGGATGTACAATGGACAGCTCCAGGTCCAGCAGATTACCTACAGCGAAGGCCACCTGTCAGTAAACCAGGTGCACACACAGAGTGTCCAGCCAACACTGTGACTCCTCATTGTTAAAATATCATCAATGTTTTAGAAAAGCCTCTAACATGAGAGAAAGGGAGCAAAGCAAACAGCTAACTGTAAGCATGAAAAAATGTGCAGAGACAAAGCAGGAAGGAAACAACAATTCAAGAAATACTCCTGTAATTACTATCTTCAGAAAGATGAGAGAAGCTGGGATCAGATGGTAGTGCAGGGGTAAATCTTAATGCTCTGTCAGACAGACCCACATAGGAAGGATCCTGGTTCATTTCCAAGAACCTCCCTGTGTACACCAGACACACATGTGCACACAATCCAAGCTGACTGAGGCTGGGTGCTGAGGCTGGGTGCAGATCATGGGATCAAGACCCTGGTAGGGGTGCTGTATCTCTCTCTCTCTCCTCTCTCTCTCTCTCTCTGTCTCTCTCACTCATGTAAAAATAAATAACTTTTTTTTTTTTTTTAAGAAAGACGAAAGAAGCTATCACAAACAGTCATAACAGCAGCTGACCTGCACTGGTCACCGTCAGTATGCCAGGCCACATGCTTTCACGGTAACTTAGTCCTCACAGTAGCTCTGCATGAAGTGAGTGTTGTTATCAACCCCATTTTACAGTCAAGAAAACTGAGTGACAGGACTTCATTACATTGTCACATGTCACACAGCCAGGTAAGCAGAAGAGCTGCAGTTTGTATCAGGGCAATCTGCTTCTCCAGTTGCAATCTCAACCACCATCCAAACCATATTCTTTAAAGCAAATACGAAGTTATAAAGAAGGAACATTCAGAGACTAGGAAAGACTTACTGGGAATTAAACCTACAATTACAGAAATAAAGCATTCATTCCTGAGAAATAAAGTTGAGGAAGCATTTTAGAAAGCGAAACACAGAGACAAAATAGAAGACTATATCAAAACAAAGAAGCATCATTCTCCTGTGCAAAAATTGAAAGGATCAACCAGTAGGTCCATATAGAAGAGAGAGAGAGAGAGAGAGAGGAAAAAAAAATTGAAGGAGAAAATATTAGAAAAGTAATTAGAGAAAATTTCCCAGAACTGAAAGATTCATTTTTCTAGAATGAAAATGCCCACTACATGTCCAATATTATGAATGAAAATGGATTAGGCATAGCATTAAGAAATTACAGGATGCCAGGATGCATAGACAATGAGAAAATCCTAAATGCTTCTTAAAAAGAAAAAAAAAAAAAACACTAAAAAAGATTAGGGTTCTAACAATCTCTATTTCTCAACAACACATGGGACACTTGAAGACAATGGGGAGATAATTTTGAGCTTTGGAGAGAAGACTATTTCTATGTTCAGTCGATCTGGGAAAATAGAAAAAAAGAGTTGTGTTTTTTTTTCCCCACATATAAAAGTTATATAAAATTTATTAGCAACTCATACAGCCTTTTTAGAAAGCTACTGGAAGATCTGAGAGTCAATCAATAAAGAGGAATAAATTGCACCTGGGAAAACAGAGAATCCAACAAAGTGTCAGTGGAAGGGACCCCAAGGATAACAGCTGAGGCAGATCCATGGGTGCCTACGAAGCAGATATTAAGAGCAGCCATCAGATGGCCAGAGAGGATGGAGGCTCCATGAGGGATGAAACCAATCAGATTACCTGATTCTGAAGAGGTTGAAGGAGATCTAGTTTGAGAATGAATTAGAGATAGCTGCATGTATAATAGAGTGGAAAAATTTAGGCAAATTATGAACTTCAGCAGGAAAACTGCATGAGAAAAAAATCGGAGTTCTTCATGCCTCTTCAGTGTAAGCATGCTATTTTTATCCTTAAAGTAATATAAACAATGTACAGCAATCTAATGAAAAATTATAATATGACTATAACAGGAAAATGGAGGCAAGGAAATTGAGTGTGTGTGTATGTTGATATAGGCATTTGTGCATGTGCATACATGCATCAGAGAGCCAAATGTTACATTTTTATAGTAGGAAAATCAATAGATGATGCTTAAAATTGAAAAACTAGCAGTGTAAGCATGTTATTTAATGATTGAGATAACTACCAAGGATCAATTAAAATAAAAGAAAATGATTGCCTTTGGAGAGAAAGACTCTGAGGTTGGGGCAGGGAACTGAGGGTGTTCCTGTAAACCTCATAGAACTATTTAATTGTGCGAACTATGTGCATCTTGTCAAAAATTAAAGTGTAAAAAATAAAGTCCTATAGTTGTCTTTCTGAAGGTAGCAGTAAATGCACACTGAGGATCCCTATTTGACTGGGCTGATGCAGCTCCTGAAGTGGAGGTTGCTCTGGAAGGGTATCCAGCCTGCCTGCTGTGCTGAAATTCAGCTCTCTGTGGGCTGAGCTTGTCTGGCCTGGGTGATCTCATTTCTGCCAGCCACAGATGCCAAGAAACCCACTGCTAATAGATCCTAAGGGACACAAGAGGAAATACTGGGATAAGCAGGATTTCACTGTGTGTGAATCAGACCGAGCCCAGCCTGCTTTCCCAAAGGATGAAAGGCCCTTTTCACTCCGAGGAGGAGATTTTTTCCCTTTCACTACAGATTGCTTCTCAGCAACAGCACTGCTTAGGGAAGGAGGCTAGGGGATTGGGGGGAAATAGGAAGGAGGTAACTCTTCTCATTGACATGAACTCAACAACGTTGAACAGCTGTTTCTTACCTTATTGATCAGTAAGTCGAACTGCAAAAATGGACTGTCCATAAGGTACTACGCACTGGATAGATGTTAATGCAGCCAATGAGTTTACACACAGATGGAAGGGACAGGGAATGTACATGGGCCAGATTCATACTGACCCTTGATACCTGGGGTAAGTTAAAAGACCTAGGAATCAGTGAAGGCCCTAACCTAGCTCAAATCCTGGATAGATAGTTTTTCCTTTTGTAAATCCAATTTAGCTGTAACTGACCAAAACCAAGTCAGAGCTCCATCTCGCCCAGCTCTGCCACAGTCTCTGGAGAGTGACTGTTGTGTGTCCTTCTCCAAAGGGAAAACGTACCGGTGCGGATGGCAAGGGATTTCTGCCACCCAATATCCATAGTTCCCTGGATTTCTGCCACCCAACATCCATGGTTCCCTTCTTTCTCCTGCAGCATCTCATTTCTGCCTCTCTGCCTGCTTAAGTCCAAGCACACAGTTAGGCACAAAGCTAAGTGGTTGTTGTGGAAGAAATTTCTTTTCTCTGGCGTCAAGTTTCCAAAAGAAATGGTGGTTGTTCCAGTAATCTTCCTGGCCTCTGCTCTCCAGGAGAAGAGGCGTGACTTTTTCGACTGGTAGATTCAGAAGAAGGAATTGAGTGTGTGTGGTCCAGCCCCTTCTTTTCTGTCTCTTGGAGTGGCAGCCTGCTTGCTGGGAGGACTCATTTTCTGCTTGTCATCGGGTAAATTTCAGATGCAGGTTCCACGGAGGAGGCTAGTGCCTTCCAGCTGGGCCTGAGTGGACAGGTTTGATTTTGAGGCCCATTAGCAAGCCCGCTTACCCAAGGATCTATGTCATGCCCTATAATCTAGCTTTATTATTTTTTGTCAGCAGTAAAGCTGCCATTCGATCTCCAACTGCCTGTTGTCCCCTTAAACTTCAGTATCACAGTTTTCCCATCAGGCTGCCTGATGCTGGTTTCTAGAACTTGTCAATCTTTTCCAGTCCCTGGCTGCCATGCCTGTATCTCCTCTCCTTCCCTGATTTGAACTCCAGTCCTACCATTCCAGGATTTTTTCTAGATTGTTAAACATCACCTCCTCAGGGAGGCCTTCCCAGACCACTTTATCAAAAATAGACCCAATAGAACTGGTTTTTTTTCAATCACAGCTCCCTGTTTATTGTCCTTATGGCATTAATCACAGTAGCTATTCTTTTTTTTTTAAAGAATTATTTTATTTAACTTTATTTATTATTTTTATCATTATTATTTTTCAGTTTGATCAAAGAGAGAGACAGAGAGAGAGAGAGGAAGTGAGAAAGCAAGCCACCAGGTCTGAAACTTGAACCATGGTCAGCCATGTGGGAGTCCAGCGCCTTTAACCACCATGCCACTTGCCGGACCCAATCACAGTAACTATTCTTATCTAGTTATTTGCTTATTGTGTTGTATCCACCCTCTACAATGAAAGCTACACTGGACAATACCTTTTTTTTTTTAGAGAGAGATTTTTGCTATACGACACGTGTGCTCACCAGAGAGAAAGACAGAGACAGATAGAAAGCAAGAAATCACCCCCAGGGGCAATGGTCACACTGTAATCCCTTCTCCTCCATTCTCCTCTCAGACTTTGGTCACACACGCATGTGTGCCCAGCAAAAGTTTTAAACTGCCGGGTCTTGGACTCGAACCACAGTCAAATACATGGGAGTCCAGCGATATAACTGTTGTGCCATCTGCTGGTATCAAGGGGGCAACAATTTAATCTTGGCCTTTATTGTGTCACCAGTGCCTATTGTAATGTTTACACATAGTAAGTCCTCAAGAAACATTTGTAGTCAATTACTGAAGTTAATGTTTTTTACCAAGGGATCTGAGCTCAGATTATTTAAGTTTTTGCATAGCTTAATGACTTATTACACACGCGTAGAACTGCTATCAAAGTAACAAAATGAAGCATTACCAGTACCCCAGAAGTTCTTCCATTACCCCTCCATTACTTCCCATCACTCTCCTCCCCAACAGTAACTATTATCCTTGCTTCTAACATGATCAAGTAGCTCAGCATTTTAAAGCATAAACTAGCTCTGTTTTCATACTGGAAACAGCTCAGCAAATAATAACGCCTTCAAGGACCTATTTCATTAGTTCACCAGTTAGCTGTTGGTCAATAGGGTTGGTTGCACTGTGGCTTCCTTTACCAACCTGAAACATTTACCTGGTTCTTACCTTGGACATTTTGCCTTAATTCCCCCTTCTGTCCAATCTGTGACATGAGTCCTCCTTGCAGTCTACTTCTAGCTTATAAATAATCCAGCCATCATTTTAGTTATTACTTGTCATTTCATTCCATACAGATCTATCTTTTGGGTTTTTCCAATTTCACTCCTTTCTTCTCATTTCCACTCTGTACTGAGTTTTGCCTTTGTGACACTCTGTCTCTCTGTCCTATGGGACTCTATACCGCTGCCTCTCAACTGCTCCTCCAACCTGGAGATAATTTTTTCCTTGGTATTTCAAAGTGCTAGCTTCATAGCACTTTGCATTTAAAAATTAATATCTGTATACCTTTAAAGATTTTAAAAAGTCATGAAGACATTGCATTTATATTTTATTGGAAATAATCCTCATCCATAATCTAAGTGAACTCCTGGAATTTCTAACCACAGTTCTAAGAAGA
The DNA here is from genome assembly GCA_026018925.1 of Tupaia tana. Taxonomy (NCBI): domain Eukaryota; kingdom Metazoa; phylum Chordata; class Mammalia; order Scandentia; family Tupaiidae; genus Tupaia; species Tupaia tana. The sequence goes on from JAKSZU010000007.1 coordinate 116,405,791, forward strand.
TTCTGTGCTATCTCTCAAAGGGCTGCGACAGAAATTCTGCAGTTGGAAGGTAATAACAAGGTCAAAGGGCTCGCCTAGCACTAGAAGTCTCTAAAATCATCTGCTTTAAAGTTCTAGCCAGGACAAGGGCAAGAGACAAAGCAAATCATGGTGGGAGATTTTGTTCTCATAAGATTTTGAATTCGGCCCAACTAAACTTGACCTTTAAGGCTTCTAGGTATAATAATTCAAAGTCATTTTTAGACTTTGCTGAAACTAGTACGAGAGGTAAAGTTCATGGAGGTTTACCTATCCCATCTCATTGAAATATATGAAGGGTCTTCAAAATGCTCACAGAAAATGTATATTATGAAAAAAACTACTCATAGATTTCAAAATTTTTTACATCAAAATAAATTTGTACTTTAATGCTACTTTCCATGAACTTTTTGAAGTGCCCCCCTCCACACACAAACAATGAAAGAGAGTCAGAGAGAATGTCAAATTATTGTTTAAATAACTTTTGAAAATAGAAAATTAGATCTCCAACTGCAAATGCTATTCTAAATTAGAACATATTTCATTTGGGGGATATGTTCTTTGATTTTTTACTTCTTAAGAGAAGTAGTCTAGGAACAGATTACCTTCATGCAAACTTTTCTAGATTTCAGGAGATTTCTGTTTTTCCTGTTCACATCTGCCTTGAATGAACCTGGTATCCCAGAGTCTAAAGCGAGTACTACATGGAATATTACAATGTGATGCACAAATGGGCCCCTATGGTATATCTAGGGATGCCCAAGTAGATCAGGATGTTCCAAACTACTGGATGAATTCATGCTCTACATCTGCAGAAAATATTTGGCAAGACAAAAAATATTCCCTTTTCTTACTTTGCCTTAATTTTTATGCTTTTATCTTGCTCTCTTGTGAAATGAATATAATTCTATTATGTACCATATTATAGACAGGCAAAAGCAATGTTATACATTGCCTTCTATTATTATATATGTATGCATATATACATGTATGTGTGTATACATATATGTGCATGTGTGCACATATATACTGAGAGAATATACATGAGAGAAAAGTTAAATTGAGAGATAATCTTCTAATAAATGCGTAAGTCCAATAAAAGGTCCCTATCATGGCAGTTTGACCTGAAAAAAACAAAGTCTTTATTGTTCTTAACATTGTTAGAAAATGCTCTGTGATAAGAGGTTTAGACTTATGGAAAACAATTCCTTTTTTTTGGGGGGGGAGGAGGTTTTTGCTACAGGACACGTGCGCTCACCAGAAAGAGACAGAGAGACAGAAAGCAAGAAATCAACCCAAATGGCCACGCCACAATCCCTTCTCCTCCATTCTCCTCTCGGGATCTTGGGCATGCATGCACACGCACCCGGCGTGAGTTTAAGCCACTGGGTCCAGGACTTGAACCGCAGTTGACTACATGGGAGTTCAGCAACATAGCCATTACGCTAACTGCGGGTCCCTAGAAAACAATTCTTGAAAGGGAAGCTATGTCTGACGATATACATAAGTTGACGTGGTTGCTAGAGGCACCCTGGGTCACTGATAACAAATAAAGTATTGATAAGAAACACAGAACCTGAAGCTCACAGAGAAAACCATAGTAGTTGCAGAAGTGGACTTCAGGCTCTTTTATGTATATTTCTTACACTTTCTGTGTTCTCCCAACCCACAGGAGAAGATACAGGGTTTTCTGAAGGATAAAGCTGAAACTCAGAGATTCAAAAGACAAGTGGAATCTGTCCCTCTAATTCAAAAGGAAGTTGAGTCTGTGGCAATCCATAGCTGGAGGCATGATGAAAACTCAGATGCTGTCCTTCCTCACCACTCTGCTCATGAAATTCCCAAGAGGAGCAAGATTTTACTCCTCCAGTGCCCCACGTAGAGATTAAGCTACGTACTCTAGGCCTTCTCAGAGCAGTCCCAGACCCTTTCAGCTAAATCCTGTGAAAGAGAGAGTCTCAAAATAAATGTTATCCCCAAAGAGATAAAGAGACTGTCTCAGCACTTTGCCCCGAAAATCTTTGTGACTTTGATCCAGTAACATTATCTCTTCTTCGCTATGAGATAGGGCAGAGGTAGGAGTAAGTGAGGGTAGGAGAGGGACAAGAAGGCATTGGGTTGCTCCTGAGAAATGCTTCTGGAGCATTCCTTGGTTTTAAAAAATCCACACAAATATGGGACCAGCAGATGGCATAACAGTTATGTTGCTGGACTCCCCCATGGCCAACTGTGGTTCAAGTTTTGGACCCGGTGGCTTCAAAACCACACTGGGCACGTGTGTATGTATGCCCAAGATCCCATGCACCATAGTTCAAAACTCCAAATAGAGTGAGCAGATCAGTAATAACTAGAGCAAAGGAAAAGGAATACCCGGATCTCTGGTAGCAATGGAAAGCTCCCATAGGTGCTGTGGCAAAGTCTCCAAAGTGATATGCCAGAACAGAGCAACTGCACCAAGATGGGATTTGGAGTTCATAACAAAAGAGGGAGGTAATTTTAATCAAGGTATGAGTATAAAATGAGAACTAAATTACTGTAATTTGTGAGGAATGTTATATAAGAGCTTGTTCTTTCTGATTACACGCACCATCAATAAATTAGAAATTGATAGTATAAAGTTTCTATAGAAATGTAGCAATAAATGTATGTTTTTTTTCATCTAAGGCAAAATTGCCAAGATATAAGTAATGTTGCCTTGCAATGTTCCTGGCGCAGGGTAGTTCTACTAAATGTGTATTTAATTAATGAATTACTGAATAAATAAACTGTCATGCATAATGTTAACTTCAAGAGTCTATATTACACACTGCCATTTAGTGGTTGTCTGCTTAATTGTAAGCAAAGTGTCAAAGGAAAAGAAACGACAAACAATTTTTTAGCATTAGTAAATACTATTAGGAAAGAACTTGTGTGCTTCTTTTGTATTGTTTTGTTTTGTTTTTTTACTTGTGTGGATTTTTTTTTTTAGAAGTTTTCTTGCCTTAAGGCCTGTGTGCTCCCCAGAGAGATAGACAGACACAGAAATCACCCCTCAGGAGGATGGCCACGCCACAATCCATTCTCTTTCATTCTCCTCCTGGGATCTTGGGCATACATGCACACATGCCCAATGTGATTTTGAAGCCACTGGGTCCAGAACTTAAACCACAGTTAACCACATGGGAGTCCAACAACATAACTGCTATGCCATCTGCTGGTCCCATATTTGTGTGGATTTTTTTAAGACCAAGGAATGCTCCAGCAATGTATTATCTATAAATGTAGCAATGTTGTTGTTCTCCTTGTTGGCTATTTAAAAATTATTATTTTTCTAGAGGGCACCCACACTCACTAGAGAGAGAAAAACAGAGAGAGAGAGAGAGGAGAATGGGCACACTGCAATTCCTTCTTCTTTATTTCTCCACCCTGTCAGGATTCTGGGTACACATACATACACATGTCTAGCATATTTCTCAAGCTACCAGATCCAGGGCTTGAACCATGGAATCAGTCATCTGGGATCTAGCTGCCTTAAACAAGTGACCATGGGGCTGACCCACTTAAACACTTCTATCATTATTCCAGATAACTCAGCAGAGCAAAAAGGAAATAAATAAATAAAAGTCAGGTGTCTTATCTTCATCTGGGAGATATCACAGCCTTTACAATGTTTTCTCATGTTTAGGTCTCTGAAACAGTAGAACTTTTCTCATGTTTATAATGTCCCTTGACTCATAAGTCACAGGAGAACTGATGACTTAACACTCTAAACTTTTCAAAAGGATTTAAGGAAATACTCTTTCTCCACATGGGGAGACGAATGAATAGGTCCAGTGGGCTTTCTGAGCCACCTCTCCACTGACAATGATGGACTCTCTTTGTAGGTAAGAAGCGAGCATTGAGGGCTGACACAGGGTTTCTATTTTTCACTCTAATGAATGCTATTTTCATTTGCTTCAGAAAGTAGTCCCCAAGAAGACAGGTGACAAGATGAAGGTTTGCTGGTTTCCCTTTTCCCTGACAAGTTCAAAAGTGCTGTGCAGGTGGCAAATTAGACTTGGCTTCCCATTAATTGGTAGGAAGAAACTTTCTCTCCTGCTGTTCAGATTGTCATTGGATCCTTAGCACACATTGAAGTTTTCTGGAATTATCATTATTATATTTATCTTTGCTGCTGCTAATGCTTTAGGCAATGTCTCTGAGAATATGATAAAGGGTTTTTATCAATTAAAGACCTTTCTGAATAAATGTCTTAAAATAACTAGACCCTGGAGATAGCTCTTGGTGGGGTGAGAAGCACATCAATTGGTATGAATTCTGATTTTGGATAGTTCTGAGTCTGGGTAAAGAATTTAGTTTGTGCTTGTCTTTAAAGACATTGAGAAATAATAATATTGATGAAGATCATCATTGTTATATGCTATCACTTTTCAAATTTCTACACATTTTACATATTTTGGGGCATTTAACTTACAGAGCAATCCTCAGAGGCGATTGTTATTTTTTGAGTCATGGGCAGGTAAGGAACTGGCCCAACTTCACACAGTTCATAAGTGGTAAAGCTGTTATTTAACCCCAGTTTATAACCAGAAGGATTACAGCAAAGGACGAAAGTGTAGATCCTTCTTTCCTGAGGTATTTCAGCATAAAGAACCAAAGACTGCTAGGGTGAGACCAGAAGGATTTAAACACAAGAGGACAACTAAAGGAAGAATAGGAGGATGTGTTTTTTTGAAAGCTTGGCAGTCATTTCCATGAAAGTCAGAGAAGAGATTTTTATAGACCAAACTTAATGTGATGTGGGATGAAAAACGAGCATGCCACAGAAGGGTACGGCAAGCAGGGAACACTGATGGCATTGTGATATGTTCACACGACTAAGTTAAACACATTCCCCAGAATTCCTTCGATGGTATATTTCTGATTAGAGGGGACTACAAGGAAGATTCTTTCCAGAGAATTGGAGTATCAAAGAAAGACTTCAGCCATTTTGTAATATACGCACACCTTTCCTCAGTTACTCAGTCAAGTGCTAGTGTAGGTGCTACAGCAAAAGGTTTCTGTGGATAAAGTTAAAGTCCGAAATCAGTTAATTTTGAGGTAGTCAAAATAAAGATGACCCTATGTGGGCCTGAGTTAATTAGGTAGAAGTCCTTTAACGAGGGACTAAGCCCTCCTTGAATATAAAAGATTCCAAGCAATAGAGGAGGAAAGGGAAATATTTCTGCATTCTGAAACCTCTCCATTCACCTCAGTGCTACTGATCTGCTGATTGACCTCATCGGCAGGAAGCAGCAGCTGGAGCTGTGGCTCTCCCTTCCCTCTGAATCTTCGCCTCATGACTGTCTGCCCCATGGACTTGGGGACCTGCAAACGCACATGAATATATACACACGTATACATCTCCTATTGGCTCGGTTCCTCTGACTGCACTCTGACTGATACAAACACGAAAGGAGCTTAGAACCTCGGGCATCTGAAAACCAGCCCTGTTCACCAAACAAGAAGGTTTATACAAGGGTTTGTGTCTCCAGAAGAGGAGAGGACACTGACTGGAGCAACATTTCAGGTAATAAGCATGTGCAGGAAACATTAATATGAAGTTATATGTAATTGTCAAGAATAGAAAATTGGTGTGGAGTAACACATTTTAATCAGCGTGGGCTGCCATAACGAATTAGCAAGGTGCCGGGAGGACGGGTTTCTGGTGAGACCTTTCTTTCTGATTTGCCGTGGCCACCTTCTCACTGTCTTCATATGTTCTTTTCTATGCATGAGAGGTGAGAAAGGGAGCTCTGGTGTCTCTCTCTCTTCCTATCAGGATGCCAGTACTATTGGAAAAGAGCTGTACTCTTATAACCTCGTTTAACTTAATCACCTCCCTAATGACCCTGACTCCAAATACAGTGACACTAGGGGTTTAGCACTTCAACCTATGAATTTACAGGGATGTAGAGGGGGACAAATTTAGTCCATAACACATATCTAGTAAACAAAGAGAAGAAAAATGTTTCAAAAATTAGGGAAGTTGAAAGGTAGACTATTCTGATCAAAGATGAGTCAATTATGGTAGAAAATATCCTTCTTCTACTGTTCAGATAGTCATTGGATAGCACCTCAATTTTTATTCAACTTTCCATCTGCCTTTTGTTTCTCATTCACCACTTAGAATGTCTTTCTCTTGTTCTCCAGCAGATTATTTGTTAATACTGGCTCTTTTGCTGTTTTTTTAAAAGTAAAGTTTGTGCTTAGTTAATAGATTCTACTGAAGAATCATAAGAAAAACAGAAAGGAGATTTTACATTGTATACCTTCAGGAAAGTACATCAAGTCTTTTCACCAGATATTATACTTGCCTTGAGGGTGAGCCCCCTCAAGAATTCCCATGCACAAAGTCAGCCTTTTGCTTTGCTATTATTCCATGTAACTCTGCCCCTAACTTAGATATTCCATTGGGATGCTGTTTTTTTTTTTTTTAAATATAAAATACTTTTCTTGTCTTATCCCACCAATCAAAGCAATTTGTTGAACAACACACAATGGCCCACCTCAGAGAGATTCTAGGTAAACAGTTTTCTCCATCTTTCTTCAAGTACAGAACTATTAAAGGAGTTTGATGCTGATAAAAGACAGGTGTACCAGCCAAAAGCATATCACCAAGTGGATGATGGTGACATACTAACTTGCAATCACTGGTGGATGGTGGGCCTATTCTGGTAGGGGACAATGGTAAAGAGAAAGAGGCTTCATGTCACCAAAAAAAAGCAGTTAAGATTTCCTAAGGGTCAGACTCAATTCTTTAAGAAAGAAGAAATGCAGCAAACCGAGTGTCATAGTCGCCTGTTCCTAATCATCGAAGAGGAACAGGCACCATCTTGACAGCCTGTTGGGACAGCACGGCTCATGGAACCTAGAGGAACTCCCCCTGAAGGAACTCTCTCTGCTGCTCATGAAAATGGCTAATTTAACACAGCATCAAATTAATTATGTAACGTAGCTTTGCCACAGCACTGAAGGCCTCACATTCGTTAGCTGTACTGTTGAAATGTGCCCTTCTGTACCCTTCCCTCATCTCATTACACAAGTGCCTCTTTCTGGGACTCACAAGAATCATGCCCTGTGAAGCTTATACTTGGGTGCCTGAAAAATGTTTTAGTTATTCAATGTGGAGAAGTAACATGGTGCAACAAGGAGAGTCAGGGCATAATATATGTGAATATGCTTTGTTAATGACTCACATTACACATAAATGCAAATATTAATTTTTATCAGTCAGGAGACCAGAGTACTATGGGTCATCAGTAAAGTCATGACACATTTTTCTGTTTTTCTATGTAAAAATGCATCATGACTTTTCCAATGACTCCAAATTAACCATTCTAATAGTCACCTTTAGCAAGTCATTTTACTTCACGAGAATTCAGTTTCTTTATGTGTAACATTATGGCATTTAATTATATGCCTTTTGAGATCCATTCTGGATCAACAATGATCATTATCAATGATGACCAGGTATTTATTATAGGTTCGATACATATTAAGGAATTCTGCTAAGTCTATTACATGTACTATCTCATTTATTTCTCAAAACAACTCAGTGGAAGTATTACAGTCATTTCTAATTTTCAGATAAAAAAAGTACTCTGAGGCACAATTAAATTAAAATTGAGATTTTAACCAGACTTCCAATGCCTACACTCAACCACTATGCTATTATATATTGCCACTATAAGTATATATTAATGATGTGCTCTATAAAAATACAAAACTAAGCAAATGAAAGCCCTTTAGGTTGCCCACTCAATATCCAGTGTTTAACTCTGGATTTTTCATGGTAGATTCATTGCCCTCCATGTTTTTTTCTATACTTCTCACGACCAGTACAGAATGGTTAGCCCAGAGTTAGCAGTTCAAACTCAGTGGGTTAAACCAGCAAATCCAACTGACTTATCAAGGACTGGACCTTTGATCTTCATCATTTCATCATTTTGAAGTGTTTCACTTCTCAAGTTTTTGACAGGTGCTATGCTTGGAGAACCAGGTTCTACCATCACTGATGTGGTCTGTGTTGACTGCCTGGTGTGTACAAGTGACACCTTGGCATACCTTCACCTTGAAAGCCTCAAAAAGGGGAAACTAAAATTCAAAAGGCAGCCATTCACTTAGTACCTAGAGATGGCTCAGAGGCTCAGCTTTAGATTAGCTGTGATTTCTTTTACTGCTCAGCATATCTTCCACGACAGGAATGGCATTTCCCTTCTCCCTATTAACTCCAAGCCCACTCAGCCTTCCAGAGTAGCCATCCACACTAGCTTCTCATACAGTATTGTTAGCTCACAGTATCCAGTTGTGAGCTTTGACCTGTTACTCTTTCATATGTAGTTGAGTCTCATTTGTATCAACAGGTACCCTGGAGAAAATGAAGCATATTTCTTTAGTTCCTCTATACAATGATCAGTGATAAACTGAGTTCATGATTCTCTTACCAAGAGTTCAGCAAACACTTGCTGAATTGGGCTGAAAGAAGAACTGGACACAGGGACCCTCTTTGGAAGAAGAGTCCTCAGAATTCAGGGATCTTTGTAGAAATGAGAACTCCTGACTTCAATTTGCATGAGAGTTCTTTTGGGCAGAACCCCATACTTGGCTTGTTCACTGCTAACATTTCCTTAGATTGTGAAAATCAACAAAAGCTCCTCAATAACAAATATCATCCTGGAAGGTTGCCACAAATTTCTTCTGGCAGCCATTAATACCTTAATTCCAATTAGGCTGGCAGGAAGTTAGACCCCCATCAAATCATGCCCAGGAATGAACAAAGGTCAGGTCAAAGGAGAGAGTCAGCCCCTGAAGAAAGTACACAGAAGGTGAGGAGAAAAGTAGTAATGCCAAAATTTGAAACTGAGGCAGCCAATAGAAAATGTTTGGTTATTAGGCCAGCCTTTGGGGAGGCCAGCCTGAGTATATGTCCATGAAGATCTCTATACATATATGCATATTCAAGACATTGCATTTCCTCAGGCAGGAGGAATACCTGTACATACCATAACTCATCAGTTTACAATCTAAGGAAGCCAAGGACTCTCCTTGTGTTACCCAGATCTGATCTGGCATCCCAGGAAGCAATAGAATAGGGATGATTTCGAATGATGCCTTATTTCCAAGAAATTTTGAACTAACCAGCTCTTTCTGCAAAGATTTTATGACCACAGTTTTCAAACAAGACTTACCAGATTGAAGTGGAGTTTGAGCCTCTTCTCTTAACCAGGTATCCAGTGGTGAGTACTGGGCTGTCTGATCCGCTCAACCAAGTCTAAGTGCTTAAACCCTCTTCTAAGTACACATGCTCTCAGGTCAGAGAAGCATGGAAGAGTTTGTTTCCATCAGAGGATGTGTGAGGTTGACTGAGAACTAAATACAGGCAGTGCTGAGCCAAGTGCCCATTGCTGGCCAAGGCATCTGCAAACTGCATTTGTATTTTGGCTCTGAGGGAAAGGGCTTGGCTACCTCTGTCTTGTTTTCCTTCACAACCCTGATCCCTTGGGCCTGAAGAAGGTGTTGCCATTGATGTTGTTCCCAGACATGGCTGTTGTTCTTCTTTGTCGATTTTATACATTGACAGCCCCAAATCCTTGAGTAAGGAAATAATCCTTTAGGGGAAAACAAGGCTCTTTTGTATGTGACATTCAGGACATCAGACTGAACAGTCTTTCTGGACAAAGTTGGCTGGCAACAGAAAGAGTTGGAGTCTATGGGTCATAAAGCACCATGTCTATTTCCTGCCGACAGGCTCTTACCGTGCGTGCCAGTTCCATGTGTTAAAGTCAGGACTTCCATCTCTACTGGGGTCCAGGCCTTTTTGCTGAATAACTGCGATGCAGAAGATCCTTTGGTAGAAGGAGGGAGGAATAGTGCCCTGACCATAGCACCTTGTTGAACGATTTTATTTTTTCTGTTGGCTGTTTCTAAGTGTTTGATTTTTGTTCTACAAAGAAAAAAAGAAATAGAATAAAAGTAAATAATAATTCACAATTCATATTTTTTACTCTGTGCAAACTTCAAATTAGATTGGATAGTGAATCTAGCTCTACTGCGTAAGTTTAACAAGCATTTACAAATGCAACAATTTCCCTACAGAGCCAAGAGAATGCCAACACCCTCATGGCACCAATGTCACAGGATAACGAAGCACAAACTTAGCCAAGTGCTAGGAGAGGAACATCTTGTCAAAGTGACTTGCCTGAGTTCAGAGACCTCTGTTCCTGTCTGTTAACCTTGTCATATCGTCCAAACTCTTCCATTTGAGTTTTTGTTTTTTTCTCTGTGACATTTCTACGACCTTTTATATCATGAGAAAATATACACATGAATTGTCTTCTAAAGTCTAAATTGGAATTGCCTCCCAGGGTTATGGAAAAAGAAATAAAGGGTTTTGGGGGGAGAGGTGGAAGAAGAGAGGAGTGTCAGAAAGGAGAAAGAATATGGGGAAAAAATGTGAATTTGTCTGACCAACCTTTCCCAAACATTATAGTCAGCTGTCATTTTTTTTTTTCTTTTAATTTTTTTTTCTCTCAAGGTCAGCAGGTGGTGTGGTGGTTAAGGCCCTGGATTCTCACATGGCCAACCACGGTTTGAGTTCTGGACCTGGCAGTTTGAAAAGCATGTCAGGTGCCTGTGCATGGAAGTCCAAAATCCCAGGAGGATAATGGAGGAGGAAGGACTGTGGCATGACCATGCCCATCTGGAGGTGATGTCTCACTTTCCTTCTTTCTGTCTCTCTCCAGCAAACACATGCAAAAATCTGTAGTAAAAATCTAAAAAAAAGAAAGAAAAAGAAAGAAAGAAGGAAACTATTTCTCTCATGAGAGAGAGAAGGAGAAAAACAGGGAGACGGGAGCCTTCAAAAGGGTCTTCACCGCATCCTCCTTTACCTCCATCTGCATCCAGCCTAGATAACGGGTGTGCATAGGCAGCTTTTGGGACATGAACCTGGGACCTTCCCATGTGGCTTTAACATCATGGAGTGTTTTACCACTGATTTGCATAGAGTGTCATTATGAGAAGTGATTTTAGAACTTACTCTTTAAGTTTTTATATGCTTTATTACATTAGATTAATGTGTTGTTATTTTAAAATAAAATGTAGGGCTAGTCTGTGCCGTGTTAAGGCTGAGTGGCTAGATCCCACATGGTCAACTACACAGGTCTAGACCTGGACCCAGTGGCTTGAGGAATACACTGGGTGCATGCATGAGCATGCTCCAAATCTCAAGAGAAGAATGGATGAGTGCAGCGTGGCCATCCCCCCTGGGGGGTGCTTTCTCACTTTCCTTCTGTTGTGGTTTTCTCTGGCAAGTTCACATGCCCTCTAGAAAAAAATTTTTTTTAATTGCGGGGTAACAAGAGGAAATTAAAAATATGTTTCCATTCTTAAGTGAAATCAATGTGAATCTTTAATAATATTTATTCAAAATATGTCACATTGGGGAAAAAGTGTATCTTTGGAGCTTCCCTGTGATGCTGTCCTCAGGGTCCCTAACTCAGAACTGCCTCAGTCTAAAAATATTTCATAACTCTGATGCTAAAAGGACAGAGTGTTCAGTCTGCAGTAGAGGATTCTGAAGAAAGGCAGAAAAATTTCTTTCAATTATAGGGATTGTTATTACACAAGGGATGGGGATTGCCTATTCTCTATTCCTAATGATAAGAAGAAAAAACTGAATAAAGAAAAGCTGTAGTTAGACACGAGGAAGAACTTCCTAAGAGTGAAGCTTGTTAAAAATGAGAGAGAATGAGAAGTATTTTCGAACCTCCCTTGTAGAACAATTTTTTAAACTAGAAGATACAAATTGACTAGAGAGTACTTAGGGGAGGTTTCATCTCAGTCTAAGGGAGGAGATAGCTCAAGTGACACATGCACCAAAAATATCACAAGTCTTCACAAACTTTGGTGTCAGGAAAAATCACTTCGGGAATATGCTTAAAATGTAGATTTCATGGGCTATTTCCAGAAATGGTGATGCAGTGGATTTGGGATGCTATTTGGAAATCTGTATTGATTTTAAAGCATGTCAAAGCTTGCAGGCCACAAATACAGTGTTAAGGCTTCTGGCTGAGGTGTCAGACACCTGGGATCCTCCTTTAGTCTGTTGCTAATTCATTAAATTATCTGGTCAAGTTGTAGCTTCCTTGACTGAAAACCCCATATTAAACTCCCTGCTCTGAAGACTTGACTTGGTCTTTCTGTCCTGGGCTAAGAACTGTGAAAAGCTGTGTAAGGTAGAAAGCACTCAGCAAATCTGATGGCATATTCTTTTTATCAGTTTTTACATCCCTCATTAATCACTCTCCCAAATTAATCAAAGAAGGCCTTCTATTCTCCCAGCTAATTTTGCACATAGAATTTAAAATCCACAGACATTAATTAGGAGCCCGACCTGTGTACAGACCTGTAGAACCCAGTTCTGTTCCCTCTCACCTCTGTGATCTTGGGCAAATTATTCAAATTATCTGAGTGTCCTCATTTGTGAAATGGGGATGATTTTACCTGCCTCTCTGGTTATAGTGAAGATGAAATCTGTCAAGTCCCTGCTACCTTCTATGAGCCTGGTTCTTCTCACCTATGAATCTCATTCCCCTCAAGTTTAGTCATCATTTCCTTATTTTATAATTAAAATCACCATCTTACAATGGAGACCAAAGTATCCACTGTATGTAGCAAAAATCAGGCCAGGATAGGGTTTCCCATAATGAACAGAAATAAGCTTGTATTTTCTCCAAAAACTCAACAGACTTCTCATTATGTAATATGATATGCTAATGATATGCTATGATGGTATGATATAAATCCCAAAGTGAAACAGCAGTGTTTGTCCTTAAGTGTGTGGTGAAGACCACTGAATTCCTTAGGGAATTCCACTTTAGTGAGCACGCAAGGCCCTTCAGTAAACAAAACATATGGAATTTCCAGAGACTCAAGAAATGATGTTATAAAAAGCAAACACAGGTAAGTTCAGTGAGGTCTTTCCAGGTCTTGATTCTGGGATGTGTTGTACTCATTGTACCAAGAGACTCTGGAGTAAACGGCTTGTTGAAGCTGCAGGGTCAGTTGGGAGAACAACTAACCCATGTTTGGGGACTTAAAGAAATAAAGGTATGGAACATTTCATTCATAAAACACTCTGACAGCAGTTGAGAGAAGATATAGCAGATGCCTTTGGGAATACAGGTTGTTGGGGGTTTTTTGTTCTTATTTTCATTTTCCTTGAGAAGTCCTTTAAAATATATCAGTGAATCTACAGCCTGGTGCATAACTATAGTTCTCAAAATGCATATAACACTCAATAAGAAATTGCCAACTTTATGGGTGATGGTGTTACTGCCTTCTGACAATCAGCTGAGTGCCAGGCAGCAACTTTCATGCCCCAAATGCTTACAGCAAAAGAGATGCTACAGCAGGGGCTGGTCAGTCACTTCCCTGAGTCTAGGGTGTGACAAAAATCAGACTGAAGCCTGCCTCCCAGAATGTCTCGCACAGCCTTTCCTGAGATGTCACTAGCTTGCCACTCCATTTTATCCTCTCTTGCTGCCCCTTTCCCTACAACTCACTGTATCAAATGCAGTTCTGGGAGCCTGAGGGCCGCAGAAGTACAGTAGGATGTTCTATGAGCCCGGCCCATATGGGAAGTTTCCACGTTCACATCAAGAAACCTGCCTGAGTAGGCCAGGCATGTGCGAGCCCACGATCTGGGGCTGGTTCAAGTGGGCGTTAGAAGCCTGCTGAGGTGCTGCCTCACCATTTCTCTCTCTCTTGCTCATGGAAGCAATAAATTTTTATGGAGTGCAGATCTGAATGTTCAGAGTAGGAACACTACACTGTCCCCCTGCAACTATTCCCCTGATCAAAGCTTGCTTCACTTTCAGATATAATCTCCTACCTCAGTTTCTCCCAGAGATCCTCTCTAAGCATCCCTCTTCCCACTTCTGGAATAGAAAGGAACCTCTCCTCTATCCTCCATCATAGTACTTAACACACAGATGTGTTTGTTTATACACACATTTTATCTCCCATTAGACTGGCATCTGCTGAAGGTAGAGCTTATGCCCTACTTAGCTCAATTCCCCACAGTTACAGTTGTTCAAAAGGCTCAATAAATCTTAACCGACTAATTGAATGAATGAATAAATGGATGAATGGATAGATGGATAAATCTTTTCAAACAGCTTCACAAAAATAGGGGTCCCATCCTACCAAATCCCTGTCTTTTCACATCTTTGGGAAATGAGGCTATGACACTAAATTTTCCTAAATCTGAGATATTTAGAGTGAGGAAAATTGCTGACAGATGATCTTTTGAATTTATCTGAGTTAAATATGCTCACCCTATCCCTCATCATGCACATGGAGAGCAACTGGCTTGACCATCTTCTTTTAAAGGCTTTGAGCTCTGCTAGGAACGTTGCTTCTATGGCATGGAGACTGAAGCATGGGTAAGGGTGGAAAGGCAAAAGGACTGGACCCTGCTAGGGCTGATGGCAATGTCTGGCGTTTAGTCTCAGCTTTGAAAGGAGGGAAGGGTTCTGGAAAATCAGCCTGGCAACTGGTTACAGTTGGAAAAATTGAAAATGGAGAGAGAAATTTCCTAGAGAAGAACATTCCATAGGAGTATGAAAAATAAAGAGGGCAAGTAAAGGAGCTTGAGGAAAATTTTAAAAAGTGCTGTGTTCGGTTGTACAGTGTCTTCCAGAGTTGCCAAAGAAAATGACTCAGGCCCACTGCCATTGGTGGAGGAGTTGGGAACTCTTTTGCTAGTCTTTTCTGACAACTTGTAATAATATTGGTAGTAGTCCAACAAATAGGAGATGGCTGTTTATGGTGCATTCAGCACTGTGCTAAGCCTTACGGGCCATACAGAAAATGTAGGAAACAGGGCCAGCTGTGGTGTGGAGGTTATGGCACTGGATCCCACATAGCCAGCTGCATGGTTCAAGTCTCAAATCCAGTGGCTTGAAAATCACGCTGGGCTGGGAACCAGCAGTTAGCGTAATGGCTATGTCGCTGGATTCCCACGTAGTCGACCGCGGTTCGCGTCTCGGACCCGGTGGCTTACAACTCACGCCGGGCGCGTGTGCGTGCGTGCCCAGGATCCCGAGAGGAGAATGGAGGAGAAGGGATTGCGGTGTGACCATCCCCCCTGGGGGGTGATTTCTCGCTTTCTGTCTCTATGTCTCTCTCTGTCTGTCTGGCGAGCGCACGCGCCCTATAGCGAAAAAACCTCTCCCCAAGAAAAAAAAAAAAAAATCACGCTGGGCTCACGTGTGTGTGTGTGTGTGTGTGTGTGTGTGTCCAAAATCCCAAGAGAAGACTAGATGAAAGGGGGTTGCGGTGTAGCCATCCCCTCTGGGGAGTGGTTTCTCACTTTTCCTCTGTCTCTCTCTGGTAAACACACACACCCTATGGCAAAAACTAAAAAAAAAAAAGTAGGAGACAGAGTACTCAAGTTATTTACAGTCTCACAGAGAAAGTGAATTTTGTTAGTGTGCAACAAGCACGAAAACAATACAAGATAATACAGTTTATAAAGTGCTCTATACAGTAGTTCTTTGCTGCACATTAGAATCATATGACAAACTCTTGAAACTCTTAGCCCAGGCCATACCCATATCGATGAAATAAGAATCTATACGAGTGGCACCCAGACATTTTCTGGGTGTCTTCAGTCAATGTTCAGCCAGCTTTGAGAAACTATGAAGAAAGAGCTTTAGCCCTAACTGGGAAAAAAAAAAAAGTGAACTGTCTGTTCATTAGCTCTGTAACCTTGGACTGGATAATAAATGTCTTTGGACCTGGTTATTCCAAATTATAAGTCCAGTGTGGCCACGTTATATGCCCAATACTTAGCATAGTGATTGACACGAAAAAGGTATCCAGTAAAGGTGCATTTACTTGAATGAACACCATATGCAGGGTATCAAATAAACCTAAATGTAGTTATTAATACTGGTATTATTTTCAAAATAGTAGTAGTATCAGTAATATGAGGACTGTGGTAATTCAGTTTCCAAGGCACACAGTCGAGAGAGCCCGGTGTCTGACACGGTGGTTGGACATAACGGCACGCTACACACGTTGGTTAAATTGATAAGTGCCCTGAGTGGACTGGAAGAATCCAGAGCAAAGCTTTTTAATTCCCCTTGGGATATTGCCTACTCTGCTGCTCTGGTGTCTGTTCTGGTGTCCGTCCATCTGTCCATATCCCACTGAGAAGCCAAGCCAATAAGTCACTGGCAGAGCTTCAGGAAAGGGCAAATTATGTGTGAGAGAGAGGGAGAGAGAGAGAGAAGGAGAAAGAGAAAGCGGGGGAGGCAAGCAGCCTCAGAAAAGAAGGAAGAGGAGGAAAGTGACAACCATAACAAGGAAGGAATGTGGGAGCGTCTGGAAGCATGGAGTGTGACTGAAGAAATAGTGAAACCCTGGATGGACCTAACGATTCAAGAGATGAAACAACGTTTTGTTCTATGTTGATTCCCAAGTCCCAGACATGGAGGCAGAGGAGAGAGAAAGTGGGGTTGGTCAACCACAAGAATTCAGAGAACAGGTCTGCATGGCCCACCAAGAGCACGTTGGGCTTTCCTTTCCTGACACTTGGGAGTCTGAGGCTTGTTAAATTGCCTCCCATTCCTGAAAAAGCCCTGGCAGACAGCTCCCTCTGGGACTCGCATTAACCCTAGTGCACCTCCGCCAGAACATGAGCTCATTCCACTCGGCCGGCCGCAGTCCTAGCAAGCACGATCAAACTTTATGAGGCTTGTTACAAGCAAATTACACGGGAAACTGCAAAGGCTCAGAGGGAGGGGGATAGCAGCGGGGGCGCCGCTGCGCACTGCCGGAAAAGAGAGAGGGGCAGGGAAGCTGGGCACAGCCCAACCTGGAACGCGTGAGAGCCCCATCACTGAGCAGCTGGCAACCCCTGCCTCCAGGGCCCAATTTTCCAAGTGATGACTTGAGTGTTCACACCTGCACTGGCTGGGACTGCGGCCCTCCCTCCTCAGAGTTAATGGGGCAGACAGAAGCAGGAATGCTTTCGTCCACAGCAATGAGATCGCTCTCCTCCTTGGCCCCACCTTCTCTCCCGCAGGAGCTCCTTGGGGCTTCTCCCTCCAGGCCTCCCTGCTGCTGAGGTGTGCAGATACCCTGGTGAGGCAGCTTCCTGGAGAATGACTGAAACATCGAAGTCACGCAGCACTTTTCCCCCTTAGTTGGGCAGCTGGGTCTCGCCTCCTCCCCCAGTAGCTTCCTTTTCCACTTTCCAGTATACCACCCAACATTATTTAAGACTTGGCTTTTTGTCTACAAAATACAAGCCTGACCATTCTTTTTACTTCCTCTGGTGCTTTCTGCTGAAAACAATCCAGATAGAATAACAGGGACTGTCACAGGAGTTGGGGATTCCTGGGGCTTGGTGTAGCTTCTTAAGAGAACAGCAAAAATGCATAGAGATCATTTTTCTCGGGCTGTTCTCCATTGCAATTGTCTCTGGAAGAGTCTCCATAAGAAAGCTCCTCTTGATTGCCATACACTTGTGCATACACACACACACACACACACACACCCAGGTGAACC
This sequence comes from Tupaia tana, assembly GCA_026018925.1. NCBI lineage: Eukaryota > Metazoa > Chordata > Mammalia > Scandentia > Tupaiidae > Tupaia > Tupaia tana. The sequence continues at coordinate 116,423,410 of JAKSZU010000007.1, forward strand.
CACACTCATGCGGAGTCTTGGGGAAACAGGACCACCTTAGAGTGCCCAGATAAGCTCTGTGCATTTTGGACAATTTAGGAGCTGGATGCAGGGTGAGTTCAAACTGGGCAGAGGTTTGGGCAGCTGCCTTAGACCAACCAATCTGAATGCAGGAAACCAAGGAAGTGAAGGAAAGATGCTGTGTGAACGTTGTATAAATTTTCTCTCTCGGCACAGCCTGAGGTGGTTAGATGCTGTTTCCATCCAATGGGAGCTCCTTAAACTCTCCCACTAATGCTGGAAAAAATATTCACTTAACAGGCTTGTCCAAACAATTCCCTTTTTAATCCAGACATGATGAACTGCATGGGGGAAGCAGAGCCCCAGGGCTGTCCACCTCAATACCATCACTCCTGACAGGGCACAGAGCCACATGGTTCACCTCGACAGTCCATTAAAAAGCCTGATGGGGAAACTGCATTTATAGTCAGGTTATAGAAACAGGCGGTGAGCAATTAATACCTTCCCAGCTGCCCTGTCCTTCCATGTTCTCTCCCTCCCAACACCCACATAGCGCACACACACGTACACACCCAACTCCATCTCTTTCCTTCACTAAATGCTCTTTCACAAGGTCCTTCTCTGACACACACTCCCTTTCTTGCACACGCTTCCTTTTACAGTGGCTCACTCAGAGTATGACTTGCAGAGGAAACCAGAATCACAAATGTATCGCACATGCACACTCCCCCTCAGATCACAGATACAACCACAGCCTCTTTCTTCTTGCCATCCGTGTCATTTCTAAACGCATCGATATGCCATTCCATCCCTCCACCCTTGAACCTGCTTCCTTCTTCCTTTCTCATGCAGCCTTGCAGGAAAACATCTCTGCCTCTCTCCCATCCCTAGATCCTACCCTCCACCATCACTCATTCTGCCCTCTGCCTCTCAGCGGCCAAATCAGGGCCCTCCCCTCCTTTCCTGGCACACACAGGAAACCTCTTCACGAGGTCGTCTTATAACTATTTTATTGCTCTGTCTATTTTTCAATATATTCCTGTCCTTCCAACTGAACTAGATTCCCCTGAGTTAAAAATCTGACGTTGGATTATGTAACAAGTTCCTTGGGGGAATACATGAGGATTCAGCCAGTCACTTAGAAGTAAAGCAAAGTGCCAAAATAAAAAATATATATATTGAAAAAAACTGGCTAGTTTATACAGGAACCTAATTAAAGAAAGATCTAGTTGGTGGGAATAAAGACAATTCTAGGCTGGGTGATGTTAGTTTCTTGTCCAGCAGTCATTTTTCAAGTGGTAACTGGATTTAAAAAAATGCCATTGGGAAAAACACGCATCTTTGAATATCTAATATGTGCTTCATGAGGTAGACTGAGGTGTCAGATGTTACCACACCTGATTCACTGCGGCAGCATGAAGTACATTCCATGGGTGTAATTCATTAACCAGCCTAGCTCACATGATATCCAACACTGACTATTATGATAGAGTTTAATAATATTGTATATCACACTATGATTAATACACATTCAATTATTCAAATATGGCTGTGCTGTGCCTATAGTTTCTTTGTAAGATATGGAAATCATTATAACACATTTTGCACATATTTCCATAGATAACTTTTTTTTCTGTGATATTTCAAAAAGTTGGATGTAGTCCCTGTGTGATTGCTCAAATGAAAATCTCATGTACGTGGAGTTCAACTGGTAGGCTGGCTTCCAAAAAGAGCAGGGAGATGCATGCGTGGAGCTGTGCAGGTGGCTGAGGGGCAGGCGGAGCTGGAAAGAGACAGGGAAGGTCTTTCTCAACCTGCCTCTGCAGCTATGGCCTTAGCTGTACCAGCAAAGAGACACAATAACAAATAATTGCTAAGTGTTTCTTGTTGGGGAAGTTTAGACTGCTAACCCAAATTTACAAGCACTATCTAGAGCAGGGGTCAGCAGATAGTAAATCTGCCAGGAAGGGGCAGATAGTAAATATTTTTGGCTTTGCATGCCATATGGTCTCTGCTGCAATTGCTTAACTCCGCTGTTGTAGTCTGAAAGCAGCCATGGGCAATAACCGATGGGTGTGGCTATGTTCCAATCCAACTTTATTTATGGACACTGACATTTGAATTTCATATGATTTTCATATGGCACAAAAATCATCTTTTTATTTTGGGGGGCATTTAAAAAATGCAAAATCCATTCTTAGTTCATGGACCATGTGAAAGCAGGCTGTGGGCTGGATTTAGTTCATGGGTTGCTATAGTTTGCTGACCCCTAATTTAGAATGTTTTTCTGCAGACATCGACAGACTTTATCAGTTCTCCCCTGCCCTGCCTTCTTCCCGCCCCCCACCTCTTGCCACCTCTTTCCTCTCTTTCCTTTCTCTACCTTCCCACTCTGTCGCCACCTCCCATGGTTTTCAAGGGCTTGCTGATATACCAGGTACCTTCTCAGCAGTTACGGAGTCCAAGTCTTGTTTGTTGTTTAGAACAGAGGTTTCTATGACTTCCTCTAGACAATGCTACAGAGGAAACGTACTTTATGGACACCCTCAAGAAGAAACTGCTTCATGCCTACAGAAGACAAAGTCCTTTGCTCTCTTTTAGAAACAAAGAGCCCAAAAACAGGAAATAGGAAGAGAGAAAAACTTTCTTTTTAAAGGTACCTTAGCATTGCTATGTTTGTTACATTTTGCTACAAAACACTAGAGTCAACCCTTTGGGGACTGTGTGGATACAGGAGACCTGGTCCATCATTTGAGTCCCTGACTAGGATCTTAAAAAACACAGTTACTAACAATCACCTCCCTCTCCTTACCAGTTCCCTGCTTGGGGATCTTGACAGACCACTTCAGCATTTACTCTACACTTGGGAGTGGAAGGTGACTTAGTCCATGTTGTGCTGCTCCAATAGAATTTCAGAGACTGGGTAATTTATAATGAACAGAAATTTATTTATTTTATTTTAAAGAATTATTATTTTTACTTTAACTTTATTTACTTAATTTAATTATTTAATTTAACTTTTTATTTGACCAGAGAGGGGCAGAGTGAGAGAGAGAGAGAGAGAGAGAGAGAGAGAGAGAGAGAGAGAGAGAAAGAAAGTGAGAAAGCAAGCCACCAGGTCTGGAACTCGAATGGTGGTTGGCCATGTGGGAGTCCAGCGCCCTTAACCACCATGCTACCTGCTGGCCCCTAGACACAAATTTATTAATTCACAGTTATGGAGTCTTGGAAGTCCAAGATCAAAGTACAAGCATCTGTCAAGGTCTTTCGTGCTGTAGCATCCATTGCAAGACAGAAGGCAGAAGGGAAAGGGTGCAGAGAGTAAACCCACTTCCATGAGTCCCTTTAATGATGCCATTAATTTATTTATGAGGATGGAGCCTTCATGGCCTAAACACCTCTCAGTAGGCCCCACCTGCCAATGCCGTTAACATCAGGAAATAAGTTTCTCGCACATGAATTCAGGGGGACGCATTCAAACCATAGCAGGAGGCAAAAGAGTGGCATTCCAAACCGGCAGCATCTCCATCTCCCCCCTACAAACACAGTCAGAATTGGAAGTGGACCTCCAAGGGTGTTGAATATGAACAATGTATGGAGCACAATTTTGCCTCAGGCCAGCCCTGACTTCTATGGAAGATATGCTTTTACCAGAGTTAAATGACATGTGAGGGACCAAGCAAATTGTTATATTATCCCCAATTTACAGAGAGGGACACTGAGGTTCAAAGTCAGGAAGTAATATGCCCCCAATCAAAACGTGAGACCCAGCTGCAGCAGAAAAATCAAAATGACTTCTTTGTATTACCAGCCTTTTGTCTCTATTACTGGAGTCCTATGTGAGGCTGTGCTACTTTATTTGTCTTCGGTGGGCATTCTTGGGTTTTTATAGCCATAACATTTGCTAAAATGCAACTGCACCAGCTAATTTAATGTCATGTTCTAAGCTTTGCCCACTTCCACCTGCAGGTCCTAGGGGTTGGAAAAATAAACTAGAACTATAACAAGCAAAACTACAGAGTTACCAACCAGGACACATTGTAAATTAAAAAAATTCAAGTCATTCCCTGAGTTAGTCTGACTTTTTCCACTGTGACCCGTGTTCCCTGTTGAATGATCTGTCTACAAAAGAGCCCAATAAGTAAAGGGGATTTCTGAGAGCTGCTGAATGTTGGAACAGGTCCACAGCATTTTAAATCTATCTGCATAGTCTAATGCCACTGTCAGCCCGCACTCTCCCTCCATCTAGTTCTTTTTGACCACATCAGCAAAACAACAGCGCACAACTATAGTGATAGGCAGCCCTGAAGGGCTATATCAAGCACTAAATATTCTTTTTCTCCTCAAGCAGACAAAATATCCTTTTTTTGCCCAGAGAGCATAACTCTCCATAGGCCTAGAACCCATATCAGTATTAAACAATTGGTCAAATCTATTAGACCTGTTGGGAAAACAACAATGTCATACTACTCTGCATTATAATTTCATAAAGATCAGGATAGTCCTACTAAAAGCTCACATTATGTAGGCAAGAGGCAAGAATCACTATAAAAATAAAATTGATATGTATAAAGGGATTATGATCAGCCAGAGTCTGGTTACTCTGAATCAAAAAACATGGTCGCATAAAGAATAGCTGGGACTGCCAAGACACATTTGAGAGGACTCCAGTTGCAGTTTGTAATTATATTCTTCTAAAGTATGAGTTATATATCAAGCAAAGGTTCTCAACTGTTTCATGAACCAAGCTATCAAAAGCCAACTGTTGACCTTGTGTATTTCCCTTTAGAAAGAGCCAGAACATATGGTCCATCCAGAAGCCTGGAATCCAAGACACTGGGGAGAGAGGATGGATATACTCAAATCTACAGCTCTAAAATGGGCCTTCCAGGTAACCTGAGCAGAATTGTACCTAACCATCATTTTGAAGAAACAGCTCTAACATTGAAGTCCCAAAGGAGAGTACTTCATAAGCTCCTCATACTAACTATTTTAATTGATTCCGACTTTTCAGCACCAGTAATGAAGAAAATGTTGCAGAGTCATTCAGCATCCTGACTTGAGGAGGAATTTATTACTGATTACTACAGATAAACCCACTGTCATTAGTCTCTTATTTCTTTATTCGGCATACATTTATTTGAACACCTCCTCTGTGCCATGTTCTATAGTAGGGCTGGGGAAACAAACAAAAATCATGATTCCTGCCATTAGTTATCTTACAATCTAATAAGGGAACAGACACACACACATGCGCATGCACACAAAGCAATTACAGGGGGTGGACGGTGGTGTGGTAGTAATGAATGTGATGCTGACCACATGGGAAGGTTCTGCGTTCATATCCAGAGATCCCTCTGAGTATGCAGGGTGTGTGTTCGTCCACTTGATCCAGGGATGGTTAAAGCTGGGGGTGTGAGGACCCTGTTGGGAGTACTTGCCTCTCCATCACTCTTTCTCCATCTCTCCCGATCATCACAGAAAAAAAGGAGAGAAAAGAAAAAAATAAAGAAGGAAGGAAGGAAGAGAGAAAGGAACAGAGAAAGAAAGAGAAGAAAAATAAACACAGAAAGGAAGAAAGAAGAAAAGGAAACAGAAAGGCAGAAAGAAAGAAAAAAGAAAAAGAAACTTTTTAGGAAATTGCAACACAATTAGATAATGCCTACACAAAAGAGAAGTATAACAGAAATAGTTATATCTTATGGCAAGCACACAGGGTGATTTGAGGCCCGAGTAGTTACGTTAATTTACATACAATTAAAAGGCATGAGAGCCTGGGAAACGTGCCCTTTTGTTACTGGAAAGGTAAAGGAAGACTTCTCAGACTAAAAGAAAGGGAAGACTTATGGAGGTGTTATTTGAGTTTTCCAGAAAGGCAAGCAGGACTGATAGTGTCCCAGGCAGAAGAGACAGTGTGTGCAAAGGCATGGAGACATGGCACGGCCTGAGGTAAACAAACTACTACTAGTAAATAAGAGGCTTCTCGAGGGACCCAGCAAAGTCAGAGTCTCCCCTAAACAGCACCTCCCACTGAGAGGTAACTAGAGATTCTTTAGCTCTTTGCCTTAATTGCTTTTCTTCTGTGGGAGGCATTGATGCCCATCCTGCCTCTTGCAGATCTGTGTGTGACCTGCCCCACCTCCCTTTTGTCTATGTGTCCTGCATGTTTACCACTCTGATGATGCATCCTGATAGGACTGGCAGATTGCTTTCTGGTTTTCCAGATGATAATCAGAGACAAGACAAACAGTGCTGCTGCAAGATTGTCTGCCCGAATAACCTGACCTGAACCAGAGCCAGCCAAGGGTAAATATGCTCTGAGGACCAAGGGTCCAAGCATGTTTCACTTCTGCAATGTCTGACCCTTACTCCTAAACTCCTGTTATTTCTGCTGATTAGAAAAACAAGATTTTAAGATAGAGTCTTGGGCCAGCCTTGGAAAGCAGTGGTTAAAGGAGCTGGATCCACCATGGCCAACCACAATCAGAGTCCTGGCCCCAATGGCTTGCAAAACACACACATGTGTTTATCCATACCCATAATGTCAACATGATGGAGAAACAGAGAAGGGATTGTGGTATGACCATGCCACATTGGGGGATGCTTTCTCCCTCTCTTCTCTCTCTTTGGTAAGTGCATTCAATCTCTGGCAATTTAAAAATAATATACAATCTTTTGTAGTGGCAGTAACACTGGATTAGAAGAGAAGAGGCTTAGGATGGTCTAATCAGCTATGGTATGTCTCCTACGTCATTTAATCTCTCTGACCTAGGTTTACATCTTTAGAACGGATGCATTGGAGTGGGCAACTTCTAAGATTCTTTCCAGCTTAAAGATTCTGAGTTGGGACCAGCAGATAGTGTAATGATTATGTCATTGGACTGCCACATGGCCAATCATGGTTCAAGTACTGGATCCAGAGGCTTGAAATTCATGCCAGGCGTGTGTGCGTATATCACAAAAATCCAAAGAGGAGAATGGAGGAGAAGGGATGGTGTGACTATCCTCCTTAAGGAGTGACTTCTCACTTTCTGTCTCTGTCTCTGTCTGTCTCTCTGATGAGCAAACATGCCCTATAGCAAAAATCTCTCTAAATAAATAAAGGGGGACTGGCAGGTGGCATGCTGGTTAAGGTGCTAGATACTCCTACATGGCTGACCACGGTTCAAGTCCTGGACCTGGTGGTTTGCCTTCTCACTTCCTCTCTTTCTCTCCCTTTCTTTCTCTCTGTCCAATTAAAAATAAATGAATAAATACAATTTAATAAATAATTATAAAAAAAGATTATCAGAGTTATTGCTACTCAGGGAATACAATGCATAGAAACTGTCCCCATAATCACAGTTTAGCCAGGTTCTGTGTCATGGAAGTTTATTTCAGAATAGGAGTTGACTAACTATAGCCCATGGGTCGTATCTGGCCTACAGTTTGTCTTTGTATGGCCTGCACACTAAGAATAATTTTATGGGCCAGCGCAATAGCAGAGTGATTCAGGGAGCTGAATCCTATACAGCCAACCATGATTCAAATCCTGTCCCCAATGGTTTATAATATGTGTGGCCAGAAACCTAACAGGATGTAGAAATGGAGGGGAAGGGATCATAGCATGATCATGCCCCACTAGGGGGTGCTTTTCCCCTCTCCCTCTCTGTCTCTGTCTTTCTGGCAAGTGCACACGGCCTCTGGCAATTAAAAAAATCAGAATGGTTTTTATATTTCTTAACATTTAAGTAACACAAAGAAAAACGAATGACTGAGAATGGATGTGCCTCACAAAGCCTAGTATATTTATTCTCTGGCTGTTGGCAGAAAAAAATTGCTGACACCTGTTCTGGAACACCCAGAAAGTGTTTGGATTAGCGGCTTAGTTATTTAGCACTCTGCAACAATGCAATGTTTCCTATTTCTATTTAGGCTACATGGCAGGTTAAACAAGTTTTTTTTACATTCTTTCCATTGAGAAGTAGGTCTGCATCCTTTTACCCTAGCTCTGGGTGGGCTCTGTGACTTTTACCCAACAGAATACTGGGAATTCATATTAAACCAGATTTGAGGGTTGCAGGCCTTAAGAAATTGGTAGTTTCTACCCCATGCCCTGGGTTACTCTGTCTGGGAGCAATCCCCAGAAAGGGGACAGACATGTGAAGTGAAGCCCTCTTGGATCCTTCCAGACCAACTTATCGGTTAGCCAAATACCATCAAAGTACCTCAGTACCACAGAGAACAGAAGAATTATCCAGTCAAGACCTGCCCAAATTCCTAAACTCCAAAATCTTGAGCTATAATAAAAGAGTTGTTTTAAGGTTGTAAATTCTGTTTTTGTTTTTGTTTTTGTTTTTGTTTTTTTCCACACAGCAATGCATAAGTGGGCAGGATCTGAGTATGGGGTATGCCACCTTGGGCAGGCTGTTTGTCTTGGGCAGGACCCTGAATCTGTATTTTTTTAAGGCCTCCACATGATTCATACTATTAGGTAAAACTGGGAATGAATTTTCAACCTGGCTCTGTTCTTGTTCTGTAATTTGCCAGGAAGTGCATGAAGGTATAAAATGAGCACCCAGATTTCCCCATGGCATTTTCTGAGGAATCTATGCAAGCGCCAATTTGCTCACAGCCCACTCCCTAATGCTATTCACTCCCAAAATATTGAGCTCCTTCTTTGAAGAGAACACTAGAAAAGACACCGTGGGAATAGACTCATTATAGTCATTAGAGGTTAGGGTTTGGTGGTGTTCTCTACAGCACCTGACTGGGCACAAAGCAGTCACTCAAGATGTTTATGGATTGAAAGCAAATAACAATGGAGAACCTCTCTATAGTCAAATCCTTCTCATACTTCAAGGTCTTCAGAGACAGCCTCCTTTAAGAGCTCACCTGATTAGATTAAGCTCATCCAGGATATTCTCTTTAAAGTAAAGTGATCTGGCATCCTGACTGCATTTGCAAAATCCCTTCATAGCAGCACCTATATTAGTGCATGCCTGGATAATTGGGAGAAGGTGCATATGCACTGGGGATTGAGATCCTAAGGACCATATTAGAATTCTGCCAACCAAGAGAGCACAGAACAGGACCAGACTAGCAAATAGAGACTGCTCCACAGGCTTGTCCGCTTGCAAAGACTTTATCTTTCCTTGTACTCAGAGACCCCAGCAGAGAGGGTTCTATTCTGGAACCTTAAGGCACATGATTGTATGATGCTTCTTAATCTGAGAGAGGGGCTTGAAGAGGAGGGAGTGCAGGCCCACACAACAATGACTGTGCATGTTAATGTGTTGTACAAAGGCATAGGGGCTGTGAGTGGTGGTACCCCATGCTGGTTCCCTGTCTTTCTCCTCTTAATAAGGTCTCTATGGAGAGGATACACCCCAGAGGATATGAGCTGGGCGGGGTCTGGGTTTGCTTTCCCCACAGCCCTGTGTTCTGCAGAATCTGCTGCTTTTGCAGTTGGAATTGATTACTGAATAATGAATTATCATTCTTTTTTCATTTTCCAGCACTCCTCAGAAATGTGCTTCTACTTTCCTATTTATTAAGGCTCAAAAATGGAAAGAAAAAATTCTTTTATCCAGAGGGGGAAGAATACAATCTTACCTAACAACCCCATTTCAATCCTGGAGATGGTAGTAATGATTGTTTTAATTAATTCAATTTCTGATTTGGAGTAATTTCATTCTTCCTCTGCTGGACAATAACATTTCTAATGAAGTAAATCTTTGCTAGATGATACCAGACAGGGTCGCTTGGTCAGAGCGAGAAAGACAAGGGAGTGTTTGTCTCTTGGAGAGCTCTGGTTATATTCTGCTGAGCAGTGCAGGTGAGGAGCATGTTTAGGGATCCTGGAAATGGGCATTCTGCTCATGGAGAATGGAGTAATTCATGTGTCACAGAGTAACGCAAGCTCTGAAGTCCTGCTGGGGTCACAGTGAACACCTTCCCTGACATCATAAGGGGTAGGAGTTCTGTTAACACAAGATTCACTTTCCTGGAAAGAAGGCTGCACACAGGGAACCTCCCTGAGAGAGAGGTGATCAGCACATCGGGGCAGGTAGTCCCAGCTGAGAAAGGGGCAATGTCAGTATATCAGCCAGCGTATTGGACTGCCCTGACCAAGTCCCACAGACTGAAGGACTTAAAGAATGGGAACTTAATTCTCACAATTCTGGAGGCCACAAGTCCAAGATCAAGAGGCCAGAAAGGTTGGTTTCTTCATCGGTCTCTTTCCTGGGCATGTCGATCTCTGCCTTTTCCCTGTGTCCTCACAGGGCCTGCCCTCAGTCGTGTGCTGTTTATGTCCTAATCTCCTCTTCTTATGAAGACACTAGCCAAACTGGATTAGGGCCCATCCATATGATCTTTCAGTCACTTCCTGAAAGACCCTGTCACCAAATAGAATCACATTCTGAGGGCCGGGGATTAGGATTTCAATATGTACGTGGAAGGGGTATGATCAAGGGGACATAATTCTTCCTGTAACAGTCACACACACTTTCACATAAGGAAGGCTAAAATTCCTAGATAGCAAAGCAAGCAGCAACCACCTGAAGGTGACAAATAAAAACCAACCTGTGTGGCTGAAGACCAGTCCCCAAGTTACTACATTCCAAGTGCCTGAGGGCAGAAAAGTTTACAGATGGCTTATCCTGCAATATGACTGCTTCAGTGGCCGTTCTTCAAGGGCTAATTACAAATGCAAAGCATCACCGAGGCTCTCCTGCAGGGGTTTCAGTGTGTTGTGAAAAGATCCATGTGGATGTGTGTGAGTAACAAGGTGTGTGAGTGTGAACGTACGAGCAGAAGTTTGTAGATGTGTGACAAGTGTGTATGTAAGTGTGAGAGATGGTGAATGTGACAGTGTGAGCAAGAGTGTGTGAATGATGAGTATGAGAGTGAGGGCATGGCATGACCATTGTGTAAGAGAGCGTGTGTGATGATTACAGAGAGCTGCATGTGAATGTGTATGAGTAAGAGAATATGAGCATTGGGACCAGCAGTTAGCGTAATGACTATGTCGCTGGACTCCCACATAGTCGACCGTGGTTCGAGTCCCGGACCCGGCGGCTTAAACTCATGCCGGGCGCGTGTGCGTGCGTGCCCAAGATCCCAAGAGGAGAATGGAGGAGAAGGGATTGCGGCGTGGCCATCCTCCCTGGGGGGTGATTTCCTGCTTTCTATCTCTCTGTCTCTCTCTGTCTGTCTGGCGAGCGCACGCGCCCTATAGCAAAAAAACTCTCCAAAAAAAAAAAAAGAGAATATGAGCATGTCTGTGTGTGAACAATTGAGTGTGAGAAGATTGAGCATCTGTATGAGAGAGCGTGATTGTCAGTGTATGGTTATGTGTGTGTATGAGTAAGACTGTGTGACTGAATGACTACGAGAGTGTATAACTGTATGAAAGCGAGAGAGAGAGTGTGTGTGTGTGTGTGTGTGTGTGTGTGCACATGTGCATGTGTGTGTCTGTGGTGCATGAGCAGGTTGCCTGAGTCACCTTTTACCCCTTTTCCTAGTGAGGGGGAGGTCTGCTAAGCCTTCTATGATGAGGAGGCTCATGGAGAGAGGAGCGCAGCCACAAAACAAAGGCCTGCAGTCCCAGAGATGGAAAGACATGCATGGGTCCAGGTGCTGATGTTCAGGTAGAAGCTGCAGGAATGGGACACTGAAGTCAGTCTCAACGTCATTTCTGGGTATGGGTAGACCCTCTTGCTCACAAATCATAGGTTTTCCCCAACCTCTATTACTGGAGGACCGAAACCAAATGTTAAAAACATTATGTGTCGCATCTAGATCGCTTGCTTTTGTGCCAATTTATTCCTCTCAAGGTGTCCTCCTTTCTCATGTCCTGGAATTTTATGAAATCCCTAAAGAGAAGGTGCAGCTCACTCCTTCAACACACACCTCCCTGGGATCCTTCCCCTGGCAAGCTCCGGTGTTTCCCTTGGCACTGGTCACTTATGCAGCAAGATACATTTTTACATTTTCATATTTTATCTTATTCACTCTCTGGCTCCTCGGCTGCCATGAAAACTCCATGAGGGCAGAGAATTTTTTTTTTTTTTTTTTTTGAGAGAGGTTTTTTCTATAGGGCACGTGCACTCACCAGAAAGACAGAGAGAGACAGAGTGACAGAAAGCAAGAAATTGCCCCCCTGGTGGGATGGCCATGCCTCAATCCCTTCTCCTCCATTCCCCTCTAGGGGTCTTGGGCATGCACATACACGCGCCCAGCATGAGTTTAAGCCACCAGGTCAAGGACTCCAACCGCAGTCGGCTACATGGGAGTCCAAAGACATAGCCATTACGCTACCTGCTGGTCCCAAGGGCAGAGAATTCTTGGCCACAGCTTTTCACTGCAACATCTCCAGAGCCTTAAACAGTGCCCAACACAGAACCCGTGCTTTGGAAATAGTTATACACATAATGAGTACATTTAATGAAACCTTAATATGTTCTGAACACTCTGCTAAGGGTTAGAAATAAGAAAATTAAGGACATCTCACCCCTTTCTTCAATTCATTGGTTGAGGTAGGATTAGATTTACATGCAAATGATTAGAGCATGAGTAAGGGCCAACAGAAGTCTACAGAATGATGTGAGAAGGAGAAAGGGTGTGCCTTGCATTGAGCCAAGAAGCAAGCGTCTTATGGGAGCCATCACAGAAACCAGGTATTTGAGGATCTTCAAGGACAAGGTGAGCTGAGCCTTTTACCTGAGGCTTGCAGATACAGGAGTAAAGAAAGAAGCCATCCAGGAAAGGGTGTGGGCAGTGAAAAGGCAGCAGTGAGGGAACAGCAGGGCATGGTCATGGAGCTGCAAACCCTAGTGTGTCCAGCTTTTGACTAGATCAAGGAGTAGAAGGAGTGGGACCAGAATATTAGGACTGCATGCTACCCGAGGACTGGGGATTTTGTTCTGGAGAAGCCTGGGAGACTTTTAAAAAGCTTTCAGGCTGGATCAGCAGATAGCATAGTGGTTACATTGCTGGACTCCTACATGGCCCACTGCAGTTCAAGTCCTGGACTCAGTGGTTTAAAACTAACATCAGGAACATGTGCATGTGTGCCCAAGATTCCAGGAGGAGAATAGATTGTGGCATGGCCATGTCCCTGGGGGTGATTTTTGCACTTTTCCTCTCTCTCTCTCTCTCTCTCTCTCTCTCTCTCTCTAGTGAGTACATGAACCATAAGGCAAAAACTTCTACTAAAAAAAAATAAGATAGATAGATAGATAGATAGATAAATAAATAAAGGTTTCAGGCAGATTTGGCCCAGCAGTTGTGATAAAGCAGAACCCAATCTCTCCCTCTTTCATTAAAAAAAAGGGCTTTGAGCAGATTACTAACATAATCAGGTTGCCCATTATGGCAGAAATAAAGGAGAGATGAGAGGGAAAAGACAGGGAGACTGTAACAGACTCACAGGGCAGTGGAAGAGAGGAGAGGATGGAGTCAACACTCAAAAAACAGAAACCACTGTGCTGGGTGACTAAGAGGGATGAAAGAGTGAAGAAGAAAGTGGGGTCCAGGAAGTGTCTGAGCTTCCGGCTTGAGCAACTGGGATAACAGTGGTACCATTAACACAGAGAATAGAGAAAAATGGGTGGAAGGTGTCATAGCCAATAATCTGAAATGGTTGAAGGAATCCCATGGGACTTCAAGAATTCGTTTCTATCTTCAGAATCTGCAAGGGCCTTAGGACTGTCATCATCCCCAATTGGAACTAGCAAGAACATCATTTCTTCCACCTCGAGCATCAGCATCCTGCCTCCGGGTCCACTTCCATCTGTGTACACCAGGTTTTCCCTCTGTCCTGGTTTCAAGCTGAGCCTGTTTCCCCGCTGGTCTTGGTGCCTTTCCTGTGAAGCTAGCATAAACCTCCACATTTTGTTGCCTCAAAACCGAACACAGCACAGCCAAGGCATCAAGGAGTCACCACAGCTGTTTGTAGACTTGAAGTGCATGTAGCTGAAGACTTGGAACGAAAGCTTCACTATAGATTAAAGCCTCATTTTATTTATTTATTATATATATATATATATATATATATATATATATATGTAGTTTGATATCTACTAAAGAATTCCAGGAGCACCAAAAACATTAATGGAAATAAAAATAAAAGCAGTGGTTTCTTCTAATTATAAGAGGCCCTGCCCTCTCCTTGCTTACTCATTCAGGTGTCGTTATTTGAACCCTGCCTTTCAGGTAAGTTAGGAGCACTTGCCGGCATAAAAAATCATCGGGGAGGTATAAAGGCAGAAGGAAATGAGATGCAACCCTGTCCAGCTTCAGTCAGAGACTCTGGGAGAGCTCAAGTAACCAGGAGAACTGAGAACAGGGGAAATGCATATGGGCAGCTTCCCTGAAGGGAGGCCAGGCAGGCTTAGCACACCTTAGGGTACACAATTCTCTCCTAAGTCATAGGAGACTCCAGCTGAGAGAGAGACTGTCTTCTCAGATGGTCATACTGCAGAAAGACAACGGTAAACATTAGCAAGACTCCTTATGAGAGAGAGCAGATTGAAGACAGTATGCTGCTTCATTTCCCTAGTGCTCTTTCATTGCAAAAAAAGGTTCCTAGAATCCTCTGCAGGACTAAATAATGAATCACGTAGGAGAGAGCAGATAAATTCAGGATGAAGGAGAGGCTGCTGACAACAGGCATATGAGAGAATGCTACCGGAAAACTGCAGAGAGGCTACCCCATGGCAGGAGCTGGAGAGTGCAAGGTCCTGTCATAGCAGTTGGGGAAGATGAGGAGAAGGAATCTGAGGACTGAGGAAACTGGGGAGAGGAACTATGAGAGCAGCTGGAACATCGTTCTGTGAATCATGAAGTAGCCCTATGGATCCCGGGCATGCGGGGCAGTGGCCTAGCTGGACACATGGAGAGCTTGCTCACTGACAGGACCTTTTCTCCACCTAGATCATTGACATTAGAAAGGTGGGGGGCAGCAGGTGGTGTGGTGGCTAAGGCACTGGATTCCCACATGGCTGATTATGGTTTGAGTCCCAGACTCGGAGGCTAGAAAATCACAACAAGTGAATAGATAAATAAATGTATGTTTAAAAAAAGAAAAAATAAAAGAAAGGTGAGCAGCCGTCTCTGTCTTCTCACTCAGGGGCCACAAAAGCAAAATTCTACAGGGCTCAGGCAAGCCATACAAGTGAAAGATCTCAACCAGGTATAGGAAAAATCCATTTACCTGGATCTCACTACTGATAGAAATGTGCAAACAGACAAATATTTGTCTACTGTCACGAAATCTTCAGTGAGAGAGGATGAGGAAAGACCATTGACTGTTGGAAGACAACTGAATATTAAGGGAAAGGTGACCTAGAGGGTCCATGCCAAGCACCCACCCTACAATCCAAGGTCAGTGTAGGAGACCGTGTGCCTAGCGGCTCCCACACTGATTTCAAGAGAGGCCATACTAATTTTGATATAATGCCTGCTGGTGTTAAAATATATAGTTTTTTAAAAATTATATAAATAAGGGGCCAGCTGATGGTGTAATGGTTAAGTCGCTGGACTCCCACATAGTTAACCATGGTTTGAGTTCCAGGCCAGGTGACTTAAAACTCACACTGGGCACATGTGCGTGTGTGCCCAAGGTCCTGAGAGGAGAATGAAGGAGAAGGGATTGCAGCATGGCCACACCCCTGTGGGGTGATTTCTCACTTTCTCTCTCTGTTTCTCCCTGTCTCTCCAGCGAGTACACACACCCTATAGCAAAACTCTCTTCCTCTCAAAAAAAAATTTTTTTAATTATATAAATGGGCAAGTTGCAGTCAACCTATAAGAACTCAATTGAAAATCTCTTGGGACCAGCAGTTGGTGTAATGGCTATGTCACTGGACTCCCATGTAGTCCACCGTGGTTCGAATCAAGGACCCGGTGGCTTGAAACTCACGCCTGGTGCATGTGCATGCGTGCCCAAGATCCCGAGAGGAGAATGGAGGAGAAGGGGCTGCGGCGTGGCCATCCCTCCTGGGGGTTGATTTTTCACTTTCTGTCTCTCTGTCTCTATCTTTCTGGCGAGTGCATGCACCCTACAACAGAAAACCTCTCCAAAAAAAAAAGACAAGACAAAACAAAACAAAACCTCTGATAGAGGAGGTGATGGCAGCAGATGGTGTGACAATTAAGGCACTGGACTCCCACAGGGCTCCCACAATTTGAGTCCTGGGACTGGTGATTTCAAAATCAAACTGGGCATGCATGGCCAAAATCCCAAAATGATCATGGAAAAGAAGAGATTGCAGTGTGGCCACCTCCCCGGGGGAGGAAGGGTGATTCCTCACTCTCCGTCTCTGTCTCTCTTAGGCAAGCACACGTACCCTATGGCAAAAACTTAAAAAAAAAAAAAAAAAAAAAAGACCCAAAAAACAAAAAACCTAAAAAAAAAGCCTCTGATTTAGTCCAGTGTTTTCACTTTATAGTCAAGGAAACAAGCCCATAGAGAACGGTCTTGCCTCCTATCCATACTGTAATTTGGGGCAGGCCCACAGCAAGAGCCTCCATCTCCCAGGTTCAGATTGTCTCTTTCCCACTGTTCTAGGGCAGTTCCCAGGTGTCTCAGCCTTCCTCCTGACTCAGTCTATTTTGGCCCCTTATGCTGCCCCCTGGCTGTCAATGACATGGCTACATCACCCCATTCAGGAAGCATTCTGTGGGCCACACCTTTTCCATCTGCCCAAAGAAAACAAAACTTACCCATTCCTTCAGGACCACCCAAATATGTTCACAACCCAATCCCCCAAACAGGTAAGTGGTGTCTGATTTGGAAAAAGGGATAGCCGGGACCAGTAGTTAGTGTAATGCCTATGTTGCTGGATTCCCCATGTAGTCGACTGCAGTTCGAGTCCCGGACCCGGTGGCTTAAACTCACGCCGGGCGCGTGTGCGTGCGTGCCCAAGATCCCAAGAGGAGAGAGGAGGAGAAGGGATTGCAGTGTGGCCATCCCCCCCTGGAGGGTGATTTCTCGCTTTCTGACTCTCTGTCTCTATCTTTCTGGCGAGTGCACGTGCCCTATAGCAAAAACCTCTCCAAAAAAAGAGAAAAAAAAAAGGGATAGCCAAAATTAAGTTAAAAGATGTTGAGATGAAATCATTCTGGGTAATTCCAGTGATAAGTGTCCTTATGAAAGGCAGAGGACAATCACACAGACAAAAGAGCAGGTGGCAATGTGACCTGAGAGGCAGAGGTTGGAGTGATGTGGTGATAAATCAAGGAATACTGGTAGCTACCAGATGCTGGAAGAAGCAAGGAATGTGTCTCCCCTTGGGGCCTCCAAAGGAAACAGTCCTGCCAACACCTTGATTTCAGACTTCTGGTCTCCAGAGCTTTGCGAGACTCAACCGAATTATGTGAAGCCACCTTATTTACAATAATTTGTTATACAGCCACATGGAACAAATAGAGGACCATTTCTTCTGCTAGGAGATAAGAATTTTTTGTGAGACCAATGACTACCTGCATTGGGCACTTTATCGATCTCAGATAAATATGTTTTGCTTTTGTTTTCAGACAGATTTTTGCTATAGGGCATGTGCACTTGCCAGACATAGAGAGAGACAATGAGAGAAAAAATGAGAAATCACATGCCCTCCTCCCTGGGGATGGCCATGCCACAATCCCTCCTCCTCCATTCTCCTCTTGGGATTTTGGGCACACACACTTATGTGCCCAACGTGAATTTCAAGCCACTGGATCAGGGACTCGAACTGTACTCAGCCACATGGGAGTCCAGAACTTTAACCACTATGCCACCTGCTGGCCCCAAGCACATATCATTTAATAGTGAACTTCTACAGCTCCAAGGAGGAGTTCTGATAGTGGGATTTTTTTTCCCCGATTATTATAAAAGATCAATGTGATGTGTGTGTGTATATATACATATACATACACACACATATATACACACACATACATGTATATATACACACATGTATATACATACACACATCACACACATACATATATACACACATATGCATACACATACACATACATACACACACACACACATACTTTTATATTTTTGGACAACCAAGTTTCTTAGATTTAATAATTTAGGCTAAGTGGTGGCAAACAATAGTAACAGAAAGAGTTGTGCCTGGTGCACAATTCTGTGATTTGGGCAGAGATATACAGAAGGCAGATCTTCTTTTCAGGCAGTGTTCTACAAATATACACCACTGTCAGATGAAGGCTTTGCTGGCTTAAGTGAGTAACCGTGAGGGAAATTCCAACTGCTCATGTGCTGGTAACACCCTTGTCAGTGCTCTGAGAACAACTACACCAAGTCTGGATAAAATGTCTTCACACTGACAGAGCAGAGGTAGGCTCTAGGTTGGCCTAAATGGAATAAGATTTTTGAGTGAAAAAAGTTTAAGTAACTAAAATTCTTTAGAAGGAGATTCCGACCCAGAGAAGTAAGACCTAAGCATGAATTTTAAGTATTAAACTTGAGCACTTAAGTAGTTATTAATCTCTCTGAGCCTCATTTTCCAAATCTGTAAAAGGTAAGTATAGAAATAAACTTGTACATAGTATGTGGGACAGTATCTGTCACACATTTGGCTCCCAATAAATTGTGATTATTAAATTATTGTAGTTGTTGTCATTGCTGTTAATTGTCCTTGGCTCATTCCCTGCTTTGTTATACAAAATTTCAATTCAAATACTGAGTAAGAGGCTATCATAAAAATCATTCCCTCACCAGCTTAATATATATCTTTATAGTTATATAAAGAATTACAATTTCATACCAGAAATGAGCACCCTTTCAAATTATCCTTTAAAATAATTTGCTGCAAAAAGACATAAATTCACCCCACGTAAAAAATTCTTTCAATTGACTTAGAGATGTGAAGGCAGCGTTGTTACAGGAAAAAAAAAAAATCTATAAAGGCTGTACTCATTCATCCACCAGATATTTATGGAAGAATGTCTCCAGAATCAATGCAAAGTACAATAATTGCCCTAAGAGCTATGGGGAAAATGCCATGGGAGTATAAACAGAAACACACAGAAAAGTTAGTAAATTAAAAAATTAAGTGTAAGTTCAGAAGAGGGAGAATTCCCTTTCAGTAAGATATGGGGTCAGAGGGGAGGACAAAAGATGGGAACGGAAGTCCAGCACAGGGAGGTTCTATGGAAAAAGTAGCTTTCTGGTTGAATTTTAAATGAGAGGTCAGATTTTGATGTGGGGAGCAAGGGTCTTCTAGCCAAAACAGAAGGAGAATGAAAAATTGTAGGTGCCTGTGGGAAGCAGTAAATGAGTCTATTCTGATGGGGCAAAAGATATATAAAAGTGAGTATTTGATTTAATATCAGGAAGGTAGGTAGGAAAGCCCTCAAACACAACTTGCACATTACAGACCTTATTGGTTAGATAATGGTTGTCCTTAACATCCTTAGTAGAGGAAGATGTGATCCAAAGTGGGCATTTTGTAATTAAGTGTATAGTCTACACTGATGGAAATGGAGACAGACAGACTAGCTAGGAAACCATTTCCATGTTCTAGGCTAGAGAACAATGAATAATTAAATGGGGAGGGCAAGTGGAATAAGAAGAGAGTGAAAGACAATAGAGAGTTAGCCCAGGGACAACCAACTGCTTAGATGTGGAAGGCCAAGAGTGGAAATGTCAAGAATAACACAAAAATTTTGAATCTAAATGCCTGAGGAAATCTTTGTAACCTGAATAAGGAAGATAGAACAAACAGTGAATTTTTATGGAAGAACCCTTATGCTTAGCTTGGAATGCACAGAGATACCCATCATGCAAAAAAAAAAAAAAAAAAAAATGGAGTTTAGAAGAACTTCTGGTCCTGGAGAATGAGAAGGATAGAGTTCTATGTAAGGTAATAGCAAAAAGCTTTGAGAAAGCTTAAAATTATAGAGAGGCCAGCAGATGGCATGGTGGTTAAAATGACAGGATCCCACATGGCAGACTATGCAGTTCAAGTCCTGGACCCAGTGGCTAGTACAAGGCGCATGTGTTGGCGTGCCCCAAATCTGAAAAGCAAGATGGAAAATAAGGGACTGCAATGTGAACATGCTCCATGGAGGGTAATTTCTCACTTTCCCACCGTATTTCTTTGGTTATACATGCACCCTGTGGCAAAATCTAAATTAAAAAAAAAAAAAAAGAATATTAAGAAAAAGAAAAAAGAAGAAAAAGGCAATATCTACAATAATTTATTGAGGATAGAATTAAGAAAACATGCAGAGAAACGACAGTCTGAGAGACAGGAAGAAAATAAAATGAAATCAAGGTCTCTGAATTCACCTGGTTCCACAGAAAAACAGAACCAACAGAATATATGGATTTAGATATAGATATATGAGAAGGCATTTATTATAGAGATTGGCTTGTGTGATTATGGAGTCTGAGAAGTCTTACAATAGGACATCTTCCTTGGAGAGCCAACTCCTTCCCTGGTTTAGTCTAAGTGCTAAGGCCTGAGAACCAGGGAGCCAATGAGATAACCCTCAGTATGGACTGAAGGCCTGAGAAACTGCTGAAAGTTTCAGAGCACAAAGGTCAGAGAACCTGGTTCTGATTTCTAAAGGCAGGAGGAGAAGGATGTCCCAGCTCAAGAAAACAGAGAGCCAACTCCTCTCTCCTCTGCACTTTTGTCTTATCCAAGGCATCAGTTGATTGGACAGTGTCTCCAACCCCCCATGTTGGGCAAGGGGACATCCTCCTTACTCATTCCACTGATTCAAACACCAACCTATTCCAGAAACAGACATATTCAGAAATAATGCTTTACGAGCTACCTGGGTATCCCTTAATTCAGTTAAGTTGATACCTAAAATTAACCATCACACACAGTTTCTTAAGTCTTTGAAAATGGAGAAGATAGAGATACTTTATAGACCAAGATCTTAGAGAAAGCTATGCTTTTGCCACTGTTTCCTGCTTGGGATCTCTAACTTATCCCACCTCTTCCCAACCTGCCATTCTCAATTCCTCCAGGAGGCTTAGTTTTCTTCTTTTTTCCTTCTTCCTTCTTCTCTTCTTTCTCTTCCTCCTTCTCCTCCTCCTCTTCCTTTCTCCTCCTCCTTCTTCTTCATCTTCCTCTTCCTCCTCCCTCTCTCTCCATTCCTTCTCCTCTTCCTCCTTGTTATTCTTTTTGGTGGCTCTTTTCTTTTTTAAAAAAAGAAGTATTTTATTGAAGTTTATTTATTATTATTTTTTAATTTGATGAGAGAGAAAGAGAAAATGAGAAAACAAGTTGCCAGGTATGGGACTTGAGTCATGATCGAGCTATGTGGGAGTCCAGTGCCTCAACCACCATTCCACCTGCCAGCCCCTAGATGACTTTCTTTTTTTAATTGCTGGAGGGTGTGTATACGAGAAAGAGAGAGAGGGAGAAGAAAAGAGAGAGAGAAAGCAGCCCCCAATAAGGCATGGTTACATCACAATCCTTTCTCCTCTATTCTTCATCCTGTGGGGATTGTGGACACATATGCATACACTCCTAGAGTTTTATTTTTTTTTCCAAGCTGCCAGAACCAGGATTCAAACCACAATTGGTCATGTGAGATCCTGTTCCCTTAACCACTAGGCTATAGGACTGGCCCTAAGAGGCTCATCTTTATACACTTCCTCTGTAAAGTCTTCCCAAGTCATGTTCTAAGAAAGTCCTTTTCTCATTTTACTACAGGATTCTCATTCTGCATTGCCATTGCCTGGGTCATGTGGTCACATGGTAGGCAGTATAAATGCTTGCTGATGGTACCAGGACTGGTACTGAGGGTATAAGAGAAGGATCTCTCCTTGGTCAGTAGGAGACTTTCCTTTCTCAGACAGGAGAGTAAGGAAGACCTCTAGGCTCAGTATTTAGGATCTATCTTTTCAATGGCTTCAAAAATATTTAAGACCTAAAGTAAATAAATACTGTAAAATATTACCAAAAAAAAACCCTGAAAAATAATATCTGCACAAATTACTATACTAAATAGCCAGCTGTAATTCAAGTCAAGTCTTCCATAATTAAATATATATGTGATTTAATGTGAAATGTGGGTGCATTAAATACATACATAATAAAAAACATGCTTGATGATATGGTTTAAGTGAGGTATCCAATAGTATATATAAGCACAGAATGTGTTAAGACTTAAATCATTCTGGGAGAAGACCACGCCAAAAATTCTGAGGAAGAGGAGAGAAGCAACAATGTATGGTTTGCCGGCTACTTTACCTCATACGCATCATTGAAATAAAATTCTCTGTTTGTGATAAAGGCTGAGAAACTAACCCTATATAAATATTCTCTTCCCCAAGCCATACTAACCTTGTTTTAACCTTCGCTTTAACCTTGTTTTTTCCTTTCGCTTTTTAATTTTCCAGAGGGCGTGTGTACTCTTCCCAAGAGAGATGCAGAGAGAGATGGAAAATAAGAAAGCATCCCCCACAGGGAATGGTCACACCCCAACCCCTCCTCCTCCATTTCTCTCTCTTTTCAGAATTCTGGGCATGCATGCACGCAGCTCTGCATGCATACAAAACCAACTTGTCTTTTAAGCTGCTGGATCTGGGACTCAAACCACATGTCAGCCATGTGGGATCCAGCCACCTTAATCGCCACTCTGCCAGCTGTCCCCATCCTTAGTTCTTTGTAGTAATGACTGGCACAGAGGTGGGTTACCACTCTTCTTCTTGACTTCGAGGAATGGAGAACAGCCATCTATTATCCTAGCAGTCTAGGATAATAGACTTTAGCCCAAACTTCATAAACAGGCATTTAATTCTTCTAAAAATTTAAATAATTAATAAGCAGATGTAGACAAAACAAATGTTCAACATACCATGAAAAATCATTATGGTGTTTTCAGACACAAGCTATGACTTGCCATGCAATCAAATGTTCCTAGTTGGGAACTCCCAGCCTTTAATAAACCTATATACTTATTGCCTTTATGAAATGAAGTGACCAAGTAATAGCAACATGGCTGCTGAAAAGATACCAGGCCTACATGGAGCCCTCGAGGGATTCTACGGAGTGAAGAAGTCAGTTGAAAATAATCAGTGCCTTTTCCCTTAAAAATTTTTCAATGAGTTCTTTATTAATTTCAGATTTAAAAATTATTAAAAATGGAACTACATGCACAAAATATAATCTCATTTATGAAAATGACAGCCACAAATCCTATTTCAAACCCAATTTGCAATACGTGGAAGTTGTTCATGAGCATCTGAGTCATATTAGGATATTCTTGTTAAAATTACTGCAGTCTGTGGAGAAAATGGACTTTCTGCAGTATTCCATAGGCACAAAAATCATAGGCTTTTTTTAAAGTTAACATTCAATTTTCTAAGATATACTGCTGGGTTTTCCAAATATTGTATATTTAAATAAAATATGTATCATATATATTAAATGTATACAAATGTAAATAATATATATATTTTAATATAATTATGGTATGGTAAGTTTATAGTACACATCTAACATCATGTTGATTTCTTTACATATGCATTTTTCTCTCTGGTTATTTAAAATAAAAATGCTCATTGGTGTTTTATTAACATATCTCTAAAAAGAGAAAGGCAGAGTCAACTGCCTTCCCTGGCAATTAACTGTTTTCATATTATTTTCAATTTTTCATCATGAAATTACATTTAGGAAAAGAAGAAGCTATGAGGGTGGTAGTTGGGTGGGTGGGTGGGTGAATATTACAAGAAACACAGTGAAGAGACAAAGCTGAAGGTGGAACCCAATAACCATTTTGAGAACTAAATACAAGGACAGGTCTCCTTTTTGGAATAATCAAGCATTACCTCGACCGCGTGCCATTCTGGATATAAAGGTGTGATTTGGACTCTCTCTTCCCTAAAAGCACACCAAAGGCTCATGAAGGTATGTCAGCCTCTTCATACCCACTTGGAGTTGGCAAAGGGGCACCTATCAGCAGGATGACAGGGAGAGGCAGGTTGCAGTCAGTAATTGCCCCATCTGCATGTTAATGGTTCTCTCTGCTGACTCCCATTTTGCAGAACTTCTATTAAGGATCAACAGGGTATGTCTCAGGTACTTACTGTGCTTTAAACTACTTACAGCCACTTACACAGGGAGGAAGAACTTCTTTTGTAGAGACCAAGGTATTACCTTCTTTGGGTGAATATGCATTTTAAGGATTATGTATTAATGAGAGCAGGTAAAATTCAGTCTTTTGGATAGCTGACTGGGTTTGTAAATACAGGGACTTGAGGTACAAAAGGAAGATCTTAATTAGGTTGCTGATTTGCATAATTGAATTAATCACCTTGGTGCTTCTCTTCACTCTGTAAAACTGGCCAGACCATAGAGGAGAGTCTGCATGTCAATAAGAATGATGACACACCCTGACCCTTCCTCTGCCCAGTTGACTTCCAGATTACTTTGTTGTCTGCTCTGTGGTGAGAAGGGTGTGCTCAGTAGATTAGGACACTGAAGCTTTTTCTCTGGTGTTCAGTTGGGGAAAGAGCAGAACCCTTCCTTTTGTCAACCTTTAAAGATATAGGTCAAACAATTTAACGTAAGAGATTATTTGGGCCTGGTAAGAGTTAAAAACTCTTCAGGCACAGATTTGAACAGTCTTGCCATGCGCTCAGAGGTCTTATAATTTTCAAAGTTTTTAAAGGTAAAAAACATAAATTGATACGTAAATGGAGATTACATTAGCTCTTTTTTAAAAAAAAGAATTATTTTTATTTAACTTTATTTATTTATTTTAATTTGATCATAGAGGGACAGAGTGAGAAAGAGAAAGAGAGAGAAAGTGAGAAAGCAAGCCCCCCGGTTCTGGATTCAAACCGCAGTCGGCCACGTGGGAGTCCAGCACCCTTAACCACCATGCCACCTGCTGGCCCCTACATTAGCTCTTTGTCAAGAATTTAGATTGGGGGAACCAGCAGTTAGCATAATGGCTATGTCACTGGACTCCCACGTAGTCAACCGCGGTTCGCGTCCCGGACCCGGTGGCTTAAAACTCCCGCCGGGCGCATGTCTCTATGTCTCTCTCTGTCTAGCGAGCGCACGCGCCCTATAGCGAAAAACCTCTCAAAAAAAAAAAAAAAAAGAATTTAGATTGGTACAAGCAAGTTAACAAGATGTCTTATTGAAAGGGGATTGAATAATTCAAGGTATACAGTCAAGCGCTTTTCCAGAGTCAGGAAGAAAGAAAAAGTGTGACAATTCTAATGGTTAGCTTTTAGGTCTGCATGTCCTTATAACACCATCACCAAGTGAGGTACAACTACAATGCTTTGGAGGGATTACATTTACTTGAGAAGAATGTGTATTTACAATAGCAGGGTTAAAAGTTCAAACACAAGGCTAGCAGGTAGTGTGAAGCTTAAGGCACTGGATCCTACTTGGCTGACTCTGAAGACCTGACTTGAAAATCACAGCCAACATGTGTGCACATGTGCCCAAGATCCTGAGAGGAGGATGGAGGAGAATTATGGGGTGGCATTCCCCTGGGAGGTGATTTCTCTCTCTCTCTCTTTCTCTCTCTCTCTTTCTCTCTGTCTCTGTCTCTGGCAAGCACCTGCACCTATAACAAAAACTAAAAAATACATAAATAAATAAAATTATGCATGGAAGATCAGTGACTATGGCCCAGTCTCTCAAGCCCTCTGTGCAGAGAAAGTTTATAGAGGCAAAAACACAAATGGATAGAAGATTACATTAGTTGTTTGTCAAGAATTTAGATTGGTACAAGTCTCAAACCATTGTATTATATTGTATTGTATTGTATTGTATTGTATTTCTTTACATAGTCTTGATTTCTTGAATAAGCTCATTTAACTCAAAGACAAGGTATGGTGGGAAGCCAGAATAGAGAATGAGGCAGGAGTGAGGAGAGCAGGCTCTGATATAAAGCCTCATGGCTAACTAGTTACATAGCACTAATCAACCATATCACCTCCCCAGCCAAGGCACATTCTTAATTAAAATGTCAAGTGAGATCAGGATGAGGGTCAAGGGATGGGAGTCTGGGTCAAGTTAGAAAAATTTCTTCTTTACTATCACCTCAATACACTAGCCCAAGGAACACTCATTCAGATAATGTCCTTCATGTGTCATATCACTGGTGCTCAGACCCTCCCCTTTTAGTAGGGAGAAATAGGAAACCATGAGTGTGGAGGTCAGATGAAGGTTTAGCAATAAAACACAATGATCTATAAGACAATCCCATACTAGAAGGTTCTGGGTTCAAGTCTGGAAACCCTCCCTGAGCATGTAAACACATGCAAGCCCATGATCCAGGCTAATTCAAAGCTGGGGGTGGAGAGTAGTGTCAAGACTCTGATGGTGAGAGTGATGCCTCTCTCTCTCTCTCTCTCTCTCTCTGTCTGTCTCTCATGCTTATGGAAGAAACAAATTTTGAAAAATCACAAGGTTAAAAAAAAATAAACAAAGTCTTCCCAAAGGCTGTTTGGTCTATGGTTGCTGGGTTGGAAAACTGAGGTAGAAAAAGGGCTTTTGTACAATTTACTTGGGGGCAATCAGACTTCAAATTTGCAACACTAAATAAATAAGGTACCCTCAAGGAATCTTAAGGAACAAAAGAAAACTCTAAGGAGGAAGATGGATTTGGCCCTGAGATCTCAATTTGTTGCAATTTCAAGCATTTTTTTAGCCCTCAGGACAAAGAAAGTGATACATTGCAACTGTCAAAACAAACAAACTTAGTTCATTTTCTTCTTTATTTCTTCTTTCCAAGCAGAGGTGGAAGGACATGTTGCTAATTTCAGAGAGGACTGATGAGAAAAAGTAAAGTTTTAAATAAATAAACTCAACTAATTAAATGATTGTAGCATAGTACAGACATGATCATGGACACAGTGGAGATCACGAGGCCATGCAGATACCCTAGGTTTGAGTAACTTGTATGTAAGATTGTTGCAGTAATCATGTGCAGTGTATGAAAAGATTATAAGGAGAGACTAAGTCAGTGGGTGGACACAAGGCCTAAGTATACTGACTGGTGTATACCTTAGGGAAGAACAGTGATGTCTAAATTATCAAAACTGTGTGTGTCCTGTCAGTGGCTGTAGCCTGTACACCCTAGCATTATTCCCAAGGGAGTGATAAAGGAAAATTCATAGCAGACAGACTTGAGCTTTTTCCTATGCCAATTACCACATTACCTAATTTTAAAGCTTCAGTTCCTTTATCTCTATAAAATGGAAATTAATAGTAATGCCCACTTCATAGTTTGTAAAGATTTAATAAAAATAATGCATGGGAAGCTTTAGTAAACTTTAGTAAGAGCTCAGTCACTCATAGTTTTATCATTCTGTTTTCATGTCACACATATTAAGACAGTGAGTTAAGCCAAGAGTAACATGACTGGTTTAAGGAAATACTTGTACTTCTTTACCTAGAGGCATAGGCACACAGGTGGAACATAGATGCGGGGGAATATTGTTTTGTGAGTTGGTAATCACTCTACTAGATGAATTCAGAGACTGGTTGTGCTTAAGCATGATAATTTAGTGTGCTTGAACAGGCTACAACACATTTTGGCAAATTACCATTCATTTTGGCCTTTACATTGTCGCAGCTCTCATGAAAGCATGGTGTTTGTCAGTCCTAAGCTTTGGATGAGTCTCTTTTGAGACAGAGAGCCATGGCTGGTATTCTTTCCAACACAGAATATGATGAATTTCTCAGCATGATCTATTTGAACTGCTAGAAAAGTAATTCAAAGGGTACATGAACAGGATTCATGTGATCCAGAAAATACATAAATAAATAAAAAGGGAGGTCCCTCTCCTATGTTTCCTTCTGGTGAGCTGAGGATTCTCTTCGCAGGGACCATATCCTGACAACAAAATACTGATTAGCTGACACTCTGATTATAGAAATGCTGGAAGGGACAGCATATGACTTAAGTATTTTACAAGAAGCAGCTTATACAAGGTTAAAGAACACTGTGCCAATTATAAGTACATTTAGATTATTATTATTTATTTCAAAGATAAGAACTCATTAAATGGGCAGTTAATGGACTACTTCATAATTTATCTCTGCATCATCATTAAATTCGAGAGTGGGTTTGTGTATTCCCTTAAGTACACTGGAAGGCAAAATAGTTTCAGTTGTTTTTGTATTTACTGTTGTTATTTTTGTTTCACTAGTAGTTAATGAATTATTTCTAATGAATTATCAAAGGCACTAGCAATATTTGGGCTCTTTTTTTCCCCGCTAGCTACCCCAAGCATAGAAGACATGAGATATTCTGCCTTTTTTAAATGTGTAATCATTTCTTCTGTCCTAATTTCACCCATCCCACTTCAATGAAGGTTACAAAAAGGTTGAAAGTGGCAACCAGCTGAGGAGAAGGGCTGCAGAATACCATGCCTTTTCCTGCTCTTTCAAATCCCTAGAGGAAGGAGCCCCATAAGAAATCAAATGAGCCCCCACCTTGATTCCTTTGTCCTTTTCTGTACATCTGCTTAAATTAGCTTTAAGTTCCTTGAGGGTAGGAATAAAGTCTATTTTCAAACTGTACCCAGGATCTAGCACCTTGCTTAATCAATGTTAAATAGTAACAGTGCATTTTAATTGGCCTACTTTCAGAGCATCAGATTAAATTATTCTGCTAATTAATTGGTTGATCTCATATTTCACTTATATTGTCAGGTTATTATTTTTCCCTTTAGGGCTCAAGGCACCACTGACAGTTCAAGTACTTCTTCATTAATTACCCAGTCTTAAATTTCACATAATTTTATTATAATTGTTTTGATACCATATTTACTGAGCACTAGCATGTATCAGGAGCAGGTAAGAACAAAGAATTAGTTGCAACCCTTTTCACTGATACACACATCAGTCCGTTACTCAGAACCCAGTGGAAGGTGTACTTGGCTTGGCAGAGCAAAGCCTTCAATTAGGTTTAATTGGTCAGACATTAAACTAGTTTCATGTAAGTGATCAATAAACATTTTATAACATTGGATCAAGTTTCTTTTTCGCTAGCCAAACGTTTCCTGTTAATTGACTCATCCTGACTGCTCTAGATGGCTGTGATATATAACTAAACCAATCACTACTTTTTAAGAGGAAACTAGGAATGCTGATCATTTTCAAGAGAGAAGGAAGCAAGAGAAAGAAGGATTTGAAGAGCAGCACAAGCCAGACTGTTAAAGGAACAGTGAGTGTTTAGCTTAGAAAACAAAAAAAATAGGTGGAGACATAAAAGCTCCACATGATATTTAAGACACTTCCATGAATAGGAAATGGGTGAATATTGGTTAACAGAACAAAGCCAAATGGGTGGTTGAGGAAGGGAAAGAAAATGTTGCTCAATACAAGAAAAAACTAAACAAACTCTTAAAGTAATATTATATCCCCTTGTTGGGAAGAAATATTTGACAGATGGAAAAATATAAAGTTCTATGTTGAATTAAATAAATATAGGGAAAAAAATCATATTCCCTTGTCATTAAAAAAGGTGCTAAAGATACTAGATTTTTAAAATTCAGTAAACAATTATGAATGCCTAAGCTGAAGATACTTTCATAAGTAGACCTGGTAATGTCTGCCAAGGAGCTTAGGCTCAGTGATTTGTGTGTGTGTGTGTGTGTGTGTGTGTGTGTGTCTGTGTGTTGGTGGGGGGGGGGTTAGCTGGGGCGGTAACGGAAATAAGCAAGTGAGTGTGCCCCAGGTAGTGAAGAGGTGTGCTGGGATGTCAGGCAAGTGAGGTCAGAGAAACAGGGGAGGCCAAACACGGCAGGGATTTGTGGGGAGGGTAGAGTTATTTATTTTTTCAAAATTTTGCTACAGGACATGTGTATCTCAGAAAAGACTTTTTTTTTTTTTTTTAAATTTTGCTACAGGGAATGTGCATTCTATCAGAGAGAGAGAAAGAGAAAGTGAAAAAAACACCCTTCATTTTAAGCTAAGTACATAGGGACCCTTTGGAAGGTTTTAAGTAGAGAAGACATCATCTGATTTTCATTTTTAAATGATTATTCTGTGAAAAGACCAGCAGTTGGCACAATGGCTATGTCGCTGGACTCCCATGTAGTCAACCATGGTTCGAGTCCCCAACCTGGTGGCTTAAACTCACGCCAGGTGCATGTGCGTGCGTACCCAAGATTCCCCCAAGAGGAGAAAGGAAGAGAACAGATTGCAGCATGGCCATCCCCCCCTGGGGGGTGATTTCTTGCTTTCTGTCTCTCTTTCTGGTGAGTGCACGTGCCCTATAGCAAAATAAAAACAAAAACAAAAAACAACAGAATCAAAACAATAACAAAAAAGTAACCTCTCCAAAAAAAATTATTCTGTGAAAAAGTGGTGCTAAATTAAACCTAATTTATTAAAAAAAAAAGATTATTCTGTCAACTGTGTGGAGAATGGATTATAAAGGAGGAAAAGAATGGAAGTAGAAATACCTTCTAGAATGAGACAGGTGAGTCATGTGAGCAGATAGTTTTGGGGAATGTACCGGAAATAGAATTGCTGTTGCATAAGAAGTGAGGGATGAAAGGATCCAGGATCCATCTATCTCAAGGGATACTTGAAACAGAAATTCCTGCATTGAATAGCAGATTGGAAATGTGGTCTTCACAATCCTTTCTACCCTGAGTTGTTTAATCTTATGGGAAACCTTGAAGGTAGCAACTCTATATCCTCTCTCTAAATCTTGCTAATACTGAAAGCACTTCTATGAGCACCAGCACTGAATATAGGACTGAAAGAGAACACAGCCTCTATGAAGGCAGAGATGTTCTATTGTTTTCTTAGTTTTACCCCTCGTACTGAGACCATGCCTGTTAACCAGAATCTAATAGATATTTGGTAAATGAACAAAATGATGAGAAAAATCTATCAATGTACATTTTCTTTAAACTTGGAGTTGACACTCAAACTAGTTCATTCCCACTAGATCCTTTTATTCTAATGTAAAAGTTGTACTTGGTGACAAGCAAAGAATAAACAATCACTTACATATCAAAACTCAGCAGTTGAAACAGGTCAGAATGCTCTTTTAAAACTGACAAGTCTTGAGGTCTCCTTTTTGGTACAACTATACCAAGTCTTCCAAATGAAGAATAATTAAATAAATAAATAAAAACAGTGGGGACCAGCAATTGGCATAATGGCTATGTCACTGGACTCCCATGTAGTCAACCGTGGTTCGATTCCCAGAACCAGTGGCTTAAACTCATGCCGGGCGCGTGTGCATGTGTGCCTAAGATCCCGAGAGGAGAATGGAAGAAAAGAGACTGTGATGTGGCCATCCTCCCTGGGGGGATGATTTCTGACTTTCTGTCTGTCTCTCTCTTTCTGGTGAGCACACGTGCCCTATAGCAAAAACCTCTCATAAATAACAAACAAACAAACAAACAGGAATAAACACCAAGCTACTATTAAGTAAAACCATTTGAATGACATTCTTGTGCTTTAAGGATACATGGGATATGTGGACAGCAGAGAAGCTTTTGCCCAATATACTGTTAACCATGGGGTTTTTCTCTGACCAGGCCCTTCAATAAATGTCAGTGGATTCATAACATGTAAATTCATTGGCGATAAGGAAAATACATTCAATGTGGCTGTGCAGTGTACCCTGTGAAGTCTGCTATTCTTATGGTTCTCTAAGAATCGATTGGTCATATCAAGCTTTCTATTTACCTGCCTTTAAATCATTCCAGAAAAATTGCTCCCTCGTTTAAATAACTTATGTTCACATACATAACTACGCTGTGGGCTCTGAAGTTGCAACAATGACCTTTCTGGTGCTTGGTCTGTGCTTGGTCTTCCCATCTCTTTCTTTTACTCACTGGACCATTTCCTTTGACTCATCTACTCCATACCATTTATTTGCCCTTCTTGTCCTATGTAGCAGAGAGGGAAACAATGACAACCAAACAGTTTATTTTATTCTCAACAAACAGAAATAGTTGCCAAGGCAACTGAGCCAGAGAACTCCTGCATCCAACCATCACAGTGTGAAGTGAGTCTCAGGTGAGGAGATGGCCTGAGGGGCAAGGAGGATCCTTCAGGAAAAAGCTGACCTGATAAAGGAACCAAGAAGTTGGCATTCCAAGCAATGACTTTTTCCCTTTTTTGATAATGCTCTGAAACACACGCAGGCCTGGTAGACCAGACAGAATTTCAAAGGGTTCTGTTCAATTAGTTCAACTACAGATACGTCAGAATGTTGCACTTCTGGGTTCAAGCAAAGGAGAGACGTTTGGGTGAGGATTCACAAGGAACGGAGATAGGGCACTAAACACATAAACACACAGTGTATACTACACATAGGAGGGCTTGTATTCATGTGTACAATGCCTTTTGTTTAGAACCGGTATGCAGGGCACAGACATTACCCCCTAGGCTTCCAAACACCCCTGTGAGCTGAGGATCAAGGACAGGGATTATTTTACAGATGGGAAAACTGGCACTTGGAGGCAGCATATGTGCCAAAGCCCCTTCAGAAGGCAGCGGCACAGCCAGAAACAGAATGCAGGTAAAAATAACAACAATAAATTTCTTTTTTTTTTTTTTTTTTTTAATTACCTGTTAACATTTTCCCTGCTGGATTGAAATTTCACAAAATGCTTCTGAAGAGTCAGAAGTTTCCTTTCTCCTCAACAACAGTGAGTTTGCACACTCTGAATGGAGCTGCTGAGGCCCTGACACTATGGATAGGGGATGCAGGGTAAGCTGAGGGCTACATTTATCAAACTGTGAACACCAGGAAGATTTGCAGTGCTCTTGAATTCACTGCCCTGGTATAATGGAAGTACTTTTAGGAGATTCATTTTGGTACCTCCCAACCATGTGGATGCTCAATCTAGGAAACTTAATCAATCAAACAAATGTTTATTGATTGCCTGCCATGTTCAGACCCAATGCCATGAATGAATAATAAACATTACCTGTGGTACTCACCTGATGTGAGTACTCTGTATCTACCACAATGCCTCCTGCAGGAGACATGCTAAAAATGCATAATGAATGATAAGGAACAGAAAATCTAAATTAAGACTCGATAGACAGCAGCAGAAGAGAGTGTATTAGAGTTGTGAGAAAAGCAGAGGGAATGGTGACCTGAAGTCAGGAGAGCCTTCACCACAGAGTAGGGCTTGAACTGTTTGTCGGAGGTTCAGTCTATGAGATAAGATGGTGTCAGTCCCTTAGGGCTGGCAGATGGCGTGGTGATTAAGTGTGCTGGACTTCCACATGGCTGACTGCAGTTCGAGTCCCAGACCTGGAGGCTTGCTTTCTCAATTTCTCTTTCTCTCTGTCCCTCTCTGGTCAAATTAAAATAAAGAAACAAACAAGCAAATAAATAAATAGCTAAATAATTTTTAAAAATACGTGGTGTCAGCCCCACTAGACCTAAACACATATAGTTTCACAATACTTCATATACACATCATAGTTAGGACTGAGCACCTTGTCTTATTTACCTTCAAATGACACCCCTTCACTATACGGGGTCCTTCTGAGCAGAAACCATACTCTATTCACCACTGAATCCCCAGTGCCTGGCATATAGTAGGTGATCAGTAAAAGTATGATGAATAAATAAATCAGGAATAAAGAAATGAACTAAAACAATAACAATAGTGTAATGATGAAGTCTAATATTCTGTGCAGCAAGAATTCACACTTGTGGTAACTAAGTTCCCACACAGTAGAGAAGGCCAAGATTTTGGTGAGTTTGAGTCTTGGCTCTGCCGCTAACTATCCTTGTGGTCTTAGAACAAGGCTCTAAGTCTCTGTTTTCTCATTTATAAAACATGAGTGAAATAATTATATTTATCTCAGTGGTTTTTGGTAAGGATCAAGTTAAATAATGCATGCAAAAACACTTTGTGAAATGTAAAGCAGTATACAAATCTCAGTCATTTTGCCATTGATAATATAAGTTAGCAAACTATTAATTTATGTCATCCATGGCATACTTTTCTCACCAAAGTACTGTAGTAAATCATAGGCCATTTAAGGTTGGATTAGTCTTTTCTTAAGATAAATAAGTTAAGCTTTAAAAAAAAAAGATTTATCCCAAGGCCCAACAGTCAGGAGTAGAACCTTGTATCAGAGTCCTAACCTGTGCTTGGCCACTGAACAGCTCCTAGAAAATCCCCCTAGGAGCCTCATCTGATAAAGATGGAAACTACATAGCTGCTTGTCTCCTCATCTCTGTCCTCATCACTCAGTGTCACTACATCAAAGCAGAATTGGAAACATTTCTTCATTTTTTTGTCTCTATCTTTACTCAAGGCCAGATGCTATCTCTTTTCCCTAATGACTGTGTCAACACTTGGCTAGTCTCCCAGTTCAACTTCTCCTAATCCAATCTGGACTCCGTAGTGAAATCATATTCCTCAAGCACAGAACAAGTAGGTAACTTGCCCTTTTCAGACACTCAAGAAGCCCCCTTCACAGAGTGTGGAGCCTCTTAACGTATACCCTGACACTTTTGTAGCACCCCCGGGTTAGGTGAGAGCAAGATTATGTCAAAGTCATCACTCTCTTTGCATAGTATCAGGCCCAAAGTAGCTCCTCAATACAAATTTATTAAATTATAAGAACCATAAAGACCTCTACTGAGCAATCACCCTCCCAACCTCTCCTAGTTGTCATGCACAAGCTCATAAATTCCCAGTCAACCCTACATGTACAAATTCCATGGAATATACTCTATGATGCTTGAGGCAGGCAGCACTCCTGACAGTGGGTGGTTACTTAGGACATTTTCCCTTTCCCCACCTCTTGTCCACTGGTAGCTTTTATAAAAAATGTCAGAACAAAAACGAAATCATTTGTGTCAAGGAAGGTCATGGAGGGGGTGTTTTCTCAAACTAGCATGCCCAATAATAAGAATTATTATTTAGAGAACTCTGCCAGAGGTCTGGCCTTATAGCCTAGTTGTAAAATGAAGGATCCCACATGGACAACTGCAGTTCAAATCCTAGCCCCTGTGACTTGAAAAGCAAGCCAAGCACTTATGTCCATGTGCCTCAAATCCTGACAGAATGGAGAAATGAAGGAGATGGGATTGTGGTGTGACCATATGCTATTGGGGGTTGCTTTCTCCTTCTCTTTTTTCCCCTCTGTCTTTTTGCATCTCTCCGGTGACTGTATATGCATCTGGCAATTAAAAACAGCAAAATAAAAAAGTAAAGGACTCTGCCAGAACTATAACCTTGCACAAAGACCACTGCAACCTGACATAAGGACTACTTCTGCAAGGACATCTGCCCTCAGATTGCCTTTCCAAACTTGAACTAACGCCACCATTGCTACTGATTCTGGTAGCCAAGGATAACTGACCCAGAGCAACTGGTGTAATCCCTTCTCCTGACTTCTCTCCCAATTTTGGTTCTTTTCTTTAAAACCTGCCATAGGATTTAAGACCTCTGTGTGCATGTTTGGGGCAACCTGAATGTGTTCATCTAGGCTGCATGCTAGATAAGTCCTCCAACTTGTGCCCAGGTAAACTCATTTCATTTTACAAGTCTTGCCTCAGCTTACCTCTTATGTTGACACTGTACTCTTATTCACGTCTCTCCCCATCCACCACCTTCCCTGGCTTGGTAGCAGAACCCCTCTTTTCTACAACCCTTCTGGTTACACACCCTGCATGCACTATCACTACACTTTTTACCTTACACACTATACTTTTCACTACCCTCACAGAACCACTTTCCTCAGTCTTCCTCAAAAACAAAGTCCTTTTCCCAGTTAGAACTGTGCCTAAGGTCCCCTTCCATACCTGCCCCATCAAATGCCCTGACTATGGCCTCATCCATGTGCTCTACTTAGAGATGGAATTCTCTAGCAGGGAACAGGTGCTGAGTGCCTGTTTAAACAAATCTCAGTATTAGGTACCAAAGAAGTTACCTGGTGTGTAAGTTTTAGTCCCTGCCTTCTGGGAATGCTACAGTGTAGCTGGTGATAGGAGAATTATGCATAAAATAATACCATGGCTTACAAGGTCTTTATATCTCCAGGCGTTTCTCTCTCCCTTCTGTATGATATATTTATACTGCTGAAGCCAGCTGCCCACTGGTTGTTTTCATGTCTATGTCTCTTTTTCACTGTGCTTGTTGGTGAATGTTTTCCTGAGTGTGTCACTTATGCTCAGAGATATTTCTGTACATGTTTCTTTATGTATATCCAGGCTTCTCCACCAGAGCATACACTGGAGGGTTGTCATTAAGTCCTTTCTATCACTCCACAGATCGCTACATGCAATGGCTTTTAGGAAGTGGTAGTGTTGGAGGTCTGAAAGAGGTCATCTGGCCCAGTTGCTTCTCTCTCTCTCTCGCGCGCGCTCTCTCTTCTCTCTCTCTCTCTCTCTCTCTCTCTCTCACACACACACACACACACATACACACACACACACACCTGAAGATTTTGAGCTGAAAATTGCAAAGCCACCTCTTCCAGATGTTAATAAACCCATACCAAATTCTTTGGGATGAAGCTACTCCACACCTTAACATGACATGAAACAGGTATGATGGGCCACACAAATGGCCAGATTACTCACACTTTACTAGTTCTTCAATTTTGCTATAGTACCTAAGGCAGTATTAGTGAACCGAAGGTGGTGCTAATATGCACGTAATAGGCAATGCTGCCATCCTGTTCTTCATTGAGTGTCTAGTGAGGAACAAAACCTCTCAGCCTCAACTATACTTCTATGCACTATGGATTTCATGAGATCGGGAAGTGATGAATCTTGAAGTGATGAAGGACAGGACATTTAGCCATATTGGAAAGTGAGAAAAACCATAATTGGTGCCTTCCATATGTAGGCCTCTGTGGTCAAATGCAAGGCCTAGTAGTTTGACAGAAGCATTTAGAATCTGTTCTTAATTGACTTTGCTCTAGACATGTCTGTTTTTTCATGTTGAGGGGAAAAAAGTGGGTGGTATTCTTTACATTCAGATAGGCCCCTTCTGTGGTCCTCCCTGAAAAAGCAGAGAAACGATTCAGGGAAGAAGAAATGAGTGTAGATGTGCTACCAGAATCCTGACCTCGTTCTCTCCACTCAGCCCTACCTGGTCCCTTGTCAAGGTCAGGCCATCTCTGTGTTCCATTCCCAACCTACTCAGAGCTAGCCACTTGGATCATGTGCTCACAAGCCAATACTGTAAACGCTGGAGACCATAGATTTTAAAACACATGGCTTTTCTGAAAGTGCCTGAAAAGCTGAGCTGTAAATAATTAACACCCAGCATGTAAAACACGCTATCCGAACAGTGGGATTTTGGCTCTTAGGAGATTCTCCTATAAGTCTCCTAAGTCTCCTAGGGCAAGATTCTTTGCAAAGTCATCTTCAACTAAGATAGGAAATCTATTTGAGAGAAAAGGAAAAGGCATAGATAAAGGCAACTGGGAGTAAGAAAGTCGCCTCATTTCCCTTTTGGTAATGTGGGCTTTCTATACTGTACATATCTCCAGGCTGGTATTTTGTTTAGTCATTACAAAACACTGCAAACAGTGAGATAAAAATTAAAAGAAAAAAAAAAAAAGAAAGCAAAGGGAATTTTAAAAAATGGATAAAATATAGACCAGAAAATAAAAGTTCAGAAGGTTTTCCAAATAAATTACAAATGACTAAAAACAATTAGACAACAGAAGAGTTAAAATTTAGGCTTAACATTCCAACAGTTGGAAAAATAAACAGAAAAAAAAAGATGAAAAAAGAAAGTAGAGCAAAACAACTGGTTAGAACACAAATAGAAGCCCAGAGCTATGAAGGTAAGTGATGTAAGATTACGATAAAGCTAAACCCCAAAGATAAACTTACAGCTTGGGGGAAGTGGGACTGAGAATCAGTGGAAACAAAGAACAAGAGTGCGATAAAGGAAAGGAAGGAGGGAAGAGGCAAGAGGGAAAAGAAGAAAATGCTGGTGTGAGGAAGATAAGAAGAGGGTCTGAGGGAAGTGTATTGAACCTTCTGGCTTCTGAATACAGAGTGGGCTTCTGGGTCACAAGTGGTCCTGTTGTATGAAGACAAAGGTATTCAGATTATATGCAGCCTTTTCTATCTTTTTATTATGTTATAATTAGTTTTTGCTATAAGGTGCATATGCTCACTGGAGAGAGAGAATTCACTCCCTTAGAGGTGATGGTCACACTGTAATCCCCTCTCCTTCACTCTCCTCTCAGGATTTTGGGCATGCACACACTTGCACCCAGCATAAGTCTCAAGCTGCTAAGTCCAGGACTAGAAACATGAAATTGGCCATATGGGATCCAGTGCCTTAACCTCCATGCCACCTGCTAGCCCAGCCTTTTCTGTCTTAGCCTTCCCTTTGGCGTGTTCCTAGAAATTTCTGCCCCAATATCAGCTTCATTTTCACTCAGCCTACAGAGAAGGGAAAGGAGGCATAGATCTTCTCTTCACTCTTTCCCTCAACCGGACAATAGATATCTAACCTCCTCAGATCCCACAGCCCCAAGAGCTCTGATCACATTGCCTTTTATCAACATCTCTCCTCTTGGTTCCCCATCAGCCCCAAGAAGACTGGACTGAGAGTCAGGAATCTGGTATTCATGACCCAGCACTACCAGTAGAGAGCTGCCTGTTTGCTATCAATCTACTAACCAGCCTGGCTTTCACCATCATGCCTGATGTTTAGATATTATCTGTAATAGAATTGTACCCAGCTCATCAGAAATAGTGCTGGAACAAGATGATGTTTTTATGTGGAACCCTTTGGATCTCCCTGTCTTTCAGAGTCCTAGCTACTCCCTCTATTCTCCCCTGGTCTTGCTCCTATTTACCACTGGAGACTGATTTGGCTAGTCTCATATCTCCCAGTGACTCTATAACGACTTGACCCTGACTTTTTGATAGGGACTGAGCACAAGCCTTCTGATTCTGTCACAAACCTCAATGTCCCTATGGTACTGATCTCAGTTTTACATAATGCTGGCCACAACAGCCTCTATTTCTTGCATTGATTATGTACATGGATTCTAATCCCAACCAGCTATCGTAAAGCACTGGTTATGAGGGAGATCAGCAGAGTGTGTTTGGTTCCATATAAACTCATTTTGACTGCAGGAAAACCAAAGCAAAATCCAGGCTATATGGATAGTGAGTCAGGGCATGCTCCTAGTGAGGTGCAGCCTGATTCATTTCTGAAATCAAGACACTCACACTGCTCTTGTTCTTTATTCTCGACTAATTCTTTAAAATGTAAAGATAGCACCCTGGAAAGAAGTTATCCTGGTAATAACCCAGAGAAATCTGGGAGACAAGAGAGGTTTTCGTTAACATTGAGGTGATGTCCATCTAGGGCTGTCACACCGGACGTTACTTCCTGTCTCTTCATCTTAATAATGAGTCTCCAGAAAACTCCCTGAGTAATGCAACAGAAGCAGCACACCTGTGATGCTGCAAGTGACAACACAGACTGATTTCCATGTTGCTCAAAGCACACAATATGCTGTTCTTGCAGCACAGCATCGCCTGAGCCTGTACATGGAAATGACACTGGAGAAGAGATCAGCTCAAAAATATTCCGTCTTCCGCTTGATAAACTGAATTTGCAGATTAGATTAGATTCCATGTGCTGGATCCAGAGGGACTTTAACCTCCTTCTTCCCCCTCCCCCAGTGACTTGAGGCTGGAGGTAGGAAAGTACAATTTATCAGAGTCAACTGTGAAGTATTGTTTTAGGGCAAGGAATCCATGGCTTAAACCCAGTGTGTAAGAGCCAACAGCTCCACTGAGAGGCTCAGGCAAATCTTGGGTTTGGCTTCACTCACTCGCTGGGACACTAAAGCAACCTCCTGATAAATGCTGACCTCCTCTGGAGATCTAGGTCAAGGTGGGGGAGGGAGTAGCTTTGTTCTCTAATCCCAGTGCTGGTTATTTCTCCTGGGGTTGGATTAGTGTCCTTTCAAAGACAGAGCCAGAAAAACAGTAATCAGTGTGTCAGGTTATCAATTGAGGGCTTACAGCTTTATGATTTACAGAAAAGCAGTCACCCAAGGGAGGACTTAGAGAGAGATGCAGCTTCTTTTAAAATCCCCAGGCCTTCCTTTTTCCCAGCAGCACTGAATCTCAACTCTCAGAATAGAACATACAGGCTCAGACATTTAGAGACCACACATGGTTGCCCTGTGCGAATTTGTTTGAGGTACGATTATATCCAGGTCACATAAGAGATAATTCAATTGAGTTTGGTACACACGAAGTTGACACATGAATCAAGCTTTTGACAACACCCTTGTTTCAGTCTGTTGTGTGGTTACAGTTACAGAAGTAACTGTAATTTTGAAAGAATAGAGGTTTATTTGCCTCATGGTTTTGGAAGTCCAAGTTTGAGAGGCTGCATCTGGTGATGGTCTTCCTGCTTGTGGGTACTTTTTGCAGAGTCCTGAGATGGCACAGGACATCACATGGTGGGACAGGGCAAACATGAGAATCTGCGTTTTTCATGAGTATCTAATCAGGGAGGCCCAACCTTCATCCTAATCTTTCCCCCAGAGTCCCAGCCCATGACATTATAGTCAATGAAGTTTTTACCCTCTTACTCTTTTAACAATGGCTCACCAAATCTCCATATGTGACTTTTGAGGGGACATTTTCCAAGTGTAGCAACCTCCATTCCTCACTCCAGGTAGACGTCACAGCTGTTTCTCAGCTTGGAGTGACTGAGGAAGCCAGCGCCTTTCTGTCTCATTTCTGGAGTGCCAGTGCTTTTCACAGATGACAGAGTCTCAAAATTCTCTCAGCCTCTCAAAATTCAGCTTGGACAAGTCTGTCTGAGAATTCCTTTGAACCTCTTTTTTTGTGGATATGAGAACAGCCAATGACTCTGCTGTGATTTTGGGCTTTTGCGAACATACAGGGAGGGCTTTAAAAAGTCGATGGAAAGTGGAATTAAAGTATATTTTAGTGCAAAGAAATTTTTTCAATACATGCAGTTTTTTTTCTTACTACACATTTTCCATAAAGTTTTTTTTTTTTTTTTTTTTTTGAGAGTTTTTTTGCTATAGGGCATGTGCGCTCTCCAGAAAGAGAGAGGCAGAGAGAAAATGAGAAATCACCCCCCCAGGGGGGATGGCCACGCCGCAATCCTTTCTCCTCCATTCTCCTCTCAGGATCTTGGGCATACATGCACACACGCCCGGCGTGAGTTTAAGCCACCGGGTCCGGGACTCAAACTGCGGTCGGCTACATGGAAGTTCAGCAACATAGTCATTACACTAACTGCTGGTCCCTTCCATAAAGTTTTTGAAGAGCCTATGTATCCTCAACTTTTGGCATCTTCTTTCACTATCAATTACTTCATTCATTTTGATGCAGTTTTTCTGTAATGACCATTGAATTTGTTTTCCTTATGAATCTTCCCTCTCTTGGAAACACTACCTGAGGCTTTATAGTTCTCCTCCCTGGTCCAAACACAGGTCCTTTCCACATACAGGGCCTTTCACCAGTCAAAATAAAGCTCTCAGTCTCTTAGCACAAGATTTTAACAACCCAGTTCCTACTTTATGAATATCCTCCAAGTGTAGTAGGTGAAGGGTGGGGATTCTGTATCCATAAAAGTAATGAAAGGATGGAAAGACTTGCAGAAGATGAAAAAATGGTCAAGATAAAAGGAAAGGACACTTTAAAAAATATCTGTGACTAGAGAGTAAAATGCCAGACTGTGCGTACACGTGTACATTAAATAAAACTTTCAGTGTTCTTACTAAGTCACAGTGATATGGAGTGATAGGAAGAACACAAGAGAGGTGGAATCAAGGATAGCACAAATTTCAGTTTCCCACAATACAAACTAGAGATGATTATTCTAGGAAGCCACATCAATGAGAGAACATTATTTCAAAAAGGAAGGAAGGAATGAAGGAAGGAAGGGAAGGAAGGGAAGAAGAGAAGAGAAGAGAAGAGAAGAGAAGAGAAGAGAAGAGAAGAGAAAAAGCCAAGCAATTCAATTTGTTTCTACTAGCAGGAATTCAGCAAGAGTAGCCATGCGGAACAGAGGGGGCATTTATTTTGAGATGCATATATTATGGAAAGATCCATATGAGAGCCATGAATATTACTCCGAAGGCATAATTCTTAAAGGAGCCATCAGAGAGAATGGGCCATGGAACTGGATATTGGATATGCTGTTTTTCTAGGAGTACTGCGTGTGGACAATGTGATGAGGGCAGAATTATGCATTAAGATTGTTTGTACAACTGTTTTATTTTAAATGTCTTTACTCTAGAAATGCCTGCCTGCTTTAAAGCATTTCTTAGTTGCCCACCTGCGAGGCTCATCTGCTCTTGTTCAGTATCTAATAGGCATTCTAGGAAAATGTAACATATTTAGACTCCTAGAATTGTAAAGTTGGAGGAA
The DNA here is from genome assembly GCA_026018925.1 of Tupaia tana. Taxonomy (NCBI): domain Eukaryota; kingdom Metazoa; phylum Chordata; class Mammalia; order Scandentia; family Tupaiidae; genus Tupaia; species Tupaia tana. Next base: position 116,465,761 of record JAKSZU010000007.1, read on the forward strand.
ACCTTAGTGATGTCCTGATAACCCAATTCTTATTTAATAACATTATTTTTCCTTTCAAGTTATAAAATTAACATACACTCATTTCATTGAAAATGAAATAACTTATAATTCAAATATCAGAGTTTTGAATTTCTTCTCATTTTTTGTTGGGTGAAGGATGACAATGAAAATGTTTACATGTGGGCATAAATAAGCATGTGCATACACATGCACTAATGTATATTTTTAATATTACAAAATTGGGGGACCAGCAGTTAGCGTAATGGCTATGTCAGTGGATTCTCACGTAGTCGACTGCAGTTCAAGTCCCGGGTCCGGTGGCTTAAAACTCATGCTGGGTGCGTGTGCGTGCGTGCCCAAGATCCCAAGAGGAAAATGGAGGAGAAGGGATTGTGGCGTGGCCATCCCCCCAGGGGGTGATTTCTTGCTTTCTGTCTCTCTGTCTCTCTCTGTCTGGCTGGCGAGCGCACACGCCCTATAGCAAAAGTCTCTCAAAAAAAATTACAAAATTGAGATTATATTGTCAGCCTACATACCTAATAATAGATACGTGGTGTGAATGTTCCCATCCATTGAATATTCTTCAAAAATCATTATTTTTAAAAATGTTAGGTCAAATTTACATAACATAAAATTAACGATTTTGAAGTTAACAGTTCAGCGACATTTAGAATATTCACATTATTGTACAACCATCACTTCTACACATTTCAAAACATTTCCATCGCTCAAAAGTAAAACCTCTTACTCATTAAACGGCTTTCCTCGTTCTTTGCTCCCCTTGCATCTGAGAACCATCAATTTGCTTTCTGTCTCTGGACTTCCCTATTCTGGATATTTCAAATAAAATGAATTGATACACGATGTGACCTTTTGAATCTGACTTCATTCACTTTGCATAATGTTTTGGAGATTCATCCATGTTGTCAAATATATTAGTACCTCATTTACTGCATGTCTGTACAATTTGTTTATCCATCATCCATTTTCGGACATTTGGGGGGCTTCTTCCTCTTGGCTATTGTGAACAATGTGGCTCTGATCATGTGCTCTTATGCATTTGTTAGAGTGTTTTCAGTTCACTAGGTATATACCTAGAGTGGGATTCCTGGATCATATGGTAATTCTATGTTTAACTTTTGAGGAACCACCAAACTGTTCTCCACAGCTGCTACATCATTTTACATCCCGACCAGCAATGGGCTAGTGTTCTCATTTCTCCACATCCTTGCCAGCTCTTGCTAATTTCTGTTTGTTTCTTTCTTTTTCCATTGAAGTCAACCATTATATACATTACAGGGGGTGTGAAGTGGGAACTCATTGTGGTAAAATCAAGACTTTTAAATAGTTATGTGATTCATCTGTTCTTTTTCTTTTTTTTTTTTTTCATACTGTACTAACCAGTCTTTACCCTACTGTTGGCATTTAGGTAGTTTTGCAATTGCTCCTATTGTAAATGGCCACGCAATGAAGCCCTTACATAATATGTAACTATTTAATTAAATCTCATTATTTTTTTTTTAGCAAAAGTTTCTGGGAACAGTCACCTGATTTTGGAGGTGAAGAAGCTGGGTTAAAAAGAGCTGAGCCCAGAACTCGGGTTTCCCATACCCCAGTCAGTGCTTTCCTTTGATTTTTCTGATGAGGTTCATCATCGTTTCTTATGTCACACATATAGCAAATTGGAACTCAGCTACAAACAGGGAATTCTTTAGCATTGGGTCTGAAGCTCTGTGAACCAGTGATTCCAAAGTCACTTTTGATACTCTTTTCACTCATTCTAGTTTGTTCTTCATGGAAAAAGGGCTGCAGACATAGTAAAGTAAATGTTCACACACGTTGCTATACACTACATGCAAACAACAACTTGTACGCATAGCCAGCAACAAAGTCTACCATAGCTCCTCTGATTTTACACGTGCCACAAAGTCCTAGTGAATTGAATTCAACTCAGTCACACCAGATCAGCCGGCCTTCTGTGTCACTGCATTCTATCTCATTGTCTTCTGTGCTTGGGTAGGAGAATGACAAGTAGATTTGTACTGTCATTGGTAGACCTCTATTTAAGTGGTGTTTTCAATGAGGTTTGAGCTGGTTATAGAGTGAGATCCAATAATACATTTTGAAAATTTTAGTGAGATCCCAAGAAGAAATATATCCAGCCACATACAGTACATAAAACTACAGTCTGTTTCCCCTCTAATTGGTAATAAATGTAAATGTTTAGTTATGCCTGACTAGGGAGCTATGAACAACACATCTGTCTGACTGCTTTTTCAGTCTTCACAAGGACTACAGCATTTATACCATCTGTAGCCTATGGAGGAAGAAAGAGACAGGGAGAAAGTGAGACTGAAATTTAGAGAATGGATATTACTTGAAGTGAATAGGGAATTGATTCATTTAACAAATATTTATTGAACACCTATTATGGCCTGGGAACCAGGCAAGAAAAAGAATTGGAGATGATAAAGCTCTCCTCTATCTAGATTCTAAATCAATTGATGGAGTGAGGAGTCAAGCAAATGGAGATATAAATGTCAAGTTTATTATTAAAAACAAATACTGGAGAATTAGGCTTAGGTTGTGGTATTAGTGGCTTTCCTAAGAGTGAGCTCCAGAATAAAATGAACCCGACTGCCCAGTGAAGCACTACAGGATTGTAGGCCTTGCCCACTGGGGCTGTCTAGAAGAACAAGCAGGCCCTCTGCAGGCCAACAGTCCCAGACAAAAGAGAGGGAGAGGTGCAAGCTGCAGGCCAGTCTTCCTCTGAAACTCAGTCAGGTGGGGTACGGGGCAATGGAGAGAAGCTGGGACACAGACACAAATACTGTAGATCTCAGCCCCGTCTATATGTTAGTGCCACCTGGGAACTTTAGCAAAACCTAGCCTCAGTCCCCAGACCCAGAGGGTCTGGTTCCATTGGGCTGGGATTGGGTATATAGTTGTTTTGTTTTGTTTTGTTTTGTTCTGTTTTTGAGAGATTTTTGCTACAGGGCACGTATGCTCGCTAGAAAGACAGAGAGAGACAGAAAGTGAGAAATCACCCCTCAGGGTGAATGGCCACACCACAATCCCTTCTCCTCCATTCTCCTCTCGGAATCTTGGGCACGCACACACATGCACCTGGTGTGAATTTAAGCCACTGGGTCCAGGACTCGAACCACGGTCGACTACATGGGAGTCCAGCGACATAGCCATTACGCTAACTGCTGGTCCCAGATTTTTTTTTATAGCCCCAGGTAATTATAAATATGTATCAAGGGTTGAGAGGAGGCCCTGCCATCACACCCCAGCAGATACACTGATAAATAAAAGACAGTTCATACCTCCAGAATCTCTCACTCTCCTGAAAGAAGAGGTATAAAAATAGCCACAATGCTGCTTGCCAAGTGCCACACACACTCAGATGGTGGAGAGACCAAAGGCCTGCGGTCCAGAGACTTCCCAGGACCATGGGTGGTCTGTGTTCAGAAGATCCCCTTGGTAGCTATGGAACATGCAATAAGAAGTGGATGACTGAAAGGTTGCAATAGATCAAGAGAGAGAATAAAACAAAAAGGAAGTTTGTATCTAGGAACACAGATTGCTCATTAATCAGCATCCTCCAGGGTTCAGACATAGGATAATAAGCCTTCCTTCTTGAGAGCAGGCTGCTGTGGTCTGCCTGGGCCTTATATGTGGTCTCCAGTGGAGGCTGTGGTGCTGTGTAAAGGAGCTCAAGCTCCTTGGGGTTGTGCTGAAAAGGAAAAAGAGGATGAACATAAAATGCAGAGCCAAGTGCCTGGCACAGAGCCCCTGCCCCTGGATGTAGGGGCTATTGCTGTTACTTGTATTGAGAGACCTGGCAGCCATAGGAGCACAGATCATTCCTTGGCTTGTTTGCTTGAGCTGGTTCACCTGTGTGTAGAAGTGGAGCTTTCTATGGTTTATCATGGACTAACAGTTTCGCAGAAATTCACAGATATTTTACTCCACTTTTTTGGTCAATCATTAATAGTTGTTGGCAACAACAGTAAAATAAAATAAAATAAATAATGATGAGGATGTGGGGCTGGCCCTGTAGAGTCATGGTTAAGGGAGCTGGATCTCATGTGGCTGACCATGGTTTTAATCTTGGTCCTGGAGGCCGAAAAATATGCCAGGCATCTATGTGTGCATGCCCTAAATTCCAACAGGATGAAGAAACGGAGGAGAAGTGATTGGCCATGACCACAACCTCTGGGGGTGGGGGTGGGGTTCTCCTTCTTCCTTTCTTTCTGTCTCTGTTGAATACATGCACCATCTGGCAATTAAAAAAAAAATGCTGAGGATATTGAACATTTTATCTTAATAAGTTTTACTGATAACTTGACCAAACCAAGAGTCAATACCAAAATAAACATTTTTCACTTCATTTAATGCCCATAGCTACCCTTTGATATATATATATATATATATATCTCAAATAATTCCATTTTGCAGATAAGAAACTGAGGTTAGGAGAACTTCAATAAATAAGCCAATGTCAGCTCTTTAAGTAACAAAGGAAGGGCTTCCAGTTCTAAACAGGCTCTATTTTGACTATACTACAACAAGATACTACTGCCTTTTTTTTTTTTTTTTTTTTAAGAGGTTTTTGCTGTAGGGCGCGTGCGCTCACAGGAAAGACAGAGAGAGACAGAGAGACAGAAAGCAAGAAATCACCCCCCAGGGGGGAATGCCACGCTGCAATCCCTTCTGCTCCCTTCTCCTCTCAGGATCTTGGGCACACATGCACACACACCCTGGGTGAGTTTAAGCCACTGGGTCCGGGACTTGAACAGCGGTCGACTACATAGGAGTCCAGCGACATAGTCATTATGCTAACTGCTAGTCCCGATATTACTGCCTTTTGTCTTTAGAGACAAGGAGTTAAAGAAAAGCATGATTCTCAAGTGCTGCAGAGGCACGTGCTTATAAGTTGCTTTTGTAGTATAAAGAAAGAGTTCTATTTGAGAATTCTTGCTATGCTCTATTATCCAGACTAGACACTATTTTTCTTTTATAAATGTGAAGGTGAGAGTAAATTAATACTTCCACTCTTTACAAATTTATTTTCCAAGGAATCTATAGGATACCCTGCAGAATATGGAAAAATGAGACCTTCTGAACTCAGAGTCACTTTCCCCCCCAATTTAATTGCATTCCATGTCTCATAGATTAGCTCATTGTATGCTTTATGTATCCATAAATCCATGGGAAATAACATGAAGAATATTGGTTATAAATTCTTGAAATTTGCACTTGCATTTGATGGATAACTTTGACCAAATGAATGTATGAATGTTGGAGAAGATCGGTCTTGGTTGAATTCAAAAGGTGACAGAGCTGCTATGCTCTTAAGGATACCCTGGGAGGATAATGGCCTTTCAGAGCTGGAGTCTGACAGGCAGAAGAGGCTGAAAAAGGAAGAGAGGTGTCCTCATCTCTCCAGGGCCTGGTGACAGTGCCTTTTGTGATGACTGTAAGTACTCAATGGCTTTACTCATCTTAATTTCAAATTGATTCTTTATTTTGAATTAGTTAGATATTGCATGGTATCTGTCTGCTCAAAATCACTTGTTATCCAGGACTTCCTGGAGGTCATCTCTTGGCAGCACTTCTAGCTGACTTGCAATTATTTTCACTTGCTTTTTAAAGAGATATTTGACAAGAAAATTCACTCTAAAGAGAGACATGGTTACTACATATTTTTCCATGATGATCACAAACAAAAGTGGGGTCTCAGAGTAGCTTCTTTCCACTTAGCAGCCTCAGCTCAATCCAGTACACATTGATGGAGGTTGTACTCTGTGTAGGGTGATACCATAGAGATGCTAATGGTTTCAAGGATCAGTAAGACCTAAGCCTTACCTTCCAGGTGGAAACTTTGCATTAGGGACATAAATTACAAGCACGATGGAATTTCTATTGTTTAATAATTATCTACTGCTGTTAAATCATAGAAAGTTTCATTACCTCAGCCTTGGACAAATATCTATCATCCATCTTATTTAATATAGGTTTAGACACAGATAGAAAGGTGAGAGAGAGAGAGCATATAATTACAACTCGAAACACCCTAAGCCCTCTGAATCCTACTGCTAGTGTGTAAATATTATATTACCACAGAAATGTTTTTGAACACAAAGTTTAAAATATTAGGAACTATGAATGATGGAGAACTAAAATACATTTATTGTATAATGTAGTGGTATTCTGATATTTTAGGCCTCAGTTCTATCAGATTTAAGTTTTGACCTTTTAAACATTCAGTAAACACTTATGGAATACCTCCAATGTGCTGCCTCCTTAGCTGGGTCCTATGAGGTAAGCACAAAGATAAGTGAGAGATATTCCCTGGCCTTTGAGGAGTTATCAGCCCTGAGAGAAGGCCAAAAGCAAGTAATCTGAATAGAAAAGGTGGGTGCTTAGATAAGCAGGGGGCACTAGTAAATAAAAGGGGTTTAGGCCCAGGTGAGGGTTCAAGAAGGCTCCTTGGGAAGCAGCTGTTCCTCTAGGCTTTGAAAATGAGTGGTAAGTTAGGTGAAGAAGGAGTGACAGGAATCCCAGGTAGAGAGAAAAGGGATAGAAACATTTAAGAACACAAAAATGGAAAATTATCTGCTGATGATAATGTGTAGGGTGATTTCACTGACTAGACTAATATGCAATGTATTCATGCTGGGCATGCTCATCTAGTAAGCTATAAAGAGGTACAGTAACTAAATGCAAAAGGGTAATTTAAAAAAATGAAAGGAACATAAAAGGAACAGAGGACCAAAGTGTGTGGCATTTAGGGGGAATTCTTGAGATAGCTATTTTAGAATTAAGAGTGAGTCAGGAAAGGGTAGTTGCTGCTGGACAGGTAGACAGGTCTGGCCACAGGAGGCTAAGGACCCGGCCTGGGCAACCTCAGCTCCATGAACTGCACTAAAAATTGCTATGATTATAATGGAGAATGGCTCTTGTTCAAAAAAAAAAAATCAATTTTATTGTGTATATTTGAAGCTTATAACGTGTTATTTATAAAATACATATAGGAAATAAAATGGCTCTATAGTGAAGTGAATTAACATATCTATTTTGTATGTGATAAGAGTAGCTAAATTCTACTTATTTAACAAAACTCTGAAATGCAATACAATTTTATTACTAATAGCCTTCCTGTTGTTCATTAGCTCCTGAGATCTGTTCATACTACCTATCTGCTACTTTGTATGCTTTGACCCCCATTTCTCATCACCTCCCATTCCATTATGCCCTCCCTCCCCTCACCCTGATAACCACTGTTTTGTTCTCTCTCTGCAGAGGAAGGTCTTTCAAAAGCTCATAGAAAGTGAGTATTGTAAAAAAAAGTACAAATTAAAAAAAAAAAAGAAATCTATGCGTGGTTCTCAAAAAAATGTTTATACCGGGACCAGCAGTTAGCGTAATAGCTATGTCGCTGTACTCCCATGTAGTCGACCGCGGTTCGAGTCTCAGACCCGGTGGCTTAAACTCACGCCGGGCGCATGTCGTGCATGCCCAAGATCCCAAGAGGAGAACGGAGGAGAAGGGGTTGTGGCGTGGCCATCCCCCCGGGTGGTGATTTCTCGCTTTCTATCTCTCTGTCGCTCTCTGTCTGTCTGGCGAGCGCATGCGCCCTATAGCAAAAAACCTCCCCCCCCCACAAAAAAAATGTTTACACCAAAGTTATGTTGTACTTTAATCCTGGTGTCCAATTTTTCCATGAACTTTTTGAAGTCGCTTCATTTGCTTGCATTTTTTAAAATTCAATATACTACATGTAAATGAAATCATGCAATATGTTTCTTTCTGAGCCTGACTTATTTTACTTAAAGTTCTCCAGATCCACCCATGTCGTGGCAATGACAGGATCTCTTTCTTTTTTAAGGTTGAACAATATTCCGTTGTGTGTGTGCACATGTATTTGTAAGTACTGGTGTGTGTGTATAAAATTTTTAATTATGCAAGCAAGAGAGTGGGAAAATAGGGAGCTCCGTTTAGAAGGCTATAACTAAGAGGTTGTGAAGGCCAGAGCCAGATTGTGAAAATAAAAGTAATATTGACTGAGATGGAAAGTGATTAGATGTGATTATTAAAGAAGAAATACTAAGGAGTCTAAAATGACTCTGAAGTTTGGGGCTTGGGTGACTAGACAGATGGTGATATTTCTAGGTACTGGAAATAGAAGAGAAGGTTAGGGGGAGGGGAAGAAAGTCTAATTTGAGATATGTGTTGATTTTAAAACCAACAAGACAACTGGCAGAGGTGTTATCTTGGAACAGAAAACAGGATGTACAAGTCGGCAGTGTGGAGGAGAGGCTAGGGCTGGAAATATTGGCAGAGACCCTGTCTTTTAGTTCACCTCTCTGAGATCAGAGACTGGACATAGTAAGACAGAAAGTAAATAATACATGTTTAGGGCTGATCGTTTGGGGACTGTGGGGAAGAACTATTTGCTATAGGCGAGAAGAGTGAAGAAAATCTTTTAAGATTCTCTATGCCTTAAATTCTGCATTATAGAAAAGTACTTCAGACCAAGATAGGAGTTAGATGTTAATCCCAGCCTGAAAGCTTTTTCTTCCACTACCTATTTTTGGTGTCATTCAGTTTATTTTTACACACCATTGGAATTAACTTTGGAGAAACTTCTCTTGGAGCTTATCCAGGGTGGGTGGCCTGGATAGCAAAGTATCTGGAAATACTTTTATATGAGGATTAAATTAAACACTTAAAGAAGATATTTAGTGAAGAGGAAGACACAACACATGAACACACACATACAAACACACTCATTTTCTTGTAATAAAGGCAACTTCCAAATATTTAAAGGACCATCACCTAGAACAACAGATTTATTGAACATATCTCTGGCAGATCAATGAGTGGAAGCTTTATGTATTAGGGTTCACCTTAACTCAGAAATAATGATTAAGTATCCACGTTTTAGAGCCTCTGTCCTAGGTACAGGGATCTAGCAAGGAAGAAGATGGATAAGGTCCCAGTTCTCCTGAAGTTGATATTCTAGTGATGAGAAGACAGATAATCAACAAGATAAATTACTTTATATACTGATAAATACTGTGAGTAAAGGTGTTTAGTATAAAGAAAGACCAAGAGGAAAGCACAGGGTGGGGGAAGAGCTCTGGAGACTGAGTGTGAGGAAGACATTCCAAGAGATATTTGGGAATCAGAATGACAAGCAGCAGCCAATCATAGCAAGAGCATTCAAGGAAATGTAAAAACCAAGTGACACAGCCATAGCTCAAGAGAGCCTGGGCTGTTGAGGACAGGAAAGCAGGCCAGAGTGGCTGAAGGAAGGTGAGTGAGTAAAGTGGATCAGGTGAAGGAGGCTGGGTGGATGCAGAGGAAGCTCAATACAGGGCCTTTTTGGATTTTATTCCATCTGTGATGGGACACCACTGAGTAAGTTTTGAACAGGCATAATGTGGTCAGGCAGTAAATCATCTAAATTATACTTCTAAAAGGTCACTCTGGGCTAAAAGAGCACAGTGGCACAAAGTAACACAATGCTCTGCAAAATCATATGGGAAGGTACCAGGTTCTCATCCTGAGGTCTCCTTGTGCATCATGGGCTTATGGACCTGTGATCCTGACTAGCTGAGGCTACGGATGGACTGTAGTGTGATGACTGTGTTCGGTGGACCCTCTCCCCCACTATTTCCCTCTCTCCTGGAAGAAATAAATTTAAAAATAAATATTTAAAAGATCATTCTGATCATAGAGGATAGAATGGAGGGTGGCATGTTAACACTATTAGAATTCCAAGGGACAGAAGACAGACACTTAGAGCACAGGGGTAATGAAATATTTTATAAACAGAAATGGCAGGACTTGCCGATGAATTAAACACTATAGGGAAGGGGTCAGTGGGGGAAGGGAATCAAGGATGACTCTTAGGATTTTGGCTTAAATATTTAGTAGGATGATACTGCCATTTATTATGGTGGAGAAAAATGGGAAGAAGCAGGTTGTGGGTGGACAATAGAGGGAGCTAAAAATTATGTTTCTGGGGAGCCAGCAGGTGGCGTGATGGTTAGGGGCACTGGACTCCCACATGGCTGACCATAGTTCAAGTACGCACCTGGCAGTTTGCTTTCTCACTCGCTCTCTCTCTTGCTTTGCCCATCACTGGTCAAATTAAAATAGATAAAGTTAGATAAAAATAATTATTAAAAAATATGTTTTAGATATATTATGCTGAAGTTCCAATCTGACTACTCAACATCGTCTAGGAAGTTAGGCACCTGAATCTAGAGCTCAGGAAAGAAGTTATGGCTGGAGTAACTCATCAGGGGTCATCAACACATAGATGGCACATGAGCTGTGGAACTAGGGATAGAAGAAAATAGCAAAGAGAACTCAAGGGCCAGGTGTATATATATATATATATATATATATATATATATATATATATGTGTGTGTGTGTGTGTGTGTGTGTGTGTGTGTGTGTGTGTGTACCTCAAATCCCAGTGTGATGGAGCAATAGATGAGAAGGAATTGTGGCATGACCACATCCCTTTGGGAGTTGCTTTCTCCCTCATCTTCTCTCCCTCTGCCTCTCTCTCTGGTGAGTCCATGTACCCTCTGCCAAAATTTGAAAAAAAAAAAAAAAGGAAAGAAAAGACTTCAAAACTGGGTCCTAGGAGGTTTTAATATTTGGAGATCAGTTAGAGGAAGCAGAGTCAGTAAAAGGGTGTAAAAATTAGATTTGTCCCATGATGGATGGAATCCTCACAGAAGGGACCATGTCTCTCCTCTCTTAGGTGATGAAAACAACCAACTCCACCATCAGGCAAAGGTCACCCGGGCCAGGACTGACTCAAGAAGGGACACAGAGATGTTGATTGGCTGCTCAAGGCTTTGTCTCCAGACACTCTTGTAACAAATTGTATTGCATTCTTGGAGACTCTTTTCCCTAATTCTGGATCCTTGTTTGTAATCCAGGCTTCAGGGATGTTTTTCTTGTGTATTGAAGACTCTCGCCTCTACTCCAATTCCAATTTTTGCTGTCAGACCTCACAACTCACATCGTCCTGGTCCTCGTTAGGTGGGCACCTTGTCTGTTTTAAGATTAGGGCAGGCCTTTGTCAGTTCTCCCTCTGCCTACCTTGTCCTTTCACTCACCAGAGTAACCATGATTATTTCCTGGTTAAATACTGACTATCAGACTCATGCATCTCACTGCATCTGGTCTGGAACAGTTCACAGCACCCTGTGAACCTGACTGCAGTCATCATGGATGTCCAAGCATAAGTAGAAGGCATCACTTGGAAAGCTTCTACAATGAGTCCCACGTGGGAGTGTGATAGGGATGCCCTTTAAGGCATCTTCCAACACCCAAGATTTTGTGGCGTTTTCAAGTACAACATGAAAAAATGAGCTCGGTTCCTTTGTAGGGAATCATTTGGAAAACAAACATTTAATGAAATAGTATTACATTTTTTTTTTCTCTAGCATATGACTATGCTCATTCTGAAATTCTGTTTTTATATTTCTCTCAGATGTTTTGTTTTAGGTTGAGGGAGCTCTTATTTTGCTGACAGGATATTTTGCTTGAGGCTGGCATATTGCTACTCAGGCATAATTCCAAACGACAAGATTATACACCAGAGCATACAGTTTCTTCTGGTCAAAGCTGACCCCCTAATATTTTCTTGCACATATTAGGCAGTCAGTAAATATTTAATGAGCTGAACTGAATCCTTTTAAAAAGTAGTTTCCTTGGTAAAATAAACGACTTGTGTTAGTGTTCATTACCAGGAACTGGCATGGGATGGGAAAAGGAGTTTTGTGAACCTTACTTTCAGTTTCTCTCTTCATCTATTTCCCTGTTAATGTTAAAATGACAGGTTGATGTTTTTTCCCATGTGTAACAAGAATGTTGACAAGAAATGATAAATTATAGATTTGGGAAATCTCAAAATATTTTTACACTTTCCTAGTAAACTGTGTTGTCTTAGTTTGTGTGAATATGAGGCAAGGACATGTCCGACTGCCTGGTCCCTATCCCCTCCAGGGCCACACTTACCGCAGTGTGGGCCTGCAATGGCTTGAAGAGAGGAAGAATTGTTTCTAACACAAAACTCACAGATGGGTAGTCAGCATATTTGTGCATTTGACCCTCAGTGGATTTCTAAAACGCTTAAAAGCCGTTCCTTCTCTGGTTCTCGTTCTTCTCTGCTGTATCGTTCCTGACTTGCTTCATTTGTTTTTGCTCCCTGCTAGGCCTGTGGATGCTTTTAAACGTGTGAACCTGGTCTAAAACTTGATAGATCAGGAAATATGGAAGTGCTTGTAAATTGTCATATACAAGTTTTATTTGGACTGCAACAGTGTGAACGCCACAAAGTTTTAAGAGAGAAACAAATGTAAACTATAAGCAGTTTATTGAACAAGCTAGAATCAGAAAAGGGCAGGCAGAAAACAACTCCATTCTTTTTCACCATTTCCCCTTTATACTCCCTCTATGGAGTTGTTCTTTCTCATTGCAGGGTGACTCTCTGGCATATCATTATTTTTTCCTGTCAGTCTCAGGCATTAGTAAATAAATATGGCTTTTAAGGTATTTAGAAAATCTAGTTTAGTTTGCTGTCAGAGTTTCAGTCTCTCTTCCAAGGCATATGCCCCACTGTCCTACTCAGTTGGACCACATTGAGATCCAGAGCCTGTAAAGGGGAAGAGGGATGAGTTTCATTTCCTCACGCCTTGTCTACTTCTACTTTCATTCCTCTTTTCTATCTCTTTGCATGATCCAAATCCTGTTCCTAAATCTAAGGCAGAGCTCAGAAGAAGAGTAATCAGAGCAGAGGCCACTTTTTTTTTTTTTTTTTTTTTTAATTTGCTATAGGATTTGTGTACTCACAGGAGAGAGACAGGAGTGGAGACAGAGAGAGAGACAGAGAGAGAAACTACCCCCCTGGTGGGGGATGCCCATGCTGCATTCCCTTCTTCGCCATTTCCCTTTTGGGATGTTGAGCATATATGCACACACGCTCAGTGTGTTTTTCAAACTGCCAGGTCTAGGACTCTAACCACGCTTATGGTTATGTGGAATCTGGGCTCCTTAACTACTGCACCACCTGGCTAGCCTATAAAGGCCACTTTTGTTGGTGCACTGTGTCACCACACCAGAGCCCTCGGTGTGTCAGAACCCAAATGTAGTTCTTGCCCTGATGGGTAGCTTTGTGGCTCCTGCATGTGTCTCCCTATGAGAGCTTCCCATGCAGTTCCCTAATGTAGAAATGTTTTCTCCAGTGGAACTCTTATCAGAGAAATGATTCCCTACCATCCCCTGGACTCCAGTTCATCAACACAGACTTCTGTTCTTGGGGATCCTCCTCTCTCCAGACTGTCCTAGAAGTCCCAAGACTACCTTCCTTCTATGAGGTTCACATTTGGTCCACAGAGGGGAAACATTTTTAATCCTAATGACCATTACCAGGAAAGCTCTCTGCTCTGCTACCACTGGCCACTTCACGCAGCCTTCCATTGGACATGACTTCAAGGGCACTCAGGTGGCAGCATTCCTGAGGTCCCCCAGCTCTAGGGAATGCTTATTAAGCTCTTCCTCAGTGGCTTGAAGTGGGACAGAAAGCATCCCCTGCTCACTTCAGTCAGGAGGAGCAAGGCTCTACTCAGTGCCAGCCTTTCTCACAGATGCTTAGACATCTCTTGTGTGGCCTGATGTTAGTTGACAAGCTAAGAGAGAAAAAACAGGTTTTGGTCCATCTCTCCATCTCTTTCCAAGTCCTGTAGAAGCAATGCAGTACCTCACTTCAGAATGCAGGGTTGGACCAGCCATGGTGTGGTGGCTGAGCCTGCTGAATCCTACATGACTGACTATGCAGTTCGAGTTCTAGACCCATGACTTGAAAAACACAATGGGTGCATGTGTGTGCATGCCCCAAATCCTGAAAAAAATGGAAGAAAAGGGAATGTGGCATGGCCATCACCCATGGAGGGTGATTCCTCATCCTCTCCTTCCTTTTATTCTTTGTCTATCTCAGATGAGCACACCAGCCCTCTAGCAAATTGAAAAAACAAAACAACAACAACAATAAAAAACAATAGAATGCAGGGTCATGTCCATCTACTATTCTCAGATTTGGGGTTTTAGCAATGAATAGGAACAGTCAGTACTCTACATCCTGATTTACATAAAATAAACACTCTCCTCCTTTCCAAAGGTGATCAATCTCTATTTTTGGATACCATTCTCTATGGATTGCTAGAGGCATCTCTCCCTTTTTTCTACAATCTCTCCCTTTCTACCAAAACAGTACAGAGTATCAGTATCAAAAAAGTTGTATAATAGTCAATCTTTAAAAAAAAAAAAAAAAAAAGGATACAGGGTTGAACAGCAGCACAGCAGTACAATGTGATGCTCTGCAAGACTGTCCTACATAGCAAGGTTCCAGGTTCATGTTCAGAAACATTCTTGAATATGCCAGGCACAAGTGTTCTGATGATCCAAGGCTAGCTGAAGCTGAGGGTAGATGATGGCATGAAGACCTTACTGGGATGCTGTCTCTCTCTCTCTCTGACAATTAATAAATAAACTCTAAAAAAAAAAAAGTTTTTTAAAAAAGGGTAAAGCCCAGATCATGGCATGGCAATCAAGGTGGCTAGATCTCACATGGCCAACTGCACAGTTTCCATCCTGAACTCAGCAACTTGAAATAATGCCAGGTGGGGCCAGCAGTTACTGTAATGGCTATGTCGCTGGACTCCCACATAGTCAACCGCGGTTCGCGTCCCGGACCTGGTGGCTTAAAACTCAGCCAGGCGCGTGTGCGTGCATGCCCAAAATCCCGAGAGGAGAATGGAGGAGAAGGGATTGCGGTGTGGCCATCCCCCCTGGGGGTGATTTCTCGCTTTCTATCTCTCTGTCTCTCTCTGTCTTTCTGGCGAGCGCACGCGCCCTATAGCGAAAACTTCTCTTAAAAAAAAAAATTAAAAAAAAAAAAAAAGAAATACATGCCAGGTACAAGTGTATCATGCCTAAAATTCCAAAAGGAGAAACAGAAGACACGGGACTGCGCATGCCATCCCCCATAAAGAAGCATGCCTTTCTACTTTCTCTCTCTAGTGAGCATACATACCTGAGAGCAATTTTTTTTTGAAATTTCTTTTAAAAGATTTCTCCCTTGACCCCGCTTACTTCTCTAGTTTTTGCAATAGTTTTCTGTTCTTCTTCATAGTCAAACTTCCTAAAAGCTTTTCTATACAAGCTTTCTCCACTCTGTACATCTCCAATTTACTCTTCAACCAACAACTTCTGACTTCCGTTGCTATTACTCAACTGAAACTACTGTTGTCAAAGTTAACGACCTCCATGTTGCCAAATGCGATCTACACTGTTTGCTTCTTATCTCTGAGTGTTTTACCTTCATTCAACCTAACAACTGACAAACCACCTAGTAAAAACACTTTCCTTTTTGTCCCTGGATACTACAGTATCCCGGATTTCCTTTTATTTCCCTCTTCTCTTAGTTTCCTTATAAGCCTCTCCCTTTCTAACTGGCCAAAACTGTGAGCCTTCCCCAGACTTCTTTTGGGATGTCTTCTCTTTGCCACCCTTTCCAGGGAAACATTCTCTATCCCACAGCTCTCAATCCTATCTATAATCTACTGGTGCCCAAATTGCTATATCCAGACCAGACCTCTCCTCTCTTCTGGCTTTGCATATTCAGCTGTCTACTTAATATGATGCACTGTGACCATCTCACAATTAAAATTCAAATCAGAAGTAAATTTTCCTCAAAGCTGTTTCTCTCTCAGTCTTCCCCATACCAGAAAACAGTGATGCCCTGTTGTAAAATCCAGAAATTTAGGAAACACTGTATTTCTCCTTTCCCAGTGACACAAGATAATCACAATTAGGAGGGCCTATCATTCGTCTCTCCCTGGGTACCCCTATTCCATTCTTTCCTAGTTCCTACTGACTCCCATCTACAAACTCTAGCTCTAATATGGGTACATTTTCTCCTTACACTTGCCACCCTCTCAGTCCCAATGCCACCATTTGTAGCTCAAGCATTACAACCACTCTGACTGATCTCTCTGCTTTTGCTTTGATGCTAAACGTGCACCAAACCTATTTCTCATCCAGCCTCCAGAGAAATATTTAAAATATGATAATTTTACTATAGCCCAAAATATTTCAATTATTTTGTAACTGGAAAAAAAATGCATGGTAGTTGACGTGCTGGGTTCCCACATGGCTGACCGTGGTTTGAATCTTGGACCTAGCAGTTTGCTTTCTCACTTTCTTCCTCTCTCTGTCTCTCTATGGTCAAATTTAAAAACAATAACAAATAAATAAAATTAAATAAAACAATTCTTTTTAAAAATGAAATATCCACCTTGTGTAAGCCGTAACTGACCAGTCCCTGCCTTTCTTTTTGATGTCAAGCATAGGTCCAACTTCTCACTTACAATTCTCCAGCCATCTGGGTCTTTCCATCCTGTGAATCTGCCAGCTTCTTTCCTGCCTCAGGACCTTTACACTGGCCGACTGCTCTCCTGTATGTCCTGCTCATTGTCATCCTTCAGACCTTAGTATAGCATCACCTCTTCAGAAATGTTGCCTCTAACCACATTCAACAGATGGTTGCCCTGCCATTCTCTATCTTGGAATCCTATTGTTTTTCTGTATAAATTTCATTATAATTAGTAATTATTTATTTGCTATTTAATGTTTAAGATTCCCACTGAACTGCAAATTCCATGAGGAGAGATAATTTATCTGGCTTGCTCGCAGATGCATCCTCAGCACTCACTACAGGGTCTGATTAGGTAGAAGGCACGAAAGAAGGATTAAACAAGTTAGTAGGTGAATTTGAGCACATCTCACAAAGAGATGTCTCACTCCCCAATTGTCCTTCTAATTGTAATGTGTGTGTACATTATAAACACATTGAAATAGAGAAATGTTGAAATGTTGGATTCATTAATTTATTCTACAGGTATTTAGGGACTATTTATTTACTCCATACCTAACACTCTTATCCTCACTGGAGATACAATAGTTAACAAGGTGTAAAGTCTTTGCCCTTACAGAGCTTTTGTTCTCATGGGGGAAACAGATTACAACATGTTTAGCAAGTGCAGATATAATATGATGTCATTCCACAATATACTGGGTCATCGGAAAAGTCAGGATGTATTTTTCTATGTTCTTCTATGCAAAAAATGTGTCATGACTTTTCCAATGACCCAATCTATTAAAAAGTAAAGCAAGCAAGAAGATAGAAAATGTTAGTAACAAGGACCTTTTAGACAAGATGGTGGGTTAATAAGTCCTCTCTAAAAAGGTACATATAGACAGAAATGTGGGGGAATAGCATTTCTGGTGAGAGAGCAGAGGGAGAAAGGACTAAAGACAGGAAAGAGTTTGAGAAGTTGAAAGAACAGAGAGAAGATTGAAGCCTACAAGAGTACAGTGAGTCAAGACTAGAAGATGAGATTGGAAAGGTGGTCAAGGCTCCATCATGGAAGCCTTAGAGGAAAAGATATTGGAATCTTGTCCTGAATGTGACAGGAAGCTTGGTAAGGGTTAGAGTGGGAAAGCAACATGATCTCATGAACACTTTAGACAGGATTTCTCTGGCAGTTCCCTGGGAATTGACTCGAGGCTACTGGAACCAAGAAGATCAGATATGACCCTAACATAGTAGTCAAGAAAAGAGGTGAACTGTGGATGCAGTGCGGTCAGAAGGCAGAAAAGTATACAAATGAAGGATAATCTTTGAAGGTAGGATAGAGGTAAACTCTGGAGGATGGGCTGTGGGTGTGAGACAAGTTTCAGGAAAGGTGCTATGTTTAGGCTTGAACAAATGGGTGAGTGCTGGTGCTAGTTACTATTATGAAGAAGCTTAGGGGAGGGCACGTTGGGAGCAGTGATGAATAAAACAAAACAAAACAAAAAAACAGCATCTGAATCGTGCTTTGTTTGAGCTGTGTGGAAAGCTGACATAAATCAGTTTGCTAATGCACAACTCTTAGGTTAATTGTGGTAGCCAACTCTAGCCATGAAGGAGTTGCACTGGGTGAATCAGTTATTGCCCTCACAATCACATTATGAGTTTATAATGAAGCAAGTCTCAGATCAGATTTTACCACAGACACAGATATAATGCCATTAACAAGTAGGCACAAAGCAATTCATACACCTGCTCTGTAAGCTTGATGTAGTTCTAAATCACCATCCTTCTGGGTATCCCACCATTGCAGTGATGAGTTCACTCAGCAAGAAGATATATTCCAAGGCGAGGTCAGACATCCAGGAATCTTTTACCCTAATGGCTAGAAATAGAACTGTTTAAAAATCAAACTCTAGGCCAATTCGGTGGCCTAGTGGCTAAAGGAGCCAGATCCCACCTAGTTGACTACACAGGTAAGAGTCCTGGGTCATGTGGCTTGAAAATCACAATGGACCCGTGTGTGTGCATACCCCAAATCCTGACAGGATGGGGAGATGAAAAAGAAGGGATGGTGGCATGACTATATCCCATGGGAGTGGGGGCCCGTTCTCTCTCTCCTCTCTGTTGCTCTTTGGGGAATATATGGGTCCTCTGGAAATTAAAAAGAAAATGAATCAAGGGACCAGGAGTTAGCATAATGGCTATGTCGCGGGACTCCCATGTAGTCGACTGCAGTTTGAGTCCTGGACCTGGTGGCTTAAACTCGTGTCGGGCACATGTCCGTGCATGCCCAAGATCCTGAGAGGAGAATGGAGGAGAAAGGATTGCAGCGTGACCATCCTCCCTGGGGGGTGATTTCTTGCTCTCTGTCTGGCAAGCACACGGCACCCAAGAGCAAAAATCTCTCAAAAAAAAAAAAAAAAAAAAAAAAAAAAAAAGAAAGAAAATGAATCAAGCTTCAGGTACTATTCCTATAACTACAGCCCATGGTTCTTGCTACATTCTTATATCCTGTTTTTATGTGGTAAGGAATGTCCCTAAAATATTTTAGCCAGTTCCCATATCTTGATTGCCTCTAATTTGACCTACGAAAGCCCATTTCTAACATTCATTATGCTGATTAACAAGCCACTAATTTCACAAATGAAAACCCAGTTTTGACTTTAGCATACTAATTAGTAAAATGTCTGGTGTTGATCAGAGTTAAAGATAGCTGAAGTGCTTGTAGTAGCTGCCTCTAGAGGATGGCCTTTCTGCCAGGAAGCCAGCTGTAGTGCAGATTCTTGATTAGAGCAACTGTCTGTAGCTTAAAGTAACCAATACACACCTTTAGAGTACACTCTATTACAGTATCACAAAGTAAATGATGGACAATATCACAAGCTGCCTAGTAGATATCCATACTGAGGCATCGTGTGCATGGCTGGATACATGTATATAATGCCAGGACTGCAGGAGTGCATGTTCATATCTTTATGAAAATATTTAAAGTCTTGGAACTAGATGGGCTCCTTCAGGGAGTTAGTAGGTATGAGAAAGAAAAAGTTCTAATGACTGAGACCCAGGCAGCTCCAACTTTCAAAGATCAACTAAAGGAGACGTTCATAGCCAAGGAGATCAAGTGGCCAGTATAGTCTGATAATCAGAAAAGTGTGTTGACCTGAAAGCTGAACAAACAAACAAAAATCAAACCAGTTTCCAAAAAGAAGAATGACCAAATGTGATGAGAGACAATGAATAAAAATCGATCTATTAATGCTATGAGAGTCAATTAATAAAGATAAATAACTGAATTTTGGATTTACTAAGATTGAAATCACTGATACAAAATGCCAGTCAGGTGGTATAGTGGTTAAAGCATCTGGATACCACATGGTTGACTATGTGATTCAAGTCCCAGACCCAGCAGCTTGAAAAACATACCAGGCAGCCCCCCCAAACATTGAGACAGAAGCCATTTTAAATCTGAGGTGTGGCCTGGTGTGTTTAGGGACCAAGGTGACTGAAGCTATGCTCTAAACCTCATCTTCTAGACTCCCCAAACACTGATACAGGGCCATTGACATCCTCAACACTTACTGAACCTCCTGCCTAAAGGAAGAAACTCCTTTTTATAAATCTTAACTCAAAATCTTTCTGTGTATACCATGTTGCAAAACACAGTAGAGGAGAGATTTTGTTACAGAATGACCAGAAACCACGGCAGAGACACAAGAAATATGATAATCCAAGAAAATATTTCTCTCCTAAGGGAAAATAACAATCTTTCATCTTCCACAGTGGAACTCATGGAAATGTCCAATAGAGAATTCAGAATATTCACAGTGACAAAACTAGATGAGAGACAATGGACTCCAGAAGAAGCAGGAGAAAAGAAACAATGAGTTACAGGAGGTGAGGAAGTACGTGAACAATCTGAAAGGAAATACGCACCATAAAAAAGAATCAACTGGAGCTGTTAGAGATGAAGGCTGCAATACAGGAAATCAAAACCTCCCTCGAAAGTATAAAAGCAGATTAATCCATGCAGAATATTGACTCTCAGATGTTGAAGACAAAACCTCTGACCTAGAAAAAATAACCAAAAACTGAGAAAATAACCCCCCCAAAAATAAGAATACTATACAAGGAATACTAGACACCATTAAGTGCCCAAACATTCAGATAATTGGTATCCCAGAAGGTGAAGAAACTAATAAGGGCATTGATAATCTATTCCATGAAATCCTGGAAGAAAACTTTCCAAATCTAGAGAGGCATTCAAGTATCCAGACCCAAGAAATACAAAGGACCCCTAATAGACTCAACCCAAGATCTTCTCCAAGGCACATTATAGCCAGACTGGCCAAATCCACAGACAGAGACAAGATACTAAAATTGGCAAGAGAGAAATGACAGGTTACTTATAAAGGTTATCCCATCAGGCTAACATCAGACCTCTCACCAGAAACAATGTTAGTCAAGAAAGAATGGGAAAATATATTCCAAGTGTTAAGTGAAAAACAGTTTCAACCAAGAATACTATATCCAGCAAGATTATCCTTCATATGGGAAGAAAAGATAAAAACATTCTCAGATAAACAAAACCTGAAAGAATTTACCAACACCAAACCAGCTCTTCAAAAAGTTATGAAAGGAGTCTTTACCAGGAAAACTAAAGACACACATAGAGAAAGAAGAGAACAAAAGGCAACCAAGAAAATGACCAACTTAATGCTAGGAACAAAAAATATCAATAATATCGTTGAATGTTAATGTCCAGGATTTAAACAGAAGATGGGACCACAGTAACACTGCAGAAGATTAATTACATAAGACTGAACTGGTGAAATAGACTTTTATGACTTTTGAGTAAAACATTACTGATTTTTTTTTTTACTATGCTTTGTTTTTCCCAATTTAAAGATTTTGCTTTCTTTTGAGCTGTTGATAGGTTCAGCAATTTGTTAAAGTGTTTTTTTCTTTCTGTTTGTTTCTTTACATGGAAACAGACTTTTCTCCCTTCCTGACCCCTCTGGAATTGGAAAATATTTGGGAATACTCTTATTTGCGGCAGAATGGTTATTTGCATAAGTTCACTAATACTTGTTGCCTTGAATCAGAAATTGGGAAGACTCATTATTGGCTTTGACTGGAATGTTATAGCTGAAGATTAACCAGAAAACTATGGAACTAAGGTAGATCTCAAGTAAGCTAATAGAAGCTCTTAGAAAGACTGCCTGTCACCAGAAACAGTTCTGCCTGGCAGAGAGGATTAGAGAAGCTATATGAAGGAATTCATACCATAAAATAACCTGGACTTTTCCAGCCCAGCATTGTAATCAGTAGAGACTGCAAAAGAGCAGCCACAACCAGAAGATTACCTTGTGGAAGACTTTAAGGAAGAAAAAGAGACTATCTTTGCTAGCAGATGGTATAGCACAGAATACTAGGCAGGCAGGGCTGAATTGAGAAGTTTTACATGTGAACTGTGTGCTGGGTATTTGCTTTTCAACAGTTTGAGTAGTTGACATGCAAATATTTTCTCAAAAATATTTAAAAACATACTCTCTTGTTATAGGGTAACAAACAAAAGTATAACAAGTATTTCAAACATTATCTTTAAAATTCAGTTTTTTGAAATTTTCAAAGTTGTTTATTAACTGTCGAGAACTATGGAGTATGAGTAAAATTTTTTTTGATATGTAAAGTAAATGTTTGTGGGAAAATGTAAAAATAAATAAATAAATTTTAAGAAAGAAAAAAAAAAAAACATGCCAGGCACATGTGCATACATGCCCAAAATCCCAAGAGGATAACGGAGGTTTTCAGTATGGTCATCCCCATAGGGGGAGTGCTTTCTCACTTCCTCTTTCTTTCTCCTTCTCTGTATCTCTCTGGCAAGTTCATGTTCTTTATAGCAAATTTTTAAAACGAAAAAAATGACTGCAGTTTTTATACAGTAGATAGAAACCTGACTGGAATGAATAGAGGAGAGAATGGGAGATAAGAGAGTAGAAACAGTTCAGACCACTCTTTGGTGTTATTTCTTATACATGTTAAAGAGAAAGGGAGTGGTTGTTGGAGACTGCATGGGGTCTAAGAGGTCTTTGTTTTCATTGTTTTTGCTATGTGTTTTCATTGTTTTTGCATTCTTCTCAAAATTGTTTTTAAGATTTATTTTTATTTAACTTTATTTATTTTAATTTGACCAGAGAGGGAGAGAGTGAGAGCAAGAGAATGGGGGAGGGGATGAGAAAGCAAGACACCAGTCTAAGACTTGAACCATGGTTGGCCATGTGGGAGTCCAATGCCCTTAACCAGTATACCACCTGCCGGCCCCATATTATTTTTGCATTCTATAAAACATTTATAGAGTGTTTTGATGCTGGCAGAAATGATTCATTAAAGAGGAGAAATGAATGAATAAAGGAAAGCATCTCTCTCATGCTATGTCATGGGAAGAACACTGATGCTACCCCACTTAGTAAATTCCCTGCCATCAAACTAAGTTTTTTTCTAGATTACAATTGAAAAAGTTCCCGAATGATTCATCAAAAAAATAAAAATTCCCAGAAGAATTTAATTCTAAAATAAAAGACCACCAAAGGAAACATACTCTGGTGTTCATATCCCTAGACCACTGGCCAGTGTGGCTGATGAGCTTCTCCTCTGTTACCCTTTGGCAGTGAGTTTTGCCTGAAAAATGTGCTAATTGCCTGACCCATCATCCTGAGCAGAAGTTATATTGGCCTCAGCAATCTCAGAAATGCCTCTGAGAAAAAGATTAGGAACCTGCCAATGTCTGAGTGAAAGTGAAGAGCAGCAGCAGCCAACCATGAACCAGAGAAAACTCAGTGCTCCACTGAGTGGGCACTGAGGCTCTCCACATCACTCCTTGAGATGATGAGCCTCCAATTATTAACTCAGAAATCTGTGTACAAAAGATAAAGACTACAGACCCAGACAAGTGTGGGAAGTAAGGAAACTGAGTGGAACCTTATTCTCCCCCTCGGATACCTCGATCCTAGTCCTCTGGCTGGGAGTTAAATACATGCCCTTCCAGCCACACTCATCCTGACGCTGCTTCTGTCTCACTCAGTCGTCACAGCCAACTCATTCTTGTGTTCAGTGACCCTGATAAAGAACTTAAAGAGGTGAGGTGACTTCACAGAGGGGCCTTTTTAATCTCCCTAAATTTACGTCCACATCCAGGAACTGGATTCTGCCAGGAACTCAATATCTTTCACCTGAAACTTCACGGTACTCTCCTTGTTGCTTAGCCTCTCCATGCTCTATACTCCTGTTTACACAATTATCCTGGAGTAAATTTAACTCTGGATTCCCTGCCATAAAATAAAAATTGTCATTTGTTCTCTATTGTCTATAGGCTGAAAACAAATCTCTTACAAGGAATGTATCATTCTTTCCTAGGCTGACACTATCTCTTTTAAGCCCATGTCACTCCCTTGGAATGTATTCCACAGCTATTAAGTGTCTCAGATCCTTGGGCAAAGCTGGAAATGCATTGTTGACCCTTCCCTGTGTGTGGGCTCTTATTCATTCATCAACACTCAACTCCAATACCACTTCCCCCTGAATTCTACTGCTATGGACATTGTCAGTTGTCTACCCAGCATCAATTCACTTCTTTTTCTGCACCACTTCCCACCATGCATATGATTCAAACAAACTTTATTTTAGGAAAGGGTCTGTTGTAGCCAAATCCCATAATAATCTCTTTCCCTTATGAAATCCCAGGTGACTGTTACTATCCATGGAAGTGTAGTATGAATTGAGTAAAGAGAAGATATTTTCTTTCCATTTGAAGCAAAGGTTTTTCTCTCTGTTATACACAAGCAAGAAAGTCCATTGTCCCAAAAGTTTCTGACCATCATCTTGCAACCATGATAAGCTGAGGTCAAATTTGGTCCACAAAAGAGGGTGGAAGTAAGACCACATTACAGAAATGGACCTGAAGCCCTGACCATACAGGAAGTTTTGCCTGTCATGACTTGGGCATTGTGCTTTTTGAGATCATAAATTTCCTTCTTGTTTAGTTCAGTCTGAACTGAGTTTTTTGGTACTTGGGGCTGAGTGCCTCTACCGATGCATGTGCTCTCAATTGCACAAAGAGAGTTAGCATTCTTCAGTGCTCCCCTCCCACAGGACTTTGTTGTAGACATTTGCATTTCTCTCTCTGCAAAGGACTATGCCTCATCAATAAATGTGTATTTTCAATGTGTGGCACAGTTCCCAGTGTGCAATAGGTGGATGGGTGTAGAAGGTATAAGCAAGTAAATGGATGAGTCCCTTGGTAATCTCACAATGCCAATCACCTACATCTTGGACTTCCCAATCTCCTGAACTGTGAGAAATAAATTTCTGTTATTTATAACATTCAGTCTATGATATCTTGTTAGAGCATCCCAGCAAATTGAGACAAGTGGATTGTATTCATGGACCTCATTCTTTACCCTCCCTTAATGAAAAATATTAAGAGGAATGTAACAAGGTAACAAGTAAAAAGCCAAGAGAGAGAAGGAAGAGCCTTTTCAAAGAGAACAAGGCTTATAACTAAAGAGATATCAGTGTCTTGGATTCGTTAGTGTCTTCAAGCTTGGGTTCCTGTTTTGTCCTTACTTATAATGGGAATAGGACACTGCACCAAAATTAAAACAGAAAAATTCACTTTAGAGTTTATATAGTGTCGAGATTCCTAGTTTCAAATTTTGTCTTAGCACTTACCTGCAATCGAATCTTGCACAACCTCCCTGAGTTTCACTTTTCCTCTCTATGATATGGGGATGATAATATCTCAATAGGGCTGTTTGAGGCTGAAACAAGGTTGAATATAAAAGGAATCTATTTTAGTACCTGGGTCAGAATAAATAAATAAGATCATACAGGGAGGTGTGGGAGCTAAGCAGACAGTTAGGTTTTTGGTTGTTTTAATTGAGCACGGTTTCCTTAAGGGAGATGCTCTCAGCTGTCACTTGCCTAGAGCTAAGTTCCTTGATTTCTATCTCCACTCATGTTTGAGCTTGGCCTACATACAACAGTGAAGATGAAGGCAGGACATCCCTTATGTTGTGACAGAAGCTTTATAGTTTTCTAGTTAATAAACTGGAACAGAAGAAATAGAAAGATCAAGTAAGAAGAAAAGAATGAAAATGCTCTGGACCCCTATTCTGGTTGGGGCAACTGGGGCAGGGCTTATTACTATTCCCATCTTACAAATAAGAATCTGGGGCCAGCAGTTTGGGCACTGGACTTCCTGACCATGGTTAGAGTCCTGGACCCGATGGCTTGAAATTCATGCAGGGCACGTATGTGTGCATACCCAAAATCCTAAGAGGAGAATGGTTGGGAAGGGATGAGAAGAGATTGCAGTGTGGCCAGCCCTCCTGCAGGGTGGTTTCTTGCTTTCTCGGTGTGTCTCTGGTGAGCACATGTACCCTATGGCAAAAATTTCTAAGAGAGAGAGAGAGGTGGGGGGGGGGAACTGAAGCTTAGGGAGCCACACAACTATTTAGAGGCAGAGCTTCTAACTCAAGTCTGTTTGGTTTCAGAGCTAAAGCAGAGGTGAGAGAGCGAAAGAGTCTGGGGTTCTAGCATGTCAGTTATCAGTGGCATCACAGTAAGTTGAGATGGTACAGCCAGTATACTTGCATTTTTTCTCATGTCCTGTGAGAGAATGATCTATTAGCTATTTAATTTATTCCCTGCAGTTTGTACAACACAATTCCCTGACAATGTGCATTCAGGCCAGTCCACAGTGGGACCAGAAAAAAATAAAGTAGGACTCTCAGAAATCATGTCCTTTACATGAAAATAGATCAGGCAGTGGGAGGGGGTGAACTGAAAATAGCCTGAGGGAGTGAGAGACAAAACATGTGAACAGTGAGAGGGAGGCTGAGACAACTGTGATGTAGTGAAGAAAGGGCACGAGGCAGGGAGAAGAACAGATGAAGGAAGAGATGGAAGGATTTTTCTCCAGGATTCTGTTAAACCATCCATTCATTCCCCGAGGCAAAATCATTCCCAGAAAGACAGGATATTTTAAATGATGTCAACTTAAAGAACCACTTCCTTACTATTCTACCTTCCCTTCCAGGAACATCCATCTCCTAAAGGAAACAAATAAATAAACAGATGAATGGAGCGATAGATAGATAACATTTCTCCCTGGGTTTAAAATGAACGCATTTTTATTATATGAAATTTGAAAGTACAGAAAGACATAATAAACAAAAGCATCAATTCCATCACATAGCTACAACCATTACTAGCACCCTTATATGTTGATTTCTGGCTCTATGTGTGTTCTGCATGTGTGCTCTATGCAGCATAACTCCACAGGACTGAAAGAAACAAACAGAATCTCCCAAGCCCTAAACAAAATACATGTGGCTAAGTCACACCTGTGTTGTGGCTGACATCAGATTCTTCTCCTCTCAGAGATTTTGGGTTTTTCTTTATGCCTGATCTCTTCTCCATCATAAAATATACTTTAGAAAAAGGAATTAAACCCACATATCCTTCATCTACCACCTCATTCCTCATCTCTACTTCTTCAATTTTCTTCATAGGTTGATGCCACTTTATTTCCAATTTACTACTGTTGTAAAATTATTGAGTGTGAGCATTTATATATATATATATATATATATATATATATACACACACAAATGATTACTTATATATTTATAATGAACACATGTTTAGAAATTTACTTTATCATGTAACCCCACAAATTCCACTGTGCTAGACCCTTATCTGTAGTTCTTGTCTCTAAGTTCATTCAGTTTCTCCAGAAAAGGCTACCAATTTCCTCTCCAGCCCTGTCAGAGTTCTGGAAAATAAGTAGGGAATGGAGGCTGATGCTTTACATCCCAGAAGGCAGACCTGCACTTCTTCCCTTACTTTAATACTAGTCTTACCTTTCCCTTCAGCTTTCCTCTAGTCATCGAACTAGGGAGAGAAACCCAAGATTCTAACTGCTCTTTACAAGACTTCCATGCAGTTATCTCATTTTCAGTTCATTTTTTTCAGTCCTGCCTTGTTAGTGCTAAGGATTGAATGGGTTGAAGCCTAATCCCCAGTGTGATGGTATTAGGAGGCAGGCCTTCAGTGGGTAATTAAGTTATGAGGGCAGAACCCCCATGAGTAAGATTAATGCCTTTATAAAAGAGATCCTAGGACGCTCATTTGTTCCTTCCACCATGTGATGAAATAGAGAGAAGGTGCCACCTATGAACCATCAGGAGAGCCCTCTCTAGAGACACTACATGTGACATCACCTAGATTTTGGACTTCCCAATCTCCAGAACTGTGAGAAATAAATTTCTGTTAGTTATAACATTCAGTCTATGATATCTTGTTAGAGCATCCCAGCAAATTGAGACAGGTGGATTGTATTCATGGACCTCATTCTTTACCCTCCCTTTACCTGAGACTTTGCAGTTTCTCTCATTGAAGAATAAGAATCTATCCTTCACCCTTTGAACTTATACGTGGCCCACAGAAGGAGGTATGAGTGATAGTGTGCCAGTTCTGAGCCCAGTCCTGGCATTTCCTTTGTCTTCCCATGCCTTCACCTTCACATGAGAAGGACATACCTGTGTTAGCCTGCTGGGCACAGCAGGAGGATGAGAGTTATGTGTAGTGTAGCTACACATAACTATTGGCCAGCCCCAATCTTAGCTGATTCAGAAATGCATGTATGATCTAGCTAATCTTCAGAAGTAGGAACAGCAAAAGGTTATTGCATACCATTGAGGTTTTTATGTTTGTCTGTTATACTTCATTATTTTGACTATACCTAGCCACTGCACCTTTTTCTTTTAATACAGGAGGCTTTCAAAAGGTCTGGGGGTGGATGAGAATGTAATTTATTTTCTCTTTAGCATTATTTATCATTTTCTCATTCTCTTTGCTCTTCTTGGTTTTTACCTGTCTAACTTCTTTATTGTTATTTTAAAGGATTATTCCAGAGTCAACAAAATAGGAGATAAATACATTTATTTAATCAGAAGTCCTTTTTTTTTTTTCTCCCTGAAACATTCTGCATTCTTAGTGTGACAGAGACAAGTTTTGCTCACCAAACAATTCGCATTTTTCTTCTGGGTACAGTCCTCCTAGCAGCTTGCATCTAGATTTTGGTCTCATTGACCAGTTCTGGCCAACAGAGTGTGAGTAGAAATGATTTCTACCATTTCCATGACTCCCTCCTCCCCTTATTGTCTTATATATCGTGTATTGGTAGTAATTATTAATTATACTACAGAATATACTTTATACTACAGAATATCAAAGAGAATTTTGACTAGGTTAAGGAAGGAATGAACGCTTTCCACACATAGATGTAGAATTTTGTGTCTACCTTTTTGAAGGAGACAAAGATTTCTATTTGTACAATATATAAACTCAGGTGTTAGGTAGGGGCATGATGCTGTAATTGTTGTTTAGAAGTTAAAAATGGATACAAGGAGTGTTTGTAGACATAGAATCCAAAGGGGTGGACTGTCCCAGATATTATTTATTAGACTTTGAACCTGTGCTGTCATTCTCAAGCTCTTTTATCTACTTAAGAATATAATGCCTAAAATAACACTTTCATACTTGCTTGAAAGCCAGTTTCTATTTAGATTGTACTAAATAGAGGCAGCACTATACCTACCCTGACTCCCTTAGAAAGTTATGAAGTCCAGCCAACAACCATGCTGAGATGCAGACAGACACTACTCTAAAGACACTGCTTCCTCCTCACTTGTTATTTGTATCCAGCCAATCAACTTTCCTATATTGGGGAATATGCCCACATTGAATGTGATTTTCCATCTCCCACATTGAGACTTTGAGTCCATACATCATGCCATGTGCTTTCTGTGTACTGGCATTATGCTATACTGGCATTATTATCTTTTAAATTAAAGTCAGTGACTAGTCTCACAGTTCTCATGATTAAAACGGTACTCTCATCTACAGTACAAATAGATGCATTCAATAATCACAGAAACATGGATTTAAAACTATGGAGGTGATGGATGATTCCAAAATTCCTTCCAAAATGAGTGTTCCTATACATGGGACAGGCAGTAAGTTTACTTTCAAAGAAGTCCCTTTCCTATCCAAAGGAAAATATCTGAAATCATAAGAGGCAGGAGTATGTAAATGAACTTGAATCCTTCCAGAAGAATTGTCACCTAGGCCATTTTGAGTTCCCTACTGTGTTTCTTAGTATCTATCATGATGCTGGACTTGCCATTTGGTATGGGTGTGAGGGAGAGTTAGTAGCCACTTAGCATATCTTGTTATCTACCATCAGTGGCTTCTGGTAAATTCCATTGAATTAGATCACTTAGTACCCTACCAATGAAACAGACAAAAATGAATCACCGTGGCACTGGAGACTTAAAAGCCATGCAGGATGTCCCTTCTTTCTTTCAAGAATCAATGGAGAAGGCCTTAAGAGTAATGCAAGTTTTAGTTCGTAGTTCCTCAACCCCTAAATTACAGGTACATATAAACTGCTGTCCTGGCTATATCTTTCAAATTAGGGAATATTCCCCCTACTGGCTAGTATTATAAATGGACCTCCTAGTGAAGTCTTTGCCATAGGTGAAAATGACCCGCTTCTTAGGGGTAGTCAATTGACCATCTCTAAGCACTTTACCATGTCTTTTAAATTAATGTCAGTGACTAGTCTCACAGTTCTCATGATTAAGTTGGTAAAGGTTTCTGTCAGTGGGGTATGGTGCATAGATATCCCCTTTTGGAATCAGAAGGTAGATCATGAGTTAAGGATTAACATGTTGAAGACTCCTGCAGGGCTCCAGCACAGCTCCATGGAAACTGGCAATTGTCCAGAGCTTTAGTCAATTAATGCTAGTCAACCAGAAGGCTTGGACTCCAGGAACCTGATCATACCACAGGAGGGTCTGATGTTTCTCCAATCAAGAGACTGGTGTAGGAAATCTTGCCAGCAAATCACCATGTCACACAGTGGCAACTCCAAGTCTTAGATCTCAGTTCCCTGTTCCATCAAAAGTGAATCTAGGGCTTCATCAACCTCAAACCTGGAGCTGGCAGAATAGGGTTAGAACAAAGTTCCACCCCTCAGATGCTACAGAATGAAAGCACTGACTGCGCCAGGGGGAGAGTTAATGTTTTCTCAGTTAAGCAGATTAAAAGTCCCACAGTCTAAGAACTGTAGTCCAATATCTGTCCCTCCTAAGTCCTGGGCTTGACCTGGAATGTAACAAGAAACAGGGAACCTGAACATTAGCCAAAATGCCTGTACTGAACAGTTTTGTTTTTGTTAATCAAGGAATGATGCTCTGGAAAAACTAGATGACTGCTGTCTTGCTGTTTGCCCACAGTACTCAGTACTCAATTCTGCTGCTTTTCTCTCCACATACTCTTCCTTTCTTTATTTCTTCTCTTTCCTCTTCCTTCCTTTTCCTTTCTCTCTCTCTTTCTAGAGGGTGACTGTGCCCTTTAGGAGAGACAGAGGCAAAGAGAAAGGACCCACCCCTCCCCCAGTCCCACTTGGAGAATGATCACATCACAATCCATTCTCTTCCATCTTTCCCTTCTTTTGGAACTTTGGGCATGCTTGCACATGTGTCCAGTGTGTTTCTCAAGCTTACAGGTCCATGATTCGAACTACACACTCACCATGTGAAGTCTGGCTTCCTAAACTTGTACCTCTGACTTCTCTGACCTCTGAGATTATATTATCAACTACTTACTTGATACGTCCATCTGAATTTCAGACAGTTATCTTAGACTTGTTAATGTCCTAGCTAAGGGACACTGTCTCTCTTTCTTCACTGCCACTACCCTTTTCCAGGCCATTCTTCTACCTGTCATGTGGATATCACCATGCCTCACCTGGAACACAGATTTTCCTTCTTTCCTTGCCCTTCTCTGTTCCATTCACCTTATGGCAGATAAGTATTATTTCAAAAATATAAACCAGATCATCCTATTTCACTGCTTATTGGTTTAATGACTTTACAAAGCCAAATTCACATAGTGTAAAAAGTCCCCCACCCTCTTCATGATGATGTTTCATCCTTCAAAACCCAGTTGAAAATACACTCTTTTGAGCACTCTTCCTTACTATCTTACCTAAAGTAAGTCCTCATTATTTGACTAAGCACCTCTCAAAACTTTTGATCATTTAATTTGCTTGTTTAATTGCTTGACTGCTCTACTAACTCTATAACAGCATATCTCATATTTGCTTTATTCATCATCATTTTCCAGATTTAGGGCAATGGCCAGTACATGGTAATTGCTCAATAAATATGTATAGAATTTTTTTAAAAAGCATGCTTCTAGTGTGTGTTTACTAAGCATGTCCTCACAGAATTACTTAACTTTACTTTTTACTATAGCTAGTATTTTTCTCTCAGATGATGGCTGTTTTCTAATAAAATTTATATTTAATTACTCTAACAGTTCAATGTGTATTCAGGTGCTATAGTTTGGATATTCCCTCAAAATTACATGTTTGGACTTGATAAAACTGCAAAAGTGTTAAGTAAAAAAATGTATTCCTTCATAGTTTTCAGGATGGGGCCTGTGGGTATGTTAAGTTCATTAGAGCAGGGCCCTATGATTGAATCTGTTTTATTGTTTTGTTTTGTTTTGTTTGTATTTTTCCAGAGAGAATGACACCAGAATGAGAGAAATTCATGGATAAAGACCACCCTCTGCTCTACTAAATGCTACTTTCTGACATTTTGTGATACCTTTGGGCTTTTCAGCCACCAGAATCATGAGTTTTGCAAATATACCTTTATTTTCTTTATAAATGACCCAGTCTCAGGTATTTCTGTTAGCAGCATGTAAACAGACTAAGACATTAGGTAAGGGAAGCAACCTCACATATAAACATACAGATGCCGGGATACTAATCAGATTAGCTTCCCAGCTCTGTGATTCACCTCTCATTGTCCTACTTCAATATAATAAAAAATTGCTGCATACGATAGGTCTCTGGAGTGCCTGAAAATCATTAAAACCATAAATATGAAATCTATCCATGTAAGGAGTTTTATATAAAGTTTTGTTCAAAGATTTTTACCTTAATAGTGACTTCCCCATGTCATTATTTATTTATTTTTATTTTTTTTTTTTGAGAGGTTTTTGCTATAGGGCGCGTGCACTTGCCAGACAGACAGAGAGAGACATAGAGACAGAAAGCAAGAAATCACCCCCCAGGGGGGATGGTCACGCCGTAATCCCTTCTCCATTCTCCTCTCGAGATCTTGGGCACGCACGCACACGTGCCCAGCGTGAGTTTTAAGCTACCAGGTCTGGGACACGAACCATGGTCGATCACGTGGGAGTCCAGCGACATAGCCATTACACTAACTGCTGGTTCTCAAGAAATCATCCCCCAGGGAGGATGGCCATGCCACAATCCCTCCTCCTCTATTCTCCTCTGGGGATCTTGGGCACACACGCACACGTGCCCGGCGTGAGTTTAAGCCACCAGGTCCCAGACTCGAACTGCAGTCTACTACATGGGAGTTTAGCGACTTAGTCATTATGCTAACTGCTGGTCCTCCCCATGTCATTATTAAAAATCCCTTAGTTGTGCCAGTCCATGGAGATTAAGGTGACTAGATCCCACATGACTGATGGTGCAGTTCAAGTCCTGGACCCAGCAGCTTGAGAAACACAGTGGGTATATGTGTGTGCATGTTCCAAATCCTGAAAGGAGAAAAAAACAGGAAAAGGAATTGTAGTACAACTCTTTCTCATGGGGGCGGGGGTTGTCATTCACCCCTTCTCTTTCTCTATGTCTTTCTCTGGTGACCACACATGCCCTTTGGCAGAATTAAAATAAAGAATTCCTTAGTCCATTACAGGATATCTGTAACTAAAATTTTCATAAAGAGTGGGTGTTAGGTAGATATACACTGGCTTTTTGCCTATATAGAAATGTTTTGAATAACTGTTTGGTTGGGTGTAAAATTTTGGCTAACAATCCTTCCTTTGGCAGCTACCAAAATTTAGATGTTGCTTTATTGATGTCTAGGATTTATTATTGAAGAAAGTAAAGGTGTCACCAACCTAATACTACTGCCTCCATAGAAAGCTCTTCACTTGTGTGTGTGTGTGTGTGTGTGTACGTGTGTGTGTTTCCTTTTGTCAGGTAGTCCCAGGATTGAATTCCTCTTTGTAATTCAAAATTATGTCTAATTCTCTCTAGATGTACTTACCATTTTGTTCATTTTACCTATAAAAGTGGGCAATTTTGGTCATCCTAACGTGAGATCTTTTTTGAAATCAAGTAATATTTTCAGTGTTTTTCCGAATTTAGCCTGGTTCCAGTTTTTTGGGGTACTTTTCAAAAGTAGTTCTAATTATCTGATAAAGCTTCTGTCTCCTATTTTCTATACTCATAATTTTATTTCTCACTGTTTTTCTTATTTACTCTGCATTTTTGAAGAGCCTCTTAAGTTACTCTTGCCAATTGTGATTCACTTTTGTTCTCAGTCTCAATTCTGTTCCTAAGGCCTCTGATGTAAAATCAAACTCATTCACAGAGGCCCGATTTACAGTTGCTAGACTTGCACTTCCCCTTCCCTACAATTTTTATGATATTTCTTTTCATGATCACAGAAATAATCTAAACTAGTATTAAAGAACAGCTAATGACTGTGAATGACACCAACGCTAATGCTATCACCATGCCAAGTCAATTATCACACTTGGTTAGCTAGTGAGGTGTATCCTGCAAACACGCTTAAGCTGTGAGAATCTCATTCACATAAGCTCTATAGTTGATATCTTACTGAAATAGAGAGGAAAGGAGGAGTAGAGGAGAGGTAGAAGATGGGCATATTCTTTGAGAAGACCAATGAGAGAAATGCACCATCTCTGGGTTGACCTAGCCCAGAAGGAGAAGACAGTACCTGTAGGTACATATAGGTAGCTCCAAAAAGTTCATAGAAAAGATATATTATGAAAAAAACCACACATAGACTTCAAAAAATTTTTGCACCAAAAGCAACTTGAACTTCAATTCCATTTTCCATGAACTTTCTGGAGCACCCTTGTACATAGCCTCATGCCTAAAAGCAGAGATTG
Organism: Tupaia tana; assembly: GCA_026018925.1. Lineage (NCBI taxonomy): Eukaryota > Metazoa > Chordata > Mammalia > Scandentia > Tupaiidae > Tupaia > Tupaia tana. The sequence continues at coordinate 116,500,308 of JAKSZU010000007.1, forward strand.
TAGAAGGGAGTATAGGTTAGATTTTTAGCTCTTACTTCTCCCTGGGCTGGGCACCTGTGCAATGAGCAAAATGCACAAATGTACCCGGAAGCCCTGGCTCTAGTTGCTCATAAACCCAGCACAATTATTGCATAGCTTGGTTGGTAGAATCAATAAATCTTTCACTTGTTTGTTTAAATAATTCTTTGGGACCAGCAGGTGGCATGATGTTTAAAGGCACTGGACTCCCACAGAGCCAATTGCAGTTCAAGTCTCAGACCTGGTGGCTTGCTTTCTCATTTTTTTTTCTTTTTCTCTCTCTGTTTAGTCAAATTAGAAAATAATAATAATCAATAAAGATAAATAAAATAATTCTTTTTAAAAAGAATTCTTCCACTTATTACCGAATTAAATTAGTTAGTCTGTATATATGATGTAATTATTTCTCCAAACACTAATAAATAAAATGCAGTTGATGTGGGAGTTGGCTATTGGCTGAGATAGGATAGGACATTTGGGAAAAGCTGCTTTTGATTCAGCCTTAGATACCTCTCTAGTGGGGACAGCTCATGTTAGGGAGTAACCTGTGAGTTGAGGTTACACATATTAACCAAGGAAAAGACTATCAGAACAATGAGTCCCTGAGGTACCATCTCACAATATCTCAGGGCTAGGAATGAGGACCATTTTCTTGGCTACAATGACAACTTACTAGGACAAAGTGCAGTGTATTTATAGCCTCTTGGCCATTCAGAAGAGAAAGAATTTAAAACAGATCTTCCAGTACACAATATAGACCTTTCCTGATTATATCGGAGACCTAGGAAATGTGTCTAATCCCTGGGTCTATGGACTTCCTTACCCCTGAATGGACAGGCCACCCTGCAAAATCCAGTCTGACCCTTTCTGTCAATTAGTAGGGCCGAGGGAATGGAGGAAGAGAGGAAATAAGAAAAGTGGGAAGGGAGAGAGGGAAAAAGAGAGGGAAAAGAGAGGAACAGAAGGAAGGGAGGGATGGGAAAGGGGAGAAAAGGATGGACAGAGAAATAAGGCAGGGAAGCTATTAGTTGACCATATAAAACTGGAGCTAGCATAGTTCATGGAGCTCTGAAGGTCAATATGTGAAATTTGGGGCTGCAGCAGCTGACATGAGCACTGTTGTTCCAAATCTATGACAGTGACAAATTGAAGGCAATCCACTCTGTTCAACTGAAAAGCTATGACAGTTAACTTTTGCTGTGAAAGAAACTACCTCCAAAATGAGTAACATAAGCATTCACTTAGCTGGCAAGTTTGTGTACTGACTGATTTAGGCCATACTTTTGGCTGTTCTTGATTCCTTCACACGCCTGTGGCCAGTTGAGAATCACTGAGATGGGATGAGTAAAGCTGGAGGTATGTACATACCATGTCTCCCCATCATCCTCTAGGCCCAGAAAATTAGCCCAGCTTGTCTTTCATGGTGAGGGCAGAGGTACAACTGTAAGCCCAATCATGCAGCTGTTTCTAAAGCCCTGCCTGAGTTATATCTGCTAATACTTCATTGACCAGAGGCTTGAAGTACCAGAACATCAGTGCAATCTACCTAATTGCATTCATCTAACTGATTAATCTAATGAAGAGGCTCTTCATCCCTGTGAGGGCAAACAATTGTTTTAAAAGTGCAGTCCACGGCCGGCCAGTGGCATGGTCATTAAGTTGGTTTATCTCACATGGCTAACAACATCATTTAAGTCCCAGACCCAGTGGCCCACGCATGCATGTGTACGTGTGTGTGTGTGTGTGTGTGTGTGTGTGTGTGTATGTATGTGTGTGTCCTAAAAATCCTGGGAGAAGAATAAAGGGGAAGGATTGTGGTGTGGCCATCCCCTCTGGGGAAGGGGAGGTTAGCTTTCTTTCTCTCTCTCTCTCTCGCTCTCTCTGAGGAGCATATGCACACTGTAGCAAACACTAACCCTCCTCTCCCAAATAAAAATAAAAATAAACACAATCTAAATAAGTCAGTGCTTGCTATGGAAATGAAGGCATAATTTTAGGGAAAAAAAAGCTTCTAGGGCTTTCCTAGAAATTCAAATCACAATCCCAAAGTTAAATCATATTTCCTAAACCAAAAGTAGTAATATATGGGTCAAAAACTGTAATGGGTCTAAGATTGTACCCTACTTGCATGCTAGCAAGCTGACTTGCCACAATTTCAAGGATAATAGCAAAAGACATTGGACTCCTGTGTCAGAAACAAAGAACATTTTATTACTCACAGCAAGAGTAGCAGCAAGAGTATCATCTTTTACATCAGATCTTTGAGCACAGTTACACAGGGCAATGCTTAGGGTGACACCAGCATGCTCAGTATGTTGTGCTACAGGAGAGAAAAATTGAGCTCAGAAAACCCACACCTCATATGGTATTCCCTTCTTATACAGTTTTGCTGTTGAGTTCCAGTTATCTGTGGTCAACCATAAACAGGTGAATATAGTATGATAAGATATTGAGAGATAAAGAATGAGACAGCAATCATATTCACATAAGTCTTATTATAGTATATTATTATAATTGTCCTATTTTATCTTCAGTTACTGTTGTTAATCTCTTACTGTATCTTATTCATAAATTAAACCTTACTATAGTTATGTATGGATAGGAAAAATCGATTACATGTAGGGTTCAATATTACCCATGGTTTCAGGCATCTACTCGGGGAAGATACTTGGAAGGTATCTCTGGTAGATAAGGGGGGACTACTGTATAATAGACAGTAAGCGTGTCTACCTTCACAAAGAAAAGAGACACTATTTCTCTTTTAAGACTGTCAGCTAAAAAACAAACAAACAAAATCACTAAAAATAGAGTCAGGAATAAAGGCAAGTGCCTTATCTCACAAGATGTATGAAAACGTAAGAGATCCATGAAGAATTGTGTCCCAAATATTCAATCATCTTTTCTAAAGTCCATTTACTTATTCAGGGAGAGAGAGGAAAATAGAGATAGTGACAATGTCAACAACCACAAAGAGTCACTACACCATAATCTACCTCTAGTCTCAATCAACCCAGATCATGGGCACAAGAGCACTTAGCATACTCGGGTATGTCTCTGTACCTGAACTGGAAGCCCTCCCATGTGGAAATGACTCACAGAGCATTTCATTTTACCTCAATGCCACTGTTTGGACCCTATTACATAATTTTCACCCCTCTGTACTGACCTTGGCTAGAGCCAGGATTGATGTAGGGTTTAACTTTTGTTTGGGGTACTAATATTACCTGTGGACCCAGGGTCACATGAATAGAGATAGAATACTATAAGGCAAATGCAATCAACTTTCAAGCATGCTAACTCTGTTTGCATCCATGCTCTGCCACTAACTGGTTGCAAGAGTAGTGTAGGTTAGTTCATCTGTGAAATAAAAGGCAGGATCCACGGCATCCTCCTTCCCAGATTTCTTTTTTTTTTCATTTATTTATTTTTACATTTTTCCACAAACATTTACTTTACATAGCAAAAAATTTTAGCTCATACTCCATAAATGGAGTAATTCTTGACAGTTTACAAATAACTTTCAAAATTTCAAAATACTGAATTTTACAGATAATGTTCAAAATATGTCTTATAATTTTGTATAATTTTATAACTCTATAACAACAGAAGCAGTATGGTTTCATATATATATATATGTATTTAGAGTGCAGACACTTGGTATATATTAAGTGGGGACATACAATGCCTCTCCTTCATAGCATGGCTTGCTTCACTCAGCAGTAGGTCTTCCATATTCATCCACTTCCTTTCAAAAGCCAGGGTTTTGTTGTTTTTTATGGATGAATAGTATTCCATTGAGTATATGTGCCACAGTTTTTCTAACCATTCATCAGTTCGTGGGCATTTAGGTTGTTTCCATGACTTAGCAATCGTGAAAAGTGCCGCAATAAACATCGATGTGCAAGCACTTTTTTGATTAAGTATTCTTCTGTCCTTCGGGTAGATACCAAGGAGTGGGATTGCTGGATCATATGGTAGTTTTGGAGGAATCTCCAAATTGTTCTTCAGAGTGGTTGTACCAATTTACAATCCCACCAGCAGTGTAAGAGAGTTCCCTTTTCACCACACCCCCTCCAGCACTTATCATTTTTTGTTTTTTTTTTTTTAATCTTAGACATTCTGACTGGGGTTAGGTGATATCTCATTGTTGTTTTGATCTGCATTTCTCTTACAATGAGGGATGTTGAGCATTTTTTCATATGCCTTTTAGCTATTTGTATGTCATCTTTAGAGAGTGGTTTTTTCAACTCATTCTCCCATCTTTTAATAGGATTGATTGACTTTTTACGGAACAGCTGCTTGAGTTCCTTGTGAATTCTGGTTATCAGTCCCTTGTCTGATGCATAGTTTACAAAAATATTTTCCCATTCTGAGGGCTGTCTGTTCACACTAATCACTGTGTCTTTTGCCATGCAGAAACTTCTTAGTCTGATGTAATCCCACTTGTCTATTTTAGGGATTATAGACTGTGCGTTTTAAGAAGTTTTTCCCTATCCCAATGTCTCCCAGAGTTTCCCTGGTGTTTTCCAGGAGAAGTGTTAAAGTTTGAGGTCTTAGATTTAGATCTTGAATCCACCTTGACTTTATTTTTGTCAGAGGTGAAAGGTAGGGGTTCAGATTCATCTTTCTGCAAGTGGAGATCCAGTTTTGCCAGCACCATTTGCTGAAGAGGTTTTCCTTTTCCCACTTAATTGACTGGCACCCCTTGTCAAAAATCAGTTGGCTGTATGTTTGAGCATTCATTTCTGGGGACTCTATTCTGTTCCATTGGTCCACCTGTCTGTTCCTGTGCCAGTACCATGCTGTTTTTTTTTTTTTTTTTTTTGGAGAGGTTTTTTGCTATAGGGCGCGTGCGCTCGCCAGACAGACAGAGAGAGACATAGAGACAGAAAGCAAGAAATCACCCCCCAGGGGGGATGGTCACGCCGCAATCCCTTCTCCTCCATTCTTCTCTTGGGATCTTGGGCACGCACGCACATGCGCCCGGCGTGAGTTTTAAGCCACTGGGTCCAGGACGTGAACTGCGGTTGACTACATGGGAGTCCAGCGACATAGCCATTACGTTAACTGCTGGTTCCCCATGCTGTTTTGATTACCACAACTTTGTAGTATATTTTTGGGTCAGGGAGTGAGATGGCGCCCACTCCACTCTTCTTGTGCAGAACTGCTTTGGCAATACGGGGTCTTTTATGATTCCAGACAAACTTTATGATTGTCTTTCCTAGATCTGTGAAGAATGTGTCTGGTACTTTGATTGGCATTGCATTAAATAGGTAGATTAATTTGGGTAGAATTGCCATTTTGATTATATTAATTCTTCCAATCCAGGAACATGGGATGTCCTTCCACTTTTTTGTGTCATTTTCAATTTATTTTTTATCTTCTTATAGTTTTCCTTGTGGAGGTCTTTAACTTCTTTAGTTAGATTTATCCCTAAGTACCTTGTACTTTTTGTGGCTATGGTAAATGGAACAACTTTTTTCAGTTCTATCTCAGTCTGCCTGTTGTTCGTATACAGAAATGCTATAGATTTCTGGATATTAACTGTGTATCCTGCAACGTTACTGTATTCATGTATTACTTCCAGAAATTTTTTTTTATGAAAACCATTGGGTCTTCTATGTATACAATCATGTCATCTGCAAATAGAGAGAGTTTCACCTCTTCTTTTCCTATTTGAATGCCTTTTATTTTTCCTCTTTTCTGATTGCAATGGCCAAGACTTCTAGTACTATATTGAAGAGGAGTGGAGAAAGTGGACATCCTTGTCTTGTACCCATTTTTAGTGGAAAAGCTTTCAGCTTTTCTCCATTGAGGATGATGTTCACTATGGGTTTTTCATAGATAGCTTTTATTTTGTTGAGAAATGACCCTTCTATGCCGATTTTTCTGAGAGTCTTGATCATGAAGGGATGTTGTATCTTTTCAAATGCTTTTTCTGCATCCATTGATATGACCATATGTTTTTTATATTTCTTCCAATTAATATGGTGTATTACATTTATGGTTTTGCGTATGTTGAACCAACCTTGCATTCCTGGGATAAAGCCTACCTGATCATGATGCATAATCTTTTTTATAAGTTGTTGTATATGATTTGTACCTTGTTGAGAATCTTCACATCTATATTCATCAGGGATATTGGTCTATAGTTTTCCTTCCTTGTCCTGTCCTTATCTGTTTTAAGGATAAGGGTGATAGAGGCTTCATAGAATGAATTTGGGAGAGATTCACCTTTTTGGATACTTAGAAATAACTTGAGCAGAATGGGGGTTAACTCTTCTTTGAAAGTTTTGTAGAATTCAGAGGTGAATCCATCTGGGCCAGGGCTTTTCTTTGTTGGGAGGTTATTTATAACCGATTTGATCTCCTGGCTTGTTATGAACCTATTCTGACTTTCTATATCCTCCTGGCTCAATCTAGGTAGATTATACATGTCCAGGAATTTGTCCTTCTCATCCAAATTATCCTGTTTCTTGGCATATAGATGTTCATAGTATCCTCTAATAATGTTTTTTTATTTCTACTATGTCTGTTGTTATTTTGCCTGCTTCATTGCAGATCTGATTCACCTGGTTCTTTTCTCTCTTCTTAATAAGTCTCGCTAGTGGTGTATCAATTTTGATTATCTTTTCAAAGAACCAGCTTTTACTTTCATTTATTTTCTGTATAGTTCGTTTATTTTCTATTTCATTTATTTCTGCTCGTATCTTTATTATTTCCTTTCTCCTGGAGTTTTTAGGATCTTTTTGCTGTTGCTTTTCCAATTCTGTGAGGCATGATGTTAGGTGATCCATTTGCCTTCTTTCCATGCTCCTCTTATGTGCACTAATTGCTATGAACTTCCCTCTTATGACTGCTTTAGCAGTGTCCCAAAGATTATGGAAACTCATGTCCTCATTGTCATTGGCTTCCATGAACCTTTTGATTTCAGTCTTTATTTCTTCAGTAGTTGTGGAGTCATTCAGGAGTAGGTTATTAAGTCTCCATGTATTTGAGTATTTTTGAGGATTTCTCTTGAAATTAAACTCAAGTTCAATTCCATCATGGTCAGTGAAGATGCTGAGTATAGTTTCTATGCTTTTGAATCTGTAGAGGCTTGCTTTGTGCCCAATAACGTGGTCAATCTTCGAGAATGTTCCATGTGGCGGCGAGAAAAAAGTGTATCTCGAGGTTTTGGGATGGAAAGTTATATAGATGTCTGTTAAGTCCATTTGATTTATGATATCGTTTAGATCTTTTATCTCTTTACCTATTTTTTGTCTAGATGATCTATCCAGGGGGTATAGTGCAGTGTTGAGGTCTCCAACAATTAGTGTGTTGCAGTCTATCTCCCTTTCTAGATCTAGCAGTCTTTCCTTCATATATTTGGGTGCTTCTGTGTTAGGCGCATAGATATTAATAAGCGTTATATCTTCTTGATCGATTGATCTTTTTACTACAATATAGTGCCCTTCTTTGTCTCTTCGAACAGTTTTTGTCTTAAAGCCTATTTTGTCAGAGATTAGTATTGCGACTCCAGCTCTTTTTTGGTTCCCATTTGCATGGAAAATCTTTTTCCAACCCTTCACTTTCAGTCTATGTATATCTTTATCCATGAAGTGGGTTTCCTGTAGGCAACAGATAGAGGGTTTTTGTTTTTTAACCCATTCAGCCAGTCTGTGTCTCTTGATTGGAGAATTTAATCCATTAACATTCAATGTTATTATCGATGTTAATGGATCTGTCCCGACATTTAAGTTGGCCATTGTCTTAGTTGCCTTTTACTCTTTTATTTGTGGCTGTTACTTCTTTAGTTTTCTTGGAACAGTACTTTCTTCAGGGTTTGATGGAGAGCTGGTCTGGTGCTGGCAAATTCTTTCAGGTTTTGTTTGTCTGAGAAGATTTTAATCTTTTTTTCCCATATGAAGGATAATCTTGCAGGATACAATAATCTTGGTTGAAATTGTTTCTCTCTTAACACTTTCAGCACATCTTCCCATTCTTTACTTGCTTGCATTGTTTCCATTGAGAAGTCCGGTGTTAGCCTGATGGTGTGACCTTTGTAAGTCACTTGTTGTTTCTCTCTTGCCAGTTTTAGCATCTTATCTTTATCTGTGGTCTTAGCCAGTCTGGCTAAGATATGCCTAGGGGAAGATCTTCTTGCGTTGATTCTATTTGGTGTCCTTTGTATTTCTTGGGTCTGGATGTTTGAGTGCCTCTCTATGCTTGGGAAATTTTCTTCCAAGATTTCATGGAATAGGTTTTCCATGCTTTTATTAGTTTCTTCATCTTCTGGGATACCAATTATTCGGATGTTAGGACGTCTAATGGAATCTAGTAATTCTCGTATGTTATCTTCATTTTTTTTGTTATTTTCTCTATCTTTTTGGTGGCTTTCTCTAGGTCAGAAGTTTTATCTTCTACATCGGAGATTCGACCTTCGGCATGGTCTAATCAACTTTTAATACTTTTGAGAGAGTTTTTGATTTCCTGTATTACAGACTTCACCTCTAATAGTTCCGTCTTATTCTTCCTTAGCATTTCTTCCTTCATATTGTTGAAGGACTTTCTCATCTCCTGTAGTTCATTGTCTCTTTTCTTTTCCAGCTCATAGTATTTGTTCAACATGGCTGTTCTAAACTCTATCTCGGACATTTCGGTAACGTCCTCTATTTTTTCAAGAAAAGGAAGGGAGTTACTGTGTTCCTTTGATGGAGACATATTTCCTGCTTTATTCAGGCCTGAGGTTCTTCTACTTCTGACCATTGGGAGATGTGTTCCCTTTTTTTTTTTTTTTTTTTTTTTTTGAGAGGTTTTTGCTATAGGGTGCATGCGCTCGCCAGACAGACAGAGAGAGACATAGAGACAGAAAGCGAGAAATCACCCCCCAGGGGGGATGGTCACGCCGCAATCCCTTCTCCTCCATTCTCCTCTCGGGATCTTGGGCACGCATGCACATGAGCCCAGCGTGAGTTTTAAGCCACCGGGTCCGGGACGCGAACCACGGTCAACTATGTGGGAGTCCAGCGACATAGCCATTACACTAACTGCTGGTTCCCCTCCCTTTGAAAAACCTTTTACGAGAATGTTTCTTCGAATAGGAGCTAGTGTGTTTCCTTTCTGATGTGGAATGGAGACAGCCAAAGTCTCTCTTCAATTGTGTTTAGTAATGTAATCCAAGAAAAAGTATTCTCTTCAGGTGTACAAAGAAATGTGTCCCCTTCTTCGCAGGTGGTTAAGTGAAATGGAGGATTCTGGAGAGTCTCAAAATGCTACAATATTTCAGAATTGTAATTCTAGACCTATCTAGACAGCCAGGGATGATGTAGATAAAGGAAGTGAGGACTGAATAAGTAGGAAGAAAATAATACGTAGAATAAAGAAAAAGTTGTGTGCCGCAGCGCGCGATTTCGCCAGGGGTCGAAAAATGGGAGTGTGGTGTGGTAGAACTGAGGGCATTCCTATGTGTTAATCAGAAGAGAGAAATTTACAAATGAAAGACGTGGGTAAGGGGACAGAAAAAGAAAGGGGGAAAAGAAAAAGTGTACCTGACTGAAAGAGGGGTGTCTGGCTTGGGGGTCCCGGGGCTGAAGCTACTGGGGGCAGTCCTCTCTCAAAGATCCTGGCCCGGGGTCGAAATATGGGAGTGCCCCCAGATTTCTTATCATGAATTAGAGTACCCATCTCCCAGAAGCTGTGAATGTTAGATAGTAATCTTTTGGAGAATTGCCTTCAGCCAAACAGAACCCACTTAACCAAGATTTTAAGTATGCCCACTCCAATCCTGGGACTATTTATAATCCAGAGCTCCTGAGGGGTCAAGCAGAGACTCAATTCTTACTTAACTCTTTCTTCTACCCTATCCTACTTCTCTCACTCTCCTTTTCCTGAAAGTATCCCCTCCATAAAACACATACACTCAAATGCTCTGCTTGTGGGAAACCTAACTTAAGACAAAGAGTAATAGCTGCCCCAGAGGGCTTTGATAAAACACAAATAGATGTGGTTCTGGGGTAAAGAAATCATAGTTTTCACCCTCATCCCCCAAACAGACAAGGTCATAACAAAAAAGTAAAACTACAGATCAATATCTCTGATGAATATAGATGCAAAAAATTTCAACAAGATACTAGCAAATCATACCGACACATAAAAAAGATTATATATCATGACTAGGTAGGCTTTATGCCAGGGATGCAAGGGTGGTTCAACATACACAAAATGATAAATGTAATACACCATTTTAACAGAAAGAAAGATAAAAAACCATATGATCATATCAATTGATACAGAAAAGGTGTTTGATAAAATACAACATCCCTTCATGATTTAAGATTCTCAGCAAAATCGGCATAGAAGGGACATTTCTCAACACAATAAAAGCCATATATGAAAACTCCATAGCTAACATCATCCATCAAACTAGAAGTCAAGGCTGCCTACTTTCTCCACTCCTTTTCAGTATAGTACTGGAAGTCCTATCCAATGCAATCAGAAAAGAGGCATTCAAATAGGGCAAAAAGAAGTGAACTTATTTCTATTTGCAGATGACATGACTGTATACATAGAAAACCCAAAGGAATCCATGAAAAATCTCCTGGAAGTAATAAATAAATACAATAAAGTGGCAAGATACAAAATCAACATGTCAAAACCCATACCATTTTTATACACCAGCAACAAGCAGTCTGATGTAGAATGAAGAAATTCCCCTTTACTATTTCCACAAAAAGTATAAGATACCCTAGTAATAAACCTAACCAAAGAAGTCAAAGACCACTACAAGAAAAACTATGAAAATATAAAAAAAAGAAATTGAAAATGACACAGAAAAGTGGAAGGACATTCCATGTTCCTGGATTGGAAGAATTTATAATCAAATGACAATTCTACATATTTAATGCAATCCAAATCAAATTGCCTGATACTTTCTTCAAGATTAAAAAAAAATCATAGAATTTGTCTGGAATTATAAAATACCTCATACTGCCAAAGAAATTCTGTTCAAGAAGAATGGAGTAGGAGGCATTTCATTCCCCTGACCCCAAAACAAATGACAAAACTGTGATAATCAAAACAGCATGGCATTGGCACAAAAACAGACATGTGGACCAATGGAACAGAATAGAGACCCCAGAAATAAACCCCAAAACAAAGAGCTAACTGAATGTGACAAAAGGCACCAGTCATTCCAGTGGGGAAAAGAAAATATCTTTAGCAAATGGTGATGGAAAAACTGGGTATTCACCTGAAGAAAGATGAAGCTGGACCCCTATCTCTCACCATGAAAAAAGATAAACTCAAAATGAATCAAAGATCTGAACCTAAGACCTCAAACTATGAAACTACTGGTGGAAAACACAGGGAAACTGCTTGGAGACATCGGAGTAGGCAAAGACTTCTTAAATAAGACCCCAAGGCACAGGCAATAATCTCCAAAATAGATAAGTGGTATTACATAAGGTTAAAAAGCTTCTACACAGGGGCCGGAAGGTGGTGTGGCGGTTAAGAGTGCTGGACTGACACATGGCCAACCACGGTTCGAATCCTGGACCTGGTAGCTTGCTTTCTCACACTCCCCCCCCTTCTCTCTCGCTCACTCACTCTGTCCCCACTTCATGAATACCGAGTATCTGCACTCTATGACTGAAACGGATTGACTAAAGGATATAGAAACACAGTAAATGGATGTAAATATCTGATATAGTGTGTGAAAGAGTAGGGTCTGAGGAAGGACATTTAGAAGAAAAATAGAGAGGCAAAGCATTAATGGACAAAGAAATGTGGAATTATCTTTTGAAGATATTTTATAGTTTTATCAAGTGGATTAGAGAGAAATGGTCACCTGTCGAAATATTCACTTTGTAAGATAAATAATGTGATTGAATATATAAAAAAAATGAAATAGAAAGTACACTTAGAATAAATAAAATAATAAAGTTTAATAATAAAGTAATTCTTTAAAAAATTCTACACAGCAGAAGAAACAATATTTAGAATGAATCGACAGTCCTCAGAATGGGAGAATATATTCGCATACTATGCCTCACATAAGGGACCAATAATAAGAATATACAAGGAACACAAACAGCTTATCCAAAAAAATTAATAATAATCAACTAAATTTTAAAAATGGGCAAATGGGCTGAACAGACAACTCTCTAAGGAAGATAAATGAACATCCAAAAAGCATATAAAAATTCTCAACATCATTTGTCACAAGGGAGATGCAAATCAAAAAAAACAATGAGATACTACAGTCAGAATGACTAAGATTAAAAAAAAAAAAGAATGATAAGTAGAAAAGGGAATTTTCTTACACTGTTGGGAATGTAAATTAGTCCAGCCACTGTGGAGAACAAAATGGATGTTCCTCAAAGACCTACAAATAGAATTACCATATGACCCATCAATTCCACTCCTGGGTATCTACCCAAAAGATATAAATACACTCAGTCAGAAAAACACTTGTACAACCATGTCTAATGTGGCATTATTCACAATTGCTAAGACATGGAACCAACCCAAATGTCCACAAGCAGATGAGTGGATTAAAAAAGTGTGGCACGTATAACTACAGAATACTACTCACTCATAAAAAAAAAAAATAATCAATGAGACCTTGGCATTTGATAGAAAGTGGACAAATATGGAAGATATATAAGCATAGCAAGCCAGTCTATGAAAGAGAGACGTTGTATGTCCCCACTCAATATATATGAATGTTGGCACTCTATAACAAAAACTGATAGATTGGAAGTTATAGGCCATATAGCTCATAGGCCCCTATAGATGGCATAAGAAACAAAAGATAATGTATGGAAGGGGACCATAAGTAAGCGTGCCTATGAACAGGAGGCTAGTATAGACTACCCAAACATTAAACTTTCTTCATTTCCCCATTGTTCATCTTCAGTTGATCTCATAATCTACTATGAAAACTAAGAGAATGTTTAATATTTCTTAAAAATGATTTTTAGGTTAAACAAAATTTCTACTGACAAATGAAAATAAATGACATTTTGTTACCATTATCAGAATGAACACACCATTTACATCAGCATCCCTGAGGTGTAACAGGCTTCCAAGACTTTGTGGCTGTGTGAACACTGAGATTCTGGTGCCTTTCAACTAAATCATTAAAAGTGTAATCCTTCAAAAAAAAAAAAAAAAAAAAAGAGACCAAAAGAAAGGAATCATGGTTTTCCTACCATTTATAACTCTAGGCCCTCAAAATGAGACCTAACTGTCTTGACCTATGTAGCTATTCCTTCCTCCTAAATTGACCTTGAATTAACTGGTTCTACCAGACCCAAGAGTGCCCCAGCTCCCTACCTTCTGTTTATGTGGTATCTTTAGTCAATTTCTGTGTTGCTAACGGAAATATCTGAGCCCAGTCAATTTTATAGAGTGAACAGAAGTTTTTTTTAAAAAAAAACCTCATAATTCTGGTAGATGGAAAATCCAAAGTCTTAGGACTACAGTATGGCCAATAGAAGCACAGAAGAAGGACGTCAGGTGAATGCAGATAGAGAGGGGTCCTGACTGATCTCTCCTTTGTAACAATCAGCCCTCATGAAACCCAGCTCCTTCTAATAAGAGATAGATCTCAAGGGTCTCATGAAACAGCATTGATCTATTTATAAGATTGTCGCCTACATGATGAGATCACCATGATCATTGCCCACGATGCCTCATTCTAAGACACAATGAAGGAATTAACTTTCACTTAATACCTTTATAATACACTCAATACAATCAAGTGCAACCTAACACATGAATTTCTGGGGAATACACTCGAATCATAGCAGGTGGCCATGGTCTTTTCTAAGACAGGTCTATTTTGTTCCTATCATGTTCTATGATGATCTAAACCATAAAAATTCTGGATCATCCAGAAAGTCATGTAGCCTCCAACAAAGCCATGCAAACTGGAGATGCATGTGTGTTTGGGGGTGAGAGAGAGAGAGAGAGAGAGACCCTGAAGCATACTCAGTCATAGCAGTGCATATAATTTAAAGTAAGAAAAAAATTTCCCAGGTTATATGAGCCTGGGAATAATATCAGGGAAAAGTGATTCATCGAGACTGTTCTTAGCCTTTAAGATCATTGCAGATACCTGTGCTACTTTAGTTTATACAAGAATCTCTGCAGATATGCACCAACAATGCCCCTAGGCATGCCATGCCTGGAAAGCTGCCTGCCAGCTTCACAGACACTTATGCCACAATTAATACTAGGCTGTTGTTTCTGGATTAGTAAATTTCTGCCCTGATTGCAAGAAGTCAGCCATTTCTTAACCTGTACAGTTAACTACTTGGATGCAAATGCCAGATAAGGTACTTCTTAAAACTTCTAGGCCTGGTTCTGTGGCTCAGCGGTAAAGCACTGCTCAAGAGAAGGTAGATTTCACATGGAGACCATGGACTGAGTCCCTGGCTGGCTCAGCCTGGAAATACACTGGACACATGCACAAATGCCCCAGATATGAAGGACAGGAGGAAGGGGATCAAGGCATAGGGATCAGGTAGGTCCAGTCTCTATGGAGGGTACCTCTCTCTCTCTCTCTCTCACATGCACACACACTATATCATGAATAAAGGATAATTTTTAAAAAATACTTTGAGTCATTTTTACTGTTCTTTAATTTCTAACACCCTTCTGACCTCCAAAATGAATTTGTATGGCCTTCCTCTTTAATTCATGTATCTGTCCCCAGAACTCGCATGAACTGTCACATTTCTACCTGGAAACTGCTCTTTTGTTTTTCTCCACCTGCTTCCAGTCATCTACCTCTCTCCTGAATTCAATCACCCACTAGACTCAGGTCTTGATTTTTTTTTTTGACAGTTTTTTCCATCTAAATAAAGAATAATCTGGACACAATGCACTATACCCTTCAATATGACACTCTGATTGGCAGCATTTTTTATTAGTATAGAAGCCATGTCTCTAAAGTCAAACTAGCCAGGGGTGAGTCACCAAAGTGCAGCTCACATTGGCATCTCCATCTTGTCCCCATATCTCCCACGCATGCAGGCAGAGCTGAGTCCAGTGTTCACTAGTAAAAGGAGCAAAGAACTGGCATATTCATCTAGACAGGTGATCTGTGCCAGACTTATCTCTTGTATATAACCATATATCTCCTAGAGGGTCTCAAATCAAGCACAAATAAAATAACACAAAATGAGCACGGAATCACATCTTATCCATCCTACTAGACTGAAAAACATGTCTGGCTTCTCCACAGAGTCCCATTCTTGAAGTGTAGAAGCTAGTCTCCAGAATGCAAATGGTTCTACTTGGAATGTTCTTTGACTCAACAAGGCAGCATATACACACTGGGAGACCTGCTAGCACTAATTTATTTCAGAAGAGAAGAATAAATTTGTGAGCAATTGGTGCTCAGAGTCATCTTCCATCCCGGTGCCTCAAAGGGAATCAGAGACACGGTGAAGAGACAGGCACAGATGCCACTGAAGTGCTTCCTCATTTAGAACATTCAAATCACTCAGAACACTAAGATGCATTTATTTGCTGCTCTGAATTGTATTTTGCAAAAATCTAAAAATATTTACTTTTTTGTCAGGCCTTAGAAAATCAAGTTTTGAAAGCCCCTCCTTCTCACACCCATTTTTATAAACATTCATAACAATTCCTTGGTGGTCAGGAATGAATAGATATATAAGCTATTCTGTGGAAGCCAACACAGTGACAAATGTTTTAGAATCTACTTCTGGTAGTCAAGGAACAGAATTAAAAGTAAAACAATCCGCCTCCACATCTGGTAATAAAGTAAGGAATTGTCACTTGGTGAAGCTGCCTCAGAGGCATCAACCTAGAGTGAAAGGGCTTTTCTTTCATCTCATTTTACTTTGGTGTATGAGAATAGCTAATACCCAAATTACAACGTCTGTTTATGCTGTCAGAAAAAAAGATATTTGTCCACACCATCTTGGAATCTAAAATGGATTATGAAATATTGATGAGATTGTAATAACAGAAGTGTGGATTTGTCAAGTCCAGAAAGCAGAATAGGAATATAAGAGTATTTGTCCATTATTGTCCAAGAGAAAATGACACTGTAAATATGGAGCTCTATATTTAGAATCTAAATGCACTCTAGTATAAAGCCACGTCAGAGTGTATACCTTCTCTGCACATTTCCTGGACAATTTTGCCCACTCTGTGGCTATGTATACATACATACACTGATGAATCTTGAATCAAACTCCAGACAGTGAAGGCCATTGCCACTTAATTATCTCATGGACATCTCACAATTCACAAATAGAGAACTGAACTCAGTGCCTCTTCTCAATGAACAAAACTTAGAGATTTTCTTCTCTTGGTCTCGTCTCCCTCAACTGCCACAGCCAATCAATCAAATTGTATTAATTTTGTCTTCATATTAAAGCTCAAATTCATCCTCACCTCTCCATCTCCAATGCTATTACCTGAGTTTGGCCACCACAATCTATATCATGAACTATTTCAACTATCTACTGAATGGACTGCCTGCCTCTAACTTCATCACCATCAAGTCATTCTTCAAACCTCTTCCCACACCACCCAAATGACTTTTTGTGTTTTTTTTGGAGAGGTTTTTGCCATAGGGCATGTGCGCTTGCCAGAGAGACAGAGAGAGACAGAGAGACAGAAAGTGAGAAATCACCCCCCAGGGGCGATGGCCACGCCACAATCCCTTCTCCTCCATTCTCCTCTCAGGATCTTGGGCATGCACGCACACGCACCTGGCGTGAGTTTTAAGCCACTGGGTCTGGGACTCGAACTGTGGTCGACTACATGGGAGTCCAGCGACATAGTCATTACGCTAACTGCTGGTCCCCTAAATGACTTTTAGAGTCAAATTATGATGACTTTATGATGACTTTGTCCTATAATAATTCATTTTTACCTTCAGATAAACTTGCAAATGCTTTAGAAACTGCCCACCTGGTCTCATATCTTATCCTTCCCTTGCATTTTAAGTTCCATCATGTTGGACAATCTGCAGTTCTGTGAAGAAGCTACTCACTCTCTTCACCATCTTTCTTGGCCCTTCCTCTCCTTTGTTTCTTAAATGGACCTCACTCATCTTTTGAGGCTCCATCCAAACACCACCTTTGCGGAGTATTTCCCCACAGCATTATTTAGCATCGTACATCACATATTGCAAAGGTCATCTCTAGAGAGGCTAAGCTCTTAAAGACAGCTAACATGTCTTACTTGTGTAGCACATAACAACAGCTCAATAAGAATATACTCAGTTTAAAAATGTGTTATGTAGAGTATGTAACATTTCTTATAAAATTCTTAAATTCTCTCTTATTCTGAGCTCACTGAACAATTTCAAATTACAAGTTCTATATCCTGTTACCTTGACATTAGGAATAAATCTAGACTAGAGAAAATATGCATCTTTAACACTAACAATGCATATTTTCACTAGATATAGTTAGAATCTGAGTTATCAAACTCTATGCTTAATTACTCACTATATTAGGTTGTTGAGAAAGTCATGATGTACCTTTCTGGTTTTCTTTTTTTTTTTAATTTTTTAATTTTTAATTAATTAATTTGCATTCACTCACTGAGCATTGTCACAGCATACAAAATGTGATTTCCCATCTAGAATATACTGCATAGTAGCTTAATCATGCATGTTATTGTCAATAATTTTCATTTCTAGTTACACACACACACATGCATATATATATGTGCGTGTGTGTGTGTGTGTGTGTGTGTGTGTGTGTGTGTATTTTTCCCATCTCTCACCCTCTGCCATTTCCCACCCTCCTCCCAAACTATCTCAGGTATCTGTAGTTGTTTTCCATCCCTTATTTCCCCAAATTTTATTGATTCAAAAAAAATTCTTAAATAATCTAACTACTTTCAAAAGCAAGTTTAGTTGGTATATACCTATCTGTGAATAAATGTTTGACTTTAGGTGTGAAACTCTGAGTAGAATGAATATACTATAAGGTAGCACCTAGCTGATGCTATATAGCTTACTATGGTCATTAAATAGGTATTTAATATATATTTTTAATTTTAAGAAAAGCAATTTTAACTTTAATAAATCATAGAAATGCTAAATAAATTTGCTTAAAACTTAAAGGCAGGAAACAGGTAAGGATTCTGTCCAAATAGTAGGTACATGAACCTATCTGCTGTTCAAGACAGGACAAAAATCCTTAAAACTAGAAAACAAAGCCTAGAATAAAATCAGAAATATTTTAGTCAAAAGTTATGAAATTATATTTCATCATTTCAATCTCATATACTTTATCTTCTGTTGTGGTCCAATCTTCCTGATTAAATTCCAGGATATAATATTCAACTCCAGACTTGTCCCTATGATTAAGTTGGCCATTTTCTTAGTTTTTGAACTCTTATTTCTGCGTGTATGTATTTAATTTTCCTGGTATAGCAGTCCCTTCAGAACTTCTTGGAGATCTGGTCTGGTGTTGGTAAATTCTTTCAGGTTTTGTTTATATGAGAATGTTCTTGTCTTTTCTTCCCATATGAAAGATAACCTTGCTGGGTACAGTATTCTTAGTTAAAATTGCTTTTCCCTTAACACTTTGAATATATTTTTCCATACTTTCTCGCTCACATTTTTTCCAATGAGAAGTCCACTGTTAGCCTGATGGGATATCCTTTGTAGGTAACTTGACACTTCTCTCTTACCAATCTTAGTATCTTGTCATTGTGGTCAACCTGGCTATTCTATTTGGGGTCCTTTGTATTTCTTGGGACTGGATTTTTGAGTACCTCTCTAGGTTTGGAAAGTTTTCTTGCAGGATTTCATGGAACAGATTAGCAATGCCTTTATTAGTCTCTTCATCTTCTGGAATATCGATTATCCAGGTGTTTAGTCATTTGATGGTATCTAGTATTTCTTGTATATTATTCTCATTTTTGGGGGGGCCATCTTTCTCCGTCTTCATGGTGGATTTTTCTAGGCCAGTGATTCTATCTTCTACACCTGAGATTCAATTTTCTGTGTGATCTAGTCTGCTTTTTTTTTTTTTTTTTTTTTTTGAGAGAGATTTTTGCTATAGGGCACGTGCGCTCGCCAGACAGACAGAGAGAGACATAGAGACAGAAAGCAAGAAATCACCCCCCAGGGGGGATGGTCACGCCGCAATCCCTTCTCCTCCATTCTCCTCTCGGGATCTTGGGCACGCACGCACACGCGCCCGGCGTGAGTTTTAAGCCACCGGGTCCAGGACGCGAACCACGGTCGACTACGTGGGAGTCCAGCGACATAGCCATTACGCTAACTGCTGGTTCCCTGATCTAGTCTGCTTTTAATACTTTCAAGGGAGGTTTTGACTTCCTGTATTATAGCCTTCATCTCTAACAGTTCTGCTTGATTCTTTTTTATAGTGTACATTTCTTCTTTTAGATCTTAAGAATTTCCTAACCTCCTGGAACTCATCAGCTCCTTTCTCCTGCCTCTTCTGCCATTCATGGTCTCTCTTTTCTTCCATCTCTGTTAGCTTTGTCACTATGAATATTCTAAATTCTTTATCTGATATTTCCATGAGCTTCATCGTATTGTCTGAGGATGAAGAAAAGTTATTCTTTTCCCTTGGAGAAGAGGTATTTTCTTGCTTTCTCATATTTCTTGTGACCCTGTGGTGATTTCTAGTCATCTGATGGATGGTGCATTTCTTCCTAATTCTTGAAGTTCAATCTGAGCTTTCAGAGGCATGGAGGAGGAGGTGATCTGTAATCTCTCTTCTATTCTATTTTCACTCTTTGTACATCAGATTCAGTGGGAATAGAGGTACATTCTGACCTTATTCATATTCAGATGTCTTGATTCTGTTCACTTGGATCTGTCTAGACACTTAATGCACTAGAAATGAATCTGGAGGGAGAAGTCTCAGCAGAAAGTTTTCATTTTTAGTCAAGAAAAGCAATATTTTGCAGCTCAAGTTTGGTATCCATCTCAGGATGGGCCTGGATTTGTGTCTTTCCCACTAGAAATGATTCTGGAGGGAGAAGTCTCAGCAGAAAATCTTCATTTTTAGTCAAGGAAAGCAATATTTCACACCTCAAGTTTGGTATCCATCTCAGCTATTTCTGGTTTTCTATGCTAAATTGCATCATGACTTTTCCAATGACCCAGTATATCCACTCTACAATTGCTTTCCCTAAGACAAACTGATGAAGGTGAGGAGTAAAAATATCAAAGAAGACACACCCTGAACTTGTCTTCTAATTATGTCATATGACACTGTCAGCATGTTTTATTGGCCTATCATTGAGTGGCTTATATCATCACAGTTGGCTACAGTAAAGCCAACTCTGCCTAAGTGAAAGAATGATGTCTATGGTGAAATGAGACAACAGACTTGCAGAGCCTTCTGCCTTCACCTCCATGGAAACTGTTTAAAAGTTTACTTTTGATTTCCTACTGATACAAATAGGATCTAAAAGTAAATTATTTTTCAGTCCTGTCACAGATGTTCAGTCAGTGGGAATCTCTCAGGTACAAAGGATGCCATCTGTCTTTCCCATATAATCCTATTGTTAAGAAATTTTAAGGGTCCTCTTAGGATTTGGCCTGTACTGCCCATGGCCAAATGGTAGGGTAGCCTTTCTAGATCCAATCTTGGGCACTGGAAAAACTATGGAAAAAATTATTTGAATGACAAAAATACACATTTATTTGTATCAAAAAATAATGTCTTTAAATGTAGTAAATTATCTCACCTACTACCATCAAGGCTTAAGCAGGGGCTGTGGATATATATAGACAAATATCCAACAGTTTGCAACTCTAATTCTCAGAGGGGTTATAAAAAAAGAAGTCCCGACAGTGAGTATTATTAAATAATAGAATGATTTGTCTGGAATGAGGTATATAATCTCTTATTATGAAGAGCTGTTAAAAATGAGAGACAGTCTATACAGAAAGCCAACTGTTTGCATACCTAAAGGCAGGGGAATGGGATCATTGGGTTCTCAGTGTTTCTTCTGTTCCTATGATTCTATAAATCCTGCCAATAATCAGTTGTCAGATATACAAAATGATTAATATTTTCCTTTTAGTAAGAAAAATATGATGACAACAACTACCAGCAAGTGGCTTATCTGAGGGGCTAAGTTTTGGAGAAGAACTAGGACTTTCTTGGCCTGTATCAATACCAGTGGCCATAATAGGGTATTTAACTGAAACTTGCAAATGAGAGCCTAAAATAAACAGAAAGAATTAGAAATGAGGAGAATTATTTGGAATGGCTATTTGCTGAACATTGATTAGAAACACACCCTTATGATATCAGTCAACCTGGGTCAGTGCATGATAATGACAGTATATACTCATGGCTAAAAATTTAACACTAAGATTTTGGATGGTTGACAGAATCAAACACAAAAAACAATGAGAAAAAAAAGTAAACAATGGAAACAGTCCAACATCGAGAGAAAAGATTCTTCTACTTTTGGGAGAAAACAGAGATGGGCTATTATAGACAGAGTTCCACTGGGTGAAAGTCGAATACTCACTTTAAAGCTTCATGAGAGAAGCTTGTTAAAAAATGATTTAAACAATTATTAAGATTAGGGGGAGAAGCTTCCTAAATTTTAAAATGTGTTTATGAATTTTTGACCATGATGACTAAAGCCATACAAAATGTGAAATTATTAATATATTTTATACTCAGTATTGTATGTTTAACATTGCATGTAGTTATTTGGATACCCTCACATCTGCTCAGTAATTACTGGCAATGAGGCAAAATATCACCAGAAAAATATCCAGCTGTTATGAGCATGTATTACTTTAAAAACATAAATTAGAGGTTAAAATATATGTATCTGACAAATGTATATGAAATATTACATCTAGCTGGTCTGGGAATTTGTTTTAATAAATACTTGAGTTTGTAATAAATCTGATCCATTTCAAGATGTTCAAAGTACTTTTCTGATATCATTGGTTAATTACTGTAAAACCTATGTTTGTAAGGAGAAAGAATACATTTGTTCCAGGTTTTTTTCCCCTGAGAGATATTTGCTATAGGTTGTGTATGATCTCCAGAGAGACAGAGTGAGACACAGAGAAGACACAGCAAGGTACAGAGAGAAAGCAAGAAATCATTCCCCAGGGGTGATGGCCATGCTGCAATCTCTTCTCCTTCATTTTTTTCTCAGGATCTTGGTCACGTATACACACGTGCCTGGTATGAACATCAAGCCGGTGGGTCTGAGACTCGAACCATGATTGGCCATGAAGGCGTCCAGCACTTTAGCCGCTATGACATCTGCTGGTCCCAATTTACTCAGTTTTTATGTGAGAAACTAATTTTGACCTAAACTCACTGGCTTTGCTTCTACTTTAGCAGGATTAGAATTTTGAGGAGCAATAACCAGGAATTTAAAGAAGAGACAATGCCAGCACTGCAATCTGTTCTGCCACTTTCTCCTACATCCACATCCACAGAGAGCACCAGAGATTCAGAAATCACAGTGAAGTTCTTCATCAGTCCAGAAGTCATGGCCGGCTTTTGAGATTTATAACAAACCTTGCCATCTCCCACAACCTATGCTATTCTACAACAGTTGAAAACTCTCCTCACAGAATAGTTAAATAAACTCTAGAAATGCAACACATTGGAAGACTATGCAGCAATTATAAGTAACAACAAAATTCAAATACATTGACATAAAAATTTCTGAGACGCATTAATGAGAAAAGCAAGTTAATATACATATATATGTAAATATATTATATACTATGTATAATTATTTTACTAGACTACATATGACTTTATTAATGTTAAAAACCACATAACAGGGACCAGCAGTTAGAGTAATGGCTATGTAGCTGGACTCCCTTGTAGTCGACTGCGGTTCAAGTCCTGGATCTGGTGGCTTAAACTCACGCCGGGCACATGTGCATGTGTACCCAAGATCCTGAGAGGAGAATGGAGGAGAAGAAATTGCAGTGTGTCCATTTCCCCTGGGGGGTGATTTCTTGCTTTCTGTCTCTTTCTGTCTCTCTGGCAAGCACATGCGCCCTATAGCAAAAAACTCTCAAAAAAAAAAAAAAAAAAGACATTATATCTTTCTATGCACAACTACTGAAAATTCAGATTCATTGGATGCAAATATGAAATTATTTTTTTCAATCACTGCCTTTAAAGGTGTTGAATACCCCTTTCCAAATGCTTAATAATAGGCAGCATAGCTCTCATAGTTTTTTGATCGCTTTCACATATTAAGCTCTGTAGGTTAGTCTCATCCATATATCCCAGTTTAAATCATCAATTGCATACCCTTTCTCCTCATCTAGTTCAGACTGACCCTTGCTGGAGGGACCTGGAATGAGGAAGGATGCTAGTCAGCTTCTCCTCCTTTCCCCCCCTCTTCTGTGTCTGTCTATCTATTTCTCTCTCTCCTCCACTGTTTTGGAGTAGAGAGATGGAATTGAAGCCTCTGTGCCTTTGGCGTCCTCTCTTGGGTGACACCATCTTGACTTTGATGGCATGAGTTGACAGACACTTTTCTTTGGGGAACATGGGTCAGTTTTTCCTGAAATAGATGAAAACCTCTGGTTCGATCTGTTCTGACCTATCTCCCCAGTGGTTCAAAACCACATTCTCTTGCTGACAGTATCTTCTCTTCTGGAAGTCAACCCTCTTGGTCACATAACAGCAAGAGCATTCGAGCTACCTTCCTCTGTGTCCAGTAGAAGTATAGAAAACTCCTTTATTTTCCACAAACCAAGAAATGTGTAGTTGCTTCATTTCAACCTCTCCTTCTCATTCTTTTTTTACTCTGCTCAAACAGTTAAGTGAAGATCAGCAAGTCCACTCTCTTGGCAAATGTCCAATTAGTAAATTAGAAGTCAATTTCTCCTTCTTGCAGACAACCCAAAATGTAAAAGTAGCTCTATTGTAGCATTTCTCATTTGGCTTGAGGATTAGTCTAAAGCATGTCCTCTCATTTCCCATAAAAACAGAAAGGAAAAGCCATGACACGTTTCCCTAAATAAACAAATCACAACTGCACTTCCTTTTTTATACATCTTAAGGAGGGAGTTATAAGAGGATGATATCAGGGTCTCTCAGAGGATCCTGCAGAGAGGTGCCCAGTGACTCCTTCATGGAATTCCCATTAATCACCCTGTTACATCCATCCATGTGTTTATTAAAATGAACTGACTGACAGTTTGTCACTGGAGAGGGACATGAGATGAAAAGTGGTGGTAATTTTTTTTTAATTAGTCTGTATTTGAGTTTCTATAAAGAGAATATTCTTATGTATTTTATTCATTAATGCAAAAGAATATTGATTGGTCTCTAGAGGTACATTGGGAACTTTAATCAAGATAGCCCAAGTTCAAGTCTCAAGTGTGACACCATGTTAGGATGAGCACCATTGACTCTGCATTGACAAAGTTTTTCCAAAGATTGATGAAGAGTTGCACTTTCACCAAGAGTGTAACTGGAAATTATTGGAGCCACAGAATACAGTATAGATGTCTTTCCCCACATTGCTAATAGGACACAGACTAGTAGTCAATATTCCCCTCCATTCTACCTGCTCTAAGTCTGTGTGATCTGCTAGACTCTGATGAATGAAAACTGTAGAAATCCTTTAGGGCAGAAGAGGCAGTCTGACAAGGGCACATAGAGGAAGGAGATGTGGTGCTGAGCACTGCAAGGAGGTACCACTTGCAAGGGCCTCATGACAATTATTTAAAAGGCTTAGCCACTAAACAAGTGGCCTGGGATATTCTCCTGGTTGTAATTCTGCATGTCCAGACTCATTGAAGCTCCCCAATGCATCTCTACTGCCAACAAGAGGAAGTAATATAGCCAGGCTTTATCAGTGTCAAGGGACAGAAAATCTGGTTTTTACATTTTTTCCCCAAGACTTAAGACTCTTGGGAAGGGGCCTAGTAGATGGTGTAACAGTTTTGTTGCTGGACTCCCACATGGCCAACCATTGTTTGTGTACCAGACACATCAGCTTGAAACTCGTGCTGGGCACATGTGCATGCATGCCCAAAATCCTGAGAGGAGAATAGGGGAGAAGGGATTGTGTCATGGCCATGCCCCAGGGGTAAGTTCTCACTTCTGTCTCTCTGTCTCTCCAGTGAGAGCATACACCCTATAGCAAAATATCTAATAAAAGAAAATGATCTTAGGAGGTATTTGGAAAGGAAAGAAACCTACTACCTCTAAGATGCTTCAGTGAAATTGGGCAGAGGTCTTAAAGGATGGAATAAAAAAGAAATCAGAAGGTTTCAGGTAATAAGAAGTCCTGTGATTTGGGTTCTAGACTAGTATACCATTAGAGAGTATAGCTCTCTAAAAGCAGTACCAACATTTTCTCCATGACCTTGTTTTTTAACATTAAGTCATAAAAAACTGGGATCTTCCTGTGTCTTGAAATGAAAACAGACAACATATGCTCTACCATTCCTAGTTTACCACCTGGGTTTCCATTACTAAATGTGTTTGATTGAAGACATACAACATTTGGGGCTGTAAAGGAATGTTAGTGATAACCCAGTGCAGCCACCTCACTTTACAGATAGGGAGGAGAAAGAGAAAAAGGAGGGGAAGAAGAAGAAGGAGGAGGAGGAGGAGGAAGAAAAGGAGGAGGGAGTAGGAGGGCGAGAAAGGGAAGCAGGAGGACAGGAGAGAGAAGTGTGTTGTAACCACAGATACAGCACTAGAATCCAGCTTCTCAGCTTCCCACATTCAGCATCTTACACCACATATGTCTTCCACTAGTGGCACAAGGAAGCAGTTCTTAAAGGTATAATTTGCTTTCATGATTACTGTTCTTCAACATCAGGGCTAATAGTGGAGAGTACTAATAGTACCTTAAAGGCTTACAGAGCATTGCAGTTGTCTTCACATACACCATCTTCTGTTGCAACAACTCTGAGAAGCAAGCACAACAGCCATTATTAGGCCCATCTTATGAATGTGGCAACAGAGTTCAGAGAGATCATGTGGTTTGCCTAACATTGTGCAGAAACTGTCAGTTCCGATTCTTTAACTTTACTTCTGTATCATCAATCACAAGTCTTTGTATTTTCCACAAACTGTGAACATCATAATAAACTACTTTACACCTGAACTTGATGTTTTATTCATCTCCACATGGATTAACCACAGATCAACAAAAATGTGTTTATTTTGGGATGTTTCTTCTAGGATTTTGTTATGAGAATATGGTATATTGAAATTAACAGACATAAGCCACACTGATTCAAAGTACAAAATGAACTTGCTTTTCACTTTTTTAACTTGGGCTGGATGCCTTTGGGGAAAGGTTTCAGTCTGTGCAGACTCAGAGATACGGTAGCGAGAGTGAGGTCCATGAGGTACACATGGGTGCTTCCAGCACCTTTGCTTCTCCCTCATTCCCAGAGGCTTCTGACTCCCTCCTATTCCCTCTATCCCTCCACACTCAGAAAGGCACCTTCACTCACTCTGTGAGCAGTAAAATAAACTAGCTACACTAGGCAGGCCTTGACACATAGCTAGCTCAGCCTCTGGTGCCTCCTGCCTCTTACCTTCAATACACACCACTTGGCCATATTAATTTCTGTCACAGGGGGGAGATTGGTCAGTGAAATCTAAATGGGCTTTTCCTATTTATTGATACAATTTCGTGGCAAGAGCAATTTTCAGAGCTTATTTTCCACTCCATTGAGTCCCATGTTACTGCAAATGAATATATTCCTCGGTCAGTGCAATGGCAAAACACAGTTGTAAGTGCTTTATGCTTCATTTGGATAAAGAGTTCAGGATATTACCAAATATAAAAGGAAGCTAAGGGCCATATTTCATTAGAAAGCTGTCTCCCCTGTTAATAAAACCTGATGTTGGTGGTAGATGTGTAAAAACCCAGAGCAAAGACTTGCGACTCTGGTTGATATTCAATAGGGCAGCACTGTTGTTCCAAACACACCTGAGGAGCTCAGGGCTTCTCCAATCACTTTAGGCCAGGAGAGGAGCAGGATTGTGGGATGTGAATTGGATGTTCCATAGAAAATTGAGAATCCCACCTTGAGCCAAGGTATATTCTTCAAATGTTGGCTTTGCTGCCATTAAAGAAAGGCTTACACCAACATTGCTAAGTGCAGAAGGTCCGTGGTCAGCTTGTTCTGGGCTGATTTATTATGGCTTTAAGAAAAGACCTAATGGATGGGCTTCCTACATTTTATCTGTTTATAGGGTATAAAAAGAGGCAACACCATTTCATTTCTTAAATGAGAAAACTCAGGAGCAGCCACAGGCAAAACTGGGGAAGTTGGACTTTAATAGGAATTAGGTCACTCTGTGACCAGCAGTTGGCATAATGGCTATGTTGCTGGACTCCCATGTAGTCAACTGTGGTTCGAGTCCCGGACCCAGTAGCTTAAACTCACGCTGGGCGTGTGTGCGTGCATGCCCAATATCCCAGGAGGATAATGGAGGATAAGGGATTGTGGCGTGGCCATCCCCCTGAGGGGGGTGATTTCTCACTTTCTGTCTCTCTGTCTCTCTCTCTGGCTTTCTGGTAGCACATGCGCCCTATAGCAAAAACCTCTCCAAAAAAAAGAAAAAAGAATTAATTAGGTCACTCTCAAATTACAGGCTCCCCAAAGACAACAAAAAAGAAAGCAGGGAACACTGCTTCTGTGTCTGGACTCGGTCTGGGTTTTACTCCGCCCCATCCACAGCATAAGACTCTCCACTACATTAAAACTAGTTCACACTAGAGTTGGTGGATCATTCCATTTAGCCACCAGTCCTTGGGAAACAATGGGAGTTATTAACTTTTACTAGTACTACTAAGAATACCTCCTAGATCCAGGATATACATGTTCCCTTTTATCATTTATTTACCTGAAGGATAGAATATACTGCACCCTACCATTAATAGACTCCCCTGAAACTTTCAAGTTCAGGTAGTGTTCTGTTATTGACCTAATTCCTTCTCGTCGCCTAATTATCAGGCAGATTTATGGGCCCTGGCCAACAAGATTTTACCCAAATTTCCATTTCTAAGAAACTAAAGCTACTACATTTTATAAAACTCATTTTTTGTGTCAGCCAGAAAGGTCTAAAGCCTTCCCAAACAAGGAGCATTTGCAGGCCTTTTCCTTAGCCACCTACCTGTCTTATCTGCTCATGTCAAGAAAACAATTTCAAGTCCAAGAAAACTGTCCTTCCCTCAGGATCAGTAGTCAGGTGATAGAATTACTATGGAGCGTTTTAAGCTTGAACCACTCTTACTCAAGCTGGTAAAGTTTAGAGTCTGCCTTTTTCCTTGTGCTTAGCCTGAATCTGTCCATTGGGCTTCAATTTATATACAAATTCTGATTCTGGATATTGAGGTCTGGTCTGGTCATGTCCCTTCCTGTGCTTTCTGCCCAAGGGGCCTTCTGAACATCAAGCCTTCCAGCTCAGGCTCCATACCTTTGCTATCCACTCCCACTATGTCCAAACCGTCTACACACTGACCTCAGGTACAAAACCTGACTCTGCCACTCACCAAATAAGTTTTCTAAATTCCCCGAGGCTTATTTGTCTCATCTCTAAAACAGTTAGAAGAATCCCATATCATAAAGTTGTAAGAATAGAAGCCAGGTGGTGGTACAATAGTGACTTAACTGGACATGCTTGGGAAGGTCATGGGTTTGTGTCCTAGGACCTCTCTAAGCACACTGGTTGCATGCATATGCCTGTGATCCTGGCCAGGTGAGACTGAAGGTAAATTGTGACAAGAGTATCCCATAAAGGGAGCCTGTCTTTTTGTCTCTCTGATGAAAAAATACATAAACTTTAAAAAAAGAACAATTTAAGATGTCTAATATGTAATTGGGAGTCAAACGAGCATCATCCCTTTCTACATTTTCCTGCATATTCCACCTGATCTTCACTTAGTGTTCAAGCATCATTGGTCATATTCTCTTCCTTTTTCATTCGTTCTTACCAGAGTAAAAATTCACTGGAAAAATAAATAAATAAAACAAAACAAAACTAAGGCAAAAATTAACCTCTTTGGATCCAAGATTTAGTGTATTTGATTTAAAGTGCAGTAGCTTGGAAATAACTCAAAAAAGGAAGCTTAGAGCTAGATCACATCCAGACATGGATTCAACACCTACATTCTGGGAAATTTGTATTCTTACATAAGTGAAATCATTTGTCATCATGTTTTCCCTTGAGTTTTAGTAAAAGACGTTTTTTTTAAAAAAAGAGCTCAAAACCATTTTGTCTGAACTAAGAAAAAAAGAGTTTTCTGCTATATTTTTTTCATCATAACTGCACAGGCAAAGCTTTCCATACAGAGTTATCTTAGATGAGTTAACATTGAGTCTCACACATAGTGCTTGATATCTGTCTTTTTGTTTCTTGCCCCAATCTCATACCTGATATTCTACCTTTCTTTCTTAACCTAGTCCCTATATGTTCTTGCTTGAGATAGACAAAGTAAAAATGAGATCTTCAAAGAAGAACTCTGAATATAATTACCTGGTCTTCAGTTACAAAGATATTCTTTGACTTTAACATATTTTTCCAGTTTTCTTCAGTTCACTGTTACGTTATTTTAAAATAGATACTGCACCAGGTACTTGCCAAGTATCAGTGAGTGCCAGACTCTTAAAGTTACTGACTTGAAGACATTGTGAGGTATACCAAGATGAAAAAGAAAAAAGATAATTTTAATGTTTCTAATTAACTGTGATAAGACAGAAGTTGACTCTTGGAGGTAGGCGGATGAAGAGTTTCTCAGGTGAAGCCCGGAGTCACAACTTAGAGGCTGATAGCTCATACTCCCAATCATCAACCATTTTATGTGCTGACTCCAAGACTGTCCTATAGAATGGCAGTGTTTCTGAAAGCCCAATGAGAAAAGCGCGTTCATATGAGTGTCATAAAAGAGACTTCTCATCATGATGGTGAGATGGGACTCAGACCACCAGAGGACTGTAAAAGTCAGCACAGGAGCGGTGGTAGCAGAGGTAGATGAATTTTTCTTTAGCAAAGGTGAGCAAGGTCTGGACAGAGGTACAATGGTAAAGCAGTATGTTCCACGAGTCTAACCCACATGTGAGGGCTGCTGGTTTATGGCTCAGCCACATAAATGAGTGTGCTGGACATGTATGTATCCATGATCTGCGTCAGCTGAGGGGAGGGACAGAGCATGGCATTGGGACCCTGTCAGGGGCATGTAGGTATGTATCTCTCTCACTTATGAAATAAACTTATTTAAAAAATTAAAAGAGGTGAGCAAGATGAGAGAACTGCCACAAAGTACTAGAAAATTATTCAAATGCTTGGAATTGAGGCCATCTTTGTGTTAAAGAAGAAGAAAAGAAAATGCTAAATTGGCTGAAAATCTAAAAAATTCAAGGGGAAATGGTAGAAATGACTATATTTACCTTAAAGAGGTGAAATAAGAATTTTTCTATTGGTTGAATTTGAGAATTAAGACTTAAGCATAAATAGATAAAATGAAGTAAACAAAGTTCCATGTGCACATCAGAGTCTATAATTATGAGAGTTGCACCACCTATATAATGATAGTGTTCTAGTGTGCTGGACTGTGAGTGTCTTAGAGGAAAGATGCGACCTTATTCAACTTTTGAAGAATAGGAAGAAAATGGATTTGGGGGAATAAGCTAGAGGGCATCTGAGCTGTAACTCTTTCATTTACTGGCAGTATAAACTTTTGGAGTCTGTTTCTTTCCTCATCTGCAAACTCTAGATCATGTGAACTAGCATCTCTTAAGGATGTGTAGATTTAATTGAATAATGGGTAGAAAGTGGGACTCAGATTCTTGATGTCTCTTTTTCCCACTCTATCTCCCCTTTTCTGAGGACATAGCAAAAATGTAGCACATGGTAGAAACTCAGTAAACAGTGGCATGTTTTTGTTGTTATTCCCCTGCCTGTAGCATTCTCCTCATTTGTCACACTCAGCATGATCTTGGAACAGAATCTCCTTATTCACCCCCAGAATATTTCTGGCATACTTTTATTCTGTTCAACCTTGGGAGGTTGATACTATTACCCGTGTGTTGCAGGTGGAGAAACTGAGTCATTGAATCAATAGTATCATAACTATCTCGATGTCACACAACTAGTAAAATGATGGAAGCAATACATTTTTGACTCCAGAAATAACTTTTCTTTTCTGATTCCAGGTCCATCCCATTCTGAGTTCATACTTCTTCCATTCCAACACATCCTTCCCTTCCACAGATTACAGTTATTTTTTCCTTATAAATTCTTCATTGGATTTCAGGTAGCTTTGATGAGCTAAAATTTTAAGCTCCCAAGGGGAAAACTTCATGAGTCTGAGCTCTATAAAACATGCTGGCATCCAGCCACCCTTTCAAATTTCTGCTAAATCAGCCAGTAAGCTCTTAGTGAGAACTAATATTTAGTCTTGAGTTGGGAAGGATTCTGGAAGTACATCTGAAGATCTTGAGCCATGAAGCCAGATGGGACAGTTAAATTAGCCTAATCAGTGACATGCAGTTCCCTTAGACTTTTATTTTTTTCCATGGAGATGGAAGCAACAGCTCAGGTGCTGTGGGGGTGATGGGGCTTCACAGAGCAGCTCAGGAGAAGAACCTAAAGGCAATTTCTTTCCCAAACAAAAATGTTCTTGGGTCTTGTCTTTTGTGACATAATGGCTTTCCAATGTTTCCTTCTGTACTTTCTTGAATATCAAAATAAGGGCTTCTTTTCCACTAATCCTGGCCTTTCAGTGCTATGCAAGCTCCAGGAGAGCCAGGCCCATTCTCCACTGTATCTTGAGCATCAAGCACAAGGTCTGGTACATGGTAGGATCTCAAGAAACATCCACTAAATTAATCATTAAATTAATGTAAATTATATCTAAATTAAAATGAGTTCTTATTGTTTAAGATTCTCATTCAAAAACATTGCATTCTTTCCCAGCTGACTCAATTTGGCTAGGGAAGAGCCAGGAAGCAGCATTTATTATTGACCATTACTCTGTATCAAGCAGTGTTTCCTATACACAATGTTATTTAATTCTCATAACAACCCCATGAGTTGAATTTTTCTACTTCATTTTACAGATAAGAAACTGGATCTTAGAAAGGTAAGGTAATGAGCCCAAGGTAACACTGCTAGAAGTAATTTTTAAATCAGTGCTTTTTCTAGTGCACTTACAGAGGCAGTTTTCATGAAGACTGAGAAATTAATGAAATTTCATGGTTTCCTCTCTCTTCACCATTGCTACTAGATAGTTTGAGCTAATAATCATAACATTTTTCACCTTACTCTATGCCAGTTATTTAATATATATTAATATATTTACATATATTAATACATTTAATTATTTCAGTACCCCTAGCAGATTAATATTATTGTTCCTATTTTATGGACAACAATGAGTGAGAAATTTGAGACACGGATAATGCATCCAAGGTCATGTACCTAATAAGTGTGTATCTAATGAGTCTACATTTCATATCCAAGCAGTCTTCTATCAGTACGTGAGCTCTTAACCACTTTGCCACACCTTGTCTTCAAAACCCACCTATATTGAATGCCTGTTGGTATCAGTCCATGGCTTCTAAAGGCTAGCCTGTCTCCATCACTAGGGTGAAGGACACCCCAAAACAATTCATCACATTGTAGACATTCCCCCTCAGCAAAGTTACCTTGGAAAATTCTAGGTTGGTTTGAATATTGTAAATTACAGCCCTTTCATGTACCCAGACTAATGGACTCGTGACTGTGACTTTTTTTTTTTTTTTTGAAATGTTTTTGCTATAGGGTGTGTGCGCTCGCCAGAAAGAGAGACAGAGAGACAGAAAGCGAGAAATCACTCCCCAGGGAATGGCCACGCTGCAATCCCTTCTTCTCCATTCTCTTCTCAGGATCTTGGGCACACACGCACATGCACCTGGAATGAGTTTAAGCTACCAGGTCTGGGACTCGAATAGTAGTCAACTACATGGGAGTCCAGGGACATAGCCTTTACACCAATTGCTGGTTCCAATGGCCAGCAGTGATTCGTAGCTCTTCATAGCAATCATAGTTTGGAATCTTAGTACATTTCAGGTAGAGGACTCTTTTTTTGTTTTGTATCGTTTGTTTGTTTAAGGAAGACCTACCCAGTTGCAGATCACATCAAGTTCTATCATTTTACTGATGACAATTCTGCCCAAAGTCACTAGAGCATTTAAAGAAACTTCAGACAGTTGATGATGCATCTCAACCCAGAGGCATTACATATTACACTGCAAAGTGGTTTAGGATGTGAATTAGAATAAAGCATGTTCTTTGTTGATGGACTTAGACACAAACTCTACTCACATCCTGTTTGTAATACTAAAGACAAGAATATTTTTGAATAGGAGACTGAAACTTCATTTTCTGGTGCCCTCTCATGTGAATACAGTAAATAATACAACTTTTTATTTCTTATTATAATTGTCTAGTAGTGTGGTGAACAGAGTTTTTCATTAAATTCTGGAAAGTGACCTCAGGATATAACCAATTTATGCTAGGATGTTTCTGAAAAATTTTGTCTTCTCCACAGATTGCAGTTGCATTTTGAAATCAAGAGCACTGGCCAGCAGGTGAAGACTGCAATTAACCTAAAATAGAAGACTCTCCTAGCTGCAACAGGCAAGCCTTTCCTTTTAAGTTATTCCTATTCTAGGCCCAGTAGAGCAGGAGCTGCAACAAGGGGTTGTCTTTATGTCTGGGACAGTTAGAACAAGGCACAGACACGCACTAAGGATTAATCCTTACTGTGGACTTGCTCTCTCTTCATTTTATTTTTGCCTCCTCCCTACTCTCAGTTCCCACCACTGTACTCATCATCAATCCAAGACAATGCACTGAGATAACCACATTCTATAATGACATCAAAGACCCTCTAGAGATCTCAAAGACTCTTATTTCCAGGAAGCTTTAGAGATGTAGTCAAAGTGAATACAGTCTCACAAAATTGAGGATGGCAACTCAGAAAGAGGCCCTAAAAACATTACTCCCAGCAAACAAGTCTCTAAATCCAGTCATATGCTCTATGCCAGCATCCACAAATCATTGATTTGGACATTGCAAAGGCAGCATTCCTATGTACAAGTAACCACATGACCTCCAACAAGCCACTTCATTTCTCTGGGTCTCCATTTCCTCATCTGTCATGAGAAGATACAGGATATCGGATTAGCTGGAGAATCTTGTACTTCTCTTCCTCAAGCATACTGTGATTCTAAAGATAAACATATTGTTTCATTTTTGTTCATTTGTAAATTTGAACAGATAAATTTTAATTTTTTTTTAGTAAGCAACATGTTTATACACTCCAAAGTATCTAAGCATTATGAATCATATTCCTGGGGGTAGCTGGGGTAAGTCTAAATTCTATGCTTTTTTACAGGGAGATGAATGAGATTCTTTAAGTACAAATAAAGGAATTCATTTGGAAAGAGAAGTGGTCTGGAAAGATGGGGGAAGGAGGTATTAGCTTAGATGTCCTGGAACCAAGCTTATGGTTATCTGTGGCTGCCGTCAATCATCAGATGACCTATATTTATAATTTATTATTTGTTTCTGATGTACATCCAACCTGTTGGAAGCAGATGCATCTAGTTCCTATCCTGGGGAGGAGATCAAGGACAGGGATAAGTAATATTGATTTATGTCAGTGTCATCAATTCTAACTAAAACATAAGCACTGGGTCAATTTAACAAGCACATCGACCAACACAGCACAATGTCTGCACAGAGGGACTTGACACTATTGAGAGAAGCTAGAGATTTTTCCTGAAGCTTTGCTGAGCTTTACAAGAGATATTTTATGGGCAGAGACGAGATCCAGCTTTGCTGAATGCACAAGATATATGCCATGCTACACTGAATACAGGTTATCGTCGTGGTTGTTTTTCTTACCACATTACCAAGGTTGCTTATATAAGTTTGGGGAAATTAGAGAGTTCATTGAGTTAATATCAAGAATTATGAAAGTACTTGATCCTAAGAAGAAGACCATAAATACGGCCACTGCTATTCTGAAGTCTAGACTATATCACTACAGTGGTCCCTAGTGTGCTATTTGGCATTCCTTTTAATTTGCCTCCAGTTGTAATGAGATAACCACGGTTTATAATACAGTAAATGTATAATTAAATGCAGATGATATGCTATTCCTGGCAGTACAATTCAAGACTCTGGGTTAATACTACAAAATGCCAAGACTATCTTGAACACAGGTTTATTCAAGGAAATAAAATCCGTAGTAAAATGGCTCACTTATAAAAGTTCACACTGTTAACTTTGGTGTGGACTGGAAAGTTAAGCCTTTTTAGGCATGTTTTATGCATTAATTCCTCTAACATATATTCTTTGGATGTATACTATGTGTCAGGCACCAAGCTCAGCCTGGGTAGGTAATAATATATGCCCACCTGTACTGTACATGTTATAAATAAAATAGACAATGAACAGTCATACAACTAAACAAAAGATATATCTCAGGATACATTCTATGCAGAAAACAAGCAAGGAGATGTTAGAGAAATAACTGAGTAAAAACAGCATTTCTAGAAGGCCAAGTTCTATTGGGGTTATGTCGCCAAAGCAAACTAGATGGTTGAGAAAATGAGCTAAGGACACTGGTGCGAGGCTGTTGGCTCCCTTATCTGCATCACTGAGGACGTAGTACTGGTGGATGCTAGTCCTGGCTGTCATAAGCCTGGAGTAAGGCCTGGGATCGAATCAGCTTTCATCAAGAGGGAGCATGCTAACCAGGGTCGTAGATCAAAACACCTGGATTCAATTCTTGGCTCTGCCAATTCTTAACTGTGTGATTTGAGCATGTCAACTGCTCCAATGATTGCTTTCCTTACAGACCAAGAGGGATAATACCTGTTCTGCTTATTTCTATCACAGTGCTGAGGAGGAGCAATAAATGTGAAATTATAAAGTCCTATGCAAATGTTAGTTTTGCTATTATTGGAACAACTCTAGGAATTTCACATCCCATCTCACACCCTCAAGATATCAGCCATGAAGACATTATCTTGTTTTGTTTTTTTTTTTTTTTCCTCCTGACTTTCTAAATAAAATGCCAGAAATGTAAACTCTGCCTTCTGGCAAAATGCGACCTCTGACATGCACTGTGACAAACTCCAGTCTGCAAGCGAGAGATGCATCCCAAGTGCTCTGTACATCAGGAGCTGGGGAAATGTTTATTAGTCAGTAGTGTGAGGTCTTGGTGGTGACTTCCTTTCAGTGCTCAAGTTACATAAGGAAATAATCAGTAAATAGAAAGATTGCCTCATTATGCAAAGTGAAATACAATCTGCCATAGAAAGGAGGATCATGCCGAGACGCTTGCTGAACACTCTGCCTCCAATTAAGCGCCAATTACAGAGCTGCACTTTAGTTGAAAAATCCATTCTCCAGAATGGCTTAGATTTCAGGGACATGGTCAACATGATAATAATAATGATGTCATGCTATTTTCTACAATTTCTTTTTCTCAAGGAGCTCAGAGTACTGTCTTCACATTGTCTGGACTTTTATCCTCAAAACCACTTGGGAGGGTGACAGGTAGAGATTTCTTTCACTAAACTTCCCAAAGTTCAGAACCAATGTATGGCGATATTTCCTAAAGGGTGTATCTGGGAAACCAGGTTCTGAACGGAAGCCAGGTTACAGGTGCTTCTTCACCAGTCCACATTGAACAGTACCATTTAAGTATAGATGGGTATGCGGTATTATACCAAATGTTATCAATCACAGGGACTCTGGCTTGGCCTCGTAAGCAACAAATATATTGGTGGGAAAAAAAGCACCTGAGTAAACATTGAACAAATACACGAATTAACAAACTCCTGGGGCTTCCAAGAGCCATCTCATAAATATTATAATTATTCCTTAGCACCTACTGTTCCTTGAAGACCAACATATATTTTAGAAGATAGAAAATGGAGGTGAAGAGGCCAGCAGGTGCTGTGGTGGTTGAGGTGCTGGACTCCCACATGGCTGACCGCAATTCAAGTCCTGGACATGGTTACCTGGCGGCTTGCTTTCTCTCTCTCTCTGTCTCTGTCTCTCTCTGGTGAGTGTGTGTGCCCTGTAGCCTATTAAATAATGATAATGATAAACAAAATTAAATAATAAATCATCTTTAAAAAATAAGAAAGAAAATGAAGGTAAAAATACACGATATCTTTTCTACCACTGAAGGAAAAAGATATTGCCAATTAAATTTTGATGTATTGCTTCCTAATCATGGATTATAAGATATATCTTTAGCAGATAGGCAGTGGCGGGGTGATAACACAATATTTCCCCCCATGGGAAAAGTTTGTGTTCTAGGGTTTCCCTGCACGCACCAGCTGAGACTGGGGGTCAGCTACGGCTCAAAAACAATACTCATATATACTTAAAGAGGATGGTAAAGTAAACAAGACAAAATGTTAACAGACTGAGACAGTTTGCAGCTTTCTGTAAACATTTGAAATTATTATTTTTTTAAAGTTTAAATAATTTAAAATATGCTTTAGATTGAATAAAGGAAAACTTCGAAAGCCTTAAGAAACTTCACTATTATGTGATCACACTTTTCCATGCCTGGATTTCTCAGCCTCAGCACTCTGGACATTTGGAATGAAGAATTTTCTGAGGTGGGACCATCCTGACCATCTGAGACTAGAGGTAGATTGTGTCATGAAGACCTTGTTGGGGATTTCTGCCTCTATCTGTCTGTGTCTCTCTAACTCTTTCTCTCTTCTTAAAAAAATATTTAAAAGAGATATATCAGGGACCAGCAGATGGTGTAGTGGTTATATCACTGGACTTCCTTATGGCCTACCATGCTTCATATCCTGGACCTGGTGGCTTGAAACTGACACTGGGCGTGTGTGCCCAAAATCCTAAAAGGAAAGTGGATGAGAAGGGATTGCAGCATGGCCACCCCTTCTGGAGGGTGATTTATTGCATTCTGTCTCTCTGGTGAGCACATGCATCCTATAGCAAAAATCTCTCTAAACAAAGAGAGAGAGAGACCATGAGTTCAGAAATGTTCAAATGTGGGAGAAAATATGTTTTAGAATCCTTGGACTACAGTGATTTATTGTATTATCACGCCCCTAAAAAGACACACAAGGGATAAAGAAATCTCAGGAGAATGGGTAGCTAATTTGACGACAAAATTTGAGAGTCTTTTTTATGAGGAAACCCAAGGATTCTTCAGAAAAAGAGACTTGAGGAAGGATATAAAAGCAGCCTGAAATCACACAGGTACAAACAGAGTACACAACACGGGGACCTATTCACCAATCCTGCAAACTCAGAGTTAGTGGGAGTTCCTGTAAGCTTGGAAGAAATCTCAGAACAAGCAAAAGGATGTGTTATTTCACACAGCAGGCAGTCCACATAAGGAACTCATTACCCCAGAGTTAGCACAAACTAAGGAAAAGATAATTTGGTTCAAAAAGGGTTTTAGATAAATTCATGGATGATAGAATCATAATGGAGTCCATCTTCTATACACTTAAATACTCTTATTAAGTCATCACTTCAGCCTTTTCCTTCTGTGCTAAATAATAGTGCTTTCTCTAGCTTTCCTTAATAGTCCCCATTTTCTAATCCTTCAGTTTTATCTGTCCTCCTTTAAATCCGAGATCCCTATTTTCCCCACTTTTAATGAATTCCTGAAAACATTGTCATGAAAAGTTCAGGTGTAACCTAACCCCTCGTCACTATCAGAGTTTAAAGCTCATTGAGGACAGAGACATAATCATTTGTATCTTTGAAGTTTCACTTCACCTGGCACAGCGCCTGGGATACGTTTCTGTAGGAATTGTGAGTGAATGAGTGAACAACCGTTTCCTCAGCTGTCTGAACTCTTACTGAGACCTGGGTTGCTTAGGTGTCCCCATATGCCATGTAGATTTCTTTTTTTTTTTTTTTTTTTAGAGGTTTTTGCTATAGGGTGCGTGCTCTCACCAGAGAGACAGAGAGATAGAAAGCAAGAAATCACCCCCCAGGGGTATGGCCACGCAGCAATCCCTTCTCCTCCATTATCCTCTTGGGATCTTGAGCACACATGCACATGTGCCCGGCATGAGTTTAATCCACTGGGTCTGGGACTCAAACCGCAGACAACTAAGTGGTAGTCCAGCGACATAGCCATTATGCTAACTGCTGGTCCCAAGGTTTCTTTTTTTTTGGGGGGGGGAGAGGTTTTCGCTATAGGGCGCGTGCGCTCGCCAGACAAAGACAGAGAAAGAAAGCGAGAAATCACTCCCCAGAGGGGATGGTCACGCAATCCCTTCTCCTCTATTCTACTCTCAGGATCTTGGGCACACACGCACACGCGTCCGGCGTGAGTTTTAAGCCACCGGGTCCGGGACACGAACCGCAGTCGACTACGTGGGAGTCCAGTGACATAGCCATTACGCTAACTACTGGTTCCCCCAAGGTTTCTTTTTCTAATGCATGTGTAATGGCAGATTTTGGAGAGGAAACTGGGTGGGAGAAATGCTGGTTTACATGACAAAGGATTTGGGTCTAATTGCCAAATCCCCAGGATAATCAAGATCAGTTATGAGCCCTGTTATGACTGATTTAAGTGGACCCATAGGCTCCTGAATCACATAATCATTAGGTGTTTGTTCTTGCCACAGAATTCAGAGTAAAAGAACAAGTTAGGTAGATAGAAAGGTTAAGCAGGCAAGCAGAGTTGTTTTGTTTATGCTTTTGTTTTGGGAGGGAGAAGAAGGATGTTTCTTTTATTAAGAAAGCCACTCTAACTAATGTACATGACTATGCAGCTGTCCACAGGGCCTCAGTGAATAGCCTTCTGGAGATGAGGAAGTGGGAGTTTAACAGAATTATCTCCACAACCTCAATATTTCTAGCTTAGAGAGAACCAGGAACTGTACAGGTTATGAAATATTCCACAGAGCCAAATTGGAATGGAATATTAGAGGTTGACTGAGGTGGAAGGGCTTACAAAATACTTGGAGATAGTAGACTTGTAAGACCTGCTTTACTTCCTCTTAGAGTAGAGGGTCTCTCTGGTGGTGAACATAGAGTTCTGAAGGAAGTTCTCTCATTTACAAAGGCTATCATTAACCAGAAGTTTGCTTTGGTGGCCTGGGCCAGCAGATGGCATAATGGTTATGCTGCTGGACTCCCACGTAGTTGAACATGGTTTGAATCCCAGACCTGGCAGCTTAAAACTCACAATAGGTGGGGGGGGCGGGGGAACCAGCAGTTAGTGTAATGGCTATGTCGCTGGACTCCCATGTAGTTGACTGCGGTTCAAGTCCTGGACCCAGTGGCTTAAACTGAAGCCGGGCATGTGTGCCCAAGATCCCAAGAGGAGAATGGAGGAGAAGGGATTGTGGCGTGGCCATCCCCCCTGGGAGGTGATTTCGTGCTTTCTATCTCTCTGTCTCTCTCTGTCTTTCTGGCGAGCGCACGCTCCCTGTAGTGAAAACCTCTCCAAAAAAAGAAGAAAAAAAAAAAAACTCACGATGGGTGCATGTGCACGTGTGTCCAAAACCCTGAAAGGAGAATGGAGGAGAAGGGATTGCGGTGTGGCAATCACCACCACCCAGGGGGTAATTTCTTACTTTCTGTCTCTCTGGCAAGCACATGCATCCATAGCAAAAATTTCTCAAAAAAAAAAAAAAATTGTCCAACAAATCTAAACTGTGTGACAGTAATGCTTCAGTGTGAACTGATGCAAAGTCTGTTGGAGACATCATTTAGGACTCAGATGAGAAAATAAAAACAGATAATGCCTCTGTGAACTCAAGAGTCATGTCCCTCTTTACTCAGCAGTCTAGATTCCTGCTGATGGGCGAATACTGAAGGAAACATAATTATTTATATGTATATTTATATACACACGTATACGTACATGCATTTATTTCTTCACAGCAGTTTTGTTACATCCTTTTGAGACAAGTTTTAAAACCACGCTTTCACAACAGAAGCTCCTGTATGAACATTTGGCTTTTCCCCAGTGACCTGAGTTAGCACTCATCATTGTGTTTTTTATACACCGTATTTATGGAAATGACATCATGTAAGGATGAAATGTTTTATGACTGGTAATCTCTGTCTCATTACCTAGGATTTATGAGACCAGAGGGGCAGCCCTCATCACTGGCCTTGAGCCTGTCGACGTTTTATACACTTTCCCTTCTTCCTTGTTAAGGAGTTGAGGACTCATTGTACCTTGTAGTATCTATCGATTTTCTTTTCATTCAGCAATATTTGTTAAATATTAATAAAAAAAGAATACTGTATAAGTGCATTCTTTGTGATGTGTGCCTGGCTGTGTACATGTATCTCTGTGTGTCTGCACGTGTGACTACATGCCTGTGTGGTTGGAACTACCTAGAATCGCACAAGGACAAATCCTAGTCCCAGACAAAAATACATCCCATTTCCTTTAAACACCCTCCCATCCACTGTGCACCTGAAGAAGGTTTGCATTCTTCAGGCAGCACAGGAGTGGCTTCTTCCTGTTGTGTCCTCTGGTCACATCTTGAGTTTTTTGAACCTTCCCATTGAGTAAATATCATTTATCTTCACATTTCACCTCCATGTTCATTCACTGCACATCCTCATTACAACCAGTTTCTGCATTTCTCAAAGAACACTGACAGATCACTATGTCCCTGAGCTTCTAGATAAGCGGTTAGTCTTCTGCTAGGGATGAACATTGTTGGGGCTCACTCAGTCTAGCAGACCAAAACCAGGTACTGGTTCATGACATGCAGCTGTACAGAACATCCTTCAAATGTAGTGTGAAGGTAAGAAGAAGAGACAGGGGAATGTGGAGATCTATAGACATCTGGGCTCTAACTGCTTGACTATATTTATAGGGTCAAACATACATCCTACCTATGTAAGGTCCCGTGTGCTTTTTTCAGAGAGCTTCTCTATTACTATACTAATTTAAAATAGCATTTTTCTTTTTTGAGAGGTTTTTGCTATAGGGCGCATGCACTTACCAGAAAGACAGAGAGATACAGAGAGACAGAAAAGTGAGAAATCATCCCCCAGGGGGAATGGCCACACCACAATCCCTTCTCCTCCAATCTCCTCTCAGAATTTTGGGCACGCATGCAAATGCACCAAGCATGAACTTAAGTCACTGGGTCCGGGATTCGAACCATGGTTGACTACAGGGAGTCCAGCGACATAGCCATTACGCCAACTGCTGGTCCCTAAAACAGCATTTTTCAACTCTCAGTATCTGCATCTACATATTGCTACCTCCGTGTTATAAATAAAGAAACTGGAGTGCAGATAAGTTGAATTAAGGCCAAAGAGCAGTAGTGGAGAACGATAGAGTGAGGACTTAGTCCCAGTCAAACACAGCAGAAGAAAGTGATGGCAAGGATTCAATCCCAGTCAAACACAGCAGAAGAGGTAAAAGCTATGGCTGCCTATTGCCAACTTGGGCATTAAGGAGGTCCTTGAGCCTTGGTTACCTCATAAAGGAATTACTAATAAGCGTAGTTTCTACCTTATATCAGCTGAATAAGTGATTGAATGAGAAAATGAATATTGAACCCTAAGCAGAGTACATGGTCCACAGAACTACAATAATAGTTGATATTTTATTCTCATATTTTATATCATTATTCTCAAAGAGAATCTTTCACATAGTCCCAGGCATCATGTGGTTCATTTTTGTAAAGTGTAGAATTTGCAGATTACTAAGAAGAAAAGGTAATTTTCCCTACAATTTAATAAGCTTAGCATAAGGTTTTTATGAGCTAAAGATTTTTAATAAAAAGAAAGTAGAAAAATTACCAAATCAATTATTACCTAAGGTAATAAAAAATTAAAGGAATATCTTTAATTACATTTGTAAGCTTCAAAATTCTAAAGGTTATTGGGGTCTAGCCTTCCTTGCACACCCTCACAAAATTAACCAATTCTGATTGTGCTCCATATTCTAAACAGTGAGGTACAGCATTTTTCTTTTTCTGCTTTGATAAAATTTTTTCCCTCCATTCTCATGCAGCATTTTTACCTTAATAGTTGCCATCACTAATCTTCAGGAGAAATCAAAGGAGGTTTCTAGAAAAATAAGGACCAAAATAATTACCCCTTAGATTAGATCATGCATCGCTTACTTTTTCTTGTACCACCGACTGCACCAAAACTTAGAGGCTTAAAATCATAATCATCATTTAACAAATTCATGGTTCTGCTCGGTAGAGCCTAGGCTAGGGTGGGCTCAGCTGATCTCGGCTAGGGTTGCCATGTTATATTCAAATGGGCGATCTGTATTTTCTTTCTTTAGGCATGATAGAGCATGCGCATGCTCATGCGAGAAAGATGAGCACCCATCATGGGTCTGGTCATGCTGCAATTCCCTACTTCTAGTCTTCCAGTCTGTTGGATCTTGGGTGATCTTGAGTGTGCCCAGAGTGTTTCAGTTGACCAGGCCTGGGATTCAAACTGGAGTCACTATATGGGATCCAGCTTCTCTTTGAGCAGTACATTACCATTGTGCAAGGAGCTGGTTCTCAAACAGGTGCTCTATTAACCTGTCTCAATTCTCACAAAGCCTTAGTGATATAAATTAAAAGTTCATTATTATTTTTTGAGTTGATAAATAAGTGAATTATCTGCATTTGGCTCTTCTCGGACATCATGTGGTAAAAGGCTATCTCATGGAGAATTACAAAACAGGAAATTTATTTTCCCCAGCAACTTTCCAACACCCCTTATCACTGAGGTTGATCCAGTAGGCTCTGCTCCCGTTAGACACACACCAGGCCACCCTTCCTCAGTGTTGTACCAAGAAAATCACATAACTTCTCCCAAGTTGTCCCTTCTGCTCTCCCTTTAAAATTTCCATCTTTTAATTCTCCCCCAAAGAAGAGTTTTCTCCTCCTCTTTAAAAATAATTTTTTAGAAGCACAGTTTTCAAAACATTTATACAGTGTAGAGTATCAAATTGAGGAAATAAACATAATCACCATCTCTAACATTTATCATTACTTTGTGTTGTTCAGATTAGAAATTTTCTCTGCAGGTTGTTTGGAAACATGTATTAAATTATCACCTACATTCCTTACTTTGCTGTGCTATACTAATCTATAACCCATTCCACTCACTTACATGCACTCTTGTATCTGTTAAACAAATTCTCTCCATCCTCCCACCCACCTCCCCTTCCCAGTTTCTGGTATCCATAATGACACTCTATGCAATCAAGTCTTTTAGCTTCTGCTAAAGAGGAAGGACATGGTATTTGTTAAGGGAGGGCATCCAATATTTACCTTTGAGAGCAAGGCTTACTTCACTTAGCATGAGTCTTCCGCTCTTGATGGAAGGCACTACAAAGTCACATTGCAAGGGCATGGATACCAGGAGGTGAAGGAATTGTGGCCATTTTTATAATTAACCACAGACCATAATTTATGGATTCCAAAGTGTGTCATGCCATCCCTGATCACTAGGTATGTAGAAAGGCTGCTATGTAAAAGACAGTAAGGCATCTCTTCTGATACATTTAGTATTTGAAAAATCATGCTCCTGGATGTCAGTAATTTTCAACCTAAAATAGATGCCTCAGCCCCAATCAAACAGTCTTTAAGCTCTTTAGAATGCATTCATCACAGACTGAAGAAGTGACAGACTGACTCGAAAGAGGAAATCCCAAGACCAAAATATCATCTGTCACTTCCGACAGAAGATGGCATGTGTGCGGGGACAGGGAACATAAGCAAGAGAGGACAGCCCTATGGAGAAGGCTTCCCTCAGTCACCACCCGTGCTTTGAGGAAATCATGCAAGGAATCCAGAGACTTCCAAAGAAAGTGAGAAATCAGAGGCTCCAATTCTGTGAGGTTTTGCTTCGAATAAGCTTGATATCTTAGAGTACAGAGGGACTGAGAAGTATCGACGGTGAGCTTGGAACTTGAGAAGATGCCAG
The DNA here is from genome assembly GCA_026018925.1 of Tupaia tana. Taxonomy (NCBI): domain Eukaryota; kingdom Metazoa; phylum Chordata; class Mammalia; order Scandentia; family Tupaiidae; genus Tupaia; species Tupaia tana. The sequence goes on from JAKSZU010000007.1 coordinate 116,545,265, forward strand.
GTCATCTCCCAGGACCCAAAAGTAACTGGACCATCAGATACTTATACTGCCAGTGGGGCAAAGAAAGGTTTCATACAAGTAGCAAGTGACCAAAGCCACATTTTCAGTTTCTGAGAGGCATTCTGACTTGTCAGACTTATCAACTCCCACACTCAGTCACAGAGTTCAGTATTTCTAACCAACTTGCCGTGGATTCTCTTAGCTCTACTCCCTTCTCTCCCTACCCTCCACAACCAAGGGCCAAGCACACTCTGTATTTCACGCCCTTGTTACTGCTGCTGACTCTGCCTGAGCATCCTGTCTCTAGGCCAAACTCCTTCCTAACACTTCTGTCCTCTTCCAAAAAGTAACTGTGGCCATGTCACTGTCACCCTGTTTTGGGGTTTCACACAGATCTCAGGATCAAGTTCAAACGTTTTGGCAGTACCCTCTCCTTTTTTTCTGTTCTCCACACCTGAACACACAACACTCTTCCTCCCACCTACCGCCCACCACACACCTTCAAAAAAACTACTTGAAATGACTTGTGCTTTTTAAAATTATGACAAGCAGTATTAGGCTTCCAAGTATTTGCACATATTGTTCCCTCTTCCAGGAAAATGCTTTCTCCACCCCCACAACATCTAAGTCTTACTCATCTTTCCAAATTCAGCTCAAGCATCACCTCTTCCAAGAAACCTTTCTCAAGCTTCCTAATCTGATATAGATGCTCCTCCTCCATGCTTCTCTCTCAGTCGTGATGTCTCTAGCACAGTTTTTCCCAGTTAGACTGGAATGATCTATTAGCCATCTCTGCTACCTCACTGTAAAACTGTATTTTATACAACTCTTCCAATGTTAAGCACAAAGTAGAAGCTGGAGAAATGGTCTTTGAATGGATGAGTGAAAGGATGGATGAATAAGTTACCCACTCTTGGTGCTTTTTGGACATTGCATAATCCAGGACTCTCTTAGAGAGCTTCAAGGTGATTAATTTATCATCACCAGCAATTTCCCACCACTCTCTCTTGGGTTTATCCAAGAAATTCTGTCTCCCAATTACACATATGCCCAGACCTGCCCTTCACAAATAAATCATGTAACTTCTCCCAAATTATCCCTTTCTTCTTTCCTTTGAAATTCCTATTCTTTCAGTGCTCTGAAAGAAAGAATATTGGAGAGGCAAGGGGAAGGCCTTCAGAATACTCCTCCATGGCTTCTGAAAACTAGTGATTTCAGGGAAAAAGAGAAATGAAGATTTTCTACTGATACTTCAGCCTCCGGCCCACAAACTCAAGTGGTAGGGAACTCTGTCTTTGTCCCTCTCTGCCTATGTCTTCTCATTTTTTTGTAATTTTTCCTTTTTAAAACTTTTTAAGGTAAAGTGTTCTCTTCCTATCAGCCTCACCTTTATCTTGCTAATAATTCCCTTTCCCCTGTTCATCCAGGAGGGGCAAGGGGCAGGCCTTCAGAAGAGGACTCCTCCGTGGCTCCTGAAAATGTGCTGTGTAGTTTTTTTTTTATTTTTTGCCTTTTTTAAAAAAAATAATAATTTATTTTAATTTTTCTTCTTTTTCTGTTTCTTTTTTGTTTTTCTTTTCCTTTTTTTTTCTCTCTCTGTTTCCTTTTCTTTTTCTTTTATCTCATCACTCTTATCAATTTCCATTCTCTGTGTTTCTAGATGGATCTAAGGGAAGAATAGCCAAACATCAAATACTATTAGGGTTAGCATATTCTTCAATAGCCACTGAATCTGCTGCACAAAGGGATTAAAAAAGAACTGCAAAGAGATTCAAGATCACCTCCTTCTGCACGCTCCTGAACAAGCAGTTTGAATTTCAAGAATTAGGAAGAAAAGCACCATCCATCAGACGAGTAGAAATCACCACAGGGCCACAAGAAATATGGGAAAGCAAGAAAATACCTCTCCTCCCAAGGAAAATTATAACTCCTCTTCATCCACAGATAGTTCAATGGAAATTATGGAAATGTCTGATAAAGAATTTAGAATATTCATAATGATGAAGCTAACAGAGATGGAAGAGAAGAGAGACAATGAACTGCAGAAGAGGCAGGAGAAAGGAGCTGATGAGTTCCAGGAGGTGAAGAAGTTCTTGCAAGATCTAAGAGAGGAATTACACGCTTTAAAATAGAATCAAAAGGACCTGTTGGAGATGAAGGCTATAATACAGGAAGTCAAAATCTCCCTTGAAAGTATTAAAAGCAGACTAGATCATACAGAAAATAGAGTCTCAGATGTAGAAGAGAAAATTGCTGGCCTAGAAAAATCCACTACAAAGACTGAGAAAATTGCCCCCCAAAAATGAGAATAATATGTGAGAAATACTAGATACCATCAAACGTCCAAACATCTGTATAATTGGTATTCCAGAAGGCAAAGAGACTCATAAGGGCATTGCTAATCTATTCCATGAAATCCTGCAAGAAAACTTTCCAAATATAGAGAGGCACTCAAAAATCCAGCCCCAAGAAATACAAAGAACTCCAAATATAGTCAACCCAAGAAGATCTTCTCCAAGACACATTATAGCCAGATTGACCAAAACCACAGAAAAAGACAAGATACTAAGATTGGCAAGAGGAAAACATCAAGTTACCTACGAAGGATATTCCATCGGGCTAACAGCTGACCTCTCATCAGAAACAATGTGAGTGAGGAAAGAACGGGAAAATATATTCAAAGTGTTAAGGGAAAAGCAATTTCAACCAAGAATACTGTACCCAGCAAGATTATCCTTCATATGGGAAGAAAAGACAAGAACATTCTCAGATAAACAAAACCTGAAAGAATTCACCAACACCAGACCAGATCTCCAATAAGTTCTCAAGGGAGTGCTATACCAGGAGAACTAAATACAGACACACAGAAATAAGAGTTCAAAACCGAAGAACATGGCCAACTTAATCATAGGGACAAATCTGGAACTGAATATTATATCCCAGAATTTAATCGGGAAGATTGGACCACAACAGAAGATGGATTAAGTACATGAGACTGAACTGGTGAAATAGCATTTTATGATTTTTGACTAAAACATTGCTGATTTTCTTCTAGGCTTTGTTTTCTGGTTTTAAGAATTTTTGTCTTGTCTTGAGCTGCTGATAGGTTCATGTGCCTACTATTTGAACAGAATCCTAACCTGTTTCCTGGCTTTAAGTTTTAAGCAAAGTTACTTAGCATTTCTATGATTTACTGAAGTTAAAACTGCTTTTCTTAAAATTACCAGCTGAATTTGCTATTAAAAGTAGTTAGATTATATAAGAAATTGTGTGATCAATAAAATGGGGGGGGGGGAGGAATGGAAGACAACTGTAGACACCAGAGCTAGTGTGGGAGGAGGGTGGGAAAGGGCAGAGGGTGAGAAATAGGGGTAATATATATATAATTATATAAAATATATATATATACATACACATATATATGCACACAAACACACATATATATATATATAACATATATATATATATAAACACACACACACACACACACACATACACATATATATATTAGATATATATATGAAACCAGAATTGGAAAATTATTGATGATGACGATAACATGCATGATTAAGCCACTATGCAGTATATTCTGGATAGGAAATCACATTTTGTACACTGTGTTGATGCTTAGGGAATGAATGTAAATTAATTAATTTTTAAAAAGTTTCAGAGAAAAAGAAAATTGACAAATAATGTCATTTACAAGGAAGTGGAAATAGCTAAAAATAATGATCCCTTATAATTATATAGTAGCTTATAGTTCGTGAGGCTTGGACCTTCATTACCCTTACCTTTCTAATAATCAATGTGAGGTAGGCCATGTGGGTATTCTAATTTCATTTTATACCTGAGAACTTTTCAGCTCACAGAAATTTTGCAACTTTGCTAGAATCATATAAGTAATAAGTAGTAGAGCTTCAATTCGGATTTTATTTTTTTTCCATTTCATTTTCTAAAAGATTATGCTTGAATGGATAAGAATAACCTGAAACCTAAAAGGAAAGCACTACGAATCACAGAGAGAGAACACGGGCAAAAGGCCCTCTCTAAATCCACCAAATAATACTGTTTATTTTAGGCTGTAGTTTCCTCATCTCCTACCACCTTTAGCTAACCAGAGCTGTGTAGAGGTAAGATGGGAATAGAATTTAGGTTCTTTGATTCAATATCTCCTAAGAATTATTCTATAAGCAATATTCATGGAATGAGAAATATTAGGAGCTCTTTGCAAAACTTTATCAATACGTCAAAAAGAGTCTTGGCTGATGCCCTGAGTTCCATGGCCTCCTGATCTAAAACAGATTCTCCTCACAGGTAGATTTCACCTTGAGCCTGCCTCCAATTTTATAACACAATGGTCTGTCCTACAGATCTGTTGGAGGCTATCCAGACCCTTAGGGCAAAGGGGTATGCAGCACAAACCAGGGAGTCTAAATTGAGAGAGTGAGTGGAGGAAGAGGAAGAAGAAACAAAAAAGGGTAGTTGAGAAACTCCAAGAAAAGTAGTTGCAGGGCCAGCAGGTGGCATGGTGGTTAAGGTGCTAGAATCCCACAAGGTCAACTGCAGTTCAAGTCCTGGACATGGCAGCTTGCCTTCTCACTTCTTTCCACCCGCCCCCTTTGGCAAAATTTAAAAAGAAATAACAATAAATAAAATTAAATAATTCTTTAAAGAAAAATATAAATAGTTCCCAGGAGTTTCGGACTATGGTTACTTCCCCTGCACCAAAGACATATGATTAAGTAAATCATCAAACCCATGTCTGTCAAAAGACTGTACACTCCTTGAGGGTAGGAAACATGATATGTCCTTGCTCAGTCACCATTCTCTACATCACTACACCATGCTCCACTATCAGTTTGTGCTGATATTGGAGGCCCATGGATCTTCATGGAGTTTATCTTCCACCCTCTTGAAAGCATGTATATTACCAAGGTCTCAAACATACTAGTGCTTCCCACTCACCCAATCCAAGGAGCATAATGTCTTCGAATTCATAGTCAATGTGATATTCTTTGAGATGGCCAAATAACTGAAATATCTATCGACTACATTATGACAGAAGATGGAAGAACTGACAGCTTTGGGGAGGGGTACAAATAAATATTGTCCAGTCCATGAAAATGCAAACTATTTCTGATCCTCTTTTCCAACAGGGATAGAAAACAACACATATGCCAAATTAGTGGCCATATCCCATGTGCCTGAGGGCATACTAACCTTCTTTAGCATGACATACCTAATTTGACAAAGCAGTTGCAACAGGGGTTACAACTTGGTTGGTTTAGTTTTCTCATAGAGATCAGAGACCAGTCCAGTCTGGTGACTTAAGTGGAGATCCTGCCTCTGAGTCCTTTAGATCATTAATGGCAGCAATAGCTTATTGTTTTCCTCACCGTTGGAATGTGATATTGTTCTTTTATTTAATATCTTGTTCAGGGGTAGGGAAATTTAGGCACCTGCACTTGACCATCCCCAATATGATAAATAGCTTTTACCACATAGGTCAAGGGTTTTAATGTGAATGTTGGACCAACTGTCAAGTATTTCTAGCTCATTTATACTTTTCAAGACTGGGGAAATTACCACAAGGTGATTATAAGCACAGGGAACAGCAAGTTGGACCTTATCCCAGCTTATGTTTTTCCTGAGCCCTAATTTATCTCTGCCTTAGCAGAGAGACCACAGAAATATCTCATGTCCTCAGGTATGAATGTTAAATCCAACACTATGTCCAACAGTCTTTGAAATAGGTATCCCCCTTTGACAGTGTCCCTGAGTAAATTGCTATACATCCCTTTGAGGAAGGGCCGGAAGGACCATTACTGCATATCTTTGCCATGAGTCTTGGCAGAGTTTTTCACCCTAGAGACCTTGTCTTCTTTTCAATCAAGGGGTTCAGGATCCAAAAATTTCTCAGGCCTCAGATGCAGAAATGGGAAAAGAACTACACTTTATATTAGGGTGACCAACCTGGTCTCCTGCTGATCCATCCTTGACTTTTACTGATGATGCAGGTTGAGTACTACCTTTGTTGGATGCACATCTAGTTATTCCCTAGTGGTACCACAGTCTGTTAACAATTCAGAACTCTCTACAGATCACATCTTCTTGGCTGTCATTCCAACCTTGCTGCTCTTTATGAAAATTGCATAAATTTGATAAGTGCTACCACCTACCTCAATTGTTTTAGATTTCTAATCATCCCATTGTTGTCAGTGAGCTTTGTTCTACAATGGTTCTTCCTGCCATTATCCCTGGCCTATAAACAAGAGCCATCACTGAACTTCTGATGCTGGCAACCTTTCTTTTTTTAAATTTTTACATTATTTTTATAATCTTGTTTATATTACAATGAATCACATATAACTTCACAATGTATTATATTTCTTTTTCCAACCCTTCCATTAGAGCTTCCCATACAGTCTTGGTAAGTTGTGTATCCTCTAGATGTTCCCATGGAACATGATCACTGCGTAGGGCTTTTGGCTTTATGTAGTATATTCACTTTGTCATGACTCCTTCCCTGTATCTGTTATTAATTTTCTACATCTTCTTCCATGGAAATTCTAGCATTTCATCCTCACCGAGTGTAAGCTATTGCTTCTTCATTCTTGCAGAAGCTATCTTTGTGCCAAGCTTGCCATAGGATTATTCCCACATTATTAAACCTTTTATCTAAAAAAAACTCCTAATTCAATAAAATCTCCTATAGATGACCATATATTTTAGCTCCACTGATTAAATACCCTCAGACTCTACTCCCACAAGTACTCCAAGTACTCCTGCCCATACATGCTGGCTAAGAGCTCCAGCTCCTCTTAGGTATAGTCTCTTCCCTTCCTTTTCAGGCCCAGCACATCTCTGACAGCTAGATACTTGTCTTCTGGCCAGGGGAAAAAAAAAAAAAAAAAAAAAAAAAAAAAAAAAAAAAAAAACAGAGAGAAAGGTTGAGGGAAGCATGTACTGATTCACAGGAGAGAAATCTATGCATTTTTGAAAAGCAAAGAAGGTATTCTAGCACCTAATAGTAGAACATGCACCACTTTGACAAGCTTAAAGGGTCCAGGGGAAACTGGAAGTTCAAGTTTTTGGTTTGTTTTTAGAGAGAGATTTTGCTATAGGTTGTGTGCACTTGTCAGAGCGACAGAGAGGGACAGAGAGACAGAAAGTGAGAAATCACCCCCCCAGGGGGAATGGCCACACCACAATCCCTTCTCCTCCATTCTCCTCTCGGGATCTTGGAGACACACACACACACACACACACACACACACACACACACACTCTCTGTGTTTTAAGCCGCCAGATCTGGAACTCAAATCACAGTCGACCACATGGGAGTCCAGCAACATAACTATTATGCCATCTGCTGGTCCAAGAAGTTCAAGGTTTTTGAGGGTATGAATGCAAATGTTCTTATCCTAAATGTCATTGTCATGTCTTCTTCCCTAACCAGAGTCCTTACCTTTGCATAGCCTACCTGCCTTGTTTGAGAAGTTAACTTTCTTTGGAGCTTCACCAATTAAGTCCTGGTTTAGCTCCATACTTTATACTATCCTCCTGTGTATGAGAGGGCCAAAAAGGTCTTCTGGATTTCACACTTGGTTTAGCAATTATTTGTTAATCATTCTAAGACTTTCCTTCCTTTTTTCTGGTGCAGAAGTCAGTAACACATTTTTCTTTATAGGGTTTTATAGTAAACATTTTAGGTTTTGAGGCCATAAAGTATCACAGTTCAACTTGCCTTTGTAGTATAAAAGCAGCTATAAACAATATATAAATAAATTGATATTGCTGTATTCCAATAAAACTTTATTTATAAATATGAGCAGTGTGCAGAATTTGGCTCATGAACTGTGGTCTGCTCATCCCTGGCCTGGTGCCATCAGTTTAGCTTAGCAATAGCCACTTGGTTCCATTGTTCTAGTTATAATTTCTTCTGTATTTATCAAATGCTTGATACACAGCACCATCAGTTAGTGCATTCTCTTTCAGTAGTATACCACCCAACCCTGATGGATGTTTTAATAAATGAACTTCCACCTGGTGCCAGGAACTATCTGTACTTTGCTTCTGATTGAGGGTCCTCATTAGCTAGCAAGTCATCTAGCTCCAAAGTTCTATCTTTACACCTGCTTTCTTGGACCACTCCTGGTACCAACTGTTCTGGGTTAAATTCTCCAGGAAGAGATTGAGAATGAAGTTACTGTAAAGGATGCTCATTAGAGAAATACATGTGCAAGGAAAAATATATAAAGATGGGTAGTAGAAGAAGTTGAGCTTTAATGTAGACCCAACAACAGTCTTAATCAATCCTGTGGGGATTTCTGGGGCTAACATGTGCCAACAGAGTGGTCCTGTATTGGGTAGAAGTGGCTGAGCCTTTTCCCTCCAACCTCTATCTGCCCTCAGATGTGGGTTGCCTCAGGAAAATGTAGCCTTGGGCAAGGTGCTCTCCACAGTTGATATAGGCCCTTAACAGATTGAAGACTGTCTGCAGAAGCATTTCCTACAGCTGGGGAAATATGTACTTCTTTGAAACAGACAGAGTGGTGCATCTCCAAGTCCATGACAACCCTTTAAGCCTGGTCTCTCACTCACTAATTTCCCCCTTCCCACTTCACCCATATGTTTGTCCTTCACCACCCTGCTCCTGCCTCTTCACCAATTCCAGCTAGAGTATATGTCATAACATCTTTCACAGTTTCTTAGCCCCATCCTCTTTTCTTCCTTTCCTGATACTCAGTTCACTCTTCTCTTTCCTTCTGTCTCTCTCTCTCTTTCTTTCTATTTACCAAAGGCATGTTCATTTACCAGAGACATTGAAAAAGAGGGATAGGGGCAAGTCATCTCCCAATGGGGTATGGTCATGCCACAATCCCTTCTCCCTTTTTCTGAACTATTGGAATTTAGGGTATGTATGCACATGCACCAGGCATCCTTTACAATTTCCTGGGTCTAGGATTTGAACTGCAGTTGGCCATGTAGGATTCAGTTTCCATAACTACTTCGTCATGGGCTGGCCAGGTACTGAACTCTTTCTTTTTCTTCTCTCCCCTTTCCCTTCCCCTTCCCCCTTCTCCCTTCCCCCTCTCCCCCTCCCCCCTCCCCCCCTCCCCCCCTCCCCCCTTCCCTTCTCTTCCCTTCCCTTCCCTTCCCTTCCCTTCCCTTCCCTTCCCTTCCCTTCCCTTCCCTTCCCTTCTCTTCTCTTCTCTCTCTCTCTCTCTCTCTCTCTCTCTCTCTCTCTCTTTTAGAGGTTTTTGCTAAAGGGCACATGTGCTCACCAAAAAGACAGAGACAGAGAGACAGAAAGCGAGAAACTACCCCCCAGGGGGATGGCCATGCCACAATCCCTTCTCCTCCATTCTCTTCTTGGGATCTTGAGCACACACACATATACGTGCCCCGCGTGAGTTTAAGCCCATGGGTCTGGGACTTGAACCGTGGTCGACTACATGAGAGTCCAGCAACATAGCCATCACACCATCTACTGGTCCCAAGTACTGAGCTATTTCAATTGGCTTCTGCCACTGCCTTTTTGCTTCTCTTAGAATCAAACCTTCCTGAAGGTGAACAGTGCCCAACTATGTCCTCACTACTGTTAACTCTGTAGCTACTCCTCTGTTTTTGAATGTAGTCAATGGGTAAGCACTTATAACAACTTTTAACAGTGTTTGCTTGCCATTGAAAGACAGAATTACTGGCATTGGGAGTAAAAACCAACACATAGATAAACTCAAAGCTTCCATATACACATACAGGCAATGGACAAAATGGCTTCCTGACGAATGGAACCAAACAGATGAGTAGTCTGATTTGCCTAGTGTTCTGGGGCAAGTCTTTGGGACTGTATCCTTTTCCTGTCAGCCCATTTTTATACTGACCAATAGAGCTTTTCACCTGACTTCTGTCCCCTCAGTGTATGTGTATGTGTGGTAAAGGGTTATGACCATTACAGATGCAAGTTCCTTTGAGAAGGTGGTTATACATGTAATATTATTTTGGAAAAAGTAGAAAATATCATAGAGAGAAAGGAAAGGGATATTCAAGACAAAGCTACAAAAGATGGGCTAGATTTGAAATATGGAAGAAGAAAAAAACAAAGTAAAAGGAGAAAAGAAGTGGAGGAAGTAGAACAGATGCAAACCAAAGTGGAGGCATGAAGGATATTGGGACCAGCAGTTAGTGTAATGGCTATGTTGCTGAACTCCCCTGTAGCCGACCGCGGTTAAGTCCTGGACCCGGTGGCTTAAACTCACATCGGGCACATGTGCATGCATGCCCAAGATCCCAAGAGGAGAATGGAGGAGAAGAGATTGCGGTATGGCCATCCCCCCAGGGGGTGATTTCTCGCTTTCTATCTCTGTCTCTCTCTGCCTTTCTGGCGAGCTCACATGCCCTATTGCAAAAACCTCTACAAAAAAAAAAAAAAAAGAAAAAAAAAGAATAAAGAAGGATATTAAAGTAAGAGAAAGAAAGGGGGAAATAGAAGAGAAGAACAGAAAGAAGGAAGAGGAAAAATGGGAGAAGATGAAGGAGGAGGAAGAGGAGGAAAAAGTAACCAGGGAAGATTAATATTAGCTCTGAGTTTTCAGCAGAACACAAACCCTTTATCAAACCACATCACATCCAGATTGAGCCCAGAACTCAATATGAAAATAAAAATGGGAACCTACAAAGTGGAGGTACATGAGGAGACCAAATCTTAGAATTTCTTCACCAACAGCCCTAATTTGACTCTTGCTTTTTGGCCAAAACACAAGTGGTTATATAAGATATAATTCTCTCCAGAATCCAGAAGGATAACCTGAAAGAGATTCTTAGAAAAAATGGAAAAAAGTCCAGTCTCTAACAAAGGATAGTGCACCCTCCACCCTGAGCCAGGAGATTACACAGGCAGATCTAGATCAGATTCTCTGGTCTTCCTTCCCACTCACCTCCCCACCCCCACCACCATCTGAGCTTATGTTGGGAAACTCAACCATTATTAGAAATCCTTTTTAAGGTCAGGAGAGAGTTGTGTATTACCTTTGTCTGCAGATTTTAATACTCAAAAAATGCCATAAGAAATTTAAGATAACTGGAATTATTTTTTAAATATAGCTTTATTGTGCTCTACTCCCCTGCCAGCAATAAAGTGGACTCCTTAAATAGGCCTTATAAAAGCATATTATAAAAGCAAAAACTTGGGAGAAGCAGACATTTAAGCACGCCACCTGCTGTACACACCAGTCAGCAAGGACTTCAGAACGCGCACACTAGAAACAAGCACAGGTTTTTATACTCACTTTCCCTCAATCAGACAGGTATCATACTCCCAGTCAATCTCCTTCACCTTTGGCAGTAATTATTCCCCATCTCAGCATTTACCCTCTTCTTCCCTTTCTTCCTTTGTAATAGTTTTAGCCCTCCAGGGTATAATCATTTCTTTGATCCAGAGGACAGAATCAAATTTGGTTTTATATAGAATCTCTCATATCTGTAGCTCAGAGGACTGAAAGGGCCATGCTAATGCGCAACAGTGAGCAGGAGAAAGTTTGGTTTTTTTTTTACAACCCCACTCTCTATCTTTGCCTGGGCAGAGAAGCCTGGTTGGTCTGTTATTACTCAGATGTAGGGTATCTGAGCAGAACACTGTGAGACACATATTAACCCCTGAGTGATCCTCAAATTAGGGAAATGGACTCTCCTTTCCTGACACAGATTAGAAAACAGCAGTGGTGTTGGCTGTTGTCTCACTTCATTTACAAGGTCCCTGAAGTTCATGACTGGGTGTAAGGAAATGGGATGGGGTAGAAAGGAGCATCTTAAAAGTTCTCTGACAAGGGGGAAAACAGTAAGAATGAGAATGTGCAGAGGGGGCTCTCTGTCGGGAAGTGATCTTAACAGTTTTGCTTATCAAATACCTGTTAGGTGCTAGGCATTTTACATAAATCATCTCTAGCCAATATATGAGATCCAAGCCCAGTGTAGGTTCACATCTGAGATCCATTCTTATTGGTTGTATACTCTTGGACAAATTAAGTCTCTCTGCACCTTGTCTTTCTCTTCTATTAAATAGGGATAATAACATCTTAACATCTACTTCACAGAATAATTGAGAAAGATGAAATAATCTGCACTTTGACTGGTTAATGGAATGTTTACTATCTGGCAACCATTATTATTATCACCTTCTAGCTAACTCTGCTATCTATGCTTTTCTTCTTTTCTTTTCTTAATGAGGGAACTGAGGCTCCAGAGAGTTTAAATACCTTGTTCAAGGACATCAATAAAAAGCAGACCTGGGATTTGAGCCCAACTCGGCATGATTTTTTTTCTACTGTGGAATGACATCTCTGAGCACCCAAGATAGTATCCATGGCAACTGCAGAGGGACTTGGGGATAGTTTTTCTAGCTATTAACATATATACCATTTCAACTTCCAGTGTGAACACCTTTTACCCCTATTCCTTTATTGGTTTAACTCATTACAGTAATCTCCAGAGACTTTGTTTTTATCCATTAAAAAATATATACCAGTAAAAAAAATGAGTCATGGATCCTTTTTATGTTAAAGTAGAAAATCTGACATTAAACATCAGAGGAAGATCCATGAAATATGTGCCCAGTTACCACTCCATACCTGATCATTTCCCTCTTCTAATTCCCTTTGTATTCATTTATCTACCTAATGTTTGTTGAGCACCTATCACATGGGAGGCACTATTCTTCTGGAAATACAGTAGTCCACTAGAAAGACAAGGTCCCTGCCCTCAAAACTAACAGGTATCACTGTAAAGACATTGTCATTGAATATCAAGACAGGAAGGAACCTTAGAGATCATCTTGCCAACATTATGCCACCTAAAACTGCCTTTGGTAAAAAATACATAATTATAATAATTGAAGAAATGTAATTGGAATAATTACATGAGTTAAATGAGAAGGAACGAATGGTCAGAAATTTTAATAGCAACATGATAGATGGATTTAGTTAATTAGATAAGGCATCTTCTTTACACTAATCCCTCCTAACATGGGCTTGTCAATCATGGAACTTAACCACATTCGCCATTCCTTCTAAGGAAAATTGCCTGCTCCCATCTTCTCCTGAGGGAAATAGCCCTGTGTTGTTTTATAAATAAGAGTTGGCCACTGACTGGACAACACAGAATAGAAACCTAAGCTGAACGTGGTCAATTTATATGTTTGTTACCAACCATCTTATTTGTAAGGAAAGCTCTACACAATGGAGGTAGTATAATTACCTAAAGTACCCAGGGTCTTTTTCCAGAGTAAGAACAGGAGAATATTCATAGAATATATGGATAGTAAGAGTTTTTAAAACTCATTCATTATCAAAAACAACCAATCAGAGGGGCTGGCAGGTGGCGTGGTGGTTAAGGGCGCTGGACTATCACATGGGCAACCGTGGTTTGAGTCCCAGATCTGGTGGCTTGCTTTCTCACTTTCTTTCTCTTTCTCTCTCTCTGGTCAAATTAAAATAAATAAGCAAATAAAATAAATAAAGTTAAATAAAATAATTATTAAAAAAACACAACCAATCAGATAGGTACTGTTATTGTCCAGCTTTATAGATGAACAAATTGAAGTATGTAGAGATTAAGTAACTTGCCTGTCTAGTAAGAAATATCATTAGTGTTTGAAACCACATAGTTTAATTCCAGAATCTGTGCTCTTAATCACTTGCATCTCTAAATAGTTGGAGGAGAAATAAAAGATAAAAAGAGAAGCACACAGAGAGTAGCAGAAGTCATATACATGGTTTCAGATCTGCAGATTCTCATGCTGAAGGGGACAACAAAGATGAAGCCAGTGCTCAGTGCTAGCTGGGAAGGTGGGTAGTGGGTAGTGTATCCTCAGATTCCCATGACAATGCCATCTTCTCTATGGCCATGTGCTCCCTTTCAAATTTCATTACTAATAAGTTTCCTGCAGCCCAAGTGCCAAATGTTTCTTTTCAACTATAAGTTCCCTATAATAAACAAGAATTTCAGAATTTATAAGTTATATTATTTGTAATAACACCTTATCTGTTTTCTCTTTTTCTCTGTCTCTCTTTATTTCCTAGCAATTATCGGGTCATTGGAAAAGTCATGACAGATTTTTCTGTTTTTCTATGCAAAAATGTGCCACAACTTTTCTGATAACCCGATATAAATTGTGAATCACTCCTGATGAGGCCTAAGAAAAGAGGAACCTAGAGGTTAGCTAATTGCCTGGGAGTCTAGCTCTTCCATTTTCAGCACACAGATCTGGCCAATGACTGGGAAAATCTACCAAAAGACACTAAAAGTCATCCTTAGAAAAACTGGGCCAGTCAAGCCTAACATGCCTCATGTCTGTCACTCTTGGGCACAAAGATGTACGTCTTCTAGGCACCATTCTGTTCTTTATCTCACATTCCATGTTGCTCTGTTCACCCCTTCTCTTGACCAAAACTCTTACTGCTCCTTTCTTTCCCTAGTGCTCTCTTATTCCATGTAAGTTATCTCCAGTTAAGTATGTCCCCCTCTTCACCGATAAAATAGGTCAATTAAATGGTAAAGGATTCATCCTTACTTTCATTCATCCTTCATTCTACATTCTGAGCTTTTTTTGGCTGAGTTTACACTCTTAGCCCCCATAGACAATTTCTTCCAACTCTTTGAAATCTCTTCACAGATTTTTTATTCATTCAGAGGGGTCCATAGTTAATAACTCACATTTTTCTTCTCACTACAAGTAAAGTTGTTTGGTTAAAAGAAGGTCTGAAATCAGAAATTCATTTGTGATAAAAGTGGGGAAGATTTTGGGGTGAGGAGGGACCTCATAGAAAATCATCCTTGCTATAATACAGCTTTAAAATTATATTTGGGTACAAGTTATAAGATTTACTGTAAGAAAAAATGAACAACATTTCTTGTTTACCTGACTAGAACAAGCTTTACATACCACGCCTGATTAGAATAGGAAAATAAAGAGCCTTTAAAAAATTAATGGAAAATAGCTATCAGGAAAGAATACTGCAAGAATTTTAAAAGATTTCTGCACTAATATAAAGTCATGCTTTAATTTTCCTTTTCCATGAACTTTTTGAAATACTTACATATGCCTCTAACCTACATGTCAATGTGATTGTGGTATTGAAATCTCCTTAGCCACTAAAAAGGCATTATTATCAAGGAGAATAAAAACTCATAAATAACAACTCTGTTATTTTATAAATTTAACAAACTTAACAAAAATTCAGTGAAAGGTTTCTCCTTCAAATTTTCCTTGATTTTCTTTCATAGTGAGGACGAGAACACTGCCAAGTTTGAAGCTTATAGCTTTAGACATTTCTGAGTTACACAATCACAGGAAAGAGATTGAAGTATTTCTTTGAGAGGGGGACTTGAAGGGGAAAAAAAATCTTGTGTGGTCTGACCTAGAGGCAGAGAAGCCAGTGGAATTGTATTAGTTCAAACTTAAAAAAAAAAAAAAAAAAAAAAAAAAACCTACTTCAGGATGAACCATGAAGCATGGCCATTTCCAGGCTAAATCTTTCTGTAATGAGAAAGACGAATATCCTGAAATGTCATAGGCAAAATGGCAGTTTGTTCATAATGAAACTGGTTTCTCTATGGCTCAGCAGGGTCCAAATATACAGTTAATTCTAGCTGACTCCAGCCATAATCACCCACATAAAAACACTGATTTCTAGGGAAGAAATGTTACAAGTCTCCAATATGACCCTACATTGAATCCTGGATATGGTATTATTAAATCTGTTTTTATGGAGAAGGAAGCAGAGGCACACCACAATTAAATGACTTGCCTAAGGGTACAGAGATATTAATAGCACAATCAAGAGCAGAAATCCAGATTTTCTAACCTCAAATCCTGGGCCTATTTCATTAGATCATAAAACATGACCATACTAACCAATTAGAAAAAGTCATTAGATTAACTAAGCAAGATGTTACTCTGTATCTTTTTATCATCATACCCTCAGTCATATGACTCAAACGAGATTAGTGACCAACCCAGAAGAACAGGAAAACTAAAGAATTATCTCTTATATTTTGAGAGAGAGAGATTTTGCTATAGGGTCCATTCACTCACTAGAGAGACAGAAAGTGAGAAATCACCCTCTAGGAGGGACGGCCACACTGCAATCCCTTCTTCTCCATTCTCCTCTTGGGATTTTGGGCATGCACACACAGATGTTCGGTGTGAGTTTCAATTCGTCAGGTCCAGGACTCAAACCGTGGTCAGCCACGTGGGTGTCCAGTGCCTTAACCACTATGCCTCCTGCCTAAAGGATTTACCTTAACGACAACATAATCACCTTCAGTTTGCTTTACCACTAGGTCTGATTAAAGGAGCAACAGTTTTCAAGTGGATCACTATATTCAATGACTAGCTTTACATGATACCTCTTGATTTTTTATGTGAACTGAACTAGAACAAATGATGCATTCTATCATTAATTAAATATTATAAAGCTCCAGCCCAGCAAGAGGCAATGTCCTAATTCCTGAGGATATAAGAAGAATAAAAGACATCCTGCTCAAGAAGATTACTTCCTAGTGTTGTAGAAAAATGAAAGAATTATTACCTGATACAAGTGTAAAACAGAAAGAACAAGTACAGAGAAAAGAGCAAATATTCTGCCAGTGAGGTCAAGAAAATCTTCATAAAGGTGATATTTGAGCTTAAACTTGAGAGAAGACTAAGAATGAAGAAGGGAAGGAACATTCTAGAAGTTACCTCTTTCAGGTTATTTTGAATTGTAGTCAGGGTCAGATATGAGAAGTGGGGAGTCTGACCTAGATGTTGCAACATGTTCAGGACTTTCCAGTTGTTATCCTCTATGCCAGGTTATCGGGTTGGTTCCAGACATATTAATTATGTATGTTTTGACCAAAGCTTTCATTTTTAAAGACACAGATGTTGACTTCACCCACAGATCAATAGTAGATTTTATTAAAGAACATGTTTAAAAGAATGAAACTCCTTATCTTATAAAAAATGAGGTATCATTTAGGAATTTTTTAAAACTCCCAGTGATTGTTAACAAATTCAAAAACTAAAAAAGGTCTGTTTCAGGAAGTGTCCCCAAATCAAATTTTCTTAGAAAAGAAACTGAATTTGGCTTTAAAAAATGCATTATCTTACTATCATACTAGAAGCTGTAGGAGAGAGAAAGAAAAGCTTTCTTTAGAAGATATTAGACGATTGTCTAAACCCATCTGAATGTGAAAATAAAATGTTGGTTGTCAGTAGACACATATGAAAAGGAAAAAGAGATGTTTCTGGATCAATATTTCAAAAAGAGATAATTAGAAAAGAGGAGGGATTTCTATTTGCATGGAATATCTTTTTCCAGCTCTTCACTTTCAGTCTATGTATGTCTTTATCCATGAGGTGCATTTCTTATAGGCAGCATATAGGCAGTTTCTGTTCTTTTATCTATTCGGCCAGTCTGTGTCTCCTGATTGGAAAAGTTAATTCATTAACATTCAACAATAATATCTGTATCTATATACTTAGCTCTGCCATTTTCTTAGACATTTTCTTGGTTGTGTTCTGCTCTCTTATTTGTCTCTCTTTAGTTTTCCTGGTATTGTACTCCTTTCAATACTTCTTGAAGAGCTGGTCTTGTATTGGTAAATTCTTTCAGGTTCTGTTATCTGAGAATGATTTTTTTATAGCTTTTTTCTTTAATTATTATTTATTTATTTTTATTTATTCATTCATTTATTTTAATTTGACCAAAGAGAGACACAGAGAGAGAGAGAGAGAGGGAAAGGGAAAAAGGAAGCCACCAGGTCCAGGACTTGAACAGTGGTCAGCCATGTGGGAGTGTCCAGCACCTTAACCACCATGCCACCTGCTGGTCCCTGAGAATGATTTTATAATTTTTTCTTTTAGTGTTTTAAATATATTTTCCCATTCTTTTGTTCTTTACATTGTTAACATTGAGAGGTCTGGTGTTAGCCTAATGGGATAACCTTTGTAAGTTACTTGATATTTCTATCTCGTCATTTTTAGAAACTTGTCTTTGTGACTTTGACCAATCTGGCTATGATATGTCATAAAAAGGATCTTTAAGTTGATTCTATTCCAAATCTTTTGTATTTCTTGGGTTTGGATGTCTGAATGTTTCTCTAGGTTTGGAAAGTTTTCTACAAGTATTTCATGAGATAGATTTCTATGCCCTTATTAGATTCTTCACCTTTTGGGATATCAATTATTTGGATATTTGGGCATTTAATGGTATCTAGTATTACCTATATATTACCCTCATTTTTTGTCAGTTTTTTCATTCTTTATGGTTTTATCTTCTAGAGCAGAGATTCTATCTTTTGAATAATCTAATCTGCTATTAATACTTTTGAGGAAGGTTTTGATTTTCTGTATTTCAGCCTTCCTCTCCAACAGTTCTATTTCATTCCTTTTTTATGATGTCTATCTCCTCCATCATGGAAAGACTTCATCTGCTGGAGCTGGTTGTCTGTTTTCTCTTCCATCTCATTTAGTTTTGTCACTATGAATATTCTGAATTAGTTTTCTGACATTTCTGTGAGTTCTTTTATGCCATATGTGGGTGATGAGGAGTTGTTTTGTTCCCTTGAGGGAGAGATATTTCCTTGGTTTCTCAAATTTCTTGTACCTCTGAGCTGGTTTTTGATCATCTGATAGATTATACATTTCTTCCTAATTTCTTGGTGCTGATTCTGCAGTGTCAGGAGGAAGAAGAGCTCTACCTCTGAGGTGTGCTCTTAGGAGAGGGCTTCATCTTCTGTTCAAAGAAGGGTGTATGTAGCCAGCTTCAGGTGTTGATTTATTTCCTGATCTCTCAGGACCAGACGTACCTGGGGCTGAGCTAGGGAGATTTAACTAAAAGAGGAAGCAGGTGTTGTTCAGCCACATGGTTCAGCAAACTGAAATCTAAAAGTATACCTAGGAAAGGCCAGATGCAGTAGCATGGATTCTAAGCCATGGTCCTTTCTGCATCCACTCTCTTCCTTGCTGTTGCTGGTTCATGCACCATAAGAGCTTTGTTGGAAAGTCACAAGGGTGCGGAGGGTCCAGAACATATCTGGGTGGGGCAAGATGCAGTGGAAGAATTTTAAGTTCCACTCCTGGGTATCTACCCAAAGGATAGGAATATACTCAGTCAGGAAAACACTTGCATATCCATGTTTATTGCAGCATTATTTTCAATTGCCAAGACATCGAATAAACCCAAACGTCTAAGAATGGATGAATGAATTAAAAAAGTGTAACACATATACACTATGGAGTACTACTCAGCCATAAAAAACAATGAGACCCTGGTATTTGAAAGAAAATGGAAAGAATGGGAAAATATATTCAACGTGTTAAGGGAAAAGCAAATATAGAAGATTTAATGCTAAGCAAAGTTAAGCCAGACTATGAAAGTGAGGTATTGTGTGTCCCCACTTAATATATACTGAATGTCTGCACTCTATGGTAGAAACTGAAAGATTGGAAGGTATAAAAACATGGAGAACAACTGTGGATACTAGAGACAGTGTGGGAGGGTGGTAGGCAATGAGAGAGCTAGAGGGAGGGAATCAAAGAGATGGAAAAAAAGCAAAACACTTAATGGATACAAAAATGAATAATTACCCGTTGATGATAAAGTATATGGGCATATCTTTGATTGTACTAATATGCAGTGTATTCCTGCTGAGAAAGTTCATGTTGTATGCTATAAAGATGTACAGTGATTAAATATGAAACCATAAGAAAAATTTAAAATAAAATAAAAAAGAAGAAAAAAGAAAAGGATAGGGGGGAATGTAGGAATGTTTGTTTTCTTTGTTCTAGATGCAAAAATGTTGCTCCCATCCAAAGAAATGCCACAAAGCAAGACAATAAGAGCTAGCAACTTGTAGTACTTGCCCAGTGGAAGCCTGCATCTAGGAAACTCTCCTTTTAAAGATGTAGGTAGTCTATGCATACAAGAGCAATCGGGGAGCATTTCTTGAAAGCTGGAATAACTACAAAGCATTTCAGAGAAAAAAAATTAGACAAGTCTGATGAAGATCAGCATAAAACACATCATTACTGGGTTGAGTTTCAAGGTGATTTAGCTGTTACAGGCAGAGTATAATTGGTTATACTGGTTAAGATTTAACAACCCCAGTATCTGAAAAAAATAATAATAATAACCTGGAGCCAGCCACTGGCCTAGTGGTTATGGTGCTAGATCCCACATGGTCAACTCCATGATTCAAGTCCTAGACCCAGTGGTTTGGAAAATATGTTAGACGTGTGTGCATATGTGTTTAAAGTCAAGAGAATGAAGGAGAAAAGATAGTAGCATGGCCAGTCTCCCAGGGGTTTCTCACTCTGTCTCCCTCTCTCTCCAGTGAGCCCAAGAGCCCTGTAGCAAAATACAAACAAACAGATAATAACATGATTCATTGGGTTTGCCAGTTTCAGTGGTATGAATATGCTCTCTATAGCTTATTTCAAGCTTTCAGTGTGATAGCACTTTACACCTGAACTCATGGAAGAAAGATGCACAGTCAGCTCTGGTATAGGTATATAGGGGAACCTATGTAAGCCAGCTTCAGTATTACTACTGTAGGGATGGAGTTATTGGAGCATGCTCTAAATTTGTGAAATTTTTCCTCTAAGGAAATGTGAGGAACAAACAAAAAATACTAACAAGGACCTGAGCCGGGCAATGAAAAACTGGTTTGGATTTTAGATGTTGGTCTGCTGAGATACTATTTCTAAGGTGAGGTTTTGTTTTCCAATCCTACCTTTGGAAGCCAAAGAGGATTTACTTGAACAATAGATGATCTCATTGACTAGAATTCATTGACTTTTCATGTCTCATTGTAACAGCTTCCACAAGAAAAAAATATATACGCATGAATTTTTAAAAAGCTAACGTCTGGGATAAGGTTGGTATTCAGTACCAATACATACCAACATGCCCATATGCCTTATTTACTGTCAGCATTTCTTTGCATTGGTTGGTGGCTGTGTTATACAGATGGTTAAATATTTGTGTATCGTTTCTGTCTAGTCCAGAAACCAAATAGGAGAGGAGAGAGAGAGCACTTAGTCCAGCAAATACTGCTAGTCTTACACATCATGGTAAAGAAGAAAAAGAAGTAACTATAGAAGGAGGTTAAGCTGCCGAAACCTCAGTCGAGCCTTTCTAAAAGGTATAAGGAGACGAGCAAAGAAAATGAAGCACTAGAGGCATATCCCATTATGCAGAAAAAAGTTATGAGAGGAAAAAATGCTACTCCAGGCCTAAAACATTCAAAAGCCGAGGAAAAATAGGAATCACACGGTAGATGTGCTTAGGGGCACAGACTTCAGAAATGTTAACTGCAACTTCTATTTGAGCCTTCCAAGGGTAAAGCCCTAGCTGAAAGAGATGTCAGGGCAAGGATAAAACTCTTCTTAAAAGACAGATTTCCTAGGATTATACAATGCCACAGGAAAAGGCATGGCAGGGCCATTAAGGCACAGATAAATATCTGCACATGAGACCCCTGTGAGGCTGTATCTCTAAACAGAGCCCAGATCTAACTTGGTTCTCAAATACTGAGTCCAAGGGCTTCAATGAAGAAAGGTGAGATAAAAAGGTTTCAGAGGTGCAAATTGAGTAGAACACAGGTCTCAAATAAAACTGATCCACAGACCTTCCACCACTCTCTATGTCTAAATTTAGAAGAAATATGTATTTCTGAAAAAGGGACTGCATGTATTTTTGGCTTTCCTCTCAGCTCTGATAAATCTATGGCATAATAGATCTTTCATGGGTATTTTTTTTCCCCAGTTGGATTAAGTTCATAGGCTATGGCATAAATTGACTGACATACTGGCAAAACTGTAACCATGATGTTTTTCTCTTTTTAGTCTATATTCTTTCAAATATGACTAAGTCACAACTATATTCTTTGGCAAAGAACAACACATGGTCTCCACAGTTAATTTCTGCTTCCTGGTATGTATCCCAGCAAGGACGCATTCCTAGTTTAAGTATAATTTCTTTTTTTGCCCAGATACAATGCATTTATTTATTATAAGCAGTGCTATTTTATGTGTTTTTTAAAAATTATTTATTATTATTACTTACACAGTCAGTTGATACACATCATTTAGATTGTAAAGAGAATTTAGCCAGCGTGATATACACCTCAGACCAGTCCTGTTGAGAATACTATACATGTCATCATCAACAGGTAATAAACCATATCTGTGTCCCACAAATGTCTTATCTATTTTTTCCAAAATTTTCTTCCCTACACTCTTCCCCTCTCTGTCATTCCAGTGTACAAAACAATTTTCAATGCTTTTATGTGCTCCAGTCTTTCAGTATCTACCATAGATTGCAGTCGGTATATGTTAAATGGAGACATACAATGTCTCTTTCATAGCCTGACTTGCTTCACCCAGCAATAAGTCTTCCATATTCATTCACTTTCTGTCAAATGTCAGGGTCTTGTTGTCTTTCATGGTTAAATAGTATTCCCTGGAGTATATGTATCACACTATTTCCATCCATTCATCTATTTGTGAACATTTAGATTGGTTCCATTTCTTAGAAATTGTGAATAATGCCACAATAAACATAGATGTGCAAGTGCTTTTCTGACTGAGCATTCTCCTGTCCTTTGGGTAGATATCCAGGAGTGGAATTGTGGGATCATATGATAGTTCTATTTAAAGGTCTTTGAGGAACCTCTATATTATTCTCCACAGTGGATGGATCAATTTACATTCCCACCAACAATGTAGGAAAGTTCCCCTTTCACCACATCCCTGCCAGCACTTACCATTTTTTTTTTTTTTTTTTTTATATTCACCATTCTGATTGGGGTTAGGTGGTACCTCATTGTAGTTTTGATTTCCATCTCCCTTACGATGAGGGATGTTGAGCATTTTTCCATGTGATTTTTGTTTGTTCATATATCTTCTTTGGAGAGTTGTTTATTCATCTAATTTTCTCATTTTTTTAATTGGGTTAATCATTTTCTCCCAGGTGAGCCACTTGAGTTCCCTGTGTATTCTGATTATCAGTCTGTTATCTGAGGCATAGGGTACAAAAATTTTCTCCCATTCCAAGTTGTGTTGGTTCACACTAATTACAGTGTCCTTTGCTGTGCAGAAACTTCTTAATCTGATGTAATCCCACTTGTCTATTTTGGGGATTATTGCCTGCACATTGGGGGTCTTTTGTAAGAAATGTTTGCCTACTCCAATGTCTCCCAGAGTTTCTGCAGTATTTTCCACCAGTAGTTTTATATTTTGAGATCTTAGGTTTAGATCTTTGATGCACTTTGAGTTGATATTTGTTAATGGTGAGAGATAAGGATTCAGATCAGTATTTCTGCAGGTGGATACCCAGTTTTTCCAACACTATTTGCTAAATATGTTTTCGTTTTTCCACTGGATTGATTGGTACCCTTTGTCAAAGATCAGTTGGCTGTATGTTTTGGGGTCTCTACTCTATTTCATTGGTCTTCGTGTCTTGTTTTTGTGCTGTTTTGATTAACACAGCTTTGTAATATATTTTGGGGTCAGGAAGTGAGATACCATCCACTCCACTCTTTTTGTGTAGGATTGCTTTGGCAATATGGGGTCTCTTATGATTCCAAATGAATTCTATGATTGTCTTTTCTAGATCTTTGAAGAATGTGTCTTGTAATTTTATAGGGACCGCATTAAATATGTGGATTAATTTGGGTAGGATTGCCTTTTCGATTATATTAATTCTCCCAATCCAGGAACGTGGGATGTCCTTCCCCTTTTTTGTGTCATTTTTTTATTTCCTTTTTTAAGATTTTCATAGTTCTCCTTACAGAGGTCTCTGACTTCCTTGGTTAGTTTTGTTCCTAGGTATCTTATTAAGTATAAATTAGTTACTTAATCTAAGATGGTAACAGGTCAGCCTTTTTCTTTCTTTTTTTTTTTTTTTTTAGAGGTTTTTGCTATAGGGCGCATGCGCTCCCCACACAGACAGAGAGAGACATAGAGACAGAAAGCGAGAAATCACCCCCGGGGAGATGGTCACGCCACAATCCTTTCTCCTCCATTCTCCTCTCGGGATTTTGGGCACGCACGCACACGCACCTGGCTTGAGTTCTAAGCCACCGGGTCCGGGACGCAAACCACGGTCGACTACGTGGGAGTCCAGCGACATAGCCATTATGCTAACTGCTGGTTCCCAGGTCAGCCTTTTTCAACTGGGGTCTTCTAAAGAATTAAGATCTGACAAAGATCTGATGCCTTAAAGCAGGAGTTGACAGATTTTTTATTCCTTTTTTTATGCATGCAGTCATTATATATCATTAAAGCTTACAAATGAATTTTACCAGCATGAATACACTACATATTAGTCCAGTTAAAGAAAACTTTTTATGAAAGGGCCAGACAGAGCATACTTTGGACTTTAAAGGCCATACATGCCCTATTGTAACTGTTTAACCCTACCATTATAGTATGTGTACTGCCATATACAATACACTAACAAATTAAACTCGCCATGTTGCAATAAAAATTTATTTACAAAAACATGCAGTGGGCTGGCTTTGGTCCCCAGTAGTGTTTTTCCAACTCTTGCACTAAATCTCCATAGTATGCAATAACTTACTTACTCTTACATACATCTACAATGATACCAGTTATGTATTAACCTTAAAAGTACCAAGAAACAAAGGGTAAGGTGGTAGCACATTGATAACACAAGTGAAACCACAGAGGAAGGTCCCAGTATATTGTCCCCTGGCCTCCGTCTGCATCCAAATTGTGTACACCTGTGATCAGGATGGTTGAGACTGAAGGAGGATCCCAGGCTAAGAACCCAGTTGGAGGTGCTTGCCTCTTAGAATAAATAAGCTTAAAGAAAAAAGATACCAACTATTTTTTTAAAGTACTGAGAAAATAAACAGTTTATGAAATAATTCTTTTGTCCTATGCTTCAGATGAGGAACCCTAAGTTAGGAAAGGTTGTACTTGATAATAAAGGATTTGATTTAAATAATTTCATTCAGCCTTTAGAATGTCTCTCTTAGATCATTTGCGGTCCCCTGCCTTAATATCTACAACTTCTGTACATAAACCCACTCCGTCTGTTTTTGCTGCACTCATGCTGGATGTAGACAGATCTTAGTACCTCTTCAAAGTTCATCAAAAGGAATCAAAATCAAATGCTGGCATCAATAAGTGATGGAATAATTTTATAAACATTTCACAATAAATCTATTTTATAAAGAATTATTTAATCTTATTTATTATTATTCAGTTTGACCAGAGAGAAACAGGGGAAGAGAGAGGGAGAGGGAAAAGAAGGCTACCATATCCAGGACTTGAACCATGATAAACCATGTGGGAGTTCAGTGCCTTAACCACTAAGCCACCTGCTGCACAATGAATCTCTTAAATATTCCCATTAGATATATCTACCTCAAACTCCTTCCTTAGCCACATCAATATTGGAGGTTTCTCTGCATCTAATTGCACAACTGCTTCTTTGCCTGTTACTTATTCCAGGGTCTTCCCTTGCTCCAGAAACTTAAATTTCTTTCCCTTCTATTATGCAAAGCAATTCTGCTTGGCTCCAGGACTGTACCTTCAGATTCAAATAACCAAATCCATAGACTTCAGAAGACCCAAGGCCTTGCCAATAAAATTAACCCTGCTTAGAAGCAAGCTGAGTTATAGATAGCAAATAAGCCTTCTCATTACACAGTTATAGTTTGTAAAGTGTTCTAAAATTGTATATGTGTGAAGAAAGGCATGTGTATTTTTACTCAAGCATGTTCTCTACAAGTCATGCTATTTGACCTTGAGACCTAAACTTTCTAGACCATTTGTAGTCTAGAACACCCTGACTCCTGGGCAAATCTTACCATGCTGGAAAAGGCCTGATGCACAAAAGGCATAATGAGCTGATACTGCTGAAGTGAGAAGGTGAGCAGGGAAAACTGATATGAATTTAAAAGGAGAACATGGATGCTGGGTGGGTAGCCAAACACACAATGATATTAAGGAGCACAGGGAAACAATGTGAGAAGAAGCAAATAATCATGTATAAATCATTAACGCACATGATATACAGGCTAATTTTTCCTACCCCCAAATCTGAAATACTCCAAAATCCAAAACTTTTTCAGCTCCAATATGGTGCCACGTGTAGAAAGTTCCATATCTGGCCTCATATCACAGGCACGCAATACCAAAAATATTGCATAAAATTATTTTCAAGGCCTGATGGTGACATAGTAGTAACACAACTGGACTCATGTGGGAAATGTCCTGGAATAGTGTCCCAAGACTTCCCTGAGCATACCAGGTATGCCCAAGATAAGGGCCAGTTAAGACTGAGGGTAGATCATGACATAAAGACCCTGCTGGGGGTACCTGTCTTTCTCTTATTTTCTTTCTGTGTCTCTCTCTTATGGAATGAATGAATGAATGAATGAATACACACATACACATACACACACACACACACACACACACACACAATAAAATTACCTTAAGGCTATGTATACGAGGTACATACAAAGCAAATGAATCTCATGTTCAGGCTTGGGTCCCATTTCCAAGATATCTTATTAGGTATATATATGCAAATATTCGAAAATCTGAAAATATCCAACATCCAAAACACTTCTGGTCCCAAACATTTCTAACAAGGGATACCCAACCTGTATATTGTGTTTAAAGTGACCCAAAAAGAGTGAATTAGCCTGGGAGAGAAATCTGGTTGCTATACCCTTATGAAATAGTTCCAAGGTTAATGAAACTCTTGCCAGAAGGAACTCACAACTGCTGAATGACAAAAAAGAAGATTGTTGTGTGTGTCACCTGTTTGTATCAATAATGCCTCCTGACATCAACCCTGCCTCTCCAGGTCAATGGGCCTTCATACCTTAGGTCTCTACATTAGCATCCCCTCTTCATTAAAGCTATTTCCCTGGCAGAATGGGTTAGGATTATGATCCCTATGGTCTAGTAGTAAAGTCCACACTTCCAGGCTTTGGAGACAACTTTAGAGACAGAAATTAACTTTTAAACTTGCACACTAATTTTAATTGGTTGACGTTACCTACTTAGATGTTGTATTGAGAGAGATTCTGAAGTCACAACTAGAGTAAGCTAGCAAGAGTTTCTTCTCCCTTGATATCCTGAGTGCTATAAGATTGTCCATACTATCAAGCATTTTTAAAGAAAACTTCTGTAAAATTAAAAAAATCAACTGTTGTGGCCCAGCCATGGTGGTATGTGCTCCTAAAACATTGTTCTCTGCAGGCTGGGACAACATGGAAGGTCCAGGTTCAATTCCTGATCCAACCTAAAGGCTGGGCATGGTAGTGTATACCTGTAATCTCAGCAATTCAGGGAAGCCAGAAAAGAGAACTGTGAGCTTGAGATTGGCCTAGGCAACATAAGGAAAAAAAAAAAAAAAAAAAAAAAAAAAAAAAAAAAAAAAAAAGTTGGCCATCGTGGAGTGCTGGGAGGCTGAGAGAGGAGGATTCTAGAAACTTTGTTTTTTTAAAAAACCCACTACTTTAGAGAGGGACAAGCTTGGTTTGAATGCTAATTCTTCCACTTTCCCATGTGTTTTGGGGAGAGAGTTAAAATATTTTCTATGTCCAGACACCCTTATCTGTGAAAAATGACAATGGCACACACACACATTTGTAAGAGAATAATTTAGCATAAGTTAAAATCCAGCACATACTGGACTAGCCAGTGGTGTTGTAGCTAAGGTGGCTGGATCTCACATGCCCAACTCTGTGGTTCAAATCCTGTACCCAGTGACTTGAAAAACACTCTCGGTACGTGTGTGCATGAAAAACACTCTGGGTACGTGTGTGCATGTCCGTGTCCAAAATCCTGAGAGGAGAATGAAAGAGAATGGACTGTGGCATTGCCATACGCCCTGGATGGTGCTTTTTCACCATCATTCATCCCCAACTCTCTGGAAAGTGCATGCACCCTACGGCAAACTTCATCATCATCATCATCATCATCTAGCACATCCCTGGCACCTGGTTAGTAACTCAAAGTATGTATACCTCCTTCCTGACTAGAAAGAAATCCTGATTTCTCATGCAAAAACCTTAGATATATCAACTGGTATAAAAATCATCTGATAGAAGCCTCACTGAAAAACTATAGATCTTTTCAATCTGGAACAGAATGTTATGGAGACCAATGTGACTGTCAACAAGTTTGCCTCCATTTGAGGGATACAAAATTGAGAAGCAAGGACTTGAAGTGAATGAAAATGTAATTTAACACACAATCAAATAAAAAAAATTCTACAGCTTTAGAATCAGAGAATATTCTTGGAATGGCCTCTTTTCAGTATCAAAATTTAACCAACTGAATTCTTCAAGTATCCGCCTTGTCAACCTTTTGAAATGAAGGTTGATTAGGTTCAATGGAAAATCTGCATTTCATCATGAAAATGGAACACAACGTCCTTGGCTTAGTCTCCTGAGGACTAGCAATTTGGGGCACTATGTGCAAAGCATGAAGTAAAAACACAGGTCGAACATTTATTTCAGGCATGACAACCATGCATAGCCCAAGTAGCACGGAAAACCATAGCTTCCATTCTCACGGTACAGGCCTCCCTAAAAGAAAAACTTCCTCATGGGGCTTCTTCAGATTTTCATTTTACAAATAGTAGTTTATGAGAATTGAGACATTACAAGAAAGGAGACACTTTAGATTAAGGGAGTTGATGTGTTTAAATATTAGAGAAAAGAAATCTCAATTATCAAGGGTGTAAATGTGGCAATAGAAAGTCTTGCAAAGAAACCAAGCCCCATTGGGTGTTTCTCAAATCCTTGCTTCTTTGAGAAGGTTTAATGCGTGACCCATGAGAATTTGACTATTTAATAACCTGAACAAATAAAAAAGTGTAGCAGAAGAAAAAGTCTGCATATTATGCATCTTGTTCCTAAAACAACAGTGAATCGTTGCATGCACTAGATTTAGCAGGTTAATTAAGGAGTCTGTTAGCAATGAGGTGAAAGCTGGCAGGCTCCCAATTCTGGCTGCTACCAGCCAAGACATAGACATAACTGATGTTTCTCCAATACAACCAAGATACGTCACCTAATCCAAAGAAAACGCATTATCTAAAACAGGCTTAAAGTCAGGTTGGAGGCCAAAACGTTGCCAATGTTTTCAGATAAAGTAACAGGCCTCTGAAAAGCTGAGTAAGCTGTTTGACTGATGGAATGGTTAAAATTGAAGAGACCATTCAATGGGCTGACACTGGTTAAGAGAATCATTTAGTCAAGTTCATGACACACTCTTCCTCAATCCTGCACCTTTAGATCAAGTTGACCCTTCCATGAAGTAAGTAGCTGGTGAGTAGTTAATATGAGAGGTACTGGCAGCCCATTCCCTGCAATTATTCTGACCCTGAACATCCATGCAAGCCCACTGAGCTTTTGGAATACTACAGCCAACTGCAGCAAACAGGAAATCCAATTCAGTGTAACACGTACTAATGAGCACCCAGTATGCATATGGCACCATGCTTGATATTGTGGATATGTGGGTTGATGAATCATGGCTGCTTACAAAGAGCCCACCATTCAATAGGAAAAATAGGTGATGAATGAATAGTTATATTGCAAATGGTAACACTGGATTTAAACTGAAATGGGAAAAGAATCAGAAGGGTAAAGAAGGGCTCAAAGAAAATGATAGAGAAATGGTGATGTTTAAACAATAAGATCTTGCCCTGTAGATAAAAGAGGAGAGTGCATTTAAAGCAATGGAAACAATAGCCAATGAGTATAGAGGCAACCAGGCATGGTTCATAGGAACCACTGTAGAATTTGGAGTGACTAGAATGGAGAAGCTGTGCTAACTCTGGGATTTTGACCCTTTACTACATGGGGCAAGGGGACCTTGATCCCTTCCATACTGTCCTGTAAAATTTTTACTCCCAGCATCACATTGAACTGAAATTATAGTCCTAGAAAGACAATGTCACAGATGACAGCATCGTGTATCCTTCACGCCTACCCCAATGAGATTAATTGATTTCTTTTCTTGAATTTTTTTTTTTTAGCAAAAATGTATTGACTATCTACTATATGTTAATAAATATAAAAGGCACTGGGAGTAAAGTATTGCTATTAAATAAAATTAATGTAGGTTAAAAAGCTGAAGCTCAGACTGGGCTCAAAGATTGCTTTCAATACTCACCAACTGTACAATTTTAGATAAGGGACATCATCTCTTTAAAAAGAAATAAAGAGATGATACAGATATTTCCCTGTAGCTTGACTATGAGAATTTAATGACACAAATCAGGCATATTACTTGGAACACTGCCTGATTTCTTTCTTTTTTTTTTTTTTTTTTTTTTTTTTTTTTTTTTTTTTTTACAAAAGTACCAAGTAAGTGTTGCCTGTAATCATCTTTGGGTGCTAGTGGGTATGCTACCAGAGTGAGCTCTCAGCATAACTAGGGAATATGGGGATGGGTCTTTTGGTCACTTGTCCCTCAGCTGCTTATTCTTTCATCAATGAACTGCCCTGCACCAGAAGTCGCATCCTTTCCACCTGCCTCCAGGGGATCATTCTTGGACTTTGGATAAATTCATTTTATTGGGTCATTTCTCCTAGGAAATCATATTCATTCTTTACAGAGTGTCACAATCCCCCCAAATCTAAACCACCCCTCTCGATTTCATCCCACACTCATATTTCCACTGACAGACAACGAATGTTCACAGCACCTGTGAAACTCATTTATTTCAACATGAAATATGCTTGCTCCTGACAAATTGAAGCAAGAAAGGTAAAGACAATGTGCAGAGGTTGGTAGTACCTGAAATGTCACTATCCGAGGTCTGAAATGGGTGGAATTGTCTGATTTTCATATCTAGTAGATACAGCAAAGGAGAAGAAATAGA
The DNA here is from genome assembly GCA_026018925.1 of Tupaia tana. Classification (NCBI taxonomy): domain Eukaryota; kingdom Metazoa; phylum Chordata; class Mammalia; order Scandentia; family Tupaiidae; genus Tupaia; species Tupaia tana. The sequence goes on from JAKSZU010000007.1 coordinate 116,576,194, forward strand.
AAAATCATTTCTGTGTTTGGCTGAAGTGGAGAAGAGTGGGGAGAGGGCAGGAGCTTGAGGACGCAGGGAGGACGGACCCAGCAAGACCAATGGGGCTCAGGCTGTCTGTGGCAGTACTAGAACCCAAAGAAACCTAGAAATATTAAGATTGGTCTCAAAATCAGGAGCTTCTTTTTGATTCTTGAGCTTGCATGATTCAAAAGGAGCCAATGCATGAGGAAGGAAGAGGGAGGAGGGAGAGGAAGATCAAAGCGACTGGCACTGGCAACACATCATGGATAAAAATCAGTACAGGCAGCATAATGGCTGAAAATCTGCGCCAGCATCTACAGCAGGGTGCCACCTGCAAGCTGGTCACTGTGACATTCTGAGAACGAAACCAGAGGGAGGCGTGCACGGTAACCAGCAGCTGCAGGACTCCGGGATACGGCAACCTGGGCAGAAAGGAACCAGTGTCGCCAAAGAGTCCTCATGCATAGCCACACATCTGAGGATGGCCAGCATCCCGCAGACAATAGATGATTTAGCTACAGCCTCCTGATTACCTGCCAGACACTGAAATATAAGATCGGGGAGAAAGACAGGGATACACTAATGAAGCAATGATTTAAAAAGAAAAACCCTAAACAGTCAGTCTTAGACAAGTCATTTGATTCCCTGTCACAATGCAGTCCATTATTCCTACACTTCTCCCCTAGGGAGTGGACAGAGGTCACCTGTCTGAAGGAAGGGGACTATGTATCTTTCCCGTCCGCCACTGTTAAAGATAAAATCCTGATCTCAAATACATAGAGATATGTAAAAGAGGAAGATAGCAGAAGCATTTGCCTGACAACATTCCAAAGCTTTCCTACTTCCAAAGAACATTATGATTGAGGTACCATAACCAAGAAGAGGAATTCTAGAAAGGTGTTTGCTGTGTTCTTCTCAAGTCATCTACCCTACTAGGCAACAGGCTGCCACCAGTCCTGTGGGCATACTTTGGGGCACCCATAGGTAATGCTCTCACCAGCAACAAACATCCCCAAGGGGCTCCACAGTGGCACACATGTAACACAATGCTCTGAGGCGGATCCATATACGAAGGTTCTGAGTTTGTGTCCAGAGACTTCCCTGAACATGCTAGGTGCATATAAGTTTGTAATGTGAGGCCAGCCTAAGCTGGCAGTGAATGGTAGCATAAATTCATTATTAGGGATACCTGTTTCTGTTTCTCTCTCTCTCTCTCTCATCTCTTGTTCATGGAAGAAATAAATGTTTAAAAAATTAAAAATAAAGAAAATATTTCTTCCGTTTTAAACTGTAAGGTAACTGTTCACTTGTAACTTGAGTCCTCAAATTCTTCGAAAATGCAGATAACTCCAAGAAGAGGTCAAGCAAGTGACCACTGAGACCTCTGGGAGAAACATTTACAAGCCGGCTTTAATATGACAATATAATCCATGCTCAATAATTGCTTGTAAATTGAGTCTACAAGAATCGTTTGTAGCAAAATCCAACAAGAGAAAGAAGTAGTACTTCCTAGAAGAGATACGACATAGGGCCAGTTTGAAGAAACACCACTACAACAAAAAACAAATTATACAGCATCAAAAGAGGTCAGAATTCCAGTCACACATAACACACCTGTTTTTCAGAGAGGGAGGAGTGTAAGAGGATGTGAGAAGAGAGGCAACGAGAGGTGGCATTCTGAGGTAATTTTGACTGTGATTGATGTCTTGTGCTGTACTCTCACTCATGTAGAAAATTAGAGTGAGATCACTCCAGACATCGGCTCATCTGAGTTCCTTCTTGTGTCCATCCCCTGCACCCACTTACTCTCCAGGGAGCCCTTCTTTCCAGCTGTGGGTCTCATTATTCAAAATTTTAAGCAGAAAAAGAAAAACTGCTTCTTTTCTTTCTTTTTTCTTTCTTTCTCTCTCCTCTTTCTCTTTTCTACTGTGAAGAATAAAGCCTTTATTTTGAGGATTTCTTCACTTAGTGACTAGAGGGAAAATTCATTTCTCTTGGTACTTCAGGTTATTTTTCCAGAGGGTTCAAAAGCAACAGCAACAATTACTTCTGAGAGTGTCTTCATCAAATTTGTTGTGGCTCCATTCCTACTAAATTGAGTTTCCCTACTTTTCTATGAGTCTCCCCCACTCTTTCCCACACATAGCCTGCTTTGTCCCAGGCAGGATTTATTTTATAACTCTGCCTTTATATATAATTAGTGTGCTACAACTACAGCAACTCCTTTATTATTTTAAGAATTAGCTATTTTATTTATTATTATTATTTTAATTGCCGTAGGGCATGTGTGCTCACCAGAGAGAGACAGAGAGAGAGATACGTTGGGGAAAAGTGAGGAAGCAAACCACCAGGTCCAGGACTCGAACCACAGTTGGCCATGAGGGAGTTCAATGCCTTAACCACCACACCACCTGCTTTCTCCCCCATCCCCCATTTCAGCAGCTCTTTCAAGGTTTCAGTTCCCATCCCAAGGGGTACAACAATTGTGTAGCTACACCTTTCATGGGGTCCATACTGTGCCCAAATCTGCCCTTACTCCCACCAGAGGCAGTCATTTATAAGCCACTTTCATGAGGCATTGCTAGGAAAAAGTAAGGTGGAATGTTGTACCATCATCTAAATTCTTAGAATGATACTCACTAGACTCACATTTCTTTTTATGATCTATGCTAAAATATTACATTTCATAGAAACCCAAAGTTCACTGCAAATTTTGGGAATTATACATGTTTAGAAGTCAATACTGGCTGCCATTTTGTTTCAGTATGAAAGCCTAAAACACTAAACCCAAACAAGGTTATTGAATGGGATTGCATTTGTCAAATTTGCCACAGAATACTTAGTGCCCATTGAAAGATACATGAAAAGCACCTAGTGATTAACTTGAGGCACAGACCTCACTCTGTATGTTTATCTCATGTACTATATGCATATCCAATTAGCTACATATGAGATGGATGTGAGGCAACCAAATCACAGTATTTACTTTAGGGACTGGTGTCTTTTTAAAAGACCTCATCATGAACCCTACAGCAAAGCCGATAAATTGAAATACCAGGCTCCTAACTTCACTAAGAACAAGCAATCTGTCTGCAACACAGCAGGGATTTGAACACATGGGAAAAGAAAGGGTGTTCAAAGATATCTCTTCTAGTCCCCACCCCTAAGCCTCTTTTTACCCCACATCAAAACCCTCCAGGTCTATTCTTCTCAAGTTCAAATCAACACCAGGCATGTGATTGCATTCAGTTGTAGATAGACAGCTTCAGGGGTGACCTCTGAAGCAATTAGGCACTACACCATTAAAGCTTCATAGATTAAACCCAACAACTTGAATTGCATAAGGGCATGTGGTGAGGCAGTGACAGACAATGGAACTAAGATCTTCCTTGGGCTGGACAGGCAAAAATGCCACTAGAAATATCAAGTGTGTCTCCAGTGAACTTTATTTTTAATATGAAGACCTTTCTCTGCAGGAGGACACTTGCTGAAATGTGAACTAAACTCACTTCAAGAAGAAAAGTACATGCCTGGAATTGAAACCAAGAGCTTTCTTTCCAATCCAGAGGCCCCTGGATCTCATGAAAGCTGACTCCTTTGAGATTCGTTGGAGGTCAGCCCTAAACAGAATGGTGTGAGAGGTGTTCCCTTCCCTGGTCGCTGCTGGCTTTCCTTCTTGCTCTTTCTTGAACCCTGGACTTCCCCTGCTGCTCACCTCCCCTTTGTGCTATCCTCTGGCTAATGCTGCACACCTCAGTTTCTGACCAAATGCACCCTCCTGTTGGTAAGCCCTGAGTTTGTCTTTAAGTTGCTGCTTGCCTTTTCTGTATCCACTTTCCATTCCTTTCTTTCTTTTTTTGATCCCCTATGTGTTTTTCCCCCCTCAAATCTGGTGAGGGAGTCAATTTACCCAGCTCTCTATCCTTTTCTACTTTCCCCAAGATAACCATAAAGACCCTTTGTGTTCTACTTTCCCCAAGATAACCATAAAGATCCTTTGTGTTTTAAGGGTTTGCTGTTAATAGCTATAGGAAAAGGGCCAGCAGGTGGCAGGGTGGTTAAGATACTAGATTCCCACACGGTCAACCACAGTTCAAGCCCCAGACATGGTGACTTGAAAACCACGCTGTGCACATGTGCGTGCATGCCTAAAATCCCAACAGCAGAACGGAAGAGAAGGGATTGCGGCAAGGCCATTCCCCTGGGGGATGATTTTTCTCTCTCTTTTTCTCTCTCTTTTTCTGAAGAGTGCACAAGCCCTATGGTAAAAGCCTAAAGAAAAACACCACCATGAACAATGACAAAAACTAAAGGGAAAAACAGCCCCAAAACTAGTAGTGACAATAAATACAGTGAAATTATAAATATTAAGAAATCTTTCAAAGTTTCTACAGCATTGGTCTCTAGGTTACAGTTATGTTTCCTCCTTAAAATGGTTACTGAAAACTACATTTGGGTTCTGTTTCCTGTTTTTGTTTTTTAAAGTGGAACCTACTAAACCCTTTACCTCCCAACATGCACACACATTGCCCAGCCTTTAATTAAAGCATGGGCTATGTCTAATCCTAAGGATATTCCACACAAAGCGGTCTTCACTTCTCTTGACTCTACCTCATGTCAAATGGGTCTTTTGGCCACAGAGATTTCAACAAGTATTTCATCTCTACCTAACTCCCATTTTAAAGTTTCCACTTTAATTTTGTCTTTAAGCTAGTTACACAAAGAAGCTAATAACAACTTACTATTTTACCAGTCTTGGGATATTTACATTAAAAAAAAAAAAATGGTTTCTTCAGAGGGGAAGAGGAATAAAAAGAATGAAGGAGTGATACTCTAGTTGGGGAACTTTAGGCATCATTAGAAAGGAAATTGACCAATAGCTAGAATTGTCCCAATGCCTGGGATGGAAAATGGTAGCACAGCTCTGTCTCTGTTCACTGTTAGAGGCTTTTAACATTAATGTAGATTGTAGTTAAGAGCTGTCCCAGTACATTCTTTACCCTGAGATCAGAAGAATGTAGGTTTTAAAATGGGATCAAAATCCCAATGGATGAGAATTGTGGTTAAATAGACTTGAGAGGAACAGAATCAAGGAGCTGCCATCTGCCGTTGAGTCTGATGTCCAATTAGTATGTAGAGGGCACCCACAGTTTGCTCCACACCATTCTAGGCACTCGGCAGGATCAGACAGCATGTTTGCCCTTAGTGAACCTAATTGAGGATGTGCAAATGGACAAATAGAAGATCAACGCTTGATTATACATGCTAATGTTGGAAAGCAATGGTGCAGATAATGAAAACCAGCAGATCGCCTGAAAATTATCCATGCCCTGCTCCCTGCCATGGCTGTGGGAAGCAAAAAGAAGCAGAAAAAGCAGCACCAGGCAACACAGGCAGAATAAGGATCTGTCGGGCAATAATTTGCATCAAGCAACTGTCTTGGCAAATGAGTGCAAGGGAATGTTTTGTATGGTTAATTATATGTGTTGGTTAAAAGATAGAACTGTTTAGTATATATCAGTTGTATTGGGGTTTTTAAAAATTCAGGTGGTGGAGTCCCTTGTTCAGAAAAAGCCTGAGGGAGATAATGATGATAATAATCACAACAACAACACAACAGATAAAAGCTGAAGCTTTGAATTTGGGCTGTGATGACTTCACTAAAATGTATTTTTTCCCTTAGCATTTTATGGTTTATAAACTTATTAGAGGAATTGGTTAAATAAGAACTGTCATCTTAATTTCTCAGGCCATTTCAAACTGAGAGGGTTAACTGAAGCCTGCACCAAAAATTAATTCCATTGGCTCAAACAGCACTAATGCCGGGACCAGCAGTTGGCATAATAGCTACGTCTCTGGACTCCCATGTAGTCCACCGAGGTTCGAGTCCTGGACCTGGTGGCTTAAACTTACACTGGGTGCATGTGCATGCATGCCCAAGATCCTGAGAGGAGAATGGAGGAGAAGAGATTGCAGCATGGCTATCCCCCCCTCCCCCGCCAGGGGGTGATTTCTTACTTTCTGTCTCTGACTTTCTGGCGAGTGCAAGTGCCCTATAGCAAAAATCTCTCCAAAACAAACAAACAAACAAAAAAACAACAACAAGAAAAAAACCACTAATGCTAACCACTGGTGGCTTTCAAGCTCGCAAGGGCCTTCCTATGTCTACCTCCCTCTGTATGTCAGGGTAACTTAAAGCAGTAAACAAGAGTTATGGTCTCCAAGCTTTACCTTCCTTTACCAAGGCCCTGGCTCCTGTCTCTCCCCTCTTCAGGGACTTATTCCATCCACTTCTGCTGAGAGAACCTGTTCGTCCTTCCCTGAAGGAAAATGAAGTCTTTCCACCCAGCAACGGCTCTTGCTGCCTTGTCTACTTGCCAAATGCTTGCAACTCCATTGATCTCTGAGATCAGCTGGGCACAGAGTTGGTGAAATCTCAGATTAACACACCAGAGACCTTGCTATTCTGCTCTTCATGCTGGGATGTGAGTTCTGGCTCCATCTTCTGACTTTTCCCACTTGAAGCTAAATGTACTGACTTCTTGGGATACTTTCCCAAGAGAGTAGAAGGCAGATTTATCCTCTCTTTCCTTCTCAAGGTTCTCCAAAGTTCCCCCTGAGTGACTTAGGAGACTGGTGAAAACAGAAACCCATGTAACCTGCTATGGCATCACAGAATTCCTGAGGTAACTATGCAGATTAGACCCCTCTATGATCCTGGATGACTTTAATTTAAGGCAATGTGTTAATTAAGTACTGAAATGAGTATAGAGACAGTAAGTGCAAAGGGAGTTCAGAGTAGGGAAAAAGTTCATGTCCCTCTCATTTCCATTTATAAAGAAGACCAAAGAATGTTCTTCTCTTTGTCTGGATTTTCTCTTTACGCCCATCTTAGGCATGACACCACACTACCAGCTCCCATGCATACCACACCTCTCCTCTGCATTCATATGGAAGAAGTGCTAGGAGGTCATTCACTATAGGAATATTCCTAATACAATCCCTGATGATAGACCACTAAAGTGAAATTCATTTATTTGGCAGGTGTGCAATAAGCATCTTCTATATGTCAGGCATTGTGATGGACTCAGGAAATACAAAATAAATCCACATACTGCTGCTGGCGCAGCAGTAAACATGATGCTCTGAGAAGCAAACACATGTAGTAAGGTTCCTGGTTCACATCTAGTGACCTCCCTGAGTGGGCTGGACACACATGTACCTATGATCTATGACTGGATGAGATGGGGGAAGATTATAGCCTTGAGACACTGTAGGAGGTGCTGTCTCTCTCTCTTTCTGTCTCTGTCTCTCTTACTTAGGTAATGAATAAATAAACTAACTTACAAAAAAATAACATGTAGCACTATCTTCATGAAGCTAGGGAATGGCAGGGTAAGCATGTCAGCAAATCTCTGAGGCTCAGGGTAAAAAGTGTTTCAGTGGTAGCACATACAGGTTATTGAGAAGGCAGAGCAGAGCCAAGGAAAGAGAAGTCAGCTTCTAGGAGGTAGCACCCTGCATACTTCAGGTACAGGCAGATAAGACTCTCCCACAACTTTTAAACTCCTGAACCCAGAAAACCCTCCAGAAACTCAAAACAGAGAATGAAAGTACAGAGGCTGAATACACATACATAAATTTGACATACAGGTGGGGGTAAGAAGGTGTCAGACTTTTTAAAAGCAGAGCTAAAATGGGACTAGTGTGTAGTGATAAAACATAAAACACTTTTCAAATACTTTGTGGCCAATAAAAGTCACATTCTGGTAAGCATTCATACTGAAAAAAAGTTATAAACACTAATAGCATACACTTGCCATGAGATTTGTATTCTCCCATTGTAATTTGAGGTAAAACTTCACATCATGATGATTTAGAGAAGTGGAGTTTCTCAGGCACAACAGCAACAAGCAAATGGATGTCATAATTAATACTGGGGATGACTCAAAATGCACACATGGAGAAAGTACCACAAAATTATTTTGAATAGCCGCCAGTATGAGAGCCTAAATTCCAAGCTAAGACTCTTCTCTGAGACTGTTCTGAAAACACAAACAACAGGATCCTTTCCATATGACTGGGATAAATTATTTTGTCAATTAGAAATGAAAAGGAAAAATTTTAAAAAGATGTTGGTACCATAAATGTTTTAGTCAATAATTTTATAAAGTTATATAAATATACCTATACTTCCCAACACATACACATATCTCCTCTCCAGTCTTAATGATGTGATCAAGTTTTGTTTTGTCTGTTTTCTGAGAGGTTTTTGCTATAGGGCACATTCACTTGCCAGAAAGACAAAGAGAGGCAGAGAGGCAGAAAGAAATTACCCCCAAGGAGGGATGGCCATGCCATAATACCTTCTCCTCCATTCTCTTCTTGGGATCTTGGGCATGCATGCACATGCATCCAGCATGAGTTTAAGCCATGTGGTCCAGGACTTGAATCACGGTTGACTACATGGGAGTTCAGTGACATAGCCATTATGCCAACTGCTGGTCCCATGATCAAGTTTTATATATATGTATACATGCAGAGTCTTCAAAAGTTCATGAAAATAAATGCCTGTTATGAAATTTAAAAAACTTTGCACCAAAATAAACTTGTAATTTATTTCCAGTTTTCCATGACCTTTTTGAAGACTCCTTGCAAATCTTCTGTCATGAAGCCTAATTAACTTGACTAAGAATTTGCCTCAAGTCTTCCTATCAAGCACTTAGTCAATCACTGAATTGAAAATGGAGACCAACTGATTGTCAAAACCTTTGACTGCAGCCCTAACTCAGTCTAGACTTTGTCTGGAAAAGCCTGAAGGCTGGTTAGATTTCCCTGACCATGAGGCAAGATTAGTGTCCTGTGAGAGCCACTGCCATCAGGGAAAATGTGGATGTTTGTCATGGACCACATGTGTACCTGGGAAAGGAGCTGAACTGAGATCTCACCCAAGTGTTCACTACAAGTCTAAGATCTTAGGGTGACACCATGTTCTGTAGACCATCAGAAGTTAAGATTCATCACTGAAGGTGAGAGAAAACTGCAAGTGACCGCCAAAGAAGCCATAACTCATGCCAGAGATACAGGGATACCTCAGCAATGGGACAGTGGTCTGAAAACTTACAAAAGCAACTTATACAAGAAATCTAACACTTGAATATCTACTAATACCAAAGACTTTCAAAACCAGAGAGACCTTGTTGTGTTTGAACTTTATACTTCTTTACCATTTCTTGTATATAACCATAAAATTCTCTTCTCAAGGAGTATTACTTGGGACAATTACCCAAGAAAACATGCTTTGGAAGATACTGATATACACTCATAATCTCCTTTAGTGGTTTTCACTCCTCTATTACTTTAGTCCTCATATCACCATCCTATTGACAACAACCTTATTAAGGTTACGAGTTTTATCTGTAGTATTTTCGCTTGACTTGTTTAAGAGATATGACAATTACTTTTTCCTTTCTTAAAAAAAAATGTATTTATGCAGTGAATGAGAGAGAGAGAGAGAGAGAGAGAGAGAGAGAGAGAGAGAGAGAATGTGCGCATGCGCGCGCGCGAGAGAAAGCACCCCTAACAGAATTCCTCAACCGGATAATGGGCATGCATGTCTGGAGTACTAAAGGAGGCTTCCAGACATGAACCAGCAAACTTCCCATTTGGGTCTGTCTTGCAGAGCATCACATTTTACCACCATGCTACCATCAGGGCCCCTACTTTCTCCTTGAATTATGTCCTTTGACTTTTGTGGCAGATCTTTTGTTCTGGCCTTCTTTTTTTCATTTCTGGATTCCCCTAATGGACCCTCCTGTTTCTTTCTTTTTTAAAATATTATGTTTTAGTTTTTGCTATGGGGCACTTGTAGTCACTGGAGAGAGAGAAAGAGAGAGGTAACATCTCCAAAGGAGATGATCATGGCATAATCCCCTTTCTTCCAATCTCCTCTTGGGATTTTAGCCATGCACTCACACATGCCCCATGAGTTTTTAAAGCGACCAAGTCCAGGACTCAAACTGCACAGTTGGCTGTGTAAGACTCAGTCACCTTAACCTCCATGCTACCTGCTGGTCCTCTTTCTTCCTTTTAAATATTTTTTCAGCACCAGTATTCTACCCTTGGTCCCATTCTCTTCTTTTTTATATTCTGCTCTGGTAATTTGTTTCAATCACTGCCTCTCTTCTTATTACTTCCTAACCTGTAAGCAAAATAAATGTATATAGAAGATGGTTCTTCTCAATTCATTCTGATAGGTCAAATTCTTTTAATGTAAATTTCTTTAGAAATATAAGACTTTTAAAACTTCATGAAAATAGAATTAAAGTATGAATTTAATTTGGTGTAAAAAATTTGAAAATCATGCATAGTTTTTTTTTCAGAACATGCATTTTCCATGAACTTTCTGATGTCATCCACCTGACACACCTCTATATATTGGTTAGGATAAAGTGAACATAGGTGCAGTATCCTGAACACCCATCCTCAGTGTGTTAATATTGCTTGTCTGCTGATGCATGGGATGGAAACGGCTCACCTAGAACTACACCTTGGCTTCTTCTGGGGCTTTCTTTGAAAAAACATTGAGGAGTCTAATGCAATGTGAAGCTCATTTAATAGGCAATACCCACACCCCATAGTTTGCAACAGGAATTCAATCTTCTTGTAAGGATCCTGACTAAAATGGCACAGTGCTTCTAGATCACTTTAGAAATGGAATCTAGAAAAGTGATCTTCATGGTAGTTACCAAGAACACCGAGAAAGAATTCGATAGAAGCATGGCAAGATAACACTTTGAGATATTAACCGTGGTGCCCTCACAGTTCCTATGACTGTTTTTGTCCTTTCCCCATTTAGTAGAATTATCTGTTTACCTTAAGGGAAGACTGTTACAACAGAAATAATAAAGGACAGTATTGCTTTTGAGTCTCAAAATAGTGTCTCAAAATGATTACCAGAGACAACTGTTTGAGAAAAATATTTTCATGTTCCAAAATCTTGGCTTTTGAGTCTCAAAAGCAAAACTTTTTAAAGACTCTGAATCTAAAGTTTATTTCATAGAAACACAGGATTGGAGAAAACAAAAAAGGATTAAACCACCCTGCCCCAACTACATAAAGATTCCTTCAGCTGGGTAAGGGAGGACCACCAAAAAGGGGAAGAAAAGAGCTTCGATGCCAGGAGTTCTATGCAAAAAAAGCCTGATCTTGTTCCCTAGGCAAGATTTTAGGGAAGCGGATGTTAGAAATTCCAGAAAAGTTTGAGAATATAAGATCAGAGAGGACCAATGCCTTATAAGCCAGGAAAGATTTTAGAGACCCCCATATTCACCTGAGGCAGTGGCTTCAGGTAGAAGTGGTTATGACATAAATAGAAAGGAAAGATCCATAGGAACTACCTCCCTGAGTTTCTTCATCCTTGAAAATCCTTTGGTGAAACATGCAGAGCTTTTCTAAATACCCAGGAGACATGAGAAGGTAGCCCATAGAGGACTGCAGAGTCTGAAGTAGGAACTGGCATACCAGTTCTATAAGGAGGGGGCAGCATGATCCAAATGGAACTCTCTCTCTAGATCACTTAAAAATGTCAATTTCAGAGGCCAACAGGTGGCATGGTCATTATGGCGCTGAACTCCCACATGGCTGACAGCAGTTCAAGTCATGGACCTAGTGCCTTACTTTCTCACTCCACCCCCACCCTCCATCTCTCTCTGGTGAGCGCATGTACCCTATAGAAAATTTTAAAATAATAATAACAATAAACGAAAATATTTTTAATGTAAACAATGTCAATTTCTCAGGGCCAGCAGGTGATATGGTGGTTAGGGCACTGGATTATCGCATGGCTGATTGTGGTTTTAGTCCTGGACCCAGCAACTTGAAAATCAGAACTCAAATTAGATACCACCCCAACCATGAGGTCCTGATGCTGCCTAAACTCTTGGGAACTTAGAAGAAATCCTAATGAGAAAAGTGTGAGGGAACAAGTCTGACTGACAAGTTTATTGTGGACTGACAATATTAAATGCCCTCATCCTTGGAAATATAATTAATTTATGTTATGAAAAATAGATTAATTTATATTTTGGCACATGTGAATTTGTGCACTTCAAGTTCGTAACTCTTACTTACGTTACTCAGGTGAAATTTTAAAAATTACAGTACCCTGGAGGTTGTGACTAAACTTACATCGTGTCCAGGTCACTCAGGAAAGACCCATACGCCCATCAGTCTGATTAAATGTCTAAGCTTCAGAAGCCCTCCTACCAGTATAACTCCCAACATCTACTCTCCTTCCTTGCCCTTTATCCTCAAAAGATATTCCAGATAGATGCTGGAAATAAGTGAGAAATGGGGGCAAATATCAGATAGAGTGGGGTAAGGATTCTGCCCTGCCCTCCCCAGCTTAATAGCAAAGGGTACTAGACTCGCAGCCCGAATGTCATGATGTCTATACTCCTTTAAAAAAAAAAAAAAGCCTATTCAGCAGAATGGGAAAACACTACACAAAATGAGCAATCATACAAATCCCTTTCGGGGACACTTGTTCTGCTGCCTTCTGCCTCAGAGCAACTGCTGAGTGGGGAGGAGAGGGCATCGTTACTGCAGAGCTGCTGGCAATGGGCTCCCTCCCAGTCCTACTGCCATGGCTGCTGCTGTCTGCAGCTCTGCCTGTGGCAATTGCTCCATTCTCCCAGTGTGTGCCCATCTCCCCCACCCCAACCCGTCCTCCAGTCTTCTCAGACAAATCTGCAGAGTCAGGAACTCCAAAGCACCCATCTTGGTCAGACCTCTCCTCTTCTGCCTCTCAGGTCCCAGGGCTTCTCCACTGCTCTCTGCAGGGGCAGGGGAAGCTCATCTAGGATCTTACTGGATTAGGCCCCCCCTGCAGCTGAATTCTCCACCAATGAAACAAACTGGACTTTTGCAGACACTTGTTAAGACTGAGTAGTCAAAGGAGGCAAAAAGAGTCCTAAGATCCAGGTTTGGCATTTTAGGCTAGACCTTCTCATGAATTCGAATTTTAAAATCTTGATCTCTCAGAACGAAGCAGGAGTTTGATCACCAAAAGAAAAAAGGATATAGCAAGTTGGGAGAGTGAGGTAGAAAAACTCGTGACATAGCAAAAGACCCTGTCAAAAATGCCTATCTCTGACTCCTTTCTTCCTCTCTGTCTTTTTTTCATATAGAAAAAACAAAAAGATTTTTAAAAAGAAAGAAAAAACAAACAGGATGTTTTTGGCCAGGTGTACTCCCTCAGGTACTGTGAGGATTAAGTTAAATTTGATTAATGGGGAAACAAAACTCCATTGGTTATAAGTAATGTTTAAATCGAAGTTATTGCATGTTTCAACATTAAATCTAAAAGGTGTCCTCTGCTGCTTAAAATAAGTGAAAAATACATGCTATAGTTGAATTAAAGATATATTAATCTTCTCTAAAATAACTAATCACAGCTGGAACAGCTAAACGGTTTAGGGAAAACAAAGAGTGCATTGAATATTGTCTCTCTATCCGAACTTAAACAGAATGTTTGTGAGCTCATTAACTTTAATATTAGCAACTTGCTTGCCTCTAAACTTTATTTGATGAAGAATAGGAAAAAAAAAAATGCCAATGAATTTCACAAGCAAAGCATCCATTTTGCCAACATCGAAGGGACATTTGCCACGGGCAAGGCAGTCCCTGAATTACAAAGAGGATTAAAACACAGGCCAACTGGGCCATCCCTGTAGCACAGCTGTTAAGCTCTACAAAGAGGGAGCCCAGTCTCACATGGCCAACAGGGTTTGAATTCCAGCCCTGTCAGTGTGAAAAGCATGCTGGGTGTGTGCCCTTACCCACGATCCTGATGGAATAAGAACTGGAAAAAAAGGATTGATTGTGATGTCACCAGCCCTCTTCCTCACTGGGAAGGGTCTGGGGGTGTGGGTGGTGTGCTTACTAGTGCACACGCTCTCTTTCTCTGGCATGGACAAACATGCCTTCTGGTATGAAAAAAAATGAACAAACCAAAGCAAAACAAAACAAAACAAACTGCCCAAGTCTTTTAAGAGCGCAAAAGCTATCAAAAGATACATACTTACAAGTACATATACCATAATGAGGAAATGGTATAACATTTATTAGAGTGCCATGCAATGGGAATCCAGGAAAAGGAACAATGTAGGGGTAGGAAGAATAAAGATACACAGGTGACATAAAAGCTAGCTCCATTAGGACACACAGGGGTTTCTGTGGCAGATGACTGGAAAACAAACATTCCTGGCAGAAGCAGTCACCAACAAAAATCACAGAGATGTGAAGCCTCATTGTGGTCTGGGGGACTGTGACTGCAACCAGGGTTCACAGGACAGAGTGACAGGGTCAGAAGCTGGGGAAGTAGTTTGGGTTCTCATATTGGAAGAGACCTGTGTGCCATGCTAATAATCTAGTTTTTATCCTTTGGGGTCATTGATGCTTTTATTCAGGGCAGCAACTTGATTACAGAAAGTGCAGGGGGTTCAGACAGTGACCAGGAAACCATCTGGGAGCAAAGCTGTCGCACTAGTTAAGGCAAAGAGGGAAATAAAATAGTTTATTTTTTCTGGCTTATTTTCAACTTAACAGAAGAATGCCCTCCCGCAAAAACAAATAATAATAATTTATCAAAAATATGTATTAGTAAGATAACATAAAATATATTTTGAACCATATGAAAGTGCTATTTTTTAAGTCAACAATGGTTGAGCATCAGCAATTTCATATAGTTAATACAAAATGGCTGCCCATAAGCTACTCAGAATTTAGGAGAGGTACAAGGAACACATATCCTACAAGAATTAAATTCTAGTACCAAGAATCATATTTGTGTAACTTACTTTATACCTTACCCAGAACAGAATTGCCTATAGCTAGATTCTTAATGCTCTGATAAGGGGAAAAAAATCTGTCAAAAATATTGCTTAGTATTTTTTCTATTTCTTCCATCACGTCTTTGTTGTTTGTTTATTTGGAAGTGTGTTGTAGACGAATGGAAAACATCACAGTATAGTAGGGCAGGAAAGAAAAAAGAAGGTGCAATGTGAGGTGTAGGAAGAAAGGAGAAATAAAGAAACAGAGGGCAGAGTTTGCTAGCTATAACCAGAGGAGAGGAGAGTTACATTGTGGGGGTGGAGCTGCCTGAAGAAATTCAAAGGATCCCTCTGGATTTCAGCTGGAAAGGGGACAAAAAACAGTCGATGATGAGCAAAGAGGGATGACATTTAGATGGAGCTTATGGGGAAGGGAAGGACTTGAGATTTGGGGTATTTCTTCTGCCACAGATGCAGCATAATCTAGTTTGAATCCAGCCTAAGTTTCACCACCTTCCCCCAAACATGTGCAAGCAAGTTCTTGTACAGACACACACAACCACACACGTGTACACAAATCTAATCACTGACTTGTAAAACCCTACATCTCCCTATTCTTAAGGAACAGTGTCTTCGTTTAATTTTTTTTTTTTTTTTTTTTCAGAATCAGAACATACAGAATTAATTTCTAGCTCTGGTCATCTCTTTGCACCCCAGTTAATCTCTCTTTTACTCACATAAATATACACACACTGAGACATGTATATATATATATATATATATATATATATATATATACACACACACACATATATATATACACACATACACACACACACATATACATACACAGTTCTTCTTTGAAAATTAACATTACACTGTTCTATTCAAGGAACCAAGACTCTGCTATCACACCCAAAGAAGTGACAAGTTGCAATTTCCCACCATGTGGTGCTACGCAGAACGGGGGAGGAGGGAGTGCACTGTGAAGAGGCAGATGCAAGCAGGCCTGGAAATGTCGAGGTTATGTTCTCACACTCCCCCCACCCTTGCCATACGGCGCACTGCACCTGCTCAGAGAAATGAACTCACACACCGAGCACACCCTCTTGGCTCTCCCCCTGGAAGCAGAAACATTCACAACCTACAGAGGGAGTAAATGGTCCTAAACCAAAGAACGTTCCAAACCAAGAGAACCTCTGAAGAGCCAGCAGTCTGCTGGGTTTCAAGATTAGGTTCTTTTGCCTGAACCCCTTTCCACCTTATCTAGATCTACCACCAAAGCTAACTTCAAAGAGTAACTGTGTTCAAATGTCTATATGGGTGGAAGCACAGAGACAGAAGCCACGTGGAAAGATTCCGGGTGAGAAACCCCAGGAAAAACTGCAGAACCTACATCTAGAGAGGAGGCTTTCCTGCTCTGATTGTGCACTAATGAGGCACTGCTAGGCTGCAAAAGGGGCCACAGTTCTTTAAAGCTTCACCCATAAAATGAGGCTTTTCCCTCTCTTTGTGACTTGCTTTGGCAAAAGTGATACAGTGTGAGTTCTGAGTCTGGGATTCAAGAGCTCTAGCAGCTTCTTCTCTTACCACTCTGGGGAACCATGAAACCACCACCACATGAATGAGGTCAGCTAACATGCTGGATGACAAGAGATAAATGGCCTCCACCTCAGCCAACATCCAGCTGACTGCCAGACAACATGAGTGAGGCATTAACTGCCAGCTGAATCTAGATGAAGGCGTGAGACCAGTCGAGACCACTAGAAATTCCCCAGCTGATCCTAATCCAAATGGTGAACTAAAAACCAGTTGTTAAAAGCCACTGAATTTTACAGTGGTTTGCTACTCTGTGAAAACAAAGGTGTTTGAGATATATGCATAATAGAAACATCATTTAGAATTCCTATAAAAGAGTGTCATCCAGAAGAAAAAAATTTTTTTTTTAATTTTCAAGAATAAAATTATTAAGAGTTTACTCTTTTGCTATGCTAGGTAGAATTTTTTTTTCTAAAAAGCATTATGCACTTTCCTGAATTCTTTAAACAAAGTAGAGCACAGTTTAACCTTTTTTGAGAGTCGTAAAGTAGAAGAAATGAAATGTTCACACTGTGCGACAGTCACATGATAATTTCAAAATACTAGCAAGGTCTAAGAAAAAAAGTTAGAGTGGTATGAGTTGTTCTCATAAGATGCCATCTATAATGTTCGGGTATTTTAATTTGTTCCCATTATAATAATGTGATTTTTTAAAAACAATTTCAGGGGAAATAAAGAATTGCAACCTGTGTTTCAAAATTTATAGCACTGGGACCAGCAGTTAGCATAATGGCTATGTCACTGGACTCCCACGTAGTCGACCGCGGTTTGCATCCTGGACTCGGTGGCTTAAACTCACGCCGGCGCGTGTGCGTGCGTGCCCAAGATCCCGAGAGGAGAATGGAGGAGAAGGGATTGCGGCGTGACCATCCCCCCTGGGGGGTGATTTCTCGCTTTCTGTCTCTATGTCTCTCTCTGTCTGTCTGGCGAGCACACGCGCCCTATAGCGAAAACCTCTCCAAAAAAAGAGAAAAAAAATATTCATAGCACTGATTTGATAGTCTATCTTATTTCCAAGGGTTACAGTAACTCTCCTATTCTATTGTATTTTAAGAAAGCCCAGGGTAGGCACTAGAAGAGAAGTACCATAATAATGTAAGTAACTTAATGACAAAGACTTTAAAAATTAATTCAATAGTTTAAAACCATAGAAAACATGACTTAACAATTTAAGACTGACCCTGGAAGGTCAGTTAAAATATTTCTACAAAATACTGAAAAAATTGAGCAGTGCATAAAAAAAAAGTAATGTTATAAACACGTCAGTCTTATTTCAAGAGTGGAAGAGTAGTTTAACTTCAGAACATTTAAAAGCAAATCAACTTACTAATACATTAAAGCAGTAAAAATACATAAATAGGTCAATAGCTGCAGAAATAAGCATTCAATAATAGTCAACATCCAATCATAATAAAAAGCTGAACTAGAAAGGAATTTTCTTAATCTGATAAAGGCCAGCTAGCCCAGGCTTACATCCTTAAATATGAAATATTAGAATTCCACTTTTAAAGCAGGAAAGGATGAAAATGTCTGTTTAACATTTTATTAAGTGCTCTAGCCAGTGTAATAAAATGAGAAAATAAACATTAAGAATGAGAAAGCAACAAAATTATCATTTTTCACAGATAAAACCCACAATAATTTATAGGCAAAATGTTAGATTTTTAAAAAAATTTAACAAACTCACAAATGTCTAGTTAATATACCAAAACAATTAGATTTCTACACACAGTCACAATAATTTTTTTAAAAACCTTTTCTATAAAAACTTTTTTCTCTTTTCTTTATTCATGATAGACTATATATGCATGCATGAGAGAGAGAGAAGTACTCTCTCTCTACAAGATCCAGTCATACTGTGATCCCCTTCCTCCAGTCCTCTAGTCTGCCAGATCCTGGGGTCTCATACATGTACCCTGTGTGTTTTCAGGCTGACCAGGCCAGGGATTCAAACTGTGATCACCATGTGAAATCTGGCTTCCCCTGAGCAGTATCATGTCACTGAACCAATAGAGGCAGCATGGAGCCAGACATAAAAATATTTTTTATGGGACCGCAGTTAGCGTAATGGTTATGTTGCTGGACTCCCATGTAGTCGACCACAGTTCGAGTCCCAGACCTGGTGGCTTAAACTCACGCCGGATGTGTGTACGTGCATGCCCAAGATCCTGAGAGGAGAATGGAGGAGAAGGAATTGCGGCGTGGCCATCCCCCCAGGGGGTGATTTCTCACTTTCTGTCTCTCTGTCTCTATCTTTCTGGTGAGTGCATGCTCGCAATAGCAAAAACCTCTTCAAAAAAAGGAAAATATATATATATATATATATTTTTGGAACAGTAAAAAATAAAAGTTATAAATCAAGGATTTATAAGATCTTTATGGAGAAATTTTATTGAAAGAATACCTAAATAACTGGATATAGCATATATACCTTGTCCATGGATGGAAGCCTTTATCATATTATAAATTCTGCCCAAATTAATTTTATATTCAGTGCAATTCCAACTAAAGAAGACTCCTCATGGTTCCTGAGAACTAGTGATTTCAGGGAAAAAAAGAGAAATGAGGATTTTCTACTGATAATTCAGCCTCCAGCTCACAAACTTGAGTGGAGAGGCAAGGGGCAGGTCTTCAGAAGAAGATTCCTCATGGCTCCTGAGAACTAATGATTTCAGGGAAAAAAGAGAAATGAAGATTTTTCTAGATAATTCAGGCTCCAGCCCACAAACTCAAGTGGAAAGGCAAGGGGCAGGCCTTCCAAAGAAGATTGCTCATGGCATGATTGCTCGATGAATGGTTTTCTATTTTTTGCTTTTTTAAAAATAATAATAATAACTTTTCAGTTTTTTAAAAATTTTTTCCTTCTTTTTTCTGTTTCTTTGTTCTTTTCTCTCTCTCTCTGTTTCCTTTTCTTTTTCTTTTATCTCATCTCTCTGCTCCTCAATCCGCATTCGCTGTGTTTCTAGATGGATCTAAGGAAACTATAGCCAAATATTCAAATATTGTTAGGGTTAATGTATTCCTCAATATCTACTTAATCTGCTGTGCAAAGGGGTCAAAACAGAATGGCAAAGAGATTCCAGATCACCTCTTTCTGCATGCTCCTTAGTGCTCGGATTGAACTTCAAGTTTGGGAAGAAACACACCATCCATCAGATGACTAGAAATCACCGCAGGTCCAGAAGAAATATGGGAAAGCAAGAAAATATCTCTCCTCCAAGGGAAAAGAATAACTCCTCTTCATCCACAGACAGTTCAAGGTAAATCATGGAAACGTCTGATAAAGAATTTAGAATATTCATAATGGCAAAGCTAACAGAGATGGAAGGGAAGAGAGACAATGAACTGCAGAAGAGAAAGGAGGAAAAGACGACGAGTTCCAGGAGGTGAGGAAATTCTTGCAAGATCTAAAAGAGGAAATTCACACTGTAAAAAAGAATCAAGGGGACCTGTTAGAGATAAAGGCTATAATAAAGTCAAAATCTCCCGTGAAAATATTAAAATACAGAAAATAGAATCCCAGATGTAGAAGAGAAAATTGCTGGCCTAGAAAAATCCACCACAAAGACTGAGAAAATTGCCTCCCAAAAATGAGAATATATGAAAAATACTAGATACCATCAAACATCCAAACATCTGGATAACTGGTATTCTAGAAAGCAAAGAAACTCACAAGGGCATTGATAATCTATTCCATGAACTCCTGCAAGAAAATTTTCCAAATCTAGAGAGGTACTCAAAAATCCAGTCCCAAGAAATACAAAGCACTCCAAGTAGAATCAACCCAAGAAGATTTTCTCCAAGGCACATTATATCCAGATTGACCAAAATCACAGACAAAGATAGGATACTAAGATTGGCAAAGAGAGAAACGGCAAAGGATATCCCATCAGGCTAAGAGCAGACCTCTCATTGGAAACAATGAGAGTGAGGAAAGAATGGGAAAATATATTAAATGTTAATGGAAAAGCAATATCAGCCAAGAACACTGTACCCGGCAAGATTATCCTTTATATGGGAAAAAAGACAAGAACATTGTCAGATAAACAAAACCTGAAAGAATTTACCAACACCAGACCAGATCTCCAAGAAATTCTCAAGGGAGTGCTACATCAGGAAAATTAAATGCAGACACACAGAAATAAGAGGTTAAAAACTAAGAAAATGGCCAAATAAATCCTAGGGACAAGTCTGGAGTTGAATATTATATCCTAGAATTTTATTGGAACGATCGAACCACAACAGAAGATAAAGTACATGAGACTGAACTGGTGAAATAGCATTTTATGACTTTTGACTAAAACATTGCTGATTTTCTTCTAGGCTTTGTTTTCTGGTTTTATTTTATCCTGTCTTGACCTGTCAATAGGTTCATATACCTACTATTTGAACAGAATCCTAACCTGTTTGGTGGCTTTAAGTTTCAAGCAAAGTTCCTTAACATTTCTTTGATTTATTAAAGTTAAAACTGCTTTTCTTGAGATTACCAGCTGAACTTGCTATTGAAAGCAGTTAGATTATTTAAAAAATTGTGTGAGCGATAAAATGTGGAGGAAAAAGGAATGGAAGACAATTGTAGACACCAGAGATAGTGTAGGAGGAGGGTGGGAAAGGGCAGAGGGTCAGAAGTAGGGGTTAAAAAAAATATATATATACACACACACACACACACACACACACACACACATACACATGAAACTAGAAATGGAAAATTATTGATGATAATATGCATGATTAAGCCACTATGCAGTATATTCTGGATGGGAAATCACATTTTGTATGCTGTGACGATGCTTAGGGAATAAATGTAAATTAATTAATTTTTTAAAAAAATGTTTCAGGAAAAGAAAATCTAAAACGCTTTTTCTTGAAATTACAAAAAATGCATTAAAAACACCTATTTGATGACGACAGTAAGCTATATAGCCCCAGCTAGGTGCTATTTTATAGTATGTTCATTCTACTCACTGAGGTTAATGCCTAAAGTCAGACTTGTGCTCATGGATATCTATATATCAGCTTTGCTTGCTATTGGAAATATTTAGGTTAATTAAGATCTATAGTGAATCAATAAAATGTGTGTTGGTGGGAAGGCACAGAAAACAACCATGGAATATGAGAAACAGTGTGGGAAGAGGGTGGGAGATGGCAGAAGGTGAGAGATAGGGAATCAAGGATGGGGAAAAAGAAGCAAAATATACAAGAAACAAGAAATGGAAAATTATTTATTGACAATGGCACGTATGTTGATGGGCTTGATTGAGCCAATATACAGTGTATTCTGGATGGAAAATCTCATTATGTATGCTGTAATGATGTATAGTGAATGAATGTAAATAAATAAATTTAAACATAAAAAAAACAAGGAACATGCGACATCTGATTTATAGGACAATAGGAAAATTTCCCGAGACTTACCTATCCAGTATTATTTCTAATATCATTAATTAACTGTAAGTATCCAAAATACTGTGAAATACTGGTAATATGCCAGACTTTTTATTGTTCTTGAAATAAGTTTGCTTATCCATATTATAATAAATTACTTAATTTCTCATAAAGAATTAATTTTATGTAATTCAGAAACACCTTAATTAGCAAATAAAAGTAAACTATGCATTTGAAAATCAAAAAAAAAATAAAGCTAATAAACTTTAATAAAAACATCCTAACTAAATGAGTATGTATACCATGTCCATAGATTGTAGCTTTCAGTTTATGAATTTATCAATTCTACCCAAATTACTTTTTATATTCAGTGCAATTCCAATTAATGCCGATAAACCATTTTGAAGTTCCAACAAGCTGATTCTAAAAATCTATCAAAACAACAATTAAAGAACAGCCAGGACTCTGGGAGAGGAGCAAACTATAAATAACAAAATGTGTTCAAAAATAATGTCATTAAGTCAATATGACATTAAAACTGATAACATAGACAAAGGAATAGAATAGAGAACTTAGTAATAGACTCATATATATTTGATTTATATATAGCCAAGATGTCACTGAAAATCAATATGGAAAGAAGAAATTACTCAATAAACATACACTATATTGTCTAAATATATTATGATATATACATATTTATCTAGAAAAAATAATTTTATCCATACCCCACATTATATATAAAATGAACTACAAAGACTTTGATGAGAAGGTCAAAACATTTTTCGATAGGGCATGAGCACTTGTCAGAGAAACAGAGAAAGACAGAGACAAAAGCAAGAAACCCCTCCCCCAGAGGGAATGGCCATGCTGCAGTCTCTTCTCCTCTATTCTCCTCTCAGGATTTTTGGCACACATTCATACACACCTGGTGTGAGTTTTAAGCTGCCAGGTCCGGGAATGGAGCTATGGTTGACTACGTGGGACTCCAGTGACATAACCATTACACCATCTGCTGGCCCAGAGAAAGCCAAAACTTTGAACATTTTAGAATATAAGGGAATGTATTTGTCACTTGGGCTTAAAAGATTTGTCCAAAGATACGAAGAATACTAAGTATATGAAAAATGTGGGACCAGCAGTTAGCATAATGGCTATGTCGCTAGACTCCCATGTAGTCCACCCCGGTTCGAGTCCCGGACCCAGCAGCTTAAACTCATGCCGGGTGCATGTGCGTGCGTGCGTGCGTGCCCAAGACCCCAAGAGGAGAATGGAGGAGAAGGGATTGCAGTGTGGCCATCCCCCCTGGGGGGTGATTTCTCGCTTTCTGTCTCTCTGTCTCTTCTCTGTCTGTCTGGCAAGCGCACGCACCCTATAGCAAAAACCTCTCAAAAAAATGTTAATATGATCACTTTATAATTATGAGCTTCTGTTTCAAATAAATCACAAAGAGGCAAGGCATAGAGTTTGAGATTATTGCAACATGTGCAACTGACAAAAAATTAGTATGGAAAGGACTAAGGTCCTGTATAAAGAAAAAAATAATCACATAGAAAAGTAAGTAAATGACATGAACAGTTATTTTACAGTAGAAGAAATTTGGACAACTATGAAAATTTTTTTACATTATCAGAAAGTCAGGAAATGCTAAAAAATAAACTATATTTTAGCCCATCTTGAGCGCACAACCTACCTAACTAGACAATACCAAACGATGGCCAAGGACGTAGAATAACAAGACTTCTTATGTTCTACTAATACAGTTGTGTTATTTTGTCAAGTTGAATGTGATAAAATTCTATGACATGATGGTTCACTGTTGGCATATTACCACTCTCACACAAATATATGATAAATGTAAATAAAAATATTCAAACCAATATTATTTGTGAAAGCAAGCAGCAAGCTATTACCCAAATGCCAATCAACAAGAGAATAGATTAATAAGTATACATGTATGTGTGTGTGTATGTATATATATATATATATATATATATACATACACACATATAAAAACAAGGATACTTTAAAAATGTTTGTAGAAAAATAGAATTAAAGTATGAATTTGTTTTGGTGTAAAAAATTGAAATTCATGCTTGTTTTTTATAAGATACTTTTTCATGAACTAAAAGATTAAAATGATGAAAATGCTATTAATCAAAAGAACGCTGAAGTAATTGTTTTAATTTCATTCAGATCTGAACAAGGAAAATTATTAGGGATAAAGAAGGGTATTCCATAATGATAAAGGGGTCAGTTTTCCAAGAAGACATAGCAATCCTAAATGTGTATGTATCTAATGTGCCAAAAACTGATAGAAATGAAAAGATAAGAAGGCAAATCAACTGTTGTAGTAGAAGACTTTTACATCTATTTTTCAGCAATTAAGAGATCAAACAAGCATGTAATCAGTAATAATATAGCTGACCTAAATGACACTGTAAATCAACCTGATAATTGGCATTTGTAGAACATTCCACCCAACAGAAATATTCTATATGATCTATGTTGGTGAATGTTTCCTGTAAGTGTGATATAGAATATATGTTTCCTGTAAATTTGATATATAGAATATAGAGAGAGATTTTATCACACTTAAAGGCAACATTCACAACCTAGATCATACTCTGGACCACAAAGACATAGCTTACCAAAAAATATATTTTTATTGTCAGAAGGCATGTGCACCCATCAGAGAGGGAAAGAGAAAGCACCCCTTAGTGGGACATAGTCACTTCTCAATCCTTCTTCCTCCACTATCCATCCAGTTAAGATTTTTGGCGTGCACACACACACACACACGCACACACACACACACACACAGTGTGCTTTTCAAGCTGCCAGTGCTAGAACCCAAACTGTGATCAGCCATGTAGATCTGGGATCTGGCTCCTTAACCACTGTGCTGCAAGAACAGCCTTTAACAAATTTAGAAGAATAGAAATCATACAAACTATGTTCTTAGATCACAATGAAATTAAACTAGAAATTCCTAACAGAAAAATAATTAGAAAAATTTCCAAATATTTGAAAATTAAACAACAGGTGCCTACAAAACACATTGGTCAAAGAGAAGCCTAAGTATTAATTAGAAATATCTTTAAATAAAAATTAAAATGCAGCTTATTAAAATCTGTGAGATGCAGAGAAAGCAGTGCTTGGAGGGACATTTATAGCACTGATGTAGAACTCAGAAAAGAAAAATATCTAAAAAACCAATAACCTGAGCTTCCATCTTAGGAAAACAGAGAAAGAAAAGCAATGTAAGACAAAATAAAGCAAAATGAAATAAATAGTAAAAGATAAAGCAGAAACCAGTAAAACTGAAAGCAGGGGGGAAAAAATCAATAAAACTAAAAGCTGGTTCTAATTAATCTAAATCAGGCATGTGTGACACTCTAGGTATAATTCATCCTGAGGCACAATTTCTCCCCATCTGTTAACCTGCGAAATACAAGAAACATATAATAAACTCTCATAAGACAATTGTGAATAAAAGCCATCAATGACAAATCCGTAGCTAACATCATACTGAATGTGGAAAAACTGAAAACTTTTCACTAAAAACTGGAACAAAACAAGACTGTCCATTTTCTCCACTCCTTTTCAATATAGTATTAGAAGTTCTAGCCAATGCAATCAGATAAGAGAGGGAAATAAAAGGCATTTAGGAACCAGCAGTTGGTATAATGGCTATGTCGCTGGACTCTATAGACACCAGAGATTGCACGGGGGTGGGGCAGGGAGGATAGGAGAAGGTCAGTAAAAAAGCATTTAACAGACACATAAATGCAGGTAGATGGAGCAAATGGATTATGAAATAGCATACCACAACTGAGAGAAGAGGAAAAAAAAAAAAAAAACGAAACAAAAAGCCAATTTTATATCTCAATTGTGGTATTCTTTGTTGAAAACAATGAGTATTATATTATGCTTGATTTAATTGTCACACACTGCACTCTTGCTTTGAAAATTCATGATGTGTCCCACAAAGACATACAATTAAATGTAAGTAAGAAGTCATAAAATAAAATAGTAAAAATAAAGTGAAAACACACACACAATAAAACAATTTTGGGAAAGGCATAGCATAATAGTTTTTTTTTTTATATATATCTATCAATTCATTTATTCCCAATCACATAACCCGACAGTATATGCACTATTAAAACTTGGTTTTCAAGACAAGGAAACTGAGGCTCAGCAAGGCTGTTTATCTTTCTAACCTCACACAGCCAGGAAAAAAACTAGGGAGAAGAACTTCAAACCTAATTCCACATGATTCCAGAGGCCAGGCTCTTTTCTGTGTGCTGTGCAGACTTTTTGCCAGGGGACCTTTTTTTAAAAAAAAAAAAAATTTATAGTTTAATCAAAATGTATTTATTCACTTGTAAAGTGAATTTAGCCAACATGAATACACCTCACACCTGTCCAGTTGAGGATACCTTACACGTTATCATCAACAGACAACAATCTATTTCTGTGTCCCATAAATGTCTTGCCTCTTAATTTCACTCCTTAATTTGTCCTCATATTCTCCCCCTTTTCCCACACTCTTTCCATGCTGTCTCCAGTACCCATAACCATTTTCTATGCTTCTATAGCCTCTAGTCTTTCCATTTACAGCATAGAGTATGGACAGTCAGTATATACTAAGTGGAAACATACAATATCTCTTTCATAGCCTGACTTGCTTCACTTGGCCGTAAATCTTCCATATTTGTCCACTTTCTATCAAATGCAAGGATCATCTTGTGTTTTTGTTTTTGTTTTGTTTTGTTTTTATGTCTGAGTAGTTTTCCATATGAAATGTGGTCAGGTTGAGAATTTCTTAAATCATAAAATTCTGGCTCCTTTTTGCTTAATTTCCCCCTAGACTTGTTTATTTCTTCTCCTATTTTACTATAAACAGCAAGAAGAGACCAGGTCTTTCCTTCAAAACTTTTCATGGAAATCTCTGTAGTTAAATAACCAAGTTCATTGTTTATGACTTCACCTTTCATATAGCTGCAGAACATGATGCAGCTAAGCTTTCTGATGTTCTTTAACAAGGATCTCCTTTCCTTCCGTTTCCATTAATACAGTCCTTCTTTCAATCTGTGCCCTACTGGTAGTAATATTAACACCCATACTTCTACCAATAGTCTTTTCATAATGAATCAGGTATTCTCTAAGGTTGCATATCCTTTTTCTACCATGTTCCTTACTTCTGAATTTTCACTAGCAGAGTCCTTAACATACTTATTTCTACTACCAATTTGTTTAAGGCATTCTAAGTTTTGCCATCATCATCTAAATTCTTCCACCTTCTGCCCATTGTTCAATTCCAAGCCTACTTCCCCATTTTTTAGGTGTTTGGTACAGCACCACCCCACTTCCAGGTATTAATATTGTTATTAATTTCCTATTGCTACTGTAATAAATTGACACAAGCTAAGTGGTTTAAAACAATGAAAATTAGAGCCAGTAGGTTGCATGGTATTTAAGGACTTCCACATGGCTGACTGAGGTTTGAGTACTGGACATGGTGACTTGAAAATCACATTGATTGCAGATGGTTGCATACCTAACATCCGAGAAGGAGAAAGGAAAAGGGACTGTGGCATGACTATTCACTGTGAAGGGTGTTTTCTCACTTTCCCTCTCTTTGTCTCTCTCTGGAAAGTGCACATACCCTATGACAAAAACCTTACCAAAAAAAAAAAAAAAAAAACCCACAAATTATAGTCTTATAATTCCAGTGGTCAGAAGTCCAAACTAGGTCTCAATGGATTTTAAATCAAGGTTTGGGTGTCAGGAGGGTTGCATTCCTTTCTGGAGGCTCCCTTCCATCTTCATAACCATTGGTGGCCTCTAAAGTCTGTCTCACACCACATTACTCTGACACTGACTCTTCTTCCTCTTTCTTCCACATTTAGGAGCCCTTAGTGATTACGTTAGGCTTACCCAAATAACCCAGGATAATCACTCTGTTTTAAGGTCAGCTGGATAGCATTTCATCTGCTACTTTAAAACCCCTTTTCTATGTAATATAACATAGTCACACATTATAGGTGTTATGATGCAAACATTTTGGAGAGGCCCTAATTCTACCTACTAGTCATCAAAAACAAGGAAAATGTAAGAAACTGTCACAGCCAAGAGGAGCCTGAGGAGACACAGGTAACTAAATATATTCTGATTTCCTAGATGGGATTCTAGAACAGAAATGGGACATTAGGTAAAAACTAATAAAATCTCTATAAATATACACTTTAGTTCATAATAATGTATCAATATTATTTCAATTATAATAAATGCGCCTAAAGTAAGATGTTAATAATAGAGGAACCTGTGTAAAGGGTATATGCAAACTCTCTGCCTTGACCCAGGTCACTTTGCCATGCAATATCAGAGCACTGATAGTCTTCTCAGTACTATGACATATAGAAGAACATGGGGAGCTATTGCTATGGAAAACAGAATACTCAGAGAATATACACCTGGTAGTGGGAAAATAAACTGTAGGTTTTAACCCAATTACCAGGGAAAAATGAGGTATCAGTGAAGGGTTCCTTGTGTTTCATTAATTGTTTTATTTTATATAGAAAGCGTGTGTGTGTGTGTGTGTGTGTGTGTGTGTAAGAGAGAGAGACAAAGGGGAGAAAAGAAGCTGGATTTACTTTTGTAAGGAGCCAGGGACCCACAGGAGTGTATGGGCCAGATGTGTTTAGGAATGCAGCCAGCTGAGTGAGAGATAAGTCCACAAGTAGAATTTTCACTGACTCTAATAAGAGGAGGCCTGAGGAAAAACACTGAAGAACTTGGGGCTGATTCAAATCTTGGCCATAAAGAGAATCAATGCCACACTTTCATGCCTCTAGCCTCGCATTCACTATCACTTTCCACATCCTGATCTTCCTAGGAAATTCTACTCATAGTGGAAGAGTTCATTCAAATGTCTCCTCTGAAAAATGATCCCCAAGCAGATCTACCTGGTCTGCCTCACAGCTTCTGATACCTATTTCTCTAACTCATCACATTGCTTTTGATTTTTTCATTTTTGAATTGCTTAAAGATTCCATTTCTTCATCATCACCTCTAGTTCTGGTGCTGTACCACCACTAAACTTTTGGGCAGAGATTTTGTTTGATTCAGAAACAAACAAACAAACAAACAAACAAATGTGGTTCCAGTACCTTGTACAGTGAATGACACATGGAAAGTACTTACTTACAAAAAGAATGAGTGAGTAAAAGGAAAGAAGGGAGGAAGAGAGTTTTTAACTAATAGACTCCTATCAGCCCAAAAGGAAGCAAGCCTACTAAAACTCAATAAACCCCATGTTGTGCTTAGTTTTGCTCCATGATCTACAAGAACCTAACAAATTAGATGTTTTTGAAACATGCTACTCTCAGCTCTGCTCCTTCCAGCCAAACTCTCCACATATTGCAGGACTTATTTCCCCTGAGATCTTTCTCACATCCTCTTATTTTCCTCAAGTTCCCTTATGCATGGCAGTCCCCCGATGGCAGCCGGTTACTTGAGCAGTACATGCTCACAGTGATTTATATTACAGCCGCCTTCTGGAAGGGGCTGTGGTCCAGCTGCACATTTGTATATTCATTGAGCCGTACTCCCGACTCCACAGCCTCCTGACAGCTGCAGATGGCAAAGCCATTTTTCATAAGGAGAGTGCAAGGAGGAGAGGGACTGGCTTAAACATCACCTGGAGAAGACAGCAGTTTTGGAGCAACAGAGAGAGTCAGGATTGATAGAGAATTAAAAACTGAATAGGGAGCATATAGTATCTTCTCATTTGTTGACATCCACTAAAGCTAATGTACAGTTTCATTATTATCAATTACCTTACACACCATTTAGAATATTCCAAACACCCTGGAACTTACAAGCAAAGGCATTGAACTTTAGCTTTCTCTCTCTCTCTTTCCTCACTTCTCTCTTTCATTTCTTCTTTCAGTATGATCCTGCTGATTATAAGCCCTGGAGTAAACAGTTAAAGAATAAAAAAGAACAAAAAGTTGAATGGCTGAAGGTATACAGGAAGCAAGTTAGTAAAAAAGGAAAAGGTTGGAAACCTACAATTCTTGCCAAGAGAGGAGTTTACAGAGGAGAAATTACCCATGGTTCTTGGTTCCTGTTTCATAAAAGCAGCAGCAACTGACACATTAAAAGCAAAACTGGGGACCAGCAGTTAGCGTAATGGCTATGTCGCTGGACTCCCACATAGTCGACCGCGGTTCACGTCCCGGACCCGGTGGCTTAAACTCACGCCGGGCACGTGTGCGTGCGTGCCCAAGATCCCGACAGGAGAATGGAGGAGAAGGGATTGTGGGGGGTGATTTCTCACTTTCTATCTCTCTGTCTCTCTCTGTCTGTCTGGCAAGCGCACGCGCCCTATAGCAAAAACCTCTCAAAAAAAAAAAAAAAAAAAAAAAAAAAAAAAAAGCAAAACTGCTGGCCCACAGGAGGGAGAATCAATGAACCCACAGCATCATTTTTCCCAACCTGAACCAAGACATATTTTTTCACTGATGAGTTACCCTGCATCTTAAGAAAGAATCCAATGGGCCACCTCTACCTGAGTCAGCCTCTCTGGTCACCCCATAGTTTATAGTCCACATTTTTAATCCCCTAGTTATATAAAGCCTCATAGGACTTCCTGTGATATTTTCTATATGTTTCCTTCAGAAGTCTAGTCTCTGGAATTAGATGCCTTCAAGACCAGAACTAAGTTACCCATTTTATTTTTTAACTCCCCTGCTGATTTAAATGACAGTGGAAAGGGCCTTGACCCTCCTCATATATCTATTCTTCAAATAAAATGTTCAAGGCATAATAAACACTCTTTGTTTTCTTCATGACAAGGAGTATCATCAGTGTATTTTGAAGTGAATTTTCTTTTGGTTCATTACTTTAAGCAGGCTTGGATGTCTTTCCAATTTAATGTGATTCCTTTTGACAAATTAACCCAAACTCTGAGATGTGAAGCATTAATTTTCTTACCTCATCCCTTCCTTTTTTCTTATCTTTTCTATCCATCCATTAGATAATTTCAAAAGATTGAAGAGCTGTTATCCCAATTATTATTGAGATAGAGCACATTTATCCTATTTAACTATAAGAAGAATTTAACCACAAGAAACAATGTAGAAGAAACTACATTATCTAGAGTGATGTTGGAGGATCAGGCTCATTTCTTGATCTAGCCATGGCTTCTTTCATGAGGGCTGGTAATGGTGCCACAGAAGCTCCTGTACTTTTGTAGGATGAAGCCACATGGTAGAGCCCAGCACAGATTCATCTTTTGGATGCAGATTGAAATATCTGATGACAATCATATGTACAAGGGTACTATAACAACTTTGTAGAAAAATGGAATTAAAGTATGAGTTATCTTGGTGCAAAAACTTTTTTCATAATACTCTTTTTTTAAATAGATTTTTAGTTTGTTATAGGATGTGTTCACTCACCAGAGAGAGACAGAGAGCAAGAGAGAGGGAAAGTAAAAAATCTTCCCAGGGAGGATGGCCATACCTCCATTCTCCTCTCAGGATTGTAGGCATGCACACACATGCACCTAGAGTGATTCTCAAACCACAGGGTCCAGGACTCACACCACTGAGTTGGCCATGTGGGAATTTAGCCACCTTAACCTCCATGCCACCTGCTGATCCCATAATACACATTTTCTATGAACCTGTTGAAGACCCTTCATAATATGACAAATATATGATACCCCAAAAAATGACTCTTAATATAGTAGAACAAAATTTATTCTATCAGAGGAGAAATTCAGAAGTAAAAAAGAATCTACTTGGAAGTATCATTTTTGTCACATGATCCATATTCCATTTTTCATCAATATAATGGTCCTTTATAATAAAAACAAGAGGAAAATAATGAATCTTTACACTGTACTGTCAAGTGTTTTGTTCTTGTTGTTTCAAGACATAGAATTAAAGCCATGTCAATGGAAAGAATTTGCTTGCTTTTCTGTTTTAAGGAAACTGATTGTCTTTGGCTTGCAGTACTAAGTAATGTTTGTGTTTGGGTAACTTGGGAAAAAAACAGATCCAATTTCTCAGTGGTAGAGAGATGGAACTGGCATTGGCACACCTTCCATCTGTTTCGCCATCACCCCATTCAAAGAGCCAATCTGGACCTCTTTTGTGGCAACAAATCTCAAGGCAAGGAAAGAATCCACTCTTTATCCACCTACTGGATAAAACATAGACATACACAGAGGCTCCAAATTCCTTTATCATGCGTTTCCTGAAAGAGCAGATTGGCATCCCTACAGTTTGTGGAAAAGCCTTTAAGAATGTTGCATAAGAAGGACAATAGAGGATTGAGAAAATAGAGAGGAGTTGAGGGAAGGTGTATAATCCTCCATCCAAAGACCTAAACTCCCAGCCCTTTTGTAGTTATATAAAAAAGTAACTTAGGGAAAGTTTTAAGTCTTGGTCCTCTCACTCTTGACTATTTGGGGATGCTTTATCCTTCATGAAAAGAGCTGCCTAAACTTCCATTAGAGTTCTAATATATGCATTATGGAGAGGACAGAAATTACCATATTTGTAAATGTAGCAGGACCCT
This sequence comes from Tupaia tana, assembly GCA_026018925.1. Lineage (NCBI taxonomy): Eukaryota > Metazoa > Chordata > Mammalia > Scandentia > Tupaiidae > Tupaia > Tupaia tana. Next base: position 116,608,626 of record JAKSZU010000007.1, read on the forward strand.
AATCTCTGAGGAGTTCTGACAGGTATGGGTCTAGGGAGGGATGATGGAGATTGGCACTCTGAACCATGAAACGAGAACTGGAGACTACTTGCAGATAGCTCTCATTGGCCACCATGAGGCCAGTGGGGTACTGAAGATCACTTCTTCCACCTGTGATAAAGAAAGAAGTTGTCCTGACACACTCAGAGTACAGTAGAGTTCTTAGTGAGCCTAAGTTAAAATCTTGTCTGGATCCTGAAAACACAAAGCTAGAGTATAAAAATCAAAACATTTTCATCAGGGGTAAAAGAAGTATGAGTAGGAGATAAAATGTATGACTCTAAAAGAATCTCAATAATTAAGGTCAAAAAAGAAACTGGAAACTCAAGAACAACCCATGTTAGAACACAGCCAGCAGATTTCACGTTTTCTAGGTAGATCCAGGCTCAACTGCTGCCCTATATTTAGGTGCCACTTTCATATAACTTCTCTGACATTCCTCTCATAACAGCGCTAGACAGAGAAGACTGACAAACTTATACCAGGTTTTATTTACTTATTTATTTTCTTATTTAAATCAATTTTTCCATGGGGCACGCATACTACCAGAGAGAGACAGACAGAGGAAAGCAAAGAATCACCCCCTACGGGGCATGGTCACAGCTCAAGCCCTTTTCCTCCATTTATCTCTCTTGTCAGGATTTTGGGCACACATGCACACATAACCAGCATATCTTTCAAGTTGCCAGATGGGGATCTGGTCACTTCATCTACCATAACCTTGGACAATTCTGTACCACATTTTAGAGATAGCAAAATAGATTGGTTCTCTGACCTCAAATCTTGTTTTTGTTTGTTTGTTTTTTGTTTTTACATCCTCCCTATCCCGGGATCTATGTTTTACTTTTAGGCTTTGTCTGTGTTTCAGGAAATTCTTAGATGCTTGTCTAATCCATGCTTTCTTCTCTGAGAGTGATCTATTACTCATACCCCTGTTGAAGTATGGACTCAGTTCCATGTTGAAGCCATGTGGCCCTGCTTCTCTCGAGCCCCAGCTGGCTGAATCTTGAATAGATTTGTGTCCCAAAGTGAACTGATAAGATGATCTCTCCTAATAATTTGATTGTTATATAAAGAATCTAGTCAAAGATTTGGGCATGGGATCAAAAAATTCAGGTAGGATTGCAACCACAGAAACCACCTCCTATCTGATATATGCCAAGGCAGATAAAACGGGCCTCCACTGAGAAAAAAATAAAGCAAATATGATAAAAAACACATACACAAACCAGAATGGGCCTGACCCCTAGCACAGTGGTAAGGTACTGTGCATAGGGTGCCAGATCCATATCACTGACTGTAGTTGAAATCCAGGATCCAGCAGCTTAAAAAACACATTGGTTAGGTGTGCCCATGTGGCCAAAATCCTGACAGGACAGACATGGAGGGACTGCAGTATGACCACGTCCCATTTGGAGATTCTCTCTCTTTCTCTCTCTCTCTCTCTGGAGAGTACATGTACCCTCTGGCAATAAAGGAAAAGAAAACAAAAGAGAATTTGGAGACTAGAATACTTGTGCCAGAGACTAGAATGTCACATCGGTTTCAATTTCTCTAGTTCCTGAGGCCTAGCTTTCCATTTTCCTTTCTTTTGTTTAGTTTACTATTATTATTTTATTATTATTTCTTCCATGAGCAACAGAGACAGAGCAACTTCAACAAAGGTTTGACACCATGATCCATCCCCAACCTCAGCCAGCCTGGCATACTCTGTGAATCTACAACCTTAACTATATGGGTTGACCTCATTACTGCTATGCCACCATTCAGCTTCCTAGCTTTCCTTTTTGATCCTGGGTTTTATAAGTTTACTTGGGTTGTTGTTGTTGTTCTGGTTTTGTTTTCTTTTTCCTGATCTCTTCCTTCAAGCTAGCTTGAACAAAGATATACTGTCAACAATGCTTTAGATCCCCCTTTCTTTAAAGCCACACTGATGGCAAGCATCTGCTTTCTGGTTAGGGTTGAGTTGGACTTTCCCACCTTGCAGTATTGTTATCTCTATGTACATTCCATTTTCTCCATGCCCCCACAAGGTGTATATTCCTTCAAGTACACTCATCCCCAACTCTGTCCACTGTACACACTAGAAACCACATCCTATGTTAAAGAAAAACTCATACATGTTTAGCTTACCCATTTCTTGCTAAATAGAAATAAAACTGCCTCCGAAAGCCACATTTTCACTTTCAGTTCATTCAAAGCAATAGTACCCATTCTCTAATACCATGCATGCCATGGGGCCATGAAAAGAAATCTGTGTTCTAGCTTTCCTCTGTCACTTCAGCATTCTTCCTTACCACAAAAGCCTCTTTTGACATAAATTAACCCTCATTTGTATCATTATTTATTGGTATGTTAGAGGGCTTGTACCAAATTGATCTACAGCAACTCATTGTCATTGCAACCTCTTTCCATGTAGATGATAAATCTGCTACTACATTCTCTCAAATCCTATTCTGCTTATGTTTTATATGAGTAAATACACAAAAATTTAAAGAAAAGATCATTTTACTTGGAACACCCAGTATCTTTATTTTTCTAACTGGATCTAGCCCTTAGAGGGATCAATCTTTGTTTCTAATTCTTACATTTTCTTTCATGTGGAGGAAGTGTCACTTGCTTTACACTCCTAGCTTTTTTCTTCCCTCTTACTGAAGTAAGAATGACCTAAATTATCTCTGAGTCTGGTTTAGGAACTGGGCATCCATAGATTTGCCTCTTCCTGCCCTTCTCTTTTTAGAAGCTGATCTTTCTTCAAAGAGTATGTCTTCTTCCCTGTTTTCTAATCATCTGAAAGTTTCTACCTTTCTCTCCCCAGAAGTCTGCAGGGATTCAGGGCTTTCTATGCTTGGGTGGCTAAGTCTTGGATTCAATAAGAGGCAGTAAACTTGTCTGAAGATATAAGTCACATTATCTAAAGTGTTTTATAGGTAATAATGATCACATTTCTGATGTCCATCTGTTTTAATGGTTATCTCTTTCTTTATTGTTTTTAAACTTAGATTAGATAAAAGATGATTTCTATGAGATTCATCCCATAAAACTCCAACATTATTGTTCTGTTACTTTTAGGTAATATTCCTCTCTCCATGTAGCATCTCAGCAATCTTCCTCTTCACTCTCACGTGTTTCCACTGTCCTATATATCTTATTTGTGGACAATCAGTCCAATAACCTTGCTTCAGAGTTCTTTGACTCCTTTAACTCCAGGAGACCTTACCAACTCTTACTTCCCTGTCACCATAACTCAGCTCTGCTCCATGGCAAATTTAAATTCCATATTTTTTGCCTCAACCTTCAAAATATCCATATCTTCTCATTTTCTTACTCCCATAATCCTAATTTGCCAACCTAGTAGGTGATATCCTATCTTTCTTCTCTCTGTTTTCTAATTTCCAGAAGGCACATGTGCTCACCAGAGAGTGAAAGACAATGAGTGGGATGGAGCAGCATCCCACAATTATGCCACAAACCCTTCTCCTCCATTTCTCCACCCTGTTGGAATCTGGGCCATGCACAGACACATACACATTACATGATTTTCAAGCCACTATGGCCAGGATTCAAACCATGGTCTGTCACGTGGAATCCAGCTCACCTAACCACTAGGCCATGGGGGCAGCCCAATGTCACATCTACTGACACCATGTATTTCTCCAGGTCTACCAGGCCTTGTGGACTTTTCTTTTATAAATAATCCATATTCTAGATCCTGATATGGACATCATACTTTAGCTGTGAAATACTGGTTTCCTTGACCAAAAATGAAGATTTTTCTGCTGAGACTTCTCCCTTCAGACTCATTTCTAGTGTGTAGAGATAGCTTTGTATCTCTTTCTCTCCATTTCTGTCTGTCTCTGTCTCACTGTGTCTCTCTGTGACTTTTAATATTTTTATTTTTTTAAGGTAAAGTATTCTCTGGGCTCTCAAGCCTCTCCTTTATTGTGTTAATTGATGTCTTTCCTCACTTCATTTAGGAAAGGCACCAGCAAAGCCAGGCCTATCCTGATACGGATACCATACTTCAGCTGTGAAATATTGGTTTTGCACCACACAGTTTTCATTTTTGCTTTTTAAAATTACAATCTTATGGGTTTTTTATCCTCTTTTTTTCTTTTTCTTTTTCATTTAATTTTTTTTCTTTTTCTTTCCTCTTCTTAATTTTATTTCTTTTTCTTTATCTTATTCATTTTCTGATCAGCCTCTACGCACTAAGTGTCTAGACAGGTCCAAGTGAACAGTTTCCAATCATCTGAATATGATTAGAGTCAGAATAGCCCTCTCTTGAATCTGATGCACAGAGTGAAAATGGAACAGAAGAAAGATTACAGATCACCTCCTTGTGTTCGCCTCTGAACACTCAGATTGAACTTTAATAGTCAGGAAGAAACGCACAATCCATTAGATGACTAGAAATCACTGCAGGATCACAAGAAATATGGGAAAGTAAGACAATACCTCTCCTACAAGGGAAAATAATAACATCTCTTCATCCTCAGACAGTACAATGAAACTCATGGAAATGTCTGATAAGGATTTTAGAAAATTCATAATGACAAAGCTAACAGAGATGAATGAGAAGAGAGACAATGAACTGCAGAAGAGGCAGGAGAAAAGAGCTGATGAGTTCCAGGAGGTGAAGAAGTTCTTGCAAGATCTAAGAGAGGAATTACATACTTTAAAATAGAATCAAAAGGACCTGTTAGAGATGAAGGCTATATTACAGGAAGTCAAAAATCTCCCTTGAAAGTATTAAAAGCAGACTAGATCATACAGAAAATAGAATCTCAGATGTAGAAGATAGAATCACTGGCCTAGAAAAATCCATCATGAAGACGGAGAAAGATGGCTCCCCCAAAAATGAGAATAATATACAAGAAATACTAGATACCATCAAATGTACAAACATCTGGATAATGGTATCCCAGAAGGTGAAGAGACTCATAAGGGCCACTGATAATCTATTCCATGAAATCCTGCAAGAAAACTTTCCAAACCTAGAGAGGCATTCAAAAATCTAGTACCAAGAAGTACAAAGGACCCAAGATAGAATCAACCCAAGAAAATCTTTTCCAAGACACATTATAGCCAGATTTACCAAAACCACAGACAAAGACAAGATACTAAGATTGGCAAGAGAAAAACAACAAGTTACCTACAAAGGATGTCCCATCAGGTTAACAGCGGACCTCTCATCAGAAACAATGCAAGCGAGGAAAGAATGGGAAAATATATTCAAAGTGCTAAGGGAAAAGCAATTTCAACCAAGAATACCGTACCTGGCAAGATTATGCTTCATATGGGAAGAAAAGAGAAGAACATTCTTAAACAAAACCTAAAAGAATTCACCAACACCAGACCAGCTCTCCAAGAAGTTCTCAAGTGAGTGCTATACCAGAAAAATTAAATACAGAAACACAGAAATAAGAGTTCAAAAACTAATAAAATGGCCAACTTAATTATAGAGACACATCTGGAGTTGAATATTATATTCCAGAATTTAATCAGAAAGATCAGACCACAACAGAAGATAAAGTACATGAGACTGAACTCGTGAAATAGAATTGTATGACTTTTGACTAAAATATTGCTGAATTTCTTCTAGGCTTTGTTTTCCAGTTTTAAGGATTTTTTTTCATGTTTTGAGCTGCCAGTAGGTTCATGTACCTACTCTTTGAACAGAATCCTAACCTGTTTGCTGGCTTTAAGTTTTAAGTAAAGTTCCTTAGTATTTCTTTGATTTATTAAAGCTAAAACTGTTTTTCTTGAAATTCATAATATATTAAAAAATACCTTTTAATTACCATAGTAAACTTTATAGCATCAGCTAGGTGCTACCTTATAGTATATTCATTCTACTCAGTTTCACACCTAAATTCAGACATATATTCACTGATATGTACATGCCAGATGAACTTGCTATTGAAAGTAGTTAGATTACTTAAGAAACTTTGTGCATCAATAAAATATGTTGGGGTGAAAGAACGGAAAACAACTGTAGACACCTAAGATAGCGTGAGAGGAGGGTGGGAAATGGCAGAGGGTGAGAAATAGGGGTAATATGTCACACATACATACACATGTATATATATTAAACTGGAAATGGAAAATTAATGATGATAATGTATGATTAAGCCACTATGCAGTATTTTTTATGGGAAATCACTTTTTTTTTGGAGAGGTTTTTGCCATAAGGCACGTGCGTTCGCCAGACAGAGAGAGACAGAGAGACAGAAAGCGAGAATTCACCCCCCGGGGGGATGGCCACGCCGCAATCCCTTCTCCTCCATTCTCCTCTAGAGATCTTGGGCATGCATGCACTTGTGCCCGGTGTAAGTTTTAAGCCAGTGGGTCTGGGACGCGAACCGCGGTCGACTACGTGGGAGTCCAGCGACATAGCCATTATGCTAACTGCTGGTCTAGGGAAATCACATTTTGTATGCTGTGACAATGCTCAGGGAATGAACGTAAATTAATTAATTAATTTAAAATGTTTCAGAAGAATATTACCGTGCTCTTGTAACTAGATTCTAGCTTTGTCTATAGTTTTAGTTTAAGGTATTTTGTGAATCAATAAAATGTTGAAAAAATGTTTAAAAATTTAAATTAAAAAATAATAATCCATATTCTGTGATTCATTTATCAGCATCATTTTGACTTGCTAGGTGAACTCCTTCCACCTGATTTCTTTAGCTACCTAGTTTAAGGAAACCCTCAAACGTAAATCATCTGAACACCTTCTTCATTCTGGATTCTTACCTTTCAGTAGCTGTGTACTCACAGAGAAAATTCATTATTCTCTAAATTGATGCCAACCTAGGTGCAAATTCTTAAACTTTAGTTGAATTTTCATTGCTGTTCTGTAATATGCATTATTTCCCTGGACTGGGTTCTTACAGAACTAAAGCAAACCACTACATTCCTTAGACCCTTAATCTGTCCTCTCCCCTGTATTCTATGAAATTGACTTTCTTTCCTACATCACAAGGACAATAGTGGTCACTGGGTAAAAATGTGCATGAATTCCTACCAATCCTGTAACAGATAATTCAATACACAAACATTCCTATTTCCTTCCCTCTGGTCTTAGAGGAAGAAAGGGACTCCATACAGCCTATCCTTCTTTAAACAAGGTTCCCATCATGAACATTCCAGGGACTCTTACTTTATCAGTAGGTTCATCTACCCAACTTCTCTTTCACTGCCTATTTCTTCAAAGTAGAAGAAATAGTAAGTAGCTTCAAGTCTCTCCTATATCAATAATAAATAAAATCTCCTATATCAATAATAAAAAAGAAACAAAAAAGTAAATCTCTTACCCCTTTATTCATTAGTATGCACCACTATATCTCGTTTTCTTTACAAGTGAGCTTTGGGAACAATAAGCATTTAGTGTGTTCCATCTCCACAAACCTCTCCTTCCATCTATTCAACCCATCTCGTGAAACTCCTTTTATTTTTAAGTTTCTTATTACATTTAATCACTATACATCTTTACAGCATACAGAATGGTTGCTCCAGCATGAATAGTACGTATCAGTCAAGTCAAATATATTACCACATATATCATTATCAAGCGATAACTTCTCCTTTTTGTGTCTGTTAGATATTTTGTTCCCTGATCCTCTTTCGCCCAACCACCCTAATACCCACCCTCACCTATACTGTCTCTACTATATACAGTTGCCTTCTCTACTGTTAGACCTTCTGATCTCTCAGTTTCTGCCATAGAGGGCAGACATTTGATATATATTGAGTGAGGACATACAATGCCCCTCTTTCATAGCCTGGCTTGCTTCACTTCGCATTACACCTTTCATAATTGTCCAGTTTGTGTCAAATGCCAAATTCACTTTTTTTTAATGGTTGAGTAGTATTCCATAGTATATGTGTGTGTGTGTGTGTATGTGTGTGTGTGTGTGTGTGTGTATATACATATATATATATATATATATATATATACATATATATATATATATACACTTTTTCAGTCTGTTCTTGGATATTTGGGTTGATTCCTTGACTCAGATGTGAATATTCTTTTTTTTTTTTTTTTTTGGAGAGATTTTCGCTATAGGGCATGTGCGCTTGCCAGACAGACAGAGACAGAGAGACAGAGAGACAGAAAGCGAGAAATCACCCCCCAGGGGGGATGGACATGCTGCAATCCCTTCTCCTCTCGGGATCTTGGGCAGGCACGCACGCACACACGCCCGGCGTGAGTTTTTTTTTTTTTTTTTTTTTTTTTTTTTTTTTTTTTTTTTTTGGGGGGAGAGGTTTTTTCGCTATAGGGCGCGTGCGCTCGCCAGACAGACAGAGAGAGACATAGAGACAGAAAGCGAGAAATCACCCCCCAGGGGGGATGGTCACGCCGTAATCCCTTCTCCTCCATTCTCCTCTCGGGATCTTGGGCACGCACGCACACGCGCCCGGCGTGAGTTGTAAGCCACCGGGTCCGAGACGCGAACCGCGGTCGACTACGTTGGAGTCCAGCGACATAGCCATTACGCTAACTGCTGGTTCCCCCGGCGTGAGTTTTAAGCCACTGGGTCCGGGACGCGAACCGCGGTCGACTACGTGGGAGTCCAGCGACATAGCCATTACGCTAACTGCTGGTTCCCGGAATTGTGAATATTCTTGCAATAAACATGAATGTGCAAGTATTTTTTCTACTGAATATTTTCCTATCCTTTGGATAGATACATTTTGTAGTTCTTACTATCCCTGAATTCTCAGTGACTTTTTCTTTCTTTAAGACAGATCTCCCTATCTTGAATCCTCTTGATTTTACCTCTCAAGTAGCCAAGGACCATGCTGATGTGCCTGGCTTTTTTAGAATGAACAAGGAATTGAACCCAAAACCCTCATATGGCCTCCGTCTACCAAGTAGCAGCATTTACCAGCTTGTGCTACCACAGCTGGGCTTCTCATTGACTTTTGATACTACTGGCTATAGTCTTTTATTTATTTATTTTTTTGAGAGATTTTCGCTATAGGGCGTGTGTGCTCGCCAGACAGAGAGAGACATTAGAGACAGAAAGTGAGAAATCACCCCCCAGGGGGGATGGTCACGCCGCAATCCCTTCTCCTCCATTCTCTTCTCGGGATCTTGGGCACGCACGCACACGCGCCCGGCATGAGTTTTAAGCCACCGGGTCCGGGATGCGAACCATGGTCGACTACGTGGGAGTCCAGCAACGTAGCCATTACGCTAACTGCTGGTTCCCGGCTATAGTCTTTTTTGAAACTGTTTCTTCTCTGGAATTCCTCACAAGCTTTCTCTTGAGTCTCCTTCACCTACTTTGTAGCTCTTTCTCATCATACTTCATAGTTCTTCTACCATCCACCTCTTAAATGCTTATTGTTCCTAAAGGGCTCTGCTCTCACTCTTCTCTTTCCATTCTCACACACCCTCCCTGCATAAAGTTTTCTGCTTTCACAATTTCACCAACTTTGTGTAAGTATGTGGTTTCACAATATTTACCTGTTACTCAGCCTTTCTTCTGATTTGAACCAAAACTGTTCACCAGATATTTCTATCTACAGTTCTCTTAAATATATCAAATTGAGGATTCCACACACCAAATTTATCATCATCAAGTATAAAGCCTGGTCTTTTTCCTTTACTAACTCAGTGGAGGCAGCCAAATCTACTGAGCAGCACAAATAAGAAATTATACAAGCAGATTTTGTTGGAAAATACATCTGATGAAAAACTATCCATGGATTTCAAAAAATAAATTCATACTTTAACTCCATTTTTCCAAAAACTTTCTGAAGTCCCCTCATATGTCATTCTCTACTCCTCCCTGTGCTCATACTCAGCTTTTATTGTCTTTCCTTTTCTACCCTTTTTTGTTTGTTTTTACAGTTTATTTCTTGAGAGAGAGTACCATTAATAGGGTCTAACTGTGTCAAATCCTTTTCCCCACCGTCCAGCCATTTCAGACGATGGACACACAGAGTGAGTTCAGATTGACACAGGTGCCGAATCCAGGCCTCTCAAGTATTACACAGCCACAACACTTGACCACCTGTGCCATCATAGATAGGCCTCTTTTTCTGCTTCCTTTATATGTCTTGTATCTGTGTTCTCTGTTTATGTTTGTTATCATTTATCTAGTGTATATGATCCCATTTCCCACTTACATAATTCCAGAAGTTTCCTGATTGGCTTCCTGTATATATCCTTGCTCTTGTCTGAAGTATCCTATATATCAACACCAGTGGGATCTTCCTACTATAAACATCTGACCTACTCTCCTGATCAAAATTGTCCTCTGCTTCCCACTGGCCTTAGAAAAGAGTCTATATTTGTTAACATAGCCTGGTTCACCTCATTATCTAGTTGTGGCCAATGTTTCTGGTCACACTCAGTACATATGTAGGTAATTTTACTAAATAACTTGGGTAAAGTCATATAGCTGTCAGATGGTGGGGCAAGCATTGTCATCCAAAGTCTTTGGACCCCATGCCCAGTGCCTTCATCATTGCTCCATTCTACCCACACCATCATATCTGAGAAACTCAGAGATGTCACAAAACTCTAAGAACTATGAACAGCACAATGCACTCAGTCATTTCCATAATTCTGAAGTATCTTTTTGGATACTTCATTGTGGGCCGCTATTGAGTATTTTTGTTGTCAACTAACCATAATCACAAATACTAGATAGAAGTTGAGCAATGTAGGCAGAAGTAGCTTCAGGATCCCTATGAGATCTTGCAAAAAGAGAATAGTTCCAGAATGATTAAATAGTAATTAGATCTGGGGCTACTCCATGGCCTGCTGGTTAAGGGAACTGGATCCCACATGGCCAAGTGCAGTTCAAGTCCTGGTTCCAGAGTCTTGAAATATATGCCAAGCATGTGTATGTGTGTGCCCAAATCCTGACAGATGGAGAAAGGAAGAGAAGGGAGGGCGGCATGACAATGTCCTGTTTTGGGTGTTTTCTCTTTTCCCTCTTCCTCTCTCCATCTCTCTGGCAAGTGCACAGGCCCTCTAACAACTAAATAAGAAAAAAAGGTAGCTAGCAGAAGGCATGGTGGTTAAGGCATTGAACTCCCACAGGACCGACCATGGTTTGAGTCCAAGACCCAGTGGCTTGAAAATTATGCAGGGCATGTATGCCCAAAATCCCAGGAGGAGAATGGAGGAGAAGTGATAGTGTCATGGCCATACCCCCTGAAGCTGAGTTCTCATTTTCCTTCTCTATGTCTCTTTCTGGTGAGTACATGTGTCTTATGGCAAAAGGAAGGAAGGAAGGAAGGAAGGAAGGAAGGAAGGAAGGAAGGAAGGAAGGAAGGGAAGGGAAGGGAAGGGAAGGGAAGGGAAGGGAAGGGAAGGGAAGGGAAGGGAAAGAAAGGAAAGGAAGAGAATAGAATTGTTATAAGGAAAGAAACATGAAATAACTATCCCCAAAGTGTTGCTTTGTCTACAATCAATTTCTGTGCAGCCTAAACTTTGTCAAACTTGGGCTCTTTTCAAAAATTTCCATTTCCAGGTATGACATTTAAAAATCTTGTTAGGGGTCAGCAGGTAATGTGGTAGTTAAGGTGTTAGACTCTCACATGGCTGACTGCAGTTTGAATCCCAGACCTGGCAGCTTGCTTTCTCTCTCTTGCTGTCTTGAGCTCACATGCTCTATAGCAAATTTAAAAATAATAATAATAATAAATTTTTTTTAAAAAATCACTTGTTTATTGCTTGTTTGTTAGGTGGGTGGTTGGGAATACTTTGAGTTTGCCTGGCATTTAGATTATGAAGTCACTTTTATGCCTCAGTGCAATTAAAAATGAAATTTTCAATCTTTTTGGCCTGTGATCCTATGCTATGATGTCATTTAAGCCTCTCTTTTTGTTTTTCTTTTTAGTGTTAGTCCAAGTCAGAGTATCCTCTTGAGCTTTAAATCTAAAGAAAGGAAAGGAGAAATCTGAAGGAATCTACAAGACACAACTGATGTGACTTAATCATCTTAGAACAGGGTAAACCTAGAAAACATCTACCAATTTTTCTCATTCCTAGATTATCCTGCGGAACTCTTAGACTCACTTCCATGCTATCCTGTCTCAGGGGAACCAACTTCACTGAAAAGAGAAGGAATTGCATACAGTGGACCTAGCAGAAGCTCAGCACCTCATTTTCAGGACTCCTGGGGACCATTTCTCAGTTCTTTGACCTGAGACAAGAAGAAAAGAAGTGCCTGTATGTTCTGTGGAGGTGTGACATGCACTTAGTAACTCAGCAGGAGCCACAGAATCCAGCCATGAAGGGAGGTTTTGTGAAAGAGCCTGGAGGTGTCTATTGCATCTCACACTAGTTTTTCTCTCTCTTAAAGAACTTGGTGTAAAGTCATTTAATTAGTGAGTGTTAAATGAACACCTAATTATGTCAAGTTGCTGAACTCCAGGTTCCCAGGGGCTTTCAGAGTTTCTGGTTTTAATCCATCTTTATAATACTCACTTTGCCTTTCTCTCCTCACCTTCGGCAAAGGGGCTCTTTTATACTGTCCTTTTAGGAACAGCAAAAAATGAAAAAAGAAAAAAAACTGTTAAAAAAAAATTAACGAACAAATTTAATAGAGTTTTAATAGAGCAAATCTTAACATTTAAATCAGGCAGTTGTGCCTGGACTTCTGGACAACTCCAGCCAGCTTCCTAGTCAACTTGGCATTTAAGTTGGAAGAACAGGAAAGTGTAATACAAAAAACGTAAGTGAGGGATTAAGGTAGAGAAATCCTTCGTTACATTTTGAAGTTTGTCTGTATTAACATGGTTTAGAAGGCAGGATGCCTATGATTGACTGAAGCTTGGTTGCCGTGATTGGCTGTAACCTAGTAACCACCTCAGAAAAACAGCCTAAAAAAAAAAAAAAAAGAACGTATACAATTTCGTCTTACCCATAGGAATTAAAGTGCGGGAGTACAGTGACTGTTCTAGGCTAAAATAGTTTAATTTAACAACTTTAACAGACTTATTTAGTGCAAAATAATATAATAGCAATATTTTCAAACTTTACAAAAATTAACTGCTTAAAGGCTAAAAAATGTCACATAATAGGAGAGTAAGAGGTATAAAAGATCTGGGGTATAAAAGATCCAGGTTCAAACTCCTTCTTCAGCATTTGCTAGCTAGGTTTCCTTGAGCAAATCATTCAAATTTTCTGAGCCTTAGTTTCTGGAAAATAGACATAAGACCCTTCAAGGTTTATCTTTATCCATCTATCCAGTAAACTCAGAATTCCTAAAGGCTCAGTTCTAAGCCTCCATTTCTTATTTAAATTATATTTTCTTGGGCTATCAATCATATCTATGGTTTTGATTGCCATCTTTGCACAGGTGCTTCACAAACTTCTATCTCTGATGTAGATATTTCTTCTGATTTGATTATATGTTGCTAATATCTCCATGTGAACATGTGAAACTCCAACTCAGTCTCCCCTATCCAACACAGTCCTTGTCCAGTGTTCCCTATTTCAGGGAATGGTTTCACCCTCCATCAGCCAAAATTCTGCCATTATCCTTAACTGTTTCCTCTTCTAATCCCCAAGCTGTCAGCTGCTTGTGTATCAAATTGATCATCTGATATTTATTGAAGATGTTGCATTTTCTCTATCTTCCTGGATGTTGTACTATTACAAACTCCCATAATATCTCACCATCAGTACTCTCCTAACTGGTCTTATATTCACAATAATCGTCTCTCTCAATCTATTTTTCTCCTATCATCCAAAGTGATCTTGACAAAGAAAAAATTAATCCTGTTACTGTCATTTATTTACAACAGTTAAGTGACTTGTCATTGCTCTCATGATGAACAGCAAAATCCCTTTAAAAACCGGAAGTTATAATATCTGCTTATTTCTCCAGCTTTCCATTTTGCTCTGCTCTCCATTATTCTCTGACCTTTAGTTCCTTTGGCCTTGTACGTTGTTTTTTGTTTTTTGAGGTGGGTCCTACCACAGGCCCTTGCACACACAGTCCTCTTTGTTGAACTCTAACTCTTAACTCTAATATAAACACATTTCTCCCTCTTTATATACCAAGAGTTCCATGTCATTTCCTTAAGGAGGCTTCCACTGACCTAAAGGTTCTTGTTGCACCTTACTTAGCAGCGTCTTACTGAGGGTCAAGTGATGAGTGGAATCTAGTCACACTCTACTTGCCAATCCCTTTATCTTAAACCTCCCAGGACAACCTTTATCTAGCTTTCTCAAACACATGATATGGGATGGTTTTTTGTCATGACTTAATTAAAGCTCTGTATTTCTTGCTGCTGCCATATATATTCTCATTCATCATACTTAACCACAATTACAATTTTACTGTTACTTGCATAAATTATACATTCAATATCTATCTTTCCAAGTAGATTGTAAGCCCCCAGGTTCTATTGGGTCCTTGGGGAAGTAATAATGCATTTTTGAATAGAAAAACATAGAGGGGCCAACAAGTGGTATAGTGCTTAAGGCAGTGGACTCCCACATGGCCAATTACAGTTTGAGTCCCAGACCTGGTGGCTTGAAACTCACTCCAGGCACATGTGCATGCATGCCCAAAATCCCAAGAGGAAAATGGAGGAGAAGGAATTGCAGTGTGACTACCTCTCCAGGGGGAGATTTCTCACTTTCTTTCTCTCCATTTCTCTGTATCTCTCTAGGAAATGTACACACCCTATAATAAAAATCTCTCCAAAAAAGAGAAAAACATAGGAAAATACCACCAAAATTTTTATCCATTATTTAACATAATCTTTCACATGAATAGGCACCTAATAAACATCTGTAGAGTGATTAAATGAAAAATGAATGGCTCGTATTCTGAGGACAAATTTTATTTGTGAAAACAACATGTAATTGACTCAAACTTACCCAATACTCAATGCATGTGTGTTTGAAAGTGAAAATGAATTATGTGACACTGAAACATGAGTGACTTACTCAGGGTCACAGAATCATTAAGAGTGGGAATGCCACTCAGGTGACCACTTAACGTATGGAGATACTTGGGAAACTGGCTTCTTAGTATGGATGACTCTGGAGATTTAATATGTCTAATTGGGGCAGGAGGACCTCTTCATTCCTTCCTAATCATAATCAGGCAAAATACTAGCATGATTAGGCTTCAGGGCTTCCCTGCCTCCCGTTTACCTTTTAGCAATGATCAAAAAAAAAAAAAAAAAAAAAAAAAAAAAGAGGCATTTGTTTAGTGCCACTCAGAAAGATCGAACTGACAGCAGAAGTCCAATAAGACCTCGGTCAGTGTCTTAGATAAAAATCATTAGTAGTATCATAGTTTGCATGTATTGAGTACTTTGGGGACACACATTATGATAAGTGCTTTACATGCATTATTCCTTTCATCTACAAGTTATCCTATGATATATTAAGTTGAGCTATATGAAACTGTCACTATTTGATCCTTTTGTCCTAAGAAAATGAAAATTGTGTTATGTTTCAACCTAATTACTCCCTATTTTAAGAATAGGGAATTGAAGTTTCAAGAACTAGGATTAGAAACCAGGTATCCCAATTCCAGCGGCATGAGGAGACCTGGAAACCAAGACTGAGTTTCTGACAATTAACAAAGACTGTATTAAAACTTAGTGCTTCCTTATATTTACAATTGTATTTCCCCCCACTGGGTCTTTGTACAGATTCATAATAAAACTCTGTACAATGACAGGCTTGTCTGTGCCTCTCTGTGGGAAGCCAGTGCTCCACTTCCTATTTAGCTCTGGGAGAGAAGTGTCTCCAAAGGTGGAGCACAGTAGTAGGTAGCACTCAAGATGAAAGGATAGTAGGCTTGCTCCAGGCTCCACAGGAGGGAGGAAATGAGAAGATGAGGAGCTCCTGTCTGGGCCTGAATTAAAAGTAGACAGATGTTGGTAGAATTTGCAGGAGGACCAGAGCTCATAGCACCTGCAGTTACGCCTTCATACAGCATCAGTGACTGAGGATGTGGGGTCTTACTCAAGCCTTCTTCTTGTTCTAAATATGATCACAGAAGCACAGAATGGGAAGGAATCTTATGGATCCAGATCTCTCTTTTTAAAGATGAGAAGAATAGTGAAGCACACATTTAATGAGCAGCTAGTACAACTCAGGTATGAGCCAGAGAGATAGACCTGCCCTCACAGGGTTTGCCAGTTGAGTAATACATATGACTCTCATTTAATTACCCTGTGAGAGCTGACAGCTCAGGAAGCAGTTATAAGCATGAGGGTGTCTGGTGTGTGAATCTCCTTAGGAAATGACCTAAAAAAAATACCTGAAGGTTTTTTTTTTTTTTAAATGTCAAGAAAAGATCACTAAATCAATGGGTCTCCTCAGACCCTATCATTAGCTCCATGATGCAGGGCAACTTTCAAGCCCTGCCTCATAAGTAAACTGTACAATATTATTTAATTTGTCAGTTTACAATGAGCATTAAATGGGTCAGAATTTGTAAAGTACTTAGTACATAACAGCTACTGAAGAAGTGACTGTTCACATCTCACTTTTTCCCAGCCTGGCACAGTTTCTGCTATGTGACTTTGCATTTAATCTTAGGGAAACAAGCCCCCCTAGGGCCAGTAATTTCATGTTTTGATATCTGTTTAACTTGTTGCAATGTTGTTCTCACGGGCTGGGCAACACCATCTGAAAATGATGGCTTCTCCCATTACTGGGCCAAAAGCTTTATGTTACAGCCCGAGGCTGTATATGTTCTGTTTTCCAACACAAGCTGTTGTCCATGTTTTCCCATGATTGAAACTATTCATGGCTGGCTTTAAAAGGCAGAGAAGCCCCAAATATTTGGGGCAGATCTACTCTGTGATATTACTCTAAAATTGCCTAGTAGTCAACTACTTAGAGACAAGGGGTGGGGGTCATTTTTATCAATAATGTGCCAATTAGGCTGAATGAATGGTGGTCCAGTAGCCTTTGGGACAACCAGCTTGCTAGGCCTTCTGAACTTGAGGAAATGTGAGCAGTATGTGGTGGTTTCCATCAGATCGTTAATAAACACAAGCAACTACCACCTGCCCCACATTTCTCTGGTGCTGAACAGTGCAGGCAGCGAGGGAGTTCACAGCTAAGACCTGGAATGAAGGCAGACTAGGAGAACGGCCAAACTGTAGGCCTGCCTTTTCCTGTCTCAATGAGTCTGTTAGGTAGTTCTATCCTTTTGCACCCTTTCACCCATGTGTAAATGGGGGTGAGTGATAATTGACGTTATTTGTTTTGTTGATATCTGGCATGTGTTAATTATTTACTAGATGCTAGCTCTTAATAATTTGGGTCTTCAGAAAAGTTATGATGTATTGGGACCAGCAGTTAGTGTAATGGCTATGTCGCTGGACTCCCACATAGTTGACTGCGGTTCAAGTCCCGGACTCGGTGCTTAAACTCATGCCGGGCGCATGTGCGTGCATGTCCAAGATCCGAGAGGAGAACGGAGAAGAAGGGATTGCAGCGTGGCCATCCCCCCTGGGGGGTGATTTCTCGCTTTCTGTCTCTATGTCTGTCTGGTGAGCACACACACCCTATAGAAAAAAAAAAAAAAAAAAAAAAAAAAAAAAAAAAACCCCAAAAAAAAACTCTCCTAAAAAAAAGAAAGAAAAGTTATGATGTATTTTTCTGTTTTTCTATGCAAAAGTGCATTATGACTTTTCTCATGACCCTATAGTTATTATGACTATAATCATTGTTTCATTACTATAAATACCCCCTGCCCTTGAGGAGCTCACAGTCTGGTAATAATAATATAAAATTAGAAAGAATTATTATCAATTATTTTATTATATTCGGTCATAGGAAAAGTTAAGATGTATTTTTTCTGTCTTTCCATGCAAAAATGTGTCATGACTTTTCTGACAACCCAATAACATAATTAAGAAATAATTAAATATTTAATAATTAAATTTAATAATTAAAAAAAATAATTAACTAATGTTGATTTGTATATGTTTTATAACAGTTACACTATAATAATATTGCTATTGATATTATTATTATTACAGTCACTTATAAGTAATTGTTTCTATTTTTTTAATTTGCTATAGGCTGTGTGCACTTGCCAGGAAGAAACAGACAAAGAAAGAGAAGGAAAGCTATAAAATATCCCCCTGGGGGGGATGGCCACACTGCAGTTCCTTTTCCATGCTCCCTCAGGATTTGAGGCACACATGCACACACACACCCCATGTGTTTTTCAAGCTTTCTAAATCCTAGACCCAAACCACATTGTCAGACATTTGGGATCAAGCTGCCTTAACCATCATGCCAACTGGCATGGATCCTTAAATGAATGTTTTCTATGCATGAGTCAATATTCTAAATTCATCATATATAGTACCTTACTTAATCCTCCCAACAGCTTTCTAAGCTAGGTATTAGTATTATCCCAACTTTGCAGATGAGAAAATAAAGTCTCAGTGAGGAGAAACAGACACGTAAGCATATGATTACAACTGACAATACTATGATGATGAATGCAGGGTGTTATAAGGACCAGAGATGTCAAGAGAGGGGTTGGAACCAATTCTGGGAGTACCAAAGAAAGTATCCCAAAGGGTGTGTAGCTAAATTTTGAAGACTCAAAATAATCTAGATGGAAAGGATAAGGAAGAACTTCTCAGGCAGAATAAGCATGAGAAAGACCTGAAGCCTGATGTGATTGGAGAATGAAAGTATTTCCAGAACATTGGTGGGAGGGAGAGTCTTCACAAAGTTTATGGAAAACATGTACACTATTTTTTAAAAATGCACAGATTTCAACTTTTTTATCAAAATAATCTTATACTATAATTTCATATTTCTGCAAACTTTTTGAAGTTCCCTTGTAATGAGCTGGAGTGGAAAAGATAGTGTATAGGGACAGACTACAGGGCATTGTTTTGGTAGCATGGGCCAGGATCAGATAGTGAACAGCACTGCATGGTCTCTGAGGGACTGGACAGTACACTGTATAGTACAAGGACTTTCTGAGAGTTTTCTGAGAAAGAGTGTCATGCCATGAAGAGATAAAAAGACGATGGATGGGAGGCACAGAGATCAGCTAGTGGTCTAAGAAAGAGATATGGAAAGCCTCAAGGAAAACAATGAAACAGGGATAGAAGAGACAGATGGTATTAATGTCTATTTTGGTGGGTCAGCAAGTGGTGTGATGATTAGGGCACTTGGCTCCCACATGGCTGACTGCTGTTCAAGTCCCAAATCTGGCAGTTTGCTTTTTCACTTGACCTCTCCCTCTTTCCCTTCCTTCTTCTCTCTCTCTCTCTCACTTTCTCTCTCTCTCTCTCATGAATGCATATGCCCCTACAGCAAACTAAAAAACAATATTAATACTAATAATACATTGTAGAGAGCAGCCAATCTCAGAAAACATGGTGACCTTTTAGATGCATGCAGAATAAAATCAAATAAGTAATTCGATTTTTAAAAATAAAGTCTATTTGGGAGGTAAAAGTATCCATTTGGATGGGTGAGTGATAGAGGATGCAAACAGGGTGGAAAGAAGGACAAATGCAGGATCTGTACTGCAAACTGAGATGCAGAATTAAGAAAGAAAGAAAGAAAGAAAGAAAGAAAGAAAGGAAGGAAGGAAAGAAAGAAAGAAAGAAAGAAAGAAAGACAACAGATTAAGTCCAGAGAAGGTTAAGACTACAATTCTGTTTAGAAATGATTCAGTTGAAGGTGACTATGGACCATGCATATAGGAATGGTCCTGGCAATTGGTCTAGCAATCTGAGGTTCAAGTCAGAAATTGAGGTAGAGATAATGTGCAGGGAGAAGTTATCTGCAGATACCTAATGGTTCAAAACCCAGTACTCAAATGAGTTAGAAAATAAGTGGACAGAGAAGAAAACCCTGGGGAACACGAATATTCGAAACACAAACAGAGAAATAACTTGCAACGGAGATGGAGGAAGGACTTTCAGAGGAGTAAAAGCAAAACAACAGATGTTCTGGAAACCAAAATAAGACAAAATGCTCAGTGGTGCAAAGAGTCAAGAAAGGTGAAAACTGAAATGCAGATGTTGCACATCTAACTAGAGGCCATTGATGACCTGGTCATTATAGTTTCAAAAGTAAGATTAGGGGTCCTCTCATTTAAAATGTTATTGCAAGGCTAGGCACTCGAACTTGCAAAATGGAATATCATTTTGCTACACTGACAATGATTGGGCTGATTTTAGACCAACACCACTAATCTCACCCTCTTTCAAATCACTACAATTTCTCTCTTGACCTTGGTAAGAGAGTCTTTGAATCCTTGCCCTTTTACTTCTATATGCCACGCTGCAGCCAGAACATTTCTTTTGAGAAGAAAATCAGATCAGGTCTAGCCTTGCTCAAAGCCATTCTATGTCTTTCTATGTCACCTAGAATAAATCTTAGTTCTTACCAGTGTAGAAGTCCTAAGTAATCTGGCCCTTGTCTAACTTTGACTTCATTTCCTATTACTCTACCCCTTGCTATTCTACTTGGATATATTGTTCCTCCAACACAGCAAACACATAATATCTGCCTCAAGGACTAAGCAATTCTTTTGTTGGACTATTTTCCTTTGACCAATGTGTATGGATTCCTCCCTCACTTCATTTAATACTCTGCTCAATTTTCAGAAATACAGCAAGAGCAAGAGACAGAGATCTATATGTTTATGCCTGTATCTGATTTCATATCCATAGACACTTGATGTTTATGTCCTCTCTCTCTCTCTCTCTATATATATATATAGAGAGAGAGATGGATAGATAAGTAGATATAGATACACACATTCATTCATTCATTCATTCATACATTCATTCTCTCTGTTTATATAAGAGGATTCATGCTCTTTCTTTATATAAGAGGATTTCAAAATATTCATAAAAATTGAATTAAAGTATGAATTTGTTTTGGTGAAAAAAGACTGAAATCCAAGAAAACACTATACATGATTTCAAAAAATGTAAATGTGTGTGTGTGTGTGAATGTGTATATTTTCTACTCTCACAAGATTATAAGCTCCATGTGGGTATGAACTTTGCCTCTCTCTTAGAATAATGTTAGGCATTTAATTAATAATTGTTGAATGAATAATAGAATGAATATCTAAACTCAACTCTGAAAATAAGTCCCCCAAATCTAAAATAGAATAGAATGAGCCCAACAGAACCTAATCACAGATATCAAACCTCTGGCAAGAGATCCTCTACCAATGTGCCCAGCATCCTCTTAGACACAATGTGAACATAAAATAAGTCTAGTCCTTGTTCACCCCAAGGAGGCAACTGAACAGATATATTGAATTAATGAATGAGATAGTTCATACAAAAGTACTAAATGTCTTTAAATGAAGACTAAAATCAGTTCATTCATTTGCATTTCCTAACCCTCAGCCACAGAAGATTCCTACCTCCTGCACTGCTCCTGTCCTCTTCGTTCACTTCCTCACTGAAGGAGCCTTTTCTTCTTGCTTCTTAAGAATTTCCCAGACACTGGCCTCCTCCCTTCTTTTCTAACATCTGCCCCTTTCAGCATGAAGAAAAACCCAGGATCTAAGCAAGGGATACGGATCTGTTATTGCTGCCATTTCTGACACATACCGTAACTGAGAGTAGTTAGAAACTTGAGTCATGTGTTTAACATTGATTCAAATGGTTTCCAACACCAATATATTATGGGAATCTTTCCCTAAAATCTGCCCATTGAAAATTACCTATGTTGTTATTAATATTACCCCAGTGACCCTAGAAAGAGACCAGAAAAGAACGTGAGAAATATATTGACCCATTTGTGTGTGTGTGTGTGGATGAAGTAGTGTAGAAAGAAGTGGATTGCTGAGAATGAAGTTGCTGGGAAAAGAGGTCAGGTCTCCTGAAACATGGCCTGGTGCACCTCCTCTTTGTGGCCACCATTGATTGCTGAATTGAGTCCCAAGGTTCAGTAGGGGAGAAAGAAGAGCAGTGTCAATAACTTTGATTTCTTGATAAGGCCTTTACCTCAGTAGGCTTTCCTTCAAACAAATCCTTTGTAAGAAAAACGTACCAGATTACCCCACCAATTTAAAAAATGCCACATGTAAGAGATACGCTAAGGCAAAGATGAAACCAGGAGAAATAATGAGCATACTACAGTAACAACCTAAGGAATTTTTCTTTCATTAGATAAAAAAGTCGATACAGTAACGATTGGCCTCATTCATAGCTCTACATGATTACTCCCATGACAACAAAGAATTGTTCATCTTATATAATGTTTTAATATCTCTAAAATAGGAGATTTAGGATGGCTTCTGCATAGTCTCTAAATTCAGAGGATAGAATAGATTCATTTATTCAGCTAACACGTATTGAACATCTACAAATAAACACAGAAGTAAATACATTGAAAGAGACAGGATAGGAAAAAAGTTGTAATTTTCTTGAACTAGCATATCTGAGAATGGACAGAGAAACAAGAAGTGACATCAAGATCATCAATGGAAGGAGCAAAGTACTGTAAAGTAAGCTAAGCTAATATGAAAGGATGAGATATTTAAAAAGGCCTGAGTAAGTCAACCCATTCATTTTATAATTCTTTCCTAAGCACCTACAACATTCCTAAAGCTGCAAAGCATATGTCAAAGGCAATACTAAAGGTTTGAAAACTTATCAGAGAAGATAGAAAACTCCATTAAAACTAAATAAAATAAGTTCAGTATAAAATTATTTGATGATTGAGTGGTAAAGCAGCAGGTATGATTTTCAAGAATTTGGGGGGTGAGGAAGGAGTCATTTTGGATTGGTGAATTAGAGAAAGTTCCATGGAGAAGGAAGGAATTAACTTGTTACTCGATGAGTCATAAAATTTAAACATGTGAAGAGGAAAACATTTCAAACAATGGAAACAATGCAAGTTCAAATAGATGAGAAAGTATATGACATGTGGTAGCAATCATTGACATTACAGCAAAAAAAAAAAAATGCAAGAATTTCAGTGGTTAAACACAATTAAAGTTAATTCCTTGTTCCTATAGCACCCAGTAGATATGCTCCCAGTTCCCAGTTGAATGAGTCGTATTCTGCCCAGTTATTTAAGGATCTAACTCTTTTGTCTTGTGGCTCTGTTCTCCTTTGGGTCTTTGGAATTTTCTGTCTTTAGTTGGTGGTTGGGAAAGAGAAAGATTAAAGACTTAACTGCACATAGAAGACTATCACGGGCTAGGCCTAGAAGTGATTGACCTCACTTCTTCCCACATTCCTTGGCTAGAACTCAGTCCCAACACCATACCCTACCGCAAAAGAGGCCTCACTGGGTGTCTAGAAAGACAAGGAAGTAGGTTATGGTGAACACATAGCAGTCTCTGTCACACCACACTTGGGGCAAGGAAAGTAAACCTATTTGTTTGGAGCACAGGGCTAGAGAAATAATAGGTAAAATAAAAGATAGAGAAGAAGTATAAGACATAAGACTGCTCTCTAGGAGCTTAGGGAGGAACAATAAACACACATTAAAAGTTTTAAAATAGGGCCAGCAGGTGGCATGGAGGATATGGCACTAGATCTCACATCTCCAACCATGTGGTTCAAGTCTGGGACCCAGGACCTTAAAAATCACATTAGGCATGTGTGCATGCATGGCAAAAATCCCAAGAGGAGATGAAAGGAGAAGGGCTGTGGTGTGGCCATCCCCCCAAAAGGTGATTTCTCACTCCTCCCCCTTTTGTGATCACACAAGCCCTATAGCATAAACAGACAAACAAAAAGTTTTAAAACAAACAGAAGAATATGATTAACGTTCCTAAGAGTGATTCTTAAAACAGAGAAGGAAGTTCATGGTACTGGAGGATTACTCAGGGTAGCATGGTTGGGAAAGGCTCCACAGAAGATGTGGGAATAAAGTTGAACATCTAAGGATGGATACAGATAGGTAAACAGTGTATGTGTGGATATCTCCAGTGGGATAGGTATAGATAAACATGTAAAGAAGAAAGAGTATAAACTGATACAAGTGAGGACTGAGGGCAGAGAATGTGAGCAAAGCAGATAGAGAATTAGAAAACTAATAGAGCAAGAGAGTAGTCAAACAATATTTATCACTAAGTGTCTTTTGGCATCAGGAGCGGAGGAAACACTCATCTTTTATGGGACTATAATATATTGTAGGAGGTTTAGCATGCCTAAACCCCACCCATCAAATGACGGGGCTGCCCCCAAAGAATAGTGCCTATGAGAATTTCCCCCATACTTCCAACTGCCCTTTGTAAAGAGAAACAGTAATGTATCTATTCAGGAGACTTTCCAGAACATAAAGAAAGATGAGGTCAGGAAATCTTTGGGCTAGGATCCTAAATGTGAGCCTATGAAGGTAAGAGAGGAAACAGAGGAAACTGAAAGCTACTCTAGGTCTGACTGCTAGAGCTAAAAAGGGAGATAGGTTGCAACACTAAAATTGTTTGGGATCTCAACACCCCATTATCTCCTTTAGACAAATCTTCTAGACAAAAAAATAAGCAGAGAGATACAGGACCTAAATGATATTAAATCAAATGGGTTTGACAGACGTCTATAAGAACTTTCCACCCTAAGATGACAAAATACATATTTTTCTCACCCCAGCATGGAACGTTTTTAAATATTGACCATATGATAGGACAAAAATCAAGCCTTTACAGATTCAAAGGCATAGAAACTATATCCAGCATCTTCTCTGATCATGATGAAATTAAACTTGATGTTAATTTTAGGAAAAATCCTCAAAAATACACGAACATAGGGAAACTAAGCAACCTACTTCTGAATGTCTTCTTAACTACCGAAGAAATTAAGTCTGTAATCAAAAAATCTATGGAAACAAATGATAATGAGTACATGAGTTTCTATAATCTATGGGACACCACAAAAGAGGGAAATTCATAGCAATTATAATGTGCATAAGAAAAAGATGGAAAGGTGGCAAATAGACAACCTGACATTACGCCTCAGGGAATTGGATAAATGACAACGACAACAACAAAAAAAACTCCAAAAAATGAGGCGAAAAGAAATCATAAAGATTCAAGCAGAACTGGGACCAGCAGTTAGCGTAATGGCTATGTGGCTGGACTCCCATGTAGTCAACCATGGTTCGAGTCCCGGACCTGGTGACTTAAACTCACTCCAGGTGCATGTGTGTGCGTGTCCAAGATCCCGAGAGGAGAATGGAGGAGAAGGGATTGCGGCATGGCCATCCTCTCTGGGGAGTGATTTCTCACTTTCTGTCTCTCTGTCACTCTCCTCTGTCTTTCTGGTGAGTGCACACGCCCTATAGCAAAAACCTCTCAAAAAAAAAAAAAAAAAAAAAAGATTCAAGCAGAAATAAACAAAATAGAAAATAAATGAACTACACAATGAACTTAAATGAAAGCAAAAGCTGGTTCTTTGAAAAGATTAACAAAATCAACACACTATTAGCTGACTGATAAAGACAACAAAAGAAAGAAACCAGATATATCGAATACTTAAGAAGGCACCCAGGCAGTGCATGATCAACCTACCAGGTGAGTTCTGCCTTCCCGCTGTGCCAGCAAGCTGCTGGCAGAACCCCTTCCCCTCCCAAGACAGGCGGGAAGTGGGGGGTGGGGGGTGACAAGGGCTGGCTGCAGGACCCGGCTAGGGGCCACAGGCAGACCGCCCTGACCTGTCCTTGCATGACTTGGGCGGCACCAGTCTAGGCACAGAAATAATGGGTAGGGGCTGGTTATGAAGTAGGGTGCTGCAGGACAGCGGCCTTGGCCTTCACCCTCCCTTTCAACTCAGTTTTAGGGCCCAGCCTGGCCTCTGTCCCAGGAACTTCCCTCACTCCCCATCTGAAAATTTCCTAGTTCCTCTGTGCCTCCAAGATGCTTTATAGTGGCTCTTTGAAGTGTCCTGTGCCCCTATTCCTTGCACTTTCATTTTTAATGCAGGTGCCCAGGCTCCACTGCCAGACTGGAAGATGCATGAGGGCCAAGACTGGGGCTGACTTGTCACAGACTCGCGCTACTCACTGAGTGAATATGAGTTCTGGTGAACCGACAGTTGAGTAGTCAACAAGTATTTGTGAAGTAGCACTCAGTGGATGAGCGCTACAAATGGGTACTCATGAAGTGGAGGCAGTAGAGACACAGGGTTACAACTTCTAGTTGTTCTACTAGTTTTCCAAAATGTAGCATAAGTGTTATACTTTGCAAATTCTGATTCTGAATAGATTAAAGGAATTCTATCATGTTGTTAAAGAAGATAATGATCAAAAACAGCCCCTGGCAAATCCACCTTAGGTGGATTTGGATATAAAAGGGGACTTCAAAAAGTTTGTGGAGGGACCAGCAGTTAGCATAATGGCTATGTCGCTGGACTCCCACGTAGTCAACTGCAGTTCGTGTCCCGGACCCGGTGGCTTAAACTCACGCCGGGCGCGTGTGTGTGCGTGCACAAGATCCCGAGAGGAGAATGGAGGAGAAGGAATTGTGGCGTGGCCATCCCCCCTGGGGGGTGATTTCTCGCTTTCTGTCTCTCTGTCTCTGTCTGGCGAGCGCACGCGCCCTATAGCAAAAAAAAAAAAAAAACTCTAAAAAAAAAAAGTTTGTGGAAAAATGGAGTTAAAGTATGAGTCTATTTTGAAAAAAAAATTAACAAAACAGGCAACATTACAACAGACACAATAGAAATACAAAAAATAATGGGAACCAGCAGTTAGCGTAATGGCTATGTCGCTGGACTCCCACGTAGTCGACCGTGGTTCGCGTCCCGGACCCGGTGGCTTAGAACTCACACCGGGCGCATGTGCGTGCGTGCCCAAGATCCCAAGAGGAGAATGGAGGAGAAGGGATTGCGGCGTGACCATCCCCCCTGGGGGGGTGATTTCTCGCTTTCTGTCTCTCTGTCTCTCTCTGTCTGTCTGGCGAGCACACGCGCCCTATAGCGAAAACTTCTCCAAAAAAAAAAAAAAAATTAGAACTACTCTATGAGCTACTCTATCTCTATACCAACAAAGAAGATAAAATGGAGAAGATGGACAAATTCCTGGATGTATATAATCTCCCAAAACTGAATCAGGAGGACATAGAAAACAGGAGTAGACCCATAACAAGCCATGAGATTGAATCAGTAATAAATAACCTCCCAACAAAAAAAATCCCAAATCCTGATGCCTTCACTTCTGAATTCTAAAAAACTTAACTCCATTCTATTCAAATTATTTCTAAAGATCCAAAAGGAAGGAAACCTTCCAAATTCATTTTATGAAGCCTCCATCATCCTCTTTCCCAAAACAGATAAAGGCATGACAAAAAAGGAAAACTACAGACGAATATCTCTGATACATATAGATGCAAAAATTCTCAACAAGATACTTGCATATTGTATCCAACAACATATAAAAAAGATTATTCATCACGACTAGGTAGGCTTTATTCCAGGGATGCAAGGGTGGTTCAACAAACACAAGACCATAAATATAATACACCGTATTAGCAGAAAGAAAGATAAAAGCCATATGATCATTTAAATTGATGCAGAGAAAGCATTTGATAAAATACATCATCTCTTCATGATTAAGACTTTCAACAAGATTGATATAGAAGGGTCATTTCTCAACACAATAAGAGCCATATATGAAAAACCTATAGCTAACATTATACTGAATGTGGAAAAGCTTTTCCAATAAAAACTGATACTAGACGAGGCTGCCCACTTTCTCCACTGCTTTTCAACATAGTGCTAGAAGTCTTAGCCAATGTAATAAGAAAAGAAAAATAATATAAAAGGCATTCAAATAGGCAAAGAAGAGTTGAAAATGTATTTATTTACAGATAACATGATGGTATATTTAGACGACCCAAAGGTTTCTGTGAGAAAACTTCTCAAAGAAATAAATGAATACAATAAAATGTCAAGATACAAAATAAACATCCAAGGAATCAGAAGTTAGCGTAATGGCTATGTCGCTGGACTCCCATGTAGATGACCATGGTTCGAGTCCCGGACCTGGTGGCTTAAACTCACGCCGGGTGCTTGTGCATGCATGTCCAAGATCCTGAGAGGAGAAGAGGAGAAGGAATTGTGGCGTGGCCATCCCCCCAGAAAGTGACTTCTCGCTTTCTGTCTCTCTGTCTCTCTCTGTCTTTCTGGTGAGCGCACAGGCCCTATAGCAAAAACTTCTCCAAAAAATAAATAAATAAACATCCAAAAATCTATAGAATTTCTATATATAAACAACAAGTTGAATGAGGTAGATCGGAAGAAAGGAATCCCCTTTACTATAGCCACAAAAATGTTAAGATGCCTTTATAAAAGTCAAAGACCTTTACAAAGAAAACTATGAAAATCTTAAAAAAAGATATTGAAAATGACAAAATAAGTGGAAGGACATCCCATGTTACTGAATAAGAAGAAATAATATCAAGATGGCAATTCTACCCAAATAAATCTACATATTTAATGCAATTCCAACCAAAATACCACAGACATTCTTCATGGATCTGGAAAAGACAAATAGATTTTGTTTCTAATCATAAAAGACCTTGTATTGCCAAAGCAATCCTGTGCAAGAAGATCGGAGTGTGCAGCATCTCACTCTCTTACCCCAAAATATACATAAAGTTGTGATAATCAAAACAGCATGGTATTGGAAAAAAAACAAAAACAAAAACAAACAAGTCGACCAATGGAATAGAATAGAGACCCCAGAAATTATCCCCAAGACTTATAGCCAACTATTTTTTTAACAGTGATAAAATATACTTTTATTTACTTTGTTGAATCAGAGGGTTGTAAAAAAAAATATTGCTAAAGTAGGTAACAGGCAAACAGAAAGGTGCTTTAGAAGTCCAGTTACCTTGGAGTTTATTTAAACTAAGAGAAAAAGGTCATGCTTTCATGCATCACATACTTGGTTCTTTAAATAACACTTATGACAAACAGCAGAAAGAATTAAGGAATGCTGCACTTAAGATCCATACAAAACACCAGTATTTTGAATCCTACATAATTAAAGAAATATCTCAAACACCTTTTGAAATACTGTAGTAGCCAATACATAGAGGCATGCCTTTGATGGGCACAGGAATGCAGTTTAGAAAAGAAAAAGAAAACCACACTGTAACTACTCAATTTCTTTAAAATCACAGAGCAAGAGAAGCAACATTGAACTTCCATACTGATTTTACATGACTTCTATACAGTACCTTAACTTAAATCCAAGAGCAAAAGGTGAAATTCTCCCCTATTTTTGGTAAACAACTACATGGTAAACATACATGACTTCCCCTGGATTTTACCTGGGAGTGGCCTTTTTCATTTTTTATTTAAAACAGGGTAGGTTTGGCACTTTTATACTAATGTCACCAATGTTAATATTTCTTGGGATCTCAGGAAGATTCGTATTCTTTACAGCTGATACAGCACGGGCTGGAGCGCCTGCTAAGCCAGCCTCAGATTTCTCCAGTTTATTTTGTGCTCAATTTGCGTAACAATCTCATTCATGTTGCTCTCTAGTACCATTCCCCCCATCACCATTTCTGCAAGAAAACTGTGAACCTTGTCTACATGGAAAATTAAATCCAGTTCACATTTTCAAAACACTTGGTTAATGTTTCCACGAATAATTGAATGAGATCTAAAACGCCACATTCACTTTCTGAAGAATCCACACAGAAAACAAAATATAGCATTGGGTAATGTCTATAAATTAGTTTGTTGTCAGATCCTCCAATTAATAATTCTCCTTCTAGGAAATTACAAACATTTTCATCTGTCTTAGATACCAATGGAAAGTCTCCCTGATGATTCGCTGTTCTGTATCTTTACTGTAGGGCTGGAAAAACTTGGAGAGCCGCAGCTTGCCATGGTTGTTGAAGATGAGGATAGCCTTGATCATGGCTGTGCTGGGCCCACCAGTGGGCCAAGCGGGCCCGGGCGGGGTGGGGGCGTGGAGCCTTGCCACTGGATCTGGCCGCCAATCCTTCCCCTCCCGCCCCATCCCGCCCCCTCCCGCATGTGCGCGTTTGCCCAAGCCAACTATTTTTTTTTTTTTTTTTTTTTTGGAGAGGTTTTTTTTCTTTTATTTATTTTTATTTATTTATTTTTATTTTTATTATCATCATAATCTTCTTTATATTACATTGGATTACATGTAACTTCACAGTGTACTGCATTGCTTTCTCAAAAGGAAATGCCATGGGGCCAGCAGTTCTGGACACCAGGCGGACTGAGGCTGCAGGCCCAATCCCTCCGAACCTCCGGGCATCCCCACCATTCCTCTTCCTTGGACCCCAGGTTGGTTGTCTGGGATTTTAAGACGAACTACCCCCCCATCCCACCCGCAAACCGGACCGAGCCGGCCAGCAGTTCTGAACACCAGGCGGACTGAGGCAGCAAGCCCTACTAACCTGGTCCTGTCACTCAGCCTCTGGCCCTTTCCCACTAGCCTTTGGACTTTCTGAATATTGGTTATTTGAATAGTGCGCGGCGATTTCCTTTTCTCGTTATTCTTTGCTTTTGAGGTTGGAGACTCACCACTCCTTAGAAACAGGGAGGATCTTGGGCTATCCAGGACTAGTTGCAACAGTTAATAGTAATTGTGAGCAACAGATAGGCCAACCATAAGAGAAATCATCAAATTTCTATTCCTGTACAACTTTAAACACTCAGAGATACCTTAAATAAGTTAGGAAGCAACATATAGAGTACCTGATGACCAGAAACAATCGCAGAGGCTCAAGAAATATGAGCAACCAACAAAAGGCCTCTCCCTCAAGGGAAATCATCAAGCCTACATCACCCACAGTCAATACAATGGATGTCGTGGACATGTCTGATAAGGAATTCAGAATATTTCTAGTGACCAAACTAACTAAGATGGAAGATAAAAGAGACAAGGAGCTTCAGGAGATGAGGAAGTCCTTTAATGACTTGAAAGAAGAAATGGATACCTTAAACAAGAACCAGATGGAACTTCTAGGATTGAAGAATGTGATACAGGAAATCAAAACCTCCATTGAAAGTATTAAAAGTAGGTTAGACCAGGCAGAAGATCGAATCTCTAATGTAGAAGACAAAACATCTGACCTAGAAAAAAGTATCAAGAAGATTGAGAAAACAGCCATGAAAAATGAGGACAATATACGAGGAATACTCGATGCCATCAAGCGCCCCAACATCCGGATAATTGGTATTTCAGAAGAGGAAGAAAATAATAAGGGCCTAGATAATTTATTCCACGAAATCCTGGAAGAAAACTTTCCAAACCTAGAAAGGCATTCAAATATCCAGACCCAAGAAATACATAGGACCCCAGGTAGAATCAACCCAAGAAGATCCTCTCCAAGGCACATCATAGCCAGACTGGCGAAAACAACAGACAAAAACAAGATACTAAAGTTGGCAAGAGGGAAATGTCAAGTTACTTACAAAGGTCACCCTATCAGGCTTACATCGGATCTCTTGGCGGAAACAATGCAGGCAAGGAAAGAATGGGGAAGCATAGTCAAAGTGTTGAATGAAAAACAATTTCAACCAAGAATACTTTATCCGGCAAAATTATCTTTCATATGGGAAAAAAAGATAAAAACATTCTCAGATAAACAAAATTTGAAGGAATTTACCAACTCCAGACCAGCTCTTCAAGAGGTTCTGAAGGGAGTACTATACCAGGAAAACTAAAGAATCAGACAGACAGTTATACGAGAACAAAAAGCAACCAAGAAAATGGCTCACTTAATGATAGGATCAGGTATGGAAATATTGATAATTACATTGAATGTCAATGGATTAAATTCTCCAGTTAAGAGACATAGACTGGCTGAATGGATAAGAAAACAGAAACCCTCTATCTGTTGCCTACAAGAAACTCACCTTATGGATAAAGATAGACATAAACTAAAAGTAAAGGGCTGGAAAAAGATATTCCATGCAAATGGAAATCAAAAAAAGGCTGGAGCAGCGATATTGACCTCAGACAAAATAGACTTCAAGACAAAGACTGTAAGAAGAGACAAAGAAGGGCATTATATAATAGTAAATGGAGTAATCCAACAAGAAGATATAACTCTTACAAATATCTATGCACCCAACTCAGGTGCACCTAAATATGTGAAGGAAAGACTGCTAGAGCTAAAAGGAGACATAGGGAGAAATACTATAATTGTTGGAGATCGCAACAGCCCATTATCTCCTTTAGACAGATCTTCTAAACAGAAAATAAATAGAGAGATACAGGATTTAAATGATACTATAAGTCGAATGGGCTTGACAGATATCTATAGAACTTTCCACCCTACATCCACAACATATACATTTTTCTCACCCCGGCATGGAACCTTTTCAAAGATTGATCATATGTTAGGACACAAATCAAGCCTTTACAGATTCAAAGGCATAGAAACTGTATCCAGCATCTTCTCTGACCATGATGGAATTAAACTCAAGATTAATTTCAAGAAACAACCCCGAAAATACATGAACACATGGAAACTGAACAACCTACTTCTGAATGACTTCTTCACTACTGAAGAAATTAAGGCTGAAATAAAGCAATTTATGGAAACAAATGATAATGAGTACACAAGTGTCCAGAATCTATGGGATACAGCTAAAGCAGTCATAAGAGGGAAATTCATAGCAATTAGTGCACATAAGAAAAGGATGGAAAGATGGCAAATAGATAACGTATCATCATGCCTCAGAGAATTGGAAAAACAACAACAAACAAACCCCCAAAATGCCAGGTGAAAAGAAATAATAATGGTTCGAGCAGAAATAAATGAAATAGAAAATAAATGAACTATACAGAAAATAAATGAAAGCAAAAGCTGGTTCTTTGAAAAGATTAATAAGATCGACACACCATTGACTAGACTGATCAAGAAGAAGAAAGAAGAAACCAGATTAATCAAATATGTGATGAAACAGGCAATAGTACTACAGGCATAGCAGAAATACAGAATATCATTAGAGGATACTATGAGCGACTATATGCCAACAAATAAGATAACTTGGAGGAGATGGACAAATTCCTGGATGCATATAATATACCAAGATTGAATCAGGAGGACATAGAGGACCTGAACAGACCCATAACAAGCCAGGAGATTGAATCAGTAATAAATAACCTCTCAACAAAGAAAAGCCCAGGTCCAGATGGCTTCACTTCTGAATTCTACAAAACTTTTAAGGAAGAGTTAACCCCTATCGTACTAAAATTATTTCTAAAGATTCAAAAGGAAGGAAACCTTCCAAATTCATTTTATGAAGCCTCCATCATCCTCATCCGAAATGCAGATAAGGACATGACAAAAAAAAGGAAAACTACAGACCAATATTATTGATGAATACAGATGCAAAAATTCTCAACAAGATACTCGCAAATCGTATCCAACAACATATAACAAAGATCATTCATCATATAAAGCCAGGTAGGCTTTATACCAGGGATGCAAGGGTGGTTCAATATACGGAAGACCATAAATGTAATACACCACAATAACAGAAAGAAAGATAAAAACCATATGATCATCTCAATTGATGCAGAGAAAGCATTTGACAAAATATAACATCCTTTTATGATTAAGACTCTCAGTAAGATTGGTATAGAAGGGTCATTTCTGAACACAATAAAAGCAATCTATGAAAAACCTACAGCTAATATTATACTGAATGGAGAAAAGCTGAAAGCTTTTCCTCTGAAAACAGGTACTAGGCAAGGCTGCCCACTTTCTCCACTGCTCTTTAATATAGTACTGGAAGTCTTAGCTATTGCAATCAGAGAAGAGAACAATATTAAAGGCATTCAAATAGGTAAAGAAGAGTTGAAAATATCTCTATTTGCAGATGACATGATGGTATACTTAGAAGACCCAAAGGTATCCATGAAAAAACTTCTTGAAGTAATAAGTGAATACAGTAAGGTGGCAGGATACAAAATCAATATCCAAAAATCTATAGCATTTCTATTTATGAACAACAAGTTGAACGAAGCCGAGCTGAAGAAAGGAATCCCTTTCACCATAGCCACAAGATGTATAAGATAAATAGGGATAAACCTAACTAACAAAGTTAAAGACCTTTATAAAGAAAACTATGAAAATCTTAAAAAAGATATTGAAAGTGACATTAAAAAGTGGAAGGACATCCCATATTCCTGGATTGGAAGAATTAACATAATCAAAATGGCAATTCTACCCAAATTAATCTACATGTTTAATGCAATTCCAATCAAAATACCGGAAAAATTCTTCACAGATCTAGAAAAGACAATCTTAGAATTTGTCTGGAATCATAAAAGACATTGTATTGCAAAAGCAATCCTGCACAAGAAGAATGGAGTAGGAGGCATATCACTCCCTGATCCCAAGATATACTATAAAGCTGTGGTCATCAAACCAGCATGGTATTGGCATAAAAACAGACATGTAGACCAATGGAATAGAATAGAGACCCCAGAAATAACCCCCATAGCTTACAGTCAACTGATCTTTGACAAAGGATATTAGTCAATCCATTGGGAAAAGGAAAACCTCTTTAGTAAATGGTGCTGGAAAAACTGGGTATCCACCTGCAGAAAGATAAAACTGAACCCCTATCTCTCACCATTAACAACAATCAACTCAAAAAGGATCAAAGATCTGAACCTAAGACCTCAAACAATAAAACTTCTGGTGGAAAATGCTGGGGAAACTCTGGGAGACATTGGAGTAGGCAAAGACTTCTTAAATAAGACCCCCAAAGCACAGGCAATAATCCCTAAAATAGACAAGTGGGACTATATTAGACTAAGAAGTTTCTGCACAGCAAAGGACACAGTATCAAGTGTGAATCAACAACCCTCAGAATGGGAAAATATTTTTGTTAAATATGCCTCAGACAAGGGACTGATAACCAGAATACACAGGGAACTCAAGTGCCTTATGCGAAAAAAAATGATTAACCCAATTAAAAGATGGGAAAATGTGCTGAACAAAAATCTCTTTAAGGAAGATATACGAACAGCCAAAAAGCATATGAGGAAATGCTCAACATCCCTCATCATAAGGGAGATGCAGATAAAAACCACAATGAGATACCACCTAACCCCTGTCAGAATGGCAAAGATGAAGAATATAAAAAGTGATAAGTGTTGGCGGGGATGTGGTGAAAAGGGAACCATCCTACACTGTTGGTGGGAATGTAAACTAGTTCAACCACTGCGGAGAACAATATGGAGGTTCCTCAAAGATCTACAAATAGAACTACCATTTGACCCAGCAATCCTGCTTCTGGGTATTTACCCAAATGACAGGAGAACACTCAGTCAGAAAAGTGCTTGCACATCAATGTTTATTGCAGCATTATTCACAATTGCCAAGACATGAAACCAACCTAAATGTCCACAAACTGATGAATGGATTGGAAAAGTGTGGTATATATACTCTATGGAATACTACTCAGCCATAAAAAAATAACAAGACCCTGGAATTTGATAGAAAGTGGTCAGATATGGAGGATATATTGCTGAGTGAAGTAAGCCAGGCTATGAAAGAAAGATATTGTACGTATCCACTCAATATATACTGACTACCCGCACTCTATGGTAGAGAGCAAAAAACTGGAGGACATAAAAGCAGTGAAAGTACTTAACAAGAATAGGACAGTGTGGAATGGGGGGAGGGTGAGGAGAAGAGGATAGAGAAAGATAGCAAGAGAACAATAGAGAGGCAAGATGTTATTGAGAAACAGATATGGCTTATTACCTCTTGATGACATGTATAGTATTCTCAACTGGATAGGTCTGAGAAGTATTTCATGATGGGCAAAGTCTTTTTACAAGCAAAATGAGAAATAGTGATTGACTGTTTTAAAAAATAATTAGAATAATAATAATAATGATTGGGAAAAACATAGAAAAGATATTGAATGATGAAGTGGGGAGATTAATGTCTCTGTATTGACTGACATGCATGGCATTCCCTTTTGAAAAAGCAATGTAATACACTGTAAAATTATATTTAATCCAATGTAATATAAAGAAGATTATGATGATAATAAAAATAAAAATTAAAAAAAAAAAAGAAGATGGTGCCTGGGACCAGCAGATGGCATGGTGGTTAAAGCACTGGACTTCCACATGGCTGTCTGCAGTTTGAGTCCTGGACCGGGTGACTTGCTTTCTCACTTTCCCTTCTCTATCTCTCACTGGTGAATGTATGTGCCCTGTAGCAAATTTAAAAATAATAATAATATTGACAAATAAAACTAAATAAATAATTCTTAAAATAAAAAAAATAAATAAAAAATAAAGGGAATGCCATACATGTCAGTCAATACAGAGATATTAATCTCCCCGCTTCAACATTCAATATCTTTTCTATGATTTTCCCATTATTATTATTATTATTATTCTAATTATTTTTTAAAACAGTCAATCACTATTTCTCATTTTGGTTGTAAAAAGACTTTACCCATCATGAAATACTTCTCAGACCAATCCAGTTGAGAATACTATACATGTCATCATCAAGAGGTAATAAGTCATATCTGTTTCTCTCTAACATTCTGCCTCTCTATTGTTCTCTTGCTATCTTTCTCTATCCTTTTCTCTTCACCTCCCCCATTCCACACTGTCCTATTCTCGTTAAGTACCTTCACTGCTTTAATGTCCTTGGAGAGGTTTATGCTATAGGGCGTGTGCGCTCGCCAGACAGAGAGAGACAGAGAGACAGAAAGCGAGAAATCATCCCCCAGGGGGGATGGCCACGCCACAATCCCTTCTCCTCCATTCTCCTCTCGGAATCTTGGGTACGCACGCACACGCGCCAGGCGTGATTTTTAAGCCACCGGGTCCGGGACGTGAACCGCTGTCGACTACATGGGAGTCCAGCGACTAGCCATTACGTTAACTGCTGGTCCCAACCCAGCCAACTATTTCTGACAAAGGATACCAATCAATCCAGTGGAAAAAGAAAAACCTCTTTAGCAAATGGTGGTGGAAAAACTGGGTATCCACTGGCAGAAAGATGAAACTGAATCCCCATCTTTCACCATTAAGAAAAATCAATTCAAAATAGATCAAAGATCTGAACCTAAGACCTCAAACTATAAAACTACTGGTGGAAAACACTGGGAAAACTCTGGGAGACACTGGGGTAGGCTAAGACTTCTTAAATAAGACTCCTAATGCATGGGCAATAATCCCTAAAACAGACAATTGGGATTTAATCAGATTAAGATTCTCTGTTCTGCACAGCAAAGAACGCAATAATTAGTGTGAACAGACAACCCTCAGAATGGGAGACTAAACTATGCTGCAGATAAGGGACTGATAACCACAATACACAGGGAACTCAAGCTGCTTACCCGGAAAAAAAAAAAAAAAAAAAAAAAAAAAAAAAAAAAAAGATTTACCCAATTAAAAGATGGAAACATGAGCTGAACAAAAATCTCTCTAAGGAAGACATATGAACAGTCAAAAAGCATATGAGGAAATGCTCAACATCCCTCATCATAAGGGAGCTGTAGAATGAAACAACAATAAGATATCACCTAACCCCTGTCAGAATGACAAAGATTAAAAACACAAAAAGTGGTAATTATTGGTGGGGTTGTGGTGAAAGGGGAATTCTCCTACACTGCTGGTAGGAATGTAAATTGCTCCAGCCACTGTAGAAAACAATATGGAAGTTTCTCAAAGACCTACAAATAGAACTACCACATGATCCAGCAATCCTACTCCTTGGTATCTACCCAAAGGTCAGAAGAATTCTTAATTGTAAAAGTGCTTGTACATAGATGTTTATTGCGGCACTATTCACAATTGCTAAGACATGGAACCAACTCAAATGTCCACACACAGATGAATGGATTGAAAAAGTGTGGCACATATACTCTATGGAATACTATTCATCCATAAAAAACAAGACCCTGTCATTTGATAGAGGTGGCTGAATATGGAAGATCTGTTGCTGAGTGAAGCAAGCCAGACTATGAAAGAAAGATATTGTATGTATCCACTTAATACATACCAACTACTGCACTCTATGGTAAATATTGAAATATTGGAGGGCATAAAAGCAGTGAAAATAGTTATGGGCACTGAAGACAGTGTGGAAGGGGAGGTACAGAGAAGGGAAGCAAGAGAAAAAAAATAGAGACATTTGTGGGACACAGAAATGGTTTATTACCTGTTGATGATAACATGTATACTATTCTCATCTAGACTGGTCTGAGAAGTATTTCATGTTAGTTAAATTCTCTATACAAAGCAAATGATGTGTAACAATTGAATGCTTAAACAATTGAATGTTTAAAAATTAAAAATAATAATCTGAAAAAAAAGAAAATCTATTCACTGATGATGATGATGCAAAAAAAATGAAGCAGCAGCAGCTACTCTAGGCCTGAAACTAGGTACTATGCCAAAAATAGTTCTCAAATCTGTTACTTCTAGGCTTGATGTCCAAGATGGTTGCACCACTGATTTGAAACTGTTACACACCCACTTGACACATAACTCATAAAAGACTTATACCCAAATCAAGTCGATTAATCCAAATGTCACATATGGGCATTCAAATATTAAACAATAAATTCCTGAAAATTCAGGACATTCCTAAATTAAGGCCACTAAATCAGTCTCTTACCTCCTGAGGCTAAAATACTGTGTAGATAGAAGTAACTTCTTGTAATGAAAGAAATCAATCTGGCAAGAAATCAGAGAAGTGGAAGTAATTTGAAAGTATCTCTATTTTCTGTCCACTCGGCCTCATTTTTTGGGTGAGTTTAGTGTTTCAGAGAGCCACTACAGTTCCTACAGGCATGCTAAGCCCTTCTGGACAGGTATGTCCTGCCTTGATTCTAAAACCATTAGAAACAGTTCTCTATGAAATGATAGGATTGCTGATTTGCCAAGCTACACTTTTGTCTCCATATTCTTTGCCCCTTGAACAGCCCTTGAGAGTAAGAGATTTTAGCTGAAGAATCTGCTGAAAAAAATGGAGCTAACCCATTGGCTGAATCACCTGCTACCCCACAATCATGGAACCAAGTGAGACAATCGGGGAGGTAAGTCAGATACACCTGCAGACCTGATGGGAAAGGAAATTCAGAAATGCCTCAGCTGCAAGAAGAATATCTCAAAATGGATGTTTGAAAATAACTATAATGAGACTCAGATACAGAGCACTTAAAAGGTTTTTAAGGTACCAGCTCACAAAATATATATATATATATAGGGGATTGTTTCTCATAAAGGGAAGCAGGCAATAATTTTCTCAAACTGCCTGCCTTATTTCAAAATGCACTGGTAGTTTTTCATGAAATTCTCAGGATTAAAATGTTATGTAGATGATCAAGATTCTTTCCTCTTTTGAAAATGTAGACACTGCCAAGAGGGCTCTAATACAATTATTGGGACAACAAAGTCAATTACCTCAATCAGATTATTTTCTTCCTTCTTAGGGACATACCCTCTAGTGATGGAATGGGGTTATTGATTAAGAGAAGAGATGGGTAACTTTGACACATGTGAAATTTGGAGGTATAGGGCAGGGATCCCTGACTCCCAGGCCACAGACTGATACTGATCTGTTAGGACTTGGTCGTGTAGCAGGAGGTAAGTGGCAGGTGAGTGAGCCAAGTTTTATCTGTATTTACAGTCACTCCCCATAACTTACATTACCACCTCAGCCCTGCCTCCTATCAGATCAGTGGTGGCATTAGATTCTCATAGGAGTGTGAACCCTATTGTGAACCGAGCAAGTGAAGAATCTAGGTTGTGTGCTATTTATGAGAGTCTAGTGCCTGATGATCTAAGGTGGAGCTGAGGTGGTGATGATAGCACTGGGGAGCAGCTGAAAGAACTGCATTATGGTGAGTTGTGTAACTATTTCATTATATATTACAATGTAATAGTAATAAAGTACATAATAAATGTGATGTGCTTGAATTACCCCAAAACCATTCCCCTAACCCCAGTCCATGGAAAAATTGTCTTTCATGAACCTAGTCCTAGTTGCCAAAAAGGTTGGGGAGCAGAAGCAGTTTGATCCTTAGGGAACATGAAGAGTAGAAGTTATCAGAGATATGGCACTAGGAAGGAGTTTCAAAAGAAAGAGAGCAAAGAAGTCTTTAAGTACAGAAAGATTTTGTTGATCCCATGTCTAGTGATTTACCGGTTTTCACTCACTAGAAGTAAATGTTATTATATGAAGCCTTTTTAATGAGTTAGTATGGAAACATTTGATAAACTTCTAGTGGTTGACTTGACAGTTCCACCTACATGAACCTTCTATGATATTTCAACAACCTGCTAAGTGCTTATTTTGGGTCTAATAACCTGTGTAATTTCTGGTCTTGTAAGAAGAGTTCCTTTATAGATCCCTTTGGAATCAATCAGTTTTTAGTATCAACAAGTAGTTATTAAATAGTTAGAAACTGAGGGCCAGCAGGTGGCATGGAGTTAAGTGTTGGATTCCCACCACAGTTCAAGTCCTGGACCCAGTAGCTTGAAAATCATGCCAGGCATGTGTATATGTGTGCCCAAAATCCTAAGAGGAGAAGGAATTGCACTGTGGCCATCCTCCCTGAGGAATGATTCCTCACTTTCACTCTCTCTTTTTCCAGTGAGCACATGCCCCCTATGGCAGAAACCTGAAGAAAAAAAAAAATTAGAAAGTACACACAAACATTCAATAGCAGCCTTACTGGAATATTCAAACATGCTTATTCCACTTCTTGCATTTCATCTAATACTCAAAAGATATTTTCATCTTGGGGCCTTTACTATTTACCTTGAAGATCTTTCCAGAGAGAAACACAACTTACTCCTTCATTTCCTCTTCCATCAAATTTTGCTTGAATATTACCATTTCAGCAAGGCCAACCCTGAAATCCCTTTTTCAAATTGCAATCTAACAGTATTCTCATCCTCCTAGCCCTCCTCTATTTTTTCACAGCACTTACTATCTGCAACATACTATATAATTTACTTTTTAAATTACATATGTCTTTTCTTCCCCTGCCAAGAATGAAAGCTCTGTGAGCATGTGTTTTTGTTTCCATTTTACTGCCATATTCTATAACCTAGAACAGTACCTGATACTAAGCAAATTTGAACAAATGAATGAATTATAGTTATTTTTCTTTCTACCTCTGAAAAAGAGTCTAAAAATCACCTTCTTGTAGTGTTCCCAGTCTCTGAGATCTTTGGTAATAGATTCTAGAGTAAGATTATAACCAACATAGGCAATAAATAGCTAATTCATTTATTGAGAACTCTTTCAAAACAATCAAAGATAGCATATTAAGGAAAGGACAGTGACTGAGGTGAGGAAGGGTGAAAGAAATGAAGAGACAGAACCATTGAGGAGTACGTAGCATGCAATGAAAACAACATGTGATTAGCATTCCAGGAAGTCACAAATGAGCTGTCCTCTCCCATTTTCCTGCCCTTCATGCCACTAGGGCAAGCACAGTGAGAGAGGAAGCCCCAGCTGGGCTGAGAGCCCTTACTAGCTAGCCCCCTTTGCCACCTCCACTGTGGAGACAGTGTCTATGCTCTTGTAGCTATGCTTTAATTGAACTGGGCAAGATCAGGGGAATTGATTGCCCATTTAGCAAAATGCCCACAAGGATTTCTTGGGAGAATTAAATGCACTGTAGACTGCATATTGACAGAGACAAAACGTTTCTTTGAAGTGAATGCTAGGATGCTTAGAAGTTATTTTTATTAGGTCTTGTATTCAAGACCTTGAGTTTCCATGTATATGTTTTCCTAATGGAAACAAAACTTCACAATATGTCAAAAGAGACTGGATATACAAACATTAGTTTTATATTCAATTTAATACAACAAGTGTATAAAACAAGGTCAACCTTTATTTTCCTGGGTATTTTTTAAACTCCCTGAGGTCTCATTAACATCCAACAAAACAT
This sequence comes from Tupaia tana, assembly GCA_026018925.1. NCBI lineage: Eukaryota > Metazoa > Chordata > Mammalia > Scandentia > Tupaiidae > Tupaia > Tupaia tana. The sequence continues at coordinate 116,650,539 of JAKSZU010000007.1, forward strand.
AAATTGAGAAATCTACAATTGTTTTACTTCTATGATCTTCTGGCAACCCTCTTCTCCCAAATTTTATTTGAGGTTCTATAGAGCTTTGTTTTCACTTTGCATCATAGAAAATTCTAAAGCCTCAGGCTACAGATGAGCATTAACAAGTGTGCATAATCTGTGGGCCACCTGTAGCACCATTTGACACCATAATAATGCTCAAAGTATATAGTTCTTCACTTTACTCTAGAAGCTCTGTATATGCCAAGAAATGAACTTTGGGGACTCACATCCTAAACTAGTCATCATACAATTGACTTTAATTTGGGGATGGTCTCATGTCTAATTAGATCTATTAATCTATGTCATAGAATATTAGGAGCATCAGAGATAAAGCATATGAAGTACCTAACATGGTTTTGGTACATATTCAAGAGCTAGGTTTCAATAAGAAGTGATTCTATTCCACCTGTCCCTATTTTCCCTTCCAATCTTCTGTGAATTTTTCTCCCTTATTCAAGGGTGCCAATGCCTACCTTTTTTCAATCCCAGGTTGATCTCACTCAAAAAATGCTGAGTCTAGGGAACCAGCAGTTAGCGTAATGGTTATATCACTGGACTCCCACGTAGTCGACCGCGGTTCGTGTCCCGGACCCAGTGGCTTAAAACTCACGCCGGGCGCGTGTGCATGTGTGCCCAAGATCCTGAGAGGAGAATGGAGGAGAAGGGATTGCGGCGTGACCATCCCCCCTGGGGGGTGATTTCTCACTTTCTGTCTCTATGTCTCTGTCTGTCTGTCTGGTGAGCGCACGCGCCCTATAGTGAAAACCTCTCCAAAAAAAAAAATGCTGAGTGTAGAACAATTCTATAAAAATGTTCTCATCAGACAAGGAATTGAAACCATAGCTTAAAAGATTGTCTCATCCAGGTAGAAACAATCTGTTTTGCTTCCACTTTGAGAGGAATAATGCTTTATTAATGCTTGTGACTTTATCAATAAAGACCTTGATATAGGGCCAGCCCATAAAATAGTGGTTACAGCAGCTACTGTAACCATGGCTGACTGCACAGTTCAAGACCCAGACCCATAGACTGAAAACACACCGGGTCTGTGTGAGTGCATGGACAAAATTCTGAGAGGAAAGTTAAGAAAGAGGATTCCAGCATGGCCATCCCCTCTGAGGAATGCTTTCTCACTTTCTGTCTTTCTCTGGAGAACATGTGTGCCTTCTGACAAAAAATTAAAAAGGAAAAAAAAAGACCTCAAAATATCAAGCTGTTGATCTGCACTTGGCTAAAATTTCTCCCTTATAAACACGGAAATAAAATGCCTAACATCAGTTTTTCTTAACTAGAAATATTGAAGAAACCCTCAGAGACATCGGCAGGAAGTCTTCATAATAATTAGAGTGAATACCATTTGTTTAGTACTATACACCAGAAAACATTTTGCCATGCAATTCTTAGTTTTTAAAAATTGAGGTACATGGTAAAGTCAAGGAGACTTTGTAATAAGATTATAATAGAAGGAAATAATAAATAAATAATAAATGAGAATAAAAAATTTAAAAATAGGGGGAAAAAAAACAAACAAACCAGAGTTAGAGTTATAAAGGACTAGCAAAACTCTAGGTATAGTCATCAAGTAAACAAGGAAAGATATCACAAACTGCCAGTATCAAGAATGACAAAGGCATTCTTACTAAAGAGTGCATACACATTTAAAAGGATAATAGGGTGATATTATAAGCAACTTTTTGCTAACAAATCTTTTGAAAAATATGTTTTACTAAATAATACAAAATAAAACAGAAAATTGAAAGACTCATACATTTCCTGCTAAAGAAATTGAATTGATTATCAAAAATGTTTTCATACAGAAAGCTCCAGGCTAGGTGATATTATTAGTCCATTCTAAATATACAAGATGGAAATAAAACCAAATGTAGGCAACCTCTTTGAGAAAAAAAAGAGACAATTTTCTTTTCTGGCCTCAGAAAATGGATTCCTTTTTTCTCTATAAACACTACAGAGAGAGAATCTGAAAAAGACATTATAGAGAAAGAAGAAGAAAGTGACTAACCAATATCTCTCATAAACAAAATGTACTAATAGATACACTTAACAAAAAATGTAAATTAAAATGAATTAAGTAATAGATAAATAGGATATGCTATAGTGGCATGCATTCTAGGAATGCAATGTAAGTATAACAAAATCGATGTCAACACATTAATGATTAAGAATAATTCATTTCAATAGATGCAGAGAAAACATTCGACAAAATTCTTTATTGCTTTTTTTGCTTTTTTTTGTATATATGCACCTTCTGGTTTTTGTTTCTTTGTTTCTTCCCCGCCCCCTGGTTTTATTAAGGTATAACTGACAAATGAAAACGTCTATGTTTATGGTATAACAATGTGATGTTTTGATAAATGCATATGTTGTGAAGTGATTAAATCAAGCTAGTTAACACACCCATCTCCTAACATACTTTTCATTCTTTTCTGAACATTTAAAATTTATTCTCTTAACAATTTTCAAGTCCACAAAACATTATTATTAATATAATCACCATGCTGTACAGACCTCTAGAACCTTTTTTTTTTAAGAATTATTTAACTTTGGGAACCAGCAATTAGCGTAATGGCTATGTCGCTGGACTCCCACGTAGTCGACTGCGGTTCGTGTCCCGGACCCAGTGGCTTAAAACTCACGCCGGGCGCGTGTACGTGCGTGCCCAAGATCCTGAGAGGAGAATGGAGGAGAAGGGATTGCAGCGTGACCATCCCCCCTGGGGGGTGATTTCTCGCTTTCTGTCTCTATGTCTCTCTCTGTCTGGCGAGCGCACACGCCCTATAGCGGAAACCTCTCAAAAAAAAAAAGAATTATTTAACTTTATTTATTTTAATTTTGACGAGAGAGGGACAGAGAGGGAGAGAGAGAGGGAAAGTGAGTAAGCAAACCGCCAGGTCCAGGACTCAAACCGTGGTCAACCATGTGGGAGTCCAATGCCCTTAACCATCATGCCACCTGCTGGTCCCAAGAACTCTAGAATTTATTCATTCTATATAAAAGAAACTTCGCATCATTCCCTCCTTTCAACATTTGACAAATTTCAATGTGAATTTAAGGCTTTTTAAACTCTCATACAACTGGGAATAGATGGGAAAATCATCAATGTAATAAGTGATGAGAAGAAAAGCAAAATGTATCATATTTAATAGTAACAGACTAAACACCTTTTCAATAAGAATTTAAACAAGGCAAAGATGCCCATTCTCGCCATTTCTGTGCACCTTTATACTGGAGGTCATCACCATGGCAGTAAGTGAAGAAAAGAAAATATGAGGTTTGAACTAAGAAGAGCAGTAATACTATTTGCTCATGACATGATTGTTAACAGAGGAAATGCTAAATTCAAATTGGAACTCTAATTTGCAAAACATCTAATAGAACTATTAAGTGTATTTAACATAATCAAAGAAAATAAACATAATAAACAAAAATAAATTGTAGGGACCAGCGGATGGCATAATGGCTACGTCGCTGGACTCCCATGTAGTCGACCGTGGTTCAAGTCCTGGACCCAGTGGCTTAAACTCACACTGGGCGCGTGTGCATGCATTCCCAAGATCCCAAGAGGAGAATGGAGGAGAAGGGGTTGCAGTGTGGCCATCCCCCCTAGGGGGTGATTCCTTGCTTTCTGTCTTTCCGTCTCTCTCTGTCTTTCTGGCAAGCACATACACCCTATAGCAAAAACCTCTAAAAAGAAAATGTTTTGTTTGTTTGTTTGTTTGTTTGTTTGTTTATTTATTTATTTATTTGGAGATATTTTTGTTATAGGGTATATGCACTCACCAGAAAGAAAGCAAAAAAATCACACACATACACACCCACTTGGGATGGCCACACCACAATCCTTTCTCCTCCATTTTCCTCCTGGGACCTTGGGCATGCATGCACACATGCCCAGTGTGAGTTTGAACTCATGGGGTCTGGGACTCAAACCATGGTCAGCCAAGTGGGAGCCAGGGATTTAACCACTACATGATCTGCTGTGCCCTATTTATTTAGTTTTTTTGAGACACTTTTGCCGTAGGGCACATACACTTGCCAGAGAGACAGAAAGTGAGAAATCATCTCCCACGGGGGGTGGTCACACTGCAATTTCTTCTCCTCCATTATCCTCTGGGAACTTAGGGCATATACATGAGTCTTAAGCCACCAAGTCTGGGACTCATAGTTTACTCTGCAGTAAACTATGTGTGAGTCCAGCAACATAACCATTATGCCATCTACTGATCCCAATAAATTGTATTTTATATACTACCAATGGTGATAGCATTTAATTTGAACAACTTGAGGGCTAACCCTGTGGCATGTGACTAAGGGAGTTGTATCCCACATGGCTGACTGCACAGTTCAAGCTTCAGTACTGGCAGTTTGTAAAACATACTAAGTGCATGTGCTTGCATGCCCTAAATCCAAAAAGGAAGAAAAATGGAAAAGAAGGAAATTGATATGACCATGTCCCATAGGGAGAGAGGTATATTCTCTCTCTTCTCTCTGGCAAGCTCATACATCTTTTAACAAATAATTTAAAACAAAACAAAACTTGTCTTCTGATTTCACCAAAAATTATAAAATACTTAAGAATAAATTTAATTGAGCTAGTAGGTGGCTAAGACAATGAACTTCCACATGGCTGACTGCAGTTCAAACCCCAGACACAGCAGCTTGCTTTCTCTCTCTCTCTCTCTCTCACTCTCTCTCTCTGTCTCTAGTGAGCATAATATGCCTTATTGCAAATAAAACAATAATAATGATAAATAAAATGAAATAAATAATTCTAAAATAAAGAATAAACTTAATACATGTAAAGTGAAAACTACCAAACATTATGGAGAAATCAGAGACCTAAAAAAGAGAGAAGGTACACCACGTTTATAAATTATAATACCTTTAAAATGTCAGTTCTTCATAAACTGATCTCTACAGTGTTCCACAATCATTTTAAAGCAACTCCAATCATAATCTGAGAAAATTTATTTGCAGAAATTGGTAATCTGATCATAAAATGTATATACAAATGCAAAAGACCTATATATCCAAAGCAATACCAAAAAAATTTGAAATTACAACTTTTATCACATAATTTCAGGCTAATAAAGTTATTACAGTCAGAAAAGATGGTACTGGCAAGCAGAGTCAGTAAATTGATGCAATGGAACATAGTAGGGATCAGAAATATACCCAAACTTGTAAGAAGTCTTAAAAAGTTTGTGAAAAGTATATATTATGAAAAAGATAGGAATGAATTTCAAAAAATTTTGGTACCAAAATAAGCTCATACCTTAATTACATCTTTCATGAACCTTTTGAAATCTCCTCATAGTTGGTCATTTAATTTTTGACAAAATGCCAAAGCAATCTAATGTGGTAAGGAACTTTTTCTTAACAAATGATGAACAACTGGGTATACAGATAAGGAAAAGTTAAACCTTGACCTCACATAATGTATAACCACTAATTTACAATGGCTCCTAGTCTAAAGAGAAAAGCTAACAATATTAAAATAATATCACTGTAACTTGTAGACAAATAAACTTTTCTTAGACTAGACACAAAAATCAATAACAAAAAGAAAAAAATTGACAAATTAGTCCAGCAAAATTTAAAATTTTTGCTTATTCCAAAAAAGAAAAAATTGATAATCCATAAAATGGGAGAAAATAATGCTAAAATTTATATTTTAAAAAGTATTGTTATCTAGTTAATATTTTAAAACCCTACAACTTATTATTAAAAATAAAACAACTCAATAAGAAATAGGCAAAAGACTGTCGATAGAAACATCATAAATGATGATGTACATAGAAAAAAAAATACATGAAAAAGAGATCAGTATCACTATACTTCAAGAAAATGCAACTAAAATCACCATGAAATAAAAGCATACCACTATGATTAAAATAAAACCACTATAATTGTTAAAAATTAAAAATACAGATACCCAATATTGGCAACCCATTACAGTGGGATTTTTTTTTTTTTTTTTGGTGAAGGTTTTTAGTTTAGAGCATTTGCCAAAGAGAGAGAGAGAGGAAGAGGGAGAGAGAGAGGGAGAGGGAAAGAAAGAGAGAAAGAGAGAGACAGTGAGAGGGAAAGTGAGAAATATCCCCCCAGCAGGGATGGCCATGCCACAGTCCATTCTCCTCTGTTCTCTTTCTGGGATCTTGGGCACGTGTGCCTGGCATGATTTTCAAGCCATGGGGTCCAGAACTCAAACCACAGTTGGTTATGTAGGAGTCCAGCAATGTAACCACTAAGCCATCTGCTGTTCCCTGCAGTGGAAATATTAAATGATATGACCATTTTGGGGAAAGATCTGGCAGCATTTTATAAAAATAAGCATATATTTATCTATGACCCAGAAATACCATTCCTAGGAACTTATCCAAAAGAATAAAACCATATGTCCATAAAAGAATATTTGTGCAAGATGGTTGAGAGCAGTTTTTATTTATAAAACTGATTTTCTTTTCCTTCTGCTTATCAATGCTCAATTTCTGTTCATCTATAAATTGAGTACAATCCTGGTCAGCTGCCTGTCTCGCTTCCTAGAAACACCTTGATCTAGCCAGTAACAGACAGAAAGTAAAAGAACAGTAAAGAGATTTTGTAGAAGCTTTGTAAAGAGCCTCGGGAGTTTGACTGAATTGGAACTGGGGTTGCTGTGATCCCTGCCATAATGGAAGATATGCTAAAGCTCAACCTTCATTTCAAGAGAGGCAAAGACAACTAAAAATATTAGGAGATAAGGAACAGGAGGTACACACATTTATCTCCACTGACCAAACAGCTAAGGGCTGGGGCATATGCGCTATGCACACAAACTGAATTTCTACACGGTATAGGAGACCACCTGCTAGTGTTTCGGTAGTTGAGATGGGAACCTCATCATTCACTGTGTATACTTCCACTTAGAACCCATATGTGTTGTATAATGTTCACATCGAGTCTCGGCTGCTGTTTGTATTCCCAAATTCAGACTTTCTCCATAGCAATTTTCTTCAGGTAATGTAATTCCTAGTCCTTGGCCAGCACATGGTATGGTGCTTAGAATGGCTGGATTCCACATGATGGACTATGGTTCTAGTCCCAGACCTGGAGGTTTGAGAAACAAGCCAGCCATGTGTGTGCATGCCCAAAATCCTAAAATGAGGAGAAATGGAGGAGAGAGGATTACAGCATGAACACACCACATTAGGGGGTACTTTCTTACTTTCCTCTTCTCTTTCTCTCCCTTTCGCCTTCTGTCTCTAACAAGTGTACAAACCTTCTGGTAAAAATTAAAAATACAAAAACAAACAAAAAACCTCCTAGTCCATTGCTGGGTTGGAAAAGGAGACATTGTCTTATCAGCTGAGGAAAAGAACCAGGAGTGCTAAGTATTTTTTACAATGACTTTACAAAAATCATCCTGGTTTCTGTGTCTCACTCAGGCCTCATGTGTATCCAAAGCCTTTGCTTCCAAAGATTTTCTGAGGTCCTATAGTTTGAATAGTCTTCCTCCTTTTCACTTAACCTAGTTGCATTAGTTCTACATTCCTTCACCAATGCACTATATTAGTTAATATGCATTCATCTTCTTTTATTCTAATTTTGTTGCTATTCATCAGTCATCTCCTCTCTGATTTTTTGTTTACATTTGCTATTTTTAATTTACTTACTATAGTTTTATTGACTTTCAGTAATACTGTGCTAATAACTTTTTTTCACGTTTTTATTTATTTAAAGGTATTTATTTACATTCATTCACTGTACATCATTACACCATACAAAATGAGATATTCCATCCAGAATACACTGTATTGTGGCTCAATCAAGCACATCAATATAAGTGTTATCACCAACAAATAATTTTCCATTTCTTGTTTCCTGTACATTTTGCTTTTTTTCCCATCCTTTTACCAAAATACTCTCTTCGTTATATCTTGACCCCTTTCAGACTTTTCCAAAATTTTAATCCCACTGAATAAGTTTATTGTTCTACATTTCACTATCTTACAAGTTTTAATCACAGTGTATTACTCTTTTGTGTATGTAATTTCTCTTTGCTTTTATTTATTTAATCATTTTAGACCTATCTCTCGAAATGTTCGATGACCCCAAGTTTGTTTTTTTTTTAGTTCGATATAGGGTGTGCTTGCTATATAGAGTCAGGGAAAGAGAGAGAAAGTGAGAAAACACTTTCCAGGGAGGATGTTCATGACAGAATCCCCTCTCTTCCATTCTCCTCTTGGGGACTTTGAGCACACACATACATTTGTCATGCATGTTTTTCAAGTGGCTCAGCCAGCCATATGGGATCCAACAATCTCAACAACCACAATACCTGTCTGACCCAATAACCTCAAAATCTTAACAGTCTAGTTCCCTGACATTTGTTGTAACTGCTTACTTTTGTGTATGATGGAGTCTTTTCTTACATACTTATACTTTCAACTTTAACCTAGTCTTCAGTAGACTTCTATGTATGGAATAAAGTGCATCCAAGGCTGGGGATTTATACCTAAAGAATGGTTTTATATTTGATTCTGTCAGTCATCACCAATATGGGGCTAAATTTTAGATTAATTTCTTAATTTGGTGTCTCTAAGAACAACAGCTTAGTGTAATCTCAATATTCTGCCTTTGTAGTTCTCATGGTAGACTTAAAATATATCAAGAGACATTTTTTCAACCAGAAGCCAGGCTAAGACATACAGCTATCTCTGTCATCTTCCTGTACTTCTAAGCAGTTTGTTTTCATACTGTATGATTTTACTGCAGTTAAAGCATTTTAAGGTTTCTTTCTTTATATGTGTGCTTGTTAATTGGGGAAGAGAGAAATGTTAGTTCCAGCTTTTTTTTCCCTCTTGTAGGTCTAAGACTTTATCTTTTATACCTGTATAAATATTAAAGGTAAATATGCCAGCAGATGGTGTAATGGTTACATCACTGGATTCACACATAGTAGACCACAGTTTGAGTTCTGGACCCAGCAGCTTAAAACTCATGCCAGGTGCATGTGCATGCATGCCCAAAATCCTTAGAGGAGAATGGAGGAGAAGGAATTGTGGCATGGCCACCCCCCCCCACACCAAGGGGTGATTTCTCACTTTCTGTCTCTCTGTCTCTCTCTTTCCAGTGAGTATATGTGCCCTATAGCAAAAATCTCTCTTAAAAAAATAAGTAAATACTTGGACTTTCACTTTAGATCAAGTTAGAATTGAACTTAGTATCCCATCCTATGAAACCAGACAAAACACATGAAGCAACTATTTATAAACAAAAACAACCGGCAGAGCAGGGCTGTGAGCCTTGAGAGAAGCAAATCACTTGAGTCCATGCTCACACCAATTCTGTCTGGTGAACCATGGATCAGAGAGGCAGAGTCAAAGCATAACAGAGATTCCACAGCCAAAAGGCTAAAATTAGCATTTAAGATACCTGAGGTAGCTGGAATTTGTGTGGCAGGTTATAAAAGAGGAACAAACTACACAGATGTTAGCATCAAGATCTAGAAAGAACTTTCCCTTGGACTGGACTGAGCTTGCACAAGATAAAATTCCTTGAGGCATATCAGAGAGTGACTGTTATAGGGAGAAAAAGCTGCATGATGATACCAGAAGTCAGGGAGTACTGGGAGATGTTGGAGTGCCCACCTGGGGTGCTGAGACTCCACTTAGCACCTCTATATTAATTTGTGACTCTGAAAAATAAACACTTGAGCCCCCAGTCCAGGCACAATGGTGCAGAAAGTACCACTGCCTGGGAGGCCGAAAGCCACATGGAAAGCTCTGGTTCGGTTTCCAGGCCAACCTGTAAATACCAGGCATGGTTGTGTGTGCCTATAACTCTAGTTAATTGGGAAGCTGGGGGAAGAAGATTATAACACTGCAAGACCCTGTCAAAAGTACTTATTTTGTTTTCTCTCTATTTCTCTTCCCCTCTCTCTTTCTCCCTCTTAAAGGAAAAAATATACAAATTTCTTTAAAAGCCAAGTCTCAGAGCAGGGGATCACAAACACTTTCTGTAACAAATCAGAGAGCAGATATTATAAGGGTTATAGACCACATAAAGTCATCTATGTCCTTTTCTCCTTCCTCCTCCTATTCCTGATTTGACTCTTTGAAAATATAAAAACAATTTATGTTTTGTAGACCATACAAAAACCATTTTCAGGCAAGATGAAGCCGATAAATTATAGTTTGTGGACACCTGGCTTAGAATAAAGGCAATACTCCAGCATAAGAGCAAATTATAAATATATAAATGACAGAGATCCACCCAGTGACTCAGGAGAATCCTACCCTTCCATGCATCTGCTATCAGGTTCACTATCCATGGCTCCAACTGAAGACCATGAAGTGTACTCTTGTCCTAGCACCAGATCTACTAACCAAGGTCTTGGAAGCAGTCCACTCCATTCACGGATCAGACAGGATCCACATCTACCCAAGCCCCACTGACAAGTTTTCCAACCACAGATTCTACTTTAGACTCAGCAGAAGCTGTGCCACCTGGCTCTAATCGTGCTTGACTACAATCCTGGAGGCAATTCCATCAACCAAATCAGTCTGTAAGGACTGGAAGAGGTATTTTCTCCTTCAAATGCACACATATTAATGCAAGACTAAATAGCTAATGAAGAATCCAGCAAACATCACACCAAAACATTACACCACCAAAGAAAACTAGTAAAGCTTCATTAACTGATCCCAAAGAAATGGATGTCTACAAATTGCCTGACAAAGATTTAAAATAATCATATTAAGAATCTCAGCGAAACCCAGCTGTAGTGGCACAGGTGGTAGGGCATCACTGTTTGATATGAGAGCAACATGAGAGGTCCAGGGTCCAATCTTGATTGGCCTGAATACACTAGGCATGCTCATGCACAGTTGTGATCCTGGCTGGCTGAGAGGATTGCAGCACAGTGAAACCCTATCCAAGGTATGTCTGTCTGTCTGTCTGTCTGTCTCTCTCTCTCTCCATCTCAATATGAATAAACTTTAGGAAAAAGATTAAAAGTAGAACTACCTGTAAATCAGAAATTACAATTCTGGGTATACAGCTAAAGGAAATGAAATAAGTTTCTCCAAGATGCACTCACAGTTTACATTCACTCCAGCATTATTCACAATAGCCAATATTATGGAAACAATGTAAATGTCCATCAATTGAAAATAGATAGCAATGGGACCAGCAGTTGGCATAATAGCTATGTCACTGGACTCCCATGTAGTCGACTGCGGTTCGAGTTTCAGACCCAGTGGCTTAAACTCACACCGGGCACATGTGCATGCATGCCCAAGATCCCCAGAGGAGAATGGAGGAGAATTGCAGCGTGGCCATCCCCTCGGGTGATTTCTCGCTTTCTATCTCTCTGTCTGTCTTTCTGGCAAGTGCACATGACCTATAGCAAAAACCTCTCCGAAAAAAAAAAGTAATGAAAATGGATAGCAAAATGTGACAGATAATATAGAGAGGTAGATAGATGTAGATACATACACTTAAAATGAAATACTATTCAGCCATAAAAAAGAAGGGAACCCTGCTTTCTGTGACAATGTGGGTAAACCTAGAAGATATTATACTTACTCAATTCAGACACAGAAAGATAAATGCCATACTTGTATTATTTTGTGTACATGTAGAATCTAAAAAAGTCAAACTCATAGAAACAGACATGTTATCCACAATATCTAAATAACACCAAAAATTATTAGAAAATGCCAATTTCCAATAGTGGCAGAATACCCATAATAGCAACTATAAAACCTGGACAAAATATTTTTAAAACAACCACTCAGTAGCAATGGAGAGTGATTGGAAGCTGAATTGTGTCCCTTCAAAAAGATTAAATTAAAACTCTAATCCCAGTACCTCAAAGTGTGATCTTATGTGGAAAGAGTATTTTACATAGATACGGAAGTTAAAATTAGGTTATTAAGATGGGTTTTAATCTAATAACACTATTGTCCTTTAAAAAGAGGGATATGCGTAAGAGGAAACACCATGTGAAGATGAAGGTAGGAGTTCAGGTGATGAACATACTATCAAGATAATGCCAAAGATTTACCAAAACCCACCAGAAGCTTGGAAAGAGTCATGGAACAGGTTTTCTTTTACAGTCCTTAAGAGGAACTGAGCCAATTCTCAAATTGATCTGAGACTTACAGCCTCCAGAACTATGAGACAATTTCAATAGTTTAAAGCTACAAAGTTTGTGTACTTTGTTACTGCTTCCCTAGAAAAGTAATTCAGTGGCCAAGGGCAAGCAGAAACCTAGAAGAATAGACTCTTGAAGAGCAAAGTCCACTTGGTTAAATGTTTATATATGCGACTTTTCACAGAAGGCCACTTTCCAGTAATGTATTCTATAGAGTAGAAGAAAATTGTAGTCTTAAGGAATCAGAAGAGGAGGTTGTATCTGGTAAAGCTGCTGAAGAGTTAGGAGGTTAAGAATAAAAAGAATGGTAACCCTCTACATCTGAATATAAATTTTGTCCAATTCTTAGCTGACCATTTGACCATTGACATACAGAAGCATAAGCAAAGTCAAGGGAGTTTGCTAAAAAAAAAAAAAAGTTGAAAGGCCTGAAAGGCCTGAAAGGACATTTCTGCTGCTGACCACCAAAGGGAAAATACAGTATAGAGTTTAAATCTACCCTAATTAACTTATGACTAGAACAAAAGTCACTCTCAGTAGAAAAATATAGCAGAATTTAAAATATCTGAAACACGTCATACATGGTTTTCATTTTAGAATTAAAAAGTATTAGACATACAAAGAAATATAAAAATGTGTCCAGGGTTAAGAGAGGAAGCATTCAATAGAAATAAATATTCAAAATATTCCAATCATAAAATTAATCAATAAAGACATTAAATCACCTATTTAAAATATATTCAGAACTTAAAGATTTTATGATCATAATTAATGATTATATAAGCAATTTTAGGATATAAAGAAAACCACAAAAAGAGTAAAACACCAGAATTAAAATCTACAATCACTGAAATGAAAAATTAAATGGATTATATTAACGGTATAACAGAGGAGAAAAAAAAAGAGTAAATTTGAAGTTGTGTCAATATAATAACCTAGAAAAAACTGAAAAATTTTGATATAAAAAAGATTAGGTGACATTTGGGAAAATATTAATTTGCCTAATACTTTTGTAACTGGAATCTCAGATGGAAACAAAAGAAAAGATGGGCAGAATTTAGTCTTGAAAAATAAAGTGCTGAGAAAAACTAAGCCCAGAGCCTTAAGTCTAGTAAAAATGTCCTCTAAATTTAATGACAAAGTAGTCAAGAAGAAAACAATCTGAAATCATCCATCCCCAAGAGACCTATTCTACAAAAATACAATAAAAAAGTTCCTCAGAATACAGGGAAATGACAGCAGATACAAATCTAGATCTATATAAAGAAATAAAAGCAATCAAAAATGTAAATTAAAAAGGTTAAATTTTTTTTAATTTTAAATTTTAAGATAGAATTTACAGAACTCAATATTGACTACTTAGCCATCTTAGACTATAAAATTCAGTCGTTTTTTAATATATTCACATATTATATTGTGTTGTATAACCATCATACTATATATTTCCAGTATATTTGTATAATTCCCAAAAGAAATCTCATGCCTACTAAGTAATTACCACCATTCCTTCCTTACCCCAGCTCATGGCAATCACTAATGTATTTTCTGTTCCTATGGACTTGCCTCTTTAGACATTTTGTCTAAACAGAATCAGATAATACTGTGCCTGGCATCTTTCACTTAGCACAGAATTTTCAAGATTAATTCACGTTGTGTTAGTACTTCACTCCCTTCTATGGCCAAATGATATATTCCATTGATAAGTATCTCATAAGTACTGATAAGTATTTATTTGTTGATCAATTGATAGACATTTGGATGGCTTCACTTTTTATGTATTGTGAATAATGATGCTGTGAACATATAATGTACAAGTTTTTGTTTGAACATATGTTTTCAACTCTTTGGGATATATGCAAAGTTCTACATGCACTTGAGAAGAATGTGTATTCTGCTTTTGTAGGGAGACATGTCATACAGATTTCTGTTAGGTCAAGTTCATTCATTGTGTTGTCAAAACATTTATCACCTTGCTGATTTTCTGTTGAGTTGGTCTATCTATTATTGAAAGTGGGGTACTGAAGGCTCGGATTATTACATTTTAACTGTTGTTCCCTGCAATTCTCTTATTTTACTTCACTTATTTGGGGCGCCATTGTTAAATGCATATATGCTTATAATTCTTTTATCTTCTTGACACTTTTACCATTATAATAATATCCTTTGAACATTCACATAAATTTTTTCTTACTTTTTATGACATTTCTATAACATACCAGCCTTTTTTGGATAATATTTACATAAAATTTCTCTTTTTATTTTCAAACTATGTACACAAGTCTAAAATGAGACTCTAAAAGATAATACATGATTAGATCATGATATATTTTATTCATTTAACCCATATTTTCTTCTTATTCAAGTATAATACATTTATATTTCATAATTACTGATAAAGAAAAACTTACTTCTCCCATTTTGCTGTTTGTTTTCCATGTTTTATCAGTTTTGTTCCTCAGTTCCTTCATTCCTGTCTTCTTTCATGTTAAATAGATATTTTTAGATATATCATTTTAATTACCCTTTCTTTTTATAATTACATAATTTTGAGGAATTAATTTTTACCCTGGGAACTATAATGAACATCTTAATTTATGATCATCTTAATTTATAGTATTTTAATTTATTACAACTGGGACCAGCACTTAGCATAATGGCTATGTCGCTGGATTCCCATGTAGTCGACCGCGGTTCGTATCCCAGACCCGGTGGCTTAAAACTCACGCTGGGTGCATGTGCGTGCGCGCCCAAGATCCCGAGAGGAGAATGGAGGAGAAGGGACTGAGGCGTGGCCATCCCCCCTGGAGGGTGATTTCTCGCTTTCTGTCTCTCTCTCTCTCTCTCTCTGGCGAACATACACGCCCTATGGCAAAAACCTCTCCAAAAAGAGAGAGAGAGAGAGAGAGAGAGAGAGAGAGAGAGAGAGAGAGAGAAAGAAAGAAAGAATTTATTACAACTGTAGCTTATAATTTAATATATGCCCATTTTCAACATAAAATCTTTTTTCCTATATACTGCAAAGCCTGAAAGATCTTATTGTACCAGAAACTAAGCAGTACTCAAAAAACAGTAATGTATATTAAAAGATGACAGAAGCAATTGAAAAACACTCACTGGTCAAATCTGGATAATAACTCATTAATAAAATAAAAATCTATAAATCTACCCATCATAAGAATACATAGAAGGGAGTAAAGAAAGATTTTTTCTTATAGTAAACTCAAAATAATAAATATAGAGAGACTAATAGAATCAGAAAATCATCACTGGGTGTTAAAACTGGTAAGTAAAATTTTACAAGAGCTGTGTATTTATAGAGTATTAAAATATTTGGCAATAATTACTTATTAATTACAAAGAAAAACATTTTAAAGTTAAGAAACTTGGAAAACACTTCTTTATCCAATTCATCAAAGCTTACACAGCCATTTGGGAGCAAACTAACATTATGTGCCTTCTAATAAGATTCACTGAGAAGAATGCACTATCAGTTTAGCAGTATTCTTGCCAAAAATGCATATTCTGAATCTAATAATGAAAAAATATCAGACAAATCATAACTGAGGAACATTCCACAAAGCAGCTGACTTGAAATAATTTTTTTAAAAAAATCAAGGTCAAGTAGCATAAAGACTGAAGAACTGTTCCAAATTAGACACTAAAAAGATGTGACAACTAAATGTAATACAGCATCCTGGATTTGATCCTAGACTGGAAACAATAAATAGCTATTCAAAAATTTATTGGGACAATTGATTTAAAAAGGATAAGATGACACTATTGTATTAATATCAAACTTCCTGGCTTTTATAACTCTAATCTGGCTATGCAAGATAATACCCTTGTTCTCAATATATATACACTGACATAGTTAGGCATAATGGGGCATGATGTTTTGATATGACTTACAAAAAATATTTATAGGAAAAAGTACACGGACACACACATACATAAAGAGAAAAGGACAGAGAGCATGAGTAAAAACAAACATTTCTGGGCATGTGTGCATGCATGCCCAAAATCCCAAGAGAAGAATAAAGGTGAAGGGATTGTGGCATGGCCATTTCCCCTGTGGGGGGTAATTTCTGTCTCTCTGTCTCTATCTCTTTGGTGAGTGCATGTACCCTTAGCAAAAAAAAATCTCTCTCTCAAAAAAAAGCCCATAAACATCTGGTAAAAATGAGTTAAAGTATGTGGGACTACATTGAAATATTTTTGAAACTTTTGTGTACATTTGAAATTATATCAAAATATATTTCCACTTTAGTCAACATGCAGTGACAGAGACTAAATTTACTCTCTTAGCTGAAATAACTTAAAAAAATGCACAAAATATATAAAACAACAGTTTTCAAGACATAGGATATCAGGCAGTACAAAACAGTAATCCATGAGAAAAGAGAAACAAATAAGAAGAGAATCTTTACTTAACGGAAAAAGTTTCTAGGATCCAGCAAAATAAACCAGAAATTAATTTCCTTGAGTTGAGAAAATATAGATCTGAGACTGGGGAAGAAGACCACGTGACCAGAGTTAAAATGGTAATGTACTGGAGAGGAAAAGTATACACTAAACGAGAACTTCAGAGAAATGAAGAGAATATATCTCAAGTCCTCAATTGAGTGCCAGTCAGGGGATGCATACGAAGAAACGAGGGGGTTGGGGGGGGGGGACTGTGTCCCAGCCTTGGTGGCCTAGTGATAGTACAATGTTCTCCAGTGCTAGAAACTATATGGACTGATCTCAGGTCAACCTATGTGTTCTGAGCATGTACACATGTGCCCATGATTTTGACTGACTGGGAAAGCTAGGAGGAGGATTATGGTATAAGACTTTGTTGAAGGTGCTCCTCTTTCTCTCTTTCTCTCTCTATCTCTTTCTTCATTTCTCTATGTCAAAAAAAGAAATACACACACACACACACACACACACATACACATCAGGTGCCCAGAAGGAACAGAGGAAAAATGTTAATATATGGACAGACCTGGTTTATATTCCCACCATCCAAAGTTATTCCCAGATTAAAGCTTCTCTGATACTATTTATCGAAGTTTAAAAGCATGTTCAGAAAGGGTGAATAACTTTCAAATAACTTAACTGTGAATATTTATAACAAGAATAACAGAATATTATAGGAATACAAAAATACCCAGAATTCAACATGGTAAAATGAAAAATAGCTAGCATTCAACAAAAAATCAGAAGACATGCAAAGAAACTGAAAAATCAGGCCCATAATGAGTAGAAAAATCAATCCATGCAAACAGGTACATAAATAAAATAGATGACAGAATTACTACAGAAGCATATAAAACAATTATTATAACTATATTACATTTGTCCAAATCCATTCAAGAAAGATTACAAATACTAAACAGAGGAAATGTAGACAACTTTAAAACCCCAAGTTGAACCCCTAAAAATAAAACTGTAAAAAAGTTGAAAAGTATATTGAGATTAAAAGCAGATTAGATGCTATAGAAGAAAATATTAGTAAACCTGAAGACAGCAATATAACTAAAACTAAACAAAGAAAAAAGGACAGAACATTTTTTTAAAAAGCATCAATTAATATTAACTACCTGGGACCAGCAGGTGGCAAGGTGGTTAAGGTGCTGGACACTCCCACATGGCTGACCACAGTTTGAGTCCCAGACCTGGTAGCTTGTTTGCTTGCTAACTCTCTTGCCCTCTCTTTGGTCAAATTAAAGTAAATGAAAGAATAAATAAATAAATAAATCTTTTTTTTTTTTTTGGAGAGGTTTTTGCTATAGGGCGCGTGCGCTTGCCAGAAAAACAGAGAGAGGCAGAAAGTGAGAAATCACTCCCCGGGGGAATGGCCATGCCGTAATCCTTTCTCCTCCATTCTCCTCTCGGGATCTTGGGCATGTACGCACACATGCTCAGCATGAGCTTAAGCTGCCGGGTCTGGGACTCAAACCATGGTCAACTACATGGGAGTCCAGTGACATAGCCATTATGCTAACTGCTGGTCCTGTTTTTTTTCTTTTTCTTTTTCTTTTTTTTTTATAATTCTTTTAAAAAATCTAAGCCACCTAATTTACAGGTAGCTGGAGTCTCTGAAGAAAGGTAAGAGAAAGGTACAGAAAAAAAATTGAGAAAGTATAGCCAAATTTTTCCATATTTGATATAGTTATGAATTCATAGATCCAAGAAGTTCAATAATCCCAACCATGAGAAATATAGAGCAAACTACACCAAGGCACATTAGATAGAAAAAATAAAAATTTGTAAAAATTACAAGACTTATCAGAAATAATTTTTAAAAAGATGGCAGCACAATATCTTTAAAACAACGAAAATGAATTTCAGTAGGGAATTATACCCAGTGAAAGTATCTGTTAAACTGAAGGCAAAAAAAAGACCTTTTTTCAGACATACAAAAGCTGAAAGAATTTATTGCAAGCAGATCTGCATTATGAGAAAGGTTAATGATAGTTTATACATTAGAAAAATATGATGTAGGGACCAGCAGTTAGCGTAATGGCTATGTCGCTGGACTCCCACGTAGTCGACCACGTTCGCGTCCCGGACCCGGTGGCTTAAAACTCACGCCAGGTGTGTGTGCATGCATGCCCAAGATCCCGAAAGGAGAATGGAGAAGAAGGGATTGCAGTGTGGCCATCCACCCTGGGGGGTGATTTCTCACTTTCTGTCTCTCTGTCTCTCTCTCTGTCTGTCTGGTGAGCACACGCGCCCTATAGCAGCAAAAACCTCTCCAAAAAAAAAAGAAAAAATATGATGTACAGATAGAAATCAGCATCTATACAAAGGTAAGAAGGTAGATGGAAATGGTAAAAATGTGAATTATTGTAAAATATTTCTTATAATGAAAATTCTTTTTTAAAAGAATTATTTATTTATTTATTTTTTATTGTTAATATTATTTTTCACATGAGTTTTGCCAGAGAAAGACAGAGAGAGAGAGAAGAGGACTCAATCCATGGCTGGCCACGTGGGAATTCCAACACCTTAACCACCATGCCACCTGCTGGCCCATAATGAAAATTCTTATTAAATCCTTAAAAGATAATGGACTATTTAGTAGTCCATTAAATAAAATAAAAATAAAAATAAAACAAAATATAAAAACAAAAACAAAAATAAAAGTGATGTGTCATGACATTTATAACATATATAGAACTAAAATGTGTAACAATAATAATTTTAAAAAAAGGATGGACAAAGTAATGGAAGTATACTATTGCAAGGATCTTATGCTGTGTGACAAATGAAACAATATTATTTGATAGTAGAACATAATTTGAAAATGCATACTATAAACCCCACCTGAACAAGAGTTTGAATTTTGTGGATCCCCTTATGTATAGATTTTAAAAAATAAACACTCTAAAAGAGTATTTCCTCTTTCTTATAATTTTTTAAGGATTATTTTATTTAACTTTATTTATTTATTTTTAATTTGACCAGAGAGGGACAGAGAGAGAGAGAGAGGGAGAGAAAGCAAGCCACCAGGTCCAGGACTCAAACCACGGTCAGCCATGTGGGAGTACAGTGCCCTTAACCACCACGCCACCTGCTGGCCTCTCTTTCTTACAATTTTAATAACATTTTCTTTCCTTTAGTTTGTTGTATTATAAGAATACAGTACATAATAAATATGACATACAAAATACATGTTAACTGTTTATGTTATCAGTGAGGATTCCAGTCAACAGTTAACTATTAATAGTTAAGATTGGGGGAGTTAAAGGTTATACGCACATTTTCAACTGTGAGGGGAGCTGGTACTCCAAACCCTCATGCTGCTCAAGGGTCAGCTATATAATAAAATTTAAAAATTATAGTGAATAAGCAAAAAAGAAATTATAAAATATTACTGCATTAATCTAAAAGAAAATAATCAAAATAAAATAATGGGAATAAAAATATATGAAAAAGGCAGCAATACAATAGAATTCAACCCAATTGTGTATCAATTTACATTAAATTTAAATGGTCTAATATCATAATTATCAACTGAATAAAAAAATCCAATCACGTATTGTCTAGAAAAGGTTTACTTTAAATATAAGGGCACAAATAGAGTAAATATAAAAGTATGATAAATTTATACAGGATAACAAAAATGTTTTTAAAAATAATTAGATATGTAAATCAGCACAAAAATGTGATTATAGGATAGAGATACTGGTTAATAGGAACAGATACTGAAATTAGTATGCAAAGATGTTAAATGACTGTTAACAGTATGTTCACTGATATTAAGAACACTTTGGAACCAAAGGATTAACCAGTGGAAAAGTTCCAACATGAAAATAAAAACTAAAAAAAAAATCTAGCCATCACAGGGAAACATGTCTGAAATGTAAAAATTCACTAGATGAGTTGCTGTTGCAATGTAACTGCAAAATTGAAATTGAAGTCACAAAAATTAATAAACTACAACCCAAAAGTTACAAGACCCTCAGAAAAGAGAGGAAACTCAGTTGTTTGTATTCTTGTTGGAATAGTGGCAGGGGGAGGAAGCTACTGTATAAAGGATAAGAAGAAAATAGCTGAACTTATAACTCATTTTTAAAGCTCAAAGGTGGGGACCAGCAGGTGGTGTGATGGTTAAAGGCACTAGATTCCCACATGGCTGACCGCAGTTCAAGCCCTGGACCTGGCGACTTGCTTTCTCACTTTCCCTCTCCCTCTCTCTGTCTGATCAAACTGGAAAAAATAATAATAAAATATAATTTTTTAAAAAAAAGCTCAAAGGTGAGCTGGTCCAGTAGTTGAGGATGCCTGAAAGCTTCAGACTCGAGGGGTGTTTGCATCTACCTTCAATCCTTTTCTATGAGCCTTTCCAGAGTCCTTAATGAGAAAGATTGTCAGAGTGGGAGAGAAGACCTCCTTTCAACCACTGATAGATAGGGCCTGTTAAAGTTTAAATATAGAGCAGAAGGTTGAGAGAAATTCTATGATAGCTCCAAATCTTACATTAAATTTCAGTTCATGACTGTTTGCCCTGGGGACGAAGAAGGAAAGTTGAGAGAGAACACTGAGGAACAGGCTCAGGAGACCTGCTAGAGTCTAAAGAAAAATTAAAAAAAAAAAGAAAGAATTTAAGAAATGCAAGAGCACTAAAGGAACCCCATGAGCATTTCAGGACTTTGGCTGAGTACAGGAAGTCATCATTTGTTGCTAGGAAAAGCTTCTCTTTCTTTCTTTGTTTTTACACCTTTTCTGTTATAAACATATAAATCCACCTGGGTCTATGTATATGTTTGTGCTCACCAAGTGAGCACAGGCCCTGGGGAAGTCTGAAGACAAAACATGAAAACTGAGAGAAACCACACATGCATTCCAGGTCTTGCACTGAGTAAAAAGCAGCTGACTCTGCACTGAAAGAAAAGACAAGACACCTGGAAAAGAGCCACCAAGGCATAGGTGTGCATGGCTTGTTGAAGTCTAATGGCAGATAACGGAAGAGACAGATCCTCAGATCCAAAACCTTTTAGCTAAAGGGAAGATTCAATGCTTGCCCTCAAGTAATTGAAAGCCTGATGAACTAGATCTAACAAAAACAAAAACTTTCCAAACCAAGACCAACTTTGGAATGATTCTACTATGTAATAGCACCTTGACAACAAAAATAGTATGCTATTCTTGAGCATCAGTATTATTTACGTAAGTCTCTACTGTTCTTTTAAACATGATATCCAGCAGAGAGTAGTCAATACAAACACAAAAACCCAGGTGGAGTCATATATTTATAACAGAAAAGGTTTAAAAAGAAAGAAAAGAAAGGGCATAACTGATGATGAATTTCAGTAGAAATGGAAACTTTAAAAATAACTATATGAATGCCACACATATAAAAAAAACCTGAGAGAAAGCATTTTTTTTCTAAAGGGATAATCAATAAAATGTACTCAACAGGATAAAAATATCAGTAAACTCTACCACTCAGCAATGTATATTATACAAACTGAAACAAAGCAGAATGAATGAATGAATGAAATGAAATAGCATCTGAGATAAGACAGGAGTGCATATCAAATGACCTAACATATATATATAACTGTTAAATGATTTAACAAATAACCTATAATTTTCCAGAATAAATTCATCAGTCCAAAGATTTCAGAATCTCAACAAAAGCTAAACAAGAATCAAGAAAATCACACTTAAGCTTATTATAGTCAAAACTTCTGAAAATCAAAGAAGAGATCTTAAAAGCAGAAAAAGAAAAGAAAAAAATCACATTACATATAAGATTATAAGAATAATATTGACTTCTCATTCAAAGCATTGAAACCAGAAAACAATAATGGAACAATGTCATTGAAATGCTGAAAATAAGTTTTTTCAATCTTGAATGTTACAACTCTTGATTATATTCTTCAAAATTAAGATTGAATTTGAAAGTTAAGAAAGAAACAATTTCCCAAGAAGACAAAAGAACCTTAAGTACCTGCTATAAGTTGAATGTTTGTTCCCTCTAAAACTTAGGTTGAAATTTAATTGCCAGTGTAATGGTATTAGGAGGTAAGGACTTAAATAGGTGATTAGGCTATCAGAGCTCTACCTCATCAGTAGGCTTAATGTGTAAACAAGGAGAAAAGGA
Source organism: Tupaia tana (assembly GCA_026018925.1). Taxonomy (NCBI): domain Eukaryota; kingdom Metazoa; phylum Chordata; class Mammalia; order Scandentia; family Tupaiidae; genus Tupaia; species Tupaia tana. The sequence continues at coordinate 116,673,341 of JAKSZU010000007.1, forward strand.
ACTTTCAGGAGTAGGTTCTCTAGCCCTCTCTAGCACACTTTCTTGTCCTCCTTCCTTTTACCATGGGAGGCGAAACACAAAATTCCTCACCAGATACTGGCACCTTGATTTATACTTCCCAGCTTCACAACACAAAACAGAACAAGACAGTAACTAATAACAAAACTCCCAAAACATAAAGTAAAACTAGAAGCAACTAAAGCAATTCACAATAATAATAGAAGATTTTGACACCCTTCTATAAGTAATAGAAGAATTAGACAAAAATCAGTAAGGGTATTAGAATAACACTGTCTCATACAACTTGGGTAAATAAATATTGAGAGAACCCTATATCAAACAAAACAGAAACCACTTTTTACTTAAGGTCACATGTAATGGACTACAAAGCAATTTTTAATAAATTTAAAGAACTTAATATATATTCTGACCAAAATGGAATTATATTAGAACTCAATAACAGAAAAATATTTGAGAAATATTTAAATATTTATAAATTTTAAATATTATTCTAAATAATCTGAGTGCCAAAAAAAAACTACCTGAAAGTTAGCAAACATTTTGAACTAAAGAAAAACGACAATACAACTTATCAATATGTGTGCAATACAGCTTGACAAGAGTATAATTCTTTTTTTTTTCTTTTTTTTATATTTAATTACTATACATATTTACAGTATATAAAATGGACTTCCTGGCCATGAATATACTGTGCATTAGTTCAGTTGAAGACATAACCATACACATTATCATCAACAGATAATTTTCCATTATTATGTACATTAAATATTTTGCTTTTTTTCTCCCTTGATTCTCTCTCTCCTGCCCTCTATTTATGGTTTTGCGTATGTTGAACCAACCTTGCATTCCTGGAATAAAGCCTACCTGATCATGGTGTATGATCTTTTTTATAAGTTGTTGGATACGATTTGCTAGTATCTTGTTGAGAATCTTTCCGTCTATATTCATCAGAGATATTGGTCTATAATTTTCCTTCCTTGTCCTGTCCTTACCTGTTTTAAGGATGAGGGTGATAGAGGCTTCATAGAATGAATTAGGGAGATTCACCCTTTTGGATCTTTAGAAATAACTTGATTAGCCCTTGCTGTTTCTAGTACCCACAGTTCCTCTCCCTGCTTTTATACCTGCCAGCCTTTCCATTCCTGCTATAAAGTGCAGACATTCAGTATATTTTAAGTGGGGACATACAATGCCTCTCTTTCATAGTATCTTGACAAATTCTTAAAGAGATATTTATACTTTTAAATATTTATTTAAAAAAAAGTATAATTAATGATTTATGCTTCCATTTTGAACTAGAAAATCAGATAAAACCTAAAACAAACATAATAGCAGAAACAATACACTTAAGAGCAAAACTCAGTGACATTTTTTAAAAATTACCTACAAAGAAAAATCAATAATGCCAAGATTTATTTCTCTGAAAATTAAGAAAAGATAAACTCCTTAAAATATTGATTTGGAAAAAAGTTTAAAATAATCCCTAATAGCCAATATCCAGAATGAAAGAGAAAACATCCCTTCACATCCTACAAATACTAATTATATTAATAATAATAATAATAATATAATATGAATAAAATGATGCCAATACATATTGAAAGGAACAGATAGTTGTTTTGAAAATATAACTTACCCAAACTAACATAACAGTAATTAGACTATTTGAAAATAAACCTATAATTTAAAAATTTTCTATATAAGACCCATGTAATTCCCCTGGTGAATGGATCAGAAATAGGCTGAACCACAGTAGTGCAGTTAGTAGGTTCCTATTATATGATGCTGGAACCACATGAGAAGCCCAGGATTAGACATGGGGAACCTGAACATGATGGGCATGCCCACACACATTTATAATCCTCACTGGCTGGGAGACTAGAGAGAGAATCACATGTGGGGACCAGCAGTTAGCGTAATGGCTATGTCGCTGGACTCCCACGTAGTCGACCGCGGTTCGAGTCCCGGACCCGGTGGCTTAAACTCACGCCGGGCGCGTGTGCGTGCGTGCCCAAGATCCCGAGAGGAGAATGGAGGAGAAGGGATTGCGGCGTGGCCATCCCCCCTGGGGGGTGATTTCCTGCTTTCTATCTCTCTGTCTCTCTCTGTCTGTCTGGCGAGCGCACGCGCCCTATAGCAAAAAAAAAAACCTCTCCAAAAAAAAAAAAAAAAAAGAAAAAAGAGAATCACATGTCAAGGCCTTTTCAAGAGCATCTCTCTCTTTCTCTCTCTCTCTCTCTCAAAATAAGTAAATAATCTTTTTTAAAATAGTAAGAGATAAATAGTGGCAATATTATATGTTTTTAGAAAACAGATGAGGAGCAAAACCTGGATAGAAAAATATTCAATAATGATAAAGACTTCTTTTTTGAGAGAAAGATTTTTTCTGTAGGGTGTGTATGTTTACCAGGAAGACAGAAAAACAGAAAGCAAAAAATTACCCCTGGTGGATGAGCATGCCATAATCCCTTCTCTGCCATTCTCCTCTCAACATTTTGGGCACACATGCACACACTCTTGGCATGAGTCTCAAGTTGCCAGATGTGGGAGGTCAATCACATGGGTGTCCAGAACCTTAACCACTATGCTCCCTGCTGGCCCCAAGACATCTATTTTTAAAATGACAGGTAACAATCACACGTACTGGTAAAATATTGAATGCTTTATTTTTCCTAAAATCTACAATAAAACAAAATATTGGGGCCAGCAGGTGGGGTGGAAGTTAAGGGTGCTGGACTCCCACATGGCTGACCATGGTTCAAGTTCCAGACCTAGTGGCTTGTTTTCTCATTTTCTCTCTCTTTCTCTCTCACTCTGTCCCTCTCTGGTTAAATTTAAAAATATAAAGTTAAATAAAATAATTCTTTAAAAAAAGAAGAAAAAACAAAATGTTATCTCTCACTATTTGTATTCAACCCCAAAGACCTAGGCAGTTAGGTAAGGAAGAAAATAAAGGAGTGGTAAAAATAATCATCAATAAATTGTCTTTCTTTTGTAATGGACAAGATTTCATATGAAAGTAATTAATGTATCTTTTAAAATTATTAGAGCTAATAGTTAAATTTAACAATGTCACAGGATACAGCCTTTTTCTTTTTTTTTTAAAGAATTATGTTATTTAACTCGTTTATTTATCAATTTTTATTTGACCAGAGAGGGGTAGAGTGAGAGAAGGAGAGAGGGAAAGTGAGAAGGCAAGCCACCAGGCCCAGGATTCAAACTACGGTCAGCCATGTGGGAGTCCAGTGCCCTTAACCACCATGTCATCTGCTGGCCCGGTGGATATAGCCTTTTTCAAAAATAAATTATATTTATTTAAACTATGAGTGAACAATAAAAAATATATATTTTTTTTAGATCTTTTTTTCCTTAGGGCATGTGCACTCACTAGAGAGAAAGAGAGAGAAGTGAGACAAAAAGTGAGAAATCACCTCCAGAGAAGATGGTCACCCACAGCCCTTTCTCCCTCACTCTCCTCCCATGATCTTGGGCATGCATGCTGTTAAATTAAACTATTTGAGCCTAAAACAGTTGCTGTACTCCCACAGTTTAATTCCTATGGATAAGATGAAATCATACATATTAGGCTGTTTTTCTGAGCTGGTCGCTAGGTTACAGCCAATCACAACAGCTAGGCTTCAGTCAGTCACAGGCATCCCACCTTTTAAACCATGTTAATGCAGGCAAACTTCAGAATGTAACCAATGATTTCTCTACCTCGCTCCCTCACTTGTATATTTTGTACAACACTTTTCTGTTCTGCCAACTTAAATGTCAAGTTGACCATGAGGCTGGCCTGAGTTGTCCAGAAACCTGGGGACAACTGCCTGATTTAAATCGTAAGATTTGCTCTATTAAAACGTTACTCTATTTAATTTGCTGACTTATTTTTCTTTTTATAATGCGCATACACCCGGACTAATTCTCAAGCCACCAAGTCTGAGACTCAAACTGTGATGGGCCATCTGGGAGTCCAGAGATATAACCACTATAGTATCTGCTGGACCCCCAAATATTTCTTTTTATTAATAACATCAGGCAGCATAGCAGTTAAGGATCTGGACTCCCCATGGCCAATCAAATTTGAATTCTGGACCCAATGGCTTGAAATTCATGCTGGGAGAATGAAGGATAAAGGACTTTGGCATGGCCATCTTTCCTAAGGGGTGATTTCTCACTTTCTGTCTCTCCCTCTCTCTGGCAACTGCATGCGCCCTATAGCAAAAATTCTCCTTTAAAAATAAATCATTTATGGGGTTGACAGAGGCATGGTGGTTAAGGGCACTGGACTTCCACATGGCCAACTGTAGTTTGAATCCTGGACCTGGCATGTTGCTTTCCCACTTTCTCTTTCTCTCCCTCTCTCTCTCACTCTGTCCCTCTCTGGTCAAATTAAAAACTAAATAAATAAAGTGAAATAAAATAATTCTTTAGAAGAATAAATCATTTACAATAAAATAAAAAATATAAAATAATTAGGAATCAATAATCTAAAAGATATGTATAAGATCTCTAGATACAAAATTAAAACTCACATATTAAAAAAATTAAAGACAGGGACCTGCAGTTGGTGTAATGGCTATGTCGCTGGACTCCCATGTAGTCGACCGTGCTTTGAGTCTCGGACCTGGTGGCTTAAACTCATGCTGGGCATACTTCACGCTGGGCAGGTGTGCGTGTGTGTCCAAGATTCCAAGAGGAGAATGGAGGAGAAGGGATTGCGGCATGGCCATCCCCTGGGGGGTGATTTCTCACTTTCTGTCTCTCTGTCTCTCTCTTTCTGGTGAGTACACACACCCTATAGCAAAAACCTCTCCAAATAAATAAATAAATAAAAGTCTAAATAAATAAAGGACATATTGTGTTCATGAATTGGAAGACTTTATCTTTTATATTAATTCTCTAAAAGTTAAACTATAGTCAACAAAGTTCAAAGAAAATATGTGGAAACTTTCTCAAATAAATTAGCAATTACTTCTTAAATTTTATATAAGAATGCCAACTGTGTGTGTGTGTGTGTGTGTGTGTGTGTGTGAATTGCCAAAAAGAAAAGTTGAAAATGAAAAACTAGGTTATAGAATTTATTCTGATTCTAAGACTAACTATAAAGTCACAAGACTATAGTGGAGTGATATGAGCAAATACCCATGAACAAAAATAACTCTGGAAGATCTCAGAAGTCTACTTAAGAAGTGCAGCAGTATAATAGAAGAAAAAATCCAAGAATAACCACACAAAAAGGCTAGTGACTGCAGTTTCATTTTGCTCACATCACCCCATTCCCTAGGCAGGCACTGCTTAGCAGAGAAAGAGAATTCCCTGGCCCAAAAGCACCCTTGCATAGGGAAAAAAAAATAAAAAAGAAGAAGAAAAGAACAAGTAGGATAAATAAATCAGCATCGCCAGCCAGTGGGGGAAGTGCCTAAATGACCAGTCTCAGTTTTGTCCCATTCACAGTCCTGGGGAAACCAGTAAAGCTGAGACATCTGGAGATGGCTGATAATACAGAAGAAAGACAAGGGCTATCAGTACCAGTCACATGGTGTGAGACAGCATAGTCCCCTGTGGCCTACTCTGCACAGGACTTGAATAGACTACTGCACTGAAGACCTCAACAACCCTCAAGTCACTGCACCTTCCATAGCTTTTACCTCTGAGGACCACAGTGTCCATCACTGCATATCTCCATGCCTTGTTCTGAAGAGGATCCCACTAGCCTTTGTTGCTATGAAAATCAACAGCCAGCACAGTTATAGTGGACCACTTTCTGCTTTTAACACTAAGGAAACTAACAGCCAGCACAGTCACAGTAGATTTTCTGCAGGTTTTACCACCAAAGTTCTCAGAGATTTTTACCATTACAGTCTCCAGAAAACTGAGCTACCACTCCACAATTCCCTCCCAACTAGAGCCATCCTAACTACTACTGCCACGGGCATCGCTGCTCAATGGCCCAGCACAGCAGCCTTCACAGTCACCAGGTGACTGAGCCACAAGCTCTTTCCTTCTGTCTTCACCAGAGCTTCCCCAGCTGTTGCTACCCTGGAAGCCCTGGCCCAGAGATACAATGTAGTCACAGGCCCTGTGTCTTAACACTGCTTGTGAGCCCACAGCTGGCCCCTGCCACAACTAATACATGAGCATGCAGCTAGCATATACCATCCCCCAACCCCACCACCACCACCACTGCCTGCCCAAGACCTTTGCTGCTAGACTCAAAGGGGCCACTTAGGACTTCAACAGTCTTCACAGCTACTGCAGACTTCCCACAGCACTTGCTACCAAGGACCATACAATTCTGACATCACAACCTCTGTTGCCTGAGCAAATGAGACATTGTAGCACCCAGGACTTGTGGCTACCGCATATGCTCCCACACCTGATACTGCACATCACTTGACTCAATGGTCTACTTCCGTTGGCAGGTGAAGATCTCTTTTATTTTGCCCAAAATCAATTCATATAGTCTGGCAGAGGTGATTGCTTACATATGCAGGCACCTTTACAAGGCTAAAATGAATCCAAAGAATCAGGAGGAAAAAAAAAAAAAGATACCACAGAAGGAAAAAATTAAACCTCCATTAACTGATCACAAAGAATTGGAATTTCAAAAATTGCCCAACAAAGAATTCAAATAATTATTCTAAAAAAGCTCACTGAACTACAAGATATCACAAATAAACCATTTAATGAAATCAGTAAAACAATGCAAAAGCAAATGAGAAGATCAGCAAAGAGATATCAAACACTGAAAGAACTGAACAGAAGTTTTGGAATTTAAGAATATAATGACTGAACTAAAAATTGCAATAGAGAGCTTGAACAACAGATTCAAACAAAAAGAAGAAAGAATAAGCAAACTAGAAGGCAGGTCATTTGAAATCATCTAGTCAGAGGAGAAAAAAGGGGGAGAGAAGAAATAAAGCCTACAGATTTTGAAACATCATCAAGTGGGCTAGCATTCACATACTAGAAGTTCAGATGAGAAAAACAAAGGAACAAAAACTTGTTTTAAAAAATATAATGGTGGATCTCCAGGTCTGTGCCTGAGCAGGTGTGTGCTCTATTGGTCACCGTCCTGCAGGTGGGTGGCTGCTGGGTGTGGAGTCCGGCGCCCGGGGCCATGGGAACTCTTAGTTACCAGAAATTATTCCAGAAGAGAGACCTTAACAGACCAATAGCAATGGAAGAAATTGGGCAAGTCATGAGCAAGCCATCATCCCCCAAAACACCAGGTCCAGATGGTGTTACAGGTTAAAAAAAATCCTTCATGAAGAAGAAAGATATTAAGCAACATGATGGGTTCAGAAGCTCATAAAAAGATACCACCAATCCTAACATCTTCTAAACAAGATCTTTCACCTTACATTACAGATGGTGAAAGGAAGCATTACTTCTATGGCTACTGTGCAGCTTTTAGCAATGTAGCCATCACATTTCCTATCTAGAAGGTCCTCTTTCCGCAACAGCTATACCAAATCAAAACCTGGGATGCCATACTTCATTTGAGAAAAGATGGATTCTGAAACTTGAATTGCCAAATCCTTCCTCTGTTTATGCAGAAGGCAATGACGCTGGCACTCATGTTTGGTCTGTACGAGGATTTGTCTTGCCTTCTCCATAAGCATTTGAGTGCTCCAGAGTTCTCAACCTGTAGCGTGTCAGCAGTACTTGCAGAAACAACAGAAGCAATTTTCAATACACTGGAAAGAGTTCAGACTTTGCTTCATGATCATAAGCATCATGACAAATTTACAAACACTTATCAGGCTTTCAGGGCACTGAAATGCCATGGAATTGGGGAGTATTATCGAGACTTGGTGCCTATTCTTTTCCATAATGGGTTCAGCAATGTCCTTTTCTATGGCCTTCATGGTCCCATCAAGGAGCATCTGCCTACTACAATGACTCACAGTGCTCATTTGGTCAATGATTTTATCTGTGGAAGTCTCTTGGGGGCCATGTTAGGATTCCTGTGTTTTTCCAGTTAATGTAAAAACTCGCATACTGTTTTAGATTGGTGGGGAATTTCAGTCTTTCTCTACAGTTTTCAAAATAATCTGGCTAGAATGAGACAGAAAACCGACAAATCTTTTTAGAGGTGCCCATCTGAATTACCCTCAGTCCCTCATCTCTGGGGGCATAATCAATGTAACTTACAAGTTCTTGTTAAAGGTCATATGAAAAAGAATTGTCAGTTAAGTGCCATTTATCAACTGAATAGACCTTCTAAAGAGAATGCAGTTTGGCCTTATTTCTAATTGGTCAAATAAAAGTTAGTGTCACAAGTCCAGGCCACAGTGAACTATAGGCAAAGCTGTTTTCCTAAGGAGCAACAAAAACAGAATAAAAAGATTCGATAGAAAAAAAAATTATATATATAATAGTGGAACCAGCAGATGGTATTGTGGTTGGGGCCCTGGACTCCCACATGGCCAGCCATGGTTTGAGTCCTGGACCTGGTAGTTTGCTTTCTCATTTTCTCTCTCTCTCTCTCTCCCTCTATGTGTGTGTCTCTAGTCAGATTTGAAATATAATAAAATTAAATAATTTGTTTAAAAAAAGGAAAAAAAAAAAACTTGATGGCTGGGCTAGAAGGTAATGTAGAGGTTAAGCTGAATCCTACATGACCAACTGCATAGTTCAAGTCCTGGCCCCAGTGGCTTGAAAATCATGCCAGGCACATGTGTGTGTATGCTCAAGATTCTGAGAGGTGAATACAGAAGAGATTGCAGCAAGGCTATGGGGGGTGATTTTTCTCTTACTTTCTCTCTCTCTGGCAAGCACATAAGCCCTGTACCAAAAAGAAAAACAAACAAACAAAAAAGGCTGAAGATTTCTCAAAGCTGGAAAATATTTAGCTGTGTAAAGTTCATGGGTCTCCAAACAGATTCAACTCAAATATTTAACAAAATCATATTGCACCTGAATTATTAAAGATTAAACACAAAAGGAAAATTTTGAAAGAATATGGGAAAAGAAGCATATGATATACAAGGGAAAATTAATAAGGCTATCAGTAGATTTATCAGTTGAAGCCTTTATGGCCAGGAGAGAATAGGATAATAGATTTAAGTGTTGAAAAAGAGAAACTGCCAATAAAGAATATTTTGTCCAACAAAGCTGACATTTAGAAACAGGGAGAAATAAAGATTGCTCCATGAAACCAAAAACTATGAGAGTTCATCACCATTAGACTTGCCTTAGAAGAAATTCTAAAGGAAGCTTGTCAAACTCAAATATTTTTAAAAAGTCACATGGCGAGTTCCATGGCCTGGTGGTTAAGACAGTTAGTTTCCATTGTGGCCAATCATATTGTTTGAATCCCAGCCCCACGAGCTTGAACAATATACAAGGTGTATGTACATGCATGCCCAAAATACCAATAGGATAAATAGAGAAGGGATTGCAGGAGAAGAAAAAAGCAACATGGCCATGCTTTGTTAGAGGTGCTTTCTCCATCTCTTTCTCTCTGTCTGTCTCTGTCTGTCTCTGACAAGCATATACACACTTTCTGGTAAGTTTCTTTTAAAAAGGTCTCAAGTTAGTAACACAAATTAGTAACAATATATATAGCAACAAAATATATGAAAGTGCAGAACTCAGTGGTATAGATAAATATATAGTCAAATTCAAAATACCTCAGTGCTATAAAACAACTCAATACTGTGGTAATGTGAAAACCACTTATAATTCCATTACAGCAGTTAAAAGAGAAAAGTATAAAATAAATATATTTATGTTAGTATATTAATGAATACACAATTATTTAAATGTAAACTATTACATTGAAAACATAAAATAAGGGATGGATAAAAGTACATAAATTTTGGGACCAGCAGTTAGCGTAATGGCTATGTTGCTGAACTCTCATGTCGTCAACCACGGTTCAAGTCTCGGACCCGGTGACTTAAACTCACGCCGGGCATGTATGCGTGCATGCCCAAGCTCTCGAGAGGAGAATGGAGGAGAAGGGATTGCGGCAGGCATGGCCATCCCCCCTGGGGGGTGATTTCTCACTTTCTATCTCTCTGTCTCTCTCTGTCTCTCTGGTGAGCGCACATGCCCTATAGCAAAAACCTCTTTAAAAAAAAAGGGCGTAAATATTGTATATAATCAAAGTTTTAATCTGTTTAAAATAGACTATAAGATACTTACATAAGCTTCATGATAACCATAAAGCACAAATCTATAGTAGAAACACAAAAGATAAAGAGAAGAGATTCAAAGCATACTAGTATAGAAAACTATCAAATATCAAGGAAAACAATAGGAAAGGAAGAAATTAAAAAAAGAATGTACAAAACAACCAGAAAATAATTTATAAAATGGCAGTAGTAAATCTTTACTTATCAATAATTACTTTAAATGTATAAATTGACTAAATTCACCAATCAAGAAACAGAGTGCCTGAGTGAATAATAAAAGGAAGATCCAGACCAGTGGTTGGTATGGTGGTTGATGTGCTAGATCCCACATGGCCAACTCCATGGTACAAGTCCCAGACCTGTTGGCATGAAAAACATGCTGAGTAGATGTGTGTATCCCAAAATCCTAAGAGGAGAATGGAGGAAAAGGGATTGAACTACGGCCATTCCTCCTGGTGGGTGATTTCTCACTTTCCCTCTTTCTCTGTCTCTCTCTGGTAAGCATATGGGGGGGAAAAAAACATAAATTTAAAAAGCAAGATGTGGGCCAGCAGATTATATGGTAGTTAAGGTGCTGAATACATGACTGATGGCATAATTCAAGTCCCAGACCCTGTGGCTTGGAAAACACACCAAGCATGCTTACATACATGCCCAAAATCTCAAGGGGAGAATGGAAGAGAAGGGATTGAGGTAAGCTACTGCCTCCCCGTGGGTGGTGATTTATCATTTTCACACTCTTTCTCTCTCATGCATGTGCTCATATGCCCCATAACTTAGCAAAAAAAAAAAAAAAAAAAAAAGGAGGAGGTCAGATCAAATCATAGGGTACATGAAAGAAATTAACTTCACCTGTAAGGTCACACATGGATTGAAAGTGAAGAGATGGAAAAAGATATTCCATGCAAATAGAGACAAACAAAACAAAACAACAAAGATGATTATACTTATATCTGAAAAAATAGACTTTAGATTAAAAAAACTGTCAAAGAGAGAAAGATCATTCTATAACAATGAAGGGGGTCAATTCATGATATAATAATTATAAATATATATGCATTCTCCATCAGAGCACCTAAATATATATAAAGCAAATAGTAACAGATCTGAAGGAAGAAACAGGCTATAATTTGATAATGTAAAAACGATAGTAGAGGATTTCAATATTTCATTTTGAATAACAGATCATCTGGACATAAAATCAATTGGAAAATAGTGAACCTGGTCTACACTTGGAACTAAGTAGACTTAACAGACATACATGGAATATTTAAATGCACATTCATATAGAACACACACATAAATGTGTATGTATGTTCTGTTTAAATGTGCATATGTACATTTATATGTTATATACATGTGTATATTTCTGTACATATATATATGTGTATACAGAATATTTTGTCAATAGCAACAGAATATACATTCTCAAGCACATAAAAAAATATTCTCCAGGATATATCATATTAGACCATTAAATAAGTCCTAAATTTTTTTAAGAATTATTTCATTTAACTTTTTTTATTTTAATTTGACCAGAGAGGGACACAGTGATGAAAAGTGAGAAAGCAAGCCGCCAGGTCCAGGACTCAAATTGTGGTTGGTCATGTGGGAGTTTAGTACTCTTAACCACCACACCACTTGCTGCCTCCCCCCAATTTTTTTCAAGAGAGATTATTTTGCTCTAGGGCATGTGTTCTCACCAGAGACAGAGAGATACATAGAGACAGAAAGTGAGAAATCATCCCCCAGGGGTTTGGCCATGCTGCAATCCTATCTTCTCCACTCTCTTCTTGGGATCTTGGGCATTCATGTACACACGCCCAGTATGAGTTTTAAGTCACCAGGTCCTGGACTTGAACCACAGTCAACTACATAGGAGAACAATGATGTAATCATTATGCCATCTGCTAGTTCTAAGTCTTAAAATCATATCAGGTTTTTTTTTTTTTTCCAACAACAATGACATACAACTGAAATCATTGGGACCACCAGATTGCATAATGGTTTCATTGCTAGACTCCCATGTAGTCGACCACGGTTCAAGACCTGGACCTGGCAGCTTAAAACTTATGCCAGACACACATGTGTGCATGCCCAAGATCCCAAGAGGAGAATGGAGGAGAAGGGATTGTGGCACGGCCATCCCCCCAGTAAGTTATTTTTCACTTTCTATTCTCTGATTCTCTGTCTCTCCAGCGAGCACATACACCCTATAGCAAAAATCTCTCTTAAAAAAAAAAAAAAAAACTGAAATCATTAATATGAGGAAAACTAGAAAATTTACAAATAGGTAGAAATTAAACACTACACTATTGAACAGCCAAAAAGAAAATTTTAAATTATTATGAGAAAAATTAACATAAGAAATACAATATTCCAAAGCCTATGAGCTGTTGCAAATGCAATTCTTAGAGGGAAGTTTATAATAATAAATGCATACCACAAAAAAGAAGAATTAAATAACATTATACTTCAAGTAACTATTTAAACTCAAAGTTAGCAGAAGAAATACTAAAGATCAGAGAAATAGAGAATGAAAATACTATAGAATCAACAAAACTAAGGTTAGATTCTATTTAAAAAAAAAAAAAAGTCATGGGACCAGCAGTTAGTCTAATGGCTATGTTGTTGGACTCCCACGTAGTCGACTGTGGTTCGAGTCCTGGACCTGGTGGCTTAAACTCACGCTGGGCGCGTATGCGTGCGTGCCCAAGATCCCGAGAGGAGAACAGAGGAGAAGGGATTGCGGTGTGGCCATCCCCCCTGGGGGGTGATTTCCTACTTTCTGTCTCTCTCTGTCTCTCTCTGTCTGTCTGGCGAGTGCATGCGCCCTATAGCAAAAACCTCTCCAAAAAAAAGAAAAAAAAAAGTCATAAGCTCTTAACTAAATTATGAAAGAAAAGATAAGACTCAAATAAGAAATCGGAAGTCAAAATGGAAACTTTACAATGGATGCGTCAAATTAAAAAAAAAAATCATAAGGGTCTGTTATGAATAACTACATGCCAATAAATTGGATAACCAAAAAGAAAATGGATCAATTACCAGAAACATACGAACTACCAATGCTGAATCAGGAAAGATAAAAAAGGCTAAGCAGACCAATAATAAATAAAGAGATAAAAAACAGTAATTATAAAACTCTCGGGACCAGCAGTTAGCGTAATGGCTATGTCGCTGGACTCCCTTGTAGTCGACCGTGGTTCGCATCCCAGACCTGGTGGCTTAAAAACTCACGCCACGGGACCAGCAGTTAGCATAATGGCTATGTTGCTGAACTCCCATGTACTCAACCGCGGTTCAAGTCCCGGACCTGGTGGCTTAAACTCACGCCGGGCACGTGTGCGTGCGTGCCCAAGATCCCGAGAGGAGAATGGAGGAGAAGGGATTGCGGCGTGGCCATCCCCCCTGTGGGGTGATTTCTCGCTTTCTGTCTCTCTGTCTCTTTCTGTCTGGCGAGTGCACAGGCCCTATAGCAAAAACCTCTCCAAAAAAAAAAAAAAGAAAGAAAGAAAGAAAGAAAAACAAAAACAAAAACAAAAAACTCCCAACAAAGAAAAGCCCAGAACCAGATGGTTTCAGAACCAATGGTCAAATTCTATCAAACATTTAAAGAATATTAATCATTTTTAAACTCTTAACAAAAAGTAAGTAGAAGTGGGGTTAGTAGGTGATGAGGCAGTTAAGAGTGCTGGACTCCACATGGTCAACCACGGTTTGAGTACCAGACTTGGTGGCTTACTTTCTCACTTTCCTTCTCTCTCTCTCTCTCTTCCTTCCTCCCTCCTTTCTTTCCTCCCTCCCTCTCCACTCAAATTAAACTAAATAAATAAATAAAGTCAAAAGGAAAAAAAGTAAATACAAGTAAAGGGAATACTTTCAAATACTTTTTAATGAGAGCACCATCACCTTGACTCCAAAGCCAGACACACACAAAAAAGCAGACTACTTTCCAATGTTTCTGATGAACACAGATGCAAAAATCCCTCATAAAAGTCTAACAAATCAAACTCAAAACACATAAAAAATATTAGACGACATGACAAACTGGGATTTATCCCTAGGATACAAATTCTGTTTAACATATGTAAATAATCCAATTAGATGTACTACATTATTCTAAAGAATAAAAAAGAATTCACATGTTCATCTCAATATGTGCTGAAAAATACATTTGATGAAGTACACAGCATCCTTTTATGATTCAAAAAAATGTATATTTAGGTACAGGAAAAATTGTCTTAATAAAAAGCATTTTTAAGCAAGGGCACAGCTAACATCATAATTAATAAGCAAATATTGAGAGGTTTTTTTTCCAAAATCAGGAGCAATACAAGAATGTTACTCTCATTACTTCTGTTCAATATACTATTAGAAATACTAGCAAATACAATCAGTCAAGAAAAAGAAATGAAAGCAACAAACAGGGAAGCAAGAAGTAAAATTATTCCTATTTGCAGACAATTTAATCTTATATACAGAAAACCATAGTCTCAAGGAAAAAAATAACCAACTGCTAGCAATAATCAACAAATTCAACAAAATTCTAGTATAAAAAATCAATGAGCATTTTTTTTACAATAATGACTTATCCTAAAAAGAAATCAAGAACATAATTAAAGGAGACACAAATAAACGGAAAATATCATTTGTTCATTAATTAGAAGAATTAATATTATTTAAATGCCCATGCTATCCAAAGCAATCTATAGATTCAATTCAATTCTTATCAAATTCCAATGCTATTTTTAACAAAAATAGAAGAAAATCCTAAAGTTTTAATGAACCACAACAATATCCAGAATAGCCAAAGCATTTTCTTTTATAAAGTTTTTGCCACAGAGCATGTGCGCTCACCAGAGAAACAGAGAAAGTGATAGGGAAAGTGAGAAATCACCCCAAGGGGGAATGGTCATATGACAATCCCTTCTCCTCCATTCTCCTTCTGGAATTTGGGCACACAACAGGCATGCACACATGCCCAGCATAATTTTTCAAGCTGTCAGGTGTGGGACTCAAACTGCAGTTAACCATGTGGGAGTTCACTGACTTAACCGCCATGCCACCTGCTGGCTCCTAAGTATTTCTGAGCAAAACAAAACAAAAAAAGAAAGCTAGAGGCATCACATTGCCTGATATCAAAATCTACCATGGTATATACCTCTTTACACAGTGATTAAGTGCTATGCATTCAGAGTGGATCCCACATGATTAACCACAGTTCAAATCTTGGCCTCAGGATTTGATTGTGAAAACATTCCAGGTGTGTGTACATGCATACCCAAAATCCTGATAGGAAGGAGAAATGGAGGAAAAAGGATTGTAGCATGACCATGCCCCATTGAGGGCTCGCTTTCTCTCTCTCTCTCTCTCTCTCTCTCTCTCTCTCTCTCTCTCTCTCACTCACACACACACACACACACACACACACACAAATGCATACACCTTGTGACAGTTTTTAAAAACCCACTATAAAGCTATAGTAATCAAAACAGCAAGACACTAATACAAAAACAGACCCATAGACCAATAAAACAGAACAGAATGCCTAGAAACAAATCAAAACATGGAAAACCAACTGATCTTTGACAAAGGTGTCAAGAACACACTGGGAAAAGAACATTTCTTCAACAAATGGTGCTGGAAAAATTGGATACACACATGCAGAAAAAAGAAACGGGCCCAGCAGATAGCTTAATGGCTATGTCGCTGGACTCCCATGCAGTCAACTGTGATTCGAGTCCCGGACCTGGTGGCTTAAACTCATGTTCATGTGTGCCCAAGATCCTGAGAGGAGAATGGAGGAGACAGAATTGTGGTATGGCCATCCCTCTAGGAGGTGATTTCTTGCTTTCTGTCTCTCTCTCTCTGTCTTTCTGGTGAGTGCATGCGCCCTATAGCAAAAACCTCTCAAGAGAAAAAATTGAACCTTTTTTTCCTCTCATATACAAAAATAAACTCTAAATAAGTCAAAGACATAAATATAAGATCTGAAACTGAAAGACCGCTAGGGGAAAAAAAAAAAAGAAAAGAAAAAGTAGAACATTTGGATATGACCCCAAAGCACAGACAACAAAAATACAAATAAGCAAATGGAATTGCATCAAACAAGAAAAGCTTATGCACAGAAAAAGAAACAATCAACAGAGGCAACACACATAATTATGAAAGTTATTTGCAAACCATATATCTAATAAAGGGTTAATATTCTAAATATATAAGGAATTGAAACAACTTGACAGCAGAAAAACAAGTAGGCTGAATTAAAAATGAGTAAAGAGCCAAAATAGATATTTTTTCAAGAGAAGACTCAAAAAGGGCCAACAAATATATGAAAAGTGCTCTGTTTCACCAATCATGAGGCAAATGCAAATGAAAACCACAATGATGTATCACCTCACACCTGTTAGGAAAGTCATTATCAGAAAGACAAGATATAACAAGTGTTAGTGAAGATGTGGAAGAAAATGAACACTTGTCCACTGTTGGTGGTAATATAAATTAGCACGGCCATTATGAAAAACATTATTAATATAATGACATATTATTTTAATAAATTAAAATATATTTATTTTACATTTGTTCACTGAACATCACACCATACAAAATGTGATTTCCTAACCAGAATACACTGTAAAGTGGCTTAGTCATACATGTTATCATCAACAAATAATTTTCCATTTCTTGTTTCTTGTATATATATTTTTCCCCCTATTTCTAACGCTCTGCCATTTCCCACCCTCCTCCAAAACTGTCTCTGGTATCTGCAATTGCTTTCCATTTCTTTATTTTTCCCCACATATCAATGATTCACAAAATATCTTAGTTAATCTAAACATTATCGATAGCGAGTTCAGCTGATATATACATATCTGTGAACACATGTTGACTTTAGGAATGAAATTCTGTAGATAGAATTAATAAACTATAAAGCAGCATTTATATGAGGCTATTTAGCTTGCTATGGTCACTAAATAGGTATTTTTAATATATTTTTTAACTTCAAGAAAGGCAGTTTTAGTTTTAATAAATGGAAATCAAGAAATGTTAAGAAAACTTTGCTTAAGACTTAAGTCCAGGAAGCAGGTTAGGATTCTGTTTGAATAGTAGGTACCTGGACTTGTCCACAACTCAAGAGAAGACAAAAATCCTTAATTTTGGAAAACAAAGCATAGAAGAACATCAGTAACATTTTAGTCAAAAGTCATAAAATTCTATTTCACCAGTTCAGATCTATCTTCTGTTGTGGTCCCATCTTTTTGTTTAAATTCTGGAAGATATTGTTCAACTCTGGACTTGTCCCTACCATTAAAGCTGGCCATTTTCTTAGTTATTTTTGAACTCTTATTTCTGTGTGTCTGACTTTAGTTTTCCTGAGATAGCACTCCCTTCAGAACTTCTTGGAGAACTGGTCTGGTGTTGGTAAATTCTTTCAGCTTTTGTTTATCTAAGAATGTTATCTTTTCTTCCCATATGAAGGATAATCTTGCTGGATATAGTATTTTTTTTTTTTGAGAGGTTTTTGCTGTAGGGCACATGCACTTGCCAGACAGAGACAGAGAGACAGAAAGCCAGAAATCACCCCCCAGGGGGGATGGCCACACCGTAATCCTCCTCCATTCTCCTCTCGGGATCTCGGGCACGCACACACACGCACCCAGCGTGAGCTTTAAGCCACCAGGTCCGGGACGCGAACCGCGGTCAACTACATGGGAGTCCAGCGACATAGCCATTACACTAACTGCAGGTCCCTGGATATAGTATTCTTGGTTGAAATTGTTTTTCACTCAACACTTTGTATATATTTCCCCATTTTTTCCTTGATCACATTATTTCTGATGAGAGGCCTGCTGTTAGCCTGATGGAATATCCCTTGTAGGTAACTTCACACTTCTCTCTTACCAATCTTAGTATCTTGTCTTTGTCTGTGGTTTTGGTCAATGTGGCTATAATGTGTCTTGGAGAAGGTCTTCTTGGGTTGATCCTATCTGTGGTCCTTTGTATTTCCTGGGTTGGATCTTTGAGTGTCTCTCTAGGTTTGAAAAGTTTTTTCCCAGGATTTCATGGAATAGATTACCAATGCCCTATCAGTCTCTTCACTTTCTGGGATACCGATTATCCAGATGTTTGGACATTTAGTGGTATCTAGTATTTCTCGTACATTATTCTCATTTTGGGGGGCTATTTTCTCAGTCTTCATTTTACTAGTCCATTTACTAGTGGATTTTACTAGTCCAGCGATTCTGTCTTCTGCATCTGGGATTCAATTTTCTATATCATCTAGTCTGCTTTTAATACTTTCAAGGAAGGTTTTGACTTCCTGCATTATAGCCTTCATCTCCAACAGTTCCATTTGATTCTTTTTTATGGTGTATATTTCCTCTATCAGCTCTCTCAAGAACTTCCTCACCTCCTGGAACTTACTGGTTTTTTTCTTCTGGAGTTCATTGTCTCTCTTCTCTTCCATCTCTGTTAGCACTGTCACTATGAATATTCTAAATTCTTTATCAGACATTTCTGTCAGTTCCATTGTACCCTCTGTGGATGAAGAGAAGTTATTCTTTTCCCTTGGGGGAGAAGTATTTTCTTGGTTTCTCATATTTCTTCTCTCTCTTTAGTGATTTCTAGATGGGTTATTCATTTCTTCCTAATTTCTAGAAGTTCAATCAGAGCAATCAGAGGCACACAGGAGAGGTGGTCTGCAAACTCTTTGCCATTCCATTATTCTCCCATTGTGTCACAGATTTAGTGGGAATTGAATAATATGTTGACCTTAACAGTATTCAGATGCTTGGCTACTTTTCACTTAGACTTGTCTAGACTCTTAGTGCATGGAGGCTGAGCAGCAAAGTGATGAGGTAAAAGAAAAAGGACAAGAAAACAGAGAAAGAAAAACGGAAAATATATATTTATTTTTTTATCTATGTATTTTTAAAAACAAAAAAATGAAAAGCAAACAGTGTGCTCCGCTCTCATGGTGGACTCAGTCTTCTTCTGGTCTGCCCTTTTATCCTCTCCAGGATGACTTCTCAGCAGAACATCTTTATTTATTCCCTGAAAGCAATAGATCTCAGTTCTCATGGCAGACTCGGTCTTCTTCTCTATTCAGCCTTTAAAAAGAAGGAAATCCTAGGGCCAGCAGGTTGTGTGGTGGATAAAGGCACTGGATCCCCACATAGCTGACCACTGTTCGAGTCCTGAACCTAGCATCTTGCTTTCTTTCTTTCCTTTTCTCTCTCTTTGTCTCTCTCTCTGGTCAAATTAAATAACAACAAAAACAACAAATGGAATTAAATAAATAAATAATTCATTGGGGGGGGGAGGAAATCCTATCATTTGCAACAATAACAGTGAATCTGGGGGATCTGTGTTAGGTGAAATAAGATAGGCACAAATACTGTATGATCTCACTTACGTATGGCATCTAAAACACTTGAACTCATAGAAGCAGAGAGTAGAAAGATGGTTACTAGGTGGGGTTGGAGAGATGGGGCATTAGAGAAATATTGGTAAAATTATTCAAAATTTCAGTTAAACAGGAAGAATAAGTTCAGGAGATCTATTTTATAACATACTAACTATAGTTAATGACAATATATTACATACTTGGAAATTACTAAAAGGTAGATTTTAAATATGTATAGATTTTATGTATGTGAGGTAATGAATATGTTAGCTTTATTTAGCCATTCCATAATGGATACATATATCAAACATGTTATACCCAAACATAAATAAAATTTTTATTTGTCAATAATAAATTTAATAAAATAGAGATTATTGGAAAATAAAATATTACTAAAAGATTTATCATCATCCCAAAACTTGGTCTTATTTCACAGAAAATGGCAAAATAACTTTAAAATTATAATCTGAATGCAAAGGGCCTATACTAAGAAATTTTGAAAATGTAAAGTTAACAATTGTACTGATTTTATAGTTTAACAATTGTTAACAATTGTTAAAGTTTAACAATTGTACTAAATTTCAATCCCTTCTTCTCACTACAGACAAAAATATAACTCAAGAATGTTTATATAGGGGCTGGCAGGTGGTGTGGTGGTTAAGAGCATTGGACTCCCACATGACTGACTTTGGTTCGAGTCCTAGGTGGCTTGCTTTCTCGCTTTCCCTTTCTCCGTCTTTCACTCTGTCCCTCTCTGGTCAAATTAAAATAAGTAAATAAATAAAGTTAAATAAAATAATTTTTTAACAAAGAATGTTTATGTGAATAAATATAAAAGCTAAAATTTGTTCAGAAGTAAGCACAAAAGAATGTCTTCACAAAAATGGAGTTGCCAAAGATTACTTAGAGAAGACAAAATAAAGCACTGAGACTGTCAGGAATCAGGTAGCCCATGGAAACCACTATTGTAATCTCTACTTCTATGGAGTCAATTTTTTTTAGCTTCCACAAATGAGTGAGCTTGCAGTATTTGTCTTTCTATGCCTGGCTTATTTAATTTAGCATAATGTCTTCTAGACTCATCCATGTTGACACAAATGACAGGATTTCATTTCTATGGCTGAAGAATATTCCATTGCGTATTTCTGCCACAGTTTTCTTTATCCATTTATCTGTTAATGGATACTTACGTTGATTCCATATCTTGGCTACTATGACTAGTGCTGCAGAATGCAAATACACCTCTGACATAACTGGTTTCATTTCCTTTGGATCAAGAGTAGAATTACTGGCTCTTAATTTATTATAAACTTCAAGATAGCCAGAAGAAAGATGAAAGAAACTTGAATGTTCCCAATACAAAGTAATGTCGGAGATTTGAGATGATGGATACAGTAATTACCCCAATTCTTCATTACACAATGTATTCATGTATTGAAAAATCACACCATACCCCATAAATATGTAAAATTATGATGTGTCAATTAAAAAGGAAAAAAAATCTAAGTCTCACATTTTGTATATTTTACTTCAGAAAAAGAGTGAAGCTACAGCTTTAAAGATTTGATAAGGCAAATAATTCTTTAAAATTCACATTTCATTGGAACAAGTTTTCATTCTAATATTTGTATGTCAGTGAATCTGGAGTTTCATACCATGCTTTGAATGAAATAATAAGGCTAGTCTTTGGGGGTTAAAAAAAAAAAAGACCTGCAGTACTGAGATTCCATGGTACTGTGACCCCCTCTCTCCAGTCACTAATCCCTAATGCAACCACACCATAAGTTATGCAGAACTTTACTGTCTTATTTCCATTACTTTTTCTTTCTTTCTTCCTTCCTTCCTTCCTTCCTTCCTTCCTTCCTTCCTTCCTTCCTTCCTTTCTTTCTTTCTTTTTGAGAGGTTTTTGCTACAGGGTGTGTACACTCACTCACCAAGAAGACAGAGAGACAGAAGCAAGAAATCACCCCCCGGGGAGGATAGCCATGCCGCAATCCCTTCTCCTCCATTCTCCTCTCAGGATCTTGGGCACACATGCGCATGTGCCCAGCATGAGTTTAAGCTACCAGGTCCAAAACTTGAACCTTGGTCGACTACGTGGGAGTCCAGCGACATAGCCATTACACCAACTGCTGGTCCATTACTTTTCTAGTTCTCCTTCTACCTTTGAATTGCTTCTGCACAATATTTGCAATGCAGGCTATCAGGTTATAGGACTGCTTGTGTAATTCACTAAATGCCCATTCCTGCTTCACAGAGAGTATTTTGTTTGCATGTTTGTTTGGCTTTAAGTCTTACATGATTTAGATGAGAAATAAATATTTTCTGGACTGCCTGAAAGACTTTTTCTTATTACTTGAATGCCAGATTGTCTGTTGCTATTCCTATGTTACATGTCCTCACCTAAAGCACAGTTAAAAGCTGTTATGTATGATAAAATGCAGTCTTATTCTACTTCATTAATAAGGGGACTTCAATAAGTTCATGAAAAATGAAATTAAAATAAGAGCTTATTTTGGTACGAAAGAAAAACACTTTGAAATCTATGTATAGTTTTTTCGAAATATCTATTTTTCAGCAATTTTTGAAGACCCCCATCATAAAATGGATACCAGTCCTTCTTTATTTCAGAAAATTTGTAAATTCCCCTTATGTGATTAATAAACTATTAAGATATTTCCAACAGAAGTTGTTTTCATGCTATAATCTGCCTGGATATAAAATCAGTCAACCGCACTCTGTTAACTAAAAACTATAGCTCCTTTGAACATAACACTCACCACAATGGGCCACAAATTCTGTACATCACAGTATGGCATTAATCCTACATGGCTCTCATATCTAACATCTGAGAGGTGACCACACAATCAGTGAAGAAAAGAGGTACAAGATCCTGAACCTCTGAAGTGTATGGGTAGCTATTTGGAATTACGAACATTCTAGGAACAACTCTAATAATAAGAAAGGACAAACATGAGAACAGGAATTAATAAAAAATAAAAGCATAGAAACTTAAGAAAATCTGTAAGACGCTTTTGAACAGGAAGGTGAATAAAAGAATAGCCCCAGGATCACTTCTATAGGTCCTAGAAGAATCCAGAAATATGCTGATGCCAGTGCAGAAGGCAGGAAAGGTCTCCAGAAGAAGCAATGTTACTAATGGACTTTCAAGAGGAGCTAAAAATACTGGGGGTTACTGACTTCTGGCAGAAGAAAGTGACATGCAAATTGAATGTCCTTCCTCCATTCAGGGAGGGAGGGATGAATGAATAGCATTTTATTTTCTTCTGAACAAGATGAAAGGAAAAATTATTCATTAGTATCTTACCTATTCATATGTTAGTCAGTGAATAATGCACATTTTTAATCTTTGAGGTACATCGTTAAACTTATGAATTCAAAAGGGAAAATCTAGAAAGTCCGATGATATTTTCATTCATTCCTTTGTTCTTACTCAAGGCCAGGAAAATTTTAAATATGTCATCACAGGGACTTGCAGGTGTAATGGTTATGTCGATGGACTCCCACATAGTCGACTGTGATTCAAGTCCATGACCCAGCGACTTAAAACTCATACTGTGTGCATGTTTGTACATACCCCAAATTCCAAGAGGAGAATGGAGGAGAAGGGATTGTGGTGTGGCCATACACCCTGGGGGCTGATTTCTTTCTTTCTCTGTCTCTCCAGCAAATGCATGCACCCTATAACAAAAGTCTCTCTAAAAAGAAAAATGTCATCACAAATGCTCATAATCCATGCCCTTATATTTGCCACCCTCAATGTTGACAAGCCATGTTCCCTTTGACATAGGGAAATGAGGCACTTTCTCAAGTCCAGTATGCAATATTAGTTTTAGATGGTTGGTATTATTGATCTTGACAACTAAAAGTGAAAATAAGCATATACTGTACTATGGGATTGTCAGAAAGGTCATGATGCATTCTTCTATGTTTCTGTGCAAAAATGTGTCATGATTTTTCTAATGACCTGATAAAGAAATAGTTTCATTATCATGATTGATTTTTATGAATTTCCTTAGTCACCGCATCTTCTAGAACCTATCTTCCACATGTGGTGGGCATCTTCTCTTGAACACTATCTATATGTTTTTTTATCCAAACCCCAGTAGTTTCATTATCCTCTTCCTTCTCTATGTAATATGCTGGGGTGGGGGGAGTGCTGCCACTGATCCCCTATTGCTAAGGAAAACAATATTGAGAGTAGATTTGAAATAAATTCCATCATAATCATCTCTTTATTTTCAACCTTGCCTATGTGCCTTCAACATGCCTAAATGTACCAACATTCCAGAAATGCAAATCCATGTCAGTTTACTGTTTAAAATCTCCAGACTTTATTGAAATCTTCAAAATAACTTTAAATTTTGTATCATGGCACAGAAGGGTACTCCAAAGTTGGCTCATGTTCCCAACCTTATCTGCTGATTCCCCACCTATGCCTCTCCATTCATGGAAATCTTGCTGTTCTCAGGACAACCATAATGTCACATATCTTCACATTCTTCCCGTGTGGCATCTTTCCTGTGTGATTCCCCCATACCAGCAGTCCTATGCCTAATTCCAGGTTCAATACCCCAGTGGAGGTTTATATTTACGTAGGTTTGTATTTCTTCTCTGTACTTTTGTAACATTCCATGCACAACTCTCTTCTAGCACTCTCATACCAGGCTGACATATTTTATTTTCTTATTTCTCTTTTTCCACTAGACTGCTTTGAAGCAAAACCTGTATTAATTCATCTTTGCATCAATAGCACCTAACTATATAGCTCATCCATAGAAAATGCTCAATAAATTCAGGGCAAATGAAAATGAAAAGATTAATGAAAGAAGGAAAAAAGGAAGAAAGGGAGGGAGGAAAGCATTAAGGGAAGGAGAGTTATGAACTGAATGTTGTATACTGAAGCCCCAACCTCCAATGTGATGTTACTTGGAGATAATCAGGGTTTGATAAGGTCATAAAGTGGAGGCTCTAAGTAAGGAAATTAGTGTCCTTATGACAATTCCAGACAATTCCCTCACTCTCTTTCCTCTCATGCAGTAAAGAAAAGCCATGTGAGTGCAGAGCAAGAAGGCAGCTGTCTACCAACCAAGAAGAGAGCCCTCACCAAGAACCAAACTAGCAAACCCCTTGATATTAGACTTTCCAACTTACAGAACACTGTGGAAAAAAGTAAATGCCTATTGCTTAACAACCCAGTTTGTGATATTTTATTATATTAGTCCAAGCTAAGACAGATTTTGGTACCAAGACGTGAGGTGCTGGTGTAACAACCAAAAAATCTGGAATTGACTCTGAAACTGGGTAATGAATATAGGCTGGAAGAGTGTTGAGGTATATTCTAGAAATATTGACATTAAAGGCAATTCTGCTCTCAGAATTGAGAGACATGTTGGAAACTAGAAGAAAGGTGATGATCCTTGTAATAAAGCAGCAAATAACTTGGCTAGACTGTATGCTAGTGTTTTTTGAAGGGTAAAACTTGTGAGCAATGAAATGGGATATTTAGTTGAGATTTCTAAGTAAAGTGCTCAAGGAGAGGCCTGGTTCTTTTTGGCTGCTTTTAGTAAAATGTGATAGGAGAGAGATGAATTGAAGAAATTGATAGGCAAAAAGAAATCAGAACTTGGAAAATTGCGAACCTATCCATCTTGCACAAAATGAGAAACCTTGTCCTAAAAAGAACACAAAGGCTGTAACTGAACAACCATTTAAAAAGGAGATCAAGGTGCAACTCTTTTTTTTTTTTTTTTTGAAAGGTTTTCGCTATAGGGCGCATGCACTCACCAGACAGAGACAGAGAGACAGAAAGCGAGAAATCACCCCCCAGGGAGGATAGCCACTCCACAATCCCTTCTCCTCTATTCTCCTCTCAGGATCTTGGGCACGCACACACATGCGCCCGGTGTGAGTTTTAAGCCACTGGGTCCAGGACGCGAACTGCGGTCGACTACATGGGAGTCCAGCGACATAGCCATTATTGCCAACTGCTGGTCCCAGGTGCAACTCTTGACCTTAATTGGCATTTCAGCCAAAACCAGAAACAGATTATACCAGCAATGACACTGCCAGTTTAAACTAAAGAGGACAGAGAAACAATGTAATGAAAGAAAGCCACAAGACTTCTTGCATTCTACAGGACCAGACTACAGAGCTATTTATCTGTCAACAAGGGCTATTTAAGGGAAAGGAAGAACGACCTTAAACATTTAGAAATCATCTGGGCACCAGCAGTATTAAACCTAATTCCACCAGGCAAGACTATTTCCTCCTTGGATTCAAAGAATGGGACCATCTCTCTGGTTTCCCCAGGCCAGGATGACTTGCTCGGTGCCTTAGGGACAGAGATGCACTTCAGGAGAGTTAGGCAGAAAGCCTGTGGTGTTTTGTTAAGTCAGACTGAGCTAAGAAAGGAATAAACAAATACATTAATGAATAAATCAAAAAATTAACGGGTAACTGAGCCAGTGATTATGCCCCTGTATACTCTGCAAGCAGTGGCTCTCAGCTGCTGATGATCAACCGCATAGAGAGATTAAGTCTGTGATGTTTCTCTCAGCGGGGGTAATTGGCTCCCCTGGAGAGTCACATTACTGACCTTGCACTCATCAGAACAACACACACAATAGGAAAGCTAGAGCCATTAAACAGATAACCTGGAATACTGGCCACAAAGAACCTTTCCTTCCTTTACTTGAAAATGTTCATCTCGCCTTTCAAATTCTAGAATTCCAGGCATAGGTGGGGTCTGTGATATTCATGAAATTCCAAATTATGAGGAATACTCAGATGAAGAGAAACTCAAAACCGAATGAAATGAATAAAAGGAAATGCAGCACTGCATAGTATTTGGGTTTCCTTAGTTGCTTCTCATGCTGCCATTCCTGCCCCGCCCCCAAAGCTTATTTATTCTATCCTTATTGAAGAAAAAAACTTCAAACTACCTGTCTTAAACATGTCAGTAGTTCTTCATTGCCTTCAAAATTAAATCCAAAGTTCCTGCAACCCATGCTTCCTACACTGGCTTTTACCTTCCTGCCTTGATAAATAACACCTTGCCTCTCTCACCACTTCACCTTTGTATATGTTTCCCTTTCTGCAGTGTGTGCACACACCTCACACACACCCCAATCGCTTACTCCGAGTCATCCTGCAGGCCTTAGCCTCAGTATCACTTCATCCAGTGTAATCGAACTCAAATCAGGTTCGCTTGCCCAGCCGCTATGAAACCAAACCGTAGGCACATGGTGTGATGAAGCAAAGTACAGCTTCATTGCAAAGCAAAGCAAGAAGGGCGGGCAGCTCATGCGAGAAAGACCCGGTCTCCCCAAGATGTTCTCCCACATACATTTTTAAGGGCAAAATTAGGGACAGAGGTCCCAGGCGCAAGATCAGTTCAGTGATCGGTTCAAGATTGGTGTGATCATCTCCTGGACACTCTTGATTAGTGAGGCCTTAGATAATCAAATTTCTCTTCAGGTTTCTGGAGCCATTCAGCCTGGAGTCTATGAGCTCACAACTAGCAGTTTCCAGACAAAGGATCCTGGGCGCTCACGCACATGCACCCTGCGTTAGTTTAAGCCAACAGGTACGGGACTCGAACCACGGTTGACCGCATCAGAGTCCAGCGACATAGCCATTATGATAACTGCTGGTCCCTGCATTAATACAGTTTAAAAGGTTGGATGCCTGTGATTGACTGTAACCTAGCAACCAGCTCAGAACTAACAGCCTAACATGTATGATTTGGGCTTATCCATAGGAATCCAAGTGTGAGAGTACAACGGCCATTCTAGGCCAAAATTGTTTAATGTAACTTACTTGCTCATGCTGCCTACAGACAGGAAGCTCCTATAGGGCAGGAACTATTTTACTACCAATGTCAGCACCATGACTGACATGTAGTAGGTGCTCATTAGTAATTTTTGTTAACTGAGTGAATTAAAAGTAAGGTCTGGAACTTGTAAATAGTTACAACTCTAATGACAACTCTGTATTTTTATGCTATTTCATGGTTAGCCAATCATATTCATACCTCATTATCTGATTTAACTTTTTTAACAACCCAGTGAAGCAGTGGAGGTACTAATCAAACACTGCTGATTGTCCATTCAATTGCCATGTCATTTCTATTCCATGTTCTCAGAGCCCTGGTTTTCCTCCAAGGGCTTTCCTCCCTGGTTTCTCTCCCTCAAGTAATGAGTATTAATTCGGATTGGTTTGAGGCCACTGTGGTGGTTGTGCCAGCCTGTTTCCTTAGAAAACAGGGTCTGAGGCAAGACTTTAGTGCTAATATGCTATTGAATGCAGAAGAGAGAAGGAAGCAAGATAGGTGGTAATGGGAAGGAAATAAAAATTGGTGCATTTCCAGATGAACCATCACTTGACAAAGAGACACAAAGTCACTCAAGATGTCTGCAGAAAAGCCACATACAAATCCTATCATTCAGAACAGACCATCACAGCAGGGATTAGAGAAAGAATTTATCCCGAAGTCCCTTCCTGTTCTTTGCCTGGTACTAGTGTTTGCCCCTAAGGAGTAACTGCTAGCACAGTGCTTCTCTGAAGTGCAGAAATGGCAGGAGGGCCCAGACACTTAGCAAAATCGTACTGGCTCACTCAGAGCTGGCCCAGCAATTGGCAGCAACAGTAACTTCAATAACGAAAATATCAAAGGACCCAGGAGACAAGAGAAGAGTAGGCCATACACCAGAGAGGGCAGCAGTAGTATTTCCAAGGATTGGTTTAAGGATCAGCACATGGGAAGCCCGCTGGCAGGAAGATTAGGTCATACAGTAAAAGTTTTTAGAGACACTAAAAAA
The DNA here is from genome assembly GCA_026018925.1 of Tupaia tana. Lineage (NCBI taxonomy): Eukaryota > Metazoa > Chordata > Mammalia > Scandentia > Tupaiidae > Tupaia > Tupaia tana. Next base: position 116,701,762 of record JAKSZU010000007.1, read on the forward strand.
ATATATTGCATATTATATTTCATCTATCAGATAACTCAGGATGCATTTTACAATCAATAGTATGTCATAATCTAATTGGTAGTACTGTTTTTCATTCTTATTTAACTGAACTGTATATCTTATCATAAATGACATCTTGGAATCTGTGAACTACAGTTGACCTTATGTATCCCTTCAAACATAGATGTGGAGGAACCAGCAGTTAGCATATTGGCTATGTCACTGAACTCCCGTGTAGTCGACCACGGTTCAAGTCCCAGACCCAGTGGCTTAAACTCACGCCAGGTGCGTGTACATGCATGCCCAAGATCCTGAGAGGAGAACGGAGGAGAAGGGATTGCAGCATGGCCATTCCCCCTGGGGGGTGATTTCTCGCTTTCTGTCTCTCTGTCTCTCTCTGTCTTTCTGGCAAGTGCATGTGCCCTATAAAAAAAAACTCTCCAAAAAAAAAAAATAAATAAAATAGATGTGGAATTATTTAATGCTGGTGCTGCAGCAGCCTTAATGCAACTATGAGAGGAGTTAATCCAAGTCTGAGGATAGCAAAGCGAAAATATGGAAAGATGTTATGTCTTCTTAGTGAAGTTTTCTCCCAACTGATAGAATAAGAAACTGAAGATAGAAGTGGATGTGTTTTTCTCAGAATCACATAGGTGGGGAAACAATGGACCTTAGACTTGAAGCTCATGGTGTTCTTTCCCATTCTACTTTGGTTTGGTGTTCAAAACCCTTCGCAACTGGCCCATTTATAACCCTAGTTGATAATCTATTCTCATATTTCTTTCCTGATCTCTAGTTAAATGAAACTTGGGATTTCTTGAAAACAGTCTCCTTTTTTATGCTTGTCAGACTTTTAATAATTTAAGAAAGCTGGAGTGGGTGGAGTGAAGAGTGCTAGCCCACAGCTATCACAGTGATCTTGGTCTCCAGCTTTTCCAGTGACACCATCTTTTCTTCCACAAACCTTGGTACCACTGTCAAAACAAGGCTACTGGGCTGCAAGGAAGCAACCTGTACCACCAGCATGTGCAGCTGAACACTGTTCCTCGACCATGGCCACACATACCTAGTCAGCAACAAAGGTACTCATGGTCACAGTCACAGCTAGTGACTATGAACCCCAAGTAACCCTATGATGTTGACCTTGAATGGCTTTGCAGATGATACTTGTATGTGCAAATATTTCAGCTCAGGTTAACTGCTAAAGGGCAGTGGGAGTTTGAAAATTAGAAACAATGGCTCTATAATCATCCAGACCCATTCAAACACTCATTGATTGCCAATATGCCCAAGCTTCAGTTAAAAACCCAGTTGATCCACAGATACCTGTGATGAAGCTACATAATGAGTCAATAGATTACTGCCCACATTGGGGGACCCAACAAACAAAACTGCAGACACAAAGCAGCTGTTTTCTGCACATAGGTACCTATAGACTTCATGGGTCTGCAGCTGGCTTGAATATCATGGGTGCAATGTTTTTTCTTCAACTTAGGGGGCTGTATGACTTGAAGTCCCCAAAGTCAAGGGTACACACTATAGCAGCAAGTTTAATAAGACAATACCCCAGCATGTCAACCATCCCCCAATTAAGATAGCAATCATTATCTTTTTTTCTTTTTACACCGAGCGTCTTTGATACTACTCTGATACTTTCCCTGTATGGGAAGAAGAAAGTCACACATATTTAGGGAACCCCTTCCAATAAATGGCTCAGGGTAAAAATGAAGTCATCAATGTTTTGTCTCCATAAGCCAACTGACTGTAAAGAGCACCTAGACCCTCCAAGAGTTCCAGTTTTCTTTTTTTCCTGTTGTCCCTCTTCTTAAATGGGGAGCTGGAGTTAGGATGTGGCAGATGCACTTCCCTTACATCATCTATTTCTCAAATGTCACAGAATTAGGTATATATTTGTGTCTGTGTGCAAGGGATGCTCCAAGCCACCTGCTGGAAGGTTCACAAACCTGGTCTTCTTAGGGGATCAACTGAAGGTGTTTAGTTCATTATGTTCTAAGCAGAACTGAGGAAGAGAGGGAGAGGATATGATAGTAAGTGCACCTCGGGTCCTTTGCTGTGTGGGAGCTGCCAAGTGAAGAAATATATTAGTCTTGCTTTTCTACTAGCCTCCTCATGAAGTAATCACTTAAATGGGTTCTCAGAGTTCAGGGGAATTGGAAGACCAGCAGTAATAAGAAAGATACCTTGAATTTTCTTCCAAGGCACTTCAAGGGCTTTGTAGACATTATCAATTTGCCAGCCCTCCCAGGTCCCTGTGCAACTATCCCCCCAAAAAAGATGTCAGCTTCATGAGAGACGAAGTCTTCCTTTACAAACAAGATACAAAGAACAGCGGATTTGAGACTTGTCATGTGTGGTTCCTGCAACTTCCTGAGCCCAGGATTCTGAAGCTCCAACCCATCAGTGTATATTTCAGTATTTTAGAGTTCTCATTCTAGGAACAATAAGGGGGATCAGAGCATTAACACCAAACTCTCTCTCTGAAAGGAAAACATTTGGAGGTCAACTTAAGTGCCAGCTTCCTCTTTTCCCACGCCCATACCCCCACAGCTCTGCACACACGCACCCTTGGGTAGCTCTGAGCTATTTTGGGCTTCAACCTCATCTGCCTTTCACATTAGGCTCCGCGTTAATTATGACGCTTCAGTGAAAATGAGCCTTCTGACAGTCTCAGGCTTGGAGAAGGAAGGAGGAATAAAGGCAGCTCCAATTATAGGCCGTTAGCCCTAATTAATGCCCACCTCCTGCGCGTGGTATTCTAGACACAATCACCCTTACTACTGGGGGGGAGGAACGAAATTCACTTCATGGCACAGGGACCAACAATATTAAGCCAGTTACTTGCTGGTCCCCATGGAACATGATCTTTCAGGCAAGGAAGCAATTTATATGCAATAACCAGGAGGAATGCATAATCCTGCATTTCTCCTTTTACACTGCCTTTTGACATTCTTGTGGCACATCTTCTTGTAGGGGACAGAGTACAGCCTTTTAGAAACCCAAACCTTTTTCTTTCTTTTGCTCTAGACCTGAGGTCAAACAACTAAATCTATATATTCATATATATGAATTAAGCACTCTGATGAGCTCTGTGAAAAATATGAAGGATATAAAATTTGGTTTCTCCTCTTAGGAATATGTCATAAGCATAAACCCTACAAAATAAGAACATCTTCCTGGCCACTAATACTTCCCTGCTGCTTTTTGAAGGACTTTGGCAATTAATTCTGCAGGGAGTAAATTTAAGTGAAGAACGAGGTTGCTGTACAGTCCCTGACCAGAGCCCTATTTAAAGCATTGAGTGCTCATGTTTACTGTGAACTGAAGTTATCACGTCTGCCCATATACCTACCCAGTTGTTGCCTGTCCTATCAGAAAATAAGTTCCAAGAGGACACAGATTGTTCAGTCTGGTGTCCCGTTGTATTTTAGACACTTCTCTTTCCCGCCTGCCAGCCTGCTTCCTCTCCTATCTGCAGTGTCTATTCCACCCATCCCATTCAACACGGTTCCACTGTGGCCTTTGGGCCCGGAGCTGAGTATGTGAATTGAAGTGAGCCATAATCTTAGTTACATTACTCTGCTCATTAGAACTGACTGTAATTTTATGTTTCGGTATCTAGACTGTAAATTCCTCAAAGGTAAGGAGTCTGCCATGTTCATCTCTGGATCCTCAGAGCCAAATGTAGAGCCCCACACTCATAGGTTCAACAAATGACAAATAAATTATGAAATAAATGAGTAAATAAGAGCAAACTTAGCAGGCTAAACTATTTCAGACACAGAAGCATCCTCCCAGAGCACCTGTAGATAATGCCCTATCCTTCCTCCTCCTGGAGGGATTTTAATTTCCTTGACTACCTCTTTGAACTAGCCTCCTCACCATGCTCACCTGCTACTCCTAGTTGGCCCACCAGCTTTTACTGTGAACTGAAGTTATCATGTCTGCCCATATACCTACCCAGTTGTTGCCTGTCCTATCAGAAAATAAGTTCCAAGAGGACACAGATTGTTCAGTCTGGTGTCCCGCTGTATTTCACACACTTAGCAAAGTACTTAATACTATATTGTCAGGAAAGTTACAAGTATTCATGATTATTTCTCTACGTTTTTCTATGAAAAAATGAGTCATGACATTCCTAACAACCCAATATAAAGCAAAAGTCAATATGCAATGAATGAATGAGGGAGGAAGGGAGTGGAGAAATACAAGTCTCCAAACAAAATCAGAAGGAGGCACAACAGTAACACAATGCTCTGCAATGCTGGAGCATGGAAGATAGGAACATGGGAAGGCCACAGCTTATTGTCCTGCTTCTCTGAACATGCTGGGAACATGTGTGTGTATCCATAATCCAGGTTGGTTGGGGCTGAGGGTAGATAGTGTCATGAAGATCCTGTGTGGGACCAGCAGTTAGTGTAATAGCTATGTTGCTGGACTCCCACGTAGTCGACCGCAGTTCGCGTCCCGGACCCGGTGGATTAAACTCATGCCAGGCGGGTGTGCATGCATGCCCAGGATCCCGAGAGGAGAATGGAGGAGAAGGGACTGCGGTGTGGCCATCCCCCCTGGGGGGTGATTTCTCGCTTTCTGTCTCTCTGTCTCTCTCTGTCTGTCTGGCGAGCACTCGCACCCTGTAGGAAAAACCTCTTCGAAAAAGAAAAAAAAGAAAAGATACTGTTATGGATGTCTCTGTTCCTCTTTCTCATGGAAGAAATTAATAAACAAACTTTTAAAATTTTAAAGAAAAGTGTATCAGAGCTATGAGAACAGTTAATGTAACATATAGCTAATATTTAATCAATTAAGTAATATTAGTAAATCGGGACGACAGGACACTGCTAAAAACAAAGGATACAAAGATAAATAAGGTATTTTTCTGAACTTCAAAGAGCAGACAATTTAGTAGGAGCCAAAAGACATGTATGGAGTTATGGAACCAGCAGTTAGCATAATGGCTATGTCGCTGAACTCCCATGTAGTCGACTGTGGTTCAAGTCCTGGACCTGGTGGCTTAAACTCACGCCGGGCGCGTGTGCATGTGTGCCCAAGATCCCGAGAGGAGAATGGAGGAGAAGGGATTGCGGTGTGGCCATCCCCCCACCCCGGGGGTGATTTCTTGCTTTCTGTCTCTCTCTGTCTCTCTAGTGAGCACACGCGCCCTATAGCAAAAACCTCTCAAAAAAAGAAAAAAGACATGTATGTAGTTATGTGCACACATACAAGACATATACACACACACCATTCCATTTTGAGAATTCTTAATATAAAGCAAATTGAAACACTGTAACAGTCATTGGAAAACTTAAGATGGTGTAAATCTCAAGGGATTTACCACCTAGTAGAGAGACTGATGCATACATGAAAATGTAGCTAATAATATCCAATGTTTTTTGATACCAGCCATGTGGATCATAACCTCATAGATCACAGAGGAGAATGGTTATCATCACCTCTATTAAATGGTTCAAAGATTCCCTTCTCGCTCCCCAACTGTTAAAGGAGCAGACTTGGCCTATAACCAACAAGAAAGCGATCCTGCTGATAGTTCTGACAGCATCAATGTGCAGATAATATCAAGACTAGGGAAATTATTCATCCCCCTCACCTATTCAAAGAAGGCTGTTTTTTACCTTTATGTTCTTCAGAGCACTTAACACACCACCAGTTTGCAATAAATTACAATTAGTAATAACAGCATCGTTATTCTGAGTTTTATTATTAGAGGCATTAATTTTTAATGTTTGCTGTACTCAGATATGTGTGGAGGGCTTGAAATCTATTTAATAATGATAACTTCCACCTTCCGAGCTCCCTGATGGCCTAGTGGGATATAACCAAACGGCAGCACATTTAATGCTCTAAGCAGAATTAGGTTATTAGAAAGAACAGGAAAACGGGGTGGAAAGCTTTGAGCTAAGACAAACAGTATACCCCAGAGGATTTGCAGCCTATGAGGCCTTCACACTGTGCTCTGCAGTCCAGAGTCTCCTTTTAACCCAGCCTGGCATAGCAGACCCTAACAACCCCAAGATTAACAGGCTCAAAAGGACTCAATTTGAGTTTGGAGCTGAACATTCTCAAAGGCAATGAAGAAAGAAACTTCCTGCAGGAGGAGGTAGGGATAACAGGAAAGAGAGGCCCTGCCTCATTCCTCCCCACACAGGCAGGCTATGAGCCTTCTTGTGATTCCCACTAGCTCCAGCTTGGGTTAGCGACTTGCACTTCTCTCCTTCCTTCCTCGGACCAAATGGAGGCTGAGTGAAGAGGATTTCCCCTGGGCACCGTACAGGATGTTGGTCTGGTGAATAGCTTGTGTCTGCATTCTACCCTGACTCCCTGTGAGCTCTTGGATATCTGTTCTCTCCATTTAAGCGAAGTCTTTTCAACCTAGTCCAGAGTCCCAAATTGGTATATATTTTTTAAAGGTTTATTTATTTCTTTATTGAGAAAAAGAGAAGCACCCCAACCGGGTCTTCTTCACTCCATAATCTAGCCAAAGTCTCAGCGAGCTCAGATAATAGACATGTATATATGTGCCTAGGGAGGTCCCAGAACATGAACTTAGGGTCTTCCCATGTAGGTCCTGTTGTGTCATCACTGTCCCATTGTGTGGTCCCTGCAAACTCCTGATGATGGTAATTTGCCCTATATAAAAGCTACAGATGCATTTTAACAAGGGAGATTGGAATGCACCAGCATCTAGCTTCAGCAACTACCTTCAGTAGCCAAAATCTGCTATTCTGAAATGCAGCTATTGGAGAAAGCCCATTGTAACATTATGCCTGGGACCCCCAAACTTATGTGCAATCAATGATTGCATAATCGTCTAGGTCACTAGCTTTTCCAGTCAGTAAAATAAACAAACCATGTCATTTGAATTTATTGCTAACATCTAAATATTTACTATCAAATATAGGAAGGCATTGCATATGAACCTTGGAGTGAAAAATCTCTTATGTGTTTTATATATGGAAATGCTGTGTGTTAGCTACAGTTTAAAAATACATTTATTATCACAAGAGTAAAATGCTACAAAAATTAATGATGATTGTAAAAGACGGTGATTTTATGAACAACACTAATTATTTAGAACTTTCAGATTATTCAATATGGGGAAATGGGAAAATGAATGGGGAGATAATAGGAGTGTATTATCTAGACAACTTTTGGAAGAGCACTGTATCCTTTTTGCAACCATATTTATTATAATGAAAATAATAATTCAAAGCAGATCAATACAAAGTAGACAAAATTGTATTTCTAATTTTGTGATTTTTTTGTTTGGAAACCTAGTATTTATAAAGTTAAGCAAAATAATCTTGAAGAAATATATTGGCAGATAAGTTATTTACTTTCTTCTAAGCTACAGTTCATACTGTACCCACCTCAGCTAAGCAGGTATGGGGCTTCAGGATGGTAGTTGTACAAAACAGTGATCTCCCAGTCTAGCCAGCAGCTAGCAGAGGGAAGAATTTGCAGTGTTCCTGCACCACAATGTCAAATTTCTAAAATGCACCTCCTAAAATGTTTGATAACATAATTTTAGGAAAACTAATTTTTTAAATAAAATGTGTCTTTTAGTCTCATAACTCAGAATTCATTCTCTAATGGTAATATTTGGCTTGAGCCAAATGTTGGTTTTAACTCTTTCAACAATAGGCCAAAATACATATTCCTTATACTTTTCGGGCTTCTCTTCTTTCTGACCTTCATTTCTTCCTAACCTTTTGCAATAAATTAAGATTAGTAATAACAGCATCGTTACTCTGAGTTTTATTAGTAGACACAGTAATTTTTAAAGCTTGCTGTACTCAGATATGTGTGGAAGACATATCTGTCCCTTGACAGGGACAGGTAACCCCTCTACTTCTCAAGGAAGTTCACACAGAGCCTAAAACATTTATTAGATGAGCCCTCCAAGGTCAGGATCCCTAAGCTTCTCTCCCTCAAGAATAAATTATCTGTTCAAATTATACAAATTATTGTTTGCTGCCATCACTTTCTGTACACATATTCTAAATTTATGCCTTTTTGCACATGGGTGCTATACTCCAAGTTACAGGCAACACAGGAAGAGCCTTCTCCCCAGACTTCTGCTCAGTAACTTCTGCCTCCTTTCTTGTTCACCGGCAGTTCAGACTCTAAGGCTTCTCTCCACTGTTCCCTCTTCCCTCACACTAGCCTCTGGCACCAAGATTCTCCTTTGTAGGGCAACCTAAGGGAAAGATCTCCAACCCTATACAATTTGCATAAACATGACATGGCTCATGTTTTCACTGACCTCTAGGGTTGAGGAAGCATTGCACTTACAGAGAGCTCAGTGTCTTTGTTCATTTAACCTATTTTAAAAGAAAAAATCATGATACTATATCCTGAGTCCACACACTACCAGGAAGAAAAGCAGCTGGTCTTGACTCAGGCTCCCTCAGACAGGGCTCTGGTGGTCCATAGACAGGTTTAGGGGATCCAACCTGCTGTGCCTCTCATCACGGCTACATCCTTAGACACGCTGCAACTTCCACATGTTACAACTTGCCATGGCGAAGCACTGCCAGTGCAACCGAGAGCAGTAAACATGCCAGCGTAATTAATGTCTTAACAACTTATTACAATCCTCAGATAATTAATCACAAAAGCTAAACATGCTGTCTCACCCTCCTAATGTGCTAATGCTCTAATTATTATGCCTCAATTAAGGGGAAGTCAATGCTCCTTGCTTAGAAGTGCATGTTTAAAAAGGCCTCATGCATGGCTCTAGCAAACAGGAGTATGTGGTAGGGAGAAAAGAGAAACCTTTTTAATTAAGGTATTAAGCAACTTCAGCCCCCTTTGTTTGCATTTCAACTTTGGATAAACTGAGGTCTGAAGACCTACTGGGGCTTAGGGCTGTCTTGTGAAGGGTCTAAAATGGGGAAAGCTGGGCAGAAGGATCCCAGTACATTCCAGGTGAACATGTATGTATTTGATGCACATATATGTGTGTTTTCTGAGGCTGTAAACTAGACAACAGCACTCTCTTTAAGCAAGTCATTGGTTGACCCATTAGCCCAGCTGCCTCCTGGTAAAACCTAGGACTCTGTGTGTTTGATACTTGGGGAGGAGGCTCAAAAAAGTGAAGTGCCTCCCTCTAAATTAGATCTTACACTTGCCTCCAAATTGTCTTCAATAGTGCTTTTTCCTTTTCAAAATTTATGTTAAGATTTTTGAAAAACATTTTGCCAGAGGGCACATGCACTTATCAGAGAGAGGAAGAGAGAGAGGGAGAGGAAGAAAGTATTCCCCAATAAGGTATGGTCATGCCACAATCCCTTCTTCATTCTTCCACCCTTTTGGGATTTCAGGTACATACACACATACCCAGAGTATTTTTCAAGCCACCAGCATTGGGTCAGCCATGTGGGATTGGGCTCCCTTAACCACCGGGCCACAGGGATGAACCTGTTTTAAGTTTTTTGAAATATATTTTACATTGCTACCTAGGACATACCCAAATACTCATCAATAGATGCCCAAAAGAGAAACGAAAAATTTGAAAACTTGGGACCATGATTACTTCATGAAGAATTTTTTATATTCTGTATTCAGTTTTTAGTTTTTATGTCTGTATTCATGTTTTTAGTCTTTGTTGCAACCTACTAAATTGATCTCCTGACCTACTAATATATCTCAGTCTACAGACCAGCAGATGGAATAATGATTACGTTGTTGGACTCTCATGTGGTCAACCATGATTTGAAGCCTGGACCTGGTGGCTGACAACATGCCGGGTACGTGTGCATGAGCTCATGCCCAAAATCCCAAAAGGAGAATGGAGAAGGGATTGTGAGTGGCATGACCATCCCCCCGGGGAGTGATTTCTTGCTTTCTGTCTGTCTCTTCAGCAAGCGCATGTGCCCTATAGCAAAAATATGTCTTTCAAAAAAATAATGTAAAGTATGCATCAGATAAGGGACTGATAACCAGAATACACAAGGAACTCAAGCAGTTGTTCCATAAAAAGATGATCAACCCTATTAAAAGATGGGAGAATGAGTTGAAAAAAACCACTCTCAAAGGATGAATAATCAAAAGGCATGTGAAAAAATGCTCAACATCCCTCATTGTAAGGGAAATACAGATCAAAACAACAATGAGATACCAACTAACCCCAGTCTGAATGACTAAGATTTAAAAACAAAAAATGATAAGTGCTGGTAGGGGTGTGGTGAAAGGGGAACTCTTTTACACTGCTGGTGGGAATATAAATTGGTCCAACCATTATGGAGAACAATTTGGAGGTTCCTTAAAAATCTACAAATAGAACTACCACATGATCCAGCAATCCCACTCCTTGGTATCTACCCAAAGGTCAGAAGAATTCTTAATCATAAATGTGCGTGCACATTGATGTTTATTGCGGCACTATTCACAATTGTTAAGACATGGAACCAATCCAAATTCCCACAAACAGATGAATGGATTAAAAACCTGTGGCACATATACTCTATGAAATACTATTCAGCCATTAAACAAACAAAACCCTGGATTTTGACAGAAAGTGGAAGAATATGGAAAATTTACTGCTGAGTAAAGCAAGCCAGGCTATGAAGGAGAGACATTACATGTCCCCACTCAATATATACTGAGTGTCAGCACTCTATGACTGAAGCTGATCGACTAAAGGATATAGAAACAAAGTAAATGGATGTGAATACCAGATATAGTGCTTGTGAAAGAGTAGAGTCTGAGGAAGGACATTTATAAGAAAACTAGAGAGGCAAAGCATTAATGGGACAAAGAAATGTGGTATTATCTGTTGAAGATAATTTTATAGTTTTATCAACTGGACTAGGGAAAAATGTTTACACGTTGAAATATTCACTTTGTAAGCTAAATAATGTGATTGAATGTATAAAAGAAAATGAAATACAAAAATAATTTAAAAATCAATAAAATACACTATTTTTTCTATCAAAATTCTTCTCTAACAGTTTCTGTTAATTAAATCTCTTATTACTGAATATATATATATATATATGTACACAAAATCTTTCAAAAATATGTAAATCTCTCAAATATATATATATACATGTATACACACACACACACACATATATTTATTTATTTACATCTTGGTCTAGAGTTTGAGAACACGGTAGTCTACAAGGTAAATAATTCACAAGCAGTTTCCACCTTTTCTAAGACTCTGCTAACTTTGAGACTAGAATCTGATTCCGAAGTTCTGAGGGTCATTTATCAAGTAATTAACAAGTGTCACTGTGCAATCCAATGTCCCCCACATCCTGGAACTCTGTCCATCTGCCTCTTTATCTATTAGGTCATGATGTATTTTTTTTTTCTATGTTCTTCTATGCAAAAATGTGTCATGACTTTCCTGATGACTCAACAGATGTTTAGACCTGGTGGTAGAATAAGAATGACCCTGTCTTGAAGTCTAACCATACACACACATACACACACACACCAAGGCTTCAGGAAAATCAATATTAGGTTGCTGGAAAAGTTGTGATGCATTTTCTGTTTCTTTTTTTTTTTTATGCAAAAGTGAATCATGACTTTTCTGACAATCCAAGTAACCTTCTCAAAAAAGAAAAAGGCTTGTCCCCAAAGTTTGACCTTTCTAGGTAACTATTTAGAATTTTAATAACTCTGAGCATTAAAACAAATATATGGAATTTTCAAACAGTCAAAGGAAAATTCATATCATAAAAAACTATAGATTTTGGGACCAGCAGTTAGTGTAATGGCTATGTCGCTGGACTCCCATGTAGTCGACCGCGGTTCACATCCTGGACCCGGTGACTTAAAACTCACTCTGGGCGCGTGTGCATGCATGCCCAAGATCTCGAGAGAAGAATGGAGGAGAAGGGATTGTGGCATGGCCATCCCCCCTGGGGGGTGATTTCTCGCTTTCTATCTCTCTGTCTCTGTCTGTCTGGTGAGCGCACGCGCCCTATAGCAAAAACCTCTCAAAAAAAAAACCTATAGATTTCAAAAATGTTTTGTACCCAATTGAACTCATACTTTAATTCTCTCTCTTCTTCTCTCTCTCTGATAAGTGCATGCACATTCAGAATTAAAATAAAAAATCTTAAAATAGGGACCAGCAGTTGGCATAATGGCTATGTCACTGGACTCCCATGTAGCTGACTGCAGTTCGAGTCCAGGACCCGGTGGCTTAGACTCACGCCGGGCACGTGTGCATGCGTGCCCAAGATCCCAAGAGGAGAATGGAGGAGAAGGGATTGTGGTGTGGCCATCCCCCCAGGGCAGTGATTTCTTACTTTCTATCTCTCTGCCTCTCTCTGTCTTTCTGGCGAGCACATGCGCCCTATAGCAAAAACCTCTCCCCCCCCAAAAAAAAAATCTTAAAATAAATTTCAAAAAGAAACTACTATTTAAGAAAATTTGGAGGCAGGTGTAAGATCTAATTTAGAGGGAGGCACTTCACTCCTTGAGCCTCTTCCCCAAGTGCCAAACACACTGAATCCTAGGTTTTCCCAGGAGGCAGCTGGGCTAATGGGCTGGCCAATGAATCCCTTAACTTTTTGAAGTTTGTGAAAAAGTACTGAGTGCTGGCAGGAAAAGGCCTGGCCTCTCTGGAATGCTTACCTTCTGATTTGGAACATCCTAAAAACACAAATAAAAAACGCTGCCCAAAGCCACATGTGCCATGGCAGGAGAGGCAAAGGTGGCTTTAATTATCAGAGAAGTGGACTGGGAAATGGACAAATCACTGTAACTTTACCTAAGTTTTTTCTGGAATTCAGCATACTTCACAGAAGAGCTGCATTGGGAAACAGATGTCTTTGGACTTCGATGAAAAGGTTTATGGGGTGAATAGGAGCAAAGAAAGTTAGTTCAGAGAAAAATGTCATCACGGACATCTAAGAACAAAGGAGCCAGCCAGTGTTGTGGTGGTGAAGGCAGCTGGATCACGCACGGCCAACTGCAGTTTGAGTCTTGGACATGGTGACTTGAAAAATACCAAGCCAGGAGTGTGCCTGCCCAAAAGCCCTAAAGGAAAGAGAAGTAAAGGAGAAGGGATTGAGGTGGGACTATCTGTCAAGGGGGTGCTTTCTCACTTCCCCTCTATTTTCACTGTCTCTTTCCTGTGAATGTATGCCCTCTGTTAAAATTGAAGGAAAAAAAAAAAAAAAAAAAAAGAATTCAGCAGGCTCTTCCTTGAGAAAAATGCCTGAAATGCCTAAATCCTGGGATTATCCCAAACAGATCCATCTAAGCTATATAAGAAAAGCAAGATTTAGATCATCTAATGAGTGTGTGTGTATGTATGTGTGTATATGCTTGTATATATTTATAAACAGCCCATAAAATACACTATGGATAAGTTTTTTTACATCAGGAATTCTAAATTGATAAGGAAACTGCTTCTTCAGGATATCATGAAAGCAGATAGTCTTTGTAAATGTCTGACCTCAAGCTCTCTTGAGACAAGGCAACATGGTAGACTCAAGACAGCAGAAGAGTTAATCAGAAACTGACCTTTGCACTCTTCCATTTTCTGGATATATACTTTAGAGCAAGTCAAGAGACTTTGCTGAGCCTCAGTTTTCTTCAGAGGTAAAAGGGAGAAAATAATTTCCAAATCACTGAATTGCTACGAGGTTCACATGATCCAATGTCTATGGTAGTGCTCTGTAACCTCCAGTATCAGTTAGTTTATGTTACATAACAAACAACGGTGGCTTAAGATACTAGCTTGTTCTCACTGAGTTTAGCAGAGCTTGGATATGCAGCTTTCCTAATCTCGGACTGATCTCCTAACGGTCAGATTGGGGTCAGCTGTAAAGCAAAACAGTTCTAGACTTTGTAGAATCATCAGGGTATTCCACAGATCTTTTTTTCATGACAATGGAATGGATGTGAAAGACCAGGTCCAGTCACTCTACAGCTTCTCAATCCTTTGCTCACATCATGCTTGCTAGCTGCCCACTGGTAAAAACAAGACATGTTGATGAACTCAATACGAGTGGTGAAAAACATAAGCCGCCTCTGTAGTGGATGAAACTGGAATATTTTGTGGCAAAAAGCAAGGATGCATGGAGGATGAAGGGTTAGGGTTGTTAATATGACCCACCATGTGTATTTTTTAAATACAAGACATTGTTGTCAATACATTCCAGATAGCTAGAGGATGAGTCAAAGATTTTTTGGCTTGTCAGTGTTGGATTCCTCCAGACTCCAGTGCTCATTCCCTTATGCTATCAGCTTCCACTCTTCAGTCAGACAAGTCCAGGAAAATGGTTCACTGTCAGTTATCAGAGAAGGCAAGACTATACTGGTAGAAAGAACACAGATGTGGTAGTCAGGTGCACTAGAAATTCAGTCCCTGCTTTCTTGCTGTCTCACTTACCTGATGTTGGGTAATTTGTTCAACTACCCTAAGTCTTGGTTTCCTTATCTCCTTTGGTAATTTTATCCAGGCTTATGGCTTTAGACACCATCCATATACTGATGATGCTAGAGTGTATACCTCTAATAAGCATCCCTTTTCTGGACTCCATAGTTTTATATGCCCCAGTCCACATCTACATTTGGATTTCTCACTAGCATCTAAAACTGAAGAGTAAATCTTCTTCTCCCATATTCTTCCTGATCTCATCAACTGCCCTCTCCATTCTTCCAATGGAAATTGGACCTGCAACCTTACTATCATCTTTTTCTTATATTCTATATTCCTTATGCCAGGAATTCCTGTTGACTATCTTTAAAATATACCTCAAATCCAGTGCCTTTTCACCAACTCTTCCACTAGAATTGTTGTTCAAGTCACCATCATCTCCTATGCTGATTATGGCATTCATTTCCCAAATCTCTGCATAGCCTGCCTTTAGTCAAGCCAGTAACCAGGGAGAGTCAAATCATGTACCCCTCCTGCTCAAACTATCCAATGGCTTCCTATTTCCCTCATTGTAAAATCCAGACTCCTTATACTGGCATGCAAGTCCGTTATGACTTTGCCTCCCTGTCATCTGCTTTCTCCTCCTGAGCCTCCTTGCTGTTCTTCAGGGCTTTGAACGTCTACCTTCCTCTCTCTACAGTGTTCTTTTCCTCACTCAGATGTTCCTATCTTCACCTCTTTCAGGTCTTTACTCAAAGTTCACTTTGTTTCTGAGGCCTTCCCAGTCACACTGTCCTCCATTCTTGCCTGAGTTTTTCCTTTACACCTTACCAACATACTTATATTTAAACTTATTTTTCTCATTATCTGTCTCAGCTATCAGGTTGTGAGGTCCATATGAAGTGTAATTTTGTCCATAATATACTATGTTGTACTTCTGGGCCTAGAACACTGCCAGGTACATAGTAGGTACTCGATACGTATTTATTGAATCAATGAGGGGAATAGAATATTGCACAGGTGAAGTGAAATATTATATATAAAAATTTAGCATAGACGGGACTAGCAAATGGTGTAATGGTTACATTGCTGGACTCCCACAAGGCTGACCACAGTTCTAGTCTTAGAACCAGAGGCTTGAAACACCAGGCACACGGTGTGCGTGCCTAAGATCCTGAAAAGAGAATGGAGGAGAAGGGAATTTAGTGTGGCCATCTCCCCTGTGGGGTATTTCTCACTTTCTATCTCTCTGTCTCTATCTCTCTCTGTCTTTCCATGTGAGCTCAAGTGCCCTGTTGCAAAAATCTCTCAAAAAAAAAAAAATTAGCATAGAATCTGATGCATAGTTGTGTTCCAGAAACAACGCTCAGAGTAAATAAATAGCAAATAGAATCTAAAGCCCTGGAATTTTGAGCCTTAGCTCTGACTCTATATATTGTGATTTTATTCATATTCCCTAATGCATCTGTTCACTAGGGCCCAAATCAGCTCTCCTTTCCCAGTACCTGGCACACAGCAGATACTCAATATATTTTTACTCAATCAAAATGAAAGTAGATGAGTCTGAATTTGCAAGTTATTAGTCAGGTTGTTCCTTCTTGTGTTGATCAGAGTCCAAAGGGAGGTGCTGTTCTGAGAAATGCATGAGTCATCGAGATTGCCCTGGATGCTACCACAGAATCAGGCACAGGATTTAAAGCCCAGCGGGCACCACAGACACCTACTGTACAGTAAGGTAGATAGATGCTTAACTATCCTACAAGCTCTCTATCCAATTTCCAGGTATCCCCAGGAAACTGTTTCCTGTGAGAGTGAAGACCTATTTATACTTACAGTTATTTCAAGAACAAAAACAACAACCACAAAAAGAAAAATATGTTTGTCCATAGGGTGCATTTCCTCTTAAACTCATCAAGTAAGTACACAAGCATGATTCGTTCTCCCAAAGGGAGATTGACAACTGGGTGTTTATAGATGCCCTTGATGAGGCTGCAGCTTAATTCTCTACCACTTCATGCACCAAAAGAAAAAAGGATGATGTTTCTGTGAACAGCATCCCTCCTCTCCACAATGCAGAAAAGTGCCAACCGAGATGCCTCCAATACCACACCCCCAACTCTGAATTCTTTCAAAGGCAACTGTGGTTTTTCAGGGGGTTTTCATTTCTTACCACATAATTCAGCCCCTTTCCCTAGCTTGTCTGGGCCATGGCACGCTTTCATCGACACGTTATGCATTTATGGAGCATTTAGAATGCGCTTTGCCCTGGGCCTCAGGCTGCAGATCATAGCCATAATCACAATAGAGGCTCAGTAACAGGAAATGTTACAAGGTGGTGTGTGATTAAATGCCCAGCAATGCTGCGTGGACAACACACACATTCAGAGCTCATTAGCGATAGGCTCTGGAGGCAGAAATTGCCAGGGAAAGCTTCATGGAGGAAAGAGCACTGAATTAGAAGCTTAAGAGAAAGAGTTTGAATAAATAAAGAGTATAGGAAAGAGAATGTGCATAAACACATAAATAGGAGCGAGCAAGGCTATGAGCTTGGGGTCTAACTTTTTTCATCCCCCTTACACAAAAAAGTATCATTAATAAAAGCTCAAACATGAAGTCTAGATCCACTAGTCATATCTCAAATGTAAATGTTATTGGTAATTTTTTAAAAAGAGTTCTAAAAGATAGCTGGGCCAACATACATTTTGAAAAGCTATAGAACAATTGAAAACTTTTTCCCAAGTCGAAGGCTCCTTCTGGGCTTTATAATAACTATTTCCTGAGATTTTATTTCTAGTCACAATTCTGATGGCACCTTGCCATTACAGCCTCACTCACAACCGGCAAGCCAGCAGCTTGCCTTCTTTAATCGCTGTGATACCCCAGATCACTGAGACATTTTTTCTTCCTAATCTTGGAGGATCTTATGGGCCTCTTACTTCATCTGCTAAAGCCCAAAGAAGCTTTGTGTTGCTGCTCTTCCTGAAGGCCACTGCAGCAAACATATGTTCCCCATTTTCCAAGCTGATAACCTCCAGGGCAGGGGCACAAAAGGACTTAAAGCTCAACCCCCTTTAAGCTCCACTGTCCATGCAGACTAAAATATGCTTGAGCCTTTCTAAGGGCTAGGGTGCTTACAAACCAGGATCTAGACACAGTGTAACATGAAAATTTTAGGAAACTGTCAAACACAAAAGAGAAACGTTTTAGGACTGGCCTGTAGTGTAGCAGTTGAGCACTGCATATAGGAAGCAGGATCCCACATGGCCTACTGCATTTTGAATCCCTGCCCCTGCGGTTTGAGAAACAAACTAGCATGTGAGCATGCAGGCCCCCCAATCCTGACAAGATAAACAGAGGAAAAATTATCGTGGCATGACCATGCCCCATTGAAGGGAGCCCTCTTTTCACCTCTCTCCCTATTCTCATGATCTTCCTCTCTGCTGAGTTCAATGTCCTCTGGCAAAAAAAAATAAAAAAAATTTTTTTTAGAATTATTTATTTTATCCACCACTATTATTATTACTTTGAGAAAGAGAGAGACCGACCAGAGAGAGAGAGAGAGTAAGGGAAAGTGAGAAAGAAAGCTGCCAGGTCCAGGACTCGAACTGCAGTTGGCTATGTGGGGGTCAAGCACCCAAACTACCACACCACCTGCTGGCCCCTAAAAAAAAAAAATTAAAGAAGCATTCATCTGTGAGCAGCAGGTGGCATGGTAGTAAAGGTGCTGGATACTCCCACATGGTCAACCATGGTTCAAGTCCCAGACCTAATGGCTTGCTTTCTCACTTTTCCTCTCTGTCTCTTTCTGGTTAAATGAAAATAAATGACTAAATAAAATTAAATAATTCTTTAAAAAAAGAAATTAAAAAAATGAAGCATTCATCAGTCTATTTAGCAACAATAAGTCTCACACCCACTATGTGCAATTTGTTTTGACTCATGAAAGATGGATGGCAGAGACAGAAGTCACTTCCGGTCCTGGCCCTTAAAAGCATGAGGCCAGCAACCTCCATTCCTCTTTTCTCTTTTCTTTAAAACCATGAGTCATAATATCTGACAAAAGAATCCCAATTCCCTACACTACTTCCTGAAGGACAGTCACCTAAACCATGCTAGACTATGACATAAACAATGAATAAGCCATTGTCATGTAAACCATGGATATTGCAGGGTGTATTTGTTATGTTAACATAGGATAGCCTATCCTAATTAATCTACTCTAGGAAAAAGAGGGCAAACTGAAGTCAGACTATTGTTTCGTTAATGTTAATTGCTCATAAGCACCCTTCTATGCCAAGCATTGTGCTCAGCACTATATATGACATGATATAATGATATATAATTAAAAACAATATATAACATCTGAGCACAAATTTTATATATAATATATAACAACTTTGGTATTTTACAAATGGGAGAAGTGAAACCCAGAGGTTACTAAAAAAAAAAAAAGAAAGAAAAAAAAAAAAGAAAGCTTTCCCAAAGTTATTCAGTTAATGATAATGTTCTGATGCCAAAGTTCATGCTATTTCAATGCCTTTGTAACATCTCTCTCATGGTTAAAGAATCCCTCTTCCAATTTCTGGCAGGAAGGGTTGACCCTGGTTATATCCATTTTTCTTCATTAAAAACTTGCTATTATTTCTACCAAATTCAGAATTTTCTGCAACTTGCCTTATTACTTGTTCGACAGAGTCACAGAACACAATCAACGTTTCAGCACATCCTATATCGTTAATCATTACGGAAGCCCAAGGGGAATCACTCTTCGTCCTTATTCTGAACATGAGACCCTGTCCACTAAATTAGTTGTGATCCAATCTAAAGGAAGGTGCTATAGAAAAAGTCACTGAGGTGTTTTGATTCATGCCATTGCAGTCATTAAAATGTTAATTAGACACAAACCAATCTAGATGAAATAAGTTCAGTCCACAAATACATATTGAATACCCTCTGTGTACCAGGCAGTTACAGGCTAAATGGTTTGATGGTTTATATCTGAGCTCTGAGTCCTGGTGAACTTCATCAAACCTAGCCTCAGGCAAAAATCATGGCTGGCTTTAAAATCATATACATTTCTCGCATTAAAAGGAAAAAAAAGCCATTTAATCTTCACTTGTGCTAATAAGATAAAATAAGTTAAGATCATATTCTAGTAGTGGATAACATAGCATAGATTTACACCTCCATGCTCTCACACCTATAATTAAATTGTATAGTCATAGAAACCCCATGAAATAGCTAAATGGTTATAATTATCCCCATTTGTCTATGGTAAAATAGAGGCACAAAGACTTGGTCAAGCACTCAGAGTGGTACACCAAGATTGGAGCTACAGCTCCAGAATCCCCATCCAGAGCAATGTGTGTAATTCTTTTTTTTTTTTTTTTTTTTTTTGGAGAGGTTTTTCGCTATAGGGCGCGTGCGCTCGCCAGACAGACAGAGAGAGACATAGAGACAGAAAGCGAGAAATCACCCCCCAGGGGGGATGGTCACGCCGCAATCCCTTCTCCTCCATTCTCCTCTCGGGATCTTGGGCACACACGCACACGCGCCCGGCGTGAGTTGTAAGCCACCGGGTCCGAGACGCGAACCGCGGTCGACTACGTGGGAGTCCAGCGACATAGCCATTACGCTAACTGCTGGTTCCCAATGTATGTAATTCTTACAAAAGAGCATTGGGTCTAAGTGGCTAATATTCTGCCCCCTCCTAATCATCCAGATCAGTAGCAGCAACTCTTTATAAGGAGCCAGAAGAGGTAGGGCAAGGTTTTAGCATTTTTTAATGTGCCATCTACCCCACTTTCTCTCTCTCTTTTTTTTTTTTTTTCCTTATAAATACAAGTCTACTGAATCACATGGGGTTAATCACTGTGCCACTTCCCCTGGCCTTTTTTTCAATCAATAAACACATTATTCACATTGAAACTTTATCATCTATGTGTTCCTATAAGCTGTGCATATAAAACCTACAATATATTGCATCTTCATTCAAAGTAGAGTATTATGGTCTCATTTTTTTTTTAAGAAGTGTCAATTTTCTATAGTTAATTACATCTGGTGATATTTGCATTGTAGGCCCCTTGATGACCATAAGAGAAAGGTCTAGGCCAGTTATGGGCAAGGTGAACAGGTAGCTCACTTGCCAAGTAACTTATTTGGAAGCTACAATATCTGGTGTTTCCATGAGAGTCCCAGTGGGAAATGTAATCTCCCCCAAATAGCTCAAATGAAGAGACCTTCCTGAAAGGGTTACCTACAGTAGGATGGGCTAACAACTAATGAATGCCATCCCACTTCCAGGGCAGCAGTGGCAAAGGCACAAGCAGAGGTCTAAGTGTTACCAGAACTAAGGAAGGCTATATTCTAGCATAGGGCAGCTACAGAAGCCTCACATTAAAGCAGGAAAACAGCAAGAAAGAAATTCATACTCTAGCTCTCCATCCTCTGACCTCTTGCTGGTGCCACTCACTAAACAAACCCAGTCTGGATCCAGTGGATAAAAAGGTTCAGAAGATACAGCCTGCACCAGCCAGCCCCCCAAGTACAGAGCAAGGCAGAGGAACGGAAAATCACAGGGATCTACTAGGAATGGTACAGAAAATAACCAGTACACCTGCTTATTCACATGCTTTCAGTTGTGCATTCTATCTGCAAGGGTGGGAGGTGCTTTTTATGAGAGTAAAACCCCTTTTCAACATTCCACCATCTGAAGCACACATAAAATACTGGTGTAAAAATGGCTCTGGCCTGAATACACATCGATGTTTTTTAATGTGTTAGTAAATACAGTCGTTGGATGTTCCAGAAGAGAATTATGCATCATCAACTGACATAAAAGGGAGTGTAATGTCATCTTCAATTGCTGTTAGAAGAAATAGGATGAAATTACGAGCAATTAGGAAAAGAAATATTGTATCCCTATGGCAGCTCAGGTTTTACTGAAAATCCTGTTGGACTGGTTATGCAAGCTGCCACATAAACATTTGAGGCCCACACCCAGGCAGCAGGAAGAGTTATAGCCTGGGAGTGTGTTTCTATAGCGGAGCTTCGGGGAATTTAATGCCCCCGAACTAGCTTGGAGCACATCAATGGCACAAGGTCAATGAAGAAACCTGTTCTGGACATGAGAAGTGTTTACAAGCATTCTGTAAATGTGATTTAGAAAACTCTTATCTCGAAGATGCCAATATTTAAGATAACAAATGACTCCAAGAAAAATAAGAGCAGCCCCCTCAAGAGAATCATGCACTAAGAAAATACAGATCTGGAATCTAAGGAATGGAAATTTGGACTGTGGCTTAGTTCTAAACAAACAGTATCTGTTTTCAGAGTGGATTTTCATTTTGGGGTTGGCCATATATGAGGACTTTGTAATACCAATCAATTAACTTTCTCCTTGAAAAAGGATCGCAGTCTTTCTAATACCCATTTGTTCTGAAATTGGGGAAGGCCTAGTATTGACCTCTGAAATATTGCTGAAAGAGAGCTTGAGCTCTTCGAACTATGAAATCAAATAAAATCTCTCCACCCTGGCATTCAAGGCCTTTATCTTCCCAGCTTTACCTTCCAATGTTCTCCTACAAACTAGTCAAACTTAATCCCCTCTATCACTTTGATTTTATTATTTCTTTTATCACTAATCTCTACTATCTTTGCTGATCATCAATCTGTTCATCCTTCAAGACCACATTCCCTATGGTGAAGTCCCTTTCCTGACTTTTGCAAATACCCCAATTTTTTCATCTTTTGAAGACTCATAGCATTTGTTAATGTAAATGGTTCTTGCTTTATCTCAACTTGCATTAGAGTCATTTATACTCTTGCTGACTTTCCTATAAGATGTTGGAAGTTCTTTGCAGGGATGGTTCACTATTCACAGTGATTCATATAATAGGGGCTTGGCCAGGGTGTTGAACTGCATTGATATGAACAGATTTAGTGAGAATGATTGTATGACTCAGAGACTCTCCTTAAAGTTAATGAAAACAATCTCAAGATTTTCCATCCCACTGAGTCAAAGATAAAATTGATTTTTCAACATTGACAGAATAGATGCTTCTAGACAAAGGGGTATCAACACTCTAGACTGCTTTATCAGTCTATGAGACAGTTAACTCCAGAGAGGCATTTTTTTTTTCTTTCCTTTTTTTTTTTTTTCTTGGTATGAAGTATGTGCACTCACCAGAGAGAGACAGAGAAAAGTGAGAAAGCATCTACCCTAGTGGCCGATGGCCACACCAAAATACTTTCTCCTCCATTCTCCTCTTGGGATTTTGGACATACACACACACGTTTACCAAGTCACCAAGTTCAGGATTCTAATGGTGAATCAGCCAAGTGGAATCCAGCAGCCTTAACTACCATACCATCAGCTGCCCCAGAAGGGCATTTTCTGATTCCTCTAAACATTCTTCAAAAGTGACTTCATTCATACAGTGCACAATTCCTAAAGGCTGATAATTTCTAAATATTATACATTCCTAGACAGCACTTCTCTCTGAAAATCCAGTCCCATATTATGACTTGTCTCCTGAATACATCCACCTAGATATCTCAAAGGCATCTCAAATCCAACATCATAGGTTTGAAATTCATCATCTCCAAATCCCACTTTCCCTATGCTCCCATCTCTTTTCATTCCAAATTTTCCATCTCAGTTAATAACATCTTCATCAATCATATCTCCTCTTTCTAGGTGTCATCCTGCACTGCCCCTGTGAGCACCTACAAGCCTGCAGACAGGAAGCAGACTGCCATGCCCCTGTGGAGACCAGCATCCAGCCCTTTCTCTCCTTTAAGCATAGACCTGATCCTGTCATTCCATGCTTACTATACTTTCTGGCTCCCATCACTTAAAAAGCAAAATTGAATCCTGTAGCCTGATAGCATGACACCCAGGGCCCTTCACAACCTGGGCCAACTGCCTTTCCATGCACATCACAACCTCATGTGCCATATTCTTTCAGTATCCTACATTCTCTCTAACTAGAATGTTCTCCTTCTCCTTATTTTCAGAGACTCAGTGTGAATAAGAACTCATCTGCATGACCGTCTTCTGATTCCCTTTCTCCACATCTATACAGAGAAGTCTTATATATTCTCTTCTCTATTTGCACAGTTTTATTCATTCATATTTGGGGACAGTGCCTGTATGCCATGTACTGTAACTCACTTGCCCTTTGGGTACAACTTCATGTTATACATACTGGGTAATAGCATTTAATACATGTCTATCTCCTTTAATTCCCCACCTCCATCTGTGATTATGGTTCAGTAAGGCAAGTCTGTGTCTTGGTTATTCCTGGATCTTCAGCAACTATTTATTAGATTTTAGTTATTTCTTTGTACCCTCATCCTAAAACTCACTTAAGTGTCCAGTGGATATGTAATAAATACTTGTTCAGCCAAGTAAATGACTGGTTCATTTTAGATTTAATTCTTTAGCCTCTCAAGTAGAAGATAACTTAGTTTTACAAGGGTTATATATATTCCTTGAATTTATTGGCAGGACAACTCACTCAGTTGTCTTCTTGGTATTAAACAGAGAAAACTGGTTGAGATAAAATCCATTTAGAGCTTTATCTCTAGGGTAAAGCCTATCTCTGTAACTCTTAGTGAGAAAGACAAAGTCTCTACAGCCCTCAGCAAGAGGAAGAAGAGAAAGAGAAGCTGAACTGAGATTGATAAAATGCTAGAGAATGCAGGTCTCAGAAAACTAGAAAAATACACAGAACCTTGGCATGCTAGGCTAATACCATGATTCAACAGGTTAGGACTGAGCTTAGAATCAAAATACCTGCATTCAAATCCTAATGTTCTGTTTTCTAATTGGATTACCTTAGGCAAATAACCTAACTTCCTTGAGCCTCTGTTTTTCTTCATCTGTAAAATAGGGATAATGATATCTACCTTATAGAATTATAGAGGTGATCAAATTAGATTTTGAGTATGAAATGTAGTGTGATGATTAAAAGATGGGCTTTGGAGTGGGGGAGATATGGATATGCTGGCTAATTGTGTGACATTAGTCAGGCTACTAACATTCTCTGAGCCTTAGTTTTACTGAAAAATTAGATTAAGGGTATAATTTGTGATAAAATGAGATAATGCATACAAAGTGTTTAGTAGAGTACCTGAGACAAAGTAAACATACAATAAATTATTTATCTTATAATTATTAATAAAATGTATGAGTATGAGGGGGTCTTTAAAAACTCCATGAACATGCACAGTATGGAAAAATTATACATAGATATCAAAATACTTTGGCATCAAAAGAAACATATACTTTAATTCCATTTTATCCACAATCTTACTGATATCCTCTCACATATCCATGGAACTTATGAAGGATCATAAGTCCTTATCACCAGGTGCTCTACTCATAGAGTAAACTATCATTGAGGAAGAAAAACATACTTATTATGAAAATAAGGCTAAAAAAGTCTATCATTGAACTGAGAAGTAGTTGACAAATATTTCACAAAGAATTTATAAGAAGTAGTTTCAAAGAATAGGAGAACCAAGAAACAGAAAGGTTGAAGTAGCTACACAAAGTACAAACAAGTGAAATAAAATGATCCAGCCATTAAATCCATGGACTGTCCATATTCTATGACTGAAATGGAAAGACTGAGGATATAGACATGGAAAATGATTATAGATAACAGAAACAGACTAGGAAGAGGGTGGGAGAAGGAGGAGAATGTAAGGAAAGACACTAAGGAGAAAAATAGAGAGGAAAGACATTGATGGGACACAGAAATTGATTATTATCCATTGATGATAATGTGTACAGTGTCCCCACTGGGCTAGTGTGAAATGTATTAGTGTTAGAAAATTCACTTTATAAACTAAATGATATATAGTGATGAATGTATTAAAAATCTAAAATAAAATATACTTAAATTAAAAAAAAAATTCAAGCACCAAAAAAAAAAAAAAAAAAAAAAAGAATCCATGGGCAATGAGAACAAACTGCAAAACCACAGAAGGTTTATGTGCAGCTAAGCTTACTGCTGGACCAGGACTGGATCTTTAAGGGAGCCAAACCAAGCTCCTGGAAGATGGACATCCAGGGAAATAAACAACATGAACAAAGCTGGTGGAACATAAAAGCATTAAGCATGACCAAGAGAAGATGGACAATCA
This sequence comes from Tupaia tana, assembly GCA_026018925.1. NCBI lineage: Eukaryota > Metazoa > Chordata > Mammalia > Scandentia > Tupaiidae > Tupaia > Tupaia tana. Next base: position 116,727,302 of record JAKSZU010000007.1, read on the forward strand.
CCTTCTCCAGGTGAATGAAGGCTAGACATTCCCCTGGCCTACTGTGCTCAGAAATAAGTGCAGGGAGACGGCGAGCCGTGATCTGGTTTTTCAGACCACCTTGAGCACAAACCAATGGAGGGAACCAAATGAATATACAAATTGGGTTTGTTAATCCCCCCATCCCATTGTAGAATAGAAGTCTTAGAAGGACAGGATGAGCCACCTATCTCTGCTCCTGATGAAAGCAAGGCGAGTCACAAAGCAAATTCTAGCACATTACAGGGCTTCAGGGTACAAATGGGAAACACTTTGGAATCACAGAGCCACTGTAGGGGCCTGTGCTTTGCTGATATGGCATCAGGATATCCAACGCATATATATGCCTTTGAGGTGATCCAGCTCCTGTCAGCAGAATGTACACAGTACTTAGTGCAGGTCTATCCAAAATGTTCTTCAGCAGGGAAGGCCGAAGGAGCTGGATGGTGGCACAGAGGGAAAATGTAATACTCTGCCAGGCTGACCTACACGGGAATGTTCGGATCCATGTCCAGAAACCTCCCTGACCACAGCAGGCATGCATGTGCCCATAATCCAGAGCTGTCTGAAGCTGGAGAGGATCACAACATTGAGGCCCTGGGAGGGGTGCTATCTCTCTGTCTCTCTGTCTCTATTCTCTTACTGATAGGAGAACTACATAAATTAACAACAACAACAATAAAATTAGAAGAAGGAAGGCTGAGAAACTACCCCTAAACTAACACCTGGTGCTCCCCAGGGGGATCTCTGGAAAAGTTTAGGCTAGAAATCCCTTTTTTGCATTTCCTAACACAGCAAAGAGTTGTGAGTCATAATTCTTGCACCTCTGGTTCCAAGTGCTTAACAGCTTCTTCCATTTCCCCACAGCCTCCACCCAGAGAACCACCCCTGGAAGTCACCATGCACAGAGCACAAATCTGGGGAAGAAGCTTCACTCCCACCCACTAAATCGTGAGCCTAATGGATTTCCCATTGATCTTACTTCAGCCCAGGCATAAAACCCAGGGCTCTGAGCAGTGCAGTTACTTCTTAAAATATCCTTATAAATCTTAGCCGTCGTATTCATTAATTACAGCCTAGCCAGGACCCTGGTTGTTAGTTCTGGGTGGCAACTTCATTTATTCCCACATTAAATGCTTTATTTCCATGGAGCTATTTCAGTCTGACTCCATTACTTAGCTTACCCACCATTAAACATCTCCAGCCTTGTCATCCAAGCAATTTTTACTAGGGAGATTCCCCCTACTCTCTCTCTCTCTCTATATATATGTGTGTGTGTGTGTGTCTGTGTGTGTGTGTCTGTGTGTGTATATATATATATATATGTATATATGTGTGTGTGTTTATAATATATAATGAATATTTTTATATTTATAAATATATATTTATATACATATAAATACATATATTTATATTTTTTAATTTAAATATATATTTAATTTAGATTAAATATCTGAGTTATTCTAAAACTTGATAATAAACAAGATTACTAAATAATTACAGCTAAATATTTATTTGTCGAGTCCTACTATGTCCCAATGCTATACTAAGTGCTCTGAATATCTGAGTCTATTTGATCCACAAAATAATTCTATAAAATGAATACAATTATTATTGTCCTGGTTTTATATAAGATCAAGCAATAGACAAAAGATAAGTGGATATGGTTGGAATCCAGGTTTATCTGCTTTCAAAGCTCCAACTTTTATTAGCAAAGCTATAGTAAATTGTTCCAAAATTTTAACTGCAACCCTTATTAAGCTATACTATGGAGATATGCATTGAAACACAAATATACTATTACAGAGTTAAGATGACCTTTAAAATTATTTAATGCAATTTATATATTTTGCAGATGAGCCTTGGGCCTCTGACGGTTGACGCAGTATGCCCAGGGTCACAGAGTTCTCAGAGGCAGAGCCAGGCCTGGTACCCAGGCCTCCTCAGTTTAGCCACATGCTCTCTGCTGGGGCCTGCTGCTGTCCAAATGCTTGCTTACACCAGAATGGGTTTTCCCTGGTTATGGATGAGAGTAGGAAGACCTGAAAAGTGGTGCTAAGTGAATTGAATGTTCCTTCTGCAAATGAAAATGAAAGGCTAATTAGATTCTATAATCACTCTCTCCGATTAAAGTTGCCCTCCCGCCTCCCCCAACTTCTACACCTCTGACATCCCTCAGCTGTGACCTGCACTGTCTTCTCTGCTTATACATTTGTCTCTGCACACCTCTGTCCTGATCAGAAAATTCCGCTCATTTCATCCTCTAATCACCAGCAATTGCAGTTGGCTGGAGTGTTAGCGCCTGAAACTGTGTTTGTTTTAACTGCTGAAAACCAGCAGGTTCTTACTATTTGATGGTAAAATTGTGGCCCAGAAGGCACAAACTCACAGAAATCTCACAGAGGCCAGACAGGAAATTGAGATGACAGAAGTTGGGAGGCGTTGGAATGTACCAAAATCTGGAGTGAGCTTGGGACTGTGCTGGAGAACAAGAATGCATCTCTAGCCAGGGATGCGTGGATCTGTCACTGAGAAAATGAGCCTCCCCAGGGATGGGGCCTTGTCTCTTTCTCTGCTGGGTTTGCAATGTATAAACAGGGCCTGGCACATGATAGACCCCCAAAGAGCCTGAATGAATGAGACTTCCACTTTTGTAACTTAATGGTATATTCCACACTGGGTGTCCAGACAGTGCAGCCGTGACCTATTAGAGGACCTATTCTTCTGGAATTGGTAGGGATGTTCATTCCAACCAAAGGTAACATCAAGCCATAATTTCCAAGGGCAGGGAGTGATGGAGGGTAGTTCATGCTCATCATCACCTTTACCACCTTCTTGTCAGTGTTGCTGACTGGGCACCTGCAGCCCTAGCAGGTGCCATGCAGTAATGGGAAGAGCTCTGGCTAGGGAGGTCTAACTTGAGACACCCAGAGATCATGGGCACCTAAAGCAGATCTGGCCTGTCTGATCCACACTTTCTCTCTTTAAAAGGAGGGAATTGGACCCACAGACTTTAGGTTCTTTTTTTTTTTTTTTTTGGAGAGGTTTTTGCTATTAGGGCATGTGCACTCGCCAGAGAGACAGAGACAGACAGAGAGGCAGAAAGTGAGAAATCACCCCCTGGGAGGATCGCCATGCTGCAATACCTTCTCCTCCATTCTCCTTTCAGGATCTTGGGCACACACACACACGCACATGTGCCCAGCGTGAGTTTAAGCCACTAGGTCTGGGACTCGAACCACGGTCGACTACATGGAGTCCTGCAACATAGCCATTATGCCAACTGATGGTCCCAGGTTCTTTCTTTTTTTTTTTTTTTTTTTTTTTTTTCTTTTTTTTTTTTTTTTTTAAGAGAGGCTATGGGTTCATGTGCTCACCAGAGACACAGAGAGAGAAAGTGAGAAATCTCCCCACAGGGGGATGGCCATGCCACAATCCCTTCTCCTCCATCCTCCTCTTGATATTTTGGGCATGCACGCACACGCACCAGCTTGAGTTTTAAGTTGCCTAGTCTGGGGCTCGAACTACAATCGACTACATGAGAGTCGAGCAATGTAACCATTACACCATCTTCTGGTTGCCTCTAGGTTTTTTCATCCCCAAAAGACCTTAACACACACTTTGCCCAAGGAACATATCCAGAACTATCCAGAGTCAGTAATAAAGAGCCAGATCCACCACTCACCATGCCTGGCTGCTGACTATGACACTATGAGTCTCAGCAGACAAGTGAAAGCAAAAGAATCTCAAGCTCCAGGACAGGCAGGTAGTGTGGTGGTTAAAGCGTTGGACTCCCAATATGGTGAACTGTGGTTTAAGTCTCGTAGCTGGTGGTTTGCTTTCTCACTTTCTCTTTCTGGTCAAATTAAAAGATAATAATAATAAATTAAATAATTCTTTAAACAATTTTTTTTTTAAAAAAAGAATCTAGAGCTCTAATGCCACTTTGGGCATTATTCCTACAGACTGCCTCATTTCCTGGATGCTAAGACCAGAGTAGCAATAGCAGTCTAGACTCATGGAAGAGTTGTAAAAAGACATAAATGTACACGCATGTGTATGTATGCATATAACCTAGCCCAGATAATTCTCATCATTAGTGGATTCAATTCCTTATCACCCCATTTTATGTTTGTTCTTTTCTTATTCCATCCTCACTGAGATAGATAGTATTTACAATAGATTCTGCTCCTAAGAAGAGACCCAGATCTGTCTTATTGCTTAATTCCACATGCAGTTTGTGTGTGTGTGTGTGTGTGTGTGTGTGTATGTGTATACTCATGCATGCAGGCAGGTGTGATTGTAAGTCACTTTGTAAAATGTCAAGTGTGATCTAGCCTCTCATTAATAAAACGTAACTTGCATTTCTGGGTAAATAACTAAACTGCCACTTTTCCTGTGTCATCTCTTCTTGCCTGTGTTGTCACTTTGGTACTTCAAGGGATCAAAATGTGGAAACCCTTTTAGTTCTTTCAAAATGTTATCTTCAAAGGAAAGATTCTACAACTGACTTGAATTGACATGATTGGCTCCATATCATTATTTTTCCCTACACAGTTTTTAAATTTAAAAATGCAATTTTTTTTTCCTGGCATCACACATAATAATTGGTTATAATTAGGAATAAATTGCTTCTAGGAATGAGTAAAGCATCCAGTTGTGTTAAAAAGAAATGTGCCTTTAATGTCAAAGCATCCGAGAGTAACTTACTTATTTGCATTAAGTCCAGAGACTAGTTAAAGAAATGGGAAGTTTCCCTAAGGGAGGGCTGAGATCCATTTCCAAAGGGGTTTTGAAGAGGGGAAATGGAGCAAAGGCCAAGGATGCTAAGGGCTGGAGTTCTTGGACTCATGCCACAGAATGGACTTGGTTCAAACTAATCTGGTGTCTAGTTTATTCTCTTAAAAATTTAAAAAAGCAGACTGAAACCAGGGCACTTTCAAAGGACGTGATTTATGACATAGAAAACTCTAGAAATATTTGTATGAGCTCAAACACGCTCTGCTTGGAAAGCAGGAATATTATCGCCACAGGTGCTGAAACAGACACAAAATGAATCAAAGCACGAGTGAGTGAAACTGTTTACCATCTCGCATACTTTAGGAGCAAAACATTCTGGGAGTTGAACCTGAGGCAATAGGGCCTAAGAATGAGGATATACGAGAGACAGAGCTGAGAGACAGACAAGCCAGACATCCACGGGTGATGTTGTGAGTGAAATATCAATATTTCCTCCTGTGGCTCTGTGCTCCATAAATCCCTAGCTAATAAGGTGCCCATGACAGAGGTGCTCTTTAATAACTACTAGGGTGTAATAATTGATGGCATAGCCAGCTGGTTGCTGCGATCAGATATAAATTAAATCATCTTTATTGTTTTATGTTTCCTCCAACTCTCTACCCCCCCACCCAGTCCAATCACCTTTCCAGCCTCCCTGAGTCAATCCTGAGAGAAGAATTTGTCTGTGTCACTTATCAAATGACAAGAGCTGGAGGGAAAGAGAGAGGAAAGAGAATGAAAAACAAATCCTAAATGATTCTTAGCTCCTTGGGCCAGAGATCAGTCCCTTCTCTTTTTGCAAATGCTAAGTAATCGCATCCTTCTTGTACTTTCTTTGCTCACCTGTTCACAAGTCTACCAATGGCTTAGCATCCTTCCAACTAAGAGGCATGGCTTGGGGGCCAAGGCAGGCACTGTGCTAGACACTAGCACAGGATGACTAAGACCAGGTCATTCTCTCCCACCAGGGAGGGAGGGAAGACAGACACAGACTGGCGACAAGAGCCACCATGGAAATATGAAATGAGCATATAGAAGGGGATGCAACCCACGTAAGTAGAGACAACCAGAGCAGGTTTATAGAAGCAACTGGGTATAGGTAAGATGTGCATTAAATCCCTTCCTCTTTTGAAAGCAGGGATGGGTGAAAAAAAGTCCAAAGCACCCCATTGGGATGAAACGAGTCAGCAAGGTTTGCTCTATGGTGCCTCTCCTGCCTCACTCACTCCCACTCTGTCCTGTGACAAAGCCTCCAGGCAACAGCTAAGTACTTTAAAGTGAAGAGATCAACCTAGTGATTTGTCCCAACTGCCTCTCAGTCTTTCTCCACTGCCCACTTCTCTTTCACTCACTCCTGAATGCTTGCTGGGTACCTAGGCAATGTCCAGAGCTGAGGACACACACACACAAGATTCAAACCCTGCCTTGCCTTTTAGGTTGTACGCTAATTAGGAAACAGTTGTGTGAATAGGCAAAGCCAGCCACTGAGAGAGGAACTGATTAAGGCCCAGAAGCTGGCATCAGACTACCTGGGTCCATGATCCTGGCTCTATCACTTCCTAGATGGTTGACCCAAACTAACTTACTGATCTCTGTACCTTGGTTCCTTATCTGTATAATGGGATAGAAGTAGTGCCTATTTTGTAGGCTCATTAGGGAGAGTAAATGGGTCAATAAATACTAAAGGCTTGGAACAAAGTCTTAGGGCTCTAAAAGCTATGTAAGCAGTGCATAGCAGTTACTATGAGTAATATTCACAGCAATACTCATTGAATTAGAAAAATTGCATTGCAGGTACAGAGGAAGGAGCACTGTGTTTTAATGACAGGGAGGCTTCTCAGAGGAGATAGCATTCTCATTCACTAATAGAGGACTCTGGGTGTCCTTTGTTCCAAGACACCTACCCAGTCAAAAGTCACCGCTGAAATGCAAAAGATAGAGAAAGGACCAAAGGGGAGAGGTCAGGTGAGAGTGGTGCAGAGGTGGCTTCTTTGAGCAGGAGAGGTGCTCCTGAGTATGTAGCACACAGCAGAATCACATCTGCAGGCACCAGGAAAACCTGCTGTGTAGAAAACACGCACTGGGAAAGGCAGCCTGCTGCAGGCAGTGGCTGGACTCCCCACAGTAGCATAACAATGGGCCATGGGCCATATGCCTGGAGCCTTTGTTCCCAAGACACAAAGAGCCTACAGAGCCAGTGTGAGGTTTGTCACCTTGTACAAGAATACCATTTTCCCTCTCAAGCTCAGTGTAAGCTTCTTTAATTCTGCTTAAGCATGTAAGTCCATGGCCCTCAGACATGTCGCCCGCTTTCAGTATTCCAGGCTCCACTGGGAAAGCATGGAGTCCTTCTATTTCAGCATGAGATGAGGGAGGTATGCATAAGCCAGTTGCTCCATGTAAGCTGACGGGGGACCTACCAGCCATGGGGAATGGATGCACAGTCTTGGAGTTGATCTTGTTCTGCCTTTATCTCTACGTGAGTAAACCATTGCTCCATCCAGTGCTCGACTGTGTTGGCTTTCCCTTGATGACTATGATACCAAGGTGCAGGGGAGAGAAGAGACTGGACTTTTCCCAGCAACTGCTATTGTGGAGATCTTTGCTGTCCTCCAGGAATGTGGAGTCCTCCCAGGGCTTTGGGAATCATGCAGTATTCTCCTGAACAGGAAGCCTTCCAAACATTGCCTACCTAGAAATCTACCTTTATTTATACATATACTGTGTATCTTTATTTGATTATATAGATTTTTGGCTATTTGGTTGCTAATTTGTTCAACTTATTATATCTCTCAAAATCTCAGTTTTTAAAATCTGCAATATGGAGATAATAGTCTTTTTTTTCTTTTCTTTTCTTTTTTTTTTTTTTTTTTTTTTTAGAAGTTTATGCTATAGGGTGCATGCGCTTGTCAGAAAGACAGAGAGAGAAAGTGAGAAATTACTCCCAGGAGGTATGGCCATGCTGCAATCCCTTCTCCTCCATTCTCCTCTCAGGATCTTGGGCACGTATGCACTGGCACCCAGTGTGAGTTTAACCCACCATTTCTGGGACTCGAACCATGGTCAGCTACATGGAAGTCCAGCAACATAGCTATTATGCCAACTGCTGGTCTCAATAATAGTCTTTTTAAGATGGTTGAAACAATTTAAAGAGCCTAGTCTCATGAAGTGTTTGTCCAAATAACTGACAAATCATAAAGATCCAATAACTATGATTTTTGTATTAGCTTATGATGATGCTGGTGATGGTGATGACGTAGAGGAGGTAGTGATGGTAAGAACATGGGAACACATCATAAATGGGTCATAAAATATCTTCTCTCCTCATTTAGCTCTTCTGAGGGGTTTACATCTGTAATATTATAATTTCTCTACTCAGTTTAATATTCTCTGGAGGCTGGCAGTATCTCTTTTCAAAGAACTATAGAGTAGACCCATTGCTGATTGCATTAATATATACACAGATGAAAGTCTGAGGAGAAGGGGGAGACAGACATGCATGTTCTCCCTGAATCTTTAAGATGTCTGGCCCCGCCTCCCTGCTCACAGACTGCAGCTCAGCAGACAAGGGCAAACAGCAAAGTGATCTGGATGTGATCAGGTGGGACTATAAATCATGATGAGAGTTGAAACTGAATCAATTGGGACACCTGTGCACACTATTTCACAATACAAGCAACATGGAAAACACAGTCTTACACAAAAAAACAAGTTGCTGGTCACCGGGCTACTTCCTGACTCCCAAGAGCAATTCGGAAGGCTCCTATAAACATTTCAGTATGTATTTTATGATTTGCAGAAGGTTTCCTGCACCACACCCCTGACCTTGCCAAAAACAGCAGAGAACTCAAGTGCAGAAGGTGATTTAGGGGAAGCAGGTGGAATTGAGCTGGGGGATAAGAGGGCAGCCAGGGCCAGGCTGACCTCTACAGATGGGACCGCCTGCCATTAAGTAATCATTTTCAGGGTTCCAGGATGCTGAGACCCCCTTCCTCAAACCCTCATATGCTCTGTCAAAAAGCATAACTCCCTCTCCCAAGAGGTTATCATCAGGCTTTCTCTTAATGTGAGCAAATTTATCTGTTCCTGGTTGAGACCCAGTATTGATGGCTCATGGGGAAGGGAGGCAAACAGGTTCACTGGACTGCACAGGATATCTGGAAGCTTCAGGAATGCTGGGAAAGAAATAGGCAGACACAAAAGAAGCAACAGGGCTACTGAGCCACTTACTTATTCCATAGCTTTATGGATAGCTGGTCTTGGTCCAGGCCCTAGAAAGGCAGAGATTGAGGGGGATGTAAGGGCAAGGAGAGACATGCAGACTTCCAAGTTGGAATCTATCCAGAAATTTCATGTCCACCCTCCCCCTACCCCAATAAAACATATGCAAATGGCATCAGTAATAAACTCAGATAATGACAGAGTCAGCATTTAAACTCACCATAGAATACATAAATTACAGGGGAGGCTGTTACAGATGCAAAGGCTGGATGCTTCATTGCTGGGGGAGAGGTTATTCTGATTCGCAGATGCTAACTGGGTATCTCAAGCTGGGCAGGGAATCTCATAAGGAGGCTCCTTACAAGGAGAAGAGGTTTGAGGCCAGGTTATCATGCTGTCAGGTGGTGGGTTGCTCTAAGTAGCCTCAAGGGTCTTTTACCCAGTGGGACAAAGCATCCCAGATCCTCTTTCCCAGCATGCCTGCTGACTCACAGCATTCCAGCTCCACAGGCTTCCTCATTATTCCTGAGACATGCCAGGCACATTCTTTCTCTGCACTGGACACTTGCTCTGCCTGCATCTTTCTTCCTCCCGTCAGGCCTGTGGTTCACTCTTTCACCTCCTTCAGGTCTTTGTTCAAGGTGGCTTTCTCAGTGAGGCTTTCTAAGCCAGGCTTACTCTAACTACCTTCTTTATAATCACAATTCTTCATGCCCCCTTACTCTTGTCCTTGTCCGTAGTATTTATCATCTATGCAATTTACTTTTTGCTATATATATGACAGGGTTTAAATGTGTCCCCTCCAAATACATGTATGGAAATGTGGTGAGCCTTGCTAATGGTGATGAGAATACAGACTTAATATGATTATGGTGTTGAAAGATGGAGTCTTCAGGAGGTGATGAGGCATCAAGGTGGAGCACCCATAATTAAATACTTGTGGGTTTATAAGGAGAAAGAAATACAGACATGCTCATTCAGGCCCCCCTGTGGCCTGATGATGTCCTGTGCTGCCTCAGGACCCCAACAATAAGAAGACTCTCAAAGACGCAGGCCCTTGACCTTGGACCTCCAAAACTGTGAGTGAAATAAACCTCCATTCTCTACAAACTACTCAAACGTGGGCATTTCCACTATTAGCGATACAACAGACTAGAACATACATTACTTATTAGGCTTATTGTTTATTATCTGTCTCCCTCTGCTAAAATCTAACTTAACGGGTGTAGGAAATTTTGTCTTTTATGTCTCCCTCCCACACAGAGACATGAAATATTCCAAGTGCCTAGAACAGAGCATATACTATGTGCTTGTTAATTAAATGTTTGCTAAGCACATGATTAAAGTCTGCCTCTTTGGAAAGAGAACCTCCTTCTCAATAGCAATAACTAAAATTTCCAAACATCTTGCAAATTTCCTCCTTCCCCAGACTTGTAGTTTGTTTGAACGGAAATCTCTCACTAGCAAGCACAATACATATGTTCCTGGAGCATATTTTCTCCCAAACATTAAAAGGTGACCCAAGAATCCCAGGGCCCTAGGGCAAATATACATTGGTTTGATTTCTTCTGCACTCTACATAAAGACCTTCTTGAAGAGTCATTATGGATTGTGACTTTTAAAACTTAGAACGAACTTTCATCCCATCATATCCTCTTATTTGACAAATAAGGTATAATGAGTTCAAATGGCTTGCTCTGGCTGACACATCCACAGTGGAAGCAGTGGTATGAAATCCTATATCTGTTAATTTCCTATCCAGTGTGTGCCCCCCCCCCATGCTGTCTCATGTGTAGTTTTATGACATAGGACTTATATCTAAACATCCCATGCCATTTTCACGAAGGCATTACTTTTTAAGAACTCTGCCAGGGATCTATTTCTATTAATATCAATAGCAGCACCAAGGGTATTACTCTTTCAGCACCTCTTCATAGTGGACAGCAGCCAGTCCAGCTCATTCTAATCTGTCTATGCTTTACTGAACATTTGCTTCCTTTCATTTCTATTTAAATGATTAGCCAGTGTCCTCCTTTGCTTTCAAAAGTAAACCTTTTCAAAGGCTTTGATTATCTGTGGCCCTTTCTGAGTAACTTGCATGTCTAGTAGTCTAGACATATTTTGCAGTTTGTAGATATTATAGTGGAAATGCCCAAAGCAAATTCAAAAAACTAACAATTCTCAGGCACTTTGATATTAGATAATAGACATGTTGATATTAAATAAATAACTATGCTTATGAGGGGATTTAAAAAACTTAACAGAAATATGGAATTAAAATAAAAAGTGCTTCTTTTTGCTACAAATTAAAAAAATACCTTGAAATCAATACACACTTTATTCATAATACACATTACTCATGACTTTTTGAAGACCCCTTATATATTCATTTAAACAAATGTAAATTACTTCCCTTCTCTGCCTATTAAAAATGCATTGCAAAGTTTCAATAGCAGTGTGTAGTAAGCATTGTTTCTCAATCTACATTTGACTGTGAAGACTTTTATTGTACAGCAGCTCATAGACCTGAAAATAACATGTTTGGGAAATGCTTTTATAGAAGGGCAAAATATCAAAAGGCAGGAAGGAAAGAGATTTGGGTGGCACTGGAGAAGCAAAGCAGGGGCTAAGATAAACACAAAATAAATTGGGTGCCAGCCCCACAGCACATCAGTTAAGCACTGTGCAGAGAAAGTTGGATTGCACATAGCCAGCCAGGGTTTGAGTCCTGACCTCTTGAAAACCATGTCGGGCATGCATGTATGTACCCAGAATCTTAATAAGATGGTGATGTGGAGGAAAACAGACTTTGGCATGATAAACCCCCTTGGGAGGGTGCTTTCTCTCTCACTCACTGTCTCTCTCACCCCCCCCTCTGGTGTGCACATATCCTCTGGCATAAAAAGAAACAGACCAACAAAATAAATTGGCAGGCTTTCAAGTTAAGAACAGTGGAGCTGTGGCATAGTAGAACTATAAAGATGAATCAAAGATTCACCAGATTTTTCAAGACCAGAAGTTTCTCTCCTAGATCTGGGAAGTTTAACTCCCCAACAGAATGCCCAGTCACTCATTAGCAGGGCCCAAACTTCTGAAGTTCTAAATGCAAATCACCAAGGAGCTAAAATCCACTCCTAAGCCTCTGATTCTTGTAGCTTATCCCTTTCCAGAAGAATTACCTTGCCTACTGAAATGGTTCCTGCCCAAGCCTGGAAAAGTCTGAATAAAATGCATTTAGCTCCTATCTGAAGATCTTAAGTCACTGAGCTAAATGCAAGAGCCTTTTGTTAAAAATCACACTCAACTAGATATTGAGGTTTATTACATATTTTCTCCAATTTTCCTTCTCCCTTTATGTAATCTCAGCTGGGCTGATTTGCTTGCATTCTTTCCAGTGGAACCCTCTTATTACTCCTAAGACACAACACAGAATCACCAACCCTGTATGGAGGGGCATATGGCTGCATCTGCATTAGAAAAAGAGCACTATTTATACCCAAATCAATAGACAGATTTTAGAATAACACTTTCAGGCTTTCTGCAAAGAGAATGAAAGAAAGGAAAATGCAGTTCCTTTTTCATTCTTTCCCGTATTCTTTGCCCCATAGTGTGCTTGTCACATGGCCTGGAGCGGTATGATCCAATAATGATAGGTTCCCTCAGTACAGAGGAAGGGAATCCAGCTGCACTGGGGGTTTCAGGGGATGTCTTAGACAGCTGGCCCAGCCCTCACCCCCTGTGTTTCTAGGGAGACAATTAGGATGGCACTGATCTCTCTGGTACATACTTCCCCCCAGGGCCCATTGTGACTAAGGGCCATTCAGAATCTCTTACCGCTCCAACAACCAGTGGGCCAAAAAGCCCTCGGTAATGCCGAAAGTAAACAATCCTGAGGCACCAAAGTCTTTCATTCCATTCCAGCTGGGAGGCTTTCCAAATTTATGCTCAAACTGGCCCAACTGTGGCCTCTCAACCCAGCAGCAAGGAAGAGTGAGACAGTCTGCCTCTTCCTGCAGCTTTAACTAACCCCGTACCATGTCTAACCATGAGAAATGCTTCAATATGAGAATTTCACAAATCAAGCACTTGAAGCTTCAAAACGGAAGAGTGGGCAGCCCCTTCATAAACCCAAAGGAGGTAGGACAGGGCGCAGACTCCCTCTGCACCAGGTCCAGGAAGTCAGTCAGTCATTTGAGCTGCTCCAGAGAGGCCTGCCAAGACAAACTGCCAAGCCCCAGCAGAATCACTCGCCTTCTAAGTCTGTTTGTGCCAAGCTTCACCAGTGCCCTCTGTCATTCTCAGGACAGACGCCTCACTTTCCTCTGCTTGCACCTGCTAAGTCTCAATGCCAGGAATAGGAATTCATGCCCACTCAGTCACTGTGTAAATGCATATAAGAAAATTCCTGACTGCTGTCACCTATGCCATTCTCCAGTTCATCCTCTGAGACACTCAGCCTGATGAGAAAATTGGCTGTAGGAAGAGTTCTGAATGTCAGAGAAAGGGTCCAGTGGTCCTCCTACCTCAGAATAGCTAAAGGGATTTCCATTTCTTCTTCCTCTATACATACATATGCTAATTTTCAGACCTAGGATCTGTTAAATTAGGGACACTTTTTGTTTATATTCAGTTACAGCTAAAGTCAGGTTATCCTCTCCTGTCATTTTCATAATAAAGTATTGTTTTGTAGGTAAAGAGATCTCTGCTAGGGATCCACTGTGCTCTCACTCAGAACTAGAAAGAAAGAGAGAGAACCTTCACACTTAATCAAAATTCTTAGGTGAGAACATTGCAGGGTTCAAAATCACAGCACTAGATCATGTATCAAGTCTCAGGAAGAAATTAAATCAAAAGAACTTTTGGTGCAAGAAAATATAGCACACAAAATAAAAATATATTTCTTAATTAAGAGGCAGCCTGGAATAGGTATTCCTGGTATAGTCTGCTTTTCTCCCTTCAGTGATTGAAAGATCTGAGTCCCTTCTACCTTGTGGTGTTCTTATGCTTCTAGAGTCTTACAGCCTTTAATACTAGTACGACAAATGGAAACATAAAAGAGGCATTTTGTAGCATAAGCCCCCTCCTAAACTCACAAAAACAATTTTTTTTATAAAACAGAATTTTTTAAAAAACTTTCAATGTCTGTGAAGAAAGCAAGCAGCTATAAATAATCCAGCTTATGTGTCAAATAATGAGAAATCTGGACTAAGATGGAGGAGAATTCTAGGTGCTGACATAACTCTTCAGTTCTTGAATAAGATCCTTCACAGCAATAATCCAAGAAAGGCTGGTTAATAAGCCATTGATTAAAAATGTTTGAGAGAGGAGCTGACAGGTGGTATGGTGGTTAAGGCGCTGGACTCCCACATGGCCAACCATAATTTGAGTCTCAGACCTGGCATCTATCTTGGTTTTTTTTTTCTCTCTCTCTCTTCTCTCCTCTCTCTCTGTCCCTGGTCAAATTTAAAAAATAGTAATAATAAATAAAATTAAATAAATAATTTTAAATACATGTTTTGGAGAGGCAGATACATATTATAATACTAGGGAAGGAGAAATTTAAGAAGAAACAATGCTGACACTCTATTCTTACTATTTCTGACCTAACCCCTAGCCAAGAAAGATCACTGGCATTAAAACAGGGTAAAAAAGACACTGCAATCACCAGAATGCATGCATAAATCCTGTCATTTCTAAGACCTTAATCTAGACCAGACCAACCTCTTCAAAGTTGAAATTTATGGGAAATTTGACTAAGTACAGGAAAGAACTGAGTTAAAGGAAAATGAACAAAAATATGTGAAGATTATATTGTATATTTTAAGAGGCATTGTCAAAAAGGAGAAATATTATTTTAAATAATCTTTTTCTGTTAAGCCTCCAGTACTTATAAATAACTGACCTTTCTTTATAAATAATAAAAAATAGATACACACCATGATAGTTTGAGTGTTATATCCATAAATTCATGTTATAATTTGATCCCCAATGTTGTAGTATTAGGAGGCAGAACCTAGAGGGAGGTGCTTGGGACAAGGGGGGGGATCCCTTATAAACAGAGTAATGCCATCTGTCCAGAAGGAGGGAGCTCTCACGAGTGTATTGTTACAAAGCAAGCCCACTCACATTTTTCTCTCTTTGTAAGCACAGCTGGCCTTTCTGCTTCCCTTTGCCATGTTGTGACACAGGAACAGATACCTACACCATATTCTTTGACTTCCCAGCCACCAGGGTGATGAGTCAAATAAGCCTATTTTTAAAATATAAATAAATCTCCCAGTCTCAGATACTCTTTACAGCTACACAAATAGACTAAGACATGTACATTCGGAAGGGAAAAGCAAGAGTTTAAAAAAAAAAAAAGATAAAACAATGAAAGCAAATATAAAATATTTTTGGAAAAATAGATTCTTCAATTCAGGCCTCATATAACTTCCACAGTGCATGTTTCAATAAATATAAGCTTATAATAAAAGTCACAAAATTCAGAGGTGAGAAACCACCATTAGTGAAAGTCAGCTAGGAACAACGGTAACAACAACATTATCAATAATGACAATAACAAAACAGACCAGATTTTGAAATGATCAGATACAGGATTATGAAATAACCATTTTTAGTATGTTGAAAAATTAGAGAAAGGACTTTCTAAAGTAAGAGCAATAGTCCACCAAAAATGATTAGACATATTTGTAAAACAATTAAATTAACAAGGACGTAACTAAAAACTACAACAGAAATGACTGGGAAAATGTACCAGGAGACTTCCTGGGGTGATAGTAATGTTCTCATCTTTGTTGGGTAATTATTACATAATCACACACAATAGCAAAGGTAATCAAAGTTCATAAGAATTGTGTACTTTACAGTATGCCAATTACATGTCAATTTTTTTTAAAAGTTTATAGAGAACTAGCTGGTGTTGTGGTGATTAAGGTGACCGGACCTACATTATGACTGTGCAATTCAAGTCCTCGACTGGTGGTTTGAAAAGAAAACACACCAATCACACGCATAAGCCTCCCCAAAATCCCAGAGGAGAGTGCAGGGGAAGGAGAATCCTGGGGGCTACTTTCTCATTTTCTCTCTGTCTCTCCAGCCAACCTGCAAGTCTTATAGCAAATTAAACAATAAACAAGCAAAAGCTATAGAATGTGGGGCCAGCAGGTGGCATGGTGGTTAAGGGCACTGTACTCCCACATGACCGACCACAGTTTGAATCCTGGACCTGGTGGCTTACTTTCTCATTTTCTTTTTCTCACTCTTGTTCTGTCCCTCTCTGGTCAAATTAAAATAAATGCATAAATAAAGTTAAATAAAATAGTTTTTTAAAAAACTATAGAATGCTTTTTAAAGACATAAAAAATAGAAAAGAGAAATTAAGTACGGAGTCAGTCAAACATATATTTAATCAGAGTTTCAGAAAGATACTGTAACTGGAAAAACAAAGAGAAAATATTTAAAAGCTAGTGGATAAGAATTCTCCAGAACTGTTGAAAGACATCAAATCCCATTTTTGGAAATCCCAACAAATCCAAGATTCATCATAGTTAAATTGCAATATACCTAAAATAAACCAAAGGCCTCAAAAACCAGAGATTAGAGAGATTACAGGCTTAGTTATAACAATTAACTTGACAGCTAACATCTCAAGAGCAGCAGTGAAGCTAGAAGATAATTTAATTTGTAGTCTTGCCTCAGTGAGGACAGAAATTAAGTAGAATAACATCCCATACTATATTACATTTCTTCATAAACTTCATATATATCAAATACAATTAAAGAAAGGCTCCTTCTGTAGCTTCTATTCTTGTCTTGTGTAGATCATAAGGTAAAGATGTAGGATAAGTGGGGAGGGGGGGAAGCTGAGTCTAAATCTCCCCAACTAACTATAAGATTCTTAGTATCATTTCTACTCTTATGGAAGTCCTGGCCAGCCATAGACCCAGAATTATTCCCATCAGTATTTAAGCTAAAGTACATAATGGTGACTAGATTGTGCCTAAGTAATACTGGGTTCTACACAGATTTAGAGCACATGGCTAGACCGTGGGAACTCTCGACCAGACTCAACAGTCATTTATTAATCTTAAAATAATGTGACCCAGGGCCAGCAGGTGGTGTGGTGGTTAATGGACTCTTGCAGTGGACTCTTGCATGGCCGACCATGGTTTGAATCCTAGACCTCACAGCTTGCTTTCTCACTGTCTCACTTTCTGACTCACTCACTCCCTCTGTTACTCTCTCGTCAAATTAAAGTAAATAAATAAATGCATAAATAAAGTTAAATAAAATTTTTTTAAATGTGACCCTATATTTTGTAGAAATGAGTATTTCAGGGTCAAACATAATGATTTCACTATATTAATTTCAAAGTATATACCAATATGAGCTATATCTGAGGAGGAGAGACAAAATAAAAATATTTTCAGTATGAAAATATAAACATTTACCAATATCAGACTCCTATTAAAGAAAAATTTTAAGGATATGTTTTAAGAACAAAGAAAACAGCCAAAAGAAGTTTGACATAAAGGAAGGTATATGAGTAAAATAAAAAATGAACATGGGGCCAGTAGGTGGTGTAGAGGTTGGGGAGCTGAACTCCCACATGGAGGACAGTGGTTCAAGTCCAATACATAAAGGCTTGAAACTCACAGTGGGCACATGTGCGTGTGTGCCCAAAATCCCAGGAGAAGAATGGAGGAGAAGGAATTGGGGTGCAGCCATCTTCCTTGGGGAGTAATTTCTCACTTTCCCTCTCACTGTCTCTGTCTCTCTCATGCACCCTATGGTAAAAGAAAAAAAAAAAAAAAACTTAGAAAAGGGGGGGGGAACATAGGGATAAATTTAAATAAAAGTTGACTCTATAAAAGAGTAATAAAGTGTCTTATTTATGATAATAATGTAAAAGAGCTAAGACAGCATCTAGAAGCTGGTTAGGGTGACTATAATGAAACTATTCTAAGGTCTCATGTTACTTGGAAGAAAGATAAAAATTAACTTTATACTGCATACATTTTAAGAATTTCAAAGGTAGTCATCAAAAGAACAAGAACAACATGAATATGTTCAAAACCAGAGGAGTAGAGGAAAAAATACTTAAATTAATTCAAATAAAGCAAGAATTAAAGGGAGGGGAAAACAACGCAGGAAAAGAATAAAGAGGGAGCATAAGAGTAATTAGACAAAGTAAATCTGAATCTCAGTAATTAGAAATAGATTTTTAAAAATGTACTACCTCGTCAAAAAGCATAGATGGTTAGACAAAAAATTTTAAAACGATGTGATGTTTGCTAGAGATATACCTAAAACATGAAGACACAGAAAGAATGAAAGTACAAATATGGAAAACTATAAAAGCAACATATATTAAGCAACAAGAAAATAGTACAGCTGTGTTTATATCAGGTAAAAACAGGCTTTAAACCAAAAGGCATTACTAGAGATAAAGAATCATTGCATATGGTAAAATGTTCACTTCTCTGATTATAATTTTATATTTGTGTATACCCAAGAAGATAGTTTAAAATACAGGAGGCAAAAATTTTTTTAAAGAACTACAGGAAGAAAGAAAATCTATGTTTTGAAAAATTTTAACATAACTCTCTCAGAAACTGGTTGAAGATATTTTGATCAACTGTACTGGGGAGAAACGTTCACATATTGAAATGTTCACTTTGTAAAGCTAAATAACGTGATTAAATGTATATAAAAAAATTTTAAAAATAAATAAAAAGAAACTGTGAGTAAGGGTAGGAAATATTTTGGTACCATGGGTAACCAACTTGGGCTATATAAGGTACGTATAGAACATGCAACCAACAGTTAGATAACAATTTTTATAAATGTATTGGGGGCCAGCAGGTGGCATGGTGGTCGTCACTGTACTCTCACATGGCCAGTCGCAATTCAAATCCTATGCCTGGTGCCTTGAAAATCACACCAGGCAGGGCCCAGCAGGTAGCATGGTGGTTAAGGCAACTGGATTCCCACATGGCCGACCATAGTTCATGTCCCAGATCTGGTAGCTTGGAACTCATGCTTGGCACAAGTGCATGCATGCCCAAAGTCCTGAGAAGATAATAGAGAAGTGATTGGAGAAAGGTTTGTGGCTAGCCATCCCTCTTGGTGGAGGGGGATGTCTCTCACTGTCTCTCTCTGGTGAGTATACAGATCCTATGGCAAAAAAACTTAAAAAAAAATACAGGGAGAATTTTAAAAAGTGATCACATACTAAGCTATAAAGCAAATTTCCACTACTTTAAAGAATTTCTATCGCAAAGACTAGATTTCTGTGACCACAACACAATTATTTTCAAAGGTCCCACCTGAGTGGAAACCAGGGGTGTATATACACATATGCTAAATAATTCAGGGGTAAAGAAGAAAGAACCCCAAGGAAAATCATGAATGATTCAAACTTAATCATAAAACTACCAGTCATCAAATCTTATAAGACATCAGCAAAGCGATGCTTACAGAAAAAAAATTACAGATTAAAATACTTAGGATAGAAAAGTGAAACAGGTGAACCTAACAAAGTAAGCAAAAAGCCTAAAAATTCAGGAAAAAAAATAAGAACCTATACCCAGATAAGTTCTAAATAAGTAATCAATAAAGAAATAGTACTTACTAAAATAGAAACAAAGTTATTAGCAAAGGGAAGCCCAAAAGACAACTCATACAGTCTGGCCTACAGTGATACTCTAAGCTTACGACCCCACCATGCGTTCAGAGTTTCCAAATAATTTTGAGGCTCTATCTCTCTCTCTTTTTTTTTTTTAAAGAGACAGAGATTTTTGCTATAGGGCATGTGTGCTCACCAGAGAGACAGGGAAAGATAGAGAGATAGAAAGCAAGAAATCACTACCTAGGGGGTATGGCCATGCCACAATCCCTTCTCCTCCACTTTCCTCTCAGGATTATGGGCATGCATATACGTACCAGGGTGAATTTAAGTCACCGAATGTGGGACTCGAACCATGGTTGACGACATGGGAGTCCAGCTACATAACCATTACTCCACGTGCTGGTCCCGAGGCTTGACCTCTTAATTATTTATATGCAACCAAAGATCATGATATATACAAGGAAAGACTCTCATAGAAGGCAAATCAAATTGACAATTGGGGAAAGAGGGAAGCAATTTAGATAAGGCAAAGATTGCTCAGCAAAAAAAAAAAAAAAGACACCCTTTGAAAAAGTATCATTAACATCCTTAAAGGGACCAGCAGTTAGTGTAATGGCTATGTCGCTGGATCCCATGTAGTAGATCGCAGTTTGAGTCCCAAACCCGGTGGCTTAAACTCACACCGGGCGTGTGTACATACATGCCCAAGATCCCAAGAGGAGAATGGAGGAGAAGGGATTGCGGTGTGGTCATCCCCCTGGGGAGGTGATTTCTATCTTCCTGTCTCTCTGTCTCTCTCTGTCTTTCTGGTAAGCGCTCGCGCCCTATAGCAAAAACAAACAAACAAACAAAAAACCTCTCCAAAAAAAAAAAACTCTCCCCCCAAAAAAAAAAATCTTAGAGATGTAAGAAAAGACAATGCTTTAATGAAGCAATAACAGAATGCTAGAATAAAAAGCATACTCAAGGAACAAAATGTATGATAGCAGAAATTTAAAAATCATGAAGTGGGGGCTGGCAGGTGGCGTGGTGGTTAAGTGCACTGGACTACCACAAAGCTGACCACAGTTTGAGTCTCGGACCTGGCAGCTTGCTTTCTCACTTTCTCTCCTTCCCTCTCTCTCTCACTCTGGTAAAATTAAAATAAATAAATAAGTAAATAAATAAATAAATGTAAATAAAATAATTATTTTTAAAAAAATCATGAAGGGGGATTGTTAAACAAAATGAAAGAAGTTTGCCATAAAGTAAAAAGGAGATAAACTGATCACCACAGACAAAAGATATTCATATTCAAGGACCATTTAAATACATCCAAAAAGAAAGAATAAAGAGAAAATACCACCGGAACCAGCAGCTAGCGTAATGGCTATGTCGCTGGACTCCCACGTAGTCGACCGGGTTTGCGTCCCGGACCGGTGGCTTAAAACTCACGCCGGGCGCGTGTGCGTGCATGCCCAAGATTCCAAGAGGAGAATGGAGGAGAAGGGATTGTGGCGTGACCATCCCCCCGGGGGGTGATTTCTCGCTTTCTGTCTCTCTGTCTCTCTCTGTCTGGCTGGCGAGCACACGCGTCCTGTAGCAAAAAAAAAAACCTCTCCAAAAAAAAAAAAAAACCACCAATGAAATCATTTAAAAGGCTTATCAATAAAGAAAGGACATATTTTCCAAATTGATCGAGCCCAGCACAATGGCTGAAGAAAGGTCCATACACCCTAAGGTCAAATTTGGGACCACGGAAGACAAAAATATAGTTCCTAAAACTTCCAGGAAAAAAGACAAGGTAGCATAAATGAGATCAAGAATTATATAATGGCTTCAGATAGATCCACACCAACACAGAAAATGAGCAGACCATCAAGCAACACCTTCAACGTGCCTGTTTCATTGCGAATTTGATTTATTTGGTTCCTTTATCTCTTCTTAATTAGCTAGTGGTATTTAAATCTTGTTTATCTTTTCAAAAAACCAGCTTTTGGTTTCATTTATTTTCTGTATAGTTTATTTTCTATCTCATTGATTTATGCTTAAATCTTTACTATTTCTTTTCTTGTGACATTTTTTTGGATTCTTTGTTGTTTTTTCCAATTCCCTGAGACATGATGCTAGGCTGTCCATTTGCAACTTTTCCATCTTCTTCTTATGCACACTAATTGCTATGAACTTCTCTCTTACGGCTGCTTTTGCAGTGTCTCATAGATTATAGAAACTCATGTACTCATTATCATTTATTTCTATGAATCTTTTGATTTCAGTCTTCATCTCTTCAGTACTCATGAAGTCATTCGGGGTAGGTTATTTAATTACCATGTATTTGTGTATTTTCGAGGGTTTTTCCTGGAACTGATAACTAGTTTAATTCTATCATGGTCGGAAAAGATGGTGGATATAGTTTCTATGCTTTTGAATGTGTAAAAGTTGCTTTTTTTGCCCTGTCACGTGGTCAGTCTTCAAGAAGGTGAGAAAAATGTATGTTTTTGGTTTTGGGGCATAAAGTTCTAAAGATGTCTATCAAGTCCATCTGATTTAGGTCCTGTTATCCCACAGGCTAACATCAGATCTCTCATTGGAAACTATGTAAGCAAGGAAAGAATGGGGAAGTATATTCAAAGTGAGACAAATTCTATGATTGTGTTTTCTAGATCTGTGAAGAATGTGTCTTATAATTTTATAGGGGTTTCATTAAATATGTAGATTAATTTTGAATTTTATAACACATATACATACAGCCTACCCAAAATGACTGAAATAAAATATATTCTCTACACTATTTGATCCAATAACTCCATTTGTGAGAATTTACCCTAAGATATATCTACACCTGTATAAGATAATTCACATACCTTTGTATTATTTATTGCTATATTGCTTATAGTAGCAAAAGACTGAAAAATTCTCATATCCTTCCATAAAATATTGGTAAAAGAAATTACATAAATGTATATGGGAACATAAAATATCCATAAAAAAGAAAGAAGAAACACATTATTTCTTAAAATGGGAAATTTTCCATAAACTATTAGGTGCAAAGGCTAAGAGGGGGGAAAAAAAGCATATGTAATATGCTACCATTAGGGACATTTTAAAACTATTTACTAATATATGCTTATGTTGATTTGTATATTGTTATCTAGAAAATATATAAGAAATTGATAATATTAGTTATTAGACAGTGACACAACAGGAGACAAGAATGAGAGGGATTTTTTTTTGATAGGTTTTTTCTATAGGGCACATGTGCTTGCCAGAGAGACAGAGAGACAGAAAGCAAGAAATCATACCCGGGGGGATGGATATGCCCCAATCCCTTCTTCTCCATCCTCCTCTCAGGATCTTAGGCACGCACGCACACACGCCCGGCATGAGTTTAAGCCACCAGGTCCAGGACTTGAATCGCAGTCAACTACACGGGAGTCCAGTGACATAGCCGTTACGCAAACTGCTGGTCCCAAAAATGAGATTTTGTACTATGTATTTTTCTCAATTTTTTTATTTTTCACAATATGAATAGAGGGGACTTCAAAAAAATTCATGGAAAATTGAAAGTATAACTTAATTTTGGTGTCTAGAAATGGAAATCTATGCATAGTTTTTTCATGATACGCTTTTTCATATATTATCTATGCAAAAAATGCACAAAATAAAAATTTATAAATCAAGACAAAGAAATCGATAAGAAGACAGAAATAATATTTAAAACAAAAAGAAACATATTATTGACACTGAAAAGGGGTAAAAGATACAGATTATAATCACTAATTCTATATCAATATATTTTATAATTTGAGAAAACTGACAAATTTCTGGAAAATACAACTTATCAAGACAGGCTCAAAAAGAATAGAAAAACAACTGCCATAAAACAAACTGGGCCAGCAATTTTAAAATGTCTTAAAGAAACTAGAAAAGCTCCAGTCTCAAACTGTTTTATAGTCTGTTCTACCAAATATTCAAGGAACAATAAAACGTAAGGTACAGAAGGGCAGAGACTTTTCTCTGTTTTATTCTGTGCTATATCCCTGATCCCCACAATTTCTGGCATATAGTAGACTCTCAGTTTATTTTATGAGACCAATATGAATTTAATCCTGAAAATAGACACAAACAGTATAAGAAAGCAAACTTGAAGATCCCTTTTATAATATTTGCAAAAATAGCAAAGAGAGTTTAAGCATACTGAAATCATGCATATTTTTAAAAGACAATATATGTATATTTACCAAATTGGATTTATTTTACGATACAAAAATAGGCTTAGCATTAGAATGGTTTTAATGTAATCACCATATTAGCAGCTTAAAAAGAAAAGCTGCCTAATCAACTCAATAAATGCAAAAAGCCTTTAAAAATCAACATGCATTAACAATAAAAACCTTAACAAAATACAAATACAAGAAAACTTTCTAAACCAAGTAAATGACTTCTCATTAGAAACCTGGAAGAAAACATTGCTTCAATGGAGAATGTTAAGAATTATTTTCTATGCAATCACTAACAGGACAAGTTTTCCTAATGAAATAACTATTTAAAACCAGATGAGAGTCTAACCAATACAATAGTGCTAAAGAAAAGAAAATAAAAGCTAAAAAGATTGGAATGACAGAAACAAAAGTGTCATTATTCACAGATGATATGATTACCTACATATAAACACCAGTCAATCTATAGACAAATGACTTAGAATTAATAAGAAAATTTCACAGTGACATCTAAAAATCTATACATAAATACTGTACTTTCATAGGACAGTAATAAACAGAAAATGTTTTTAAAATATTTAACCTAAAATAGCAACATAGATGAGGAATCTTCAAAAAGTTCATGAAAATACATATTATAAAAACTATGCATGAATTTTAAAATTTTGTTGCATCAGAGTAAACTCTTTTCTTTAATACCATTTTCCTATGCACTTTTTGAAGTCCCTTCCTATAAGGTACCTAGAAATAAATCTACTTAAACATAAGCAATGTTTTCCTGGAGAAATTATAAACCACAGTGAAAGAAAATAAAGAGAACCATATAAATGGAGACTTAGACCATATTCACAGGTAAAAATGTTTACTACTATAAAAATATCAGTTGTCTCCCATCCCCAATTTATATGCAGATGGATGCAATCTCAGCAGTTTGTCAGGGAATATTATAGAACTCCAAAATTTATATGAAAATACAAAGAAAAATACAGAAGAAATCACAGAGTTGGGGGCAGGGGGCAGGGGGGAAGAGCTAAAGACGACTTGAACTATACTACCAGCTAACTTAATTAATACCCACATAACAAGAAATAAAAGAAACAAATGACAAATAAAGAAAAGAGCAGATGAAATATATGAAATCTTACCTTAAATATAAATGGTCTAAATGATCTAAATACATTGATTAAAAGACAGATCAAAGGAGTGAATTTTAAAAAAGACTACTTCAGGCCAGATCATGGCATAGCAGTGAAGTGTGACATTCTGTGAGACAATTCCACACAGAAAGGGTCACAGTTCAAGTCTGGAGACCCCCTCGTGTGGGCATGTGTGTGTCCATGACCTGGAGCCTGCTGAAGCTGGGAATGGATAGCAGCATCAAGATCCTGTTGGACATGCTCTTTGTCTTTCTCTCTCTCTCTCAGTCTCTCTTGCTCATAGAAGAAATAAATAAATTTAAAAAATAATTACCAGGCCAACAAGTGATATGGAGGTTAAGATACTGGATCCAACACAGCTGGATGTAAGGTTTTAGTCCTGAATATGGTAGCTTGAAAATTATACAAGGCACATACGTGTGCATACCCAATATCCCAGAGGAGAAGAGAGGAAAAAGGGATTGTGACATGGCCATCCCTCCTGAGGAGGGGTGATTTCTCACTCCTCCCCTCTGTGAGTACATGCATCCTATAGCAAAAACTAAAAAAAGGATAATAATGGGACCAGCAGGTGGCATTGTGATTAAGGACACTGGACTCCCACATGGTCAACCACAGTTCAGGTCCCAGACCTGGCGGCTTGCTTTCTCACTTTTTCTCTCTCTCTCTCTCTCGCTCACTCACTCTCTCACTCTGCCTTCTCTAGTCAAATTAAAATAAATAAAGTTAAATAAAGTAATTCTTAAAAAATAATTTTTTATTATCAAAATATATGTTATTACAAAAAAGTCACTTTAAAAACTACAATGACATAGGTAATTTGAAAGAAAAAACAGAAAAAGGTAAATCATATTAATATTAATTTAAAAATCAAACTGAGTTAATTAGGTTAAAAGTAAAACAATGAAAAAAGATAAACATGATTCAGCATAAAATATCTAGAGTAGTTATATTACTATCAGAAAAGTGAACTTCAGAACAAGGATTATTATTGTAAATTAAGAGGAATATTTTTTAATAATAATAACTTTGTCAAGAAGATAGAACATCCTAAATATGCAGATATCTAATAACAGAGCTTTAAAATACATGAAGTAAA
The DNA here is from genome assembly GCA_026018925.1 of Tupaia tana. NCBI lineage: Eukaryota > Metazoa > Chordata > Mammalia > Scandentia > Tupaiidae > Tupaia > Tupaia tana. The sequence continues at coordinate 116,753,408 of JAKSZU010000007.1, forward strand.
TACAAGAAGTTAAAAGTCACAGAGCTGAAAGAAAACAAAATAGACAAATACACAATTATAGTTGGAGAAGAAGCCAGGCCTTCAGAATTATAGCTGGAGAGGAAGCCAGGCCTTTTAAAACTTTTTTAGTTTTTCTCTGGCTCTTGGCTCCACCTCTTATCTTGTTAATTTTCGCTCTGGTCCACCCACCCAGGCAGAAGAAGCCGGGCCTTCAGAAGAAGGTTCCACATGGCTCCAGTGAACTAGAGTTTTCAGGGAATGAAGATTTTCTACTGATAATTCAGCCTCCAACAAACGAGCTAGTGGCTTAAAATATTCCCCAATATCTACTGAATCTGTTGCACCAGCGATCACAACAGAACGGCAAAGAGATTCTAGATCATTTCTGTCTGCTTGCTCCTGAACATTTAGACTGAACTTCAAGAATTTAAAAGAAACACACCATCCATCAAATGACAAGAAATCACTGCCGGATCACGAGAAATATGGGAAAATGAGAAAATACCTCTCCTCCAAGGGAAAAGAGTAACTCTTCTTCTTCCACAAGCAGTTCAGTGAAAATCATGGAAATGTCTGATAAGGAATTTAAAGCATTCATAATGTCGAAGATAACAGAGATGGAAGAGAAGAGACATAATGAACTGCTAAAGAGAAAGGAGAAAGATGTTGATGAGTTCCAGGAGATGAGGAAATTTTTGCAAGATCTAAAAGAGGAATTACACACTTTACAAAAGACTCAAACGGAACTGCTAGAGATGAAGTCTATAATACAAGAAGTCAAAATCTCCCTTGAAAGTATTAAAAGCAGACTAGATCATTCAGAAAATAGAATCTCAGATGTAGAAGAGAAAATGGCTGGCTTAGAAAAGTCCACCACGAAGACTGAGAAAATGGCTCAAAAATTTGAGAATGATATGCGAGAAGTACTGGATACCATCAAACGTCCAAATATCCGGATAATTGGCATTCCAGAAGGTGAAGAAACCCATAAGGGCATTGATAATCTATTCCATGAAATCCTGCAGGAAAACTTTCCAAAGAAAGTTTTCAAAGTTTCCAAAGAATGCCTCCTAGAGAGGCATTCGAAGATCCAGTCCCAGGAAATACAAAGGACTCCAAATGGAATCAACCCAAGAAGATCTTCTCCAAGACACATTATAGCCAGGTTGACCAAAACCATAGACAAAGACAAGATACTAAGATTGGCAAGAGAAAAACATCAAGTTACCTACAAAGGACGTCCCATCAGGCTAACAGCAGATCTCTCATCGGAAACAATGCAAGAGAGGAGAGAATGGGAAAATATATTCAAAGTGTTCCGAGAGAAGCAATTTCAGCCAAGAAATTATCTTATCCCACCCGGCAAGATTATCTTTGAGGTGGGAAGAAAAGACAAGAACATTCTCAGATAAACAAAACCTGAAAGAATTTACCAGCACCAGACCAGATCTCCAAGAAGTTCTCAAGGGTGTGCTGTATCAGGAAAATTAAACACAGACACATGGAAGTAAGAGTCCAAAAACTAAGAAAGTGGCCAACTTAATCATAGGGACAAGTCTGGAGTTGAATATTATATACCAGAATTTAATCAGGAAAATTGAACCAGAACAGAATATAAAAGTACATGAGGTTCATGCACCTCCCATTTGAACAGAATCCTAACCTGTTTCTTGGCTTTAAGCAAAGTTCCTTGGCATTTCTTTGATTTAAGTTAAAACTGGTTTTATTAGTAGTAATGAGTAAACTCACCATTGAAAGTAGTTAGATTATATAGGAAATTGTGTGATCAATGCAATGTGGGTGGGAAGGGAATGAAGGACAATTGTGGACACCAGAGGTGGTGTGAGAGGAGGGTGGGAAGGGACAGAGGGTCAGAAAGAGGGGTGGAAATATTTCTAGGAACTAGAAATGGAAAATTTTTCATAATGTGCATGATTGAGTCACTATGCAGTGTGTACTGGATGGGAGATAGCATTTTGTGTGCTGTGATGATGCTTAGAGAAGGAATGTAAATTGAGTTACAAGAAAAAAAGTTTCAGGAAAAAAAAATATATTTATTTAATGACTGCAGTAAGATATGTAGCCCAAGCTAGGTGCTACATTATAGGATGCGTAAAGTTAGACTTGTGTTCATGGCAATGTGTCACCTGTGTTTGCTATGAGTGTATTTGGATTGATTAGGGTCTTTGGTGATTCAATAAAATGTGGGGGGAAAACAGTATAGAAAGCAAGCATAGATACCAGAGACAGTGTGGGAGGAGAGTGGGAGATGGCAGAGGGTAAGAGATAGGGAATCAAAGATGGGGAAAAAAAATAAAAAGCAAAACATACAGAAAACAAGAAATGGAAGATCATCTGCTGACAATAACATGTTTGTTGATGTGCTTGATTGAGACAATATACAGTGTACTCTGGATGGAAAACCTCATTTTGTATGCTGTAATGATGTACAGTGAATGAATACAAATAAAGAAATTGAAATAAAAAAAATTATAGTTGGAAACTAAACACTCTTCTCTCAGTAAGCTATAGAACAAGTAGAGAGAAAGTCACTAAATATATAAAAAAAAATTGAACACTACTATCAACCAACTGGACTTAACTGATATTTACAAAACACCTAAAAATACCACAATATACATTCATATCAAATATACAAGGGACATTCAAAAAAAGACCATGTGAATAACCTATTACCAAACAATTCTACTCTTAGATATAAACTAATTACACATGACTATGGCTTTCTGCATTAGGAAATATTTACAAGCATATTTATTACAACATTGTTTATAATAGAACAAATAACCTGAAATAACATGAGTTGTTGTTGTGTCATAATGTGTTCTGTATTAATACAATGGAAATTTTGCATAATTACTTATAGTTATGCTAAGACATGGAATCAACCCGAGTGCTCAAGATCAAATGACTGGATTGAAAAAACATGGCACCTGTATACTATGAAATATTGCTTAGCCATAAAAAAAAGACCTTGTTATTTGATACAAGTGGATGAACACAGAAAATTCATTGGTAAGGGAAATAGCCAGACTATGAAAGATAAACACTGTATGTTCCTACTCAGTATATACCAAATACCTGCACTCTGTGACAGTAATTGAGAGACCCAAAAAAATAATGGTAGAAAAGATAAGTGTGGGGACCAGCAGGTAGCATGGTGGTTAAGGCACTGGACACTCCCACATGGCTGACTACGGTTCAAGTCCTAGACCTGCTGGCTTGTTTGCTCTCTGTCTCTGTCTCTGTCTCTGTCTCTCTCTGTGTGTCTCTCTCTGGTCAAATTAAAGAAAAAATAAATGAATGAATAAATAAAGTTAAATACATAATTCTTTTAAAAAGTCATAACTTTAAAAAAAAAAAAGATTAGTGTGGATACCAGACACTACTGGGGAGTGGGTGAATAGCAGGGATGGATGAGAGGGGCTTAGGGAGGAAGTACTGATGACATAAGAAAGCAAAGTTCTCCAATGGAAAAGATGTATATGATAATTCCTTGATTTGATGACAATGTAATGCATCTTTTTTAAAAACAGTATTTTGTGTGCTATGGAAATGTACAATTAAATGTTAAGAAAAAGTCAAAAATAAAGATAAATGATCCAGAAATTTAATGTATAGCCTGAAAACTGAAAGTAATAAAATGTATTACATTAGGTATTTCTACTCAGTGTGTGGATTTTAGATGGTCTTATCACACAAAAAAGTGGGTAACAATACGAAATGATAAGTATTTCAATCTGCTTCAGTATAGTAATCATTTTACTATCTATATGTATCCCATAACATCATGTTGTAGATCTTAAATATACATAGTAAAATTAATTTTTAAAAGTAAATACATAAATTATAGCTACTTATATTAATAGGAATAAGTCATAGAAATATGATGTAATATTAACATCAGAATAAGACCAGCCAGAGGCATGATGGTTAAGGCAGCTGAATTGCACATGGCCAACTATGTAGTTCAAATACCAAACTGGCAGTTTGAAAAACACATCAGGTGTGTGAGTGTACATGCCCAAAATCTTGAGAAGAGAATGGAAGAGAAAGGATTATGGAATGGTCATCTACCCTGGGGGATACCTTCTCACTTTTACTCTCTCATAGCAAAATAAAATAAAATCTTAAGTAGTTTATAAATTTTAATTGTCACAAATCCACTGAACAAGTAAAACTAAATAATTTATTTTGTGTATGTATTTACTACATAGGTATATTCTTTAAGACTACACATACACACACATAATATGCTAAATATATATGGACAAACTAGAAAGTTGTAAGAAAAAATTTTGAATTATGGTTATCTCTGGGGGACAGAAAGGTGGTAGGATTAGAAAAAAAATTATTTTTTAAAGAATTATTTATTTCTATTTGTTATTGTTAGGTTTTTTTTTTGTTTTGTTTTGTTTTGTTTTGTTTTTTAATTTGGATAGAGAGAGAGAGAGAAAGGGAAAGTGAGAAAGCGAAAGCAAGCCACCAGGTCTGGGACTTGAACCACGGTTGGCCATGTGGGAATCCAGAGCCCCCTATCCACCACACCACCTGCTGGTCCCAGGAAAAAAAAAAATTATTGACTTCCATCTTTGGATCCGTGGGGCTAGGAACACTGAGGCAGGGATCCCCGCCCCAGCTCCAGCCCTGGGACCCCCAAGCCAGAGACTCCTCTCTCTGTCAGCCAGGATCGCCCTCAGCCCTACAGCCACCCCACTTCCATCTTCAGACCCCTGGGCAAGGAACACTGAGGCAGGGATGCCTGCCCAAGTTCCAGCCCTGGAACCCCCAAGCCAGAGACCCCTCTCTCTGTCAGCCAGATAGGTCTAGAATTACAGTTCTGAAATATTCTAGTATTTTAAGACTCTCTGGGATCCTCCCACTTACTGAACCACCTGTGAATATGGAGATACTTTACTTTGTATACCTGAAGAGAATACCCCTCCTTGGATCACATTGCTAAACATAATAGAAGAGAGACTTCTGCAGTCTTCATTCCACAGCAAAAGGGAAACACACTTGCTCCTATTCAAGGAAATATTCTCTTAAAAGAGAACACATCTCCCAATGGTTAGAAATAGAAGAAGAACTTCAGGTCTGAATACAGGAGGAAATATGTCTCCATCAAAAGAACACCATGACTCCCTTCCATTTCTTGAAAAAATAGAGGATGTTATCAAAATGTCTGAAAAAGAATTTAGAACATTTGTGGTGAACAAATTCTATGAGCTGGAACAGAAAAGAGACAATAAACTATAGGAGATGAGAAAGACCTTCCACGATATGAAGGAAGAAATAGACACGCTAAGAAAAAATCAGATGGAACTATTAGAGGTGAGGTCTGTAACACAGGAAATCAAAAACTCTCTTGAACATATTAAAAGTCGATTAGACCATGGGGAAGATCGAATTTCTGATGTAGAAGATAAAACTTCTGACTAGAGAAAACCACCCAAAAGATAGAGAAAATAACAACAACAACAAAAAAAAAAAAAACATGAGGATAACATACGAGAAATACTAGATTCCATTAGACGTCCTATCATCCGAATAACTGGTATCCCAGAAGATGAAAAAGCTAATAAGAACATGGAAAACCTATTCTATGAAATCTTAGAAGAAAATTTCCCAAGTCTAGAGAGGCACTCAAGCATGCAGACACAAGAAATACAAAGGACCCCAAATAGAATCAACCAAAGAAGATCTTCCCCAAGGCATATCGTAGCCAAACCAGCAAAGACCACAGTTAAAGATAAGATACTAAAACTGGCAAGAGAGAAACGAAAAGTGACTTAAAAAGGTCACCCCATCAGGCTAACACTGGACTTCTCAACAGAAACAATGCAAGCAAGGAAAGAATGGGAAGATGTACTGAAAGTGTTAAGAGAGAAACAATTTCAACCAAGATTATTGTATCCTTCAAGATTATCCTTCATCTGGGAAGGAAAGATTAAAATCTTCTCAGACAAACGAAACCTAAAAGAATTTGCCAACACCAGGACAGCTCTCCAAGAAACCCTGAAGAAAGTACTGTTCCAGGAAAACTGAAGACGTAACAGCCACAAATAAAGGAGTAAAAGGCAACTAAGACAATGGCCAACTTAAACGTCAGGACAGGTCCAGTAACATCAATAATAACATTGAATATTAATGGATTAAATTCTCTAATCAAGAGACACAGACTGGTTGAATGCATTAAAGAACAAAAACCCTCTATCTGTTGCCTACAGGAAACCCACTTCATGGATAAAGACATACATAGACTGAAAGTGAAGGACTGGAAAAAGGTTTTCCATGCAAATGGGAACCAAAAAAGAGCTGGAGTCGCAATACTAATTTCTGACAAAACAGGCTTTAAAACAAAAACTGTTCGAAGAGACAAAGAAGGGCACTATATTGTAGTAAAAGGGTCAATCGATCAAAAAGATATAACGCTTATTAATATCTATGCGCCTAACACAGGAGCACCCAAATATGTGAAGGAAAGACTGTTAGATCTAAAAGGGGAGATAGACTGCAACGCACTAATTGTTGGAGACCTCAAGACTGCACTATTCCCTCTGGACAGATCATCTAGACAAAAAATAGGTAAAGAGATAAAAGATCTAAGTGATACCATAAATAAAATGGACTTAACAGACATCTATAGAACTTTCCATCCAAAAATCACAAGATACACTTTTTTCTCACCCCGACATGGAACCTTCTCGAAGACTGACCACATCATAGGGCACAAAGCAAAACTCTACAGATTCAAAGGCATAGAAACTATATCCAGCATCTTCTCCGACCATGATGGAATTAAACTTGAGTTTAATTTCAAGAGAAATCATCAAAAATACTCAAATACATGGAAACTAAATAACCTACTCCTGAATGAGTCCACAACTACGAGACAAGGATGTACACTTTCTCCACTCCTCTTCAATATAGTACTGGAAGTCCTGGCCAATGCAATCAGAAAAGAAAAAATAAAAGGCATTTGAACAGGAAAAGAAGAGGTGAAACTCTATTTGCAGATGACCTGATTGTATACATAGAAGACCCAATGATTTCCATCAAAAACTTTCTGGTAGTAATACATGAATATAGTAAAGTTGCAGGATACAAAATTAATATCCAGAAATCTATAGCATTTTTATATACAAACAACAGGCAGACTGAGATAGAACTGAAAAAAGTTGTTCCATTTACCATAGCCATAAAAAGTATAAGATACTTAGGGATAAATCTAACCAAAGAAGTGAAAGGCCTCCACAAGGAAAATTATGAGAAGATAAAAAAAAAGAAATCGAAAATGACACTAAAAAGTGTAAGGATATCCCATATTCCTGGATTGGAAGAATTAATGTAATCAAAATGGCAATTCTACCCCAATTAATCTACATATTTAATGCAATACAAATCAAAGTACCAGACACATTCTTCATAGATCTATGAAAGACAATCATAAAGTTTGTCTGGAATCCTAAGAGACCCCATATTGCCAAAGAAATTCTGCACAAGAACAGTGGAGTGGGAGGCATCTCACTCCCTGACCCAAAAATATACTACAAAGCTGTGGTAAACAAAACAGCATGGTACTCGCACAGAAACAGACAGGTGGACCAATGGAACAGAATATAGTCCCCAGAAATAAATGCCCAAACATAGTCAACTGATTTTTGACAAGGGGTACCAGTCAATCCAGTGGGAAAAGAAAAACCTCTTCAGCAAATGGTACTGAAAAAACTGGATTTCCACTTGCAGAAAGATAAATCTGAATCCCAAAAATCAAGTCAAGGTGGATCAGAGATCTAAAGCTAAGACCCAAAACTGTAAAACTGCTCCTGGAAAAAACCGGGAAAACTCTGGGAGACATTGGGGTAGGGAAAGACTTCTTAAATAAGACTCCCAATGTACAGTCAACAATCCCCAAAATAGACAAGTGGGATTATATCAGACTAAGAAGTTTCTGCATAGCAAAAGACACAGTAATTAGTGTGAATAGACAGCCCTCAGAATGGGAAAATATTTTTGTAAACCATGCGTCAGATAAGGGACTGATAACCAGAATTCACAAGAAACTCAAGCAGCTGTTCCAAAAAAAGGCAACCAATCCTATTAAAAGATGAGAGAATGAGTTGAAAAACCACTCTCCAAAGATGACATATGAATAGCTAAAAGGCATATGAAAACATGCTCAACATCTCTCATTGTAAGGGAAATGCAGATCAAAACAACAATGAGATACCACCTAACCCCAGTCAGAATGACTAAGATTAAAAAATAATAATAATAAATAAGTGCTGGCGAGGGTGTGGTGAAAGGGGAACTCTCTTATACTGCTGGTGGGAACGTAAATTGGTCCAGCCACGGTGGAGAACAATTTGGAGATTCCTCAAAAATCTACAAATAGAACTACCATATGATCCAGCAATCCCACTCCTTGGTATCTACCCAAAGGACAGAATACTTAACCGGAAAAGTGCTCGCACATGGATGTTTATTGTGACACTGTTCACAATTGCTAAGTCATGGAAACAACCCAAATGCCCACGAACAGATGAATGGATAGAAAAACTGTGGCACATAAACTCAATGGAATACTATTCAGCCATAAAAAAAAATAATCAAAACCCTAGCTTTTGACTGGAAGTGGATGAATATGGAAGATCTACTGCTGAGTGAAGCAAGCCAGGCTATGATGGAGAGGCACTGTATGTCTCCACTTAATATATACCAAATGTCCACACTCTAATACTGAAACTAATTGACTAAAGGATATAGAAACACAGTATATAGATATAAATACCAGATATACTGTGTGTGAAAGAGGAGAGTCTGAGGAAGGACATTTAGAAGAAAAAGAGAGAGGCAAAGCATTAATGGCACAGAGAAATGTGGTATTATCTATTGAAGATATTTTATAGTTTTATCAACTGTACTAGGGAGAAATGTTCACCTGTTGAAATAGCCATTTTGTAAGCCAAATAATAATGTGATTGAATGTATAAAAGAAAATAAAATGAAAGAAAAAAAAAAGAAGCTGATTCTGACCTTCATAAATATCTTTGAGAAATTCAAGACTTCAGTGGAAGAAGTAACTGCAGGCATAGTGGAAATAGCAAGAACACTAGAATTAGAAAGTGGACCTGAAGAGCTGACTGAATTGCTGCCACCTCATGATAAAATTTAAACAGATGAGAAGTTGATTCTTATGGATAGACAAAGAGTGGTTTCTTGAGATTGAATTCACTCCTGATAAAGATGCTGTGAGTATTGTTGAAATGACAACAAAGGATTTAGAACATTATATAAACATATTTGATAAAGCAGAAGGAGGGTTTGAGAGGACTGTCTCAAAATTTAAAAGACATTCTACTGCTGGCGAAATGCTATCAAATAGCATCATATGCTACAGAAAAATATTTCAGAAAAGGCAGTCAATTGATATGGCAAATTTCATTATTATCTTATTTTCAGAAATTGCCACAACCACCCCAGCCTTCTCTGACCACCACCCTGATCAGTCAGAAGTCATCCATTTCAAGACAAGAACCTCTACCAGCAAAAAGAACAAAATTCAATGAAAGCTCATGCTTGTTAGCAATTTTATGTATATATACAATATAAATAAATGAGCAGAGGGAGAAAGAGAGAGGGAGAGAGAAAGTATCCCCACAATGGGATGTGGTCATGCCATAATTTCTTCTCCATTTCTCCATCCTGTCAGGATTTGGAGCACACATGGCAACTTAAAGCACAGGCATGGGGGTCAGATTGTTGTGGATTAGAATCTAGTCATTACCTTACTACTTGTCCAGCCTTATGTAAATCATCTAACTTTTCTATATCTCACTTTCCTCATTTGTAAAATAAGGATAATAATCTTGCTCATAGAATTAAGTTTCATATTGTTTGCAAAATACCCATAATAGTGCCTAGTAGAGGGCTGGTGCTTAGTTAACTGCAGTTAACATAACTCGACAAATTCTTAGCCTCACCAGATATGAGTCACAGACTTCTGCCAAGTATCCTAGTTTTATTCATTTTTTCTTGGTAATGAAAAGGGCTAAGCATATAGGGGAAAGACATTCCTTATGTCCTGTAAGGAGTTAGGTAAGGCAGGGGCAGACATACTGTCTTTTAGCCTCAATTTTGTCATCTGTACCATAAAAGTATTTGACCAGACAATCTTGAAGAACCTCATAGTTCTTAGTTCTAGAACTCTCTGATCTGTGAACCAAATGTAATATGTATTCTATGTTTAGAACCGATATATTGTTATATCAGCTGGGAATAGCTAATATCGTATCATCTATTGATTTATGTAAAGGGCTATGCTAAATGACCTTGGATAAAGAATATAATCTAAAATGGTATTTATAACACCAAATGGAGTGTAAAGATTTAATGGCTTCTCCTTTGGACTGAGGACTTCTTAGAATCATACATTCTTAGAGTATAAAGGGATCTCAGAAGTCAGCCAGTCAAACCTAAGCATGAGAAGAGCCACTTCTATGGTATCCCCACAATGTTCACAAGTGGACCTGATTATATCTCATGATAGCGACCTCATTCTCTCACAAGATATCTTTTCCATTTCAAAAGATGCTCCTCTTTTGTGTTTATCTTGAGACTGAAACTTTTGAACCCAAATCTTTTCATTCATAGGTAAAAGCCTCTTGTATTTGAAGACAATTAACAAGTTTCCTCCTTACTTTTCCTTCCAAGCTGTACATCTTTAATCCTTTTATTCATTCCCCATATAAACTATTTCCAGACTCTTTAACATCTTACTACTGTCTTCTTTTGGTCACTTGGTAGCCCAGGTAAAATGTGGCCCCTGAATTAAGTACAATGCTCCAACGTTGCACAAGAAGAAACACCCATCCCCAGTATGTGAGACACAATGCCTTTCATTCTTTTTTCCTTCTCCTTCTCTTTCGCCTTCGCCTTCTCCTTCTTCTTTTTTTTGGTGTGTGTGTGTGTGTGTGTGTGTGTGTGTGTGCCATAGAGTGCACATACTTGCAGAAGAGAGAGAAGGAAAGTGAGAAATCATCCCCTCCCCAGGGGGTGGTCATTCTATGATCCCTTCTCCAATCTCCTCTTGGGATTTTAGGGACACACACACATACACATGCCTGTGTGATTTTCAAACTGCTAGATTTAGAACTCAAACCATGGTGAGCCAAGTGGGAATCAGAGCCTTAACCACCATGCTATCTGATGGCCCCAACACAATGTCTTTCTTAATGCCACCAAAGATGGCTTCATATCTAGGAAATGCAGCTTCACCGTTGGTTCTTACTACACTCATATCTTAGGCCATGGCATCTTTATCTGCACTACAAAGACTATCAGCTCTACAGTTTTTACATTTAAAAAAGTTATATCAACTCTTTCTTTAAATGAAACCATATGTGGCCCCACAACAAGAAAAACAGAACCAATGAAATGCACTAATCCCGCTCTATATCACCCCAACTCAGTACTTCACCTACTTCTCTTATAGGGAGCCCATGAGACATTGCCCAGAAATCACTAAGAACCCATGCAGCGCAGCTTATAAATCACTGGACAATCTCATCTGTCAGGTTCTTACAAGCCCTAAAAATTTTAAATTCTCATGAAAAAATACAATACAACTTTTTTCTATGAATTGTTACCATGGAGTATAACACAGTGGTTACTAGCAATGGTTCAAATCCTAGCTCTACCACTTTGTAGATGGATGATGTTGGGGAAATTTTGGTGCATGTTTCTTCATCTGGAGGCTAGGAGAATAATTGCACTTACCTTTCATGGGTGTTGTGATAATTACATAATTTAAATGAGAGCACTTTCTGCATAGTACCTGGTACTTAGTAAGCCGCATATTAGCTGCCAGCTCAGGTTTCCTCAGTCTTGATTCACATAATTAAATTTTTGAACCTAAACTCAAAACATTAATCTTTTCTATATTTAACTTTTTTTCTTCTTGATATGGACCTAGCATTCGGGATAGCAGAATTTCAAGGCTCAAGATGATTTTGAATCTTGTTTCCTTCCTCTTTTCCTTTAGCTGACTCTTGCAGGACTGTGGCACCTGCAGTTTTGATAAGCAAACCTCCTGTGCTTTTATCCATGTAACCAGACTCTTCCCAAAAATCTAATTTGACTTTCTTTATTGAGTGGCCATGAAAGATTGCGCAGAAGTATTTAGTCAGACTATGAGAGTACTTCAAAAAGTTCACAGAAAAATGAAATTAAAGTATGAACTTACACATTTTGGTGCAAAAAATTTTTTTAAATCCATGCATAGTTTTTTCATGATACTCATTTTCCATGTACTTTTTGAAGACCTCTCGTATGTGGCTATCATAAAGCTAATCTTTGGATAAAACTTAGTAACTTCCGATTGGACTTCTAAGGTCAGAGAGCCTGATCATAACAATTAAGACATTATTTAGCATTATGAATTATAGGTATGTACCTTGTTGGAGATGAATAACTACCCACACATTGAAGCAGTCCAATCACTTCTGGAAGTGCATAGGAACCAAAGAAAATTTAAAAACCACAAGTGATAAGTCATAAAGCATTAAGAACATTTCTAAATAGAAATGAGCTTTTGTTGCTTTACCAGTCTCTATGGCTCCAGTTTAAAGCTCTTTCTTAGCACCAACAGGAAAATCTCAACTCCCTACCTTGGCTCACAGCATTTTTCACAACTCTGACCTACCTGTCTCTCTCAAAAATAAGCCAGTCACAGGAAAGTTGTTCTCCTTTCCTAGAATGTACCTTATACTTTTATCCTATAATAACTTTTATGATCTGATTTTCTTTCTGCCTATCAATATTTCTCCCTTTCTCTCTGCAGCAAACTTGTATTCAGGCTATGGACCTAGTTCAAATGTAGCTTCTTCTATAAAATTTACTCAAATTCCAAAATCATTGTTCCTCTGCTAGTTTCCCATTGGGTTCTATAATTCCTCTTGTAAAGTTCTTACAATGTTGTATTGTGATCATTTCCAAGCTAGGCTGGAGACAATGTATGATGCCTCCACTAACCCCCTCAGTTTAGGGCATACTGCAGAGCTTAAATAAATTTAGAGCAAATGTCACAGAACTTACCTACCCTTGTTCCTAATGGGAAAATATGAAGTGTTCCTAAGAGCAAAATTAAGTTAGCTTTGAGAACACAGTTATAACTGCTGCATCCTTTCATTCAACAAATGTTTACTGAGCATTTACTGTATGCCAGGTATAGGTTTAGCCATGAGAGATACAATAATAAGCAAATAAGTCCAATATCTAGTCCTCATAAAGCTTATGCTAGTTAGAAAGGTAAAAATAAACAAGATAAAAAAGGCAAAATATATGTTATAAGATGATAATGATAAAGAGAATAAATAAATCACAGTAGAGAGAGAATTGTTGGGAGAAAGGTTTGTGATTTTAGAGGAAGTCATCAGGGAAGGCCTCAGTGTGATGATTTATTAGAATAAAAACATGAAGGAAACAATTAAGTGAACCAAGTGAATAGCGTACCAGGCAGAGTAAACAGCAATATCAAGTTCTAGAAAGGGAGGACTGCCTGATAGGCTCAATGTCAGCACCTAGGCTACATATCCAAAGTGGGAAGGGAAAGGGTGACAAGAGAAGTAACTGGAAGTCAAGTCACACAGGGCCTTGTAGGTAAGCACAATGACTCTGGGTTTCAGCCTAATGAGATAGAAGTCAATGCCAGTAATAAGCAGCAGAATTATATGATCTGACTTATACTCTAATAGGTCTCCCTCTGGTTGCTCTAATAAGAATACAATGTAGGCAGGAAGTGGATGATGACAGAAGCCCATCACCAGTTAGGAAGTTACTGCAACAAAATAGGTAAAACTTGTTAAAAGTGGTGAGAAATGGTCAGACTTTTAAAGACTTTGCCAGAATTTTCTGATGGATCACATTAGAGTAGTGAAAGAAAGAGAAAAATTAAGGTTAGGTATCAAGTTTTGTTTTTTGTTCATGTGTTTTTTATCCTAGCAATTTAAAAACTGAAGTTGCATTACCAGAAATAAGGAAAAGTATAAGAAAAGCTTTCCTAGAAAAAGATCCAGAGTTCAGTTTTAGAGATATTTAATTTACAATTCCTATGAGACAGCTAAGTGGTGATATCAAGTAGCAATATGATACATTTTTCTGGGTCATAGAAGACATCCTAGTTGGAAACATGGATTTGGATGATATCAGCACAGAGATGCTATTTAAAGCTATGACTCAGGATTAGATTACCTATGCGGTGACTGTAGAAGGAAAAAAATAAGTTCAACGGTTGAGCCCTAGGATATTCCGATATTTAGAAGACAGAGAAATAATGAGCAACTAGGGAGAAAATGAAACTGGGAAGACAAAGACACATTTAGAAAGTTGGAGAAAACCATGTCCGTGGTATCTTGGATACCAAGAGGAGAAAGAATTTCACAGAGCAGAGAGTGACCAGCTATGAGTTAAGTGCTATCGAGATTTTTAAGCAAGACTGAGAATAACCACTGGATTTAGCAACATGGAAATCAAGGGTGACCTTGACAAGTACAACTTCAGCAGAGTAGTGAGGGTGAAGGCCTGATTGGGGTAAGTTCAGGTGAGAATCGGAGGAGAAAAATTAAAGTAATTAAAGAAATTTAAGACATTTCGAGTAATGAAATAGAGATAATAACTATAATAGGAACTGAGGTCAAGAGAGGTTTTCTTTTTCTCTCTTAAGATCGGAGAAACAATGGATAATTTGTATGCTTTCAAGAATATTCAATAGAGAGGAGGAAATTAATGATAGAATAGAGAGGAGTAGAATTGCTAGAGTGATGTCCTTGAGCAGGCTTTGGGGAATATGGTAGAATAAGCCATTTGGGAACAGTGATACAGACAATGATCAGAAATTGGGGCGCCACATCAGCAAATTAGTGAACTGAGGATGTATAATGAAGGCAAGGATCAAGGCTTAGACTGAGATCTGAGATCCAGCCAAGAATATGCAGGCCAAGCACAAGTAAGCAGAAGGGCCACAGAGGCCCTATCCAGAAGATCGTTGTATCAGACAGGGTCCTCCAGAGAAACAGAACTGATATGATAAATTTTTATATATGGAAAGAACTGATTGTGGTAATTGGTTCATGTGGCTACAGAGGCTAAAAACTCCCATAATATGCTCTCCACAAACTAGAGACCTAGGGAAGACAGAGGTGTAGCTCAATCAGAATCAGAAGGCCTGAGAACCAGGGAAAACTAGGGTGTAACTTTCAGTCCAAGACCAAAGGCCCAAGAGTTTGGGGATGCTATTGGTGCAAGTCCTGGAGTCCCAAGGCCAGAGGGCCTGGTGTTCTGATGTCCAAGAGTAGAAAAAGATGGGCATCCCAGCTCCAGAAGAGAGTCAAATTTGTCCTTTCTCTGCCTTTTTGTTCTATCTGGGCTCTCAACTTATGATATGGGACACTAGGGAGGAAAAGTCTTGTAGATCCAGCCTACTGAATCCAATGCTAATATCTTCTGAAAACACCCTCACATCAGTACTCCAAAATAATGTTTTACCAGCTATCAAGTATCCCTTTTCCAGGGTCCTCAACCCTAAGACCATAGACAGTGACAGTCTGTGGCCTATTGGAGGCCTGTTAGGCTCCCCCAAGCCCTGCCAGTCTCACAAAGGTAGGTGAGGAGGTAGGAGATGAACAAGCAAGGCTTTGTTCCTATTTGTAGATGCTCCCTATCACTTGCATTCCTGCCTGGATTCCGCCTCCTGTCTGATCAGCTAATGTATTGTGTCCTCATGGGAGGGCTAAACCTATTGTCGTGAGATGGTTCCACTGTCTGATACAAGGTAGTAGTGGTGGGATGCATGGTGGATGTGGAGCACTTGGGTCATCCCAGAACCATCCCCCAATTCTATCCATCAGAGGATTGTCTTCCAGCCCCTGATATCAGAAAGGCTGGGACAGCTGCCTTAACCCACTCAGACTGACATCTAAATTAACCTTCTCAGTTACTGTGAAGTCAAGGCAGAGGAAACTAGAAGGCACACACCACAGGATCAATGATAAGCATGAAGAACATTGGCTGGAACAAGACTTCTTTTGAGGACCTGGAATCCTTTCCCATAGATTTCTTCCTCTGGTTCCTAAATCTGATGGCCAATAATTCCTTTTTGAGAGATTGTCATTATCATTACTTTGATAAAGAGTTATATTTGTGTAAAAAAGTGAGTACGTAATGTATCAAGAGCTCTAAAATTTGATTAGCTATTCCAAGAAGTCTAAATGAATGCTTCCAAATCCCACAGACAGATAAATACTGGGGTGGCAGACTATGTTCACCAAACCATTTTCAATTTCCTTGACATTCACTTTCCTACTCTTTCTGCATCTAGGAATTTATTTGGGGTCATAAGACATGGAAATGTTGGAGCTGCAAGAAGGAAAAAGTCAGGACACGCAGTGGTGTAGTGGTTAAGGCAGCTAGATCCCACATGGCTAACTATCAGTTCAAGTCCTGGATCCGGCAGTCTGAAAAACACCCCAGGCACATGTGCATGAATGTCTAAAATCCTGAATGAAGAATGGAGGAAAAAAGAATTGCAGCATGGCCATCCCCTCAGGAGGTGATTTTTCACTTTCTCTCTTTAAAATTATTTTCAAAAAGAAGGAAAGAGTTCTAGTCACCAATAATTCCCTGGACAGCAGCAGCACAGAAGTACCATCTGGCCCACATCAGATGCCGATGAGAACAAGAACTAAGTCTTTGTTGTATGGACCAGCCCCATGGCCTAGGGGCTAAGGGAGCTGGATCCCATATGGCCAAGTGTACAGTTTGAATCCTCGCTATGGTAGATGGAAAAACACGCCAGGTGCATGTGCCTGTATGACTGGCATCCCAGCAGAATGGAGAAATGGAAGAAAAGGAATTACAGCATAACCATGCCCCATAAGGGGTGATTTCTCCTTCTCCCTCTCTGTGGCAAAAGCACATGTCCTCTGGTAAATTAAAAACAAACAAACTTCGTTGTATTAAGTTATTGGCACTTATTTTTTTCCCCTACAGCACAACCTAATAAGACCCCAACTAAAGCAGACACACCAACCTACCAGAAGTTACCAGTTGGCCTGTAAATGTCAATCCCTTAAGTCATCATGAGCATCACAGATGCTTAAATAACAAGTTCCCCTAGGATATAAAACATAATTTGATCCACAACAATTTGGTTTTCACACGGCGCATCTGGTTTTCAGGAATACATCTGTGTAAATTGAGTTACCTCTATAATGACATAGTGTTTGCATCTGAGCAACTAGGAAGAGCAGAACTGACTGCAGGTTAAATAAAAAGTGCCTGGGTCTATCTTGATTTGCTATGCGAGCTTCTGTGATAACATATGTAAACACCCTGTAGGTAATTAGATTCTAAATTTTTCTTCACTGTAATGATCCAGGTGGTATTAAAAGGACGTCTTTTTTTTTTTTTTTTAAGTGTTTTTCTCGATCAGGTTATAGTATAAGATTTTTTTCCCCTCTTTTTAATTAAACCTCTGCACACTAAATAACACACCTGATTTAGAAGTTCAGATCTTTCCAGAACCTCTCAATTCAGCTTAGAAAACCATTCTAGCTGATTCAGGCCATTGTTTTACACTGAAATACTGTCCCCAAAGAATCCTTTATGGGCACTCAGAGCCAGTTTACATAGTCAATTATTAAGGGTTCTACCTGTATTGTTCAGTCTGCATTTTCTACCTTAGCACCGCCCCTGTTAATCTGCTCAGGAACCACTTTGCTCTTTTTGATGCTAGGGTAAGTACTGTTAATGTGTCTGTTGAGTTTTGTTTGGTAGCTTAGTATCTAGAGGAGGAACAAAGAAACGGCAGCAGCTGGCTGCTGTTTGGGTTTAGACCATGCTACCTACCCCAGATATTGAACAGAAAGTTGCTGGAATGTGTCCTGCATCATGAACCTCTTTCTGAAAGTACTTTCTACTTCATTGATAAAATGACAGCATTTATTAACCAGAATTTATCTCTACTGGTTCTTTTATCACTGGCAGTAAGTTTCCATAACAGCCTCACTGTCCCAAATATTTGTTAAAGGCTTAAACAGTTTCAAATATGTGCTACTTTATTTAATTTACAACAGTTTCTGCAATACCCTATTCAATGTTAGATGAAACAGCTTATGCCTCCTGTCATATTTCACATTTTGTTTTATGCTTTGGTAGATTTCATGGTGATTTCTTTTTAACAAATAAAATTTGTTTTAGAGGAAAAAAAATACATTTTCTTTAAATAGACTGCAGAAAGAATCCTATATCCAAAACCTTTTTTTGTGGGACCACATCTCAACAGTGAGCCCTCTGGACCTTCCAAAAATAGTTGAGCCTCTTAATTCTCATAGAGGTTCATTTTGTGCTCTCAGGGTCTCATTTGACAAAAGTGACTCTAGAAGAATGGAAGGCTTACTTGCTTGGCCTTGGTCTACCTTAGTCTAAATCCTGATTTCACCACATGCAAACGGTACCTTCAAACAAATCCCTTCTCTGAGCCTTATCATGCTCATCTGTGAAATGGGGCCACCAATACTTGTCCATGGGGTTATTCTAAAGAGACAATACAGTACTCATGTAAAAGTGCCTAGCACTGAGCCTAGCTCATAGATATACAGATTATATGGATTAGAACCTTCAGGGCACACACAATCCATCTGGCATGAGATCACATGCTTAGTTATTCTCATGGAGTCTCCTGAAATGAAGCAATATGGGGAACTCCAGCAATTCACCAGATGACTGTTTATAATTTACCTGATTTATAAACTTTACCCTACCTCTGTCTTTAGTGCTTATCTCTCAGGAATACAGGCCTTTCAATTCTTCTTGTCATTATTTTATATTAAAACTTATTTTTATGCTCCCCACCAGAGTTGTGGCTTCCACCACCTCTTTCTTGGTGCGAACACAGTAGGTAAGGTTCTAAGCAACACCTTGTTCTTAGCTCAGAGAAGGCAGTTGGGTTGGAGGTGGGAATAACACTAATCTACTCAGCTTCCTGAGAGACTACTTGGAGCAGCTCATGTCTAGAGGTTCAAGAGCGAAAGAACCCCTGGGGGTCAGTGTCCAGAGGCTAAATCAGAGAATGACTTTGAGACTTCTCCTTTCAACCTATGGACAAGCCCTTCGGGGGCAAAAATAACTTTGAAATGGAAAACGGGAGGCCTCAATCTAATCTCTAACAACTTAATACACATCCCCCAACCCACTTGTACCTATGGGGAGGAAATCTGGCAGCAGAGAGCATCATATAAATCAATTCAAATAACTCTTCTCCTCACTGTGCTGTGCCATCTAAGTGAGAGGCTTTCGAACAGTTAGTTTAATGGCTATGTCGCTGGACTCCCACCTAGTCGACCGCGGTTCGCGTCCCGGACCTGGTGGCTTAAAACTCACGCCAGGTGCGTGTGCGTGCATGCCCAAGATCCCAGGAGGAGAACGGAGGAGAAGGGATTGCGGCATGACCATCCCCCCTGGGGGGTGATTTCTCGCTTTCTGTCTCTATGTCTCTCTCTGTCTGTCTGGCGAGCGCACGCACCCTATAGCAAAAAAACTTCTCCAAAAAAAAAAAAAAAAAAGTACAACCATTTTGCAACTCAGTATCCACACACACAAATGCTTGTACATGCACACACAACTATCGAGAATGCAATGAAACAATTGCTGCCCTTTCCACATGCAATGTATTTTCTTTTCCACTCTATCATATTTAATTTCATTTGTTAGACACTGGTCATGACCTATCTAATTGATTTTATGACTTACTAATGGGTCACAGCCCATAGTTTTAAAACACTGATCCAGGTATTTAATAAGCCAGGAAAAGAAAGAAATGAGGATCATACTTGAAAGTACATGGAGGGCTTCAGTTTGTTCATATTACATGGACAATTCTGGAAAGATAGCATAGATATACTTTAACTTGTTCTTCCCAATAAATATAACTAAAGCTCCTTGAAATTATATGTAAAATAAACTAAGACTCCAAAAGGTGGGAAAAGAAGGCAGACTGACTAGGGACCAAGGAATGACATACTGGTGTGTTTTCTGGCTTTCTTTTTGCCTCATATATAGCCTCTGTGGAGCTGTAGAAGCTAGCCAGCTACCTGAAAATGCCATGAATACAGACAACTCAGTTCTCTCTATAGGACCAAGAAGGGGAACCAACCAAGATAGAAAACTCCAATAATTTATACCAGTATACCAGATATATACAATAGGTAAAACTGTGATCTCGCCTCCACTCATGCCAGCCGTGTCCAAGCGGGTAGCCTAAATGAAGCCACAGCAAGGCATTCTAACCCCTCTACCACTACCTAAATTAGAAATGCTAGAGAAGGATGAGGTGGTCGGTAATGAGGTCCTCCCATCCCTGTCTACACTGTCAATGAAGATGTTGTGAGGAGTATGGGTGTTCACCTCCACCCAACAGTACCAAGAAACCCACCTCCCTCTTGCTCATGTAGTGGTGTCACAGGAGGCCTGGCAGAAAGTTAGGACTTTCACTACTGCCCAATGGTAGCAAGGTCACCCTCAACATAGTGTCAGTAAATGCCATGTGAGAAGTAGTAACGAGAAACTTCTTTTCACAGCTGGGGAGGTTTCACAGGAGAGCCAGAACTTCCACACCTGCTCGGTACTAGGGGCCACCCCATCAGCTATGAACAAGGACAAAGTGGAGAACTTCTACTCCCACATGGCAGTAATGAGTTGGTGAGCCCCTTCCTTTTCCAGAGGAAACCACTGAGGAAAACTGGTGGCTCCAGAAAAAGTAACAGAATTACAGAATTCCACTCTTAGGTATATACCCAAAATAATTAAAAGCGGGGACTCAGACAGATATGCGAACACTAATAGTCAGCAACATTAGACACAACATATGAAAGTGTTCCAAGGGTCCATCAACAGATGAATGAATAAACAAAATGTGGAAAATATATGCAAAAAAACTTACTCAGCCAAAAAAAAAAATGAGGTTCTGATATATGCCACAACACTGATAAACTTTGGAGGCATTAACCTAAGAAAACTAAGCCAGACAAAAGGACAAATATTGTATGATCCCACCAAAATGAAAGAATGGACAAGTTCATTGATACTGAAGCTAGGTTCGAGGATAGCAGAGGCTGGGGTGAGGGGAAAAGGGATGACTGTTGGTTACTAGGTACAGAAGTTCTATTTGGGGTAATGAAAAATTTTAGAAATAGAAAGTGATGATGGTTGAAAAACACCGTAAATATTATTAATGCCTGGAACTGTACATTTAAAATGGCTAAAATAGCAAATTTTGTATCTATTTTACCAAAATATTTTTTTAAAAATCTAATGAACCAACTTGAAAGGACTCACACTGGCTTACATTGGGACAAAATTGATCATTAAGAAGAAGAATAACTAAATTTAGCTAAAACATATCAAACATATAGAAGCCCAAGACTTCAAACTGATATAAAAAAGGTCAAATTTTGATATCTCTAGGGCATAAGTCATTGTTTTTAACATTGGTAATTGGTAAGTAACAAAATAATTGGAAATAATTAAGTTATTATCCTGCCTTTACTGTAAGAACTGTATTCAAGGAAGTTAACAGTTGATAAGGATTGTTCCCTCTTTACAGAATTCCTATTAAAAGATCTTAAGATAATAATAAACTTAGAAAATTCACATTTTTCAACGCAGCCATGGTGGCACAGTCATGACGTAATACTCTGCAATCCTGAAAGCGACATGGAAGATCGACGTTCAGTTCCTGGGTCAACTTGTATATTCTGAGTTCTTGTGTGTGCCTGTGATTTGGCTGAAGGAGGGCTGAGGGTGAGATCATAGCATGAGACCCTGTTGAGGGTGCTTGTATCTGTCTGTCTCTCTCTCTCTCTCTCTCAATAATTTTTTAAATTCAAAAGAAAATTCACATTTTGCAAATCCTAGTGAGATAATGAAACAACAACCGATGCACAATCTATGAGCTAACAGAGTGACAGTTAGTGCTGTAATGGAAAGATCCACTTGATACCACTGATCCCATTGATCAATCTTAGCATCACTAAAACTGAGACACAAAATGATGCATCTCATGATATGATGCAATAAGGAATATACAACACTATATATTAATGATTCACTTTAAAAACTGGATCTTATCAAACAGACTGGAAAAAAAAATAGAACTGTCCCTAATTGTAGGTAACATGATTATCTACATAGAAACTCCCAAAGAATATATCCATTTTTTCCCATTATAATTTTTACAATAAGTGAGTTGAATAAGGCTGAAAATTATAAAGATAGAAAATTTTATTGTGTTTCTATATACTAGCAGTAAGCATGTAGATGCTATAATTAAAAATACAATACTAATTAAAGTCATTCAAAAAATCGAATAAAACATGTACAGGATTTGTATGCTAAAAACTGCAAAGTACTGATAAAATAAATCGAAGATCTGAATAAATGGGAAGACATACCGTATTTATGAGTTGAGGGAACTAAAGATTACAGTTCTTCCTAAGTTGATATTTTATGTAATTTCTATCAAAATCCCAACAAAATATTTTTATATACAGATAAGTTTACTATAAAATGCATATGGAAAAGTAAAGGAGATAAAATAGATAAAATAAATTTTGAATAAGAATAAAGTAAAAGAATCATCCTATCTGATTCTAAGATTTAGTATACAACTACAGTGATTAAGAGACTAGGGACCAGCAGTTAATGTAACGGCTATGTCACTGGACTCCCATATGGTCGACCGCAGTTTGCATCCCGGACCCAGTGGCTTAAAACTCACGCCAGGTGCGTGTGCGTGCGTGCCCAAGATTCCAAGAGGAGAATGGAGGAGAAGGGAATGCGGCATGGCCATACCCCCTGGGGGGGTGATGTCTTGCTTTCTGTCTCTCTGTCTCTGTCTGTCTGGTGAGCACACGTGCCCTGTAGCAAAAAAACTCTTAAAAAAAAAAAAAAAAAAAGATACTATATGGTATTGGTAGAATAACAGACATGGGTCAATGGAATAGAATAGAAAACCCAGATTAGATACTCACATAAATATGCCCAACTTATTTTTGACAAAGGTACAAAAGTGATTAAATGAAGGAAAGACAGCCTTTTAACAAATGTTGCTGGATCAACTGAACATTCATTGATGAAAAAACAAAAACCAAAAAAACTAAAAAAGAACCTTATACAGGTCTCACACTTTATATAAAAATTAATTCAAAATAGATCATAGAATTAAATGTAAAACTGGGACCAGTGGTTGGCGTAATGGTTATGTTGCTGGACCCCCATGTAGTCAACTGCAGTTTGAGTCCCAGACCCGGTAACTTAAACTCACACTGGGCGCATGTGCATGCATGCCCAAGATCCTGAGAGGAGAATGGAGGAGAAGGGAGTGAGGTGTGGTCATCCCCCCTGGGGGGTGATTTCTTGCTTTCTGTCTCTCTGTGTCTTTCTGGTAAGCACATGCACCCTATAGCAAAAACCTCTCCAAAAAAAAAAAAAAAAAAAAAAAAAAAAAAAAAAAAAAAAAAAAAGAATTAAATGTAAAACTACAAAGGTTTTTTTTTTTTTTTTTTTGAGAGGTTTTCATCATAGGGCGCATGCATTCGCCAGACAGACAGAGACAGAGAGACAGAAAGCGAGAAATCACCCCCCAGGGGGATTGGACACGCTGCAATCCATTCTCCTCCATTCTCCTCTCGGGATCTTGGGCATGCACACACATGCGCCCAGCATGAGTTTTAAGCCACCAGGTCTGGGACTCGAACCACAGTTGACTACGTGGGAGTCCAGCGACATAGCCATTATGCTAACTGCTGGTCCCAAAACTACAAAGTTTTTTAGAAACTCTAGAAAATATCATAGCAACATCTTCAGAATCCAAAGCTGAGAAAGGTCTTAAGCTTGACACCAAAACACGATACATAAAAGGAAAAAAATTGTTAAATTGCACTTCATCAAAATTAAAAACTTATACTTTGCAAAGACTGTGATAAGAGGATGATAAAAACAAGCTACAGAGAGAACGTGTACAAACTACATATCCAGTGGAGAAGTAGTATCTGGCTGTGTAAGAAACTGTCGACTTAGTCCAATTAGATAATGGGCAAAGACATAAGAGAAGTTCATTAAAGAACTACAGATGACAAATAAGTGGACGAAAAGATGTCTAAAACATTATTAGCAATTAGAGAAATGCATATTAAAGTCACAATGAGGTTACTGTACATATATCAGCATGACAAACACTGAAAATAGTGACAGTACTGGGGCCAGCAGATGGCATGGTGGTTAAGGTGCTGGACTCCCATATGACTGACCTTGGTTTGAGTACCAGAACTGGTGGCTTGAAGTTCATGTCAGGTGCATGTGCCTGCATGTCCAAAACCCAAGGAGGAGAATGGAGAAGGGATTGCAGTACAGCCATCCCCCAGGGGATGATTTCTCACTTTCCCTTTCTCTCTCTCTGGTAAGCCTGTGTGTCCTATAGCAAATTTAAGAATAAGAATAATAATAATAATAAATAAAATTAACTAAATAACTCAATAATTTAAAAAAAAGATAGTGATAATACCTAAAGGATAGGTGAGGATGCAGAGAAACTGGATCCCTAATGGGATCCATTGGGATGCAGAATAGTGCAGTCATTCTGCAAAATGGCTTGGCATTTCCTTAAAAAAAAAAAAAAAACACTCAACTATTAGACAACCCAGAAACTGCACTTTCAGGCACTTATCACAGAGAAATTAAAACATATGTTCACATAAAACCTAGATAAATGTTTATAACCACTTTGTAATGCTCCAAACTAAAAAAAAATCAAATATCCTCCCATGTTTAACATTTTTGGTAACACAGGCATCCCATAGAATTCTACTCAGCCAAAAAAAGGGGACAAACTATTAATATATGCAACAACCTGTATGAACCTTTGAAGATGTATGCCCAGTGTTTGTCTACCTAACATTCTTGAAATTACAAAGTTACAGAGATTAGTGATTGCCAGGAGTTAAGGAGAGGGTTGGAGGCAGGAGGTAAGTAGGATCTTTGTGGTGATGGAAATGTGCTATATCATGATTGTATCAATATCAATATCCTGGTTGTGACATTGCACTATTACCATTGTGAGTAACTGGGTAAAGAGTACAATAAATATCTCTGTGTTGGTTCTTCTAACTGCATGGTTATCTATATTCATCTCAAAGTTAAAAAAAGTTAATATTAAAAAAAAAGTATCGGGAACCAGCAGTTAGCGTAATGGCTATGTCGCTGGACTCCCACGTAGTCGACCGCGGTTCGCGTCTCGGACCCGGTGGCTTACAACTCACGCCGGGCACGTGTGCGTGCCCAAGATCCCGAGAGGAGAATGGAGGAGAAGGGATTGCGGCGTGACCATCCCCCCTGGGGGGTGATTTCTCGCTTTCTGTCTCTATGTCTCTCTCTCTCTCTCTCTGTCTGGCGAGCGCACGCGCCCTATGGCGAAAAACCTCTCCAAAAAAAAAAAAAAAAAAAAAAAGTATCAGGGTCCAGCACCATAGCCTAGTAGTTAAGAGAGTCAGATTTCACATGGACAACTGCACAGTTCAAATCTTATCACTGCAGATTGAAAATCATTCCAGGCACATGTGGTTGCCTGTCCAAAATCCCAAGAGGATCTCTTGAGAGGATAGAGAAAGAGAAGAAGGGACTGCAGCCTGACCATGCCCCATTGGTGAATGCTTTCTTCCTCTTCCCTCTTCTTTCCTCTATCTCTCTGGCAAGTACCCGCTGGCAAATTGGGAAAAAAAAAGATGTATCTGGACAGTGTGAGCTGACACCTGAATTCTGCTTTTATACAGGGACTTTAGACAAGTTATGGCACTTCCCTAGGCTTCAGTTTTCCTACTTGGGTAGCAGACTGGCAAAAGTCAGCTACAAAGTTCACTTAATTTAGATGTTACAAGTAAACAGGATGAGGGAAATGTACAGAGAACAATAAATTTGACTAGTTCTTCCTACCTTAAAAGGCTGTTCTGAAAATCATGTAAAATAGACTAAAATCACATTTTAAAAAAAAGGCAACAGAGAAGCTACGGATAGATCTTTTATTTTTTTTTTTGGGGGGTGTGGGGGAGGTTTTTGCTACAGGGCATGTGTGCTCACCAGAATGACAGAGAGAGACAGAGAAACAGAAAGCGAGAAATCAGCCCCCAGTGGGGATGGCCATGCTGCAATTCCTCCATTCTCCTCTTGGAACCTTGGGCACACACGCACGTGCACCCGGTGTGAGTTTTAAGCCACCAGGTCCGAGACTTGAACCACAGTTGACTACATGGGAGTCCAGTGACATAGCCATTACGCTAACTGCGGTCCCAAGCTGTGGATATATCTTGAAAGACATCAAAGTACAATAAAGTGGGCTCAGTTGTCTTGAATTAGCCTGTGAAAAATGAACTTAACAACACCTGACATGGCTTCATTGTAACTTGTTTCTACCCTTATACCTCCTGCTACTACCACCTACAGCTTCCTGAAGCTGGGAGGAAACCTTTACAGGCCAAGGCTGAGAGGTCTGGAAGTCTCCCATGTTCACACAATAGGGAGGAGGACTAGTGCTAAATGCCATAACCAGCCATCTCCCAGGGGCTGACCATTCTTAAGACACCATGTATTTTCTCATGTTCAAAGAAAAACTCAAGGGACAACGTGGCTTAGTGATAAAATACCACACTCTGTGAGGCAATCTCACATGGGAAGCTTCCCGGTTCAAGTCTGGGGACCTCCCTGAGTACACTGGGCACACACTTCCCCATCACCTGGGACTGGCTGAAAGCTGGGGCTGGATCATAGCATCAAGCCCTTGTTCAGCATCAAGACCCTGTTGGGGATGCCTGTGCAAGCCTGTATCTGTCTCACTCATGGAATAACAGAATGATGAAAGGAGAAAGGGGAGGGAGGGAGGAAGAGGTAAGGAAAGAAGGAAACAGAAAAAAAAGAAAAACTTATTAAAAATTCAAAATAATAATGTACACAGGGACTGAGACAGAGCTAGAAATAATGGAGTTAGAGCTGAGGCTCTCAAGGTATCCAGTGACCTGTGGCAACATGTGATAAACCCTAGGATACCAAGAAAGCATCCTTGTCAAGCCTGACCACTAAGACAGAAAGAAAGGGAAAGAGAGAAATCCAGGGAGCAGAAGGGTAACGTAGAAGCACAGCGGGCTGGGAGAGTTAAAGGTTCTCTCTGAGACTCGGCACATGGGAACATGGATAATCTACCACCACCAGATATGAAACTAATTTCCCATCATAAAATCACACAGCAGCTACCACTTAGAGGTGCATTTATAACTCCTTAATTTCAAAGAGATATGCAGCAGGTCTGCTCTATAAAGACAGGGGAGATGGAATCACTTTTTATCATTTCTTCTCTGGGACCTAAAGTAGCAGAAGAAAAATAGGCCTTAGGACACCTGAGAGCCAGAAATGATGGAAAAGATGTGAGGTCTTCCTGAACCCAGGCCCTCACCATCTATAGCAACCACGGACAAGACTTCCTGTAAGAAAGACAAACATTGCAGCAAGCTAGGGCATAATTGGCACCAAACAAACCCCTTTGCCTCAGTTGGTTTCTGGACATTCATTATTGGGTTGTCAAAAAAGTCATGTAGCATTTTTGCATAGGAAAATAAGTCATGACTTTTCCGATGATACAATATTCAAATAATGTCCACACTTCTTCACTTACTGACATTTATAAATAAAGATATGGCCAATCTTGCAGGTTTTCAGAACTTTCAGAATTGCAGAGAAGCACCTTGGTAAAAGGAAATGCAATACTTTTCTAAACGTAAGATCTGATTTGTCAGCAAAGGGCAGAATTTAGCTAATGGGCTGGTAGGACCCGGATTGAGACAAGATGGTGGGCTCGCAGTGACGATCTGTCAAGAGTTGAAAAGTACTTTGTCTGAAAGCAGATTTTAAAAGCAATTTCTCCTCAGAACAACTTTGTGTGTGTGTGTGCCACCTAAGAAGCCTCTTGATTCACCCTGGCAGTAGCGGCAATAAAATGTGTGACATCAAAGACAACCATCTTGAAGCATTCCCTTCCAACCCAAAATGGAGCTTTATACTGTGTTTGTCATAAATCTGCATATTCTTCTCTTCCAGAGGACTATAACTGCAAAGTGGAGCTTGCTTTGACATCTGATGGCAGGACGATAGTGTGCTACTACCCCTCTGTGGACATTCCATATGAACAACAAAACGTAACCCTGCATAATAATGAAGAAACACATGATCCAGTGCTGAAATCCAGGTTAGAAGATAAAAGTGAACACTTTGAGCAAGAACCCATGATAGAACAACTTAGCAAAATGCTCTTTACCACCAAGCACTGTTGGTATCCTCACAGATAGTATCACAGACGTTGGAAGAAACTGGACCCTCCAAAAGACAGATGACACCGAGGTTCTCAGAGGAATCAGAAATGTGCCTCATTTGTCATTTAAGAAAATCCCATGTGGCGTATTCACTAATAGGTTACATAATAAAATAACAATAAAATTTTAGGACCAGCAGTTAGCAAAATGGCTATGTCGCTGGACTCCCACATAATCGACCGCAGTTCGAGTCCCAGACCCGGTGGCTTAAACTTACACCAGGCGTGTGTGCGTGCATGCCCAAGATCCTGAGAGGAGAATAGAGGAGATGGGATTGAGGCATGACCATCCCCCCTGGGGGGTGATTTCCTGCTTTCTGTCTCTCTGTCTGTCTCTGTCTGTCTGGCGAGCGCACACGCCCTATAGCAAAAATCTCTCCAAAAAATAAAAAAAAAAAATAAATAAATAATAAAATTTCTTTTAATATGTTTTTTTAAAGTATTTAGCTAATGGTCCATTCCAGGGCATGAGAGAATATTCCAAACACTAACAAAATAAAATAAAATAAAATAAATAATGGAGCAACTCAGAGGAAAAAGAAAAAGCTTACCTCCAGAGGAAGAATTTTAAGGAAGTTTAATTCAATTCAAAATCATATATTGCTAGAACTCCACTAGAAAAATACGAGAAAGGGAGAAAATTTTAAAATGATGCCTAAAACCAACAAGCTTGTAATCAAGAACCAAAGATCACTATGTATAGATAATGATTAACCTACACATTTCAATATATAAAGATAGCTTGGAGACGGTGTGTGTTTCCCCCCACAGAATATTAGAAAGCTGCATTTTTCTCTTACTTTGGAACCTATTCATTCAGTAAACTCACATGAAGCACTGCTACGTGGTTAGCAGTGTGCTGAGGATAGTTGTAAAGGACACTTCAACATAGTCAAACACAGAAGAAAAAAATGGAACTGGTGATTACAAAATAGTAAGCTATTTTGAAATGAAGGGGAGCACAAGACAGAAGACAAAAGAGGTGATTAAATTCTCTGGTTTGTAGAGAAGGAATAGTGGAAAGATGGCATGGTGGTGGCGGGGAGAGGAGGGTAGTTGAAAGTCAATGGTTGCTCTTCAGGTATGACATACGACTGGCTTGAAATGGGAGGAGAAATTGGACAAGCAGGCACTCAGTGAGTGATCAGTTCTTGATGAACAAATTCCCAGGTAAATATTATATCTCTGAGATTCCCTAGCTGCATTTGGTTTACTTTCCCAAAACACCAGAGCAACATTAGACTGGCTTCTTTTGTGGGACTTGTCTTGAGTTTGATGATAGTTGCAGTGAATTGTTCACTCTGATCTTGCCCCTCTAGCTTTTCTTAACACAGTATGCATCTGAGAGTAATTGCAAAAAAGTATGTAGGCACCTTGATTCAGGCCATAACACCCCTGATTTCTGACTTTTCTATCACTTTGGTATCCACCACAAATACCAGAGATTCTGAAGTAAACTTATCTGGAGATGGACACATTCTTCTGGCATAGTCTAACCTCCTCTTTCTAGTTCTGGCCTGGAACATGACTATATCAATAGTTCTATTTGTTTTCTCTTGTGATATTTTCTAAAACAGATGAGGCAGGATACCAAACTTTTATATTAGAGCAATCTGCTTTAGACAATATAAAATGAAGATTTCATATTAAAAATAAGGTGACTCCATCTTTTGCCAAAAGCCCATTTACTTTAGAGTGAGTCAAGCCAAAGCAGAACCACTGGCTAAAAGTCCTAGGCCCACAATTTTCGCCTTTACTCACATTTTTCTATTATACACTTGGAGACATGCCCATGCACTGACGAACAATCGTATTCTGCACTTTGCATTCTGCTTTGTTTGTAGAGACCTGGAGAGATTTGTGGACACTGGGATAAATTATATGAGGGGTTGTGGCTATTCTTTACTGTTCTGGGTGATGAGAGCTGGAAGCTCATGGACATCTAGAGAAATTATTTTCAGAAAATGAGCAGTAGTAGAGAATCATGTGATGAACTCTGGGAACAGACATAAATTACGGCCTGAAACAGCTTGGACATTCGTTATTCCTGATGGAGCTGAGCTCTCATTTGGGTTTAGAGATTGTTGTGATGTATGTATCACCAGAAGGAAATTTCTCAAGCTTTTGTTACACAATGAACTCATGAGTTGAAGTAAGGTATGAGCTACTGATCACCTAAATTTGAGAGAAGTTGCTTTCTTGCCCTTGTTTCCATATTTGCAGTACGTTGGAGAGGGGACCTGAAAATTAACTCCTTCATCCATCTGTTAAGCTTTAAGAAACCCTCCTTTAAACTGGTTCACGGAAGTTTGAAAGTTCATCCTCTCAACTTAAGAATCCCACTATGCACAAAAGTTTCTCACAAGGATAATTTGAATCTTTTATTTTAAGGGACATAATAAGGAATAATGGATCTTATTTTTCATCGAATAAAGCCATTAAGTATGGAGCATTTCATTTGAGGCCACTGCAGATACATAGTGAACCAATCAGAAAATGCCTTGTCTTAATTACAAGATGAAAGTCTAGGTAATCCTCTGATGTTGACTATTCATGAACTGTGGCTTCTCTCAGAATAAGCTATTTAAAATGATCAAAATGGAAAGTTTCAGTGTGCTGGCACAGAATAGCATCACTTTCTTTCTTCCTTTCCTGATAACAACAATCTCAGGGCATAGCAACACTGTATTCCATCAACTATGAATGCATTTCTAGGTTCATGCCCAGTGGGCAAATAGGATTGTGCCAAAGTAGAGGGTACGGTCTTAACATTTTCAAACCTCTGAACTTGGGTAGGTTGGGATAGGTAGGTAGGGTCAGATCCCCCACATACATCTGCTGGATCTTTGGCCTAGAGTTATGGCAGGCAAGGTTTGAAGCCTTGCTCAGCTCAATAGAGGTCACCTAGCTTTGGGTGTGCATCCCATCTTTGCAACAGGAGATACCAAGAAGCTAATTATGAATCAAGAGTTTAACTTTAGCAAATTTGTTAATTTTGCTTTCTGATGTTCTGCCAAAGCTGCCATCCTGAGGGTCTGATAATATTTTAAAGCCATGCATGTTGATCAGCAGAAGGACCACTGTCAGCACCCAGCTGCTTTCTGTGCCTGTGGAGTCTACATAGCTCGGGGGACTTCCCTGACTGTTTCTCCTAGAAATCCTGGCTCGTTCAATTCAAAGATGTACCTGGTAAGGTTTCCTTAGGAGCCAAAAAGAACAATAAATAAGCAAATTCTCTGTTAGGGCTAAGTAAATGGCAAACTTCATTAAAGAAAAGGTGATAGGAGCCTTGTACAGAAAACCTCGCTCTGAGCTGGCCTCCTGATCCTGGCATGTAGGGTGTGTGCTCTAAAAAAGCATTTCCCTCTTACCTGTGCACTCCCCTTATCTGAGAGTACAGATAACCTGGAATACTTAGTCTGGATTATCACTCAGCTCTACTATGACTTCATGGAAGTCATTGATAACTAAGGCTCACATGCCCTGTTGGTGCAATGGGCACTTCGGTCTTACCGAAGACTCAACTAAATGTTAGGATTCACTACCTAAGTTATGGTAACAAATTTAGGGACAGCAAAAGGAATTGAGAGCTGGCACAACAGAGTGGTTAAAACTTTTAGAGCCAGGGACCAGCAGTTAGTGTAATGGCTATGTCGCTGGACTCCCATGTAGTCAACTGTGGTTCGCGTCCTGGACCCGGTGGCTTAAAACTCACATTGGGCGCGTGTTCATATGTGCCCAAGATCCCGAGAGGAGAATGGAGGAGAAGGGATTGCAGCATGGCCATGCCCCCTGGGGGGTGATTTCTCACTTTCTGTCTCTCTGTCTCTGTCTGGCGAGCACACGTGCCCAAAAGCAAATACCTCTCCAAAAAAAAAAAAAAAAAAAAGCTTTAGAGCCAGATGCACAGAATTAGGATTTGGGCTATAGTATTTATCATGTGGGCAACCTAAGGCAAATGACTGAACCATTCTAATCATTGATTTTTCTCATTTATCTACTGTCTTGTTTGACAGTGTATTATATTCTAGGGGCTGGGAGGCAATGAACAAATTGCTCAGAGCCTGAAGTCTAGTTGAGATAGACAATGAATGAAATAAGCAAAACATACAGTGCATTAGATGGTGATAAAGGCCTTGAAATAAAGCAGCACTTACTTATAAGAATTTTGCAAATTAGGTGAAATAATGTCTGGCCCTCAACAAGCCTCCAATATTACTACTTTCACTATTGCTGTGAAGATAGCAGAAATTATGATTGCTTAGAGTCCTTTATCACTAAGAAGCTTATAACTACTAGAGTAGGGGAAGAAGGAACTCAGAGGGACCAAGCAGTTCACAAAATAAAAGTGTGGAGGATACTTCTCTGTCCTAGGACACCCACGGTTTTCTCCTTCCCATTCCACGAACCTGAAAATTCTAGACCTTTCATGACCAATCGAGAGCAAGACAAGATTCCTCTTCTCCAATACTGGCTGTAAGAAAAAATGTCTTGTCCTGGCTCCTCTTAGTACACGATGTAAAACATGCTCTGCATCTTTTTCATTTAATCAGTTTTTCTGCTATCTCCATAGGAAAGCAGGTATTAACCATAATTACAAAAAATTACCAACTTGGGAATTTACAAAGACTTCAATGGCACAGTCCCTATCTATGTTCCTGACCTAAGAGGTACTCAGAGACCAAACGTCTCCATCCTGTTTTCTGTCCTCAAGGCACTCGCCTTAGTCTCTACCTTTTCGAAGTCCCCAAGGCCTCTGCTACTCAAACTATGGCCCATGAATCAGGAATAGCAGAGTCACCTGAGAGCTTGTTAAACATTCAGAAGCTCGGAGGGTCTGAATAAAAATCATCATTTTAACAAGATTCTCAGGAGATCGGCCTACACGTTAAAATTCAAGGAGCACTGCTCTAGGCCCTTATCTCTTGCAAGGACAGGAAAACAGGTGTTTGGTAATGACAATGATGATAATGACAAACAATAATAACAGTGTTATTACTACAACTACCAATAATGAGAATAATGGGATTGATTAAGGGTATACTACCTGAAAAGACACTGCTAAGGGCTTTGCATTCATTAGGTTTTTAAACTAGCATCTATTTGGGTATCCTGTTGTCTCAGCAAACTTTAGGATCTACCATACCAGGATGTTTCTTGATCCATGTTCCACATGGGAAGAGTCACCTTAGGACTCACGAGAAATCCAAGAATCAGAGAAATAAGAAGCCTAGAACCGTTCAGAGTCTATATAAATAGTAATGAGAAGAGTTGCCAGAGCT
This sequence comes from Tupaia tana, assembly GCA_026018925.1. Classification (NCBI taxonomy): domain Eukaryota; kingdom Metazoa; phylum Chordata; class Mammalia; order Scandentia; family Tupaiidae; genus Tupaia; species Tupaia tana. The sequence goes on from JAKSZU010000007.1 coordinate 116,787,176, forward strand.
GCCAGACAGAGTCAAACAGGTAGCCCAGGGGGATTCACAAGAACTGGAATTGAGGGAATGGGGCAAAGAAGAAGAATAGAGGAGGGAACAACTGAAAAACTGCTATTGAGGGGCCAGCAGATGGCACTGCAGTTACATCACTGAACTCCCACATGGCTGACCATGGTTCAAGTCCCAGACCTGGTGGCTTGAAACTCATGCTGTGCATGTGCATAGTTGCCCGAGATCCTGGGAAGAGAAGGGCTGTGGTGTGGCTATCCTCCTACGGGGTTCTTTCCCTCTCACTGTTTCTGTCTCTCTTTCTCCAGCAAATGCATGCACCCTAAGGCAAAAACCTATACATTATTTTTGTTAAAAAGAAAGAAAGAAAAAGAAATGAAATGAAAAACTGCTATTGAGACAGCCTGGCCAGGGCTTAGTACCAGCTAGCGTTAAACTCTTGAGTCTATCTAGAGAGAGATCAGCCTCCAACCTGCAGTAAAGGTGATAACGTCTAAAAACATGCATGTACATACACACACATCCTAACCTGATTGAGTCGGAATGTAGAAGAAGAGTTAGAGAAGGACAGGAAAAAAGAAAAAAAACAAAAACAAAAATAAAACACTGCTCACTGTGGCTGAGGCAGGACCATAATCTAGATCTCCGAACTCCTCCAAGTCCATGACTCTGCCTTCTCTCCACAGATAAGACACCTTGTTATCTTTTTTAAAAAGCAATTATTTTATTTATTTATTTTAACTAAACCAGAGAGGGACAGAAAGAGAGAAAAAGCAAGAAAGCAAGCCACCAGGTTCAGGACTCAAACTGTGGTCGGCCACGTGGGAGTCCAGCACCCTTAACCACCATACCACCTGCCAGCCCCAATATCTTGTTATCTTATCCATTCTTCTGCTTCTCAGCCTTAAGGACAAAAGACCCCTGTAATAGCAGGATGCTGAAGGAGACTAATGTTTGGAGATGGCTGGACCACAACAAATGAAGCACAGGCTAGGTGTTTAGTCCCCATAGGGGTCAGACCATGGTGGCCTGTGTTCATAGACCCAGCCCTAGAGCTGTTTCGCTGTCCTGCAACCAAGTGTAAGTAGCCACAGAGGAACTGAATGAGAGAGCGACCATGGCTGGGAGCACCAACACTCCCCTATGTACACATCCCACCCCTAAGCACCAGCAATATTGTCTGCATTTATGAAAATCTATTGTATCTGGTCACATACTCCTTAAAGCCAGAAAGTGAATATGTTTGAATCAGGCCAAGTGCAATGACTAACACCTTATGGGAAATGAGTGCCACATGGCTACAGAGAAGGAACAAAGAGTCATTTGTGAACTGAGCTGGAGTAAGTGTTAACTGCAATTCCTCAACCAAAGTCTCTTTCTAGACAAGCTTTTCCAGCTGTTAAAATCAGGAAAACTGAAGGCAAAATACATAGAACATGATATCTCTCCTTGGATGTTAGAAGCTCTTATTCTACTGCTGTTACAGCCATTGGTCCAAAAAAAAAAGCAAAAAAATCTGCTGTGTATGTGTTTAACCCCCTACAATTCTGTAAGCTCATTATGGGAACGGACAAGCCTGGTGTTTATTATATCCCATCATGTACCACACAATGTCTGGAACAAAATAAGTGCCCAGCAAATAACTGTTTAACTGAAAATGACTTTGAATTCCAAGCCCTCTGACTAGCTTGAACCTGGAGGTCAGCTGTGATAAACTCTACTTTCTATCTCTAGGCTGCACCACTTCTCAAGATGTTGCTTCCTATGTCATTGATATGAATGGGTTTCAGCAGGTTCTCAGCTCAGAACCGATGCTTGCAGCTAAAGCATACACTCGCTTGGGCTGTCAATCACTACCTAATATGCTTAACCTAAGCCATGTATTGATCCTGGTTGCCTGGAAGTGCACTTGGAAAGGGCTAGGTGACATTTCCAAGGAGAGACAAGACACTTTCAAGTCAATTAGAAGCATCAGAGGATTCAGTGCACAGGGAGAAAAATCACCTCAAAGGAGTAGCTCCTGAGATTGCGAATTGAATTAAGCCCCTCTGTATACACCAAGTCTTCTAATAACCTCCAGCATCTGAGAGGTATGGATGTTTGCCCAATGACACATACCACAGTTGAGGTGCCACAGCTTTTTGCAGAGACTTGTAAAACATAAGTGGTGGTAACTGTCAGAAGGACAAATGTAAAATATATTGACTCATTTGAAATCCCAGTCTAAGTACCTAACATCTCAGAGTTAGAAGATGGATGCTTCTGCTTTATAAATAAAACATACTCCCGTCTGTTTTCAAAGCACTTTGTACATTTCAGAGAACTTTAACCTGTTCTTTAATTCCAGTGGCACTCACCATGACCCTATGAGAGAGACCAGACCATCTTAATTATGCCTAAATAAAAAATGAGGAAATCAGGGTCAAAAAAAAATATGTCGACTTGGTCAAATGCATACAATTAGGTAGTATCCAATTTTCAACTATATTCAGATTATCCCAGGGATCTTTCCACAGATTTCTATGTAAATCTTACATAGCTAAAAAAAAAAAAAAAAAAATGCTTAGGAGAGGCAAGATACTCCAGGAAGTTTTACTTCTGTACACAAAGAGTTTAAGCAAATGGTTGGGAGGGTTCATTCGCTGGATCGGCCTATAGCTTGAGCACCAGGTTTACAGTCTGGTTCTGGAAAGCAAGAGAGCCACTGGGGGCCGAGGACAAGTCAAACACCCAGGGACAGACTCAAGGTTGACTAAGCCTGATGCTTAGACAATTTGGGAATTTCTCTTTTAGAAAACAGAATTACAAATTCAAAATTAGGTATAAAAGCAAGTATTTGTTTTGAGCGAAAAACTCAATCATAATGGATTCCGTATTTTTGAAAGCTGACATGTACCACATTACATCACAAATTTTTAAAAATAACATAATACTTTTTTACTCATCACCTGATACCTCCCTACATGGCTTCTTTCATCACACATTATGGAATGCAAAATCACCTCTTCATATGACCATGATTTTATAAGTGTCTATGCAGAGATTAGAAGGACAATTTAGTCATTCCCCTAGCATATTGGGTGGGCATTTGGTTTTTATTGATAATTTAGAAAAATTTTAGTTTCACAGCTTATGAGAATGTCATATCAATTTTTAAGATTGTTGACAAATTTGGAAAAAACTGTCATGTTTACTGTTTATTTTATATGTGAGCTGTCAGATTTAAAAGAATTTTCCATACAGAAGCTTCTAACTCTCTACATTTCGAACCTTGTTTTTCTCTGCTAACTGTGTACATCCAGTATCACTCATCATGACATGTTCATATCGTGATAGAACTTCCAGCCCTACAACTTTGGGGGCTAGGGAGCCAGCACTGTGACTGGAAAGCCACTCCGAAATTGGGACAGCTGGCAATAACAGAACTATGTGTGGGAGTGACTGTGACCTATATTAATGTACCCACTAACCCAAATCTCGTTCTGACTTCCCCTTAGCTGGATTCAAAATGCCCACAGATATTCCAACATCTCCTCACATAAGAAGTGAGACAGAAGAAAAGAGTTGAAGTAGTGATCTAAACAATTCTGGTTAAAAAAAATTAATATCCAAAATGTATAATCATATGAATGTATTACCAGGGTTCCTCCCAGAGCCTTGGAAGGGGCCTGTATTAGCGAAGAATTACAAAAGACCCTTCTGTTCATTGGTGGCTTTGCCCATCAATAAAATGAGCTCCTGGGACCAGCAGTTAGTGTAATGGCTGTGTTGCTGGACTCCCATGTGGTCGACCACGGTTCGCGTCCTGGACCCGGTGGCTTAAGACTCACGGCAGGTGCGTGTGCGTGCGTGCCCAAGATCCCGAGAGGAGAACGGAGGAGAAGGGATTGCAGTGTGGCCATCCCCCCTGGGGGGTGATTTCTCGCTTTCTGTCTCTCTGTCTCTGTCTGTCTGGCGAGCGCACGCGCCCTACAGCAAAAACCTCTCCCCAAAAATAAATAAATAAATAAAATGACCTCCTAATCATTTCTACTCTCTAAGAAGAGGTAAGGGTTGACCTAGATTAGAGACGAATTTGTGGGGACCGAACAAGGCTTCTTAGAGACTGATCCAAAATGCTAGGCATCTGCCACATCCACTGAGATGTGGTATAAAAACGCAGGATGAACTGGCTGCTGTGTAGGGTACTGAAAGTACCTTGAGCTCCTTGGAGGAAGAACAAATAAGCACAAGTCAAACAGAAAAATACAAAAGAGCTGTTTTTTTCAACTCCCTGGGGTCTGCTATCAAGCCTGCTTCACTCTGGACTGAAAGGCTGGTCAATTAATCCCACTGTACGCTGGCAGCCTAGTTTCTGTGTCCCTCTGAGCCTGGGCCTTCATGCAGATCTGGCTAATTGGCCCTCTCCTCCCTCCATCTGAGCCAGACAGCCTAGTCTCGGAATGAATCTCCTACAGCCCCAGTAGCTGCCGCACTCACTGCTTTTTTCAAAGGTCTTAACGAAACTCAATCCTCCAGCTGCAGCAGGGCAGGTTTTATGGAGTGTGTAATCACAGGATTTTGTGCCATCGTTACAGGGCTCTGGCTTCCTGAGCATGGCATCCACCACCTCCTGCTGCCCTGTTCACATCCCGAGCATGACTCTCCCTCTGCTGCCCTTCTGCTCAGATTGAGTTTCCTGTCATCCCTTACGGGATGCAGAAAGGGGAGAGCACAGGGGTATGGGAAACTGAAGCCAGAGAAAGACAGAGGCAGAGGTAAGGAAAAGAGAAGAAAAAGTTAGAGGAGAGTGTATCAAGTCCCTGAGGAAATCAGATGAGATGTTCTTTTAACTCAGCCAAAGGAAAGAGCGAGCTGGTGTTTTTAAGCCCGCAGGCTGTTGGCAAGGAAAATAAACCTCATAACAGATCCTGAATCTGATGGCAGTGAGAAGGAATGGATGAGAAGAATGAGGACAGGTGAGTAGGGGGTTTAGAGGGGATGACTGGATTTTCCCTAAAGGATACTGGGAGAAGAATCCTTTGAATGCGGGATATTGTTTGGAATACATACTTGGCACCAATAGACTTGGCTTACTTTTTTCTATTTAGATTGTGAATTCGTGAATTAAGTCAATAGTCACACTTTCCTGGAGATCAGGTAGATGGATCTGTGTATACTTTGGGCCTGGAGAGGTCTCATAGGGACTTCACAACATGTCAGATCAAAACTAGTTGTTATCACCCTCATCATCATCACTTTCATCATGATTAATCTTTTATATGGGAAAATCCTTCCAGAATAGGCTACCAATACCTCCAGCTTTCCTACCCACCCTGAGACATCTACTTTAATAGGCTGCAGGGCAAAATAGCACAGAATCTTCCCACATAGCTCTCCCCTCTCTCCCTGACTTGATGTTTCTTGTGTGTAGGTGATCATGTGGGTTCTGGTGTGAAGAAACAAAATTTCAACTTGGAATTGCCTGAAAAGCATAGCACTATTTATCTAGGTACTCAGAAATAATATGCAGATCACATGCAAATGAACCTGTGACCCTCTGTACTAATTTGATACACCTGGATGTGGCTCTTAGGAAAAACCTAATGGAGACACCTGCTTTGAACACAGAAGGAATAGTCCCCTTGGTGGTATTTCACCCCTTCTGTTTCTGCTACCAATTGTAACTAGAGGAAGTAATGAGTTGATGCAAAACAATATCTAAGAGTTGGGAAAAAATAGTAACCATTGAATTTCATTCAAGCTGTCATTATTTTGTGCTGAGAAATTACCAGGAGGCATCAACCTACCCATCAAACCTCAAAATGCAAAATACACTATACATCCTATGACAAGGGACTTAGGGCAAATTAGTCAAAGGTACTAGTGTTTCCAGGCTCTATCTTTTGTGATGCGAGTAGGAGGAGCCCAGTTTCTGCTGCCTGAGAAAGGAAAGGGGAATGTCAGCCTTAATCTCTCAGATAGCTCCCAGCAGTCAGCAGGGGGCAGGGAGAAACAGTTGGACAAAGCTGGTTTCTTGTTGGGAACTTTCTCTGATCTTGAACTGAGCGACAGGTCTGTGATACTCCCACACTATAGTAAAGGAAAGCAAATTCTGCTCCCTCCTTCATCTGCCTGTCCTGCACAGGAGGGGCAGCTCTCAGGGTCTGTTGTACTGACAACCCAGCTTAGTCCTTTACTTTGTATCTCCCACCTAGCTGGCTTCCACAGAGAAGGTGGTCCATTAGGCTTAGGGTGATTCAGGACAAGACAGTCTCAGATTTCCTGGAGATTCAAGTGCTGGGGAAGCAGGAATGAAAAGGAGCAAAATATGTACAGTGGGAGGTACACTTGACAGGTAGCTGGAAGAGGGCTTTACAATGCTAAGGCAGCCACCCACACAGCAAACATAACTCCCTATGTGTATGGAATATGTAAGGGACAGAGGTCACTTCCCAGAACTGAAAGGAGGAAAACATGTTGGAGGGTGTCTAGTCATGAGTGCAATGTCTTTAAAGCCCCAGGCAGCAGCCTTAAGGGAATTCAGGAAATCACTTCTCTAGCTCAACCTGTATTCAAGTCAGCCCATTGGGACATTCTGATAGACAATACTCAGTCAGGTAGGCAGGCTGACAAACGGGTGGATGGACAGACATACAGATAGACAAATTGGTAGACTTTATGTAAAAGACCTGGTTATATAGCCTCTGCACAGATGAATTTGGAGCATCAAAACCACAGGGTAGACAGACAGGAAAGGAGGGAAAATTAAGAACAAGAAGACTTCACAGCTCATGAGGACAGTCTGAAATCTCTGTCAGTCTTTGTTGCCTCTAACCTTGGTGGTATGCAGTTGGTCCCGCAGAAGCTACTGGGAGCCAAATACACATGTCTGGTCTAAAAGTCAGACAAGCTGGAAGATCCAAAAGAAGGTAGAGCAATAGCAGACATAGTAGCTGCTCCGTGCTAAGGAGGTGAGTCAGCAGATCAGCAACAATGTGTGTGAACTACAAAGTGCCCCCCAAATCTCACATAGGAATTTTGTGTGTGGCTTCCCCTAACAAGAAACATATAGGAAAGGAATTCTGGGAAATATAGTTTACCTACACAAACCCACACATCACAAAGCCAACACATCTGCTATGGTTTAGATAATATTTCTCCCTCAAAGTTCCATGTTTTAGAATTTGGTCCCTAGTGTCATTGGGAGGTGGTGAGACCTTTGAAGTGATGCTTAATGGGCAGAGTTTGGATCATGGAAGCATTGCCCTAGTGAATGGATTATTGCTGTCTCCCAAGGTAGAGTGAATTCTAATTCTCATGAGGAGTTAGTTCTCATGAGAGTGGTGTGTTTTCAAAGGAAGATGGCTTCCTTCAGGTCCCTCTTTTTACACACACCTGCCATCTTCTCTGCTCTGTCAACCATAATTGTGACACAGAGACACTGTGACACCAGCCTGATGCTGGCCCCAAGTCTTTGGACTTTGCAGCCACCAGAATCATAAGCCAAATAAACAGTATTCTTTATAAGTCACCTAGTCTCAGGTGTTTCTGTTTTGCAACATCATAGATGACTAAGACTGTATGTAAATCCTCTCCCTTAGCAGCAATGGATTAGGCCTAGTGGTTCAGCCACTGCCAGTAGGCTGATGCCAGGACGTCATAAACTACGGCTCTAGGCTTACAGTGGCTGGCCCATGACTGGGCTGAAGGAAGGACACAGAAACATATTAGAGTGAGGAGTGTCAAGGGCCAGTGATGGAGAGGGCTACTTCTCCTGACATAACCTCTTCTCTTCTCTTCTCCATGCCCAGGAAACTTAGCCCCTGTGAAGTGACCACACGCTGCTCTCTTTCCAACCTCACTGGCAGATGTTGCTGCCACCCCCTAGGCTGGGACTTGTTCATTTCATAATTCAGCTCTGACTGCTGTAGAAGGGAGCTTCAGCCCTGTTGGAGGAAGCAGACGGGAAGGCTCTCTTCATCCTCAGTTTTACTTCAATAATATTTTTCATTGCAGGATTTGCAATTAGCTGGGTTCTATGAGTGCCACTGTGAAAACAAAGAAAGATTGCCTGGGGTTGAATAAAGAGGACTTAGATGTTATGGCCCACATTGGCATGCACAGAGATTATTAAACTCCTCATTAACTGAACCAGGGCTTTGCCAGGACCTGGGGCAGGTGGTCTGGGACTGTGAGTATGCTAATGTCTCACACAGGATGAGAGGGGACAGCTATGACTGAGGGGAGGGGTGGCTGATTCCTGGCATCCTCTCAGCAAGGCAGGCTTTGGAGATGCCTCCTTTCCCTGAGAGCCCCGTGGGAGAGTCAGCTATTTAATCCTAGAGCGGCCTGTTTCCGCACAACACACACATGCATGCTGCAGTGCCGATGCTCAATCTAACTTACCAGATGGCATTGAAAAGTCACAGCTTCCGTTTTTCTTATCCTGACAAGGTTTTAGAAGGGGGGAGGTGGAACACTTCTTCCAAGTGAAATAGTGTCTGTTCGGGAACTGAGGGGGCTCCATTCCAACAGGAAGAAGGGGAGGGTGCTGAGGCTCACATATGTGTGTGCACGTGTCTGTGTGCCTGTGTGAATAAGAGGCTGAGGGTGGGGTGGGTGGAAGTGTTAGATTCCTAACAACCTATTCTCCTCTGGTGTCCTTGCAACCTCTAGTGCTGTAAGATGAGTAACTTGGATCACAGAACAGGCACAGAGCAGTCACCACATGCATCAGGTAAGAGCAAATTAAGGGTACAAGTACTTAATTCAAAATCCGTCTTCACGACCTGGAATATCAACAGCATCATCTTAATTACGGGCATCAGGGAAGTCGAGCAGCCGGTGCAGAGACGGCACCACATTGGAGCTCTGTTCTCTTATTGTGGTGCCTTCTATTAGTAAACCAACCTATGCTGCCGTAAGTTCTGAGTGCCTGCAAAGCAGTCCAGGTTACCTGCTCAAAATGATAAGGAATGCTAGAGCAAAGGAGAAGCTAAAACCAGGAGAGGTGAGAAACTGGCAAACTGTAATAGACAGCAGGAAGTTCAGAGAGCAGATGTCATGAAGAAGTCAGGAGAAATGGCTTACTCCCACCTCCACTGCTTCCTGGCAATGACCAGGGCACATCCTGAATCTTGATTTCCTCACCTGTAATGTCAAAAAAAAAACAGCTCCTATATTACAGGAGTTTCTTTACAAATAGATAAGAATTGAAGTATGCATATAGCATCTATGACTAAAGGAAAAATAAGACTAATATTGGAGACTTTTCAAGGAATAATAATAGCTATTATTTAATATGTTATTTCATCCTTTTTAAAAATTATTGTATTTATTATTATTTTTTAATTTGTTATAGGACACGTGTGCTCACCAGAGAGACACACAGAAAGAAGAGAGAGGGAAAGTGAGCAAAGCAAGACTCAAGGTATAGGACTCAAACTGCAGTCAGCCATGTAGGAGTCCAACACTTCAACCATCACGTAACCTGTTGGCTCCAGTTTTTTGATCCTTATGGTGTACTATTTCATACATGAGGAGATAGAAGATGTTAAGAAACCTGTCCAAAGTCACACACCTAATACATAGAAAGGCTGACTTCAACTCCCACTGCTGATTTTAAAGTCCTCAGGTTCACCTTTACTCCTTTCTGCCTGCCCCCCAGTTCCCTGACTGGCCACCCAGCCCAAAGTAGGCATTTCCCATTGACACTTCAGAGTTCAAGTCTTCTCAGATTTTTAACTGTGCAGAAATATAAACTTGATATTCATATACCAGTGTTGTAGAGGTTGCATCCTTGCTGCAATTTTCTGTCTAGATGAGCCTGGATTTCAGTACTTTTGTCTGCTGCATCCTGTACATTATTCTTAAATTCTGGGCCTTTCATGTTCCTCTAGGAAAAACAGATTCTTATTCTTTCGTTGTCTACCTGGCTCCTCCTTGATCTTCTTCCAGGGCTAGTCTCTAATACCAGTGGCCCCTGAGACTTACTCTCGCCTTTTAGGACTTCTAACATCCTGTTTCTTCCAACATCAGATAAATGCACCCTGGCTCATGCAGTCTGTGTGTCTAGTGCAGGAAAATAATCATAGCCTTTGCACTTGAGCTGACCCCATCACAAAAATGATTATCCCTGCTTTTTGATAATCTATGTCCTTATTCACCAAGCGCAAAGCACCAAGCTTAAGCCACTGTGAGGAAAGCTAATCCCTGCATTGGTCAAAGCAGGAGGAGGAGGAGGATGTAGCCAGATTTTGGCATCATTAAACTGGTCAACCAGCTGCAAGACATTACCAGCTGCCATGTTAATCATTAATGAGGCAGACACTGCCTGTTGCCTGCGTAGTGAACCAAACATTATGACTTGGGTTTTCATTTCATTTAAAATTAACTCACTGAATGAAGAATCACCCTCCAGCTTGTGAGAGACAGAGCTGTTGGCACAAAGAAGAGACTGCCAGGCCAGAAGCACAAAGGGAACATAAAGTCCCTCACTGATGTGATCCAACTGTTTGTATGCAGGCCGTGTCTTTTAATTCAACCCGATCTCAGCTCCTCAAAGCTGCCGCTCAAGATATCTCTGTGTTCCCAAGCAGAGCCTGTGTGTGTCACCGCTCCCTCCTGCTGAACCTGTACTGATGCCGCTCCAAATTACATTCACCGGGTCTTTAAATCTAGGCAAAGTGGGAATAGAGTCCCACTCTTATAGATGATATTTTCTTATTCAAAAAAGGCAAATACGATTTTTAAAACTTTTAGTTGTGTTTAAATATACATATAGAGAGAAAAATATCATGAACCCTGATGAACCCACCAGTCTCTGTTAGGAATCATCGGCACGTTCCCAATCTAATTTCATCTGTCTCCACAAATTTGTGGTTTATTTTTCTCAGAATATTTTAAAGCAAATTCAAGACAGCATGTCATTCTACCCAAACATTCTCTTGTATTGTTCTAACTGATAAGAATGTTACTATCTATGATCTATTTATGTATGCATATACAAAAGAACTTCAGAAAATTTGCAGAAAAATGGGTAAACATATAAATTGATTTTGGTGCAAAAAAATGAAATATAGGCATAATTTTTCATAATACATATTTTTCATGAATTTTGAAGACTTCTCGTATGATCTATCATTATTAAACTAAACAAAAGTTATCAAGTGTTTATTAACACCATGAAATAAAAGAACACATTCAAATTTCCCTGACGTCTCCAAGATGTCGGTTTACGATTGGTAGTTCTACCCAAGATCTAAAGAAGGGCTACATACTGCATTTGGTTGTGAGGTTTTATTTTTGTAAAACTCCTCCTTTCCCTACTCCTACCCTTTTCCCAGGCCAATTACTATTATAAAAGCAGGTCGTTTGTTCTCTAAAATGACCTAGATTCTGATTTTGGTTGGTTGCCTCCTCGTGGTGGGATTTTACTTGCTCTTCTTTCCTACATATTTCCTATAAACTAGAGGTAAAAGCTGGAGGTTTGATCCGATTTAAGTTCAATATTTTTTAAAGTGAAAATCATCCATGCAGCATACTTTTCAACACATCATATCATCAGGTTGGGGGGCTCTTCTTTAATGATTCTAAAATTGATCAATTGAGTCAGTGGTATCAAGCAGGTCCTTCCATTATAACACTCCCCATTAATCTTTCACCTATGTGTCCCAGCCTGCAGAGCAGGGTCTTAGCCATGCCCACCACCACAGTTGGGCCTTAGCAATTTTCAAGCGTACAATTCAGTGACACTAATTATAGTCATAAAGTTGCACAACCATGATCATGATCTATTTCCAAAACCTTTCACCACCACCAACTTAAACTCTGTACCATTAAGTAATAATTCCCCATCCCCTCTCACAACCTCTGGTAGCCTCTAATATACTTTCTATTTCTATGAACATGTCTATTTTAGATAGTGCAGACAGGCAGGATCATATGACATTTGTCCTTTGTGTCTGGCTTAGTTCACTTAGCTTAATGTTTTCAGGGTCCATCTATGTTGTAGCAGACATCATTTATGATCACTCCCTTTTATGTGGGAATAGTATTTCATTTTATGTATATATCACATTTTGCCTATCTACTCATCTGTCAATGGACACTTGGGCTGCTTCCATCTTTGGGCTATTGTAATAATGCTGCAATGAACATTGGCATACATGTATCTATTTTAGTCCCAGATTTCAATCTGCTGGAATATATACCTAGGAGTAGAATTTCTGGGTCATACACTAATTCTATGTTTAGCTTTTTGAGAAACTTCCAACCTATGCTTCACAGCAGTTGAATTTTTACATTCCCATCAGCAATGTACAGGCTTCAGAGTTCTCAACATTCTTGCCAATTGAGAGCTTGCTGGTTCTCTGGCATGATGTGATGGTCAAAATCATCTTATTTATTCTTCAAACTTTGAATCACCAATTATTCAAGGAGTCCTGGTTCTTTTGAGTTGGGAATAGTATTTAAAGTACAGATGCTAGGTACTAGCTCATAAATGCTGAGTCACTGTTGCTCTGGATCATTTAAATACTTACCTTACTGATATTTTAATTCCCAGGTTCTCCAACTTGGAAAATATTCTGTAAGTAACAATGGCCCAAGAGTGAAAACTAAACCCTGGGAACTACAATGTGGCCTTAAGGTTAAGGCCAAATTAAGGATGTGACTGTAAGATCTCTCATTAAGACTTCAGAAAGATTTATAGTGTGTCTCATAAATACAAGAGGACTTCAAATAAATTGTAAAATATGTGAATTAAGAGTAGGAGCTCATTGTGATGTGAAATTTAAAAAAATAAAATCCATGCATAGTTTTTTCATAATATGTTTTTTTCCACGAACATTTTGAAGACCCTAAACCAAAAAGCTTCTAAGGATCTTACAAACATTGTACCAAAGCACCTCAATTTACAGCTCAAAGTGGACAGAGTTCTGCCTCAAGCATATTTGTAAAAATGGCTTCTGTGTAATGGGGTGAACCCACAAAAAGACTCATAGAGAAGTCATAAAGTTTTGCTAATAAAATCACCACATACAGGGCCAGCAAATGTCATAATGGTTACATCGTGGAACTTCCACGTGGCTTTCCATGGTTCAAGTCTCAGACCCAATGGCTTAAAACTCACACAGGTGACATGTGTGTGTGTGTGCCCAAGATCCGAGGAAGAGAATGGAGGAGGTTTGTGATGTGGCCATCCTTTCTGGGGAGTGACTTCTCGCTTTCCTTCTGTCTCTGTCTCTCTCTTTTTCCGGTGAGCGCACATGCCCTAAGGCAAAAAAACTCTAAAAAACAAACAAAAAAATCACTACACAGGCCAGCCCATGGCATCATGGTTAAGATGGCTGGATGCCACATGACTAATAGGATAGTTCAAGTCCTAGACCTGGTGGCTTGAGACACATGCCAGGCACATGTGCACACATGCCCAAAATCCTAAATGGAGGAAGAGATGTAAGAGAAGGGATTGTGGCATGGCCATTGCCCCCATGGTGTGTGTGTGTAGGGGGTGTTTTCTCACCTTCTCACTCTCTTTCCCTGTCTCTTTTGAGCAAGTATGCACACCCTCTGGCAATTTTTTTAAAGGTACCTCATATTTGGACTAAAATGAAAGAGTACATAAAACTTGTATGGGCATAAAAAAGGCTAAGAAAGCTATTCATCTGTAAAATCAGACCATTCCTAAGGGAAAAGGATACTCCAGAGACCACAGCCTGGATCCCAGCAAACTGCACAGAACAAATCTCAAAGGACAAAACTGAGCTTTTATCATGAAATGTTCTATGCTTCTCAGAGCAGAGGATACTGTGGACAAAAGCTTAACTCGATTTTTGAAATTCTATGGATCACTGCTATTTGCCTTCTATTTTCCTCTTTTTAAACAGAAATCTCTATTGTAGTTATTCTATCACTGTTTTATCATTTGATGTTGGATGTGCATAAAGAAGGTAAATTTTTCTATAGATGGAGGAGAGATGAACTTGAGAAGCATCATCCATATTTGGACTTGATACAGATCATAAAATGCTGAATTTCAGCCTGGTGACATTAGATGAGATTTTGGTGACCTTGGAAGGAGATTGACTATTAGTATAGTCTTCACATAGAAGGGATGTGATTCGTTGCGGTCATAGGAAAGGGCGTAATAGACAATCTTTAGAGATAGCCACCATCAAGTCTCCCTCCCCTCTGCACACATGCTGTTCTATATCCCAAGTGGTGAAATCCAGGCTGGACCTGTGGTTTGCTTTAAACAACAGCACCAGAAGTTTTGTCTGAAGGCTTACAAACCCAGATCTTAAGAGGATTTGTAAATTCTTCTTTTCTTGAAATGTAGGCACCACCACTAAAAACCTGCCTCTATGAAATCGTTTTGTGAAGATGCCAAGATTAGATATTTGGCAAGGCCCTATAGAAAGAAATACAGATTACCAGTCAGCCCCAAAGTCTTCTGGCAAACTGGACAACAAATATGATGAAAGAAGACATCCTGGATATTGTAGGCCCAGCAGATATCACATAGAGTAAAAGAACTGTTTAGCTGAGCCCAGCCCAGGGCCAGAATGAGAACAATATAAGCTGCTATTCATTAAAACCCCTGGTATTGCATTTGGTTATTTAGCAATAGATGGCTGAAACACTGATTGAATGAACTCTTCCTTTCTCACATTTTATTTCTTTTTTATTTTTACCAGGTCCATTTGGTTCATTTTTATAGATTCCATTTCTTCTTGGAATTCCCCATGTAGTCACACATATTGTTCACTTTTTTTGTACTAGATCCTTTAATAGATTTAGTATATTTAATATATTTAACTGTCATTTACAGTTCTTTGACTGTTTTAACATTTTGGTTACCTAAGGGTCTGTTTCTATTAACTTTTTCTCTTGATTACATATTACATGCACTTGCTTTTTTTTTTTGGAGAGGTTTTTGCTCTAGGGCGCGTGCGCTTGCCAGAAAGACAGAGATAGACAGAGAGACAGAAAGTGAGAAATCACCCCCCAGGGGGAATGGCCACACCACAATCCCTTCTGCTCCATTCTTCTCTTGGGATCTTGGGCACACACGCACATGTGCCCAGCGTGAGTTTAAGCCACCGGGTCCAGGACTCAAGCTGCGGTCGACTACATGGGAGTCAAGCAACATAGCCATAACACTAATTGCTGGTCCCCATGTGCTTACTTTTTCACATATACCACATTATTTTATTATGTTGGACATTGTGTGGAAAGAGAGAGAAAGAGAGAGAGACTTACTTAAAAGAAATAGAAATTCCCAGAAAATCAATATCTCTTTCTGTCAGGCCACTATTATAAGAAGCTGTTTTTATCTAATCTCTATTGAGCTAGATATTCCTGTAGCTTTAATTAGATTCAATTTACAGTTGGATTGAAATATTCTGCGGACAGGATTATAGCTGTTCTTTCACAGTAACTTGGGATCTGACACCAGGGAAACTCTGGAAATCTTCCTATACTTTGCATCTCAGTCAGTAACTTTCTGAAACATGAGAGATCGCAGTTATATTGGGCTGTCAGAAAAGTCATGACGTATTCTTCTCTTTTTCTATTCAAAAATGCATAGTGACTTTTTCAATGACCCAGTATAACTTGAACACCAGCTTTCAGGTCACTGAGGAGTAATCCTTCCTTTGTAGCCCCACTTCTAGCTTTCTGTGCCTCAGAAACTCTTTCTATACTCTGTTGTTCTGTCTCCAGTTTTTGGAGGGCTACAGCAGTGGGTTCAGCAAAGACCTTCAGTATCTATGAGTGATTTTCCTCTATCCTTACTATTCTTTCCCCAGCCTCATTGCACGTGGTGAAGAGATTTCTATAAATTCTCCTGTTTAAGGCTAGTCTTCAATGGGAGATCGTCATGCACTAGGGAAGGCCCCATGCATTCAGGTGGGTATTTGTTCAGTTCACCTGCCCTTCCCCAGCCTTCATCAGACCACTGCATTGCACTTATAATGCTCTATGTCCTATACTTAAACAAACTCCCATGCATCTCAGGGGAATTTTTCTAGTGCCCTTGCTGTGTCCCCACCTTTGACATCCTTTTCCTGTATAGCGGAGATGCAAAGTAGAGTTGGGCGGTGGTATTACATGTTATGTTCTGTAACTAAGGATACCATCACACTAGCCCCCATGTGGTCATTAAAATTCATGGAAAAATAGCTTGGTTTCTCTTCACCACTGTTTATGATGGATTCCTCCTTTCCCACTGTTGCTCCCATCATGAACACAACCAAATGTTTTCTTTTTCCTTGGCTATAACTTATTTAAGCTTCTCTGCATCTTCAGCTTTCTGATGGGTTTCTTAAATTATGATTTTGTCTCTTTGCCAGTTTGCCCTTGTTGTTAGGTAGCAAATTAGAAAGGAAGCCACATGGGTAAGTATTATTTTCAAATTTACTTTTGACTTAGTGAGTTTTCAAGTTCCATAAACCTCAGTTTCTCTAGCCATAAAACAGCTCATCTGCCACTGCCACAGGGAACAACATTAGTGGATAGTGTAAAATTCACAATGGCAAAGGAAATCAAATGCCTGTTTTTATCTGGACCCAGAACACTTACCCGTCTGCTTCATCTCCCTTGTTCTGTTTTCTATGATTCTGATATTCTTTCAGTCAATTTCTCAAAGATGCCATTTTCATTAGCTTTAGAAAATGCTGTGACCATTGCTTCTCTTGTCTTGGCAACTCTTATATATTATTTTTCCAGGGACCCTCCCCAGATTAGTACTTTCCCATCATAGTACTTACCAAACATTCTGCATTATAATTGTATGTTTATATGTGTGTATTCTCACTGGACTATAAATTCTCTGAAAGCAGGAACTATGCATGTCTTAAGAGTTGCTACAGTCAATGAACAGTAGTCACATAAGAATCATTTGTTTGTAAATAAATGAGGGACTAAATGAGTACTTCACTGCAGATAATATTTCTTCATTTACAAAATTTTTAACATGCATCTACTAAGTTCATAACATGATTCTAGGTGTTCTTGGGATGAGAGTACATTTCTACCTATAACACCCAGCTCCCAGCCTGAAGAAACTTTAATCTAGCCAGAAAGAATAAAGAAACACATTTTAAAAATCTAAATGCACTTCAAATATTCAACAAAAATAAGACGGTCATATAAGAGATCATTTCGATCAGGAAAAATAGGATCAACTCTTTTAACAATACTAGTGTTGCTGATGGGGCAAAGAACATAAAAAATCTTAGAACGAGCCTTTATATTTGGCAGTTAGGTTAACAGTGAACTCTGAGAGAAACTTTGGAATCTGGTGACAATAGAAGCCAGATTGCAGGACATTTGGATGAAATAGTGGTGAGGAAGCTGAGTCCATGGGTAGAGCCCACATATTCAAGAAGTTTGGCAAGGAGAAAACCGAGGCCCATTCTTTCAGAGGCAATAGATCAGGCTGGTTTAAAGGCAGATGGGAAGGATCCAGGGAGAGGAAGAGAGAGAGAAAATGTCCAGGAAAAGCAGACTGTCTGGTAGAATATCATCTGAAAGAGAATCCAGGAGCCAGTGCTACCTACTGGGGCCAAGAGTGAGCCTAGGAAGTGGGGAAAGGAGGTGGAGGGGGTCCCTCTTCTGTAAGAGAGGGGGAAATGAAGGCAGAGACTCTGAGGAAGCAGTCAATGGGGGTGGGGGGGTAATGCCAAATGACTTCTATACTATCCAAAAAGCACAGAGCAAGACCATTTGTTGAGAGGGCAGGAGGGCTGCTAAGGTTGGAGTAGAGAGTAGAAAAGGTTTAGAAGAGCAAACACATGAAAATGTCCTCTCTTGGAACACAGCCCGTGTCAGATGACCTTATATTCAGTACAACAGGGTGGATCTGTGAGGGGCACCTGACATAAAACCTTCTGCTGTGATACGGCTGGTTTCTCCCAGACAGGCTGGTAAAGATACTTACCAGAAACGCAAAAGCATGTTCGAGTGCATCCTTTGGCAGAGATGGGAGAAGGAAGGGAAAAGGAAACCCAGAGGAATGTTGAACTAATCTCAGTGCATATGAAAGAAATACTGAGCACCTAATTTAAAAGGCAGAGGCCTGGCTGGGTAGTGAAACCTAGAACAGGGGCTCAGGTGCAAACGGTGAAGTGGAGAAGAGGTATCAGAGGTCTAATCTGGAGCACTTCCATGGCTGTTACACCACATCTAAGCCTGTTTGGGTATATTCCTTATTGAGCTGTCCACAACAGAAGCCACTTCCCTCCTGGAGCATTTTAAAGGTATGGTTGGCCTTTGGCACCAACAGACACGCAGATGGCATGAGAGAATTGTGTCACAGTCGGTTGGGCTCAAGGTCAATGTCAGGAACTCACACAAGACAAGCCTCCATCCTAGAAGATCTTACCAGAGACTGGCACAAAAGAAACAAGTCAATAGTCTACACTGGAATCGAGGTTTAGATGGAAGAACAGTTCTTAGGAAAAAGTAGACTCAGTTATGTATTAGAATTGGGTACAGAGAAGTGACCAGGACTTGAAAGATGACAAGTCTTGAGCCCCTTCTCCAATTAGCCACAGAGTCATATTATATTAATTGCTCCTACCACCATTAGCATTAAGTTCCAAGAACTCCAGAAAAACTGAACCAGCAGGGACCACATCTAGGCTCAGGGCAGGGGCCAGGTGAATTTGGATGAGGAATCCCAGGACAGCTGGTTGGCCAGAGTGAATCCACACAGAACTCCTAAACAGGGCCTTGACTCACAAACCAGGGGGTGTGAAAAGGATTACCACAACAGCATGCAGAAGTGAAGACTACCAGCCAGAAATCAGTTGACACTAAGGCATTCCTGAAAAAAGAGACATAAATCAACACATCTGAAAAATTGAAAGAGCAGGAAGGGGCCAGAAGGAAGGCAAATGTATGGCATGCCCAAAATTCTGGAACACAGGAGCAGTGTCTCCAGGGAGCAAGTAGAGAGGTATACTTGCCTAGAGCCAAAGAGCCAAGACAACGTGCTGTTGTAAGACAGGATCCAGCTAGCAGGTGGCATGGAATTTAAAGCACCTGGATCCCACATGGCCAAATCCATGCAAATCCTGGCTTGAAAATACACTGGGTGCAAGTGCATGCCTGCCCAAAAACCCCAACAGGAGAATGGAGAAGGTATTGCAGCATGGCCATCCCTGCAGGGGGTGATTTCTCACTTTCCTTTTCTCCCTGTCTGTCTTTGTTTCCAGAAAGAACATACACCCTATAGCAAAAGCTAGAGAGAGAGAGAGAGAGAGAGAGAGAGAGAGAGAAAGGGGATCAATGTGACTGTCCACAAGCATCTCTGGTCCTAATTCTTAAGGCCTGTGCCCAGCCTGGAGAACTAGGCAAGCCTCAACAGGGAAGTGTGGTATAGAAACCAAAAGAATATAAAGGATTCCATAAAGGAAAGAGCACAGAGTATATTAGTGCACAAGGACTGTATGAGAAACATTCTGATCTTGGAACATTGGAATTGGGGAATTACACAGATTGGTGAGGGAGATCCAGAGTTAACAACTGAAATGTTCAATGTAAAAACTAAACTTTTTGCTCACAGGCTTCCCGTCTCTTTCCTTCTACCTGAACATATGTGTTCTTGAACATGGCTCATTCCCAGTGTCTGTCTTCCACTACCATCTTCCATTACAGAAGCTGAAGGGACCTCGACCTGGCTCCTCATACCTTGACATTTTAGCAAGTGGACAGTAGGTCCTAAATTAAGACAGTCAAATGCCAGGGCTATAAATTCTGAACACATAAGACAAGGAGGTAGGAAATAGTGAAAGTTGCAATGGGAGTGAGCAAGTCCTTGGTTCCTTCTCATTTTCTAAGCTTGGTCCCACTGTTCTCACAGCCCTTTGTAACCTTCCAATACATACCCTTCCTGCTTAAAATTGTCAGAGGCATTTTCTATTGCTTGCAATCAAAATCTCTGATTGATGCACATGGTAGGGCAGACGGTCAGAAGGATAAGAGAAAATTTAGGTTGTCAGCCAAAGCAATATTGATGTAACTGACCTTGAAATAGAGATTAGACTAGCAGTCAGGAACACAGAGAGGAATGGCAAGGATAGGGAGAACTTGGTTAACAGACACAAGAGTGCAAGCAGATAGATGGAATGAGTTCTAGAGTATCACACAGGGGAGTGACTGAAGCTGATGACCATTCCAAATAACCAGAAGAGAGGATTTTGAACATTTCAACACACATAATAAATGTGAGATGGTGGATACATGTCGTGTTTTGGTTTGACCATTACACATGTACTGTGCTTGTGCTCATGTATTGAAAAACCACAGTGTACCTCCTAAGTATGTACAGTTATATGTGAATTTTAAATGGTAATTTAAAAAGTAATGCAGAGAAAGATGTTATTGGTTGGGGGTGAATCTGGGGAGCCAAAAGGTAAGAAAGTTGTGGGTATCAATAGGTGATAGAGCGTGTGATACCACATGTAAGTTGGTGGTGATTTTGAAAAGGATGTGGAGCTGGTAGCCACATAGAGCTTATTGCCCAGCAGAGACACGACAATTTATTACATAAGCAATTACTATTAAACATGATAAATGTTATAGTAAGGAATACAAGTTTGAAAATAAAAGTATCTACATTCAAATCCCAGTCCTTATGAGTTATGTGAATTCTCTGCTCCTCAGTTCCCTTATCTGTAGACTAGGGTAATAATTTATATGTGGAAAGCAATTAAAAGAGTGTAGAAAACCTGGTACATACTCCAAAAAAGAAAGTTAGCTATTTTCATTGGGAGTGTAGGTATTCTGTGAAAGCATAAAGATACTCACCTAACCTGATCTTGGAATAGGGGCAGAAGTTATTGGGAAAAAGTGATATTTAAGCTGAGACCTAAAAGATGAGTAATAACAATTATAGTGGTAATTATTCATATTTACTGAGCTCTTTCCATGTGCCAGGAATATTACCTCCTTTATTCCTCACAAGAGCACCATGAGGTAGGCACCAACATCGTTCTATTTTACAGATGAAAGAACCTGATGTTCAGAAAAGTTAAGTGCCTAGTCCAAAATCACTTTTAACTAGGCAGTAGGAAAAAGGGGGTAGGAGAGAGGCAGATGTGTCCACGTATTTGAGATCCCTCAAAATACATTTCTGATCTGGAAGATAATGGCCCACACCCTACTTTACTGGTAGCTATTTTTCTCGCTATACACTCCCTCAGTTGTTTTTGTTTTTATTGGATCGTCAGAAAAGTCAGGAATTTTCTATGTTTTTCTATGTAAAAATACATCATGACTTTTCTGATGACCCAGTGTTTTTTCCGTTTTTGCCATAAAGCACACAGGCTTGCCAGAGAGAGAAACAGAAAGAGAAGAAAAGTGAGAAATCATTACCCAGGGAAGATGACCATGCCACAATCCCTTTTCCTCCATTCTCTTCTCAGGATTTCGGGCAGTATGCATGTGTACCTGGTGTGTTCCTCAAGCTGGGTCTGGGACTTGAACACATAGTCAGTCATGTCGGATCCAGCCACCTTAACCACCACACCACTGGCTGTTCTCATGCTCAGATTTTTAAAACATTTTTCCAAGTTTTATTATTTCTGCCATGAGCAAGAGAGAGACAGACAGACAGACAGACAGCATTCCCAACAAGGTCCTGATGCCATGCCCAGTATCAGCCTGTCCCAGAGCATGGCATGTGTGTGCCCAGCGTCTACAGATCTCCAGATGTGAACATGGAACCTTCCCGCGTGGGTTAGCCTTACAAAGTGTCCTATCTCACTGCTCTCCAGCTCCCTATACACATCCTCAAGTTTATAATGAAAGATATTTAGAGGACAAAATTCATTAGATGAAATTTTGTTTTCCACCCAACATGCAACAGCATGTATTTTTCATAATCGAAGAGTAACTGCTGTGGTTATTGATCATAATAAAATTAGCATCTTTTTCTCAATTAAACTAATATCAGAATATCTCTCAAAGCTGGCTGCCAAAGACCTGGCTCCCTTTCCTCCTGCCTCTGATGGTAATGAGGAAAAACCATGCTCAATGCCCTCCTTTCCATTCAAAGAAAGGCCACATTTGTCCTACACACTAATCAAAGAAATGTGCTACCGTCTTGCCCAATTTGAGGTCTGACTTCATTACTAAAATGTGGTGTCTGCTGAGGTGGGTGACTCGGGCAGCTGTTCAACATATGCCTAGCAACACTGAACAGCCCCGTTAGTCCAGGAAGTGAGGGATGCTCTATCCCTCTGAAGCTGAAGGGGAAATTGTAAGTAAGCATAAAGTAATTACCCACTTGGAATGTGTCCAGGCCATGTTCAATGCGATTGAAAGCTTCTGTCCTTGACGCCAACCTTCCCCAGCTCAGGCAGGTCAGAGAACTTGGAATATTTTCACCACTCTATGCTGCAGAGACCTGATCTGCTTTGAAGATTTCTCTGAAATTCACGGAGGTCACCAAGGGGAGGGATTACTGTCTTCCTAGCCAAAGAACATCCTGTCTCATGAGAGTTAATATCATTTCAAATGCTCTTTGGTTCATGTTAAATATTGCTGCTTTCTCTCCCGCTGTGAGTGGCAGTGTATAAAGTGCCGTCTATAGATGGTATCTCCTTTGAGTAGCACAAAAACCATGAGATAGAAACCGAGTGTTTATTGTTATTCTCGATCTACAGACAGAAAAACCTAACATTGGAGGGGATCATGAGTGCTGATGGACTCCAGTCAGCAGAGTAGTTGATGTCTTTTAATCTACCCCCAACTCCACATTTAACTCTATGATTTCTAAACAACTCACACTTGAGAACATCCCAGTTCCCTTTCAGTTGTCTTAAAAGTCTTCCAGATACTGCTGAAAAATAATATTTTCAAAGTGAAACTCATGTAATGTTTTAGAGATATACATTTAGGCTTCCAGGTCCTCAGAAGAAAATGACCTGATGACTCTTCCCATAAACTCAACCCCAGAGAATATGAAGAAGCAGAAAGGAGGGAAGGATTTTTAGAGCTAATAAAAAATATGTGAATCTCTTGACGAGATTCAAAGATTCTCGAACTGGTAGTTGGAGGATGTGTTGCAATCTGGGACAAAAGGCTGTCAGAGGTAGCAGTGAGAAAGAAGGTAGATTAGAGAAAAGGTATTAACTGCTGCTCTTAGCTTTCCCCCTCATTGTTTCAAGAGAGTTATCGCCTTCTTCTTTCCTGCAGAAGTCCTTCTGTGGTCTAGATCATTGGTCACTGGTGTTACCAAAATAAAATTGGGGCAGTGCAGAGGCATGCTGGGGGCAGGAAATCCTGGAACTAGGGACAGCTGGCCAGGCACTATTGGAGGGACCCCTAGAACATAGCGCCATGCTGTATGTGTCAAGAAAGGTGCCCTGCCTCCAGATGGGTGGAACCTCCCAACAGGGTGCACAACCTGGGAGGGAAAGTGGGTGGCGCTCTGAGCAGGACCAAGCATGCACAGGTATGAGCAGTGAACCTGGCCCTTCAGCTTCCCCACTGACTGCCCTCCCCCAAACTTCTACTCCTGGGAGATAACTCCTGAGAAGACAGACTCCTCCCAGTGCTGCCGCTCCTTGATCATTTGATTTAAAGGAAAAACCCTGACCAGGGGAGTTGTCCAGGAAAGAGACAGTAAAAGGGGATAATTAAGGTATTTTTATAGTACCTATGGCTCTATGTTCTGGGGTCCCATTTTTTTTTTCTTAATCTTTAAATAAACAGAAACTTGAGCCTGATATTTGGTCTTCCCTAGTACACGCTGTCAGACAGAGTAGCTAACAGTCACGGAAAGGTGTTAGCAAAATAAAGTCAGGGCAATGCAGAGGCATGTTGGGGGTAGGAAAGCCTGAAAGTTTGGACAGATAAAACTAGGGTCTAAAAAAGTAAGACAAAAACAGAATATTGTGTACTAGCTAAAGCAGAGCCATTTGAACAAATGGAAAAAGAATATAACATTAACATTATAACTATGCTTAAGGAGATGTGGGAAGATATTAGTAAAGTGAGAATAAAAAATCTTCAAAAAAAAGTAAAATATTAAATATAAAAACAATGTATGATTGAAATGAAAAGCACAATATATAAAATAAATAACAGGACAGAATAGAGATAAAGAAAGATTTAGTGAACTGGAGGATTTAAAACAAAACAAAACAAAACAAACAAAAAACCTCTTCCTACATGCAGGTGGAAAGAACAAGGAGGCATGCATATAGAGAAAAAACTTAAAGCTAAGAAATATGGAGAGGGACCAGCAGATGGTGTAATGGTTATGCCACTGGACTCCCACATAGTCAACTATGGTTCGATTCCCAGTCCCAGTGGCTTAAAATTCATGCTGGGGCACATGTGCATACATGCCCAAAATCCCAAGAGGAGAATGAAGGAGAAAGGACAGTAGCAAGGCCATCACCCCTGGGGGTTGATTTCTCACTTTCTGTCTCTCTGTCTCTCTGGCAAGTGCACATGCCCTATAGCAAAAACAAACAAAAAACGAAGAAATATGGAGGATAAATGTAGATACATTGGCATCTTTAAAAGACATGGAATAGGAAAATAAAACAAAATATTTAAAGAAATAATGAAGATAAATATTCCAGGATAAATTAATGATAGACTCTTTCAAAATGAAAAGGCTTTTAGAGGACCAACTAGGACAGATATAAAAAAAATCCATACATATTCACTTTATAACAAAATGTAAAAATATTAAAGCAAAGAAAAAATACTTAAGAGTTCCCAAAATGAGAGGAAAAAGCTCCCGTTACATAACAAAAGCCAGGCTTAAGTTAGAATATTCAAGAACACTAAAAGCAAAATGATAATGGAAATTTCTCTTAAAAAGATAGTGGAATGTATGTAATTTTCAAGTATTAAATGGGAAATAATTTCAAACCGAGAATTTTATTATTCAAATATAAGGACATAATAAAAACATTTTTAACTATACAAAGCCTCAAGAGGTTTGGCATGCAAAAATCCTCACTAAAAACACTCTTTCAGAATACACTGAAATAAGGGAAGAAAAAAAGCAGAAATGCTACAAGAGATAGCAAAGTAAAAGTAGTTACATGCCTTGATACAGTTTATTGTTCAATGTACAAGCTGGTTCTTCAATGAGAGTTGAAGAGACTTCTAGCAAAACTAATCAAAGGGGGTAAAAAAAAGAAAATAGACAAATAAAATATAGGAAAAACAGCAAACTATAAATTCATCAGGGACTTAAAAAGAGAATATTATAAACAATGATGTATTAGTAATTTCAAGACCTAGAAGAAATAGAAAACATGAAGTTCTAAAATCAATGCAAGAAGAAGTAGAAGAAATGAACAGGCCAATAAATATTTTTAAAAAATAAAATCTGGGACCAGCAGTTGGCGTAATGGCTACGTTGCTAAACTCCCATGTAGTCGACCACGGTTCGAGTCTCGGACCAGTGGCTTAAACTCACACAGGACGCATGTGTGTGCATGCCCAAGATCCCGAGAGGAGAATGGAAGAGAAGAAATTGTGGCATGGCCATCCTCCCTGGGGGGTGATTTCTTGCTTTCTATCTCTCTGCCTCTCTGTCTTTCTGGTGAGCACACATGCCCTATAGCAAAAACCTCTCAAAAAAAAAAAAATGTAAAATATGAGTTAAAAAGGACTCCCCCACACAAAAAAATTAAATCTCCATGTTTATGTTTTTAACAGATTGTTTTGGAGATAGTTCTGTCAAAATTACAAAGATTATCTATTTCCCAAACTATATAAGGTTTTCAACAGAAAAAGAAAAAAAAAAAAAATCTGGGCCTGCCAGTGGCATGCTGGTTAAGGTGTCTGGATCCCACAAGGTCTACAGTGTGTTTCGAGTCCTAGACCAGTGACTTGAAAACATACAGAGCACATGGGTGTGCATGCCCAAAATCCTGAAAGGAAAATGAAGAAGGGATTGTGGCATGGCCATCTTCCCTGAGGGGTACATTCTCACTTTCCCTCTCTCTTTCTCTGTCTCCAGTGGCGCATACACACTACACAAAAACAAAGGAACTCACCAGGCTAATTTCATGAGTCAACAGTATTCAGTCTTTTCTTCAAAACTAAATAATATTAGAAACTAAATGTACAGGGCCATAACATGTCAAATATAGATTAAAATTTGTAAATAAAACTTATTGAGTAATTAAATATAAATGTGCCATAATGATATAGTGATTGTGTGATTTTAAAGATTTTCTTTTTGAAAGATACATATCAATGCATTTTTTTTCTTCTTTTCTTTTGTTTTTAGGGTGTAGGCACTCACCAGAAAGAGAGAGAGAGAAAGCAAGAAATCACCCGCATGGGGGACGGTCACATTGCAATCCCTTCTCCTCCATTCTCCTCTCGGGATCCTGGGCACACATGCAGACACACCCAGAGTGAGTTCAAGCTACCCAGTCAGGGACTCAAACTGTGGTCGACTACATGGAAGTCTAGCAACACAGCCATTATGCCAACTGCTGGTCCTACTAGTGCCTTTTTCAATGAAATATAAAATATCTGGAATTTGCATCAAGTGATTCAGTCTGGGGGATCTGAAGAGAGTACAGACGAAATAAGATGGCCCAGGAATTGATCATTGTTAAAGTTACAAGGTAAGTACAAAAGGGATGATTATGCTATTCTCTACACTAATTGTATTCTAGTGTCATACAGTGGTTCCAAAAATCAGAGAAATCTGTATACAAAATTCACAACAGTAATGGAATTAAGGCTGGAGGAAGGGAAGAGTATGAGTGAAGAGGGACAGGTTGATCAAACAGGGGTACAAAGTTTCAGTTAGACTAAAAGAATAAGTTTTAGTGATCTATGGCATGGCATGGTGATCACAGTTAATAATAATGTATTACAAATCTCAAAATTTCTAAGTGAATATATATATATATATATATATATATACACACACACACACACACACACATACATATGAAAGAATATTTGAAAGTGTATGTTTGTGTGTGTGTGTGTGTGTATATCTATATAATTTACCAGAGGGTACATGCACTCACCAAAGAAACAGAGAGAGAGAGAGAGAAGGAAAGTGAGAAAACACCACCCATGGAATTTTCGTATACTAATCCCTTCTTCATCTTATCCTCTTTTCAAGATTTTGGGCACACATGCACATGCACGCAGTGTGTTTTTTCAAGCTGCTGAGTCCAAGATCCTAACTATACAGCTGATCATGTGGGATCCAGCCTCTTTAACTGCTACTCCACCAGCTGTCCCAAGAATAGACTTTTTTATATTCTTGCCACAAAAGATAAGTTGGTGAGGTGATGAGTATATATAACTATATAAGCATTTTTTTTTTAGGTTTTTGCTGTACGGTGCATGCACACTTGAAAAGAGACAAGTGGGAAAGTGAGAATTCACACCCACCCCAAAAGGTGATGACCACACTGCAATTCCCCTCTCCTCCACTCTCTTCTCTGGATTTTGGGCATATACACATATGTGCCTTATGTGATTTTTAAGCCACTAAGTCTGGGACTCAAACTGCAGTCAGCGACGTGGGAATACAGTGCCTTAACTACCATGCCACCTACTGGCCCTGATAAGTATGTTAATTAAGTTAATTGAATTGTTCTATAATGTTCTACAAGACATAGATCAATACATCAGATTGTACTCATAAAAACATTATTTGTCAAAATAATTTTTAAATGTATTAAATAAAAATTTTAAAAATATGGAACATTAATTTGCAAGTAGGCAAAGGGTAGGAACATATAATTCATAGAAGAGGAAACTGAAGTATATAAAGAGATGCTCAAAATTAATAGTAATCACAAGACTTTAATGCAACGATGAGATGTTTCTTTAATTTTTACTAATTAAAGTGGCAAAAATTAAAAAGCTGGTATGTCAGGTGTTAATGAAGGGATTATAAGAGCCCTTGAGTCCTGGACAAAGGAATTGACTGAAGCATGGCTTGAGATGGTAAGCAGTTGGAGATCACCCAAGTACCCACCAATGAGAGAATGGGTAAGCAATAAGCGAACAAAAACTTAGTATGATATTTATTAAGGACATTAATATGATGTTCTTCCTCTAAATTGATACACTTCATGGAATAAATTAGAAGCAATAGTCTATATGTATTATACCTATAAAGACATGGATGTATCTGAAAACACAGTGCTGATAAATATATAATGCAGTTTATTTAAGTTGAACATAAACATACACAAAACGATGGGTGGCAGTTTAAGAGATAATGCATCCAAACAAAAGGATTCTCATTAGACATTAGAGTGGTTGCCTATAGGAACGGAGATGAAAATGAAATCAAAAGAAAGGAATTAGCAAATGAATAAATGAGGAACTGGCCCTGCAGTGTAGTGATTATGTTCTGTGCATCAGAGATACAGATTTCACATGGCTGACTACAGTCTGAATCCTGGCCCCAGATGCTGAAAAACATTATTCCAGGCGCCATATGCATATGCCCCAAACCCTAAAAGGATAGATAAATGGAGGAAAAATGATCGCAGCCTGCTAGAATGTGCTTTATGTCTCTGTCTGTCTGTCTCTTGTGAGCACATGCACCCTCTGACAATTTAAAGTTTAAAAATGGATGAATGAATGGGACTAGCAGGTGGTGTTGTGGTTAAGGCAACGTGGCCCTCAGGGACAACCACGGTTCGAGTCCCTGACTTGGCAGCTTGAAAATTATGCAGGCATGTGTGAATGCATACCTAAAATCTCGAGAAGAGAACAGAGGAGAATGGATTGTGCCATAGCCATTCCCTCTGGAGGCTGATTTCTCACTTTCCCTTTCTCTGTCTGTTTCTCTTTCTAGCAAGTGCATATACTCTTTGGCAAAAAAAAAAAAAAAAAAAAAAAAAAAAAATCTTGTTAAAAAAATGAATGGGGAACCAGCAGTTAGCGTAATGGCTATGTCTCTCGACTCCCACGTAGTCGACCGCAGTTCGCGTCTCGGACCCGGTGGCTTACAACTCACGCCGGGCGCGTGTGCGTGCATGCCCAAGATCCCGAGAGGAGAATGGAGGAGAAGGGATTGCGGCGTGACCATCCCCCCTGGGGGGGTAATTTCTCACTTTCTGTCTCTATGTCTCTCTCTGTCTGTCTGGCGAGCACATGCGCCCTATAGCAAAAAACCTCTCCAAAAAAAAAAAAAAATGAATGAATGGTCAACCTTATATAAATCAATGATAAGAATGTAACATGAACTAAAGAATATGATTAACACAACATTCATCAACAGCCTTCAAAAACAAGTAAGAATTGCACAAGTATATGTGTAATATGCCATTCTCACCAGAACAAACAGTGAAGAGATGAGGCAGGACAGTGAAACACACGAAGCAAAATCAACTATGTGGTAAGTAATGAAAGGTTGAAAACTCTTCCTTTGGCACATGGTTCGCACACCGATTTGGTCTCTGGACCACTGTCTTTATCAAGGCTAAAATCCTGGGAAGTACCAATTCTATGCACTCTTGCTTATTCTCACTCCTCCAGTTCCCTGAGAGCTGAGCAGATAACCAGTGCTTTTTATGAGACACCAGCGAAGATTGACACAACGAATGATGATTCGTACACACCATTAAAAACATCTATGCACCTGAACATTGCGCATTTTAACCCTAAATTACAAAATAAAATGAGGAATACCAAAGTCTAAAGGAAGTAAAAGGTAAAAACTTTAATTCATGGTCAAATTCCTAACACCAACACAGTATCGAAGGAGTCTTACCCTTGGGTTGAAAGCCCAACTTTCCCAGGGCTCTTGTTTATTTTTCCTATCCTTCAGATCTGCCCTGACTCATTCAGAAAACTAGGCAGGAAGCTAAAATTATGTAACCGTTTGCTTTCTATGAAGAGCTTCCAGTGGACCCACTCATTACCAGGGTTTTAGCAGTTTGCAGAGGTGTCATGTCACTGCTCTGATGACTAAGATCCTGGCACCAAGTTTTCCTTCCAGCTATCATCTCTCCATAAGGAAAGGCTTTCTAGATGCCCTCTTCACAAGGCTCCAAATTGTTCTGTGCTCCACCAGTCTGATGTATGTAGATTACATTCACAGTTCTTCTTATCCTCCTGCTTCCTGCTGAGTTCGGCCAATCAGGAGCCCAGCAGGAGCCCAGAGGGAGAAAGGAGTTCCCTCAACTTCATTCCTGAAGAGTCACTTCAACTATTTCCAGGGAACTTGTCTACAGTCAAGTAGTACTCGCTAAGGTCTCTGCCCTGGTCTTCCACAAATCACTTGGTCTCCCCACTCCTTCAGACTTTGGGGTGGTAAAGCCCCATTATCCCCAGCTCGAGAGCCCTGCACCATCACATACGGCTCTCCTGCACCCATATCTTTCG
Organism: Tupaia tana; assembly: GCA_026018925.1. Taxonomy (NCBI): domain Eukaryota; kingdom Metazoa; phylum Chordata; class Mammalia; order Scandentia; family Tupaiidae; genus Tupaia; species Tupaia tana. The sequence continues at coordinate 116,817,521 of JAKSZU010000007.1, forward strand.
AAATACTTTGATAAAAATCTCTTCAAGTTATCCCAATCTGACTTTGCTATCTATTTCTTACCACAACTCTTCACTACAGCCAACCTGATCTATATTCAGCACAGGGGTGGAGCAAGTTCATCTTTCTCTCTTTCTTTTTTTCCCTTCCTTTTAAATCCCCTGTACATACTCAAGAATTTCACATTCACATTTTTATGTTGATTGGAACCTGGGAATCAAAATTATAAACAATGCTGGTTCAGAGCTCTGGCCCAAGATCACTCTAAATATGCCAGGAGGACCTTTGTGAACGACAAACTAAAGCTTTCTTCAATTTGTTCCCCAAGGTATCATCATCCCCCTTGGGGACATTTTACCTGAGACTACCCTTTGTGCTTTTATAGATTTCATTACAATTGTAACAGTTTTATGTTTCACTGTTAAGAGTTGAATAAAACTTTACCCATAAAAAGTAAATCATTGCAAATCCCTAGACAAATGGAATGGTCTTTGCATCATAATATTAATTTATATGACATGTGTGGTATAACTTTCATCTGCAGAGTATCTCAGATTAAAATGACTTACAGGGTTAAAGAATAGTTGGGGCAGGCTTAGAAATAACCAGTCTAAAAGACAAATGTACCAAATGGATATCGATAAGCTAAACACAGGGATCACTTCACCATACTCCTGGGTGCCAGACAATTCAGAGGTGAAATACCACAGCTGTTAACTGCAAGAGCAGAGTCTCAATTTAAGAAAGAGAATAAAGAAAAATAGCCTGCCCACAAATAGTGCACAAGGGAATTTGAGAAGGCATGGCGCAATGAATACAATTAGAATCACTCGGGAGAGCTGTGGAGGGGCATGGAGTTTTATCTCATGTCCCTGAGCCTTGTCCCCCTAACTAAACTATCACACTATTTCTTTATTTTATAAGTGTACTGACTTTTTTCCATGAGAGAGGGATACAAAAAGAGAGAGGAGGAGAGAGAAAAAAAAAAAGAGCAGCAACAAGGGTATTCATGTCACCTCTTATCCCCGGCCTCAGCCAGCCAGGATCACGGCATGCACGTGCTTATCTGGCATGGACAGGGAGACCCCAGGAAGCAATCCCAGAACCCTCCAATATGGATCTAGCATTGCAGAACACTGCATGATGGCTGTGCCACCATAGCTAGCCTATGTTCATTCTTAAAGGCAATTTTTGATTTTTACTTTTTAAATGCCCTCTTGTTTTTTTAATATACAACCGAGAGCTACACATTCGTAGCACAGACACACCTACCAGGCAGTGTTCAAGAGAACCTGCCAGCTATTCATTCAACAAATATGTTCTCCCATGTTCCTGGCCGTGTTCTCAGTACTAAGAAATGAATAGTGAGTACAAGAGACCCCACTTTAATACAGCTTGCATTCTAGTTGACTATGTTGTAAGGTGGGGTGAGGAAGAGATGACAGCAAGTAATAAACAAATATAGGAGATGTCAGAGAGAAAAGAGCATTAAAGGAAAAAATGAGCCAACTGAGAATGACAGAGGGTGGTATTTTAGAAAGTCTGAACAGAGAAGCCAGCAGCTAGGAAACATAGATAAAGAGATGTGGTCCTCTAGGTGAAGGGAAGGATTCGTATTTCTTAACACAGTAGGTATATTTGGCATACAGTGGGTGTTAATTAAATTACACAGGCTGAGTGACCACAAGTACACTAGACTTCACCCTTTCTTAAATTGCCTCCTGCCTCTGCAGAAGGCAGCCCAGCACTGACGGTGTCCTGGAAAAAACAATGTGTTCCAGCACCATCCCCCATGAGCCTGATTTGATACACTTTTTGGATCTTGAGTTGCAGAGAAAGATAAAGCTCTGCAGCAAGGGATCAAGAGGAAGGTAAATGACAGGTACCAAGTAAGTCCCACAGGCTATAAACCTGTTACAAAGAAAATCAGGATGATAGAGTATATATCTGCAAAGCCCTAACCTCCAAGGAATCTTGGGTCTCTTTTCAGACTGCCTTTTAAAGTAATTAAACATCAAGATATTCCACAGTGGGAAAAAGCTTTTCTTGGTCTCATTTCATAGATGGTAAAACTGAGGCCTTGATATATTCACTAACTGCCCCATCTACAGGTAAACTAAGGCTTACAGAGGCTAACCATGGCACTGAAGCAAATGGGCACAGAATGGATAGGAAACACACACACAATAGCCTGTTTCAGGGAACACTGGAAATTGGGGCTTTCTGCCTGAACTGTGCCAAGTGATCACATATACCTAATAACTGTTTCCCTCTACTCTTCATTGTCCTTTTAAAGTCTTGCCAGAGATCATTAATGTGGTTTGAGAGATGACAATGTCATGGCTGAAAAAGTACGGGCCAGTCAAATGAACACACATTTTATAAGAACACACAGAAAAAAAAATGTATATAAATAGATTTCAGTAGTTGCCTAAGGGAGTAGAGTAGGGCGGCTGAGTCTGAGTCATAGAGATAGAAGGGAATAAATAAGCAAATAAGACACAAAAAAAATGTCCTTGGTTTATATTGGTGATGGTAACATATATACGATTACCTCAATCCTTAACGCCAGAGGTTAAAAACAAACACTGTATATGTAGGAGTTAAACAGATCTGTTTTGAATATTGACCTAGTGGCTCAGTGGCAAGTTGCTTAACATCTCTGAATCCCAGTGTCCTAACCTGAAAAAAAGAGATAATAATATAAACACCCCATCTCACTGTTTTTTGAAATTATTGGCACATGAGAGGAACCTTATATTTGTACCAATCTTCCATTAATGTGAAGTTAGGTTCTCTTTTCCTTTCTGAGTATGTAGATGATTAGGGTAGTTAATCACCTTAGAATCAGTAAAATCATGTGACTAGTTCTGTTAATGATATGTGAAGTGAAATATGTTCCTTCCAAGCTAAGTAGAAAAAGTCTTAGTGAAATTTTCCAGTTCCCCTCTTTCCATTTGGTGAAGAGTTTGAGACCATGTGTTGAGATGGTAGGACCAAAAGGCTGAAGCAACTTGGATGGATTAATTACAGCCTGAAAGACAGCTTCCTATGTCATTGCTGGAACCATGGTAGATTTTGCAGGAGAAACAAATATTTATTGTTGAGCCACTGAGTTCTTGGGACTGTTTGTTACTGCAGCATGCTTTACTTTAACCTGATACATACAAAAATGATTAGTGTCCTCTCTCCTAGAGTCAGACCAGCTGACCCTCAATCCTGTGGAACATGGATACTAGAAAAAAATTGAGCAAGGATTTATTAACCTTTTGAACTTTAATGTAAGTTAAGGGGCTGAGTATGAGGAGCAGGAGAGGGGAAATAAGCCAGATCTACTCCTGGAATTCAGAAAGCTCAGTTCATGTTCAGCAATCATTATAAATCTGACTGGTCTGCTCCAGGAGGGAGCTTACTCTTAATCCACAGCAGTCTCCCCTAGATCATCCAACCCCCGTGCGTATTTTCCCCAGGAGCCACTAAAGCCCAGAACAAATCCCCTTATGTGAAGGTTTTACAGTGGCCCTTCCTCTGCTCAGAGTAATAGGAGTTGTCTGTTATCTCTAGTTAGAAAATTAAAGTTTTACTTCGCCAAAGCCGAAAAGTAATACAATTCTATAACCTTGTGGTTTCATCTGTTTATTACTTACTGTTTGGAGAGAAAACAATAAATAAAATATCTGCGCATGTAATATCCCCTTTTCCCTCCAGGGACTCATATAGGTTCCAAATTTCTAAATAACCTCAGTGTGAAGCAATGTTTGCAAACAGTCCACCAGCTTCTTTATGACTCTCTCATTAACCTTTTCAACCCAATTCCTGTTTCTTGGGTCCGGTCACTTCTATTTAATAACGTTAGTACAAACTATTGCACAGACTAAATAACAGACCAGACATGTCCTTGCACATATCTAAACAATGCATCAACCCAGTGTAATTACAGGACTATAGAGCAGCCAGAGTAGGCTGTAAGATAAGGGGCTACCTGGATGACGACATTAGTCATAGAAAAACTAGTCTTGGTCATGAGACGAAGCAGCTGGTCTCGCACCCCCAAGACCTCTGTATCCGCTCCCTCCAAGCTGTCTTCAGAAGAAGGTGCAGATGCCAAGAATATGCAGCAAAGAGGAATGAAAAAGCAGAACTGGATTCTTACAACCTTGCGACCTCATGACCATAAGAGTTTCTAGTTATCCTGGAAGCAGCAAATGAATTCTGAGGATACTGAGACCAGAGGGCGGCAGGGGACAACTGCTTGTTGTCAATAAGTGTAGTTTATCACCTGCCATCCCCACCTCTCCTCACCTGCTGTTCTGGCAGGGTTTAGCCACATCAGTTTCACAGTAGGAGCCAGTGGGACTCTGGACCTCAGGCATTTTTACCATGTCCAGCCCCTGAAAAGTCGTTTTGATTCAAGGGTAATGGGTACCCTGCTGTGTACTCCTTCCAATGTGGTCTACCCAGTTTTGGTCTTGTGGTCCTTCTGCCTTCTCGTTTCTTCTCTAAACTTTAGCAAAAGAGAAAAGGATCCATAAATCTGTCTTTAACAATTTGACGAAAGCTCTTCATAAGAACATGCTAGTTACTTCTTCAAGAGATAGACAGCTCCATGGCTCCTGCGATCTAGCCATTTTGGGAGAAAGTAAGATGTGCCACTGATAACTGGGCCTCCAGCATACAGAACTCGCATGATTGAACTTCCAAGTTTGGGAAGAAACCAACCATCCACCAGATGACTAGAAATCGCTGCAGGACCACAAGAAATATGGGGAAGCAGGAAAATTACCTCTCCCACAAGGGAAAAGGATAGCTCCTCTTCATCCACACACAGTTCAATGGAAATCATGGAAATGTCTGATAAAGAATTCAGAACATTCATAATGGCAAAGCTAACAGAGATGGAAGAGAAGAGAGACAAGGAACTGCTGAAGAGGAAGGAGAAAGGAGTTGAAGAGTTCCAGGAGGTGAGGAAATTCATACAAGATCTAAAAGAGGAATTTCACACTTTACAAAAGAATCAGATGGAACTGTAAGAGATGAAGGCTATAATACAAGAAGTCAAAATCTCCCTTGAAAGTATTAAAAGCAGACTAGATCATACAGAAAATAGAATCTCAAATGTAGAAGAGAAAATTGCTGGCCTAGAAAAATCCACCATGAAGACTGAGAAAATGGCCCCAAAATTTGAGAATAATATGTGAGAAGTACTAGATACAATTAAACGTCCAAACATCCGGATAATAGGCATCCCAGAAGGTGAAGAGACTCATAAAGGCATTGATAATCTATTCCATGAAATCCTGCAAGAAAACTTTCCAAACCTGGAGAGGCACTCAAAAGATTCAGTCCCAAGAAATACAGAGGACCCCAAATAGATTCAACCCAAGAAGATCTTCTTCAAGACACATTATAGCCAGATTGACCAAAACCACAGACAAAGACAAGATATTAAGACTGGCAAGAGAAAAAAGGCAAGTTACCTACAAAGGGTATCCCATCAGACTAACGGCAGACCTCTCATCGGAAACAATGCGAGCGAGGAGAGAATGGGAAAATATATTCAAAGTATTAAGGGAAAAGCAATTTCAACCGAGAATTCTGTACTCGGCAAGGTTATTGTTCATTTGGGAAGAAAAGACACGAACTTTCCCAGATAAACAAAACCTGAAAGAATTTACCAGCACCAAACCAGATCTCCAAGAAGTTCTTAAGGGAGTGCTATGTCAGTAAAATTAAATGCAGACACACAGAAATAAGAGTTCAAAAACAAAGAAAATGGGCAATTTAATTGAAGGGACAAAGTCTGGAGTTGAGTATTATATCCCAGAGTTCAATCTGGAAGATCGTACCTCAACAGAAACAGAAGAAAGATTAAGTACATGAGTCTGAACTGATGAAACAGCATTCTGTGACTTGACTAAGATATTGCTGCTTTTCTTCTAAGCTTTGTTGTCCGGTTTTAAGGATTTTTATCCTGTCTTGAGCTGTCAATAGATTCATGTGCCTACTATTTGAACAAAATACTAACCTGTTTCTAGGCCTCAAGTTTCAAAGAAATATCCTTACCAGTTCAAAACTGCCTTTCTTGAAACCACCAGCTGAACTTGCTATTGAAAGTAGTTAGATTAGATTACTTATGATATTGTGTGGTCAACAAAATGTTGGGGGAAAAGGAATTGAAGACAACTGTAGACAGCAGAGATAGTGTAATAAGAGAGTGGAATAGGGCAGAGGGTCAGACATGGGGTAAAAAACATATATATATGAAAGTAGTAATGGAATTTTATGGATGATAACATGCATAATTAAGCCACTGTGCAGTTTACTCTAGAGGGGAAACCACATTTAGTATGTTGTGATGATGCTCAGGGAATGAATGTAAATTTAAAAAAAAAATCAGAAAAAAAATACTAAAACTGTTACCAAAATTTAAAGAAAAAAAAAAAAGAACATGCTAGTTACTCCAGGCAATTGTAAGCATCTTATCTTTAACTGTGGAATTAAGGATTTTATATTTCACGAAAAGAATCTCATGCATCACCTAAGCAATATGGAAGGTAGAGGTAGAAGGGAGCCTCCCAAGGTCCCTAAGAACCACCAGAGATATTGGTGGGCCCAGAGGTGAAGCTGCTTCAGGACTGTGAGGGGGCAGAGGTAAAAGAGAAGCTACAAGTCAGGAGAGGTGCGCTTATGGTATTCTCTTGCTCAGGCGACTATAGCTGGAGTGTTCCCTCAAAAGTTCTTTTCTGCAATGGTTGCAGGGGAAGTTCTGGAATATCAGGTATCTTGTATTGCAGATCCTGGGCCTAGAGCCAGAAAAATCTGAGCTCTCTGCCCTACCTTAGTCTTCTCAGGTTCTTTTCCATCCAGCCCTAGACCCTGGCACTGTTCAGTCCGGTCTTTCTGCCCCTTTCTCTCCCTTCCCTGGGCCACCATCACAGACATGCTAGTGCCCCAACACCAAATGCCCCCCTTATGCACCTGCCACTTTCTCCCTAGAAAGATTACTCACTCCCTCAAAGCAGAGTCTTTTGCCTTGAGGTCATTAGCCAAGGGACACCTGGGAATATAAGAGGACAGAAGGAGCTGGAATTTTCCCATCGTTTCTAGCTCTGGAGGTAGGGAACCCAGATCACAGAGGGAGCTTCAGCCATAGGAGGGAAAGGGAATAAGACAGCAGAGGTGTGGGCACCTGAACAAGGACATTTGCCACTGCCCATGTGTGTACACAAGTGTGTTTGTGCGGGAACATGCGTTGAGGGGAACTGACATCTTTGATGATAATTATAGTTACCGAGAAACTTTAAAAGTGAGAAAAAGAACAGAAACTTTGGCTAGCTAAAAGTAATACTAATTATAGGCTTTATGCAAATCCAGGCTAATTATCATGCAACACAATAATAATATGTCTATCACTATAATGTGTCAGATTAACTTTCTTGTAAATTTTCAATAACAATTCTGAACTTTCTTCATGTACAAGTTGTGCAGCCATAAAGCCTAGAAATTAACAGGACTGCACTATCTTTAGTACAAGTCATTAGTCCACATTTTCATATGGTAGTTCATTCTTTTCTTCAATGATTTTTAAGTCATCGTTCTGCATTGAGGGGGAGAACTCTTTTGTCTACTACATGTGCTGCAACTATTTCTTCCATCTTGGAATTTATCTTTTAATTTTGATGTTATGTTAGACTAGACAGTGTCTGTGCCCCTTCTCTGTGGTCTTGCTTTCCAGATTTCAGTTACTCACAGTCAATCATGGTCTAAAAATAGTATGTAAACATTTTCAGAAATAAACATTCTACAAGTTTCAAATTGCACACTGTTCTGAGTAGCATGATGAAATCTCACTCTGTCCTGTCCAAGATGTGAATTGTTAATTTGTATGCTACCCACCTACTAGTCACTTAGTAACTGACTCCATGATGAGATCAGAAAAATACAGTACTGGATGCACAAGGATACTTTGAAAAGCTCATGGAGAAATAAAGTACATGTTTATTTTGGTGCGAAGGAATTTTGATATTCATGTACAGTTTTTCCATGAACTTTTGAAGTCCCTCATGTAGGATTCAGTACTATTCCCAGGTTCAGGAATCCATTGGGGGTCTTGGAATACAGTTCCACGGAAAAGGGGAGACCACTGAACACAGAAACTGATCTAAGCCCTTTATGATCACACTTCATGTACCTGCTTTCCATGTAGCATACTCTTCTGTTCATGATTTTCTAACAACCTTAAAAAGTACCCATTATATCCATTTTCTGAAGCCTGAAATTCCTTTAAACAGGAAATAATTGGGTCCAGCAGTTAGCGTAATGGCTATGTCAATGGACTCCCACGTAGTCAACCGCGATTCGTGTCCCGGACCCAGTGGCTTAAAACTCATGCCAGGCGCGTGTGCGTGGGTGCCCAAGATCCCGAGAGGAGAATGGAGGAGAAGGGATTGAGGCATGGCCATCCCCCCTGGGGGTGATTTCTCGCTTTCTGTCTCTCTGTCTGTCTCTGTCTGGTGAGTGCATGGGCCCTATAGCAAAAAGCTCTCCAAAAAAAAACAGGAAATAATCTTTTATTCCACACTTAGAGATAAAAGGTTTACAAATGTGTAGAGCCTTCAAGATAACACATTAGTGTGTTTCAGGTAAACGTGTATGATGGTAACAGTCTCTCCTATGTTTATGGGAAGGAGTTTCATTAATTAATAGAAGGGAAGAGAGTTTTCACCGCCAGCATGGGTGAGGGGAGCCAAGCTGCCAAGAGAAGTTTCAGAGACTGACCACCTCTTAGAATCTTCCTTAACCCTCCAGGTCAGGGGTCAGGGTTAGGTAGCTCTTGCCTGTGGTCCCATAGGACCCATGTATATCCCTGTTGTGGTCACCGATCACACTGCAATGCATCTGCTGTTCACTTCACTGTCCTCCCCACTTCCCTACAGTGAGCTTGGAGGGCAGGGATTGCATCTGATTAGTTTACCATCATATCTGAGCACCATGCCTAGCAGGTTTTTAATAAACACTCACTGAATGAATCAATAAACCAGCGTTATTATTTTCCTTGGGGCTTGTATGACTGGATTGTATTTTTTTTTCTGCTGTAGAAAGATATGAAGGTGCTGCGTATGAAGGGAGATGATTCAAGCTTAGAAGATGAGTACCTACAGGATATCCACTGCTCTTCCAGCCTCTGACCCAAAAAGCCCCAGAAATATACACCCCAACAGAACCTCAGAGACCAAACTCTCCCTCAGAATTTAGATTCCAGTCTAGCAAAGTTAATGAGGGCAGTGCCTCTCCTCCCCTTCCTCAGGGGACACAGAGTTTCCCTGAACAGCTAGGATCTTTCAATGCCTCGGGCTAAACCCTGAAGCAGGAACAACCGATTTTCAGGAGCTGCCCAAAAGAATCAATCTCATGCAGCTGAGGACCTTGTCTCATTAGGCTCTTCTAGCTATATCTGGCTTGAACCTTCTTTACCTTGGAAATTTGCTGAACTTCCAAGCCTCCATTAACTGACCTCAGATGACACCATCCCACTCTCTGTACCCGTGACCAAGCACAATGGACCACAGAGTCCTATTTAGATTCTGTGTCCCTGACCAGCCCACTATCAGGGCTGACTTATTTTCTGACTCTCCCATCTTGTCTCTCTGATAGGAGAATTTCTTCTTAGTTCTGGTACCTTGTATAGACATGTGCTTCCCTGTCTACCTCACCCTCAGCAAATATATTCCGCACTAGACAAAGACTCTGCCTACTCATATCTAAATCTGTTCTACATAAGGTCAGGTCTTCCTGGATAGGGCATCACTCCTGTCACACACTAGGTGGTCTACTATTCTAGTTATCATCTTACCGCCATAGCTGTATATGTATTCCACTTGCTTACCTCTGTTTTCTAACTGCTGCTGCCATGTGCTTTAACCTGGATCTCTAGATTCTTATTTTTCTAGAATTGGCTTGGGTTCTGCCTCCTGTTTACTCCATGACCATTCCTCCTTAGAACCAGCTAGTCTGCCACTCCAAATCCAGGGTCAACCCCCCACCCTGAGAGTTGATAGCTGCAGGCATCTTCAAATAGTGTCTGAGGACTCCCTACCACACACTCTGTTTTTCGATTCTAGCACTGTTCACCTGGTTCATCATTGTCCAGGCCTGCAAAAGGGACTAAAGGAAAACTACCACTGTTCTATGGCATAATAACAAAACAAAGTAGGATTTCTTTTGAGAAGCTTGTGGGCACTGCAACAGAGTACACAGGTTCCCATCCTTTGGCCATCTTGTGGAGAAGTTCTGGGTTAGACACAATCGGGTGTACTCTGAGAAGGGCTCTAGTAGAAAGTACTTGCTCTGTGATGTTCTAAATATTTATAGGGAAAGGGGCTGGGAACATTTAGTTGATTGCATCACAATGAGAACTGCAGGACTGAAGAGCTCAGGTGGGCTTCCCATGAGCTTACTCAGAAAGCTGATATCACTGCTTGCTAAGCTACCAGAAGCAGAGAGGACAAGAGCCCCAAGGCGATGCTAAGGAGTCTCCTCTCAAGCCCTGTTTTAAGCCTGGCTCACTACCGCCCTGCATCCCACCTCATGACTTGTCCACATAGTGCAATTCTCAGTTCTTACACAGATATCCATAGCCTGCTTCCTCTCTGGGCCCAGCAAGATAAACAGTTCTCAAATGCATATAGTCTTAGTGTGTCTTGTGTAAATATGTTTGATGATATTGAAATCTTCCCTGTGTTTATGGGAGAGGGTTTCATTTAGAAAGCAGTAGACAATTCAGTGCTAGATTGAGTGAGGGGAGCCAGACCACCAAGAGGAGCCCTTGAGCTGCTCTGGGCATCCCAAGCTCTTCTAAAGCAGGGACACTGTCCCAGCCTCCTATTGTGGAATTATAGAATCACAAAGTTATATCGTACCTTATCATAAGTCATAGCATACCATAAATTGGAAACATAAAGATCTCTATCCCAATGTTGGAAGACCAGAGAAAGTTTCTTATAAGAGGGTGCTTTTGTGTGTTGGTTGCTTTTGCCTTTGGAATCTCTCCCTTCTTTACCGGTCTCATCTGCTCTCTTTGGCCTCTAATACCTGCATCTTCCTAAACATCAACTCTACTCTTCACTATAACTGGTCATGGCAATTCTCTAAATGTCTTTGTGCCTTTATTTTCTCATCAGCGAAATGGAATCATATTACTACCTTCTTCCAAAGGGTGGTCTGAAGTACTAATGACAGAATAATATGAATCACCTCACATATGCTTGACACTCATTAAGTGTTAATTCTTGATATTTCTTTAAGTCTTTCTCTTACTTTAAGGAAATCAATCTAAATCAATCCCTCTATTAAGTAGTATTTAAGAGCAAGGTATCTTACCACGCCAAGGTACTATAACAGCATTGGAACTGAAAGGATGATTTCATGCAATGAAGAGCCACACGGGAGAATTACCAGCTTCCTGGTAGAAAAGGGAAGAGCTGTGTGGCAAGTGAGATTCATAGATATCTGATATCAAGTGAAGTAGGGAGATGCCTACTGCCCTAATATGTGCAGATAGACTTGAGCTTGTCGATCACGTTTCCAAAGCCCCAATCCTGAAAAATGACAACCAGGACTTATTTTCATAGCTCTACTATCAAAGGAGTTCAGGACAGATTGTTTTACTTCTTTCCATTTCATATTATCCTTTAAAAAAAAAAAAAGTTTGCTCAAAAGAGTTAATAACTTAATTTGAGTAATTTAATTTGAATGCCTAAACATTTGGGCTACTTAACAATGACAGTAATGTTTATTCTTCATACTTTTATAGATTTTTCTCCATGCAAATCAATTCTACTCTTCTGCTAAACACTGACATCAGTTCTGGCAGACATAAGTATAGTGTTCTAACTTTCCCAAAGGCTAATATCAATATTTTACCTAGTTTACCTTCCTGAATGCTACACCAACACCAAAACCCTCCCAAGACAAGCTGCATCTTACACTGTCTTGCAGTTTGGACTAACAGGGGTGTTTCTTAATGGAAAGACAACTACGACATGCTTTTTTCTGCTTTTTATCAAAAGCTCCTTTGGAGGAGTCTCCATTGCCTTTTAATTGTCTGAGTTTATTTTCTTCATTTCTGTTATTAAAGCAGAGTTGGCAGAGGGGACAAGGGGGAATGTAGCTGTACCTCAGCAAACTTCAAAGTCATCTTTAATCTTGTAATCATCTTCATCCATCAGCTGGCTTCCCTTTCCCTTGCCTCCATTTATTCTTGGTCTATTCAGCCTTTCTCATTCTCATTTGCTCACATTAATTCATCCTGCTCTTTGGCTGCCCTAACTTGAGTTGCATGTTCTCATTTGATTCCCTCCTGTCCCTTTCCTTTCCAAGTCAGATTTTTCTTTGCACATAGGTTTTTAAGCCACTCTTTGTAAATCCACTTTGCAAAGAGCAAGCAATCTCCAATCTTCTTTTCCAGAGCAATTGTAATCCACTATGCTTTAATTATAGTGTCTATTCAGATGTTCAAAATTCCATCCAGTTATAGATTTTAATACTTCTTCCCTCTGCACCATATTTATTAGATTGATTAATTCCCCAAATGTGCTTTTTTGAAGTTTAATACTCTAGGCCTTTGAAGCCACTGCTTACTTAAAGAATTCAAGAAGATCATGATCACTAAGAACAAGAGGCCTTGGAATTAACTATATAATTTAGCTATTCCCAGTCATTCCAGTACTCCACTCTGAGCTTGATTTCTCAGCACCTTAGTCAAAATACTTCCTATCCTGGGATGCACTGTGATGGGTCTAGTTTTCCCCATAGCCTGTGAAGATCTGTACTGAGAAAGTTTCACAGGAAGATAAATTTAAGGATTGACATATACTTTTTATTATTGTTTACTCTTGGATTGATAGTAATCTTGGATGGATAGTAAGTTGGTTCACTTATGTTATTTATCTGGACCTTCATTTACAAATAGGTGAAATAAGGAAGAAGGACTATGCGGTTCCTAAGATATCTTCTAGTTCTTGTAAATATCATGCTTCTATGATTCTAATTTATTCTGCAAAATTGTGGAATTGTATTTCTAGTGCATTAAAGTGAGCTATGGAATAGTTTATGATTAAAAATAATTCTTTTAGATATGGTAATTAGGTCTATCTTTTCTTTTTAAAATAGCTTTATTAAGATAAAGTTGACTTACAAGAATATGTACTTAAAGCATACAATTTGATAAGCTTTGTCATGTGTATATACTCATAAAATTGTCACCACAATCAAGATAACATTTATATCTATCACTTGTTCTTTGGGATAAATTGAGTAGCCTTTATAATTTTATATTATCTACTATTATCTACTATGTTGGTTTTTTAGCTAGAATTCTTTTTTTTTTTTTTTTGGAGAGGTTTTCGCTATAGGGCGCGTGCGCTCGCCAGACAGACAGACAGAGACATAGAGACAGAAAGCGAGAAATCACCTCCCAGAGGGGATGGTCACGCCGCAATCCCTTCTCCTCCATTCACCTCTCGGGATCTTGGGCATGCACGCACACGCGCCCGGCGTGAGTTTTAAGCCACCGGGTCCAGGAGGCAAACCGCAGTCGACTATGTGGGAGTCCAGCGACATAGCCATTACGCTAACTGCTGGTTCCCTAGCTAGAATTCTTTATAGTGTTGATTTAGTGGTGGCTCTAAGGTTTATAATATACATTTTTGACTTAATCAGTCTCCTTTCAAGTTACATTATATTGCTTCATCTATAGTATAAGAAAATAATAACCATATAATTTCCTTTATCCCCTCTGGCCTTTCAGATTTTGTTGCTATACAACTTTGCTTCTATACATGTTATAAACTCCAACATACTTTTTTTTGCTTATTTGTGTTGGGTTTTTGAGTTTGTTTTTTGTTTTTTGGGTTTTTGTTTTGTTTTGTTTTTGTAGGGAGGGAGGCTTTAAATGGTCTTTTTCTTTAAAGAAATTAAAATGATTGGTTAAAGACTTTTTTATTTACACACAGTTTCCATGTCTAGTACTCTTCCTTCCTTCATGTAGGCCCATATTTCCATCTTTTGATAGTATCATTTTTCTTCTGCCCAAAAACTTCCTTTCTTCTTTCTTAGACTGCAGGTCTGTTGGATGAGTTTTTTCAGTGTTTGTATATCTGAAAAAACTTTATTTAATCTTAGCTTTTAAAACATATAAGGGGGAACTTTAAAACGTTTATGGAAAATAAAATTAAAGCATAAATTTACTGTGGTGTAAGAAATTTGAAATCATGAGCCTTATTTATATTTTTTTTTTCATAATAGTCCTTTGCCATGAACTCTTTGAAAACCCCATGTATTTCATGGGTATAGAATTCTACGTTGACAGTTGTTTTCCATTAGGATGTTGCCTTACTCTCTTGCATTGTTTCTGATATGCAATCTCCTGTCATCCTTAACTTTGTTCCTCTACAATGTATCTTTTTTTCCCCTTGGACATTTGTTGATATTTTTCCCCTTGGAATTGTGAATGTATTTGTGAATTTATAGTTCTCATCCAATTTGGACAATGTTTGGCCATTATGTCTTCAAACATTTTTTGGTGCCCTATCCTCTGCTTTTTAAGGACTCCAGTTTTATATATCTTGGACCACTAGAAATGCATCATAGCTGACTGATACTCTGTTCATTTTTATTTTTCCCAGTCTTTTTTTCTTTTCTGTGTGTTTCATTTTAGATAGTTTCTACTCTATGTTTTCAACAATACTTTCTACTGTATTATCTAACCTGCCATCAATTCTATCCAGTGTATTTTTCATCTCACAAATAACAGTTTTCATTTCTGTAAGTTCTTTCTTTTATAGTTTCCATAATATGTTCCCTAATATGCTTAATCTTTTCTCTAGCTTATTTTACTTATGGAATGTCTCTAATAACTTTGTCGTGTAAGCCATTTGGGAATTTTCCTCCTAATTATGGACCATATATTTTCTTGTTTTTTTTTGCATGCCTGATAATTTTTTACTACATGCCAAATATTGTGGATTTTATCTTATTGTGTGTTGGATATTGTGTATTTAATTTTCTTTTCTTTTCTTTTGGAGAGGTTTTTGCTATAGGGCATGTGCACTCACCAGAAAGACAGAGAGAAACAGAGAGACAGAAAGCGAGAAGTCACCCCCCCAGGGAGGATGACCACTCCGCAATCCCGTCTCCCTCATTCTCCTTTCAGGATCTTGGGCATGCACCCACATGTGCCCGGCATGAGTTTACACCATCAGGTCCAAGAATCGAACCATGGTCTACTATATGGGAGTCCAGTGACATAGCCATTATGTTAACTGCTGGCCCCAATATTATATATTTCTACTAAAATTATTTTTTCATGATAACACACATACACACATATGTACACAAGATAGAGGGAGAGCAAGCACCCTCAACAGAGTCTCATCATGCTCTCATGATCCTCTTTCCCCAGCTCTCCATATCCTCAATATTCTGGGTGCCCACACGCATGTCTGGTGTGTTTTCAGGTTGATCCAGGATCCAAACCACAGTCCCCATATGGCTTCCAACCTTGCAGGACACTTGCACTACCGCTGTGATACAGTACCTTCTATTAATATTCTTGAGTTTTGTCCTTCTTCACCATTAATTTACTCAGAAAAAGTTTGATCCTTTCTGGCCATGCCTTTAAACTTTAGTAGGCAAGACCAGAGCAGCACTTTATCTAGGGCTTATTTCAACTCCAGATTAAGGTGAGACCCTTCTGAATACTTTCTTAAATACCTCATGAATGATAAGATTTTCCATTCTGACATGCAAGGAAAATATTCCTAGTTTTGTACGAGCTTTAGAGATTGTTCCTCTACTTCTTTCAATTGATTCTTTCCCCTAAGTTGGTTTCCTCATAAGAATGCACTATCTTTCCTCAGAGGAAGTTTGAAGGGGCACTCTCTGAAGATCACCAGAGTTCTTTATCTGTGCAACTCCCTCGTCAGAGCACTCTGACCCACAAACTCAAGCCACATGGCTTCCCCAGATTCTCAGCTGTCTACATAAATCAAAGCTGGGTTTCCCCTATCAGTGCCACAGGCTTAAGTTCTCTCTGGGTAGGAAGCTGGAGCAATCCTCTCTGGCTCTCATCATGTTTCCTATCTCTCACGGATCATGGTCCTTTTTCTGATATATAAAGTCTTTTTAATCATTGTTTCATATAAGCATCCAAATATTTCAGTTGTTTTCTAAGAAGGGGTAAATCCAGACTGTTTCTCCATTTAGCCAGAAGCAGATGTCACCCATGTCAATGTAAACTTCTGTAACACTCTCATCTGGGTGAGCAATGCTGTGTTCTGTGACAATCTGATTCCACTACTGCAACTTCAAGTCATGTCCAACCATCTTCCTTAGCTTTGTGCCTAAATGTATATTTATATTTAATATTACATTTGTTGGGGTTTCTTTCTCCAGTAAATAGTTTCCTTGAACACTATCAATACTTACTGCTTTTTTTTTTTCCCCTCAGCCAAAAAGCTGAGGAATCTGTAAATCGCACTGCTACAGAAGTCTAAGCAGAGCAAGCGCATCAACGTTGGCTTAGGTTCAGTTTCAAGAACAGAGAAACAAAGGTTCAGTCATTTGATGTCTTCATTTCTCATGTTTCAGATCTCCTTATTTGCTGATGACTTTCAAAGAAAGGAAAGATTATTCTCTGGGGGACACAAACTGGCCTTTAGGGTAAGAGAGAAACTCCCTCTCCCTATTGTTCACTGTTCCTAAAGTATAAACTGGCCTTGGTTTTCCATAAATTCCATAAATTAATTATAATGATTTATACAAATTTTTTCTTACTTTTTATCTTCCTCTGTTCATTACATATTCTCTATTACATCTAATATTTAATGGCTGAATTTAACACAGGTGGATGGACACAGACATACTATATACTCCTATCTGTGCAGACCAAGAACAAACTCTCAACCTATTTTTCTCATGTGCAATAATAAAAAGACCCTAATACTACAAAATAAAGAAATAATACCAGAACTAAGGACATGAGAGAACCCATTCAACTGAAAACCTGCTAATAGACAGTAAAGTGCCCTAAGCCCTGGGGGGAAAATGGTGCTATAAAAACCCACAATTTTGTTGCCACAGTTAGACTAGCTTTCTAGTATACAATAAAGGTAGGGACATTTCCTTTAATCTAGTTCCTGTGATTTCTCCATGTCCCCTTGGTTTTACATCAGGTGACAGAATACAAAGTTTTCTGTCCCAACTCTAGCTTCCCAATGGGCCTGTCCTCTATGCTGACATGCTGCTGCTTTCTGTTCTCCCAGCAGCAGGGCAGCCTTCAAACACTATGGATGAGGCCCATGCTGGCAGCCTGTCAGGAGCCTGAGGGCCCAGCTCAGGCCTGGAACAGAGAGAGCAAGCTGCTGGCTTGTTCTGAGGCTCTACACACACTCCTGGAGCATTGTCAGGGCAATTAGCATCAGTCAGTCCCACTCGGAGCTCAGCTGTCCAGAGACATAGAAGGGTCACCCCAATCCACTGAGGCTCATCTGTCCCTCTCAGGCCTAACCAGATAAGTAAAGAGAAATGGTAAGGCCTTGCATGCCCTCAAATATTGTTTTCTGTCTGCAAGGTTGACTCTTCACAAACTAACACAGCCCATCTTAGGCAGCAAACTTTGCAGACCATGTTCTCAGGCCAATGCCATCTCCATCCTATCCCTGGAAACGTGCCCTGAGTGTTGGAAAAATAGCAATGAACTTCTAGAACGAAAAAACCTTATTTGGCTCTTCTTAGGATGAATAACAAATTTTCTCCACTCAAAAAACATAGCTTACATTTGAGTATCATTTTACCTAGCAAAAACATATCAGGCCCCTATCTGGTGACACACACAGTCCTAGGAGATAGCCGTGTGCAAGTGGGGGAGACAGAGAAGGCCCAGCCTTTCCAGGGCTTGTGGTTTATTGAAGAACTCTGACAAGGCAAAGTACTGGCAATAATGATCAGGGTTATATGACAGGAGAGGCACAGGACATAAATGTGCATGAGAGGGACACTGTATTGGGCTTTGAAAGGTCTAAGAATTCCTTGTGGAAGTCATGCCTAGAGGAAACCTGTTGGGTAAGGAAAAGCACAGGCTAAAGGAATTAGTGTGGGAGACAGGGAGGAGAGCACTTCAGGCGGAGGTACCACTGGAAGCCAAAAGGGACTCTGTGACTGGTATGTCAAGACTAGAGTCCAGCATAGGATACAAGTCAGGCTTAGCATGATGAGAGGGGAGGCCCCAGGAGTCAGCAAGCACCAGATCTAAGGATTGGCATCCAAGTGAGGAGCTTGGGCTATAAGCTGGTGACAGCCTGTTTCTATTTTTTTTTTTTTTTTTTTGGAGAGGTTTTTGCGATAGGGCATGTGCGCTCGCCAGAAAGACAGAGACAGACAGAGAGACAGAAAGCGAGAAATCACCCCCTAGGGGGGATGGCCATGCTGCAATCCCTTCTCCTCCATTCTCCTCTCGAGATCCTGGGCACACACGCACACGCACCAGCGTGAGTTTAAGCCACCGGGTCCAGGACTTGAACCGCGGTCAATTACATGGGAGTCCAGCGACATAGCCATTATGCCAATGGCTGGTCCTGTGACAGCCTGTTTCTTACACAGGACTGAACAGGATCAGATTCACATTTCAGGAAGATCACTCAGTCTGCACTGAGTGGAGGTAGGGAGCCAAGTATTAGGAGTAAGATGGAAAATTAGGAAAACAATTAGGAAATGACTGTCACCTAGGCAAGGAATGACTGGTGTGAGTCAAGTTAGTGGCAATGAGATTTTGGAAAAAAAGGTAAATTTTAGGAATATGTACAATGGAAGATCAAGAAGAGTTATTAACTGAGAGCGGAGTATAGGAAAGAGGTAGGAGAGAAGCAAAATGCTTTCCTGAAGGGATGTTGGTGGGATTTGGGAAGACAGGAAACAAGAGGAAAGAGGTCTGCAGGGGGTGCTACATTCTTCTATTGTCAGCCTGGTTAAGGTGCCTATGGGAAGTGAAGGATGTGGGAAGGTCATTGGCATCCCTACATCCTCTTTTTGTGAGGCAGTGGGTGCCAAGGAGGGTATTCTAAAGCAGAGAAGCTGAGGCAACACATGAAATATGGATTTACCACAAACACTTGTGCAAGTCCATGATTAGATCCCCAGTTTCTGGCCCCAAACTCCAACCATCTGACCAGGCATCCTTTATAAGGAAATCTCTGATTTTCCATTAAATACCAGGTAGTGGTTTGGCTTAGGGCCAGAGGCCTCTGAGCCAGAAACATATTTTAAATAAGTCAAATAGATCAATAAATCATGTGGAAGTAGAGAGGCTACCCAGGCCAGCTTGTTATCTTTAGGCTTGACATGTGCCAGCTACCTTCCTTGCTTATGAGAATGGGGACAGCTGAAGGCTGATGCCACCAGCCCCTGGAGCTGCATTTGGTCCACCTGCCACCTCCCTCTGTCCTTGGCCCTCCTATGTGAGGAGGCAGAGCCTTCAGTCCTTTGAACCCTTCTGCCGTCATCTGCTGGCTCATCTTCTAGAAGTAATTCTTCACCTCTGACCCCTCCCTCATTTCTCTTGCCGCCTGTGTGCCTTGCAGATTAGCAGAGGCCAGTTGCCTGGACAGTCTGGTGTGTACTGCACCTCCTCCAAGTCCCCCGAAACACTGAGACTACCCTTTATCCTCTAAACCTATTAAAGCCGGATTACAGGGCCAGGCTTTTGTTCAGGAACTCCTGTTCCACACAAGCACGTCAGACTGTAGAATCAACACTTTTTCACATAAAGCTGGAAATATAAATATATAGAGAAAAACGACCATGTCAGTGAACTGTTCCACAAGGCCCCCAAGGACCAATTATGAATGGACATTAAATATTTAACCTCATCTTTAACCCTTGAGACAAAGGCCCAGAGTAGTCTTGTCTCAATTCACTAGAAAGACTCCTCAATTTTCCTATGTTAATTTCTCTCCCATGAATAGCTTAGCCTCACAAAAATACACCCTTTTCTCTCTGCTGTAAAAACAGACTTGGTCCTATCCCTTCCCACAACATCCTTTGCCTCTGCCTTTTCCCCAGTGAATCTTTCCTTCCTAGTATTAAACATAAGTGGTTTTGTTGTTAGCCTCCATTTTTAGTAAACTAATCATAACAATGATAATGACAACAACTAACATACTTTGAATACCTACTATGTACCAGGCGCTGGTGGATGCTTTAGAGACTTTAAAAATGTGATCCACGGGACCAGCAGTTGGCGTAATGGCTATGTTGCTGGACTCCCATGTAGCCGACCGCAGTTCGAGTCCTGGACCCGGTGGCTTAAACTCGCACTGGGCGCGTGTGCATGTGTGCCCAAGACCCTGAGAGGGGAATGGAGGAGAAGTGATCACAGTGTGGCCATCCCTCCTGGGGGGTGATTTCTCACTTTCTATCTCTCTGTCTGTCTCTGTCTGGCGAGTGCACGTGCCCTATAGCAAAAACCTCTCCAAAAAATAAATAAATAATAAATAATAGAAAAAACATATGATCTCACATCAACAGTATAAAACCCTGTGAGGTAGTATCTTGGTTTGTTTTTGCATTGCTAAAAGAAACACCTGAGCCTGGGTGGTTTTATAAAGAAGAAAAAGGTTTATTTACTAACTCACAATTTGGTGGCTGGACAGTAAAGGCTCTAGGTCTACAGCATGACTGATGGAAACACAAGGATGGGGGCACATGCGGAGACAGAATGCACAGCTTGCGCTCTCTCTTTTATAGCAAGCAGCTGTCCTGAGCATTAACTTCTTGTGAGATCTAAACTCACAAGGTTTCGAAAAATGTCATGAATCTACTCCCAAGAGTGTTACCTCAATGATACAATCACCATGGGCCAATTACCACCCACTAGGTTTCAACCATCAAATTCCAAGACTTAAAACTTTGAGAGGGTCAAATCATGATCCAAACTATTTTTTTTTAAAGGCTAGATTTTATTATTCCTATTTCATAGATAGAAAACTGAGGCTCTGAGAGAATTGGCCCAAGTTATTTGGGGAAGGGGTGGGAAGGGAGGAAATCTTCAAAAAGTTCACTCATGGAAAATGTATAGTATAAAAAAAACTATGTATAAATTTCAAAAAAATTTGCACAATAAACTTGTACTTTAATTCCATTTTTCTATAAACTTTTTTTTTTTTTAATGTGCTTCAAAACAGTTTTGTAATTGAGATTTATTGATTGTGTCAAGGATCAGTACAGACATTTCAATTTGTACCCAATTCTTAACATACGTACCAAAAATTTTAAAAGCCAAGTATAGTGATTCTTTTTAAGTTATTCCAGTGACATTCCAGCTTCAAATTTGTAGGCAAATTTTCCTTAAGAGGATATCAAGAACCACTGTCTTGAGATGTTGAAAGCTGTTACGTAAGTCCCACCAAATCACAATTTAGTATCATACAGACTACATACTTCAAATTTCCAATCTTTCACAGCACATTAACAGAATTATTAGGAAAACTGTACTACCACGACCAAAGATGTTACAGAGTGCACACAATTCTGACAGGGAGAGCAACAATCAAAGAGTGGTTTTCTTTAGGAAACAATACTACTAAAAAACATAATAGAAGTCATTTAAAATATTCAAGACACATTAAATGCATGACTGTGACTCCAAACTGCCATTTAGTATGCTTTGTATTTAGGATATAAAAACTACCCACCCGCCCCCACCTATGGAATGTTAAGCTGACACGCAAGAGTCAAAGCCTCCTATAAGTCAATATCCCACTATTTTCTGGTTGTACTGAAAAATAAACAACCAGTAAATGATTTCACCTCTTAAAAGAAAGCATTTACACTTAAAAAATGGGATGAGGTGGGATTCTCTCCTTCTTAAAAATGTTTCTAGAGCTACTAAAAAACTTGCATTTACAAAATAGTTGATAAAAATATTCCTCTGGATTGTACAAGAAGGGAGACAGGGACCATTGATAAGACATGGTATATGATATTACTCAGACTTGACTTCTTTCTCGCCTGCTTCATCAGAGGGTGGACTCTCCTCATTTTTAGTTTCTCCATTTTCTGCAGGTAAATCTTCTTTAGTGTCTCGGTTGGCCACTTCAGCCTGTTTCCCCTTTGCACCCCTTTTCCCTTTTGTTTGCACTCTTTTGTCTGAAGATTTATCCTTCCCTGCCGCCTTTTTTGGCTTCGTCTCCACTTTTGCAGGAGGTTTAGCCGACAACCTCGCCGTTCTCCTCTTGGGCTCTTCCTTGGCCGCCCCCTCGGCTGAGCTGACCTTCCTCTTGGGCATCTTGGCTGCGGACAGGGTACGTGCTGGGTGCCTGATGAGGCCGCGACGCGCCTTAGAACCTTTGCGGAGTTGAGCGGATAAACCCTACCGCTCCTCCCGCCGCCAGAGCTGCTGGAACTCTATAAACTTTTTGAAGTCCCCTGGTATTATATGTCATTGAAAAAGCTGAGATCCAAATCCAGGTCTCTCTGATTCGAAAGCCCACATTCATTGACTATATGACAGTGGCCCTATTTTTTTTTTTTCAAAGGGAAGAAGAATTAAAATTTACTCTAGAGATCAATGAAATTCTAATATCCATTTTAAGGATCAATGATGCTGAGTTAACTTCAAGTGTCCCTACGATCACGTAGCCACTGCAAAACAAACTAGGCCATGTCTTAAAATACAAAAAAAGAAGAGGGAACTACATGGACCATCTTTTAGGTGACAAGGACCTTTTAAGCACTTATGCTACTGAATTTTATCACCACAATGATAGTACGTATCATTATATTAATTTTTCCAATGAGTTTTGGAGAGCCTTAGATAAATTATAACAGTGGTCACAACCCAAGCATGTTGGCTTCTGACTGCTCAGCCCAGACATGTTATTTTACCTAATCATATTGCCACTTCACACAGAATACAGACACTTTCCTTTTCATTCATTTCTATAGAATGTCTGACATGAAGACTGGCAACATTTCACCAGGCAACACCTTCTATCCCTCTGAGGTGTCCTCCCAAAACCTTATTCCTGACTTTGTCCCTCATTTCCATCTATCCCAAGAGATGCATATTTTACAAGGGCCTGGAGCTTTATCTATCCAAAATTAAAGGTAATTCTCAGAGTGTCACTTCCAGTGTGATCCAGTAAATAATATGTTCCTATCATACTAATCTTCCCTCAGATAATAACTATAACCTGGACAAAATTCAGAGAAAAAAACAAAAAAAGGAAAAAAATTAAGGTTCTAAAGAATCAAAAGACAGATTTTGGGGATGTGTCAAGACTGTGAAAAGAGGAATTATACAGAGTTAGTTTCCAATTTTTACAGTTTTAAGAATTAACAGCATTTTATAGGTTACTTAAACTCAAATAGACAAAAAAAAAAAAAAAAAAAAAAAAAAAAAAAAAAAAAAAAGAAAAAAAACAAAAACAAACCAAGCAGCACATATACATCAATATAGTCTTTTTGCCATGATGAACTAGAGGACAGAATCTACCGCAGCTACAGCCACCAAGTAAAGGGAGTTCTAGGATATAAAAAAGAAGAAAACAACCGTATAGCTAGAGTCCCAGATTCTGCATATAAACTCTTAGCCAAATTCCTTATTTATCTTGAACTATACAATGTCAGACAGATTCAAAAGGAGTTATAAAAGAGCTACACTGAGATTTGAGCTGTTGGTCAATAGACAGGATTTGTAGTTTAAATCCAGCTAAATTAATTGTCTGGTAAAACAAGAAGTCAGCATTCTTCAGAGGTATATAATAAATCTGGCCAGCAAATGGCATAATGGTTAGATTGCTAGACTCCCATGTAGTCAACTGTGGTTCAAGTCCCAGATCTAGTGGCTTAAAACTCATGCTGGGTACATGTACATGTATGCCCATGGTCTCAAGAGGAGAATGCAGGAGAAGGGATTGCAGCGTAGCCATCCCCTCCAGGGAATGATTTCTCACTTTCTGTCTGTTTCTATCTCTCTGGTAAGCATACATGTCCTATAGCAAAAATCTCTCTTAAAAAAAATAATAATAATCTGAAGCATCCATAAGAAAATAGTTACAATTATGAGGGTAAAACTAAAATTATTGGGACCAGCAGTTAGCGTAATGGTTATGTCGCTGGACTCCCACGTAGTCGACCGTGGTTTGAGTCCTGGACCTGATAGCTTAAACTCACGCCAGGCGCATGTGTCTGTGCCCAAGATCCTGAGAGGAGAATGGAGAAGAAGGGATTGTGGCATGGCCATCCTCCCTGAGGGATGATTTCTCGCTTTCTATCTCTTTGTCTCTCTCTGTCCTTCTGGTGAGTGCACGTACTCTATAGCAAAAACCTCTCCGAAAAAAAAAAATTAAATTTATTTGATATTCAAAGAACAATGAAAATGTGAAGAATCATGAAAATGTGAAGAACCAGGGAGAAAAACAACGGACAGAAATGAACAAGTTAAACCAGATGTAGAAATTAGCAGAGAAAGGACCAGCAGATGGCATAATGGTTATGTCGTTAGACTCTCACATAGTTGCTGCAGTTCGCATCCTGGACCCACTGGTTTAAACTCATGCCAGGTGTGTGTGCATGTGTGCAAAAAATTCCAAGAGAAGAATGAGGGAGAAGAAACTGCAGTGTGGCTATTCCCACTGGAGGGTGATTTTTCGCTTTCTGTCTGTTTCTCTCTGTCTCTTGAGCAAATGCATACACCCTATAGCAAAAAATCTCTCTTAAGAAAGAAAGAAACAAAGAAATTAGCAGAGAAAAATTTTAAAGCAGTTATAATAACTATGTTCTTTGATGTAGAGTAAACTATGCCAGGATGAATAAAAGATAGGAGATCTCAGAAAAGAAACTATTTTTAAAATTCATTTCATTCATGGGTGAGACAGACATAGAAAGGAAGGTACAGTGATACAATATCCCAAGAGGGTCTTGATGCCGTGATCCACCCCAGCCTCAGCTAGCCTAGGATTATAGGCAATCATATGACCTGAGTACTCAGGGAGGTCCCTGGACACGACCTTGAATCCTTCTCATGTGGGTCAGTCTCACAGAATATCACATATTACCAGTGCACCACGGTCTGACCCTCTAGTCTTCAAAACTAGAAATTCTAAAACTAAAAACATGATATCTAAAATTAAAAATTCACAGAATGGGCTTAATAACAGAATGGAGATAACAGAAGAGTGAGTCAGGAAACTTGAAGGTAGGTCAACAGAAATTATTCAATGCAAAGATTCATAGAAAAGGGTGATTAAAAACAGACAGGATCTTAGAGCTGGAGAACTATGCCAAAACATCTAATATATACATAACTGGATTTCCAGAATAAGAGGAGAGAGAAAAAAAAATTTCTTCAAGCAAAAATACTTGAAGAAATAATAACTAGAATTTTCCCAAATTTGAGGATAAGCAAGTTTACAAATTCAAGAATCTTGGAGAACCCTAAGGAAGATAATAATGAAGATAAACATGCCTATGCATAGCATAATCAAACTGTCGACAGCAAGAGAGACAACTTTCAGGCAGGCAGAAAAAAAGATCACATAGAAAGGAACAAAATATAAGAATTACTATATACTTCTTGTTAGAAACCTTGTAAGTCTAAAGATAATGGAACAATGTCTTTAAAATGCTAGAAGAAAAACCACTAAACCAGAATTCCATATCCAGCAAAATTATTCTTCAATGAGGCAAATTAAGGCATTTTCAAAATTTTTTTAAATAAGAATTCATTACCAGCAGATTTGCACTATAATTAATAAAACACTCTTCAGGCTAAAAGAAAATGATACCAGATGGAAGGAAACTAACTCAGATCTTAGGAAAGAATGAAGAAAATTGGAAATAGCAAATATCTGAGTAAATATAGAATACCATTTTTCTCTTTAATTTCTATAATATACATATGACTATTTAGAGAAAAACTATGGCACTGCTCTATAGGGTTTATGCAGATTTCAAACATATGGCAACTATAGCATAAAAGACCTGCTTGGGGTTGAGAGATGAAAAGGAACCTACAAGGTTGCAAAGTTTCTGCATTTTAGATGAACTAGTATAATATAAACTCCTAATTGACTGTGAAAACATAAGGTATATATAGTAGTCCCCAGAAACCACCACTCAAAATGCAAAATGTAACCTACTTTAATAGATAAATTAAATTGAATTCTTAAAATCATTCAGCTTGAAACAACATAGGAAAAGAGAAAGAAAATAACAAAAAACAAAGTGTGCAAAGAGACAAAAAAAAAACATAATGGTAAATGAAAATCCAAACATATCAATAATTACATTAAATTTTCACTTTTTTTTGAGAGAGATTTTTGCTGTAGAGTGTGTATGCTTGCCAGAGAGACAGAGAGACAGAGAGACAGAAAGCAAGAAATCACCTCCAGGAAGGATGGCCACACCACAATCCCTTTTTCTTCCATTTTCCCATAGGGACCTTGGGCACGCATGCACACATACCTGGCATGAGTTTTAAGTTGCCAAGTCCAGGACTCAAATCACAGTCGACTACGTGGGAGTCCAGCGATGTAACCATTACACCATCTGCTAGTTCTTATTTTATTTTTTTCCAAATTACCAAAGGGCATGTGCACTTGCCAGAAACAGGGAGAGAGAGAGGAAGCATAAACCCCCATGGGGCATGATCATACCACATTCCACTCTCCTTCATCTCTTCATTCCATCAAAATTTGGGGCATGCACACACACGTTTTTCAAGCTGTCAAAGCTGGGATTCAAAACATAGTCAACCATGTGGGATCCAACTCCCTTAACCAATTGGTCATGGGGCTAGCCCTAATAATTACATTAAATTTTAATGAACTAAATCCTCCAATAAAAATCAGAGATCATAAGAATGAATAAAGACTCAACTACATACTGCCTATAAGACATACACTCTAAACACACACAGATAGGTTAAAAGTAAATTAGTTGAAATATATACTAGGCAAAGTAAAGGAGACCAGAATAGCTGTGGTAGTATCAGGTAATGTATACCTCAAGATAAAAAAAATAACATTAAATATAAAGTAGGACATTTTAAAATGAAAAGGGGATCAACTCATCAACAAGACTTATCATCATTGTGGCATGTACCTAATAATAGCTAGAAAACACCTAAAATATTTACAGAATTAAGAGAAACAGACAATTCCACAATCATAGGAAAGATTGTAACACCTACTCTCAGCAATTAATAGAACTCTTAGACACAATTCAGAAAACAACAAAAATTATTAAAGACATAGATTATCTGAACACTTTTGATCCCCTTAAATTATAACTGTAAAACATACAGTTTTTAATAAGTGTGCATGTTATATGTTCATTAAAATAAACCATATATTGATTCATAAAAGTTTCAATAAACTTAAGAGATTTAAAAAATAATACTCAGAGATAAAATGATTTTGTTTTGGTCTCACTTTATCCCTGGATCAGTCGGGAATAAGAGTTTGCCAGAGAAATATCTAATATATAAAATATATTACTAAATAACATACATATATGAGATTTGTTTTAAGGAGTAAGCATATGCAATTTCTTATAAGCTTAGAATTCTATATAAGTCTCGTGTATGTAATTTGCTGTAATGATATATAATTATAACATAGAAATTACCTAATAATTATATTAATGTGTAATTAATATATTGTATAATTTTATTAAATGTATTATATATAACATGTATGATTATGTTATTACATATATATTTATGTAATTTATTTTAAAGAATAAGCTTATATACTTATAAGAACTGGCAAGTTGATGGGGCCAGCCGGAGGTGTGGTTGTTAAGGCACTAGAATCCCACATGGCCAACCACAATTTGGGTTCCAGACCCAGCAGCTTGAAAATCACTCTGGGAGCATGTACATGAGTGCCCAAAATTCTGAGAGGAAAATGGAGAAGGAATTATGAATGGCCATACTCCTGAGGGCTGATTTCACAGTCCCTATCCTCATGTCTCTCCAGAGGACACATGCACCCTATGAAAAAAAAAAAAATTGGCAAGTTGGAAACCTTCAGATATCCAGAAGAATGAGTTGATGTTGCGGTTTTGAAGCAGAATTTTTTCCTCACTAGAAAACCTCAGTTTTTAACTCTTAAGGTCTTCATCTGATTAGATGACAGTGTCTCCCCAGTATTACCTCTTCTTAAAGTGAATTGATTGTGGCTACTAACTGCATCTACAAAATACCTTCATAAGAATTCCTAGGCTAGTACTTCATTAAGTAATTGGATATCATGACCTAGCCAAGTTGACATACAAAACACACTTTCCAAAGCCAAGAACACTAACTGATATTTAGGAATTTTTAAAAAACATTTGTTCGATGGATGTTGAATAGATAATTATGAGATCACAAACCCAAAATATGAAGGCATAATGTAATCTGAGCAGCTAGACCAGAATTCTCAAGCTTCAGAGATCCCCCTGTTGCATCTCTCATAGCCTCTATGTCTGAGGCTGGAGTAGAAAACAGGAAAGAATTTTAACAAGCGTGCTAGTGCTACTCCATGTGAATGTGCAAGTTATTTGATGTCCAGCTACTCCACTGCCCTGCAAACAACCACCTGGATGCAGGTGGTTCAGAGATCAGTCTGAAAAACCAAGGCTCACTGGTCAAATTCAATGCTCCTTTCCCCCTGTCCCATACAGTGGACCTCCAGCACTGCAGAGGACTGAGCACTCACTACCTTATTGAAGCAGCCCACTTTATCTTCAATCAGCTGACTCTTAAAAGGTTCTGTTTTGTATCGTATCCAAACAGAAAATTTTGGAATTTCTAGCCATTCTTACCAATTCTTTTCTTTCTTTCTTTTCTTTTCTTTTTTTTTTTTTTTTTTTTTTTTTGGTGCAGATTAGATTATTTTACATCCTCTGGCCTGAGCAAATGATTGATAGGGCAGCTATCATTTATACTTTATCTGACACAGGCTGCTGGTTTAGGAGACGTCATATAGGACTGCTCTAGCTCACCTGTGAAAGAGCCTAACGCTCTAGCTCTACTGCTGAGTATAAGAGAGCCTGGGAAGAGCCCTGGAATTCACAGCCCAGGCAGGAGAGCATGAGAAACAATGTATAAAGTCCACTGAGGATCTATGAGCCCTGGGAACCCATCAAGAAGGCAGATTGCTCTGGCAAATAACTGGTTCTGCTTAAAGAGATCTAAAGTGTTAGACTATAAATCCAAAATTGAGCTAGAATAAAGTTGCCTGGGATGACCAGAAACAACCAATGAAATTTGTATAAAGACAATACTGGGACATTTATCCTTTATCTGACATAGGCTGGTGTGCAGGGGTTCTTTGACACTCATTCATTCACTTAATATTGATTATATGCTTATTACATACCAGGCAGTTGTAGTAGGTACTGAGGAATGAGTAGCACACAAAACTAACATAGTCTCTGCTCTTACGGAATTAGAGTCTAGTAGGGGTTGCATAGTAAACAAAGAAAAACAAAATATAAGTATGTTATAAAATTTAAAAAGTGTGCACGAAAAGAAAGAATAAGTCATGTTTGTATATAGAATAACAATATAGGCTTTGGTATCCAGGGGAAACTTTTCTAAGAGAATAAAGTTTATATTAGATCTTAGAACACATGGACATATACTCACTGCTCCTGGCACAGGCATAGAGAATAGCATTGTAAAGGCTTAGAGGCCAGAAAGAATTTGGCACACTTATGATTCTGAGAAGATGTTCGTGTAGTAGGAACATGAGTGAAAGGGGGCTGTAGTTCAAGATGAGGCTGCAGATGTAAACAAGACTCATTTCCATGATAAACATTTGGGAAGAAAGTCACTAAAGGGCAAAAAGCAGATATTGTCATAATTCCGTTCATGTTTAAAGGGATTACTCTGGTCTTGTTTAGAGAATAGATTGGAAGGAGGCAAGATTGAAGGCAGACCACTTCCTAGATAATTGCCCAAATGACAAATATTGGTGGAAAGAACCTAGGTGGCTAGAAAAAGAATTTGAAAAAAGTGGATGGATTTAAAATATACTCAGGAATTAGACCAAATATATTCCATGAAGGAAGAGAACACATAAGTTTGCTTAGCAGTGCATATTCAGTTCCCAGAACAGTGTCAAGGATGTAAATATCAATATGATTGA
This sequence comes from Tupaia tana, assembly GCA_026018925.1. Taxonomy (NCBI): domain Eukaryota; kingdom Metazoa; phylum Chordata; class Mammalia; order Scandentia; family Tupaiidae; genus Tupaia; species Tupaia tana. The sequence goes on from JAKSZU010000007.1 coordinate 116,847,713, forward strand.
TTATTCACATATTCCACATTTCTGAATTCTCTTACTTGCTAATACTTACTTTTAACCCCAGAATCAATTCTTGTAGCACTTTCACCATTGCAGACATGCACGTGTGCAGACACATAATGAATCTGGGTCATGGGCATTCCTAGCTGAGGTAGATCAAGGTCATGAGGCCATGTTTTGCTTTCTAGATACTAAACTCATACTACAAACAAGCATCCTTTTCACAGGCCACTCACTGCCACATTTTTCACGTTTTTGTGTGTGTGTGTTTTTTTTTTTTTTTTTCAAAAGAGATTTTTGCTATTAGGCTTGTGCATTCACCAGAGAGACAGAAAGAGACAGAAGGCAAGAAATCATCCCCCAGGGGGGATGGCCACACCACAATCCTTTCTCCTCCATTCTCCTCCTGGGATTTTGGGCACGCACACACTCGCACCCAAGTCTGGGACTGGAACCACGGTAGAGTACGTGGGAGTCTAGCAATGTAACCATTAGGCCATTTGCTGGTCCCCACATTTTCGTGCTTCTAATAGTGCTTTTGGTATTTCAATGGCCCCCAAGCACAATGCTGAAGTGCTATGTAGTGTTTCTAAGCACAAATATATGTAATCTAACATGGGTTATATCAGCCTATCCTGCTAGAAGTTAGAGCACTGTAACTTCAATGTTAATGAATCATAATATGTATTAAAGAGAGTGTCTTTAAATGGAAACACATATAAAATACACTGATGAGTTGATGAAAACATACCAAAGGCTTGCAGAAACCTAACTCTATATTTTTCCTAAAAGCAGTTCAGTACTTGCTAAATCACTGTTTGCAGCAACGTTATAGGACGTAATGATCACAAATAATGTGGTAATTGACTATAACTGCTAGTTGAACAAATGAATGAGTGAATGTGATAGATACGACAGAAGTTGTTAGACTGAGAGCTGTAGGCTTGAGCATCTGCATTAATGGTGACATCATTTGTAGAATATTCTGGGAAAGGAACAGATTTGGGATAAAAATGGGAAATGCTATTTTCACATGTTTCTTTTGAGATGCCAGTGAGAGGTCCAAGTAGAAATATCAAGGAGCCAGTTAGATATACGGATCTGAATCTCAAAGGACTGCAGACATAAATTTGTAAGTCATCAGCATATACATGGCACTTAAAGCCACAGGGGTAGAAGTGATCACATAGGAAAGAAGTGTAGGGAGGGATGAAGGCTGAGAACTAGGCCCTGGACCATACCTACACCCAGAGAGCAAGCACGATGGAGAGGGAACCTGCACCAGAGACAAGGGGAACAGCCAGTAGGGAAGGGGATGACCAGGAACTGTGTGGACCTGCAGGGGCAAGAGGAGACTGTGCCGGGGAGAACAGCAGTCAGCCCTTGGTAACACAGCTGGAAGACTAATGGAGAGAAAGGCTAAAAATTGTCCTAGAAAGGATCAGCAGTTAGCGTAATGGCTACGTTGCTGGACTCCCATGTAGTCGACCGCGGTTCGAGTCCCAGAACCGGCGGCTTAAACTCACGCCAGGCGTATGTGCATGCATGCCCAAGATCCTGAGAGGAGAATGGAGGCGAAGGGATTGTGGCATGGCCATCCCCCCTGGGGGGTGTTTCTCGCTTTCTGTCTCTCTGTCTCCCTCTATCTTTCCAGCAAGTGCACACACCCTATAGCAAAAACCTCTCAAAAACCAACAAAAAATTGTCCTAGAATAGTGCACTGAAGTCATCAGTGACCTTAAACCACCCTTGGGACAGACAGAGAAGAGGAGAGGAGAGGAGAGGAGAGGAGAGGAGAGGACACAATTTGACAACTTTTAGAAGTTTTAAATTGAAGCGTAGCAGAGAATTGAGGCATTGGTGAGAGACAGATAAGGAAGTTGAGAGAGTTTTGTTTTGATTTTTAAAAAATATTTTTATTATTGCTAGAGGAGTATGAACCCAGCAAAGAGAGAAAGAGAGGGAGCAAGCACTCCCCCAAGGGAACATGGTCATGCCACAATCCCTTCTCCTCCATTTCTCTATCCCCTCGGGATTTGGGACATGCACATATACCTGGCATGTTTTTTTAAGCCAACAGAGTCAGGATTTGAACCATAGTCAGACATGCGGGATCTGGCTCCTAACACACAGTATAATCACTGAACTATGGGGCAGCACTTGCATTTTATTGTAATCTCTAAAATACTCTTAGTACATGTATTCAAACTGTTAAGAATGATGGAATAAGAAATAGAAAGAACAACGATGCTGAAGAGAGGAAACAATTGAAGACCTTAAGAAAAAATGGAATCCTGGGCACATTTGGTGGAGCTAGTCTTTGTTAAGAGGGGAGACCACCACACTTGCACATGCACGTGTAGACACACACACACACACAAATGATACCTTCATAATTGCTCTCACAAGCTAAATGTCAGATTTCCCATGTATTCCTGCTACCTTCTTGATTCTAACCAAAGTTCAAGAGGAACAGGAATTTTTGAATCTTGCTGCTAGTCTTCCTATCTTTCTTTTTTCTCATGTTTAAAACTTCATACCTTTGCACCTGATTTTCTGTGAAGTTGCCTTTCTTGGATTCTAAGTCTCTTTCTTACTCTCAGCTCTTTCTAGAGAGATCTCTTCTGTTCCCTTCCCCTAGCTTCTAACAACTTGAGTCATAGAGTCATGTCTTTTTTTTTTTTTATCCACCAGAGGTACTGCCTGAAGGCTAGAAAACTAATCTGGGACATCTCCATCCTCCCGCCTCACTGCATCTAGAGGGTGAAATCCCTCAGGCATTCATTGCCCACCGGAAATGCTGGGCTCGGCCAGCCGTGTAGTAAAGACTGGTTTCATTAGGAACTTTGTTTCCAGCAGTTTTTATGGTGGTCTACTTTCATCCTTGTCCAGAATTCACTTGAGGCATGACTACGCTAACATTTTAAGTTTCATATATCCCAAGGATATCTACCTCTCCCTCCCTCCCTCCCTCCCTCTCTCTCTCTCTGCTATAGCACGCTATACCCATGGCCCTGTTATGTGTTCTGCTGGCCACTTCACACATATCTCATTGCTTCCTCATCATTCCCGTAATATGGGTTAGGAAACTGAGACTCAGGCAGGAGTCATCCAGCTAATAATCAGAAAGTGTACGTTTGGACTCATGTCAAACTCCAAAGCCTAAAACCCTCACATACTTTCCAGGCTCACCAGGGCTTCCTTAAAACATCCTTTCAGGCACCATATTAGTCCACGCATGTTTCAGCTCCCCAGATCTGCAGGGACTGCCTCGAAGAAAAATACCAACTCAAATCACCTCATGTTTTCACCTAGCTCATTGCCCAGATAAAGGACAGCCTGGGCCCACCCCCAGAAAGATGTGGTGTGCGTCCACTTTCTTAGAAGCCACTGTACACTGCGATTTAAACCACCCTGTCCAATCTAAGCAATCAAAATAAGAGAAGGGTGGAACACTTTTCTTTAAGTCACTGGCAAATTAGGTAACAGGTTGTGAACGCCGAAGTTGTAGAATAGGCTCAGTCTGTGGAAAAGAAAGTAGCAGATAATGAGCTTCAGAGCCAGAACAGAATGAAGCAGTGTGATTGGGAAGGGGGCGGTTGTGGGTTAGGACACACCTGCCTCACATGTGCACCCTGGTAGTTGGGAGGGAGGTCCTGCTGCTTTAGTGCTAGGTAGAGACCATCGGTAACCACGCCCACCCACTGAGGGAAGAAAGAAGAGAGCTTTAGGGGAGGGAACAAGTCCTGGAAGTGGATCAGAGTGGACAAGAGGCCTCCTGGCTGGCTGGTAGTCACGGCAAGGTGATAACTGGGGCTAGGTGAAGCAGCAGCAGGAGGGAAGGACAGACTTTTTAAAAAATTATTATTTTTAATATATTCAATCACTATATATCATTTAGCTTATAAAGAGAATTTACTCAACATGAAATACACCTCAGACCAGTTCAGTTGAGAATGCTAAAAAGTCATCATCAACAGGTAATCAACCATTTTTGTGTCCCACAAACGTCTTACCTCTCTACTTTTTCTCCCTAATTTCCTTCCCTGCACTCTTCCTCTTTCTCACCCACCTTTCACACTGTCTTCAGTGTCCATAACTTATTATCAATGCTTTTATAGGAAGGACAGACTTTGTAAACCTCAGAGAGCCATGAGAAGATGTTAGGGGTTTCTTTGAAACAAAATAAATAAAATACAGAAGCAGCCTATGATTGATTATAATTAAAGATTAGAGCAGGTACTGATCTTATTCTACCAGATTTTTTTTTTTTTAATGAGGAGTACAGAGTTAGATTGCTATGGATCAATTTACACTTTATGCTATTTTAATAAAGGGCTCTGAATATTTTTTGAAAGCAGATGTGATGTGATTATGTGCTAATCTCTACCCAATTAGTAGTGTTACTCAGACCGTCCCCAAAGTGCATCAAAACAATTGGTTAAAAAGAAAGAACTAAGACAAATCCATTTTGGGCATTAGGTCTGTATGTTGGGGGCATACTTGAAAACACCCAATTTCATAACCTCATTGTGACATTCAAACTACCTTGTGTGTGTAGGCACAGGCCCAAATTGACAACTGCCAGATTTTCAAATCTAGCTTTTCACACAGACCCACATCCACCACAGAGGCAGGCAAGGATGTGGTGGTGAGGTCTGTCTAATTAATGGCAAAAAATGTGGGAGTAAAAAAGCCTACACCTCTATCCAAATGCTTCATCATCCTTTCAGGCAAGTTTTCTGAACAAAGAATGGTGTAATATGCAGCTGTTCAAGACAGGGGGGTGAAAGCAATGCAATATAAAACCATAGGCTGTGTGTACATGCTGCACATGTGCACACACGTGTGACACTGTGCACACACGTGTATGCATGATGTGCACACAACATTCAGGGCACCCCTGTGCTAAGAAGAAGACACAGCTAACACCAGGAAATGAAAGGTTAAAAATTAAGGTTCTTGATACAATTGTTACCTAAATTCACAAACTCACTACACCGTCATTACCATAACTATTACTGTTAATATTAATAACAAAAAATAGAATTTGCATAACACTTTACATAAATTATATCATTGGGCTTTGAAAGCTATTTTGCTAACATTTCCAACAAATAACCAGCCAATAGTGAGAAAAATATAAATAAAAAACACCTTTGTATCAGGGGCTCCCAGGTTTTTCATCGCCAAGGGCCCCCTTTATTCTTTTCTCTGCAAGGTTTCTTATTTTTAATGTTTTTGCCTAATCAACATCCTTTATTAAAGAATATCCCATTTTCTTATCTTTATTCATCAAAGAACAATCAGCATGTAATAATTCACATCACCTCACTAAGCTAATATAATTTCATGAACTTGGTGTTTGAGTTACTTTCTGATGTCTTATCATCAGTGATTCAATTCTAGTGCAGCTTTTTAATACACTGAACCTAACTTTAAGGCCCCCACTACCTTTTTTTTTTCCTTTACTTTAGGGCTCCTGTGCTTACCAGAGAGAGAGAGAGACAGAGAAGTGAGAAGGAAGCGAGAACTCACCCCCTGGGGCCATGCTGCAATCCCTTCACCTCCATCTCCTCTTGGGATTTTGGGCATGCACACGCATGCGCCTGGCATGACTTTCAAGCTACCAGGTCTGGGACTCAAACCACAATCGGTCATGTGGGAGTCCAGTAGTGTAACCACTGTGCCATCTGCTGACCCTTCCACTACGTTCTTAAAGTCCTTCTAGGGGCCCTGAGCAGGGAAGCATTGATTGAAATCTCAGGTGTTTTCTTCTTCCCCATTCTTTATCAATTAAATATGTGCTAATAAAAGAAGAATATTTTAAATTTTGTAAAGAAAGCTTGGAAGTCTCTTAAGTCGGGTACCATCGAGCAATTAATTATTCAAGGACACATGGACAAGAAAGCAAGAAACTAGCCACTGCCAATACCATGGTGTCACTAAAAATACATATTCCAGGCCTGGAAAGCTACTGCTAGGGCAAAGTGGTGGGTGGGTTCTGATGTCAGCGTGCTTCTGATTCTAGCTGTCATCGTTTAGCTAAATGTGTGGGAAAGTTTCTAATCATCTCAGTGCCTCAGTTTCCTTATCTGGAACACAGGATCATATTAGACCCACTTTCTTAGAGCTATGTGGGACTTCTATAAGTAGATACATATAAAGAGTTCAACATAGAGCATGGCACAGGGCAAGTAGGCATACATTTTAGCTATTTTTACTATAAGAGGTACGTACTAGCAGGGCCTGTGGCTGGTTCCCAACATTTTTCAGAGTCATGAAAAAGAAAAATCTAGACATTCATGAAGTCTGTGTGCATCAAACCTCTTATTCCCAATGTTGTTAGAATAATTGTGCATCTCAGCTTTGATCAAATCTGAAGCAGCAAGCAGAGAAGTGAGGGATAAAGGCTGAGGAAGCAGAATTGCCTCTGCTCAAAGAACTTCTGCAGTTCTTACAAGTTAGGAAGTACTGCCTATAACCTCAGATTTATGGGACAACTTTTCTAAGTCTCAGTTTTCCCTTCAGTCAAACAGGATTTGTACTAGCTCCTGGGCATGAAGTATTTAATGAGATAATATATATATATAATGTTTGAGTACTTTGTATAGTAAATCCCCTCCCCCAAAACATTAGCTATCATAAGTACTATATGTTAACATGTGAATGTATTATGAGAGTATTTTAATAATTTTATGTAAAAATGGAATCAAAGTACATATTTATTTTGGTGCAAAAAATTTTGAAATTCATGCATAGCTCTTCATGATACACATTTCCATGAACTTTTTGAAGACCCTGGATATCTGCTGAATCTAGTCCCTTGTGTAAAACATGCGACTTTTGAAATTCAAATACATTCTCATTTACTAAGCCACAGCACTTAGATAAACTGATAATTAGCCTTGGAAATAGAAAACTAAAAAGAAATATTACTAGTTAATTTGTTCATTTTTCTTTTCCCCTTGCACACATTAACTGTGGCTTGATCTTGAACTATATCAATATACATCAACTGATTCAACAGTTTAAACTGATCTACTTAGCTATTTCACTGGTTGCTTCAGTTAAAGGCCTAAGTAGTATTCAATTAGTAGCTGACCAATTTAGTCAAAACCATCAAACTAGTTTTCCCCCAATGATTCTGCTATACTTTAGGCCCTGCTGGAGGTCTTTGGAGAGAATAAATTCTTTACAAAGCTGGCACTGACTCCCCTACTACAGATCTGTCCTAAGAATTCTCAGATGGCCCCCCAGGCCCAGCTCCTCTTCAGATCCCCTTCCTCAGCCATCAGGACACTTTGCCAGCTTCTCTCTCCAAATCAAATCTGACAGTGAGGGCCTTTTCCTTTCTTCTTTACTCTAAACGGAAGCCTTTATAGACTTGCTCCATGTTTCTATGGGGAAAACCAAACCCTACTGAAATAATAAAAAGTGGAAAAGTTTCCCCAGGCAGACTGTCTCTTCCGCACCTTGATTAGCCGAGCAAAATGTAGACGTAAAATGCAATTGCTTTTTTTTCCCAGATGCTAAAAATGTCAGCCTTGATTTACCCCGACACTCTGACTGGCTCACGGCAGACATAAATCCTTCACGCCCAATGCAATCATTTTTTGACCTGCTCAGCGGTGGAGAGAGGGAGGGCTTTCCGTTTATCTTCCTAGTGCAGCACCTCAATCCCACTAACTTCTCCTTCATCTACCCCTGGGAAGAGGAGCTGGAGCTGGAGGAGGAGAAGCAGAAATGCGCATGTGCAGGACATTTTTTCTAAAACATCAAAACAAGGTTTTTTTTTTTCCTTTTTTTTTTTTTTTTTTAACTGACAGAAAGGAGGAAAAAAGGAGACTGAAAGTATTTTTATAGGTCTATTTTCTCTCACCTGACCCACAATCTCACCTTGTCTTTGCTTCATCCTTTATTAGGAAAACACAGGAATATCTTCCATTAGGATAGCAGCTGTCTATTTGTTATAGGGAAAAATTTGATGCCTTTCCACTGGTACTTTCCCAGAGTGGCACATGTGACATTCTTGGGACTGATAACAGAGTCATGATCATTGCCACTGTCTATGGGTCACGCAAACACAGCCAGTGGCCTGCCAGCATGGAAGCGTGGCTTCCAGAAACTTGGCATGTGAAGCACAATCCATTAAGCAAATGGACACAAACTATTAATAGGAAAGACATAGGGTCAGACCTCACATCTGCCCCTTACTGAAAGCAGCTGTGGACCCATCATTTCTTTTTCCATAATTAGGTCCCCAAATCTATTTTTTTAAGAGTTATTTTATTTAACTTTATTTATTTATTTACTTATTTTCTAATTTGACCAGAGAGAGTCAGAGAGAGTGAGAGAGAGAGGGAGGGAAAATGAGAAAGCAAACCCCCAGGTCTGGGACTCAAACTGCGGTTGGCCATGTGGGAGTTCAGCATCCTTAACCACCACACCAGCTACTGGCCCTAAGTCCCCAAATCTTTAAAATCAGTCCATATTTCTGTGTCCCTCATTTCTTCCTCTTTCAAATGCCTTCAAAAGCAAAGAGAGTTACTAATTAATAATAATGCCCTCCCTGCTCTGTGAGCCAGAATAATGATGTCCATTTTCCCCATAAGAAATGGCTATACCCCTCCAAGTTTACAAGGTGTACAGAGGAGCCACACCTACTAGGGTGCAGTATTCTCTCTCCAGTCCCTCAACCACACCCCTGCCCAAGGCCATGATGGCCAAGGGTCTCTTCTCAAGGTCCCATTCTCCTTTCACTTCTGCCCTTTGTCACTGAGGTTTTCTTTATCAAATTCCCCTTTAGTCAACTTTCCAGATGTTAACTAAAAATTTTAAGAGGTCAGGCTAGCCAATGTCGAGGTAGTTAAGGTGGTGAATCTTACATGGCCAACTGCATGGTTGGAGTCCCAGACCCAGAGACTTGAAAAACACACCAGGTGCTGGTGCATGCATGCCCAAAATACCAAGAGGAGAATGGAGAAGGGATTGCAGCATGGCCATTCATTTCCCCGGTGTGGAGGGGGGTGGCTCTTTAACTCCCTCCACCTCCATCTCTCTCCAGCAAGTACATGTTCCCTATAGCAGAAAACTAAAGAAAAAAATTATAAGCAGGCATTGTTGTAAACTAAACTCCTGTACTGGGTCCCAACAGACCAACCAAAATGGTGTCACTTACGCTAAAATACCACATCATGAAACTGGAACTTTAAGACAAGTCCCAAAATAAACTAGATTTTCCTGCAAAAAGGAGATTCCAGTCTATCTCAGTCAACATAATTAGGAACTTCCTCTGTTTTAAACCTTCCAGGAAAAGTAACTTTGGAATAATCAATCTATTTTTGTGCTTTTTTGCTTTCTTCAGGCTTTCTGTGTGTGTAAAACCAACCTCTTCTGCCAAACTCCTTAGAACACTCAGTCCTGGCCGAATCCGTACTTCCCGGGTTTCTATCTCTAAGATCCACATAAAGCTTTTCGTTCTTTATAGTTGTAGGTTTGAAATGCATTGACAAAGGCTAGGAGTTTTTTGTTTTGTTCTGTTTTGTTTTCCTTAAAGGTTTAATACTTTACTGTCTTAATTCCTTTATACCACATGTTGGACAACTTAACTAATAATGTTAACGGATTTATACAATTACCTTCAATCCTATCTAAAAACAGCACACCAAAATTAAAGAGAAATTACATTAAGATGTCATTTGCCCATACATAAGGCCATGATATTTAATGGGAACCTTCATTTCTTGGGAGAAAGAAGACATCCAATGTCCAGTTCAGTGAGAAAGCTCCTGATTAGCGTCCAGTAGACTTTCTACACTCTTCATTGAGGAAAATGAGGCTTATATATCTAAAAATCTCTACAAAGCTCACATGCAAGACAGCACATCCTACATTTGTGACTGATAAGAGCGTTTAAGTCTGTCATTTTCAAGTGCAGAAGTTCAGTGTTCCATTACGCAATGTGTGCAACAGACATAACTATTATTGCAAGTCATGGAAATTAACAGAGGCCCACCAAAGATGTAAAGAAATAACAATTTAGACAACAGTTTAAACGTGGAAAAGTCTAGTTTGGCTTCCCATGCAGGCCAAGGCTAGGAGTTTCTTAATGGCAGAGACTGCGTTTCTGCGCCTGGCATGTAGTATGAGCACAATAAGCAGTCCCAGTCTTTCAATCCCAGACTAAACAATCCTCTCACTGGAAAGACCTTTATGTATTTTGCTTGAGCCAGATTCCCCTTTCACATATAACCACCTGCATGTATTGACTTTCCACTGGGTCTTTCTCTCCCAACTTATAAAGATAAATGATAAAAGATTATCATTATCGAATTATAAAGATAATTTACTTGAGGGGTGGGCACTGGAGAGGTAAGAGAAGTGTCTGTTTCTCCATGTTCTCCCTCAAAAGATCCACTTTCTCCAGCCCACCCTAGCACCCTGCCCACCTCTTCTGTCTACAACTAATCCAGAACTGGGGCTGTCCACAGCCTCTTCGCTCTCTGGGATGGAGGGTGCTCTAGGGTGGAGAAGGCAAGATATCAGTGTTCCATAAGCAAACTCCCTCTGACTCTTAAGTAAACCTTCTACCCAGGCTTCCAGAGAAAGTGGGGCTTCTAGAAGCTCAGACCTCTTCACAGAATCAGAATAAAGAACAGCTAAGTCTTTGAGCACCACTGGAGGCACTTATGTGCATTCTTATTTATCCTTGACCACTGCTAAGTTATTCCCAAGGTTGGGAATGGTGTGGTTGAAAGTCACCGACTTCAGTCGGATCTCTCTGGTTAGGGATGGTCCTAGTAACCCTGTAACCCTACAGCTTGCTCCTGGATCAGGAGAGTAGCAAGGCTGCTGAAGCCCCATCTCCCTCAGGCCCATTATCCCCTTTAGTTGGTGGCACCACAAAGACCCTCTACCTGACATGAAATGAAAGCAAACACTGTAGCAACTTCATGGGCTCTAGCTTAAAGTACACCCCATCAAGCTTCATTCTTCAAATCCAAGAGGGAAAAAAAAAATTAACACAAGCACTCTAGATGTTATGGGAACTGTGTGATATGCTCTGCTAGCCAGCCCCTGGCCTTGGAATCTATACATTATTTAATGGGAAGGAAGACATACCCTAAATGAGCCGGAACAATTGCTTAAGGGGGGTAGGAGTAGAGGGAGAGGAAGGATTGTGTATGTTGGTTGTTTTGTTTTGTTTTTTTAATTTCTCAGACCATGCCCGTTCATTTTGTTTCTTATTTAGGATACAGCATTAATCATGCTAATATTTTACAGCCGGGCTTCACTCTTTAGTCATTACTTTAATCAAACCCATCAGCGAACGAAGGAACACGTTACCAGGTGGGAATAACTGCTACCGCTCGCTGTTAATTACTTTGCATTTTACAGCAATCAGCAGCAGGGGCTGAGATCATAATAAATTCATGACTTATGGGCCCATAAAATCATTACCGTAGGAAAATATGTTTTATCGGGGATTCGATGGGCCGCTGCTCAGACAGAGATTTCTTGAAGGAAATGACACCCATGAAATTAAACTGATCCTTGCAGTCAGCAGAAATGCAAATGCACAAAGAGAGCAAAATTTTACGGAGGAAAAAGGGGTTGGCGTGCTCTGGGACTGGGTGCTGGCAGCGTGCAGGGAGAGGTGTGGCCACAGGAGGGGCGGGACCAGAGGTGCAGTGGGAGAAGGAAACCAAGCTGGAGGCTCTTAGGCCAGCAAAGCCTTAGAAACAGCAGGGGAGGAGAGGGGATGGGAGGCCAGTAGTGAATCAGAGGTCTGGGGTCTGGTCTTTTACCATGTCCATCTCTAAACCCTCCCATCCTTCTTCATTTCAGCCAGCTTTTACCCATGGCCTTGGGTCCAGTCACTTAGGTGGTCCCAGAGGCCACAAGGATGGTGAAGTTAAAGGCGACGGGAAAAATCAACAAATCATCCCTGCAAGAGTCAGAGGAGGGAGGGAGACTCATTCCTGTGCCCTCCTCATCCTCAGGGAACCCAAGCAGGCTATTTGATGGACAGCCCTAAGTCTTAACTGAGGCAACCCTGCCCCTGGCTGCTAACCCCTACTGCCACCACACACGCCTCTGCTCCAGTTGTGTGGATCTCTGTGTCCTTAAAGCCATCTCCGGGCTGTGGGACGTGCTCTCTGAGGACAGAGGTGTTTGTTTTATTTGGGGGTTTCTCTATCTTCAAATTTCTCTCAAGATGCATTCATGCTGTTTGTTTGGAAGTAACCATTTTCTTTTTCCTTTGCTTCTTCCAATTATGCTAGACAAACACAGACCCTTATTTAGTGTTATTTAAGCATGAAATTATAACGGATCCTTTAAAATGCTAAGGCACTAAAAATAAGTCCTTTTATCAAGGCACACCAGGTCCAGACCTAGTAGCTCATTAATTTCTGTAAATCTGACAAGATGAAATTCAAATAAAATCCAAGAGCTTCCAACAGAAGGTTTATTCATTCTTCCTGGAATGATCACCAGCCTTGTTCATCATTATCATTACTGTTCACATTTCTGAAGGGCTAAGGTGGGGGTATCTTCTCAGCAGGGGTAAGTAGTACAGCCGAGAGGAGTCAGAGTCACTAAAAGGATGTTGAAGAGTCAAATATGAATTCAAATCCCACTCTTTAAATTCACTAGTTGTGGGTTCTCTGGGAATTTAGGTGACTTCCTGGACCTCGGTTATTTGTTTTGTAAAACAGGGGAGTTATACCTACCTTTAAATAAAGTTATTATGGAAATGAAATGAGCTTCCTGTATACAGGTAGCAAAAATAAAACATGAAGCAGGTCTTTTGATTAAACTGATCCACTTCTCTGAAATTCTCCACCTCCACCCCCAAGGTCAGTCAAGGCCATACAGCCACCTCCCTGGAGGAAGGTGGGGATGCCGAGGAGCTGGCTGGCATAAGGTGGTCCCTGGGAACCTTGCACAGCAGCAGCCTGTTTCACGAGATGATAAATGAATGGTGTGGGGCATTTGGCCGCATTCCCACCTGTCACTGTGACTTTCAGGAATATGTACTGCACTCCTCTGTTCTTGGGTGATTCTGAGCCTCACAGAGAGCAGTCTGCTCCAGAAGCAAGACATGGGGACAGAGGGCACCAGGCACCCTGGGGCCAAAGGCTATCTTGTCTAATTTTCCCTCATTATGACCTCTTTCCCTGGCATTTACCTTTCAAAACTTTGGTAATAAAGAGAAAGAGAGAGGCTGCTCATCTCATTTGCCCCAGCATCCTCCCACTCCCAACCAAGGAATTCTCACAGGATCCCACTGCCCGAGCCAACCACTCCCCAGAGGCTGTACTGGCATCAATTCAGCAAGGAAGCTGCTCTCCTTCGGCTAGTCAAAGCTTCCACTGACAGCAAAAGCAAAGCCGGTCTTCTCTGTCAAGCCCTCCCCACCACCACCACCACCCAAGTCCTCATCCCAGCTCACTCCATCAGCACCAGGGCAAGAGAAACAGTTCAGGAGCTATGGTGAAACTTTTTTTTAAAGCAAGAAACCAAGAAATGCAATAACTCACCAGCTTTTCATCTCTCAGGAGAGCAGTTTTAATACGAATTTGGATCACGAGTGAAAAGAGTTGGATGAATGTGGACCTTTTAGCTCTATATGTACCTTTGATAAGCTGTATTAGTGAGGCCCCTTGCAATGGGTTTAAATAAATAAGATTTGGGGGTATATGGAGTTTTCCCTTGTTTAAATTTTTTAGAGCCATGTTGGAGCAGTAATGTAACAGTGGAGAGAAGAAAAGTACCAGGGTCAGAAAAGACAGGTTCAAATCCTAGTTCTGTCATGTGCTAGTTACTTGACTTTGAATGAGTGACTTAACCTCTCTGGACCTCAGTTTCTCCACACATGAATTCCTGGGAATATGCACCTATCTCTTAGGGATGTTGTCAAAGGCAAAATAGTTAATGTTTATAAAACAGCTGTAACAGAGTAAATATTCAGCAAGTGGTCATGGTTATTGCTAAATTAGCACCTTGTTGCTGTAAAAGTTCTGAGGAGCTATTGTAATGAGTATAAGCAAGGATTCTAACGCATGTAACAAAACCCCAGCAGTGTGCCATAAAACCCAATTTGCAGTATAAGAATACCTGCATCAGCTAGACTCCTTGACCACAAGTAGAAGAAACATTTTAGTCAATTTTCCCCAAAAAATGAATTTATTAAAATGATATTATGTTATGGACCCCACCTGGTGCAAAGGTAACATGAGAACCCTGCAAGGCTGGAAGACACAAGGTGACTATGGATTTGGAAGACTGGGTCAGCCTGAAAACACACCAGGCACACGCACAGGCACCCTGGCTCCTGAGGAGCTGGTGGGTTGGGGAGAGGGTATCGCAGTGGATGAGGCACTGTTAAGGGTCTCTCCCCCCCCCCCCCCCACTCATGCACATGCCTTCTATCACTTAAAAAAATGTAGTTCAGTCACTTGACTTTACATCTCAACTATCATTGGATGTCACTATAAGAAATTTTTTTAAAAAAGAGATTTTACCTTACCATTGTCATTAAGTGAGTAAAGATCCAAACACCAAAAAAAAAAGAGAGAGAGAGAGAGAGAAATCAAAGCTCTATGTCTCCTTTGTCTTCACAGTCTTCACATTGATACTGCAACTATAGCAAGTCATCTGGACTACCAAAAAATGTTTATTCATAATATTTATATAACATAGGGATACAGTTTTCCAAATGTCACATATATGTGCTAATATTTTCTTCCTTCCATGTACCATAACACCTCATAGGAGTTCAATTAATATATTGATTGAGGCCAGCAGGTGGCATGGTGGTTAAGGTGCTAGACTCCCACATGGCTGACTGTGGTTTGAGTCACAGACCTGGTGGCTTACTTTCTCACCCTCCCTCTCTCTCTGATGAGCACATAAACCCCATAGCAAATTAAACAAAATAATAATAATAATAATAAATACAACTAGATAAGTAATTATTTAAAAAGTACATATTGATGAATACTAATTCTTTTAACATACTAACTTTCAGTTATTCACGTTAGTTTTGGTATGGCAATAGAGAAAATTTCTTTTTGAAAAGGAAAAGAGAAATAATCTTATCAGACAACTGTTACAAGTCCTGCATTCTGCTAGGCATCAACTACACAACTCATCACAACTGATGTTAAAGACAACCTGCAAAATGAATATTAATATTCCCAGTTTAGGGGCCAGCAGATGGCACAGCAGTTATGTCACTGGCTTCCCACATGACCTACTGAGGTTCAAGTCCTGGATCCAGTAGCTTGAAAATCATAACAGGTGTGTGTGTGCATGCATGCCCAAGATCCTGGGAAGAGAATGAAGGAGAAAGAATTGGGATGGCCATCTCTCCAGGGGGTGATTTCTCACTTTCCTTCTCACTGTCTCTGTCTCTCTCCAGCAAGCACATGTGCCCTAAGGCAAAAACCTCTTTAAAAAAATGGGGACAGTTGGACCAGCAGTTGGCATAATGGCTATGTCGCTGGACTCCCATGTAGTCGACCGCGGTTCGAGTCCCGGACTTGGTGGCTTAAACCCACGCCAGGTATGTGTGCGTGCATGCCCAAGATCCCAAGAAAAGAATGGAAGAGAAGTGATTGCAGCATGTCATCCCCCCTGAGGTGTGATTTCTCGCTTTCTGTCTCTCTGTCTCTCTCTGTCTTTCTGGCAAGCACACATATGCCCTATAGCAAAAACTTCTCAAAAAAAAAAAAAAAAAAAAGGGACAGCAGGTGGCATGGTGGTTGGGGTACTGGACTCATATGTTCAATCAGGGTTCAAGTCCTGGACCTGACAGCTGGTTTCTCACTTTCTCTCTCTACCTCCCCTCCCCCTCTCCCTCTCTCCCTCCCTTCTCCCCCCTCTTTCCCCATCTGTCTCTCTCTGGTGAGTACATATGTCCTGTACCAAATTAAAAAATAATAATAATGGTGATCATTTAAAAATTATATATATGTATATATATGTGTGTGTGTGTGTGTGTATGTGTGTGTGTCTGTGAGTGTGTGTGTGTATATATATATATATATATATGTGTATATGTGTGTGTGTGTATGTGTGTGTGTGTGTATATATATATATATATGTATGTATGTATGTATTTCTTTTCTTTTCCCAGTTTACCAATAAGGAAACTGAGGTTCATACTGATTGCTCAGGTCATCCAGTTATAAGTGGAGATGGACTTTGAAGGCAAGTTCATCTAAAGATCAAACTGCCTCACTCCAGAAGAAAGCTCAAAGAAACATACATGCCCTAGAAGAAAAGCAAAAATAATGCTTTGGACATAAATATACCAAAAAATTATTTGTTATTTATCTGAAATTGAAACTTAACTGGTCATACCATATTTTGTCGGGCAACTTGATTTTATGTTTTGAAACTAGGCTTTGTGCATCTTTTATTATATGTAATGTTTTATTTAATTGCCCTAGCTTTTTTTGTTAAATTAGAATGAATGCACTGGTCTTTAATAAAGGCACTAATGTGGCATTTCTTGGGTGTTTCTGGTGGCTAGTCCCAACGTCCAGAGCAGACCACACAGCTGTCTCAAACAGAGTACAGAAAAGGAGGAACACAGCTATGTTCTCTCTCTGAGAAATAGGTCTGTTTCAGGTTTCAAATGCAATTTTTAAAAAATTCAAGTACTGTAAATTCTATATTCCCAAGAGCCATTGTTCAATGTTGTCACTCATCAGGACTTTAAGGAGGGGATATTTGAGGCTCTATACTGTCTCCTAATAAGCAGGTGATGTTCAAAACCAGTGTGCTCTAGTTCTGAACAAAACAGTGAGAACAGACTGCTGGTTTCCTCCCCAAGACCAACTCTAAAAGAAATGACAGAGGAGAACACAAAATCAATGAAATACTAAATGAAAAGTTGAGAAAGAAAATCTGACTTGAAAGTGCTATTGGCACTGGGGGTAGGGAAGGGATGAAAGCAAATTAAGATTTACTGTGATTTTGTAGTACATGGGCTTGTCATTGTAAGAGTAATCTTCACTCATCACTACTTACAGACTAGTATCTAACCTTTGTAACCTCATAAATACACATTACCAAACAGAGCAGCTTATACCCAAGAAAATCTAAGCCACAATCAAAATATCTAAGAACCTGAAGAGAAAAACTACCTCCAAAGAAAAACAACAAACTTTGTAACATAAAACATGAAGCCTGATTGTTGAAAGAGAAAGACCATGAATTTAGAATAAGTATGTTACATATATTTTTAAGGTTAAAGATACTACCAATATTAAATAAGGACATACAGAAAAATTTTAAAGAAATGTAAGAAAATATTAGAAATAAAAGTGTAATAATTTAAATTTCAAAAGATAGGACAAATAATAACATTGTATGGTTGAAGAAAAAATTAGTGAGCTGAAAGATCAAATCAAGAATGCTTCAGGAAAGGATAAAGACATCAAAAATACAAAATAAGGACTGAAAATAACAAGGGTTAAAAATAAAAGTACTGCCATCAGATAATAGGAATTCTCAGAGGACCAGCAGTTAGCATAATGGCTATGTCGCTGGACTCCCACATAGTCGACCGCGGTTCACATCCCGGACCCGGTGGCTTAAAACTCACACTGGGCGCGTGTGCGTGCGTGCCCAAGATCCCGAGAGGAGAATGGAGGAGAAGGGACTGCAGCGTGGCCATCCCCCCGGGGGGGGGGGGGGTGATTTCTCGCTCTCTCTCTCTCTCTCTCTCTCTCTCTCTCTCTGTCTGGCGAGCGCACGCACCCTATAGCAAAAAGCTCTCCAAAAAAAAAAAAAAAAAGAAAAATAATAGGAATTCTCAAAGGTGTTTTTAAAATAAGAAAAATATGGGAAGAAATTTACCAGAATTATAAATAAACCCAACCTAGATCGAAAGAACGCACAAAGTATCAAACAGAAGAAGTAAAGAAAAAACTGCACCTTGATGCCACATGTCAAACTGTAAGCATAGCAGAGAAAAATAAATAAACTTTTAGAACTTCAGGAGAGAAAGGCAAAATCATTTACTAAACAAGAATGAGACTGTGACTCAAGGTAACAAGGAAGCAAAGGGTCTGGTCAAGCAGAATAAAGGATCTCTAAACTTAAACACAGAGCTTCTGAAATATCTTTGTCAGACAAAAAGAACAAAAAAAATTAATGAAGAAAGCATATGCAACCTATTGAACACCATTAAGCAATCAAATCTTTGCATAATGGAAGATCCAGAGGAGCAGGGATAGGGAAAGGCAGAGAAAACCTATTTCATGAAACAATAACCCAAACTTCCCTAGTCTAAGAGAGATACAAGTCTAAGGAGGGATGTAAACATCCAGATTCAGGAAATATGATGGACACTAAGCAGATTCAACATAAAAAGATCTTCTATGAAGCACATTATGGCTAAACTGTCAAAAGACAAATAAAGAAAAAATCCTAAAAATAGCAAAAGAAAAATGTTAAACATATAAAGAAAATCCCCAACAAAATAAAAGCAGACTTCTTAAAAGAAACTTTACATGACAGAAAAGAATGGGACAATATATTCAGAATTCTGAAAGAAAAAATATATCAAGTATATTATACCTGCAAAGCTATCCTTCAGAATTAAAAAAATAAAATAAAATCTTTTTCCCAGAAAAACAAAAACTCAGATAATTCACCAATACTAGACTGGCTTTTAGAGAAATATTTAAGGAGTTTCGACATCTGGAAGCAAAAGAGAAATGAAGAATACCATGAAAACATAAAGTTCATCAGTAGAGCAAATGCATAAATAATAAAGAGAAAGAATTGAAGTCTCTTACTATGAAAAAAATCAAAGGTAAATAATAGATGAAGAAAAAAATCAGAAAATCATCAAAAAAAATGACAGAAGTCTGTACCTATCAGTAATAACCCTGAATTTAAATGGATTAACTTTTTCAATCAAAAGACATAGACTAGCCGAATGAAAAAAAAAAAAAAAAAAACTATATGCTGCCTATAAGAAATTCAGCTAATCTGTAAAGGCATATATAAAGTGAGATGAAGCTATGAAAAAAGCCATTCATGCAACTAGAAATCAAATATGAGCAGGAGTTGTTTTGCTGATAACAGATAAAATAGACTTCACATAAAAATGGTAAAAGGGGACAAAAAGGATCATTATATAGTAATAAAGAGATAATTCAGAAATAAAATACAACAATTATAAATATATATATACCCAATACTGAAAGCATCACATTATCTGAATTCAAAATATATGACTCATCTATAATCAAAACTACACAGTACTAAGATGAAAAAAGACATGTAGACCAATGGAACAGCATAAGGAACCCAGAAATTAACCCACAAAAATACAGCAGATTTCTGACCAAGTTCTTAAAAACATTCAGTAGGAAATGGACAGCATTTTCAATATGGTACTGGGAAAGTTGGATAGCCATATACAGAAGAATGAAATTATATCTCTATCTTTTACTGTCTATAAAAATTAACTCAACATGGATAGCAAATATAAGACTCAAAACAATGAAATTACCAGAAGAAAACATTGGGAAACCAGGACATTGGTCTAAACAAAGTTAGTTGTTTGGTTGGTTTTTTTTAGAGAGATTTTTGCTACAGGGCATGTACACTCACTGGAGAGACAGACAGAAAGTGAGAAATCAATGCTCTGGGGGATGGCCATGCCCCAATCCCTTCTCCTCCATTCTCCTCTTGGGATCTTGGGCATGCACACACACATGCCCAGCATGACTTTTAAGCCACTATATCTGGGACTTGAACCATGGTAGACTATATGGGAGGCCAGCAACATAACCATTATGCCATCTTCTGGTACCCTAAACAAAGTTTTTTTTTTTTTTGTTTTTTTTTTTTTTAAATAAAACTTCCAAAACAAAAATAGACAAATTGTATAAAACTAAAAATCTTTTGCAAAGGAAACAATCAATATAGTGAAAAGAAAACCTACAGAATGGGAGAAAATATTCAAAAGCATACATCTGACAAGTTATTAATAACCAGAATATATAAGAAATTAAATTAGCCATTAATAATAATTTAATTTAAATATGGGTAATCAATCTGAACAGACAATTCTCAAAGGAAACATACAAATGGGTAACAAGCACATGAAAAAATGTTCAACATCACTAATCATCATGGAAATGAAGATCAAAACCACAGTGAAGTATCATCTCACTGTAGTCAGAATGTCTATTAGCAAATAGCAAGTGCTAACATGGTTGCAGAGAAAGAGGAACTCTCAGATACTATTGGTGGAAAGGTAAATTAGTACAACCTTTATGGAGGTTCCATAAAAAACTAAAAATATAACTACCTTATGATTCACTATTCTGACTACTATTAATGTGTGCATATAAATATATATATATAATATATATATATATATGTGTGTGTGTGTGTGTGTGTGTGTGTGTGTGTATACATACATACGCACAGACAGGTGAAAGGAAATCAGTATGTCAAAGACATATATGCACTCCCATGTTTACAGTAGTACTCACTGTTCATGATAACTAAAATAAGGGATCAGCCTAAGTGTTCTAGAACAGATGAATGAGTAAAGAAAATTACTATATATCCCCAAGAAATATTATTCCACCAAGAAAAAGGATAAATCCAGTCATTTGAGGCAACATAGACTAACCTGGAAGAAATAGTACTAAGTAAAATAAGCCAGGCACTGGAAGACAAATGTAAAATGTTCTCATTGATTAGTGGAACTAAAAGATTTAATTGCACAGAAGTGGAGAGTGTAGCAGTGGATATAGGAACCTGAAAAGGGAGGGAGAAAGGGAAATAGAATTTGATTAATAAATATGCAGGTAAGTAAGTGGAATGAGTTCTAAAATACTATAGCAAAGTAGAGTGATGATAGTTGGAGACAATTCAATTTATACTTTGAAATTATTAGAATAGTGGATTTTTAATATGTATAACACCAACTAATGATAAATGATTGAGATGGGGGATATGTTTATTGCTCTGATTTAGTCATTACACAATGTATACATGTTTTGAAAAACCACACCATGCCCCCAAAATTTGTACAACTATTATATGTAAATTAGAAATTATAATAATAAAAAGAATCAGACTGATGTTAGACTTATCAATACCAACATTAAAAACAAAAAGACACTGAAGTGATATTTTTAAAGCATTGAAGGAAAAGGACTTGGAGTCCAGCATTAAATATATCAAATTGCCTTTTACATGTAAGGGCATAATAAAATATTTTTAGCATGAAGTACCTTAGAGAACTTGCCAAACAAAGACCAACAGTGAAGACATGTTTGGAGAAGGTACTCAAATAGTAAGATAAAAAAATTCAGGTGATTTTGCAAGTGATATAGAAATAAACATTTATAAAGTATCTTGATTTTTTCTTGTGTTCTTATAAAAAGGGAGAGTGCTAAAACAAGAGAAAGGGGGAAAATATTCATAATAATCAAAAACTAAAATTTTAGGACAATCAACATGATCAGAGAGAGGGAGGTGAAGACACTAAAAGATATAACAGTTGGCCAACGTATTTGTCTTGGTAGGAAGAATAATAATAGAGAGATTGAGAAAAAAGATATTAAAAAAATAGGGAGAGCTCAGTTTAGAGGAAGAAAAAAGAAGAATAAAGGAGGAGAAAAAGAGAAAGAGACAAAGAGAAAGAGAGAAAGAGAGGAGAAAATTAGAAATTATTTTTAAAAATCAACAGGGAAAAATAAATAAAAAAATAAGTGTTAAGAGCAACCATCACAAAATCAAAATTAGAATTAGAAGACTATCAACAAATTCAAGGAAAAGCAGGAATGGGGGGACGGCAGGTGCCATGGTGGTTAAGGATGTTGGCTGACTGTGGTTCACGTCCCAGACCTGGTGGCTTGCTTCCTCACTTTCTCTCTCTCTCTCTCACTCTCTCACTCTGTCTCTTTCCAGTCAAAATTTAAAAAATAAATATATAAAGATAAATCATTCACTTTTTTAAAAAAGCAGGAATAGAGAAAAACAAAAGAAAAATATACTAAGTAGAAAAAAATTAAAATAGAAATTAAACTCATTTTAAAGACAGACCTTCTCTGATTTTTTTAATCCAACAATGCTGATTCCAAGATACGTACTTAAACAGAGACAATAGGTTATTCATAAAAATATTAACATATTAAAAATTAAAAATATATTAAAATATCAACCAAAAGGAAAGCTTATTAGTGATTTTAATAACTGGACAAGATAGAATTTACAGCTAAAATACTTGAAAAGGAATGAAGAATATCACCTATTTATATAAGGGAAAAAGAAAAAAACTATAGCTAACGTAAGCATATATGCCTCTAATACAGCTTCAAATATATAAAGCAGCAGTTGTGTAAACTGTGAATGAAAGAGATCAACGAAGCTGGCTCTGTACCCCAGTAGTTAAGAAGAATTCAGATTCCATATGGCACACTGCATTTTGAATCCCAGCCCTAGCAGCTTGAAAAAGATGCAAAGCATCTGTGTGCCCCAAATCCTGACAGGAGGGTGAAATGGAAGAAAAGGGACTGAGGCATGACCACACCCCATTGAACAGCACTTCTCCCTAACCTCCAGTGAACATTGTGCATTCTTTAGCAGAGAAAGAAGGAAGGGAGGAGGGAAGGAAAAAGAGAAGAGAGAGAGAGAAAAGGAAAGAAAGAAAGAAAATATTTGTAGTTACGGAGGATTTATTAGAAAGAAGAAAGCAGAGCTATCAAAAACTTAAAAAATGTAATAAACTATAGCAAGTATAAAAGAGAGGACTTCAGAGACCAGCAGTTAGCGTAATGGCTATGTCGCTGGACTCCCATGTAGCCAACCGCAGTTCAAGTCCCGGACCGGATGGCTTAAACTCAGTGGGTGCATGTGCGTGCATGCCCAAGATCCTGAGAGGAAAATGGAGGAGAGGGGATTGTGGTGTGGCCATCCCCCGCAGGGTGGTGATTGTTTGCTTTCCACCTCTTTGTCTCTGCCTGGCGAGCGCACACACCCTATAGCAAAAACCTCTCCAAAAAAAAAAAAAAAAAAAAAAAAGAGGGGACCTCAAAAAGTTTATGGAAAAATAAAATGAAAGTACTATTTTTGTGCAAAAAAAAAATTAAAATCCATGCATAGTTTTTTCATCATGTGCATTTTTCATGAACCTTTTGAAGATCTCTTACATAAAAAAATATGTATGAGAACTGTGCTCGAATAAATAGAGAATACAGTTTTTAGGTCACTCCAATTACAAAAATAGACCACATATTAGATCATTAAAGAAATCTCAATAAGTCACTAAAGAAAAATATCAGACTATGTTCCTCAACAATAATCAAATTGAATTAAAAGTTATCCACAAAAGGATAACTTAAATATATATTTGGAAATTAAATCACATTTTATTAAATAGTTCTTGGATTAAACAGAAAACAATAGAGGAAATTTAGAAACATTCAGGACTGAATGCTAATTAAACACCACCTGTCAAAATCTGTAGGATATTAGTAAAATTGTGCCTAGAGAAAAAATTTATAGTTTTTAATAAATTATCAGGAAACAAGAAAAGTTAAAAATAAATTAGCTAAGCATGCAGCTAAATAAGTTATGGGGAAGAGCCTTAGAGCAAAACCAAAGAAATAAAAACTAAGGAAAGAGCAAGGGTAGAAATCAATGAAATAGGGAAAATACATAACAGCAACAATGATAACCAAATATTAACAAATTCAAAGGGTATTTTGTTTGTCTACTAATAAAAATAACATATAAAAATCTCTGGCAAGATTGATCAAGAAAAAAAAAAAATAGTTTGCCCTCTCTAGAAAAGAGAGAAAAGAAAGAACAGCTGTCAATGAATATATTTAAAAATATTGATAAAAAAGTGGCCTAGTTGATAGTGCAGGTAGTGGCAAACTGAACTGAAGTGATGGAAGCCACATGGCTGACTGACCCCCTAATTGCCTTGAAAACACTCTGAGTGTTTATACCTAAACCCAGGATCCTGCAGAGCTGGAGGGCCAGGGAGAGGAAATCACAGCATTACAAGACTGTCAAGGATGTTTCTCTCTCTCTCTCTCTCTCTCTCTCTCTCTCTCTCTCTCTCTCTCTCTCATGCACATGCATATGCTTCCTATCATGAATAAAGAAAAAAAACTTTTAAAACATGAATGAAAATCAAAACCAATTTTTAAATGGCAAAATTACAACAAAAGGATCTGGGGAGCTTAAAGAGACTAACAAATATATTTAGAAGAGCTAGAAAGGAAATTCCTCACCCAAAGATAACCAGTTAGTTAATGGGAGCATTCTATGAAATTATCCAAAAATAATAAATTCTAGTTGAAAGAATTATTTAATTTTATGTATTATTTTATTATTTAACTTGACCAGAGAGAGAGAGAGAGAGAGAGAGAGACAAAGCAAGCTACCAAATCAGTACTCAAATTGTGGTAGGTGGAGTCCAGCACCCTAACTGACATACCACCTGTCACCCCATGAATTCCAGTTTTAAACTCTGTTTCTAAAAATAATACAGGCCGGCAGGTGGCATGGTGGTTAAGAGTGCTGGACTCCCACATGGCTGACTACGGTTCGAGTCCCAGACCTGGCAGCTTGCTCTCTCTCTCTCTCTCTCTCACTCTCTCACTCTCTCACTCTCTCACTCTGTCCCTCACTAATCAAATTTAAATAAATAAATAAAACAAATAAAGTCAAATGAAAATATAATTTAAAAAAATATATAAAAAGAGAGAAAGTCACCAGATCTTTTTTTTTTTTTTTGAGAGGTTTTTGCTATTGGGCACGTGCGCTCGCCAGACAGACAGAGAGAGACATAGAGACAGAAAGTGAGAAATCACCTCCCAGGGGGGGATAGCCACACCATAATCCCTTCTCCTCCATTCTCCCCTTGGGATCTTGGGCACGCACGCACAAGTGCCCGGCATGAGTTTTAAGCCACCAGGTCCGGGACACAAACCGCAGTCAACTACATGGGAGTCCAGCGACATAGCCATTAAGCTAACTGCTGGTCCCAAGCCACCAGATCATTTTATGAGAAAAACATAATCTTGATTCTGAAGCCAGATAAACAGTCTAAAAGGAGAGAATTATAGAACTATTTTACCTATTAATTTAGACACAAAGGTTGTAAACAAAATAGTTGGTAACAGAATCAACAATGATGGTGTGTGTGTGTTTGTGAAACTCAATGGGCTTATATATACATGCATCAAAAAACTAACAATGTAAATTACGACATTCAGGATAAAGGAAAATTACATTATAATTATTTTAAAACTATTAACATTTATAAAAATAAATTGGATAATTTATAATAATTATATAGTAGTATCAACTGATGCAGAAATAGCAGTTAATAAGGTTTCACATATATGATGGATGATGAATTCTTTTATAACTACTATTGTTAAGTCAGTACAAGAGGTCAATGTTACAAGTAAGAGAGATATAAGATCAGAAGGTAAGTGGTTAAACTATGTTCTAGATATACTAATCTATTCAGAAAAAAACAACACAATTGCCACAATAGCCAGATATATAACCAACCTACAAAAATCAAAGTAATTTCTCTATGCCAACAAAAACCCAAGAAAAATACATCTTAAAAAGATAAAAATACCAATCACATATTAACAAACAGCAACAAAGTATCTGAAAGTTAACTTCACCAAAAGTACACAAGACCTCTATTAAAAAATTTAAACCTCTAATGAAGAACATAGAAAAGGATGATGCAGATGCAATAAATAAATTAGGACATTCTATGCTGTTGGGTGGGATGATTTAATTGTCTAAAGATACTGATTATCTATAATTACTGTATAAACTAAAGCAACTGAATTAAAGCCTTAACTCAAATTTCTGAGACACATGATAACCATATCCTAACATGTATATGGAAAAATGTCTCCAAATGTTATGTGTTATTAACATAAAAATGGGTAAAATAAACCAAAAGAACTGTCAGAGACCTTAACATTATAGCAATATAATATATTATAAAGCAGTACTATAATCAATGAGAAAAAATAATGATTTTTAGTGACATTGGCAGTAATTGCCTCAGTAGGGAAAAATAACTGAATCCCTAATTAGCATCTAATTAAAACATAGGAGAATGTTCTTGAATGCAGAGGTGTAGAACTGCCTACATAAAATTTTTAAGTATAAATCCTAAAACAGCAATTCAATAAAATTTAATGCAACAAAATTTAATATTTTTGTGCATTGAATAACAAACATTACAAAGTTGGAAGAAAGATTATTTCCATGATATCAACAAAGCTGTTGAAAACTGCAAAAAATTACTATCTAGAATATAGAACAACAGCAACTTAACATCAAGAAGAGAGCAACTCCGTTAGAGAAATGGACAAATGGGGCCAGCAGGTGGCACAGTGGGTAAGGTGCTGGACTCCCATAGAGTAGATCATGGTTCAAGTCCCAGACCTGGTGGCTTAAAAATCATGCTGGGTACGTGTCCCAGTATGAGATTTGAGAAGATCTTACCATGTGGCCATATCCCCAAGAGGTGATTTACCACTTTCCCTCCCACTGTCTCTCTCTCTCTCTTTTTTTTTTTTTTAGAGGTTTTTGCCATAGGGCACATGCACTCACCAGAGAGACAGAGAGACAGAAAGCGAGAAATCACCCCCCAGGGGGGATGGCCACGCCACAATCCTTTCTCCTCCATTCTCCTCTCAGGATCTTGGGAACGCATGCACACACGCCTGACGTGAGTTTAAGCCACCGGGTCTGGGATGCGAACCGCGGTCGACTACATGGGAGTCCAGCGACATAGCCGTTACTCTAACTGCTGATCCCTCACTGTCTCTCTTTGTCTCTCTGCATATGTGCCCTATGGCAAAACCTTTACAAGAAAAAAGAAAAAGAAAAATGGACTAGTGTAGAGAATGCCTACAGACAGAAAATCTGACACCCGAGGAACCTATCAAGAGACAATCATACTCATCAGTAGTCAGAAAAATGCAAATTAAAACAATGAGATTTCATTCTAGACTAATTACACTAGCAAGAATAAGAAAACTGGATAATGCACAGAGTTTGGGTAGAGAACATAGGCATATTGGAATTCCCATGCATTGCTGATAGGGACAGAGACCAATGTCATTTTCAGAGGAAACAGTCTTGCAGCACCTATACGAACTACACGCACATTTCTTACAACCTAGCAAGTCTGCTCCCAGATCATAAATCTAAAATAAATTTTTACTCAGGTCCAAAAGGAAATGTATTCAAGATGTTCACTATAAGGTTGTTTGTAGATTATGCAGATGGCTGCTCCTGGACTTACACAGGTGAAAACCTAGACGAGTACACGGTGACCCGACCTTGGCTCTCCATCTGCAGAAGCAAATAAGTAAATTATGAAGGATATACACTATGTGAGATCATGCAGCTTTAAATGTTATACATAGATATAGACAGAGACAGATATGTACCAACATGAAGAGATCTTAAAGAATAGCCCTTTAAATGAGTAAGAAATATGAGAGATATACAGATGCTCCTCAGCTTATGATGAAGTTACATCCCAATAAACCTATCACACATTGAAAATATCATAAGTCAAAATGTATTTAATATTCCTAACCTACTAGCATCATAGCTCAGCTAACTCACCTTAAATGTGCTCAGAATACTTACATTAGCCTATAGTTGAGTAAAATCATCCAATACAAAGACCATTTTATAATAAAGTGTTGACTATTTCATGTAATTTATTGAATATTGTACTGAAAGTGAAAAATGGAATGGTTGTACAGCTACTTGAAGTACAGTTTTTACTGGATGTGTATCACTTTAGCACCATCATAAAGTGGAAAAACCATTAAGTTAAACCATTGTAAGTCAGGAACCATCTGTACAGTACAATGTCTGTCAAAATCTAAAACGACATACACACAAAAACAGAAATATACATTTTATGAGTATATATAAACAAAATGATAACACATTTGAAAAGTAGATGATTGCTTATAGAGAGGAGTGGAGGTTGGATATGAAAATAAAACTAAATAAATAAATAAAATAAAAGTCCTCATCAGATTCATGATTACAATATTCAAGAACTAAGAAGTATGATTAGTTTGACATTCTCCTCAAGATTTCCAGCCAAAAGTAAAAGAGTGAGAGAGAGAAAGAGTGGAGGGGAAAAAAAAGGAAGAAAAAGTTTCTAAGAAGTTGTTTTAGAATTGTTCTTCCTCATTATTGTATCTGTCATGTAGCCCAGGAGTTGGCAAACCTTCTGTAAAGGGCCAGCTCATAAATATTTTAGGCTTTGCAACCTATACTCAACTGTTCCACTGTAGCAAGAAATAAGACATATATAATATGTACAGAATGAGGATGACCATGTTCTAATAAAACTTTATTTACCTAACAGGTGGTGGGCCAAATTTGGCCCCAGGCTATAGTTTTCTGATCACAGATTTATCCAGAAAGATTACTCAAGAAAGTGCATTAAAGGACTCTGTTATGCAGACTATGTTTACAGACCCAAAAAATATAGGCATAGGCCCTAAAAAAACTTAAATGTACTTTTGTGAGCACTGGAGAAGAATAAAGAACCAAAACTGTCTCGCACAACCCTCAGGTTTACAGTGTCTCAGACTCCAGCCAAGAAGAGGAGATATAGTTCAAAAGATCTCTAGACAGGGTCATTCTCATTTAAACTTTACCAGTATTTTAAATTGCTACTTCCATGAGAGCTACTGTAAGAGGCACAGAAGCTGGTCAGAGTTCTGGTTTCTATTAATAGAATTTTTATATAAGCAAAAATGACAGATACCAGGATTCCATTTTACAGTCCTACAATCCTATAAATATCTTTTTCTTCTTCAGGAAGTGTGTCTGACCAAAACATATGAAGCAATGTGGCAGG
Source organism: Tupaia tana (assembly GCA_026018925.1). Classification (NCBI taxonomy): domain Eukaryota; kingdom Metazoa; phylum Chordata; class Mammalia; order Scandentia; family Tupaiidae; genus Tupaia; species Tupaia tana. The sequence continues at coordinate 116,876,655 of JAKSZU010000007.1, forward strand.
CTAGTAAAAGAGAATAGAGGTTTAAATGTCAGCTGAAACAATGTTCATTTCCTTTAAAAAAAAAAAAAAATCATTTGCACAGCTCTTCGAGCTGCCAAATTGAACCTCTTGCAGTTTGAAGTTCATCCAGAAAATCCTTTTGCAAAATATTTGCTGAAACACTGTAATGTAGGAATTGTAAAGGATTAAGGCTTGTTCTGTTTCTCCTCCCCCACACCTATCTTCTCTAAACTGACTCCTGCAGCCCAGAAGTTAAATTTGTGTGTCTGAGACCCAGATTCCAAAACTCACGTATCACACCCCCCCATCAAGAAAACAAAAATGTTACTGAAATGTCTCATTTCAAATAAAATCTGCCTAAGTGAGCAGACCAGCAGCCCTCCACACAATCCTGTGAGACCTCGAACACCCTCAATAGACCCCCTTTTGTCCTTCAGGTGTTCTGACATCAGCAAGGTCTTTGCATTATGGCGTCTCAAACACATTGTGAGCTACAGTCCTCAAATCCCCATCCAGTTCAGCCAGTGAGACTTAGAGAAAGAACCACAGGGGAAGGACTCTGAGTGCAGTGGTTCAAAGGGGAGAGATGAGTGTGGGCTGCCGTGGTCTGGGGAGAGTCAGAATTTACAGGAAAAAAAGATCTCAAAGAAGGAGATGCCACACAGGAATAAATGGCATCATGACTTTAACTACAAAAAATTAGGACGTAAAGAAGCACACTCGTTCAGGTGGTATCTTAAAGCCTTACAAGACTTTAAAGATTTTTCACTGGTTACTTACTAATTTTTGTTTTTACCTTCTTTCTCAATAGAAATATTCCTATCACAAGTGTAGGCACTGCAATCATATTTTCCATTTGGGTACTGTCAAAGGAAAGGATTTCAGCTTTCTATTTCATCAAGTTTTGCAAAACTTCATGTCAGCCCTTGGCCTCCCATTGGCCCTTATCCTATAGGAAATATATCTGAGTCTTAACATTTATAAACAAAATATTTGCACCGAACTTCATCCCTTTATCTTCTGCCATATTGTTTTTTTTATAATTTTTTTTTAAAAAATAACTATGATGTCTACTGGGAGCTATATTCATATATGGCCCCATTGAGTTAGATTGTGGATGGACAACATGCTGACCTTCCCAAAATGCTGTAGGATAAAAAAAATGCAGGGACCAGCAGGTGGCATGGTAGTTAAGGTGCTGGACACTCCTACATGGCTGACCATGGTTCAATTCCCGGATCTGGTGGCTTGGTTTCTCACTTTCCCTCTCTCCCTTTCTCTCTCTCTCTGGTCAAATTAAAATAAATGAATGAATAAATAATTATTTTTAAAAAAAGAATAAAAGAAATGCAGAGAGCAGCAGTTGGCATAATAGCTATGTCTCTGGACTCCCATGTAGTCGACAACAGTTCGAGTCCCAGACCCGGTGGATTAAACTCACGTCAGGCGTGTGTGCGTGCTCAAGATCCCAAGAAGAAAGTGGAGGAGAAGAGACTGTGGCGTGGTCATCCCCCATGGGGGGTGATTTCTTGCTTTTTGTCTCTCTCTTTCTGGGGAGTGCACACGCCCTATAGCAAAAACCTCTCCCCCCAAAAAAAAATGCAAAAAAAAGGGAGGGAACAGGAAGAGAGTCCCTATAGATTCCTCCAGCCACAGTTAATCCCAGAAGTGGGACTAGATGAGGTTTTACTATCCCTATAACCAGTCTTGAACTTGGCCTTGCCGTGACCAGTGTCAACTCTATGCATCTGAATGTGTGAGCCGTGAATGCTGTGTGTGTGAGAAGGTGTCTATGTCAACTGGAGACTGGAGAAGTGTAAGAGAAGGAGAGAGAGAACCACTGGGTACAAGCAAGGGAGACCAAGTATGGAAATCAATAGTGCTGCAAATCGAGTTGTTCTGATTCTTCTCTGTTTTGCACAGAGAGGAGAGTTGCATATTTCAACCTTTCCCTAAAATAAGATCATGTGACTTTCAACTAAAAAATTAAATTCTATATTCAGTGAATATACAAACTACCATAAAGATCGTATGTACAGATATACACATGCACACATGCCTACATTCATAACTGAACCTGTATTTTCAATATCTATACAGTAAATGGACTTATTTTGTTCTTTGTTCTCAGCAAAACATACCCAATGTATTATATGTTGACCCTTGGTTTTTGTTCATAACCATTTTTTTTTTTACTTCAAGTGAAAAAAAAATGTAGGACCATGTGGCTAGTTGTAGGCCATGTGTCACTTCAATGAGAAAGAGGCAAACTGCCAGTGTGAGACCTGCCAGAGCTCTCTCTTTTCCCTCTGGCATGGTATCTGGCCATTCAAATGTTGGCTTCTGTGAAAGCAATAAACAGCAGAGCCTCCGCACCAACTAGCAGTGGACAGACAACTTAAACAAGAAATTTTTTTAAGTTCTTGAAATTTAGGTGGTTTTGTCATCACAACAGGACTTAGTAATTTGTTACATTCGAGGAGGGAAAACAATGATTTTCTCCTTCTCTCCAACTTAAGTCCTCGCCATCTTCCAAGCCAAATATAACAGCACAAAGAAAACTATTTTAAAGACTGGGGATACCAGCAAAAACAGGGAACAACTTTTCTTCCTTTGTTCAATATCTGCTTAGCTAACAGATCTGATGCTTACTGAAGCAAGTGAAAAATGAACAGTGAGGGAGAAAGTGAGGAACCGAGAGGGGTAACAGTTCAGCTGACTAGTCACTGGGTAGCGTGTCAAGAATGTGGGGACCAGCAATTGGTGTAATGGCTATGTCGCTAGACTCTCATGTAGTCGACCGTGGTTTGAGTCCTGGACCCAGTGTCTTAAATTCAGGCTGGGTGCATGTGAGTACACGCCAAAGATCCCGAAGAGAGAATGGAGGAGAAGGGATTGTGCTGTGGCCATCCCCCCGGGGGGTGATTTCTCGCTTTCTGCCTCTCTGTCTCTCTTTCTGGTGAACGCACGTGCCTTATAGTGGGGAGTGGGGGGAAAACCTCTCCCCCCCCAAAAAAAAATGAATATGAAACATTCCTGTGCATCAAAAGAGGAAAACCTTAAAAGTTATCCAGGCTAATCCTGCCCCCAAGTAGATCATCCAGACTGCAGAGGCACACGTCCAGTTGGGAAATGTGACGCTAGTCTTCTCTCGATGCAAGCTCTCCCAGCTTCTATACAGGATTCATTGGGACCCTCTCACTGTCACCACACTCAACTCATTTGGCTGAGCGAGATGTTAAGTGACAGCTGAATTTGAGACGCCTGTTCCTTTATTAACCTCTGACCTTCCCAATACACTGGAGGATAAGAGGAAGCCAAAAGGGGCGGGGGGGGGGGGGGGGGGGGGGGAAGGGAAGAAATTCACTATAGATTTCACCACTCACAGTCAATCCCAGAAATGTGACTAGAAAATTAAACAATATTGTGCTGGACTTTAAAGAATAGCCAAAAATCTCTGAAGAAATGTCCGTGATATTATAAGACAGGAAGGTTATGGCCCAGCACAGAGGAACATACTGCTAAGACACTGCTCCACAGGCTGCCAGGCCACCCTAAACACCAGGAGGAGTGGCAAGTGCCTGTAGTCCCAGTAACTCAGGAGACTGAGGCAGAGGGATCATGACATGATAAGATTCTGCCTTAAAGAAAAGGAAAACAAAAAAAAAAAAAGTCAAGAAAGTTTGATTTGACAATATATGGTTGAAGGCAGAAAAAATTTGTTTCATGCTTGTACTGCACTGAGTTTAGAATGTTCACAAAAATAGTAACATATCTAACTAAAAATAATGATTAATTTTTTTTCTAAAAGCACCCTGAAACTCATATATCCAAATGAGTGTTGTCATTCAAAGTAATCTCCGAGGATACACTTTTCATCCAGTAATGCTTCCATTGCTCAAAACATTTTTGGAATTGCCTTCAGAGTCAGTTTATGAGCTGAAAAATAAAATCTCTCTTTATAGCCACAGCTCAGCTTTCCTTGGATTACTTCTTTATTTGCCCTCCTTTCCTCTCGTGTGACTTTATTCAGCCTAATTCCACACTTCTCCCTCCCATTCTATCAAATAAGATGAGTGAATTTCATGCTTGCTCTAGAAGAGTTCTCTGTGTGTGTAGTGGGATTTAAGGGGTGGGGAAGACAAAGACAGGAAACAGGGTAGTCTTAAGAGGAGCAGCCCATTTGGATGTTGCCTGCTGAAGAGCAGGTAATTGCCAGCAAGGGTACTGCTGGCTGACCATGACACAGGTGAGCCCCAAAAGTAGAATCCTTCTTAGTCTAAAAAACCATTTGGGGCTATTAAAAAGTCTCATAAATTTTAAAAGATTCAAGACATATAAAGTATGTTTTTTCTGACCTCAATAAAATTAAATTACAAATCAATAACAGAAAAATATACAGGAGCTGGCCCCATACCACAGCAGTGAAGCACTGCACAAAGAAAGTCGGGTCCCACATGGTCACCCAGGGTGTAAGTCCTGTGATGACAGCCGAAAAAATATATGCCAGGTGTGTGTGTATGTGCCCAGGATCCTGATGGATAGAGAGCTAGAGGGAAAAAGAATGTGGTTTGATCAGGCTCTGTTTGGGGATTCTCTCTCTCTTTCACTTGTGCACATATACACCCTCTGATTTTCTGATATTATACATATAAAATATATAATAAACACACACACACATCCTCAAACATTTGGATACTAAATAACACAGTTCTAAATGAGTTGTGAGTCAAAAAAGAAATCACAAAGCATTAATGGCACAAAGAGGTATGGTATTATCTGTTGAAGATATTTCGTAGTTTTATCAACAGTACTAGGGAGAAATGTTCACCTGTTTAAATATCAGGGACCAGAAGTTAGCGTAATGGCTATGTCGCTGGACTCCCATGTAGTCGACCACGGTTCGAGTCCCGGACCCGCTGGCTTAAACTCACGCCGGACGCATGTGCGTGCGTGCCCAAGATCCTGAGAGGAGAATGGAGGAGAAGGGATTGCAGCATGGCCATCCCCCCTGGGGGGTGATTTCTCGCTTTCTGTCTCTCTGTCTCTGTCTATCTGGTGAGCACATGCACCCTATAGTGAAAACCTCTCCAAAACAATAAATAAATAAATATCCATTTTGTAAGACAAATAATAATGTGATTGAATGTATGGAAGAAAATGAAATGAAAAAAATAATAAAAGAAAAAATTTTAAAAAAATAATAAGAAATAATAATAAAAAAAGAAATCAAAGGGAAATGAGGAAGCATTTTTAACTGAATGAAAATTAAAACACACATCTCAAATTTGCAAGATGCTACTAAAGCAGTACTTAAGAAGATATCTATAGCACTAAACATCTATGTTAGAAAAAAAAGACATGTATCAAATAAATGACCTCAGTTTCTAACTTAATAAACTAAAAATAAAAGCAAGTTTAGCCCAAAGTAAGCAAAAGAAAGGAAATGATAAAGATACAAATGGTAATCAACGAAAAAACAATAGGTAAAAGCAATGAAACCAAAAGCTGCTTCTTTGAAAAGATCAATAAAATTGATAAAATTTCTAGCAACATTGATCAGGAAGAGAGAGAAAAAACACTATCAATAGTGGGTTAAAAAAATTAACATCATTACAAATTATTACAGATATTAAAATATAATCAGGGAATATTATGAAAATTGTATGCTTATAAATTAGAAAACTTAGGTGAAATGAACAAATATCTTTTTTTTTTTTTTTGAAGAGTTTTTTTTTTTTTTCCTATAGGGTGCATGCACTCACCAGAAAGACAAAGAGAGACAGGGAGAAAGAAAGTGAGAAATCACCCCCTCAGGGGCGATGGCCATGCCACAATCCCTTCTCCTCCATTCTCCTCTTGGGATCTTGGGCATGCATGCACATGCACCCAGTGTGAGTTTAAGCTGCCAAGTCCGGACTCGAACCATGGTCGACTACATGGGAGTCCAGCAACATAGCCATTACGCTAACTCCTGGTCCCAAAACGAACAAATATCTTAAGAGATGTGAACTATCTATTTCACTGAAGGTTAATATATAACCTGGATAGATCAATTTATTTTAAAGGAATTAAATGTATCCTTAAAAACCTGCCCACAAAGAAAATTCCAGGACCAGATAGCTCCAATGGTACATTGTTATAAACATTAAAGAAAGAAATAATACCAACTCTAATCAGATTCCCGGAAAAGAAAATTGCAAAAGAGAAAATACTTTTTTACTCAGACTACAAAGCTAACCTTGCCCTTATAGCAAAACCAACCAAGTCATTGCTAGAAAACAACCTACAGACGGATAGCTCTCATTTACAATACATAAATGTAAATTTCTAAACAATATTTTTAAAAATCAACAAAATAATAGAAAGGATACTACATCGGACTCCTCCATGGCTCCTGAGAACTAGTGATTTCAGGGAAATAAGAGAAATGAAGATTTTCTACCGATAATTCAGCCTCCAGCCCACAAACTCGAGTGGTAGGGAGCCCCTCTAGCCTTCTCTGTCTCTGTCTCTGTCTCTGCCTCTGTCTTCTCTTTTTGCAATTTTTCCTTTTTAAAAATTTTTAAGGTAAAGAATTCTCTTGCTTTCAGCCCTGCCTTTAACTCACTAATAATTCCCTTTTCCTCCACTCATCCAGGAGAGGCAAGGGGCAGGCCTTCAGAAGAAGACTCCTCCATGGCTCCTGAAAGCTAGTGATTTCCGTGCTGCGCAGTTTTTTAAATTTTTTTTATTAAAAAAAAGAATTTTTTAATTTTTTCCTTTTTTTTCTCTTTTTTTTTTCTTTTTTTCTCTTTCTCTGTTTTTTTTTTTTTTCCTTTTTTTTTTAATCTCATCACTCTTCTCCTCAATCTCCATCCTCTGTGTTTCTAGACAGATCTCAGGGAACCATAGTCAAACATCCAAATACTATTAGGGTTAACATATTCCTCAACATCCACTGAATCTGCTGTGCAAAGGGATAAAAGTGTACCAGCAAAGAGATTCCAGATCCTTCTGCACATTCCTGATGCTCAGACTGAACTTCAAGAATTAGGAAGAAACACACCATCCATCAGATGACTGGAAATCACCACAGGGCCACAAGAAATATGGAAAAGCAAGAAAATACCTCTCCTCCAAGGGAAAAGACTAACTTCTCTTCATCCACATACAGTTCAATGCAAATCATGGAAACGTCTGATAAAGAATTCAGAATACGGTACCAGCAGTTAGCGTAATGGCTATGTCGCTGGACTCCCATGTAGTTGACCATGGTTCATGTCCCGGGCCTGGTGGCTAAAAACTCACACCGGGCGCGTGTGCATGCGTGCCCAAGATCTCGAGATGAGAATGGAGGAGAAGGAATTGCGGCATGGCCATCTCCCCAGGGGGTGATTTCTCGCTTTCTGTCTCTCTCTGTCTGTCTAGTGAGCGCACGCGCCCTATAGCAAAAGAACTCTAAAAGAAGAAAGAATTCAGAATATTCATACTGACAAAGCTAACAGAGATGGAAGAGAAGAGAGACAATGAACTGCAGAAGAGGCAGGAGAAAGGAGCTGATGGAGGTGAGGAAATTCTTTCAAGGCCTAAAAGGAATTACATACTTTAAAAAAGAATCAAATGGATCTGTTAGCGATGAAGACTACAGTAAAGAAAGTCAAAATCTCCCTTGGAAGTATTAAAAGCAGACTAGATCATACAGAAAATAGAATCTCAGACATAGAAGATAAAATCACTGGCCTAGAAGAATCCACCACAAAGACTGAGAAAATTGTCCCCTAAAATGAGAATAATATACAAAAAATACTAGAAACCATCAAACGTCCAAACATCCAGATAACTGGTATCCCAGAAGGCGATGAGACTCAGAAGGGCATTGATAATCTATTCCATGAAATTCTGCAAGAAAACTTTCCAAACCTAGACAGGCACTCAAAGATCCAGTCCCAAGAAATACAAAGGATCCCAAATAGAATCAACCCAAGAAGATTTTGTCTAATACACACTATAGCCAGATTGACCAAAACCACAGACAAAGACAAGATACTAAGATTGGCAAGAGAAAAATGGCAAGTTACCTACAAAGGATATACCCCATCAGGCGAACAGCAGACCTCTCATCAGAAATAATGTGAGTAAGTAAAGAATGGAAAAATATGTTCAAAGTGTTAAGGGAAAAGCAATTTCAACCAAGAATACTTCACCAAGCAAGATTATCCTTCATATGGGAAGAAAAGACAAGAACATTCTCAGATAAACAAAACCTGAAAGAATTTACCAATATCAGACCAGATCTCCAAGAAGTTCTAGAGAGAGTGCTATGGCAAGAAAATTAAATACAGACACACAGAAATAAGAGTTCAAAAACTAAGAAAATGGCCAACTTAACCAAAGGGACAAGTCTGGAGTTGAATATAATATCCCAGAATTTAATCAGGAAAATCGAACCACAACAGTAGATAGATTAAGTACATGAGATTGAACTGGTGAAATAGTAATTTATGACTTTTGACTAAAATATTGCTGATTTTCTTCTAGGCTTTGTTTTCTGGTTTTAAGGATTTTTGTCCTGTCTTGAGCTGTTGATAGGTTCATGTATCTACTATTTGAACCTGTTTCCTAACCTGTTTCCTGGCTTTAAGTTTTAAGCAAAGTTCCTTAGCATTTCTTTGATTTATAAAAGTTAAAACTACTTTTCTTGAAAAAGAAAACAAAAAAAGAAAAGAAGGAGAAGAAGAAGGATACTATGTCATGACCAAGTAGAATTTATCCTTGAAACGCAACACTGATTAACATTCAAAAAAAATCAATGCAACTTATCAAAAGTGACCATCATCAACATTAGGGAAACATGAAGAAAAGAAGGATCAATGATGAATACTAGGACTCTGACCTGAAAATGTGAACGATATCACAGAAAATTCCAAAAGAGAGTTCCTTCCGTGTGGTCGCTGGGGAGAACCTGCCGCTGTGCTGACCGTGCTCTGCCGGACACAGTGTCCATCACGCTATAGTTTTAGAAACTGCTGTATTTATCCAGGGTTAAGGAAATGAATTCATTTTCGCCTCCTGTTTTTTAGATCTTCAAAATTTGCCAAGTGTTGACACAGCCTCATGGATTCTGAAAACTAGCCATTTTGGGGAAACAGAAATGGAGACTTCCCACTGTTAATTAGGCCTCTGGCACACAAACTCGCATGGTAGGAAGACTTCTTTCAGGCCTCCTGTCTCTGCACCTATCTTTGTCTCTCTCTACCTCTGTCTCAGTCTCTGTCTCCTCTCTTTTTTTTTGTAATTTTTGCTTTTTAGAATTTTTTAAGGTAAAGCATTTTCTGCACTTTCTGGCCCCTCCTACCGCCTTATTTTGTTAAAATAATTCCCTCTCCCCCACGCCATGCGGTTTTCCAATTTTTTTTTTACTGAGATTTTTTAAAAATATTAATTTTTTATGTTGTATTGAGAAGTTTTTTCTTCGTTTTTTTCTTCTCTTTTTCTGTTTCTTGGTTGTTTTTTTGCTGTTGTTGCTGTTGTGTCTCTTTTTCTGTTTCCTTTTCTGCATGCTCCTCAACACTCAGATTGAACTTCCAAGTTTGGAAAGAAACTGATCATCAACCAGATGACTAGAAATCGCTGCAGGACCACAAGAAATATGGGAAAGCAGGAAAATACCTCTCCTCCAAGGGAAAAGGATAACTCCTCTTCATCCACACACAGTTCAAGGGAATTCATGGAAATGTCTGATAAAGAATTTAGAACATTCATAATGGCAAAACTAACAGAGATGGAAGAGAAGAGAGACAATGAACTGCTGAAGAGGAAGGAGAAAGAGTTGTTGAGTTCCAGAAGGTGAGGAAATTCATGCAAGATCTAAAAGATGAATTTCACACTTTACAAAATAATCAGATGGAACTGTTAGAGATAAAGGCTATAATACAGGAAGTCAAAATCTCCCTTGAAAGTATTAAAAGCAGACTAGATAGTACAGAAAATAGAATCTCAGACATAGAAGAGAAAATGGCTAGCCTAGAAAAATCCACCACGAGGACTGAGAAAATGGCTCAAAAATTTGAGACCAATATACGAGAAACACTAGATACCATCAAACGTCCAAACATCCGGATAACAGGCATCCAAGAAGGCAAAGAGACACATAAGGGCATTGATAATCTATTCCATGAGATCCTGCAAGAAAACTTTCCAAACCTAGAGAGGCACTCAAAGATTCAGTCCCAAGAAATACAGAGGACCCCAAATAGAGTCAACCCAGGAAGATCTTCTCCAAGACACATTATAGCCAGAATGACCAAAACCACAGACAAAGACAAGATACTAAGACTGGCAAGAGAAAAACAGCAAGTTACCTACAAAAGGTATCCCATCAGACTAACAGCAGATCTCTCATCAGAGACAATGCAAGCGAGGAAAGAATGGGAAAATATATTCAACGTGTTAAGGGAAAAGCAATTTCAACTGAGAATACTGTACCCAGCAAGATTATCATTTATTTGGGAAGAAAAAACACGAACATTCCCAGATAAACAAAATCTGAAAGAATTTGCCAGCACCAGACCAGATCTCCAAGAAGTTCTTAAGGGAGTGCTATGTCAGTAAAATTAAACACAGACACACAGAAATAAAAGTTCAAAAATTAAGAAAATGGGCAACTTAATTGTAGGGACAATGTCTGGAGATGAATATTTTATCCCAGAATTCAATGTGGAAGATCGAGCCTTAACAGAAGAAAGATTAAGTACATGAGACTGAACTGATGAAACAACATTCTGTGACTGGACTAAAATATTGCTGCTTTTCTTCTAAACTTTGTTGTCCGGTTTTAAAGGATTTTTGTCCTGTCTTGAGCTGTCGATAGGTGCATGTACCTACTATTTGAACAGAATACTAACCTGTTTCTAGGCTTTAAGTTTCAAGGAAATATCATTACCAGCTCAAAATTGCTCTTCTTGAAATTACCAGCTGGACTTGCTATTGAAAGTAGTTAGATTACTTATGATATTGTGTGATCAACAAAATGTTGGGGGAAAAGGAATGGAAGACAACTGTAGATAGCAGAGATAGTGTAATAAGAGAGTGGGAAAGGGCAGAGGGTCAAACATGGGGTAAAAAACATATATATACATATACATATGTATGAAAGTAGAAATGGAATATTATTGATGATATCATGCATGATTAAGCAACTATGCAGTTTATTCTAGATGGGAAACCACATTTAATATGCTGTGATGATGCTCAGGGAATGAATGTTAAGTAATTAAAAAAAAAGTTGCAGGAGGAAAAAAAACAGTAAAACTGTTCATATCGAAATTAAAAAAAAATGCATATTTGATGAGTGTAGTAAGCTATATAGCCCCAGCTGGGTGCTACTTTATAATATGTTCATTCTATTCACTGAGGTTTATGCCTAAAGTCAGACTTGGGTTCATGTATAGGTATATATCAGCTGTGCTAGCTATTGGATATATTTAGACTAATTAAGTTCATTAGCAATTCAATTAAATGGGGGGGAAGGCACAGAGAGCAACCATGGATACCAGAGACAATGTGGGAGGAGGATGGGACATGGCAGAGGGTGAGGAATAGGGAATCAAGGATGGCAAAACAAAAAACAAAGTATATAAGACATAGGAATTGGAAAATTATTTGCTGATAACATGTATGTTGATGTGCTTGATTGAGCCAATACACAGTGTATTTTGGATGGAAAATTCATTTGTATGCTGTAATGATGTATAGTGAATTAACATAAAAAATAAATAAATTTAAAGAGAAAAAAAAATTCCAAAAGAAAGAAATGACAGTTGTTTAAGTCTGATATTCAGAATATCATTTGTTGACTTTTTCATAATAGTTCTAGTAGAAAGGTGGGACTAACAGTAAGATTTTCCAGGGCTGATGAGTAAAGAGGAGTAAATACCACCCAGAGATTGCTGTTCTTTCTTTCTTTTTTCCTTTTATTTTTAGAGAGATTTTTGCTATAGGGCACATGCACTCTCCAGAGAGACAAAAAGCAAGAAATAACTCCCCAGGGGGGATGGCCACACCATAATCCCTTCTCTTCCATTCTCCTCTAAGGATTTTTGGCATGCACACACACTCACCTGGTGTGAGTTTTAAGACACCGGGTCCGGGACTTGAACCATGATCAACTACATGGGAGCCCAGTAAAGTTACCATTACACCATCTGCTGACCCTGAGATTGCTGTTACTTCTACTCGATCCCCAACCATAACCACAACTCTCGGTTCTAGAAGAATACTTCACCCCTTTTCCTATCTGAATATAGGTTAGGTATAAACTAGAACAGATCCATTTACTGAGTCTTTAGCCAATGTTAATTTAATTTTGGTCCTACATATACTCCAACTATACTCACCAAGTGCTTATTTGGAATACACTAAAGAATGTCTTAGTACTCAATTGTCTTTTAGAATATAATAATTTGGGGAAAAGAAAATGTGCTAAAACACTAGACCTAATTAACAAATTTAGAAACAAATAAGTAATAGATGGTACAAGAAATAGATGGTACTCACCGAAGGGTCTGAAGGAGCTCAAGGATGATACTGTGAAATGGCTGGTCAAATTGTAACCTTTCAATTCCACGTGGCCACATGCCACTGGAGTGGCAGATTCAAGTAACTTTGCTCCATGACAAAGGCTACAAAGACTTGGGAACTATAGATCCATAGGCCTAACTTCCAACCCCAGCATGTTGTTAAAATCTATAATGAAGTGGAAACTTACTATACGCACGAGAAGCTTAATTTCTTATTTAGGATGTGCCTTTCAGTATTAGAGAGAAGATTGTCCCATGCAAAGCGAACAGCTGGAAGTTGAAAGAATTATTCTGAAGTCTGTTCTGCCCCTAGAGAGATAGTAAGCACCCTATGTCTCATTCTCATCTGCAGAATGGAAATAAAATCTACTCTACCTACTGCATAGTGTCGAGATGATAAGAGGAGGTAATAGAGATTACTGTGCTTTATATAAAGAAATTAGGACTAAACATATCTGTGGCATTAGGGAGAATAATTATTATTATTACTATTCTTATTATCTTCTGCTAAATGTCCATAGGAAAGTGGGCAGGTCTCCAGTGATTGTTCTTCCATTACAGTCTTGCCACCTACTTCCTTTTGTTTCTCTCTTTCCCTCGTTGATTTTCATTACTTCTAACTTTTGCCGGAGGCTACCATTTTCAACTTGCCTCTCTTATCTGAACTCAGATGCTGAATTTATTTTTTTCCACCCGGTGTTGTGTCTCCATTTACGTTCCCTGTTTCTGCTTATCATACCACAATTTTACCTGTGACCTGAGTTTGAAATCTCAAGCCGGTCTTGAGTCCTTTTTTCTTCCACTAAATTCACAAATGTGAACATGCCCATACACACATGCACACACATTAATAATTTCACTAACTCTTGTCAATTCCATGCCATGATGCCCTGGAATCCATTTTTTTATTTCATTCCTCCACAGCTCTGACCTAATTTAGCTCCTGTTATCTCATTCTCTGACTACTTGTCATGAGTCTTCTATGTACCAGATATCATGAAAGATGCTGTGATTGTGATGGTAAGATGTAAGGCTTGCTTGAAAGTTTCTAGCATTGAGTGCTATTGCTGGAGTGTTCTATAACAAGGAAATCATGTTGCATAATAAGTTTAATGTTAGCAGTAATGAGAGGGCATTGATTTAAAAAAGCATTGATAATGACCCTTTGGTCAGTGAGACATGAGGTATATAGGCCATCGTAAGTTGGCCAAGAGATGGCCCTTGGCAGAACAGATTCCTGTTAACTGCAAAATTAAGACTGTAGGGCCACTGTTGGATAGAAGAGAAAGGCAAGTATTGTAGGGGAAAAAAATCCAATCAGAAGTTTTAGAGAATGTTCAGGAATTATAAGCATCTCAGGGTAATTGGAACATGATTTGTAAAGGAGGTGGCAGGACAGTCTGGAGAGGAAAGCAGACACCAGATGTTTGAGGGTGCTATAAACCATGTTAAAGCACTTCCACTCCAGGGTGAAGGAGATGTGGAGCCATGAGAAGGGCTTTATGTCGCCCTGTCAGCAATGTCACACACAACGTGCCATGTGCTGACACCTCCTCCTGGAGACAGAGCTGTATCCCTGAGGAGCTTAGCCCAAAGAAACCAAGTCTCTCTCTGCTTGGACCACTCTGCACTGAACCAAGCCATTCAATAGAAAAGACACCCCTTCATTCACATGCCCCCTAGGACCATGATCCAAATGTATAACCCTAAAATGAGCTGCTGCGTACTCCCAACATCACATAAAGAGTTTGTGTGAAATCTACACTTTGAGTTTCAGCTTGCAGTCTCTGTCCTCCTAAGAATCAGATATAAGATCATGGAGACCAGCTGGCAAAGGCAGTCACAAAAAAATAAAGTGCTTTTCTCTGAATTCTTCCCCACTCCTCATCTCTGTCATCCATATTCCCTCTGGAGTTGCATCACAGGCCCAATCAATAAAGGGATTCTGTTTCACAGTGATGCTTGCTGTGCAGCTTGGTGGAAAGCCCCAGTCAGTCAGTAATCCAAAGTCTGTTTCTACCGCTAGTGACCTTGAGTGAGCCCCCTGCCTTTCTAAACGGCACACCTCAAATGACTTATCCACAGCGGAGTAATTATGGAAACTACCCAATATGACACAGCTGCAACCACACTGTCAATTGTCAAGGGTTCCTATGCACAAGCTTCTTGAGGGCAAAGAGCTTGGCTGTGTAAACCAGAACAAGCTAACCTTCAAAACATCAGGTTTTCGATCTGTAAAATAAAGCTAATAATGATTTTCTCATAGGACCACTTTGAGAATTAAATGATGTATGAAAGATGTCTAATAGTACACTTATAACCTGAAAGTAGTCATGAATCTGTGTCAATACGGTGGTGATGGTAGTGGTCGCATGAAAGATGATGACAGTGTCCTTATTATGAAATCTGACGATATCAACCAGCTTATATGAAAGTCCAGCTGGGGGTCCAGACGGTAGTATAGAGGTACAATGATCGACACTGGACCCACATGGGAAGGTCCCAAGTTTGCATACCTCTCTGTAAACACTAGGCATGCACACATGTCTGTGATCCAAGCTGGTGGGGCTCGGGGTTGGATCTCAGCATCAGGGCCCTGTCAGAGGTGACTGTCTCAGTCTCTCTCCTTCTCTCTCTCTCTGGAGAAATAAACTTTTTTTAAGTCCAACTGGACCTTCATTGATATGCTGATCTTACCCAAAAGAAACTAAATTCCACTTCACACTATAAATCCTCAAAGCAAGAGTCTTTGTTACTTATAAAACGTGAAGGTTTTCTAGTAAAACAGTTTTCAAATTCTTCTATATTAGGATATTATCCAATATCCATAAAACATCATTATATGTAATGGCATATATAATTTGAATGTTTTAAAATCTATTTAAGATACTACAAAAATACTATTGCTATAAAAAGTATATTTGCAATGTTGGCATATTATAGACATACTTTTATAACAGCTTAATTGTTCAGAGCCAAGTTTAACTCCTTTTCGGACTGGTATATTTTTGCACGAGATTTAATTTGGGGCTAAACAGTCCAATATAAGCAGAGCAGAAAAGGCACCACGTGGCATCTCATATTTTCAGCACATTGTGTCTGGCCATACATTTTTAATATCATAAAATTGGCTTCTTCTGTAATATTTTGATTGGAGATTTATGCACACTGTTGCCACATTCTTTAAACAGATGTGCTGTAAATTTGATAGGAAAAAAAAACTCTTCCTCCTGAAACTAGGACACTTGCTCATTTAAATAATATAAAACAACAACAGTCACTGTGGATGTTTTAGAAACACAGGATATTCTACAAAGTAAAAGGTCTCAAAATGTGCAGTCACAGTTTAATTCCCAATTCATTGCAGATCTTCCAAACTCCTAACTGAAAGACTGCTAGATTCTCCAAAAAGGCCACTCCCACCAATAATGTCTCGTGTGTAATGGTAACAGGAAACATCACAAAGCAAAAAGACTGGCCTCCTTTTGTCAGAAATAGCAGTCCCATAGAGAGAGTTTAAAGGGACTTTGAGACATCAAAGACCTAGTTAGAGCCATTCCTAGAGGCTGCATAGAAAAGTGGAGAGCGCCAAGCTTTAGAATTAGACATCCTGGGTTCCAGTCCCAGTTCTGGAATTTACTATGTGTGGAATTCCTTTCTGCTTCAGTTTTCTCATCTGTAAAATGGGGTAATAAAACCCACCTTGCATGGAGATTGTAAAAGTTTAAGGATATCATCCTAGAACCCATATATGACACATAACAAGAGTCTCTATAAACAGTATATAGTATATGTATATATTTCATTATGATTATTATATTGGGTACTTTTGAGCTAAATGGGTTCCAGGAGATAGGATAAAAGGATCTTTATAAATCCACACAAGCTACTAGAAAAACAAGAACAAAAGCCCAATGTTTATTCCCTAATGGCAATAGATCTCATTTGCATTATATAAGTTGCATTAAAAACCTCCCAAATCCACCTTCTAAAAGTTTTCTTTAAAGTTTTAGATATAAATGGCTTTTGCACATCATTTTGAACAAACTCTCTAATTCCAAAAACCAGACACTCTAAAACACCTGAAAAAACTTAGAGTCTATGTGATGTTCTTATTCAATGCTCTATCTTTACTAATCCACAGGTAATCAATCCCAAACCTCATTCACTCATTCATTGGAGAGGTTTTTGCTATAGGGCACATGTGCTCACCAGGATGACAGAGAGAGACTGAGAGACAGAAAGTGAGAAATCACCTCCCGGGGGGATGGCCACGCCACAATCCCTTCTCCATTCTCCTCTCGGGATCTTGGACATGCATGTACACATGTCCAGCATGAGTTTAAGCTAGTGGGTCTGGGACTTGAACCACGGTCTACTACGTGGGAGTCCAGCAACATAGCCATTATGCTAACTGTTGGTTCCCCCAAACCTCATTTAAATGAGTTGTTTTCAATTCCCACCAACTGAGGCTTTTGCTAATTTTTATTATTATTATTATTATTATTATTATTATTATTATATTATTTTTGGAGAGGTTTCTGCTATTAGGCACATGCACTTGCCAGAAAGACAGAGAGAGACAGACAGAGAGACAGAAAGCGAGAAATCACCCCCCAGGGGGATGGCCACGCCATAATCCCTTCTCCTCCATTCTTCTCTCAGGATCTTTGGCACGCATACACACGCGCCCAACATGAGTTTAAGCCACCGAGTCCGGGACTTGAACTGCGGTCGACTACATGGGAGTCTAGCAGCATAGCCATTATGCCAACTTCTGGTCCTATGCTAACTTATTTATACTGGTATCTGAAGGAACCAATCTGAATTCTTCCTCTTCTGGTGAAAATGCTGATAAAAATCAAAAGGCAAATGCCAAAACACCAAAGGGAAGCCAGAGATATAGATTATATGTGAAAAACAAATAATTAAGCATAAACTACATTTTAATTTTGTACATTAGTTAGCCTTGGCAAACTTCACATTTGCAAGCACTTTGTCAATCAAACTCTTCTTTGTCAGCATTCCCCTCTAGCTACCCCTTCTGCCTCCTTTGTACCAGATCTTCTCTACAAAGTTTTCTTTATTCACTGTATCCTGTTCTCCTTCCCATTCTCTCTCAATCCCACTTCCCTCTCCCTATGCAGTATTTCACTGAAACTGCTTTTGTCAGTCACCAATGACTTCCACATTGATAAATTTAATGGCAAAATTACCTTTTTCATTTAAAAATTTTAGGCAATATTTAGACCATATAAAGACTGCAATAATTTAGTAATTATCTGTATACCACCAACCTTAAAAAAAGAAGTATTACCAATATCATTGAATGTGTCCTGTGTATGCTCCCAAGTTGCTTCTTCTCCACTCTCTTCAGGTAACTAACATCCTAAATTTTATAAATTTTATTCCCATGTATTTCTTAATATTTTTACTATGTAGATTTCTCTAACCAATGCTTATTTTACATGCATTAAAACTTTATAAATGGTAATCAACTGCACATAGTCTTCTTTAACTTTTTCACTCACTATCATGTACATGGGCTTCATCCATGTGGGTCTGTCTAGTTCATTCTTTTTTTCAGCTGAAGAATTCCATGCTATAAACACACTACAATTTACTTGCCCATTTTCCCATTGACAGATATTTTGGGATGCTTCCAATATTTTTCTAGAAATAAAGTGTGTTTCTATTAGCATTCTCATGTAAGGCTAGGGTCTTCAAATAGCTCATGGAAATGCATATTATGAAAAAAAAAACTATACATAGATTTCAATATTTTTTGTGCCAAAATAAAATCATACTTTCATTCTATTTTTCCACAGGCTTTTTGTTTATATCCTAGTTATTGATTCTCGGCAGTTGTCTTGCTGGACTTCTGGAGACAGTGGACACAAATGATTGCTCCCTCTTTAAAATGGCTTTTTTACGTGACTTTAGGGACATCACTGTCCTTGATTTCTTGTAAGTTCACTGCCACATCTCAATCCACTTCGCTGACTTCTTCCCTTTCCAAACTCTGAACACTGAAACTGAACTTTTGTCTCTCCTCTGTTATGTTCGTACTGCCTAGATGATCTCATCCACTCCTCTGGCTTTAAATGATGATTCAGAATAAGTATATCATTAGCTCTGCCCTTTCCTTCAAACTTCAGACTTCCCTATCCAACTTCCTATTTCCTATCTCCAATGGGATGTCTAAACTTAACATATCCAAAACTGATTTCCAATTTTCCCTCTCACCCCCAAAGCTTTGTTTTCTTCTCTAGGTCCTCTCCATGTCATTGAGTTAATTCATTCAACCAGGTGGAAAAAAAACACCTCCCCTTTTAATCCTATGTACCACTTCAAATACTGCAAATTCATCAAATTCATTCAAAATCCTATGGTATCTGCTTTCAAAATATATTTCAGTCCCAGCTGTAGTAGCACAGACAGTAAAGGTAATGCTACACAACACTGGAAGTGTGACTGTGACAAGGATCCAGGTTCACATCTAGCTGGCTGCAGGGCTGAGGGGAATACTGTGGTCTGAGGACTCTGTCAAGGACACCCATCTGTGTGTCTCTCTCTCAAAATAAATAAATGCATAAATAAATTCTATAACATATATAACACACACACATATATATTTCAGGTACATATACATATATACATGTGTGTGTATCTCAAAATAAACCACTTCTCATCACCTCCACCTCTACCAAGTCATCATATTGTCTCACCTGCACTACTTAACAGCTTCCTAACCAGTCTTCCTACTTTTGTTCTCATCCTCCTAAAAGCTACTTCCCACAAGGCCACCTACATGCTCTCCAAGAAAAAGAAAACATATAAATCATGTCATGCTCAGAATTCCTCAGTAGCTGTCCATGTCACAGTACAACCCACAGTCCTTCCCACAGCCTGTGCAGCTCTAGATGATCTGGCTTCCTAACTCCTCACCTTCCTGATGCCCATGGTCCTTCCTGGTCTCACTGTACCATCACACTGGCCTCTTTGCCATTCCTCTACACACTGAACAGCTGGTGCCTCAGGCCCTTTGCGCTGTTATTTGTCTGTCTGGATTGCTCCGTCTTTGCTCAGACTTACATGATTTGGTTTCTCAGGTCATTTAAATCTCTGCTCGAATGGCTCCTTCCCTGACCAGATATCCATATTTCTCCCCCATCATTCCCTGTGCCCTCCATGCAGGTCACTCTGCTTTGAGTTACAGTCTAAATTGTGGGTTCTCTGTCTTATGTACCACGTATTTGGGAATCAAGGTCAAAGCAGAATTCCTTGGCATTTTTGTTTGACATCTACATTACCATGATTTTTCTTGTGGGCAACAGAAATAGGCAGCAAGGGCTTGAAAGAATGTGAACAGAGATTCAGATGCTAACGGGTACATTTTTATTCTCTTACACCCACCTAAGCCACTTTCACCCAATCCAAGATTCCCTAGAATGTTGATGTAAGACAAAAATCTCCATGTCCATCAGCTGACTCAGACCTTCACAGAACCATCAAAGAGATCTGGTGACACAGATGTCCCTTGTGGGAGCTGCAGAAATAAATTGACACATTTATCTACTTAACAGCCCTGATGCACGAAGCACTGCTCCCAATCTGAGTCGGAAAAGTACAGGCCTGGTCTCTATCCACCCTTCTGCTTTAGAGGTGCCTCAGGCCTAGTCTCTACCACCTTATGCTTTAGAGGTGCCTCAGGCCTGGTCTCTATCCACCCTTTTGCTTTAGAGGTGCCTCAGGCCTGGTCTCTACCACCTTATGCTTTAGAGGTGCCTCAGGTCTCTACCACCTTATGCTTTAGAGGTGCCTCAGGCCTGGTCTCTACCCACCTTATGCTTTAGAGGTGCCTGAGGCCTGGTCTCTACCCACTCTTATGCTTCAGAGGTGCCTCCAGAGGAAAAGAATGCACTGTGATCTTTGAAACATAATATACCAAGTATAGATAATGAGAGCTATTCTGTAGAATTCAGAAGGAAGTGAGCAAATAACAATAGCTAGCATTTTTGAGAAATTAAAGTCTTCTAGGATCAGGGTAAATGAATTAGACATCTTATTTTAGTTAAACTTAAAAAAAAATACTTGGAAGTAAACATTACTATTATCCCCATTTCAAAAATGGAAAAACTGAGGCCCAAGGTCACACAGCTAGAAGTAAAGGATCTCAGTTCATGTCATGGCAAAGTCCAGGTTCTTTCTGCTACATTCTGCATCAAAAGACTAACTCCCACTAGGAGTTCCAACCTCTGAGCCCGCCATGACAGTCACCATGGTAGATAAATTTTCTTAGTGTCAACATTGTACCAGGAACTAGGGAAATAAATAAAAATGGATGAGTCACAGTAACTATCCTTAGAGTGATCACAATCAAGACAGAGAAAGAAATCATTAATGTTTTCTTAAAAATCATTTATTTTATTTATTATTATTATTATTATTATTATTATTAATTTGCTATAGAGCATATGTGCAATAGAGAGTGAGAGTGAGAAAACAAGCTGCCAGGCCCAGGACTTGAACTACAGTTGGTCATGTGGTAATCCAGTGTTTTAATCACTATGCCACCTGCTGGCCCTGGAAATTATTAAAGTTTAAACTGTGGAGTAAGATTGTCAGGATCAATTCCTGTTTCTTACACTTATTTATAGAGTGACTTGGGCAAGTCTCTACCTCAATACAAGAAATACCAAAAGATCCAGCCAATGACTTTGCCTTCTTTTCTGGGAAAGAGGTATGTTTTCAGTTGTAGACAGGAGAGTTGTTTAATGCTAGGCAGCACAACCTTGTTATTGTCTTTATTTGGAGACTGAATATGATCTAAGCAAATATGTAGGTGCTCCAAAATGACAAGGAATGGAATGATTAATTTTTATATATCAAATTGAAAGGTGTTTTTTAATGAGATTAAAGTTTAAGTTGGTGGACTTTAAGTAAGTAGACTGCCCTCCAAAAATGTACTAAGCCTCATCCAACCAGTTGAAGGCCAGAAAAGAACAAAAAGAATCATCCTGCCAGAGCAAGAGGGAATGCTAAAGCAGATTACCTTAGAATTTTCTCTGCATCATCAGCTCTCCTGGGTCTCCACCTATGCTACAGGTTTTGGATTTATCAGCCACCATAACTACATGAACCAATTTTTTATCTGTGTGTGTGTGCGCACACATACCCTATTGTATACATACACTACTGGTCCCATTTTTCTGGAGAACCTTGACTGATCCACATGGGAAGCACCAGCAGTTCTGAACAAAGGAGTGACACAATTTAATTCATTCTTTATAGGGATCACTCTGGCCCCATGTGGAAAGCAAGTACGGAGGCATGGAGACCAAGTCAAAGGTGGTCACAGCAATCACAATGAGAAATGACAGCAGCTTGGACTGAAGTGATAGAGTGATAGAGGTGGAAGTGGTGGTAAGTGTTCGAACTAGGGATAAATTCTGAATGTGGTGCTGACAGGATTTGCTGATGGATTAATTACTGTCACTGTAGAAATAAACTCTGACAGAATGCAGTAAGAGCCATAATTAAGGGACATATTAGGTCAGGCAGGATCAAAGATTAAGGATAAACTAGTTCCTCCAGGACAGTGAAGCCCCAAGTGACTTTTGAGTTGAGCCCTGAAGCACAAAGCATGGGGTAGGGGGAGGCTGAGGAATATTCCAGCTGACAGAGAGACATATGCAGAAGGAGGTGGGCAGGAACACACAGGCACATTCAGGGATGCCCAGGTCACCTCCTGAGGCCTGAGAAGACGACCTGAGAGGGAATGCCTAACACGGAGTTTGAAAAGAAGATTGGAAAGATCAGCTGGTGCTCCTTCCTAGCCTCATCAAACAATGGTACAGGGGACAATGCATCAAACAGGTTGGCAATGGACTTTGGTCATTACCCAGGCCAGTGTAAGAGCCTGACCAGGCATCTCTAGCCCCAGCCAAAAGTGGCTAGTGACCCTGAGCTGCTCACACGGTCTAGACCCTGAAACCAAATCAGCGCTTCCAGAACAAATCCCATAGATGTGGACTTACATTCATCATCTAATGCCAAAGAAGAAGTTATTTCATTCTAAGATGAGAAAAGCAGGCTATTCATTCCTGCAGCTCAAATTTACCCTCACTGGTTGCTAAACGCATTTTTTACCATCTGGCAGTGATCTTTGCCTATTAAGCATCTCTGGCCACTGAGAAGTGATATTGATTTGTTTCACTTTTACCACTGGAGGTATTTATTTCTTTTTGCACTCGCGCTTCTTTATCTCAGTTTGTAAAATATCACTATGGGTAGTAGATCCTGGAGCTGATGATTCATGATGTGAGGTCATTTGGAGGAAGGGATGCTGCAAGGGTAGTCCATCGTGACTTCTTGGAAATGGACTGAGCATGCAGTCTTGCCTGGCTTGGCTAGATAAAGTTGCAAAGGACCCAAAGTCAGCACATATGAAAGGATTCTTAGGATTCTTAGTGTTTATAACCACTTTCCTTATTCCTTTGGACCCTAATAATGTGCTGTGCTTAGCACTGAAGACATGGAGATGGAAATGGACAGGCCCTTAGCTCACAGACTGCACAGTGGGAATTACATGTGTCTGTAAGATGAGCTACTACAACTGATGATGGGCATCGCCTCGGTGAATGTGTGAACACATAAGGGTCAGTGAGAGCACACAGATCATCCCCAGGAGGTCAAAGGAGGACTCACAGAAGGGAACTAGTAGCTGGGATATGACGTATTCAGCCACTAGGCATAAGGGGAAGGGTATTCTGTGCAAAAAAAAAAAAAAAAAAAAAAATGGCAGGAGAGCAGAACATGCCTCTAATGCAGTCTAACAAGAAAATCCCAGCAGTCTCTTCACTCAGTGCAACTTTACCAAGGACAACAGTTCAGCAGTCCATTTCATATCAGTTAGTCTGAGAAGGCATTAGAATGCTGGCTTCCATGCTATGAAGGAGAGGCATTGTATGTCCCCACTTAATATATACCGAGTGTCTGCACTTCAAAAAAAAAAGAAAAAAAATATATATATATATTTGAAACCATACTGCTTCTGTTGTTATAGTCATAAAATTATACAAAATTATAAGACATATTTTGAACATTATCTTTAAAATTCAGTATTTTGAAATTTTGAAAGTTGTTTGTAAACTGTCAAGAATTATGGAGTATGGGGACCAGCAGTTAGCGTAATGGCTATGTCTCTGGACTCCCACATAGTCGACCGTGGTTCGCGTCCCGGACCTGGTGGCTTAAATTCACACCGGGCACGTGTGCATGCGTGCCCAAGATCCCAAGAGGAGAATGGAGGAGAAGGGATTGTGGTGTGGCCATCCCCCCAGGGGGTGATTTCTCGCTTTCTATCTCTCTGTCTCTCTCTGCCTGTCTGGCGAGTGCACGCGCCCTATAGCAAAAACCTCTCCAGAAAAAGATAAAAAAAAACAAAAGACAAAAAAGAATTATGGAGTATGAGCTAAAATTTTTTGCTATGTAAAGTAAATGTTTGTGGAAAAATGTAAAAATAAATAAAAGAAAGGGAAAAAAAAGAATACTGGCTTCCTAGAGGAATATATGGCAAGCACTTTGTATTTCCAGACTTTTTAAGTCAAAAAGTCTAAATAATTGTGCTCAGTTGTCCAAGTGCTGGGTTTGTGGCTGACTCTTCTTCCATGTTGCTTCTACTGAGATCAGAAATGTCTTCTGTGACCTCATCAGAATGGACTGATCACAGAGAGCCACTGGCTTCTTGGCTGGCCTGGATGGACATAACCACAGGGAGGAAAGAAGGCAAAGAGAGAGAAGAGAAGCTAAACAAGTCAAAGAAAATAGGAAGAAAAGTTGGCCAATAGTCAAGCTTTGTCTAAGAGCTGGGGAAAGGTCTCACCAACAAGTGCCTCACCAGTTGCTCAGCTGATATCCAGCCATGGCACCTACATGTATATGATACACATCTCACTAACAATAACTTGGCCCACTCCATCAGGTTGACCTCGGGAATACTCAGGTTGAGACAGGGATGGGTGCTGGCCTGAGGGAAGAGGCTGGCTGCAGTCTCAGAGTCTTTCTAATCCAGAGGCAGGAGACCTCCAGCCAAAGAGATTTTCAAAACCTTAGAGAAATGACTTAGACCAGATAAACAAAACAGAACAAAAGGAATTGTTTCCAAATATAAAAATAAAGTATAAAATTGAAATTATCAAGTGTTTAATTGAATGTCTACAAGATGTAACATTATGTCAATTTCATTAATTGCTCAATTTGGTACTCACTCAAAAAATGTCATTATATTAGAAAATCATTTAAGATTTTTCTCCCCATGAGAATTCCTGAGTATAAATGTACTTGCCAAAAGTCACTGATCATAAACAATTCTAGAACCAAAATTAGAAAATAATTTCAAATCTTACAGCAACAAAGAGATAAATTACTGGATAATATGGAGACATTTTTTAAAATCATAACCTATGCTTGATATGTATGTTAAGATCTAGAAAAAAACCTTAAAGGTTAGAGAGGCCAAGGCCTATTAAAAGTTTAGGAGTCAGAGCCAGCAGGTGACATAGTGGTTAAGGGCACATGGCTGACCACAGTTCAAGTCCCAGACCTGGTGACTTACTCTCTCTCTCTCTCTCTCTCTCTCTCTCCCCCCCCCCCGCCCCTTCCTCTGGCCAAATTAAAATAAATAAATAAAGTTAAATAAAATAATTATTAAAAAAATACTTTACGAGAGCTCTGGCTATCTTTGATAATTTTCAGGGTTTTGTTTTTTGTTTTGGGCTTTTTGTTTGTTTGTTTCTTCTTTTTGGGTTTTTAAAATAGGACACATGCATTCACCAGAGAAAGACAGAGAGAAGGGAAATGAGAAATCACCCCTCAAGAGGGATGGCCACACTATAATCCCTTCTCCTCCATCCTCCTTGTGGGATTCACCACACATGCGCCTGCTGTGATTTTCAAGCTGCCAGGTCCAAGACTTGAACCATGGTCAGCCATATGGGAGTCCAGTGCCTTAACCACCATGCCATCTGCTGACCCATGGTAGGACTTCTTGACTAACATCTTTCACAAGAAAAACAAAAGCTATCTTGAACTGCTTTTATGATTCAAAATATTCTCTGGTCATAATGGTGCTCAGCTGGAGCTGTATTTCACTATATTGTCAGTGCAAGCTCATATTCTTGGAATGTTTCCTGGGATTCCCAGTAAGGACAAAATGCCTTCCAAGATGTCACTTTTCCTGTGGGTGGGATTTACTGGACAAGTAAGAAGCTTGGTGAATGCCTCTCACAGTGCTCAGCACATAGTAGGTGCTTCATAAACATTTGTTTAATGAACCATGACTCCTTCTGTGAGTCCAGAACACATGAGAGACGCCCACCTCAATGTAGCATGCATCACAGTGCATTACAGGGTGCTTTTTGTTCCTTTGGTTTTCTTTTTGCATGATTGTGAGCTCCAGGAGGACAGGAATTGTATTTCACTTACCAATGTATACAAGGGGTCTGAAAAAAGTTCATGAAAAATGCCTATGATAAAAAACTATGCATGAATTTCAAAATTTTTGCACCAAAGCAAACTCATACTTCAATTCCACTTTTTTCATGAACTTTTAGAAGTTCCCTCATATATCCTGGACTTAACATAGCACACAGCAGGTATCTAAAATGTATTTGTTGGGGCCAGCAGGTGGTGTGGTGATTACAGGTGCTGGACTCCCACATGGCCAATCGTGGTTCAAGTCCCAGAACTGGCAACTAGCTTGCTCGCTCTCTTTCTCTCTCTCTCTCTCTGGTCAAATTAAAATAAATAAAGACAAATAAAATAATTTAAAAAAAACATATTTGTTGAGTCAATGAGAGAATAAAAGAATAAGATAGATGAATGGATGGACAGATGGATGAATAGATAGATCAAAAAGATAAGAACTAGAGTTTCCCTTAATAGGTCAATATATTCTAATTCCTGTCCTAATAATAATTTTAGCTGCCAATTTTGTAATGATCACTGTGTACCATCACATGATAAGTGTTTATCAATATTTTCTCATTTCACTCTCACTTGTCTAGGAAGAAGGTGGCAGTAAAATAATGAGATTCAGGGAGATTAAGTAAGGAGCCAAGGTCATAT
This sequence comes from Tupaia tana, assembly GCA_026018925.1. NCBI lineage: Eukaryota > Metazoa > Chordata > Mammalia > Scandentia > Tupaiidae > Tupaia > Tupaia tana. The sequence goes on from JAKSZU010000007.1 coordinate 116,903,345, forward strand.
GCCTAAAAAATGGTTGAAGATAGCATTTGAATCTGATAATACTGACCTCTTCAAAAAAAAAAAAAAAAATTGTCTACTCTACCCTCCCTTGTTCTTCATGGGAGGCTTGAGATCACAGGAGTCAGAAATCTGCCTAGACCTGAACGGCTCTCAGGCCAACCTAACCTGCTGGATTCCAGCCCTACCCTTCAGTGGGAAGAACTGTCCACTAAACTAGCAGACAGCACAGAAGGGGGTAAAAAGCCAGCCAGAGACCAGAAACAGTGCCCACCAGGCCCTTCCAACCTTTCTGTAATGGAGGGCACTGGCTGAGGGGCCAGAGACCTGGAATTCTGTCTCCACTGTGACCGTGTGACCTCAGTTGAGCCTCCAGCTTCCCTGTTTCATTTCTATAGCCTCTTTCAGGGCTAATCTCCTCGCATCCAAGGGCTTGATCTCATTTCCCCTTTTTTGCATCCCTGGAGATGTGCCTTTTCTCAACCTAGTGATCATTTCTTGTCTTGCAGCAAAGGATGAATTACCTCAGAATTGCAGCCTTAACCAGGATAACTGCCTGAGTGGCTGTTATTCTTCACCATCTGAAAGCCCAGCTAACCACTTGCCTCAGTTAATAGCAAGCAGGTTAGGTTCCTTCACAGGTTAATTATACATTGTGTGGAAAGCATTTCCTTTCATCACTTCTAAATTTGCTCTCTTTTAATTTTGTCAAGTGCTGCCTCTTTCTCCGATTAGGGGAAAGGGCAAGAGAGAGCCGCAATTGGCTTGTTGCTCTCCATTCGTTACACTCCCCACCCCAGGAAGCGTTCACTCCTTCCCTCCACTCAGTTCCAGCAAAGGGTTTCATCTTGTTGCGGGAAATACCCCTTCCCCCATATCCATCTACATTGCCCTTCCAGGGACCCTCCCTATTTCCTTCCAGGGACTTTTCCCATTGCTGCTGCTTGTGTCTGAGATTAGGTGATATGCAAGGTGAATGAATGAGGCAGGCAAGGTGAGGAGCCAGCACAGATTTATCAGAGGGAATCATACAGTACCTTCCCAATTGCCCTCCAGTTTTGTTGTGTGTGTGTGTGTGTGTGTGTGTTTCCCCTTTCCTTCTATTATGTCAGAAGGGTCCACGAGAGAAAGAGAGAGCACATGAGAACCAGCATGACCTGGTCATGCTGCAATCCCTTTTTCTCCCAATTCTCCATCCCACCAGAATCCTAGACACCTGAGTACACAAGCTGGCTATTGCTGAAGAGTCAGGGACTCTAACCTTGGTTGCCATGAGGATCTGGCTTCCTCTGCACAGCTCTTAAATACTGTACCATGGAGCTGGTCCTCTAGGTCTTTCTTTACAGAGACTACCGCCTTGCTCATCTTTCAGTACCCCTTCACTTTAGAAAGTAAGTCCTATAGCATGCCCAGGATGACTATTGGGTCAGCAGAAAAGTCATGACGTAGATTTCTGTTTTTCTATGCAAAAATGTGTCATGACTTTTCTGACAACCCAATAGTGGATCCTTTTTACCCAAAAGGGTGATGGCAATTTAAGATGCACACAGCAATTTAAATTTTTCCCTTGAGTGATACGCAGGACCTTAGCTACCATATTCCTCATCAATACATTTTCCAGAAAAAAGGAGTGCTTCCTTCAAATGAAACAGCTAACCACTGTTAGTCCCAGGGGGCCAGGCCCAGGAGGTGTCGTGAATCTGGTACATTACTGAAGGAGGATGTTCACCAGCCCACTCTCTGGAAGGAGCTTCCACTAAGCTGTGTGAGGCCCCTGGGAGAAGCAACACTGCCATGTGTACATGTAGATTCTTGACGTCCCGTGAGCACTTACTGTGGGCCAGGCACTGTGCCAGGCACTCAACATGCATCATCTAAGACCCACAGCTACCCTCTGAAGTGGGTTCTATTACTTCTTTAATGGAGAAGACTGAGATTCAGAAAGGTTAATTAACTTGCCCATGATTGTACTGCCAGATGGGATTCAAACCTCAGCTCCCTGATTCCAGCAGAGAGAACAGCTCACTGACAACAAATGAAAAAGAAATGCATAGCACCACCTGGTCAGTGGTCCACCAACAAGATATTCCAGCTCTCTTGCATACAACCGGCATTTGGATTTTCTCTCCCCAAGCCAGGGCCATGTGACTGGAATCTAGTAGCAGAAGAGGAGCCTCTGCCCTTCTCCAGTGGCCCTGCCTGCCTAATGCTCTGGCTGTTTATTACCAACTCCTCCTGATCTAATGGGAGTTGAAATTTCCATTAATTAAGAATATAAATAAATAAATGGGTAGGAAAGAAAGCGAGATGGTGGCATGGTGCCCAGAAGGCTCTGCTGAAAGCAGCCAGTTCACGCTTCATTAGCATCTTTGCTCCTTCTCCAAACCTGCTAGCACAGCCCTTCTTCCTGAAACACACTAGGAAACTCCAGTTTGGAGAGGATGCTTTGGTTTCAGCCTTCAGAGCTTCTGGACATTTCTGATTGGCCTTTCATGGTTTTTAAAGAGACAGCTTCCTCCATACTCATAGTACCCCATCAACTCATTCACCCTCCTTCCCATAGTACCTTCAACAAAGGAGTGAATAATTTCTGCAGATTCAGAGCCCCCCAATAGGAGCCCTTCTGCTATCACAATGTATTTTATGACAGTGATTCAGCTGGTTGTTAATGTTTTATTGGTCAAGCTTTCCCATTATTATGTTTGTCAGGTCAAAGCTGTCTTCTCCAACTTGAGTTCAATAGCATTGCTAGAAGTGAGCATTTTACCAGCAGGATGCTATTATGGACCAGAAGCAAGTGGTAGAAGGAGAAATAAGGCAGGCAGATAAATGAGCAGTGGTGGGAACCCATTCTATCTGTGAGCACACAGGCTTCCCTGCCACACTGGGCATCCAGCTGGATATAAATGTGGTGAGGGCATGCCCTCTGCCCTCCACACATAATACAACAGCAGGCAGCATTTAATAAGGGCAAAACTGCATGCTACCGGCTTTGTACAATGGAGTTCATAAGAGAGACCGGAGGAGACGGTGGGAGGTAAAACCTCCAGAGTGCTTATATGGTAGGGGCATGGAGACTAGATGAGTTGTTTCAAAGCTGTATCAACAGGACAAGCACACTGCTTTCCTTTGCTGCAGTTTAGATAAAGTTAATGGAGATGAGCACACTACGGGCACCTCCAAATACCAGCTTCTTGGTGCTGCGACTCACGTTGAGAGTAATACAGTCCTGGAAGTCTTGTGCCCTGCCAAGAAAGGGAGGTAGCCAGTATTTTCTCCCTCCTCATGTAGCAAAAGAGTTAAAATGGGGAGGTGGGAGTGGAGCTGGCTGGGATCAATGGACAATTCAAAAACAGAGGCCCCAAATCAGCACATATGTCTGTGTATCTTGTAGTCAAATACCTGACTTCAATTCTTTTTGTTGTTGCTGTTCTATTTATTTTATTCATGACTGACAGTGCATGTATCTGCACAAGGGGAGAAGGGCACTCTCAACAGGGTCTCATCATCACACTATCCTCTTCTCATAGTCCCTTGTTTATCAGGATCTTCGGCATGTTCACATGAGCCCAGCATGTTTTCAGGTCAACTCATGGATCTACATGACCATCAGACACGCGGCATACAGCACTGCAGTTCAGTCTCCTACTGACTACGCCACCACACTGAGCCCTGACTTCAATTCCTATGGAAGAAAGCATTTGTAGAAATCATGGTTCCCAAAGTGGAATTCCTGGTCAAAAGCTGAGAGATGGTTTGACACCAAGATAAGATTCAAATACAGTTTCTCTGTTTGTGGCTAATGTGGCTCTATGAGGGGGATCTGGGACTCATTAGGCTTAGGAGCACTCCTTCCCTCAGTACAACTGACCACGAAAATTTTTTAAAGGAAGTAAAAGAAGTAAGGCAGGAAGGGAAAGAAAGCAAGGAACAGAAGGAAGAAAGAGAAGGAGAGAGGACCAAAAGACATGGGATGATTGCAAGAGATTTCTAAATAATCTGGAAAAGCAATCTGGTTTACAAAGAGTTTGTCATAATGAGTACAATGTGAGAGGTCCCAAAAGTTTTGATGTTAAAATGGGGTCTTCACACTCTAAATAGTTGAATCTGTTAGTACAAGCCAGAAATGCTGGGGGGGTTTGAGGATCAGATGAGCATACAGAGAGTCCAGCCATATCCTTAGCACTACCACCCTCACTTTAACTAACTTCCCTATTCCTTTCCTAAAAGGTAAGGATATGCTTCCATGACATCTGCCTGCTTGGCAGGTTAGCCTCATTGAGAGAGCTCCACAATATTGTTTATATAAATACAGTTGTCTTATTTTAGAATTTGAAGTTTAGGATAAACTTAAGAGTAACTTGGGTGGTGAGGGTGGGAATGAACACAGAGACACATTTTTTAGATTATAGAAAGAGCTCACCCAGCACTTCTAATTTTCTTCCAAATTAAATTATAAACCTACAACTCAAAAATTAAAAAATGGGATTATATCAAGGTAAAAAGCTTCTGCACAGCAAAGAACCAATAAATAGACAACCCACAGAGGGGTTAGCTGATGGCATGATAGTTAAGGTTCTATATTCCCACATGGCCAACCACAATTCAAGTCCCAGACCTGACAGCTTGATTTTTCACTTTCTCTCTCTCTCTCTCTGGTGAGTGCATATGCCTTATAGCAAATTAAAAAAATAATAATAACAATGAATATTGGGTAATTAGAAAAGTCATGGTGCATTTTTGCATAGAAAAACATTTAAAAAATCACTTTTCCAACAACCCAATAAAATTAATAAATAATTATTTGAAAAAGAGAGGGAGACAACCCACAGAATGGGAGAAGAAGATACTTGCAAACTACACTTCAGATAAGGGATTGAGCACAAGAATACATAGGGAACTCAAGCAGCTCACCCAAAAAAAAGAAACGAACAAAAACTAGTCGTCTAGGGACCAGCAGTTAGCGTAATGGCTATGTTGCTGGACTCCCACGTAGTCGACCGCAGTTCGTGTACCAGACCCGGTGGCTTAAAACTCACGCCGTACGCGTGTGCATGCGTGCCCAAGATCCCGAGAGGAGAATGGAGGAGAAGGGATTGCGGTGTGGCCATCCCTCCTGGGGGGTGATTTCTCGCTTTCTATCTGTCTCTCTCTGTCTGGCGAGCGCATGCGCCCTATAGCAAAAATCTCTCCAAAAAAAAAAAAAAAAAAAAAAAAACTAGTAGTCTAGTAAAAAAATAGGCAGCCAATTTGAAAAGACAACTCTCAAAGACAGACAAATGGTCAAAAAGTATATGAAAAAAATGTTCAGCACTGCTTTTCATAAGGGAGATGCAAATCAAAAGCTACAGTGAGATATCACCTAAACCCAGTCAGAGTGGCTATGATAAAAAAAGAAAGGGGGCCAGCAGTTAGCATAATGGCTATGTCGCTGGACTCCCACGTAGTCGACCGCGGTTCGAGTCCCGGACCCGGTGGCTTAAACTCACGCCAGGCGTGTGCGTGTGAGCCCAAGATCCCGAGAGGAGAATGGAGGATAAGGGATTGCGGCATGGCCATCCCCCCTGGAGGGTGATTTCTCGTTTTCTGTCTCTCTGTCTCTCTCTGTCTGTCTGGCAAGAGCACATGCCCTATAGCAAAAATCTCTCCAAAAAAAGAAAGAAAAAAAGACAAGTGTTGATGAGGTTGTGGAGTAAAGGAAATCCTTGGGCTCTGTTGGTGGGAATGTAAGCTGGTACAGCCACTATGGAAAACAATACCGAATTTCCTCAAAAGTCTAGAACTACCATATGATTCAGTAATTCTGTTCCTGAGTATTTATCCAAAGGTCAAGAAATCACTCTGTCAGAGAGACATTTGCACATCCATGTTTATCATAGCACTATTCATAATAGGTTAATTCCATGTCCTAAATACCCAGCAAATGATGACTGGATTAAGAAACTATGATACATATGTGCAAGGGAATGCTACTCAGCCATAAAGAACAGTGAGATCCTGTAATCTGATACAAAGTGGACAAATCTCAAAGACTCAGTTCTAAGTGAAATAAGGCAGACTATGAAAGACAGATGTCTCCACTTAACATTTACTGAATATCTGCCCTCTATGGCAGAAATTGAAAATATGAAGACATAGTAGTAGAAAAGGTAACTGTAGATATCAGGAACTACTCAGGGTATGGGGAGGAAGCGGCTCAGAAAAAAATATTTAACAGACACAAGAATGCATATGAACAAGGCAAATAGGTTACAGAATGGGATACAACCACAGAGTTAAAAGGGGGAGGGGAGCATTGCCAATCCCACACCCCCACACACACCCACATATATATGAATGATATATTTGATATAAACACATCAAAAAAAGTAGAAAAAAATCAAAAGTGCACAACATAATGGAATGTTCTTTGTTGAAGATGATAAATATGGCAATATCCTTAATTTGATTATCACATACATCATGAATGCCTTGAAAAACTATATTGTACCCCATAAAGATGTACAATTAAATGTAAGTAAGAAAATTTAAATTAAAATGGGAAAAAAAAGAACTAGGAGAACAATAAAAAGTAGTGTAAGTTATATCCTGTTTTATTCCTTCTCTCAGTCCCTGCCCAGTCTCCTCAAAGGATCCAGAGAATAAACCATCCAGCTTGATTATTGAAATGAGAAAGGAGCTGCTGTTTTCAGCCAGGGAGATTCGTTTGTGTTGCTCTAACAACCGCCTTTCTATCCTTTCCCCTAGGAATTTGTCTCTCTCTAATGTGGTGTTTCTCAGCCCAGTTACATATTAGAAACATCTGAGACTGCACTTTAAAAATACCAGAGGCTGGGCCGTACCCCAGAGATTCCAACTTCATTGCTCTGGAGAGTGGTTCTCATATTCAGCCAGGTTGAGAACAACTGCTCTGATGTCTGAAATAAATTCATCATCCATTCCCCTACCCAAAACAATCTTGCTCTCCCCCACTCTGCTGCAGTGAATATTTAGCCCTACTCATGGTTTGCCTAGTGTTGGATGTATTGGTTTCACTTATTTGTTCTGAAGATGTTTTTTGGTAAATTAAAGAACCTTTCAGAGACATGTTAAGATGATTAATGATCCAACTCAATCCTGCCTTGAAAAAAATAAAAGTGAGGTAAAAACTACTAGACAAATACTGACAAATCTAAGATGCTGTGATACTATACACTATGGTAGATACCGGTGTCCTGCAGTCTAGTTTTTCTAACTACAAGCAGAATCACAATCACTAGTTTCATGCTCTACTTTGAAAATCCAGATTACCAGGTCTTATCCAAAAAATCTTCAATTCAGTAAGTATAAAAAAGGGTTCAGGAATCTAAATTTAAAACAAATTCCCCAAAATGTGGAGCCAATTTGAAGTACACTTATTTTGACAACGTCTCTCTTAAATAAATAGGTGTGAATGCTTTAGTTTTACAGTGGTGCTCTTCAACTCTCCTCTTTTAAACCAGTACACAAATCTTGAATGGTCCCTAAGGTCCCTCATAAAAGGGTTAAATAGCATATGCTTTTTATAGTTGAAGATAAATTATGCTTAAAATTCTAAGAAAAAGTTTAGAGTAAAGTTAGGATCACAATACCCTCACTGGAAATAACTAATTGTTTATCATCAGACTGACATAATGTGATGATCCACACACTCAGATCAGGAGCAAAGTAGAAGGGGAAAAAGATTTGTATAAAATCTTGACATAGTTAATGATCCCTTATTGTATATTTCGTAATAGCTAAAAGGGAGGGGATTTTGAATGTTCCTGACACAAAGTGATGATAAATGTTTGAGATGATGAATATGTTAATTACCTTGATTTGATCATTACACATTGTATTCATGTACTGAAAACTACACTGTAACCCATAAATATGTGCAATTATTGTGTCAATTAACAAACAAAAAGAACTTCTTCCTACTCAATAACCACAAAAGGGTCCTCTTACTGGGTGCTGATGAGAAACAACCTAGTCTATCTGATCTCCTTATACCCTATGTTCTCATGTCAATACAAAGTGAATGAAAGAGAAAATAGGGAGGGCCAAAAGGTCAGAAAAGCAGTATGGGAATACCTGCTCAACAGTCCAGTGAGAAATAGTATTTAAAAACCCACAAGGTGCATTTGTTATTGGGAGATAAACATCAAAGAAAAAGTAGGATTAGCCATATGCCCCTAACCCACAACCCTCAGACTCTGAGTCTTAAGAACAATTCACTCTGGGGGAACCAGCAGTTAGCGTAATGGCTATGTCACTGGACTCCCACGTAGTCAACTGCGGTTCGCATCCTGGACCCGGTGGCTTAAAACTCACGCCAGGCGCGTGTGCGTGCGTGCCCAAGATCCCGAGAGGAGAATGGAGAAGAAGGGATTGCAGTGTGGCCATCCTCCCTAGAGGGTGATTTCTCAATTTCTGTCTCTCTGTCTCTGTCTTTCTGGCAAGCACACGCACCCTATAGCAAAAACCTCTCTCAAAAATAAAAGAATGCACTCCTAACTCTAAAAACACAGAAACCAAATGCAGCCCAGAAAGTTATTTTCTCCCAGAACAGCATCTACTATATAGGTGACTTTGCATGGGATTTGTTTACCAGTTCCCAAAGTCTGTCCTCTACTGCTTCCTGTCTAAAGAAATCTTGAAGGTAGAGGAGGGTGGATGGGAGCCAGCCTGTCAGGAAGAGTTACACAAATGTACACTGAGGCTGAGATCCAGGGAGATTTGTCTTCAAAGCCCTTTGACTTTCTCTTTTTAAAAATGCACAGAGCACTTGTTATATATTATACATTTACAAATAAATTATCCCATTTCATCCTCAACACAGGCCTGAGAAGCAGAATCAACACTTACATTTTACAGATGAGGAAACTGAAGCTTAAAAAGTGGTATGACTAATCCAAGGAAGTAGAGTCAAGATCAGACCAAATCTCCCTTTATCAGGAACAGTGCAGTTCCCACTGCATCTCAGCTGCCTTTGGAGCTGAGATTTGGGGTTTGGTCCAATGAACTAGAATGTCATCTTTTTCCTATTAACTACCACATTTGAAATATTTAAGAATTATTGCTTTAGGGGAGTTATTAACAGCCATAACAGATTTAGGAGACAAATGAATCAGAGGACATTCCTTTATTACTTTCTGATCTCTTTCTTAACTTTTCCTCACCTTATTGGTGCCCTCACAATAGCCGATTACTGTCTCTTTTTATTCAAAATAAATCTCCAGCAACCTTTTCATTCTGATGGACTACGTCCGGGGTTATCTATAAATGTAAGAATAATTATTCTATTGGGCTAGTTAGGTGGCACGGCAGTAACACACTGCTCAAGCAATGCTGTACTCATAAGGGGAGTACGGGTTTAGCTCTTTAGGTGACCTGCATACACTGGGCACTACCATGTAGTGGTAAGCCTGGTTTACCATGAGGACTGGAAGAGGGTTGTAGCATAAAATATTGTTGAGTATTTGTTTTTCTTTCCTTCTCTCTCTGTCACTCTCATGAAAGAAAGAAAATTTTTGAAAAAATATAATTATTATATCCATCATGTAGTGTTTGTCATTCAAGAAACTAAAGCCTTTAAAGGCATTATGCCTTTTAATTTTTGTCATACACTCTTGAGATAAGTTCAATCAATATCTTTATCTTACATATGAAGAAACAGAGGCATAGAATTCAAGTAACCTACCTAAGATCTCATAGCCAGTGAGTGATTACTCTGAGGATTTGACCTAGGTCAAATTCCAGAGCTTCCGCATGTAAACCAGCCTAACTGAGTCAATAGAACCCGAATGTCCTTAAGCCAGATCATTCAGAAGAAACATATAACCCACACCAGAGATCCACAAAAAAGAATACACAGATGAGAACATTAAGAACTAATTTGAAAATAGATGTAGTTCTTGTTGTAATGAAAGAAGAAGGTAAGGATATAGGAAGCTCTTCTGAAAAACTGACTTTTCAGAAAAGGAAACAGAGAAGACCATGAAAAGAAAACCAGTTACTCCTGTGTAAGAGTGTGTAGAAATTTATACTACATAGGACTCTCTACTCTGAACACGTAGCAATGAAAGACAGAATATAAAAATAGAAAAATATCGGATCGAGCCGACCAGTGGTTCCGGACACCAGGCGGACTGAGGCTGAAGGCCTGACCTCCCCCCCCCCCTCCCCCCCCCCCAACCTTCGCGCATCCCCACCATTACTCCTCCTTGGACCCCAGGTTTGTTATCTTGGACTTTAAGACGAATTCCCACCCCACCCTACCCTACCCACAAACCAGATCGAGCCGGCCAGAAGTTCTAGACACCAGGCGGAGTGAGGCGGCAGGCCCGACACCCCCCCCCCCCACCCCACCCCACCCCCAACCTTCGCGCATCCCAACCGTTCATCCTCCTTGGACCCCAGGTTTGTCTTGGACTTTAAGACGAACATCCACCCCACCCACAAACCGGATTGAGCCGGCCAGTGGTTCCGGACTAGGCAGACTGAAGCTGCAGGCCCGAGCGCCCCCGAACCTTCGCGTATTCCCACCGTTCCTCCTCCTTGGACCCCAGGTTTGTTGTCTTGGACGTTAAGACAAACTCCCGCGGGAACCAGCAGTTAGCGTAATGGCTATGTCGCTGGACTCCCACGTAGTCGACCACGGTTCGCGTCTTGGACCCGGTGGCTTACAACTCACGCCGGGCGCGTGTGCGTGCGTGCCCAAGATCCCGAGAGGAGAATGGAGGAGAAGGGATTGCGGCGTGACCATCCCCCCTGGGGGGTGATTTCTCGCTTTCTGTCTCTATGTCTCTGTCTGTCTGGCGAGCGCACGCGCCCTATAGCGAAAAAAAACCTCTCCAAAAAAAAAAAAAAAAAGACAAACTCCCGCCCCATCCCACCGGCAAACCTGATCGAGCTGGCCAGTGGTTCCGGACTAGGCGGACTGAGGATACAGGCCCGAACCCACCCCGAACATTCGCGTATCCCAAACGTTCATCCTCCTTGGACCCCAGGTTTCTTGTCTTGGACTTTAAGACGAACTTCCACCCCACCCCTCCCACAAACCGGATCAAGCCAGCCAGTGGTTGCGGACACCAGGCGTACTGAGGCTGCAGGCCCGACCCCCCGGCCCCCGAAACTTTGCGCATCCCCACCGCTCCTCCTCCTTGGACCCCAGGTTGGTTGTCTTGGACTTTAAGACGAACTCCCACCCCACCCCACACGCAAACCGGATCAAGCCGGCCAGTGGTTGCAGACAACAGGCAGACTGAGGCTGCAGGCCCGACCCCCCAACCCCCGAACCTTCGGCGCATCCCCACCGTTCCTCCTCCTTGGACCCGAGGTTTGTTGTCTTGGATTTTAAGACGAACTCCCACCCCACCCCACCCCACCCACAAACCAGATCAAGCCGGCCAGTGGTTCCAGACACCAGGCGGCTAAGGCTGCAAGCCTGACTCCCCCACCCCCGAACCTTCACGCATCCCAACCATTCATCCTCCCTGGACCCCAGGTTTACTGTCTTGGACTTTAAGACGAACTTCCACCCCACCCCACCCACAAACCAGATCAAGCCGGCCAGTGGTTCCAGACACCAGGCGGCTAAGGCTGCAAGCCTGACTCCCCCACCCCCGAACCTTCACGCATCCCAACCATTCATCCTCCCTGGACCCCAGGTTTACTGTCTTGGACTTTAAGACGAACTTCCACCCCACCCCACCCACAAACCAGATCGAGCCGGCCAGTGGTTGCGAACACCAGGCGGACTGAGGCTGCAGGTCCGACACCCCCGCCCCCAACCTTCGCGCATCCCCACCATTCCTCCTCCTTGGACCCCAGGTGGGTTGTCTTGGACTTTAAGACGAACTCCCACTCCACCCCACCCCACCCACAAACTGGATCGAGCCGGCCAGTGGTTGCGGACACCAGGCAGACTGAGGCTGCAGGCCCGACACCCCCCCCGAAACTTTACGCATCCCCACCGTTCCTCACCCTTGGACCCCAGGTTTGTTGTCTGGAATTTAAGATGAACTCCCACCCCACCCCACCCACAAACCGGATCGAGCCGTCCAGTGGTTGCAGACACCAGGCGAACTGAGGCTGCAGGCCCGACAACTCCCGAAACTTCGCACATCCCTACCGTTCCGCCTCCTTGGACCCCAATTTTGCTGTCTTGGACTTTAAGACGAACTCCCACCACACCCCACCCGCAAACCGGATCGAGCCGGCCAGTGGTTGCGGACACCAGGCGGACTGAGGCTGCATGCCTGACTCCCCCACCCCGGAAACTTCCCGCATCCCCACCGTTCATCCTCCTTGGACCCCAGGTTTCTTGTCTTGAACTTTAAGACGACCTCCCACCCCATCACACCCACAAACCGGATTGAGCCGGCCAGGGGTTCCAGACACCAGGCGGACTGAGGCTGCAGGCCCGACCCCCCCCAAACCTTCGCACATCCCTACCGTTCCTCCTCCTTGGACCCCAGGTTGGATGTCTTGGACTTTAAGACGAACTCCCACCCCACCCCACCCGCAAACTGGATCGAGCTGGCCAGTGGTTGCGGACACCAGGCGGACTGAGGTTGCAGGCCCAACCCTAGCCCCGAACCTTCATGCATCCCTACCGTTCCTCCTCCTTAGACCCCAGGTTTTTTGTCTTGGACTTTAAGACGAACTACCACCCCACCCAATCCACAAAGCGGATCGAGCCGGCCAGTGGTTCTGGACACCAGGTGGACTGAGGCTGCAGGCCTGACTCCTGACTCCCCCACCCCCGAACCTTTGCGCATCCCCACCGTTCCTCCTCCTTGGACCCCAGGTTGGTTGTCTTGGACTTTAAGACAAACTCCCACCCCACGCCACCCACAAACCAGATCGAGCCGGTCAGTGGTTGCGGACACCAGGCGGCTGAGGATGCAGGCCCGACTCCCCCACCCCTGAACTTTCGCGCTTCCCCACCGTTCCTCCTCCTTGGACCCTAGGTTTGTTGTCTTAGACTTTAAGACGAACTCCCACCCCCCCCCACCCCACCCGCAAATCAGATCGAGCTGGCCAGTGGTTGTGGACACCAGGTGGACTGAGGCTGCTGGCCCAACCCCACCCCCGAACTTTCGCGCATCCCCACCGTTCCTCTTCCTTGGACCCCAGGTTTGCTGTCTTGGACTTTAAGATGAACTCCCACCCCACCCCACCCACAAAGCACATCGAGCCGGCCAGTGGTTCCAGACACCAGGCGGACTGAGGCTGCAGGCCTGACTCCCCAACCCACGAACCTTCACGCATCCCAACCATTCATCCTCCGTGGACCCCAGGTTTGTTGTCTTGAACTTTAAGAAGAACTCCCACCCCACCCCACCCACTACCCGGATCGCACCGGCCAGTGGTTGCGGACACCGGGCGGACTGAGGCTGTAGGCCTAACCCACCCCTTCCCGAACCTTCGCACATCCCTAACGTTCCTCCTCCTTGGACCCCAGGTTTGTTGTCTTGGACTTTAAGACGAACTCCCACCCCAACCCACCCGCAAACCGGATCAAGCCGGCCAGTGGTTGTGGACACCAGGCGGACTGAGGATACAGGCCCGACACCCCCCGAAACTTCACACATCCCTACCGTTCCGCCTCCTTGGACCCCAATTTTGTTGTCTTGGACTTTAAGACTAACTCCCACCCCACCCGCAAACCGGATCGAGCTGGCCAGTGGTTGCGGACACCAGGCGGACTGAGGCTGCAGGTCCGACCCCCCCACCCCCGAACCTTCGCGCATCCCCATCGTTCCTCCTCCTTGGACGCGAGGTTTGCTGTCTTGGACTTTAAGAAGAACTCCAACCCCACCCCACCCACAAACCGGATCGAGCTGGCCAGTGGTTCCAGATACCAGGTGGACTGAGGCTGCAGGCCTGACCCCCCGCCCGAACCTTCGCGCATCCCCACCGTTCTTCCTCCTTGGACCCCAGGTTTGTTGTCTTGGACTTTAAGACGAACTCCCACCACACCCCACCCGCAAACCGGATTGAGCCGGCCAGTGGTTCCAGACACCAGGCGGCTGAGGCTGCAGGCCTGACTCCCCCACCCACGAACCTTTGCTCATCCCCACCGTTCATCCTCCTTGGACCCCAGGTTTCTTGTCTTTAACTTTAAGACGAACCCCCACCCCCACCCCACCCACAACCCAGATCGCACCGGCCAGTCGTTGCGGACAGGCAGACTGAGGCTGTAGGCCTAACCTCCCCCCTGCCCCGAACCTTAGCACATCCCTAACGTTCCTCCTCCTTGGACCCCAGGTTTGTTGTCTTGGACTTTAAGACGAACTCCCACCCCACCCCACCTGCAAACCAGATCAAGTCGGCCAGCGGTTGCGGACACCAGGCGGACTGAGGCTGCAGGCCCGACACCCCCCCCCGAAACTTCGCGCATCCCTACCGTTTCTCCTCCTTGGACTCCAGTTTTGTTGTCTTGGACTTTAAGACGAACTCCCACCCCACCCGCAAACCGGATCGAGCCGGCCAGTGGTTGCGGACACTAGGCGGACTGAGGCTGCAGGCCCGACCCCCCCCGCCCCCCAATCCTTCGCACATCCCCATCATTCCTCCTCCTTGGACCCCAGGTTTGTTGTCTTGAACTTTAAGACGAACTCCCACCCCACGCACAAACCGGATCGAGCTGGCCAGTGGTTCTGGACACCGGGCGAACTGAGGCTGCAGTCCCTACCACCCCCTCCCCGAACCTTCGCACATCCCTACCGTTCCTTCTCCTTGGACCCCCAGTTTGTTGTCTTAGACTTTAAGACGAACTCCCACCCCACCCGCAAACCGGATCGAGCCGGCCAGTGGTTGCGGACACCAGGCGGACTGAGGCTGCAGGCCCGACACCCGCCCCCGAACCTTTGCACATCCCCACCGTTCATCCTCCTTGGACCCCAGGTTTGTTGTCTTGGACTTTATGACGAACTCCTACCCCACCCCACCCGCAAACTGGATCGAGCTGGCCAGTGGTTCTGGACACCAGGCAGACTGAGGGTGTAGGCCCGACCCCCCCCAAGCTTCGTCCATCCCCACCGTTCCTCCTCCTTGGACCCCTGGTTTGTTGTCTTGGACTTTAAGACGAACTCCCACCCCAATGTCGCGCATTTTTCTTTTTTCATTTTTCTTTACTCTTGAGGTGTTTTTTATTAGGTCAGTTGGAGGCGCATCACTCCTTAGAAACAGGGAGGACTTTGGGTCATCCAGGACTAGTTGTAATAGTTAATGGTAATTGTGAGCAACAGATAGGCTAACCATAATAGAAATCATCAAATTTCTAATCCTAAACAAGTTTTAACACTCAGAGTTACCTTAAATAAGTTAGGAAGCAACATATAGATTACCTGGTGACTAGGAACAATCGCAGAGTCTCAAGAAATATGAGCAACCAACAAAAGGCCTCTCCCTCAAGGGAAATCATCAAGCCTATATCACCCACTGTAAATACAATGGACATCGTGGACATGTGTGATAAGGAATTCAGAATATTTGTAGTGACCAAACTAACTGAGATGGAAGAGAAAAGAGACAAGGAACTCCAGGAGATGAGGAAGTCCTTTAATTTCTTGAAAGAAGAAATGGATACCTTAAACAAGAACCAGACAGAAATTCTAGGATTGAAGAATGTGATACAGGAAATCAAAACCTCCCTTGAAAGTATTAAAACTAGGTTAGACCAGGCAGAAGATAGAATCTCTAACGTAGATGACAAAACATCTGACCTAGAAAAAAGTATCAAGAAGATTGAGAAAACAACCATGAAAAATGAGGACAACATACGAGGAATACTGGATACCATCAAGCGCCCCAACATCCAGATAACGGTATTCCAGAAGTGGAAGAAAATAATAAGGGCCTAGATAATTTATTCCATGAAATCCTGGAAGAAAACTTTCCAAACCTAGAAAGGCATTCGAGTACCAGACCCAAGAAATACATAGGACCCCGAGTAGAATCAACCCAAGAAGATCCTCTCCAAGGCACATCATAGCCAGACTGGCAAAAACAACAGACAAAGACAAGATACTAAAGTTGGCAAGAGGGAAACGTCAAGTTATTTACAGAGGTCACCCCATCAGGCTAACATCGGATATCTCGGCAGAAAAAATGCAGGCAAGGAAAGAATGGGGAAGCATAGTCAAAGTGTTGAGTGAAAAACAATTTCAACCAAGGATACTATACCCGGCAAAATTATCTTTCATATGGGAAAAAAAAATAAAAACATTCTGAACAAAGAAAATTTGAAGGAATTTACCAACTCCAGACCAGCTCTTCAAGAGGTTCAGAAGGGAGTACTCTACCAGGAAAACTAAAGAATCAGACAGACAGTTATATGAGAACAAAAAGCAATGAAGAAAATGGCTCACTTAATGATAGGATCAGGTACGGAAATATCGATAATTACATTGAATATCAATGGATTAAATTCTCCAGTTAAGAGATATAGACTGGCTAACTGGATAAGAAAACAGAAACCCTCTATCTTTTGCCTACAAGAAACTCACCTTATGGATAAAGACAGACATAGACTAAAAGTAAAGGACTGGAAAAAGATACTCCATGCAAATGGAAATCAAAAAGGGCTGGAGTAGCGATATTGATCTCAGACAAAATAGATTTCAAGACAAAGACTGTAAGAAGAGACAAAGAAGGGCATTACATAATAGTAAATGGGGTAATCCAGCAAGAAGACATAACCCTTATAAATATCTACGCACCTAACTCAGGTGCACCTAAATATATAAAGGAAAGACTGCTGGAGCTAAAAGGAGAGATAGGGAGAAATACTATAATTGTTGGAGATCTCAACACCCCATTATCTCCTTTAGACAGATCTTCTAGACAGAAAATACAGAGATACAGGACTTAAATGATACTATAAATCGAATGGGCTTGACAGATATCTATAGAACTTTCCACCCTACACCCACAACATATACATTTTTCTCACCCCGACATGGAACCTTTTCAAAGATTGATCATATGTTAGGATACAAATCAAGCCTTTACAGATTTAAAGGCATAGAAACTGTATCCAGCATCTTCTCTGACCATGATGGAATTAAACTCAAGATTAATTTCAAGAAACAACCCCGAAAATACACGAACACATGGAAACTGAACAACCTACTTCAGAATGACTTATTCACTATTGAAGAAATTAAGGCTGAAATAAAAAAAATTATGGAAACAAATGATAATGAGTATACAAGTGTCCAGAATCTATGGGACACAGCAAAAGTAGTCATAAGAGGAAAATTCATAGCAATTAGTGCGCATAAGAAAAGGATGGAAAGATGGCAAATAGATAACTTATCATCGTGCCTCAGAGAATTGGAAAAACAACAACAAACAAACCCCCAAAATGCCAGATGAAAAGAAATAATAAAGGTTTGAGCAGAAATAAATGAAATAGAAAATAAACAAACCATACAGAAAATAAATAAAAGCAAAAGCTGGTTCTTTGAAAGGATTAACAAGATCGATACACCATTGGCTAGAATGATCAAGAAGAAGAAAGAAAGAAACCAGATTAATCAAATATATGATGAAACAGGCAGTATTACTATGGACATAGCAGAAACACAAAATACCATTAGAGGATACTATGAGCGACTATATGCCAACAAACAAGATAACTTGGAGGAGATGGACAAATTCCTGGCTGCACATAATATACCAAGATTAGATCAGGAGGACATAGAGAACCTGAATAGACCCATAAGAAGCCAGGAGATTGAATCAGTAATAAATAACCTTCCAACAAAGAAAACCCCAGGTCCAGATGGCTTCACTTCTGAATTCTACAAAACTTTTAAGGAAGAGTTAACCCCTATCCGACTAAAATTATTTCTAAAGATTCAAAAGGAAGGAAACCTTCCAAATTCATTTTAGGAAGCCTCCATCATCCTCATCCGAAATGCAGATAAGGACATGACAAAAAAGGAAAACTACAGACCAATATCATTGATGAATACAGATGCAAAAATTCTCAACAAGATACTCGCAAATCGTATCCAACAACATATAACAAAGATCATTCATCATATAAAGCCAGGTAGGCTTTATACCAGGGATGCAAGGGTGGTTCAATATATGTAAGACCATAAATGTAATACACCACATTAACAGAAAGAAAGATAAAAACCATATGATCATCTCAATTGATGCGGAGAAAGCATTTGACAAAATACAACATCCTTTTATGATTAAGACTCTCAGTAAGATTGGTATAGAAGGGTCATTTCTGAACACAATAAAAGCAATCTATGAAAAACCTACAGCTAACATTATGCTGAATGGGGAAAAGCTGAAAGCTTTTCCTCTGAAAACAGGTACTAGGCAAGGCTGCCCACTTTCTCCACTGTTCTTTAATATAGTACTGGAAGTCTTAGCTATTGCAATCAGAGAAGAGAACAATATTAAAGGCATTCAAATAGGCAAAGAAGAGTTGAAAATATCTTTATTTGCAGATGACATGATGGTATACTTAAAAGACCCAAAGGTATCCATGAAAAAACTTCTTGGGAACCAGCAGTTAGCGTAATGGCTATGTCGCTGGACTCCCACGTAGTCGACCGCGGTTCGCGTCTCGGACCCGGTGGCTTACAACTCACGCCGGGCGCGTGTGCGTGCGTGCCCAAGATCCCGAGAGGAGAATGGAGGAGAAGGGATTGTGGCATGACCATCCCCCCTGGGGGATGATTTCTCGCTTTCTGTCTCTATGTCTCTCTCTGTCTGTCTGGCGAGCGCACACGCCCTATAGCGAAAAACTTCTCAAAAAAAAAAAAAAGAAAAAAAACTTCTTGAAGTAATAAGTGAATACAGTAAGGTGGCAGGATACAAAATCAATATCCAAAAGTCTATAGCATTTCTATTTATGAACAACAAGTTGAACGAAGCAGAGTTGAAGAAAGGAATCCCTTTCACCGTAGCCACAAGATGTATACGATACCTAAGGAGGGAACCAGCAGTTAGCGTAATGGCTATGTCGCTGGACTCCCACGTAGTCGACCGCGGTTCGCGTCCTGGACCCGGTGGCTTAAAACTCACACCAGGCGCGTGTGCGTGTGTGCCCAAGATCCCGAGAGGAGAATGGAGGAGAAGGGATTGCGGCATGACCATCCCCCCCGGGGGGTGATTTCTCGCTTTCTGTCTCTATGTCTCTCTCTCTCTGTCTGGCAAGCGCACACGCCCTATAGCAAAAACCTCTCCAAAAAAAAAAAAAAAAAAAAAAAAAAGATACCTAGGGATAAACCTAACTAAGAAAGTCAAAGACCTTTATAAAGAAAACTATGAAAATCTCAAAAAAGGTATTGAAAGTGACATAAAAAAGTGGAAGGACATCCCATGCTCCTGGATTGGAAGAATTAATATAATCAAAATGGCAATTCTACCCAAATTAATCTACATGTTTAAAGCAATTTCAATCAAAATACCAGAAATATTCTTCACAGATCTAGAAAAGACAATCATAGAATTTGTCTGGAATCATAAAAGACCGCGTATTGCAAAAGCAATCCTGCGCAAGAAGAATGGAGTAGGAGGCATATCACTCCCTGATCCCAAGATATACTATAAAGCTGTGGTCATCAAAACAGCATGGTATTGGCATAAAAACAGACATGTGGACCAATGGAATAGAATAGAGACCCCAGAAATAACCTCCAAAGCTTACAGCCAACTGATCTTTGACAAAGGATATCAGTCAATCCATTGGGAAAAGGAAAACCTCTTTAGTAAATGGTGCTGGAAAAACTGGGTATCCACCTGCAGAAAGATGAAACTGAACCCCCATCTCTCACCATTAACAACAAACAACTCAAAATGGATCAAAGATCTGAACCTAAGACCTCAAACAATAAAACTACTAGTGGAAAATGCTGGGGAAACTCTGGGAGACACTGGAGTAGGCAAAGACTTCCTAAATAAAACTCCCAAAGCACAGGCAATAATCCCTAAAATAGACAATCGGGACTATATTAGACTAAGAAGTTTCTTCACAGCAAAGGACACAGTATCAAGTGTGAACAGACAACCCTCAGAATGGGAAAATATTTTTGTTAAATATGCCTCAGACAAGGGACTGACAACCAGAATACATAGGGAACTCAAGTGCCTTATGTGAAAAAAAATTATGAACCCAATTAAAAGATGGGAAAATGAGCTGAACAAAAATCTCTCTAAGGAAGACATATGAACAGCCAAAAAGCATATGAGGAAATGTTCAACATCCCTCATCATAAGGGAGATGCAGATAAAAACCACAATGAGATACCACCTAACCCCTTTCAGAATGGCAAAGATGAAGAATATAAAAAGTGATAAGTGTTGGCGGGGATGTGGTGAAAAGGGAACCCTCCTACACTGTTGGTGGGAATGTAAACTAGTTCAACCACTGTGGAGAACAATATGGAGGTTCCTCAAAGATCTACAAATAGAACTACCATTTGACCCAGCAATCCCGCTTCTGGGTATTTACCCGAAAGACAGGAGAACGCTCAGTCAGAAAAGTGCTTGCACATCAATGTTTATTGCAGCATTATTCACAATTGCCAAGACATGGAACCAACCTAAATGTCCACAAACTGATGAATGGATTGGAAAAGTGTGGTATATATACTCTACGGAATACTACTCAGCCATAAAAAATAACAAGACCCTGGAATTTGATAGAAAGTGGTCAGATATGGAGGATCTATTGCTGAGTGAAGTAAGCCAGGCTATGAAAGAAAGATATTGTATGTATCCACTCAATATATACCGACTATCCGCACTCTATGGTAGAGAGCAAAAAATTGAAGGACATAAAAGCAGTGAAGGTACTTAATGAGAATAGGACAGTGTAGAATGGGGGCGGTGAGTAGAAGAGGATAGAGAAAGATAGCAAGAGAACAATAGAGAGGTAAGACGTTAGTGAGAAATAGATATGGCTTATTACCTCTTGATGATGACATGTATAGTATTCTCAACTGGATAGGTCTGAGAAGTATTTCATGATGGGCAAAGTCTTTTTACAAGCAAAATGAGAAATAGTGATTGACTGTTTTAAATAATAATTAGAATAATAATAATAATGATTGGAAAAAACATAGAAAAGATATTGAATGATGAAGTGGGGAGATTAATGTCTGTATTGACTGACATGCATGGCATTCCCTTTTGAAAAAGCAATGTAATATACTGTAAAAATTATATGTAACCCAATGTAGTATAAAGAAGATTATGATGATGATAAAAAAATAGAAAAATGTATAATTCAAAAACAGGCTCAACAAGAAGATAAAGGTCCCCATGGACCAAAATATAACAGAAATGGTAAGTGGGCCTAAAGCCATAGGCTATCGAATCTCAAGTCTGAATACAAAGAATTGTGCCCAGGAATTTGGCCACCTCGACAGATAGTGATTATTTCTCTAGTCTGGGAACTTGGTAAGGAGACGTCCCTGTCCATTTCTCTCCATGGCCAGAGGTTTTAGCAAACTGTAGGCCTAGGGTGGCTAGAAGGTGCAGACACATCTTCTTCATGAGAAATTAAACTCAATAGCTAAAGGCTTGGTGAAGAATTTATGCTGTCACCAAAGTCCCTTCAGAACAATAAATTAAATGGGCTTATAATTCCAGACTGTCATTTATTTTTCCTTAGTATTGATAAAACACAACTTCATTGTTATCTGTCCTCTATGTTTCTGGTGAGAAGTCCCAAAGCTATCATCACAGTCCCCTCAGAACAAGAGTTCCAAATGGTTTTAACTAGGGTGCCATACATCAAACAGGATAAATTATAAAACCACTGGACAATAGAGGGGTAAGGGAGTGTGAGAAAGACAGAGAGAATGAGCCAGAGAGAGAGAGAGAGAAACCCCAAATATTTAATCAGCACACTAAAACTTCAAAGCACATGAATAAATCTAATGCTAAGAAAAGCATTCAAGGGGAGAGAGCGGGTTGTCTAGCTTCTGAGTGGTTACTCTATATTCTCAAGTGACAAAAGAGAGAATTAAAAATGGGCAATATTGAGAAAGGCAAGATTTTTGTTCAGAAGTGTGCACAGTTGCAAACCGTGGAAAAGGGAGGCAAGCACAAAACTGGCCAAAATCTCCATCATCTATATGGGCAGAAGACAGGTCAGGCCCCTGGATTCTCTTACGCAGATGCCAGCAAGAACAAAGGCATTACCTGGAGAGAGGATACACTGATGGAGTATTTGGGGAATCCTAAGAAGTACATTCCTGGAACAAAATGATCTTCTCTGACGTTAAAAAAAAGTCTGGGGACCAGCAGTTGGCATAATGGCTATGTCTCTGGACTCCCATGTAGCTGACCATGATTTGAGTCCCAGACCCAGTGGCTTAATCTCGCGCCGGGCACGTGTGCATGTGTGCCCAAGATCCTGAGAGAAGAATGGAGAAGGAATTGCAACATGGCCATCCCCCCGGGAAGTGATTTCTTGCTTTCTGTCTCTCTCTCTTTCTCTTTCTGGTGAGCACACGTGCCCTTTAGCAAACCTCTCCCCCACCCCAAAAAAAAAGTCTGAAAAAGCAAGAGTTGATAGCTTATCTTTACAAATCTATTAATGAGTAATAGGTGCCTTCTTTATGACAAAACAGAAATGTCTCACCCTTTTTATGTGTACCATATTTTAATTGATCTTCTACATCAGAACTCAGATCGTGAATGGCTGACAGAATATTTTTGTTGGACAATCCTGATTTAAGTAAGACTGTTTTGTGGTTAAATAAATATTGTTGGTTTTTTAAAATTTTGATAGTAATTTCAGTCCAGTAAGTGCTATCACTATTTGCCTTTTCTAAAGATATAATTGGTAATTCATTAGTGATGTTCATCTTTCTGCAAAGATTGTGAATGCCATCTCAAAGCCTACTGGAGATTTTTTTTTAATTTAGTCTTATATGTAGCTGGTTATATAAATATATAAATGCTGGAGAAATTCCTTCCCTTCTCAAAACTGAAAAAAAAAAAAAAAAAAACAGAAAAAAGCTGAGAAAAACACTCAAGGGCCAGCAGATGGCATAGTGGTTAAGGCACTGGACTCGTACGTGATCACCTGTAGTTTGAGTTCTAGACCCTGCAGGTTGAAACTCACATTGGGTCATGTGCACATATGTCCAAAACTCCAAGAAGAGAATGGAGGAAAATGGACTGTGGTATAGCCATCCTCTTTGGGTAACTATTTTTTGTTTCTATTTCTCTGTCTCTCCAGCAAGTACACATACTCCATAGCAAAAATCTCTCGAAAAGAAAGAAAAAGTATAAAGAAAAACAGTAAAAAAAAAATCACCAATTATAACATAAATTAATTTAAGATTAAATTAATTTGATGAAATAGTCTGTCAAAAGCCTTAAAGGAGCTATGTTTAGAAAACTCAAAAGACTATGGGCCAGCTATATAGTATAGTGGCTAAGCACTATACAGAGAAAAACCAATCCCTTGTGGCCAAACCAGAGTTTCAGTTTCAGCCAGTGACCTGAAAAACACACAGGGAATGCACATGTATGCCCAGGATCCTGACAGAATGGACAACTGAAGGAAAAGTAATTGCAGCATGATCAAGCCTCAAGAGGGGGTGCCCTTTCTTTCCCCTCTCCTTCTCTCTCTCTCTCTCTCTCTCTCTCTCTCTCTCTCTCTTATATGCACCCTCTGGCATTAAAAGAAAATAGACTAATAAAGCCAGAATTTGCATTTAAAAAAGTAAATCATCACAAGAATACATAAACTGAATGAACATGAAAAAGTTTCAATTAAAAACCCTCTAAATGAGAGCTGTCACTGATTTTGAATCTCTAAGAATGGAATAAACTCTAAAACGAACATTTGAAGAGATTATTCAATATTGAAAAATGTACTGAGAAATTCACTAAGAATGTATCACAGAATATATATATATGTATGTGTATATATATGTATGTGTATATATGTGTATGTGTATATACATGTATGTGTATATATGTATTTGTATTCATATGTGTGTATACATGTGTGTATGTGTGTGTATGTGTGTGTGTATATACATATATATATACAAATATATATATATATATAAATAAAATTAAAAAGCAGTTAACAGAGTACAGGATGAGAGATTTCTTCTTTTTTTTTTTTTAATTTTTCCAGAGGGTACATGCACTTGCCAGAGAGAGACAGAGAAAGAGGGAGGAAGAGAAAGTGAAAAAGCACCCCCTATGGGGTTACACCACAATCCTTTCTTCACCATCTCTCCCTCCTGTTGGGATTTTGAGTACACATGTACCTGAGCCCAGCACGTTTAATAAACTGCTAGGTCCAGGCAATTTGGGATCTGGTTGCCTTAAATACCAGGCCACAAAGCTGGCCATAAAATGAGAGATTTCTAATGCTACTCCAGAAGAAAATAGAAGAGATAAGAATTAAGGATTTTCCAAAAATAAATGATGTAAGAGTCATCAAATAAGACTGCCTTCTGACTACCAAGCAGGAAAAAATGAGATAAATTCCACATCTGACATGCCTAGTGAAGCTTAAAACATCAGAGAGAAAAGGCACGGAAAGCTACCAGAAAAAGCCAGAGGACCCACAAAGGACATTTGGAATGACAGCAGATTTTCACCAACATAGAGGACAGGTAACAATGGAATCATATCTTTCAAATGCTAAGGAAAAATAAATGTCAACTAAGAATTACAGACTCAGTTTAAGTACTGTTCAATATAGAGAAGAAATAAAGGTAATTTTCCATCACAAAAAAGAGAATAAATTATCCATATATCCTCCCTGAAAAATGTACAAATGTATGTAATTCAGCAGAAAGAAAGATGAATCCAGAGGTAAACATGAAATACAAGAAATTTTAAAATCACAGACCATCAGTTGGTGTAATGGCTATGTCGCTGGATTCCCATGTAGTCGACCGCGGTTCGAGTCCCAGACCCGGTGGTGCATGTGCATGTGTGTCCAAGATCCCAAGAGGAGAATGGAGGAGTAGGGATTGTGGCATGGCCATCCCCCTAGGGGGTGATTTCTCGCTTTCTGTCTTTCTGTCTCTTTCTGGTGAGTGCATGTGCCCTATAGCAAAAAACTCTTTAAAAAAATCAGAACAGAAAATTATTTTATGTAAGTCAATAAATTTAGGCTGCACAGAAAAGCTCATCCCCTCCTCCACATGCCTTGGAACTCTCAGGTGTGTTCATTGGGACTTGGAAAGCCCATTTTGTCCAGTCCCCACACCATTTGGACATTTGCCCCAGTCATGAGCCTGGCTGCACTTAGCAGCAAGGACAATGAGCTGCAGAGGGATTATGTTTCATCCCCTGCCACACATCTCTGAATTCTCAGACTTCAGTATTTCCTCTTGTCTCTTCCTCAATTGAAGTTCAGCAGTTAAGCCTCAGGTGCACCTGTTTTCTAGAAACTGGGAGGACTTTAAATTATGAAAGTCCAGAGACAACAGTACACATTGCTGAGTGAGCATCAGGGAGGTAGAGCCACAGAGAGATTGTCAATCTTCTCTTCCTGCTCACATTTGTACACTCAAAATTAACCTGAAGAATTTAGAAAGAAATGTATAATTAACCTGGTGACTAGAAAGCATCGCAGAGGCACAGGAACTAGGTGAAACTAAAAAAAAAAATCTTTTCTCCAAGAGAAAATGTTGATTCCTCATCATCCACAGGCAATACTATGGGACTCATGGAAATGTCAGATAAACAATTCAGAATATTTATAGTGACAAAACTAAATGACATGCAAGAGAAAATGAGCTCCAGGAAATGAGGAAGTCCTTTCACAATTTTGAAAGAAATAATAGACACCATAAGAAAGAATCATATGGAATTATTAGAGATGAAGACCGTAATAAAGGAAATCAAAATCTCCCTTCAAAAGTATTAAAAGCAGATTAGATCACACAGAAGATCGAATCTTAAATGTAGAAGACAAAACCTCTGACCTAGAAAAAAATTATCAAAAAGATGGAGAAAATAACCAAGAATAAAGAGGACAATATACAAGAAATACTAGATACCATTAAGCACACAAACATCCAGATAACTGGTATCCCAGAAGGTGAAGAAAATAGTAAGATAATCTATTCTATGAAATCCTGGAAGAAAACTTTCCAAACCTTGAGAGACATTCAAAAATCCAGACCCCAGAATTACCAAGAAATACTAGATACCATTAAGTATTCAAACATCCAGATAACTGGTATTTCAGAAGATAAAGAAAATAGTAAGATAATCTATTCCATGAAATATGGAAGAAAACATTCCAAACCTTGAGAGACATTAAAAAATCCAGACCCCAGAATTACAAAGGACCCCACATAGAATCAACCCCAAATAGAATCAACATGATACTAAAATTGAGAAGAGAAAAACATCGAGTTACTTAGAAAGTTTATCCCATCAGGTTAACGTCAGACTGCTCATCAGAAACAATTCAGGCAAGGAAAGAATGGGAAAGTATATTTAAAGTGTTAAATAAAAAACAATTTCAACCAAGATTACTATACCCAGCAAGATTATCCTTCATATGGGAAGAAAAGATACAAACATTCTCAGATAAACAAAACCTGAAAGAATTTACCAACTTCAGGCCAGCTGTTCAAGAAGTTTTGATGGTGGGGACCAGCAGTTAGCATAATGGCTATGTCGCTGGAGTCCCATATAGTCGACCGCGGTTCGAGTCCCGGACCCAGTGGCTTAAACTCACGCCAGGCATGTGTGCATGCGTGCCCAAGATCCCGAGAGGAGAATGGAGGAGAAGGGATTACAGCGTGGCCATCCCTCCTGGGGAGTGATTTGTTGCTTCCTGTCTTTCTGTCTTTCTCTGTCTTCCTGGTGAGCACATGCACCCTATAAGCAAAAATCTCTCCAAAAAAAAAAAAAAAAAAAGTTTTGATGAGAGTGCTATACCAGGAAAACTAAAGTCAGACAGACAGAAATAAGAGAACTAAAAACAACCAAGAAAATTGCTAACTCAATTACAGGAACAAGTCTGGAAACATCTATAATTACATTGAATGTTAATGGAATAAATTCTCCAATCAAGAGACACATACTGGCTGAATGGATAAAAAAAAAAAAAAAAAAAAAAAAAAAAAAACAGAAACCCTCTATCTCTTGCCTACAGGAAATGCATTTCATGGATAAAGACATACACAGATTAAAAGAGAAGGACTGGAAAAATGTATTCCATGCAAACATAAACCAAAAAGGGCTGGAGTCCTGATACTGGTTTCAGACAACATGGGCTTTAAGACAAAAACTATAAGAAGAGGGAACCAGCAGTCAGCATAATGGCTATGTCACTGGACTACCACGTAGTTGACCGCGGTTCGCGTCCAGGACCCGGTGGCTTAAAACTCACACCAGGCACGTGTGCGTGCATGCCCAAGATCCCAAGAGGAGAATGGAGGAGAAGGGATTGCGGCATGACCATCCCCCCTGGGGGGTGATTTCTCGCTTTCTGTCTCTATGTCTCTCTCTGTCTGTCTGGCGAGCGTACGTGCCCTATAGCAAAAAAAAAACCTCTCCAAAAAAAAAAAAAAAAAACTGTAAGAAGAGACAAAGAAGGGCATTATATAGTAGTAAACAGGTTAATTCATCAAGAAAAAATAATGCTTATAAATATCTATGCACCCAACTCAGGAGCACCCAAATACATGAAGAAAAGACTGCTAGATCTAAAAGAATGAGAGGTTACAACACTATAATTGTTGGGGACCTCAACACCTCATTATGTCCTTAGACAGATCTTCTAGACAAAGAATAGCAAAGAGAAACAGAATCTAAATGATACCATAAATCAAATGGACTTGACCAACATCTATAGAAATTTCCACCTAAGACCATAAAATATATATTTTTCTCCCCCCCACATGGAACCTTTTCAAAGATTGATCAAGTGATAGGATACAAATCAAGCCTTTATAATTCAAAGGCATAGAAACTATATCCAGCATCTTCTCTGACCATGATGGAATTAACTTGATATTAATATCAGGAAAAAAATCCTCAAAAATACACAAACATATAGAAACTAAACAACCTACTTCTGAATGACTTCTCAACTACCAAATAAATTAAGACTGAAATAAAAGCATTTATGGGAACAAATGATAATGAGTACACAAGTTTCCATAATCTATGGAACACCACAAAAGCAGTCATAAGAGGGAAATTCATAGCAATGAGTGAACATAAGAAGAAGATGGAAAGGTGGCAAATACACAACCTAACGTCATTCCCTAAGAAACTGGAAAAACGACAACAAAATATCCAAAAAGTATCAGGAGAAAAAAAATAATAAAGATTTGAGCAGAAATAAATGAAATAGAAAGTAAACAAACTATGCAGAAAATAAATGAAAGTTGGTTCTTTGAAAAGATTAACAAGATTGGCACAGCATTAGCAAGACTGATTAAGAACAGAGAAAGGAACCAGATAAATCAAATTTGCAATGAAACAGGCAATATTACAACAGACACAATAGACATAAAAAATATCATTAGAGGAAACTATGAATAACTATATGCCAACAAGAGAACCTGGATGAGATGGACAAATTCCTGGGCACATAGAGTCTACCAAGATTGAATCAAGAGGACATAGAAAGTGTGAATAGAACCGTAACAAGCAATGAGATTGAATCAGTAATAAATAACCTCCTGACAAAGAAAAGCCCAGGTCCTGATGGCTTCACTTTTTTTTTTTTTTTTTTTTTTTTTGAAAGGTTTTTGCTATAGGGCGCGTGCGCTTGCCAGACAGAGAGAGACATAGAGACAGAAAGCGAGAAATCACCCCCCAGGGAGGATGGCCACGCTGCAATCCCTTCTCCTCCATTCTCCTCTCGGGATCTTGGGCACACACGCACACGCACCCGGTGTGAGTTTTAAGCCACCGGGTCCGGGACGTGAATCGCGGTCGACTATGTGGGAGTCCGGCGACATAGCCATTAGGCCAATTGCTGGTTCCCCTGATGGCTTCACTTTTGAATTCTACACAACTTTTAAAGAAGAGTTAACCCCCATTCTACTAAAACTATTTCTAAAGATCAAAAAGGAAGGAATCCTCTCAAACTCATTTTATGAAGCCTCCATCATCCTCATCCCCCAAACAGATAAAGACATGACAAAAATTGAAACTGCAGACCAATATATCTGATGAATATAGATGCAAAAACTCTCAACATGATACTTGCAAATCATATCCAACAACATATAAAAAGATTATTCATCATGACCAGGTAAGCTTTACTCCAGGGATGCAAGGTTGGTTTGACACATGCAAAACCATAAACATAATATATCATATTAACAGAAAGAATAAAAAACCATATGCAGAAAAAAATATTTCAATAAAATACAGCATCCCTTCATGATTAAGACTCTTAGCAAAATTGGCATAGGTGGGTCATTTCTCCATACAGTAAAAGCCATATATGGAAAACCTACAGCTAACATTATTTTGAACAGGAAAAAAGTTGAAACTGATACTGGACAAATCTGCCCACTTTCTCCACTCCTTTTCAATACAGTGCTGGAAGTCTCAGCCAATGCAATCAGAAAGAGAGTAATATAAAAGGCATTCAAATGGGCACAGAAAAATTGAAAATATCTTTTTTGGCAGATGACATGATAGTATACTTAGAAGACCCAAAAGTATCCATGAAAAAAACTTCTCAAATAAATGAATACAGTAAAGATTCAGGATACGAAATCAACATCTAAAATTCAATAGCATTTTTATACACAAACAACAAGCTGATAGAGCTAGAACTGAAGAAGAAAATCCCTTTTACCATAGCCACAAAAATGCATATGACACCTAAAGATAAACCTAGCCAAGGAAGTCAAAGACCGTTACATAGAACCTTGTAAAAATCTTTAAAAAAACATTCAAAATGACACAAAAAAAAAATAGAAGGATATCCCACGTTCCTAGATTGGAAGAATTAATATAATTGAAATGGCAATTCTATCCAAATAAAACTACCTATTTAACGTAATGCCAATCAAATTACCAGAAACATTCTTCACAGATCTAGAAAAGACCATCACAGATTTGTCTGGACTCATAAAAGACCCCATATTGCCAAAGAAATTCTGCACAAGAAGAGTGGAGTGGCCAGCATCTCACTCCCTGACCCCAAAATATAAGATAAAGCTGTGATAATCAAAACAGCTTGTGGGACCAGCAGTTGGCATAATGCCTATGTCACTGGACTCCCAGGTAGTTGACCATGGTTCAGGCCAGGACCTGGTGGCTTAAACTCATGCTGGGTGCATGTGCGTGCATGCCCAAGATCCTGAGAGGAGAATGGAGGAGAAGGGATTGTGACGTGGCCACTCCCCCGGGGGAGTGATTTCTCACTTTGTCTCTCTCTTTCTGGCGACTGCATGCACCCTATAGCAAAAAAAAAAAAAAAAAAAAAAAAAAAAAAAAAAAAAAAAAAAAAAAAAAACCAGCTTGGTATCAGCACAAAAACATATGGACCAATGTAAAGAATAGTTACCTCAGAAATAAGTCCCAAAACATACAGTCAACTGATTTTTGACAAATGATACCAGTTAATCTAGTGGGGAAAGGAAAACCTCTTTTGCAAATGGTGTGGGAAAAATTGGGTATCTACCTGCAGAAAGATGAATCTGAACCCCTATCTCTCACTATTAACAAAAACCAACTTGAAGTAGATCAAAGATCCAAACCTGAGACCTCAAACTATAAAACAATTGGGAAAACACTGGGGAAACTCTGGGAGAATTTGGATAGGCAAAGACTTCTTAAATAATACTCCCAACGCATGGACAATAATCCCTAAAATAGACAACTGGGATTACATCAAATTAAGAAGCTTCTACACAGCAAAAGACACCATAACTAGTGTGAATCGACAACCCTCAAAATAGGAGAATACTTTGTAAACTATGCTCCAGATAAGGGACTGATAACCAGAATACACAGGGAACTCAAGTGGCTTACCCCCCCAAAAAAATTACTAACCCCATTAAAAGATGAGGAAATTAACTGAACTAAAAACTCTCTAAGAAAGACATATAACAGCCAGAAAGTATATGGAAAAAAGCTTAACATCTCTCATCATAAGGGAGATGCAGATTAAAACCACAATGAGACACCACCTAAACCCTGTCAGAATAGTGAAGATTAAAAATACAAAAAATGAAGTGTTTGTGGAGTTGTGGTGGAAAGGGAACTTTCTTACACTGTTGGTGAGAATGTAAATTGGTCCAGCCACTGTGGAAAACAAAATGGAGGTTCCTCAAAGATCTACAAATAGAACTACCACATGATCCAGCAAGTCCAGTCCTGGGTATCTACCCAAAGGACAGGAGAATATTCACTCAGAAAACTGCTTGCACATCTATGTTTATTGTGGTATTACTCATGATTGCTAAGACATGACACATATACTCCATGGAATACTATTCAGTCATAAAAAACAAGATCCTGGCATTTGATAGAAAGTGGTCAAATATGGAAGATTTATTGCTGAGTGAAGCATGCCAGGCTTTGAAAGAAAGACATTGTATGTCTCCATTTAACATATACTGACTGTCCACACACTATGGTAGAAACTGAAAGATTGGAGGGCATAAAAGCATTGACAATACTTATGAATATTGGAGACAGTGTGGAAGGAGGATGGGAGAGGGAAGAGTGTAGGGAAGGAAATTAGGTAGAAAAATAGAGAAGTAAGACATTGTGGGACACACAAATGGTTTATTACCTGTTGATGATAATGTGTTTAGTATTCTCAACTAGATCAACTAGACTGGTCTGAGGCATATTTCATGTTGAGTAAATTCTATCAGGTAAATGATATATAGTGATTGAATGTACAAAAAATAAAAATAATAAAATAAATTTTAAAAAGGAAATAAGCACACCCCCAAAAAATAAATTTTAACAACTATAAAATTGGTAACATTTTTATGTTTTTTTTAAAGTGGGTAAGGGGCCAGCAGATGGTATAGGGGGTTAAGGTGCTGGACTCCCACATGGCCAACCACAGTTCAAGTCCTGGACCTGACAGTTTAAAAATCACACCAGGCATGTGTGTGTGCATGCCCAAAATCCTAAGAGGAGACTAGAGGAGAAGGAATTGCAGCATGGCCATTCTCCCAGGGAGTGATTTCTCACTTTTCTTCTCTTTGTCTTGCTCTGTCTCTCTCCAGTGAGTACATGCACCCTACGGCCAAAACCTTTTTTAAAAAAGGCGGGGGAGCTAGGAGATAGAAGGAGCAACAAGGAAAGGCCACCTGGCCTGAACTGTTCACCAAAGACTCCCCCCTAGTCTGCAATAGAGAAGCAAAGGCTGATCTATTGCCTTCAAGGACCACTACCTGATTCCTGCAGTCCAGTCCCAGAGATAGAGGAAGCAACAGGGAAGCAAAAGCTGCTCGGCCTGAGCTGATCGCCAAACACCCTGCCCCAACCTATCCTGGGGGAAGAAAGACTGCTCTGCTCCAAGAATCACACTACCTGGTTTCTGCAGTCCCACAGATGGATGACAGGAGCTGCCACCCTACTTGTGCTGACTCTACCCTGCCCGCACCCACCCAGGAGCAACAGGGAAGCAAAGGCCACCCAGCCTGAGTTGATCACCAAAGACCCCTGACTAGCCTGCAGTGGGGGAGGAGGGTTTGCTGCAGCCCATGTGCCATGCAATGTACAGTATGCAAATTGGGCTGCCATCCTATTTTCTACCTGTCCTGCTTAGCCTCTAGTCACACTGAGAGCAGAGAGGGTCAGGTATACAGAATCACCTGTAGACAGTGAGGTTTCGGAGGAATTCTCTTCCCCCCCCAACCCCCTAAGCCATAAAAAGAAAGAAATTCCTCTCTGAAAATTTGAACCCAAAATTCCCACTGTGGATACCACATACCCACCCACAGTAGAGGAGGTAAACTGGCACAGACTAATTCATATCAGAGGGAAGCACAGGCATACACTACACCAAAGTAGGAAAAAGTAGGTATATCACCAGATGACTCAAAAATCAAAACAGAGTTCCAAGAAGTAGGAGAAAACCCAGAAATACCCCCTCTACAAAGGAACATAGTAACTCCTCACCAACAATGAATAAAACACAAGACATCACATAAATGTCAGGAAAAATAGTAGAATATTAATTGTAACAAAATTCAATGAGATGGAAGAGGAAACAGAAGACCAGTTTTAGGGGATGAGAAAATTCTTCCATGACCTGAAAGAGAAATTCCATAAAGAGATAGACACCCTGGAAAAGAATCAAACAGAACGTTTGGAGATAAAGGATAAGATGTAGGAAACCAAAATCACCCTTGAAAGTATTAACAGCAGAGTAGACCACTCAGAAGAATGAATCTCTGACCTTTAAGAGAAAACCTCAGATTTAGTCGAAGTAACTGAAAAGAATGGAAGAATAAACTTTAAAAAATGAGGGCACCATATAGACACCATTAAACAGCTGAGTAGCCACATAATAAATTTTCCAGAAAGCAAAAAGAAGGCATAAAAAGTCTCTTTCATGACACATTAACTGAAAACTTTCCAAATTTAGAGAGGCATACGGACATCCAAATCTAGGAAATACAAAGCACACCAAATAGATTTAACATAAGAAGATTCTCACTAAGGCATATCATAGCCAAATTGGCAAATATCAAAGACAAAGACAATACTGTAAAAATGACAAGAGAGAAATGCCAAGTTACTTACAAAGGTTATCCTAGTAGACTAACATTAGGCCTCTCAACTGAAACAATGCAGGCAAGGAAAGAATGGGAAGACATATTTAACATTCTGAAAGGAAAACAATTTCAGACAAGAATATTATACCTGGAAAGATTATTCTTCAAATGGGAAGGAGAAATAAAACCATTCCCAGATTTAAAAAAAAAAAAAAAAAAAAAAAAAAAAAAAAAAAGCTGAAAGAATTCACCAAAACTAGACCAGCTCGTCAGGATCTACTTAAGGGAAAATTAAAGGGAGACAAAGATAGAGGAAAACACAAAACAAGTAGAAAACAAGAAGAGTAACAAAATGACA
Source organism: Tupaia tana (assembly GCA_026018925.1). Lineage (NCBI taxonomy): Eukaryota > Metazoa > Chordata > Mammalia > Scandentia > Tupaiidae > Tupaia > Tupaia tana. The sequence goes on from JAKSZU010000007.1 coordinate 116,937,407, forward strand.
GGGCCAAGTCCACACATATCAGTAATACCACTGAATGTCAATGGATTCGATTCCCCAACTAAACTAAATTCTCTTTTAGCACAAAATTGTTCAGTGGATTCAAAAAAAAACCACAGGACCTCTCTATATGTTACTTACAAGAAACACACCTCATTGACAAAGACGTACATAAACTAAATGTTTTGGAATGTAATACTTGTAGTTTCATCAGTTTGTTGAGCAGGAATGTAGTTGAACTTAGTTTTCAGTGATCGAAAACAACAGCAGTTTTTTTAATTCAAAAGCTGAATGATAATCACTGTAATGGACAGAAGCCCCCTTTATCACAGATATATACTACGTATTTCCCATCTTTAGTTTCTCTGAAGGGCTATGGATTATGTGAACTATTAAAATTTTGCATATCTCTATGATACTCCCAACCATTTTCTCTCTAGACTTAACAAAAGTATTAATGTGAGTATCATTGTTTTCCAGTAAGCCATAAATGATTTTAAAAACCCCAAAATAAACAAAAAACAAATGAGAGCTTTGTAAGTGAAAGTGTCTGCATGCTAAAAATTCTGATTCAACTATTTTACCCACAAGAAGGTTTAAGTACAAATTCGCCAATTATTTTTTTAAAGAATTATTTTACTTAACTTTATTTATTTCTTTTAATTTGACCAAAGAGGGACACAGAGAGACAGAGAGAGAGAGAAAGAGAGAGGGAAAGCTGCCAGATCCAGAACTTGAACCATGGTTGGCCATGTCGGAATCCAGCACCCTTAACCACCATGCCACCTGCCAGCCCCCAAATTCAACAATTATTTGATAAACAGTTGTCTCAATGGTTTTAATATCTCATGTATATATTTATTATTATGGCCATTATTTAACCACTATTCACTGTATAAAACTAGATAATGGAGAAAAAGTCCCAAATATTTCAAGTAGCTGACTCTTTGGAATGAATTTAAAGAAGGTTAAAATCAAGAACTTCGTAAAGTTTGTAAATTACCAAATCACTGATTTTACCATGTCTGTAATTTTAAACATCTCTTTCTAATTTTGTTTTTGTTTTTGCTTTTTTAAGGATTTATTCCTTTGTGCACAGTAAAGTACTGCGGTATTCTTACAAGAACTCATGGTGAGTGTGTAAACATTTTCTTTTCCTATCTCTTTTTAATGAGTTATTATTATGTACAATTTGACCTATCTCTAACTGGACCAATGAGTAATACCACAGATCTTTTCAGATTATAAATTCTTATCTCCCACAATCCTCTACATGGAAATTACAAATTCTTTTATCATTGGCTATGTTAAGATTATCTTTCTTTTCAAAAATCCATTCTTATTAATTTAATGAGATTTTTGTTGTCTGGTTGTTAATTACTTTTTCTTAAGAACTGTATTTCACAGTAACAATATAATTGACAATTTAATACATATTTCCAAAATAATCAGTACAGCAAAATTCAAGTGTACACAACATAATGTAATGTTACATATTGAAGGTGGTGAATATGTTTATAGCCTCGATTTGTTTATTCCATACCATACACATACTTTTACAAACCGTACTGTACCCAACACAAAGATGTATAATAATTACATGTAAATCAGAAATTACAATTATTTTTTTTTTGATGAGTAAATCTAAACTTTAGAAAATAATAATATAGGATTTATATACCATGGGTAAAGGGTATAGGTATACGTTACGTTTGGGAGAAAGGTAAAACTATTTAACAACTTGAGATTGCTTATAAATACATATGGTGAAGTGTATGTTTTTAAGGGGTAGGATAAGCACTCATAAAAGAACAGTATCTCTGGGGACCAGCAGTTGGTGTAATGGCTATGTCGCTAGACTCCCATGTAGTCGACCATTGTTTGAGTCCTGGACCAGGTGGCTTAAACTCACACTGGTCGCATGTGTGTGCGTGCCCAAGATTCCAAGAGAAAAATGGAGGAGAAGGGATTGCAGCATGGCCATACCCCCGGGAAGTGATTTCTCACTATCTCTCTGTGTCTTTCTGGCGAGCACACGTGGGCTATAGCAAAAACCTCTCAAAAAAAAAAAAAATACAGTATCTCTCTCTCTCTCTCTTCCAAAGCAGTAGAGGAATGGTAATTTGATGGTAAGAATACAGAAAATTTATTAGTCTGCCATGAGAGCTGAGGTCAGAGATAAGAGCAATGAAGATGTTCTGCTAAGAATTTACCCTGGTAAAGCCCCTGGAGAAAAAAAGCAACGCCAAAGAGTTTGCAGACCACATGCCTAAAGCCAACTTTTGTTCACAAATATGTATATATCAACTGAACTTACTATTGAAAGTATTTAGATTAGTTAAGATATTTTGTGAATCAACACAATGTGGGAAAGAATAAAGAAATGGGAAGCAACTACAGATGCCAGAGACAGGGTGGAAGGAGGATGGGAAATGGCAGAGGGTGAGAAATGGGCAGGAGGTGGAGGTAATATATATGTACAAGAAGCAATAAACGGAATATTATTTGTTGATGATAACATGGTATGATTAAACCACTTTACAGTGCAGTATGGCTGGAAAATCGCATTTTGTATGCTATTGTCATGTTCAGTGAAAGAATGTAAAATAATTAATAAAAAATTATCAATCCACAGAATACAAAAAGGGAAAAAATAAAAGCAAAGGAAAAGGAAAATAATAAAATTAAAATATCAAAGAATTCCATATCTATCACTGTACATATAAAGATGAATTTTCAATAAAATATCAGATAATACAATATCGGAATTTGTAGTAAATACAGTTATGTCTGCTTAAAACAAATATACCTCAAACAAAACACTAAAAATATTAAAAATAAATGGCACAGTATTTAGGAGAGTGATTTATCACATCTAATAAAATCTAACCATAATTCTCACTTCTTGTAATAGAACACAGAACAGTATTTTTCTTTTAATTTTCTTAATTTTTAATTAATTAATTTACATTCATTCACTGAGCATTGTCACAGCATACAAAATGTGATATCCCACCCAGAATACACTGCATAGTGGCTTAATCATACATGTTATCGTCAGTAATTTTCCATTTCTTGTTACATACACACATATATATATTTCTCACCCTCTGCCATTTGCCATCCTTCTCCCACACTATCTCAGGTGTCTACAGTTGCTTTCTATTCCTTTTCCCCCCACATTTTATTGATTCACAAAATTTATTAAATAATCTAACTAAATTTCTTAAATAATCTAAGCGCTGAGAGCCATGAAGGAAGAGGTGATCTGCAAACTCTCTTCCATTCCGTTTTCACTCTTTGTGCATCAGATTCAGTGGGAATAGAGGAATATTCTGACCCTAATCATATTCAGATGTCTGTATCTTGTTCACTTGGACCTGTCTAGACACTTAGTGTGTAGAGGCTGAGCAGCCAATGAATAAAGCTAAAAAAGAAAAAGAACTAGAGAATAGGAAAGAAGAAGTAAAAACAAAATAAGAAGGAAGAAAGAAAAAATGAAAAATCTTTAGATTTTTTTTTTTTTTTTTTAGAGATTTTTGCTATAGGGTGCGTGCGCTCGCCAGACAGAGAGACAGAGAGACAGAAAGCAAGAAATCATCCCCCAGGGGGATGGCCACACCGCAATCCCTTCTCCTCCATTCTCCTCTCGGTGTGAGTTTAAGCCACCGGGTCTGATGCGAACCTCAGTCAACTACGTGGGAGTCCAGCGACATAGCCATTACGCTAACTGCTGGTCTCTAGATTTTAATTTTTAAAAGCAAAAAATGAAAACCATGCAGCACACTTTTCATGGCTCAAGTTCAGTATCCATCTCAGGATGGGCCTAGGTTTGTGCCTTTCCTAAGTGGAATGGGGAAAGGCACAAATTATCACAATAAAGGAGGGGCTTGAGAGCCCAGAGAATACTTTACCTTAAAAAGAATTTTTTTAATTTAAAGACACAGGGAAACAGAGAGAGACAGAGAGAAATGGAGAGAAGGAAACAGAGATAACCCTACCCACTATAAATGAATCTGGAGGGAGAAGTCTCAGCAGAAAAATCTTCATTTTTAGTCAAGGAAAGCAATATTTCACAGCTCAAGTTCAGTATTCAGCGCCCATAACAGTGTTTTTCAAACTGCATGCTGTGACCCATTCTTGGATAATCTATTTAGTGAGTCACATAAGTATTTTTTGATCAAAAGGTGATACTTAGAGGGACCAGCAGTTAGTGTAATGGTTATGTCGCTGGACTCCCACGTAGTCGACCGCGGTTCGCATCCTGAACCCAGTGGCTTAAAAAACTCACGCCGGGCGCGTGTGCATGTGTGCCCAAGATCCCAAGAGGAGAATGGAGGAGAAGGGATTGCAGCATGGCCATCCCCCTTGGGGGGTGATTTCTCGCTTTCTATCTCTATGTCTCTCTCTGTATCTCTGGTGAGCGCACGCGCCCTATGGCAAAAACCTCTCCAAAAAAAAAAAAAAAAAAAAAAGTGATACTTAGAATAAAGGATAGGATAAGATGGGGAAAATATCAAGTGGTTCATGAATATAAGAAATATCGTTTCATGAAGGTTTCATTTGTGGTGTATACATGCATGTGCAAATGTGGATGTACAACGTTGAAATGCAAAATTCATTTTTATCTTTGAGAAGCCCCATTTTAGAAAAACCCTTATATACCAGCAGACTTGTACAGAATACACTATTATTTTCCATCAGGAAAAATCAGAAACGTGTTCATCAATAGGAAATGGGACAAATTAGATGAGGTAAATACAACATACAATGGAATACTACTCAAGAAAATGAACTAAACATATGCATGTCTACATGGATAAATCTCTAAAACAAATATTCCATGAATAAAAGTAAGCTGCAGAAAGAGATACACTACTTGCTAAAATTTAGACCAAGTTTGGAAGAAAGCAAAACAATATGTTGTTATGAATACACACGTACAGTATGCAGAGTGATAGCATAGAACAGGTAGGGGATGGTAAACAGTACACTTAGGAAGGTAATAAACTCCTGGCACCATGGGAGGGGCGGGTAATGAGATCAGGTAGGGTCACATAAGAGACTCTAAGTAAATCCATGTTTTACTAGCAAATACATATGGAAACAAATATGGGGGAAATGTTAAGATCTGATACGGCTGGGAGAAGGCTATATGAATGTAAATAATTCAGTCCTTATACTTTTCTATACACTTTTCAAAATAGTATGGCTAAAAACTATAAAGTTTCAAAGTCTGTGACTTTAGTCCCTGGGTTCTTGGTATGAGCTTCCACTCTCCCCGACCCTCATATATGGCTCACTGATGTACCTACTATTGACCCACGATCTTACTCCTCAGTAAGGAGACACAGTCAACTTTTCCATGTTCACACAAGGCAGAAGAAAAATCCCTACCTGGAGTTGTGACCCTCAAAAGGTATTTTTATTTGCAACCAAAGCAGAGTTAGAACTCAGCTCTGTGAGAAACAATAACAAAAAACAAGGCCACCACATTAACCCTGAGAACAACAGAGGTTCCAAAGAGCTTCTGATGAGCAGAAGATGAATGTATCACTTTACTCCACCTAATGAACATTTCAATCTTCTAATAAACACCCTAATAAAGAAAAATTGAGACTTAACTCACTTTTATTATCGCAACTGACATGTCGAAAGGTCTTAATTGGGCTGAAAACAGCTTCCAATAATAATACCCTCCTTAATTGATTCATTAAAGGGGCCCCTACTGAGACAGAAGTGCTAGTTCCAGGAAAAAGAATGAAATAGAGCCTTGAGATCCCACTGAGTGGCTATGATCCCTCTGCCATCAACTCCCCAGGCCACCAAAGAGGGAGTTAAGAGTGTCCAATGACTGGACTCATTCTTCTAATCCCAAGATCAGCTCAAAACTGAAACACATTCTCCACACACTCACCCCTCCCTTAGGAGGGTAACAAAAGAGATGGACTCTCTAGGAATTCTCTCTCAGTATGAAATGAATCTGCAAATAAACAACCAGGCAAGGGAAATACACAGATAGCAAGATAATAAAGGTTTTTAAAGATTGAACAAAAACAAATGCATCCCAGCAAGGTTGGGCAGGGAGAGGAGGGGCAGGTGTGGCAGAGAGAAGATATATGAGGAGCAGATGAAAATCGTCTATTCGTAAGAAAGGGTGGTTTTGAACATATTCTATAGATCATATGCTGTCGTCATTAAGGGCATGGGATTTGCAGTTAGTCAGACCTAGAAACTGTCCTGCTCAGTCACTTGATAATTTTGTCACCTTGGGCATGTTATCCAACCCACCTAAGTCTGTTTCCTTGAATGTTATAAACAAAAGGAATAATAAACTACTACTCAACCACAGCAGCTAGAGTAAGATCTTAACATTCTCTCTCAAAATCCTGCACTGGCTCATTACATTTCCACTCCATGCACCCCCCCCCCCCCCCTCCATTACCTCTGACCTTGTCTCCTCCTTTACTGCCCAGTCCACTCCAAAATGTTCTCCACACAGATCACTCCTTCACCTCTGTCAGGCCTTTAATTCAACATCATCTCCTCCAATGGCCACCATACTTACTCTCTACTTACCCTTCCCTACTCTATTTTCCTTTTTCCAGAGCACTTGTCACCTTCTACATTCTATATAACTCATTTATTTTTTCTATTTATTCTCCCCCGCTGTTTTGCTCACTGATCTATCCCAAGTGCCTAGAATAATGAAGAGCATATAGCAGATGCTTAATTTTTATTACATGGAAAACTCACAAGATTGTTCTGGTGACTAAGTTAGATAATGCACATAAAGCACTTAGCTTAATACAGGCATACAGAAGCATTCAGTAAATATAGCTATTATTTTCACAATGGCACTTATTGTGTGGGTTTTATTATTTTCCATCCAACTCACTAGGTCATGGTCCTTCCAGCCACTAAATCCTAGAGATGAAAGACCTAGATTTAATTAGCTAGAGTCTTCTAACATGGTATGACACCTTTTTTTATTGTAAGTTCAGACTTACAGGTAATTGCTGTACTTTGTGGGGTCTGAAAGACACAGTGTTAAGTGAAATAAGACAGCTGTGAAAGACAAATACTGCATGTAGTCCCTGCTTAACATATATTAAATGTCCACACTCTGTGGCAGAAACCTAAGCACTCAATGGCGTAGAAGCAGAGAGAACAATAGCAGATACCAGAGAGTGCACTAGAGAATGGGGATGGAGTTAGGGAAGATGATTATCAGACACGAGATTGTATGTAAACAAGATGAATAGGTTATGGAATGGTGTACCATAACAGAGAACATATAGAGGTTGCCAGTCTAAAACGTAACTGGGGGGAAAAAAAGGAAAGGAAAAAGCCAGTAGAATGAATCTGAAATTATACACCATAATGCTCATTGCTGACATCTCATTAGGTTAGACAACACTAGCCATGGACAAAAGGTGCCAGGTCACCCACAAACCCCACCCCTAACCCCTATACTTTTCCATAAACCCAGGGCTGGAGGAAGCTGCTATGTCAAGGATGTATATTAAGGTATAACTAGGAATTATTGCTCTCTCTTGTCCCTTTAGCACTGAACTGCATGTAAATAGCAACTCAACAGCATCTGCAGGACAGCAGGAGGCTAGGAATGTTTTTATTTTACATTTAACAAAGGCTAAGGGAGGGAACAACGGGAGAGAGATGTCTGACTTGCTTGCTGGACCCCTCAGAATTTAAGCCCCTGCCACACTGATGTGTGTGTCTGAGACACTTGTGTTTCTGTCCAGGAAACGAAGAAAACAGCAACCATCTGCCCACCCATAACCTCCCAGGTGCTAATGAGATGTCTTCTTCTTTGTCAAACACTAAGGGGCTCTTGTGATAAAGCACTACCCTGGGTAAATAATGAATGGAACAGACCCATTAACTCAAAGTTCGACTGCATCTTCTGTTTCCTTAACATGAAGGAAGACAGGAGCAGCCAAGGCAATAAGCCATTCAGCTCTCAGAGCCAAAGTTGACTCTCCGCTGCCCAGCTGATAAACCATGTGAAGCACACGCAGCGGTCACACACCAAACATGTGTTTCTGTGTCTTCTCTTCCCCAGGAAGCCCAGCTAGCTGCCTTTGCATGCCAGAAGTGGCACCTGGCCAGGGTGTGTGGGTTGGTGTGTAAGAGTGCACTGAGAGTGCCACCAACTTGGCCATCAAAGAGGACTTCAGATGAGGAGAGGGCAGTAGTGTAAAATTACCTGAGCAAGAAAGTGCCGTGTTCAAATCCTGAATGTGACAGCATCTGTGTGTCCTCAGATCAGTTTCTTTACCTCTCTGAGTTTAGTTTCTACATCTGCAAAATATGATGATGATTACACCTAATCCATAAAATTAGTGCAGGAACAAATGAAATAATATATGAAACTGTTTAACACTGTGTCTGGAGCCTGGAGCGTAGTAAGTGCTCAATAAATACTACCTTTCTTTTTGGAGGGTAGAAGGTTAGAAGGAATGAAAGGCTTGACTGCCTTTGTATTCAATGATCCTTTCTCTTTTTTTTTTTTTTTTTTTTTGGAGAGGTTTGTTTTTGTTTTTGCTATAGAACACGTGCGCTCGCCAGAAAGAGAGACAGAAAGCAAAAAAAAAAAAAAATCACCCCCCCAGGGGGGATGGCCACGTCACAATCCCTTCTCCTCCATTCTCCTCTCTGAATCTTGGGCAAACACGCACAAGTGCCTGGCAGGAGTTTAAGCCACTGGGTCCAGGACTCGAGCCGCAGTCGGCTACATGAGAGTCCAGCGACATAGCCACTATACCAACCGCTGGTCCCAATGATCCTTTCACTCAACAAGTATTTATTCAATGTCTGATAGTTCCAGGCCCCATCCTAAGGATATAGCAGTGAACAAAACAGACAAGAGACCTGCCCTCACAGAGAGCTTATAGTCTAATTGATAGTAAGGGTCAATATATAATAGCATGATGGGCATGGGTCAGTGTTCTAAGCACTTTTCCTTCATTAACTTATTTAACACTTCAGCCGTCCTATGAAGTGCATTACTATCTCCAAATGGCAGGAGAAGAAACTGAGGTACAACCCAGTTAAGTCAATTTCCCAGTGTCCTAAGACAGCTTAGTGTCAAAGTCAGAGTTTGAATTCAATTAATGTGACTGACTCCGGGGTCCATTCTCCTAAGAAGTATATGCACTGCCTTTTTGCGACTACTAGATAGTAAACTCTTTGGGATAGAGAACACATCTCCTTCATTTCTGTATCCACAAGGCACATGGCTTGTAAGGCTGTTCAACAAATACTTATTACAGGAATGAGGAACAGATTTTCTTTGAGGCACTAAAGCTACTCTTTTTGACTCCTTATATAAACCTGAATATCTAATGAAAATATACTCTTCTTCCTATGTATTGAGAATATTATTGATCTTCTGTTTACAGGTTATTAAATGTGAGGTTGTTTTTCCAGAAATGGTGATGGGTTTTCCTTCCACTCTTTAACCCAAATGACATGCATGACATACATTTAAGAAAGGTCTGGCAAGGATTGGAATATATATGTATGTGTGCGTGTATGTGTGTGTGTGTGTGTGTGTGTATATATATATGTATATACATATATATATACACATATATACATATACATATATATACATATATATATACATATATACATATACATATATACATATACATATATATACATATATATATACATATATATATATACACACACATCCTATTCTTGGGATTCTGGGCATGCATGCTCACACTCCCAGCTTGATTTGCAGGTCACTGGGTCCAGGACTCAAACTGTGATTGGCCAGGGGGGCAGTACAACACCTTAACCACTGTACCACCTGCAGGTCCAGGATTGGACTATATTTTAAAAGTCCAGAATATGTAGTATTAAAGGCACAAAATTCACTATATTCTTGCTGTTCTATGTCAGAAACATCCCAACCATACTCAACAATTCCTACTCATGTTCCAATTTCTCTAATTCAAATATTTCTATCTCTTCACTATTCTCAGGACTATTCATGCACAAGCTAGTTGCAGTTGAACTGGAGCACAACTGAAGAAGACAGAAGCCACTCCTCCATTGAGAGAGATGGAGATAGAGGACAGAGGAGCACCCCAAGGATATGGGATTGATAGTTTGGTAAAACTAGCTATTCTGTACTGAATATAGCTCGTTCTTGATTTACAATAATAATAATAATTAATTATATTATATTAATTGTATCCATTCTATATTAGTTGATCTATATTAAGTATATAAACATAGTTACAGCTATTCACATGTATTGAAAGATATGAATCTGTTTAAATATATCTTATATATGAATTAAATTAATAATAATGTTTTTGGTTGTTTTTAGAGTGGGCTCTGTGGTCAGATGGTTAGGCAGCTGAATCCTACACAGACAACTGCATGGTTCAAATCCTAGACCTGGAAGCTTGAGAAACACACTAGGTGCATGCATGTGCATGCTCAAAATCCTGAAGGGAGGGAGAACTGGAGGAGAAAGGATTGTGACATGACCATTCCCCATCAGGGGTGCATTTCCTCTCCTCTGTCTCTCTCTCTAGCCAGCAGACATGCCTTTCAGCACAAATAATAATAATCATGATGATGATGTATATCATTTTTATTACAACTGCCATTCTAATAAAGTTATTAGATGCTCAATCTTTTTCACATTAGCTCATTTAATCCCTACAACAACCATGAATGGTACAACCTCTATTGTTAAGGAGCAAACTAAGTTGCTTTAACAAAGACACTAAAAAATGCAGTGGCTTAAACAAGAAAATTTTCCTTTATCTTTAATAGTCTAAAAGCAGTAAAACATTAGGTCTAAGCTGTTGTAACAAAGACACAACACAATAAGTGACCTAGATGAATATTTTTCTCCCACATAACAGTGCTTAAGGGGCAAACTGCCATCACCAACCTAGAGCTTCCATTTGGGTGATCAAAGTGATTCTCTAGCTCCCCAGTCATATCCTAGCCAGAAGGGGCTAGGAAGGAGCAATTGGAGAGCAAGCCTGTCTCTTTTAAGGATATGACTCAAAAGTGGTACACATTACCTGCATCCTACTGGCCAGAACTAGGGCGTAAAGTTAGTGCAAGGAATAAATGAAAAAGACAGATGCCTTGAGTAAAGCATATCATAAAGGTTTCTGAGTTTTTTTAAATTATTTATTTCATTTTATTTATTATTATTATTATTTTAATTTGACCAGAGAGAGAGAAGGAAAGAGAGAAAGCAAGCCACCAGGTCTGGGACTTGAACCATGGTCAGCCATATGGCAGTCCAGCCTTAATTATCATGCCACCTGCCAGCTCCAAATGTCTATTTCTTTTCCTTCTCTTTTTGACAGTTAATCCTAGTGTGTTCATCTGGATTCTTGCTCAGCAAAAAAATCTATCCTCTTCCCCTGACCACTATAGACTGAGCATACTTCCTCGCTCTATGGATGTTAGGCTTAGCCATTTCATTTTCTTTGTCCAAAGCAGTGTTAGTGGACATGATGTAAGGAGATCTTTAAATGTGTTGTGTGACTCAACCGGGTGAGCGCTCCAATGATACACTAGAAGAAGAAGTACTCAAATAGCTGTCACGCCTTTCAGCCTGTGCTCAAACACACACACACACACAAAGAGGAGCAGACCAAAGCTCAAACCACATCCTGGAGCCACCCATAGTCAGTGAGCCACTTAAAATAGGGCCAGTGGCTGAACCCAGCCTAGATCAGTGAATGACCACCTAGAAATGTGCATATCCATGTCTATCACTGTAAGTCACTGAGTCTGAGGATAGTTACTATGCAGGATTACGGTAACCATAACTGGCTACCACATAAGCTGGTATCCTAAGTGGGATACTGCCATAATGAAAGCCTAAACTATGGAACTGTGGTTTAGGAACTAGGCAGGCAGCAGATGGTGAGGAAACTGTAATGGAAGGCTGGAAACGTGCCATCCCATGTTATTTTGAGAAGAAGTACTTGGCATAACTCATCTATGATCATTTGGAAGACAGAAAATGTGACTAATGAACTTGAAGCAATGGGCAAGAAAGTGTCAAGGCAGAAAATTGATGGTGTAATCTAGTTATTACTAGCTGGATAAGATATGGCAAGACAAAGTTGAGTTTTAAAAAGAATTGACCAGTTTGCCAGCAGGAAACCCAGAAACTCCAGGATTTACAGATTGGAAAAGTGAAACTGTTTAGTTTTTTGGCTTTTTTGTTTTTAGGCTTTTGCCATAGGGCATGTGCACTCACTGAAAAAAGCCGGAGAGGAGAAAAGTGAGAAATTACCCTCTCCCTGCTCCAGGGGGATGATCGTGCCACATATCCCTTCTCTGTTCTCCTCTCAGGATTTTGGGCATGCACGCAAATGCTCCTGCTGTGATTTTCAAGATGCCAGATCCAGGATTCAAACTGTAGTCGGTCATGTTGGAATATAGCACCTTAACCACAATGCTAACTGCTGGCCCAAGTGAAATTGTTTCATGTCATCATCTTGTTAGTCTGTAGACAAAGGCTATGGCTATCACATCCTTTGTTACAGCTTCTAAAAAAACCTGGTGTTACCTAGCTGTTCTTTTCAGCTGAACAAAGTGCTCCTAGAAGACAAAAATATTATCCTACAAAGGCCTGATATGACCCAAGGAGCCGAAATAAGTCTTAAGAGATAGGTATGTCTGAAAAATGCATCATATATGTAACTTTTGGCACATGAGGTTGCCTGGATTTAAATACATAGGGATCTCATAGAACTTTTGAAGCCCTTGTATTGGTAAAATGCCACCAACCTGACACTTGAACTGTCTGAGATATAAACAGATCTCTTGCTCTTGAATTTTTTTTTACATTTTTTAATTTCATTTTCTTTTATACCTTCAATCACATTATTAGGTTACAAAGTGAAAATTTCAACAGGTGAAGATTTCTCCCTAGTCCAATTGATAAAACTATAAAATATCTTCAATAAGTAATACCACATTTCCTTTCCTATTAATGCTTTGCCTCCCTATTTTTCTTCTAAATTGCTCTTGAATTTCTATAAGCAGAAATAGGCTGAAAAGTGGCTGGGCCAAAAAGAAAGGCTTATTCTCGAAAGTCCTCTTCAGAAGTGGCCATGCATAGTAGATGATGGAAAAGGAAGGACCTCTTAGAGGTTGGAGCCTAAGACATGGAGAACAGTAGATGTGTGAGTCTCTCCCAGAGAGCAGAACTAGGGTCTAACTCAAGGACAGCAGCTGTGGCCCACAGGCCAAATGCTGCCTGCCACCTGATTTATACAGTTATATTGAAACACAACCACACCCACATATTTACATATTGCTTACACTGTTATTATTGAAAAGTTGTCACACGTACCATAAGACCTGCACAGCTTAAAATATTTACTATCTGGCTCCTTACAGTTGTGAACTCCTGGCCTAGAATATTCTATAACCAGACAGTGAAGAAACAGCTACATTTACACAACAGGAGTTCAAAACTACTGTGTCCTAGTAAGTACAACATGCCTAACTAGCATTCCTCCCCTTTTCAAAGGGGAGTATTTGCTGCCATCATTCTGCCTCTGTTAATCATCTTCTGCTCTGTGGTGGAAATGCAAGTAACTTTTTTTCTTTAGTTTTATGTGTCTTAGTCAATAGAAACCAGATCAGGATCGAGGGTAATTTCAAGATCCTAGACTTGAAGCTTGATATGGATTAGATGAGACATTTAAGGGTATTAAGTTGGGGGTAAGTACATTTTGCCTACAGGAGAGCAGTGAATAATAAACCAAATCAAGATGGTGTGTATTACTCACTCACCTCTGCTCCCACTGTAGGTAGTATATCCTTCTTAATGTCATGGGCTAGCCAGATGACTTGCTTTGGCTAATGGAACACCACCATGCATGGCAGGAACGGGGCTTCAAATGTGTGTATGTGATTTATCTTAAATCTTGTGTTCCTGTTATCTGCCATGAGAAAAACAGCCCTTCTATCTGGCACTTAGAATAAACATATAGGAAAACACCTGAGCTGAAGATACAGCCTTAAGCCAAGTCTAGCTAACCTGAAGCAGAATCTCACAGGTAAGCCCAAACTTGTGGGCTTGTCAGACCCATCAAAGTGAGCATAGATACTTATGCCTGTGAGCTACTGATCATTGAGGTGATTTCTTACAAAGCATTATTGTAAAAATAGCTGATTGATACACAGGGTTCTCTTGAAGTTATGAAGTGACAGTAATCTAACAGATTGCACTTAATTCTGAAAGCAAAAGACCTATGTTAAGTCCCAGTTATGCCACTTATCTGCTATCTAATTGAAAAAGGTCATTACACCTTTCCTTTTTTAAAATTAATTAATTTTATTTTTAGATTTTTGCCATAGGATATATATATTTGCCAGAGACAGAGACAGACAGACAGACAGAGGGAAAGTAAGAAATCACCCCCCAAGGGGAGATGACCACCCCAAAATCCCTTCTCCTCCATGCTCCTTTAGGAATTTTGGATACACACATATATCCCACATGATTTTCAGGTCACCAGCTCCAGGATTCAAACCATGGTCAACCACATAGGAGTCCAGTGCCATAACCACTATGCCACCTACTGACCCAATATTATATATTTTCTGAGTCTCAGGTTATTTTAAATTTTAAAATAAGGATAATAACAACCAAAATCAGAGGGTCAAAAAAGAAAAAAAAAAGCTCAAAAAAGAAAATACAATTAAATATGCCTTATAATTATAACAAAGTATATAAATACAAAGTATTTTCTTCATTGTGTTTTCATTTACATAAAGTGGACTGATTTTATTTATATAAAAGAGAGATTTTTGTTACAGGGCATGTGCACTTGCCAGAGAGACAGAGACAGAAAGCAAGAAATCAACACCCAGGGTGGACGGCCACATTGCAATCCCTTCTCCTTTATTTTCCTCTCAGGATTTTGGGTATGCATGCACACAAGCCTGGCATGAGTTTTAAGCTGCTGGGTCTGGGACTTGAGCCGAGGTTGATTACATGGGAGTACAGCAATGTAACCATTATGTCATCCACTAATCCTCGATTTTATTTTTAATTGATAGTGAAGAAATAGGGACACCATTTCTGTCCTGACTCCCAAAGACAGTTATGCTAGGCCTGAAAAGATAAATACCTGTAAGCTGTTGGCATTGTGGGGCTTTAATAATACTGTATTGATTTTATCTGACTTTCTGATTTTTTTCTAATGAACATGTGAAATTTTATCATAGAAAAGCAAAACAATATAAAGGTTATTTCTTTTATAAATTGTTTATGCTACCCAAGCTTGACACTGTGAGCACCCCCCTTCCACCTTACCCTCAGCCTTCCACTCCATGAGGAACTTACAGTGCCCTGGACCATAGCAACCTAAGGACCAGGCCAAAAAGAAAGTTTTCTGAGCCTACATTCCTCCCTCACTACAGAAAGAGAGAAAAATCAGAATGTTTCCCTATTTTGTACCAATCAATAAAATCATTGAAACCCCCACTGGTCAACTGGATTCCCAGTAAAGAAGAAACTTCCATCAGAAATTTTTATTTCTAGCCCAGTCTGGTGGTGCAGTTGGAAGCAAATTGAACTACAGTGCCAGAGGTCGCCTGGTCAACCATGGGTTCAGGTCTCCAGGTTAGGTTCAAAATAAACCAGGTGCATGCATGCATGCCCAAGATCTTGAAGGGCGAGAGGGGTTGGACCAGGGGATCACAGCATAGCAAGACGCTGTCGAAGGTGCTTCTCTTTCGACTTTTCTCTCTCACTCTTTTGGGTACACATGTGCTCTCTATCATAAACAAAATAAATGTTCAAAAAAGAAGAAAGTTTTATTTTTATCTGAGTTTACCAAATAATTTTCCATAGGACGTGGGGTGCCACATGACCAGATTCTGGGCATTACAACTTGGTTGGTTTTGTGTTCATGTCAAAAATGTTTTTCTTTCTCCCAAATGCCAAAGGGAGTTTGAGTTTCCTAGAAATGGTTCTAAATTGTCTCACAAGGCCCAAGAGTGGAAGCAGGGAGGGCACAGATGCTGTCCACCAGGAGAGGGGAAAAGGTCAGATCAATAACACTGACGATAGCCATTTGTTCCACAGAGACAGCCAACACAGGTTTCTGAGCAGGATTATTTGAGAAATAAATCTATTCACACAGTTCCTCTCAATCTACCAGCCAAAGAAGCAGAACTTCCCAGAAATCAGATCATGCCTCTCAGCTTGCTTTATAAGAGAGCAGCCACGCTGGGCAACAGCACCATGAAATGGAGCCATAGATCAGATTAGCATAGCCCAGAGTGCTCCAGGTGTGGGATGCAGGATAAGAGTGCTTGGGTGGAAAGGAGAGCACGCCCTTGGAAGATGTCAGATACCTATGAGCAGAATCCTCCTCAAGACAGAGCAATTTGGGTCACCACCATAGAGTTAACTTCTGAAAACCGCTGTCCACCATGGGCACCTACAGGCAAATAGCTGGAAAACCAGCAAGCAGCAAGAGAAAGATGTGGACAGGGTAGCACCATCAGCTCGTCCTCACAATGGCCTCTAGACTCATGATAGAAGACCATTCATTCACCCAAAACAACATTTGTTGTCCACCCACCACATGCCAAGCAGTATGCTGGGTGCTGGGTATTCAAAGATAAATAAGGCACCATTCCTGCTCAGAAAGTTTGCATGTCCCATTGCACTAGCACAAATCTGGGGCTATGTTTGCCGAATGAACCTCATCATTCCACTTTATGTGGTTTCTTTCCTCTGCCCTCCATGGCACTTTTCTTCATTCTCATTTAATGAGCACTTACAAGTGCTCTGAATTTTAGTTACCGGTGCACATTTCATTTTCCCTATGACACAATGAGATCATTTAACATAGGATCTGTGTATTGCTTGGCATCACATCTGTTTAATAAATATTTACTGAATGAATGACTATGTAATCATAAAGAATATTACCACTCCCGTCATTGTCAGAATAGGATGCTGGCTGAGGGGTCAGGAGGCCTGCCCTCTAACAGAAACTGCTGCCATCAACTGGTAGAGTGGCCGTGGGCAGCTGTCTGAGTGGCACATCTCAGCTTTAAGATAAAGAACGAGGTAAATGGTCTCTAAGGCACTGTCCAGCCTGAAGACTCATCACCTTGGTCATAGATAGTACTCCCGGAGGGCTCAGCATGGTTCCATACTGTGTTAACAGTCTTGTAGGCATTATCCCATATGACCCTCGGGAAAAAACCCTCTGAGGTCTTCTGATCATCCCTTGCTATGGTTTAGATATGATTTGTCCCCTGAAGGTTTAGCTTGGTTCCCACCGTGAGGGTGTCAAGAGGTAAAGAACTCTTAGAAGGTGAGGCCTGGGCCAGCCCACAGTGTGGTGGTTAGGTGGCTGGATGCCACATGGCTAACTGTGCTGTTCAAGCCCAGGATCAAGCAAGTTAAAAAACACACCCTGTGGGGCCAGCAGATGGTGTAGCAGTTACCTCTTTGGACTCCCACATGGCCGACTGCAGTTCAAGTACTGCATCCGGTGGCTTCAAAATCATGCCAGGCACATGTGCATTTGTGCCCAAAATCCCAAGTGAAGAATGGAAGAGAAGGGATTGTGGCGTGGCCATTCCCCTGGGGGGGTGTGATTTCTCACTTTACCTCTCACTATCTCTGTCTCTCTCTCTCCTACGAGTGCACACACCCGAAGGCAAAAACCTCTACAAAAAAGAAAGAAAAAACACACTAGGCACATGGGCGTACATTCCCAAAACCCTGAAAGGGAAGAGAGATGGAAGAGAGGAAATTATGGGATGGCCATTCCCCATGGAAGGTGCTTTCTCACTTTCCTTTCTTTCTCTCCTCTGTCTCTATCCAGTGAGCACACATGACCCCTGACAAATTAAAAAATAAATAAATAAAAGGAAGAAGATAGATGAAGGTGAGGCCTAGTGAACAGTGTGTGTATCATGGGGGTACCACCCTCATGAACAGGTTAATGCCATCCTGCAAGAGGGAGAGAGCTTTCATTCTCACAGGAATGGGCCATTCCCTGGAAGAATGGGTTGTCAAAAAGTAAGAGGTGCCGGCATTGCGCACGCTCACTCTTGTGCACGCGCTCTCTCTCTATCTCTCTCTCTCTTTCTCTTTTTCTCTCTGCACATGTCCACTCTCCTTCCTGCCTCTGCAGTCCATGTGATATAGGACCAGAGGCCAGCACCATACAGATTTTACAGTCATGAGCCAAATCAATCTCTATTTTTTAGAAATCACCCAGTCTTGGGCATTTCTGTTTAGCAACACAATCATGGACTAAGACATCCCTATGTTATATAAAGAAAACAGGACTAGAGTAGTGAAGTAACCCTCCTAAGAACACATCATGGTACTGTGGGGACTAGGACCTACGTCTGATCAACACGGAGACCTGCATTCTCAACCACTAAGCCACACAGCTCCCTCATCCTCGGCCACACCTCAGGCTGCTGGGTGCTTTTGGGTGCCATCGCTTCTCCTGAACAGATTCCTTTTCCATCACAACCAAATTTTTAGAAAATTGCTAAATACATCTTTGGCAGGCAGGCTGTGCATGTCTCGCACTGGCAGCCATGAGTCCCTCATGGTTCCAGAGTGGCCCTGAGGCCCCACAGCATTGATGAAACTGCAAGGAATTATACTAGAGGAGGAGACATCCAGGGATAAGTTGGAGAGGGGGCCAGTTGCATCCCAGGAACACAGGAGCTTGAGCCACATTTGAGAAACCATATGAGAAGGCAAGAAGCAGAAAACAAAAATATTTTTTTTCCAAAGAACTTTGGGGACCTATAAAGACTCTGACCATATTCCGGATCCATCTGACAGATGCTTCTATTCATTCTCCCCCATAATACAAGTATGGAAAGAGAAGAGGTTTACTAGTCAAGAAACAATCCTGCTACAATTTTAGCAGAACATGGTACCTCATACATGGTAGGTTACATACATGACTACTGGGAGTAGTCAAGGATGGCAGAAATCATGGGCACTGATCAGAGAATTTTGGACAGACTTTTTTTCTTTTTTGTAATTTGCTCTAGATGGTGTGTTCACCAGAAAAATAGAGAGAGAAAAAATGAGAAAACACCTCCCAGGGGGATGGCCACATTGCAAACCATTCTCTTCTATTCTCTTGGGATTTAGGGCACATATGCACATGCGCCCAGTGTGATTTTCAAGTCACCAGGTCTGGGACTTGAACCATGGTTGGCCATGTGGGATCTAGCCTTCTCAACCCCACACCACCCGTTGGCCCAAGGAGAGAGTTGTTTTGTTTGTTTTAAAGAACAGACATACTTTCGTATGAAGACAGGAAAAAAAAAAAAAAAAGTAAAGCTTTAAACCTCTTTACAGTTGGCCCCGAATTTTTTTCAAAATGATAA
The DNA here is from genome assembly GCA_026018925.1 of Tupaia tana. Classification (NCBI taxonomy): domain Eukaryota; kingdom Metazoa; phylum Chordata; class Mammalia; order Scandentia; family Tupaiidae; genus Tupaia; species Tupaia tana. Next base: position 116,956,835 of record JAKSZU010000007.1, read on the forward strand.
TTAACAACAATGAAATCAAATACTGAGCAATAAACGCCTGGTCTTCCAAAGTTATAGATAACAAGCCAATGCTACTTTAAGGGAAAAGAAGAGGAAAATACAGTTCATGTTTAGAAAGCACAAGATATTGAGGAATTTGGCAGCAGGGAAGAGCAGGATTAATTAACTGCAAGCAAGTAAAAGGCCTCTCTCCTAAACCAAATGACCTTCAACCTAAGGCAGGAAGAGAATAAAGAATGGGATTTGGAGGAAAGTGAATGGATTTTAATTGTCTCGAAGAGGAATTTGTAAGTGGAAACCCAGGGGTTCTTGGATGTACGTGTATGCAGTGTATGTAAGGGAGTGTAAGGGTGTGTGTGTGTGTGTATGGGTGTGAATGAGAGTGTGTGTGTGCGTGTACACACGTGAGAGAGTTTTTCTTGGTGACAGGAAAATGGGAAGCAGCAGCGCAAGGTGGCTGCGGTCCTCACAGAGAGAAGGAAGCCCGTTACGCCTTGTAACGAACACGCACAGGGAGCCTTCCTATCAGTATCGTGCAAATGATCTCCCAGATAAGCCTAAATCCAAACCACACAAAAGGAGCCAGGCCACAGAAAGGCAGTTTGCTCTGAGGCAAAATGACATTTTTCATGCTTAAATTACCAATTCCCTCCTCCACCATCCCCCCTGAGAGATGCTGAATTGTTAGAGCAGTGGGCACTATGGGAAAGGAGGCAGGTAGAGATCTGGATCTGGTAGCAAAGAACAAAGCCAGCTGGATTCTTCCGCCCTCCCAGGGCTCTGCTGTAGGGCCACCTTGTGTCTGACTCCTCTGTACTGGACTCCCGGGAAATGCCACCAGCTCACCTCTGTCCTGAGTGGAATGAAACATCTGTTGATCCAGCCTTGGGCCCTCCCTAAACCTGATCAACAAGCCTATTCCTGACCTGCCCAGCAAGACCGAGTGCCCGTGTAGCCCCCAGCACCCATGACCAGTCCTGGGTGCTGTGGAGCGGAGGGGGACACACCAGACATGTGACGACCATCTCCAATTATTTCCTCAGCTACTTTGACAATCGGCTGCTTCCTATCTCCTCATCTCGGAAGATCATAATCCACCCAGACCTTCACAATGTAAATGGAATGTAATAGAAACGTTAAAATTTTAAATTCTACACAAAGTATGTGAGGGAGAAGGAGAATCTCTAGGCAGCCTTGCATGTGACCAGCCTGGGTCCTACAATTACACGTTGGAGTTTTGAAAAACCTGTGAAGAGATTTAATAGATGAACAGAAATGGAGACAGGAGAAGGACAGCAGGGGCAGGAAGAGAAAGAAGGGGAAGGGAGGGGTAGGAAAGAGGGAGGGAAGGAGAAGAGACAGGAAGGCAGGTGCCCTAAGGGGTTGATACAATTTCCCAACCTCACTGAATCACAATTCACCACTTTGAGCACAGTAACACTGCCACCTAGAGGCCTGAATGTGCTTTTCTGAACTTGGATGCCGAGGCACAGGATTTATTTGTGTAAGCAAGCTCCTTAAGGAGTTCTGAAAAGGAAGAGGTATATGGTGCCAGGAGTTGGGGGAAGGGTACTATCAAGATCCCCATCCAGAGGCCAGGCAGTTGCACAGCAATCATGCAAATGGACCCTCGTGAAAAGTTCCTGGGTTCACATCCTAGAACCTCCCTATACAATCCCAGCACACACATGCATGCCATGATCTGGGTGAACTGAGCCTGGAGGCAAACTGTGGTCTGAGGACCCTGCTGGGGTGCTTTTCTCTCACTCTCTCTCAGGAGAAGGAGAAGATACATAAACTTTTTTTTCATTTTTCAAAGAACCCTAAGCAATACCCAAGCCATTTCAAAGTGGCTAGTGTTTATCAGGCACCAACTACGCACCAGGGTCTGAGCAAAGTGCTAAGAGTACAAACATAGATAAGACAGTCTCTCTGCCCAAGCATTTCCAGGGAGGAGACAAACACATCCATAAATAATGCAGACTATGTGAATCACCGCAGATGTACAAAACCATTCTGCACACAGCATAAGTGAGGTAAAAATGTATTATGATTAGAGGAGTCAGGGGAGAGAAGCATGTTCAAGAAAGAATTTACTGAAGAGGTGGAATTGAGCTGGGTCATGGGAAATTAGCTCACTCACTCTTGCTCTCTCTTTCCTGTGCGCACATGCCCCCTGACAATTAAAAAGAATCAAACTGTAGATTATTTAAGTGCTGGGCTTAAGAACTTGCACTGTTTAAGTTGCACAAGGAGAAGGCTTTGTTCACTATCATGTGTTCACCCCTTAGAAAGTGTTTGGCATGAGGACCAACAGTTAGTGTAATGGCTATGTCATTGGACTCCCATGTAGTCGACAGCGGTTTGAGTCCCGGACCCGGTGGCTTAAATTCATGCCGGGCACATGTGCATGCATGCCCAAGATCCTGAGAGGAGAAAGGAGGAGAAGGGATTGCAGCGTGGCTATCTCCCCTGGTGGGTGATTTCTCTCCTTCTGTCTTTCTGTCTCTCTGTCTCTGTCTTTCTGGCAAGCGCACACACCCTATAGCAAAAACCTCTCCCCCCAAAAAAAACGAAAAAAAAAAAAAAGAAAGTGTTTGGCATGTAATAGTTACTCAATTAACATCTGTGACTTGAATGGCTATCACAGGACATCTATGTGATCCATGATCATTTTGGACAAGAATAGTAATTAGAGGGACCAGCAGTTAGCGTAATGGTTATGTCGCTGGACTCCCATGTAGTTGACCATGGTTCGCATCCTGGACCCGGTGGCTTAAAACTCACGCTGGGCACGTGTGTGTGCGTGCCCAAGATCCCAAGAGGAGAATGGAGGAGAAGGGATTGCGGCTTGGCCATCCCCTCTCGGGGGGTGATTTCTCGCTTTCTGTCTCTCTGTCTCTCTTTGTCTGGCGAGCGCATGCGCCCTATAGCAGAAAAAAAAAAAAATACCTCTCAAAAAAAAATAATTAGATAAGATTTAGTGTCTGGGAAACAACTTAAAACAATATGTAGGAATAGAAGAAAGGTAGAAAAGCTCCTTTAGTTATCCTCTGCCAAGGCCAAGCAATACTGGTCTGATCAAGGCACAGTAAGGAGAATAGAAAGGCCTGAATGGCTAGAAGAGCAATCTACAGGTCTTCAAGTCCAGCACCAGATGCATGGGTCAAAACTGAGTGATGGACCAGCCAAGATGGTGGGTGCAGAAGGAGCAACTCTTTGCAGAAGAAGATAATGAGCTTAGCTGGAGAAATGGAACATTCCAGTTTCTGGGAGTATGACAAGTGAAGATACCCAGCAAGAAGTTAAAGCACAGGCAGGGCTCAGGTAGAGCTCCTGGAATGCATGCACTCTGCATGCATGCACTCTACACACATGCAGACACAAACATACTCACCTAAACCAAATGCTACTGACATTTCCTTTTTCATTCTGGTGATGAGATAAGATGGGCCTGTAACAACCTTAAGACTATGATTTGGTAGGGCAATCTGTGCTTTGGTAGAGCCAGAAGGCTAGAAGAAACATCTTCAGTTTCCATATCTGGAAAATGGAGATAGCTATTGGGTTGTCAGAAAACTCATGACTCATGACTCAAATACGTCATGACTTTTCCAGTGACCCAATATAAGGATCCAATGAGCCAACTCATGAAAGTGCTTAACCCAGTGTCCAGCATAAGATACACAGTTAGTGTTAGTTAACATCTCATTATCACATGTAGGAAGACTGGGAGATTACAGTACAAACATTTCCGCTTATCATCTGCATCATGTTTCCAAGAACAGGAAAACTGACTGCTTTTAGTCTCTGCTCACCTGGTAAGTGGAGAGAGTATTATTTGCCAGAGCAGCCTTGCAAGATAAAATAAGATGATGCACAAAAATCAGTACATAAACTGAAGTCAATTTATAAATATCACATACAATTTATGAAGTGGAAGACCGTGGTGGGGGAAAAAAATTCTCCAAAGTTCTACAGGTTATTGCGGTTCGCTCTGAGCACATACCTTCACCCCAAAGAAAGAAAATCGTCATCAGCTCCATTAGCAAGAAATTCCTCAGTTGCCACCTTTCTTTCTATGTCCCAGACATGCTTTCATCACAGCACATATCCTTTATTCCCTCTTCAATTGGGATTTTAAAAGAAATCTTTAAAACTCCCCAGCTGGTATGACCACTAGGGAATCAAAGTCCACTTGTTCTCTCTTCTGCATATCCCCTGCATGGCTGACCAATCAAACTCACACTACTAATTTGAATCAAAAGGAAGTGGGATATATTTTAAAAGGACAAATATAACCATAGTGGAGGAATGGGAACAAATAAGGCTATTCAACCTGTGACCCACAGAGAGGTTTTTGGTTGTTCTCTGCCCAGTTGATGCCCTCCAGAACACAGCTGTAATGAAAGGCCAAGACCTTCGACAGCTGCTGAGTTTAGCCTGTGGCCAGCAGCCCACCTCTGCATTTGTGTTTAGGAAATAGGTGAATCATAGAATCACTGGGCTGGAACAGAGGGAAATGGAATGTGATACGACTTTCTTCAGTCAAGTACAGATAGTGGAGTCGGTGAGCAGCAAGCACTCAGCTTGAGCAATTGGCTTCATGACTAGGCACCAGCCATTCTGTAAGGGGCTTATCCCACCAATGGGCAGAGCAAAAAAATCCTTCCTTAGAAGGCTCTACCCTCCTGACAGCTCCACCAACTGCTCCCAGCTGCCCTCTGGCGTTGCACAGAATGAACCATTTTCCCCTCAGCCTTTTTTTCTCTGAACCAAGTAGCCTCTTTTCCTCAAGATGGCCTTATATGATGGATTTTGCTGCCTCAACTCATTTCTAAATAAAAAGCACATCTACAAAAAAGATTTGAGATCTCATTGTTATCCGCAAACCCAGATGGCCACTGTGGATTAACTCTCCAAAGTACCAAAGTGTGCTGGATGATTACTAAGTAGCCTCCCTCCACACAAGGCCAGCATCTGTGTGTGCTATTTTCTGGGCTCTACCAGGCTTAGGACTGATTGATGAACTATTTCCTACTGCCACAGCCCCTCTGAGGCAGACAGCCATGACCACAATTTATAGAGGAAGGTTTAAGGCACTTTCAACTCATTTCAAACCAAATGTAACAGCAACTCCCCTCCCTTTCCTAGGTCGGCTGTAGCACCAATTATTCTTGCTGTGAGCCTGTCCTGTACACTGAGCCTGTCCTGGCCCCACTTCAGAGGCTCCTTCTCCTTCATACGTGTCAGGTAAGTTTCCCTCTTTAGTCAATTCTCTTCCCTTGCATCATTGCTTATGTCCACCACTTTATTTCAGCTGCTGCCATGTAGTTCAGGTTCAAGTCCTTCTCATGCTTAGAAACATTGAATGATTTCCAAATTGCCTAAAATATATGTATATGCAAAACTTTGAGCATTGTCCTCAATGTTCTCCAAAATATAGCTAAATCCAATCTTTATATCCCAGTGTCCTCAAACTCCCTAATTGGTCAGGGTTCCACCAGAAAGCAGACAGCACACATACCAGAGGTTCATCTACAAAGAATTCATTCATGGGACTATTTATAGGAGTGTGAATAGGGTTAAGGGAACCAACAAGGGCAGATAAAACCCACAGGAATCAGCAAGCAACCAGAAGCCCTAATTGCCCTTAAGCCAGAAAGAGCAAGGAGTAGGATCGGTGTTACCAGATCTCCTTCTGAGAACTGGAGCTGGAGAGAGATGCGCCTCAGACAGAAATGTTACTCAAGGACTGGAGCCTCTGCTGAGCTCATTTCTGCAGGGCATGGAGGGTGGGGAGAGAGTGAGGAGAGGAAGGGGAATACATCACCCAACTCTTCTTGGGCTCATTCTCTCATGGCTTCCCTTTGGTCAATTCCCTGTGCTTTCTACTGGTCAATTTTAAGAGGAAACCTCAGAACAAGGAAGCCTGTGTGATCCATTCATAGATGTCAGCCTCCTGAGGCACACAGCAAGGATGAGAAAAGCAAAGAATAAAGTATGACATAGGGGTTGTTGGGAAAATAGCCCACATGTCACATTACATGTGTCGTATCTTCAATCAAATGCATGAGCAGACTACTTCCTAATCACATACACAATTCTCAGATCCTGTGCCTTTGTTCATACCTTCTCTCTTTAGAATGTCCTTCCCTCAAAAAAAGAAAAAGAAAAAGAAAAGGAAAAAGAAAAAGAAAAAGAAAAGAAAAAGAAAAAGAATGTCCTTCCCTGCAGGGGAGACTTGCTGGGGTCATTTGAGTGGCACTAAGTGTTGTACATTCACTTAAGCGTTTCTTACTAAAGCCCTGATATACAGAGACATGTCTGGTGTACTGACACAGGACAGAGAGAAGTGTAGCTACTGCAGGCAACACCTTAAAGCTGGAGCTTATCATATGGAGGGATGCTCAAAGGAGTCACCATCGACCCTCAATATACAGTTAAGTGCTAGAAATGGAAACCAAACCTGTGATGGTATCTACCACCAGCAGCCGGAAAGCAAAGCCCATCTATGTCAGCACCTTTCACACCGCAGGTGAGGGGTTCACAGCAAGATCACTAAGGTAACTGGGGCTTGCGAGCCTCTGGGCATAGCCCCTGACCTGGCTGCCAGGCTCCTGGACCCTCTGAATTGATCAGTGGAACAGTAAGGCCTGCTCTGCACTTAACAATTCTTTTCAGAGTAAAGGTTTTCCTCCCAGCACTGTTCATGCCTTTTGTCAAAGAAAAGAAAAGAAGAATCAACCCAGAGTGAATTCCTTGTAGTGAAATGTTTGCAGGCAGCAGATGCAGTCAGGAGCTCACGCAGCGTATTTGTCTGAAACCTGCTCCTGTTGCAGGAACGCTAGAGGTCCCTGCCTCCACCACATCAGGGTCACCGTGGGGGCTGGTCTTGGTTTCTGGCCTTCAGGGGCAGGAAAGTCACATTTTCTTCTAAGGAGGGTAGGCGGGGCAAGGTGGTGGCATCCAGTCATTCTAGATGGATCCAGACAGCTGTCAAGGCTCCTGCTATCAATCAGGAGAATGCTTTCAGAGAAAAATCAGGTGGGCTCAGGAGGAATCCTCTCATTTATGTATTCAGTGAACATATGTACTTTGCCTGGCAAAGCAGTAAAGAGCTCAGACTCTGAAGGCAGATAGAATGGGTTCAAATTCTATCTACATCCTTAAACTAGCTGTGCAACCATGGGCAATTTGAATATTCTCTGTGGCACTTTGCTAAGAGGCCTAAGTAAATTAATCCATGTTAAATGATTAACACAATTCCTGGGACATAGTAACAGCTCTCAAGAAAAACCAGCTATTTGGGTAATGCTTGCTAATTAGCAGTAGGCACAGGTAAACAGAATATATGTGGACCCTGCTCTCAAAAGATTTGAATGAATGATGATAATAGATATGTCAGTTTATTGTGTTGCTAATAACAGAAAACACCTGAATCTGGGTAACTTATAAATAGAGATTTATTTAGCTCACAGTTTTAAAGGTCTAAGGTCAGGAGTCTACATCTGGTGAGGGTCTTCTGGATGGCAGACCCCTAGGGCATCACGTGGCTAGGGGCAAAACAAGAGTGGGCAAATCTGTGTCTCCTTAAAAACCAACAAGACTTGATCAGAGGACCCCCACCCTGATATCTAATCACTTCCAGTCACCTCCCTAAAGCTCCACCTCCAACACCATAATCAGATTTTGTTTTCACCCTCTTAATCCCATCACAATAGGAACCAAATATCAACACATGAATCTTGGGAAGATGCATTAAAACCAAAGCAAGAGCTAACATTTGTTGAGCGGTTGCTAAACATTAGGCACAGTTATGGCTCTATATGTACTACTGTCTTTAATCCTCTCAATATCTTCATATTTAGATATAACCACTGGGTGAAAGTTGGTTGCATAATTTGCCCAAGATTGTTTATTCAACCTATAAATGCTAGAGTTTAGACTTGAAGAATAGCAATAAACAAGTAAACCAAAAGATAAATTTATAATTAGAGGTGGTGAGAAACTATATGAAGAAAATGAATAGTACACAATGGCAGAGAAGAGTGGCGGGTCTCAGAAGAAAGGGTGGCTAGGATATCTCAAGCTAAGACTAGAGACAAGAGAAGCAGTCATGCAAAGAGCAAGGGAAGAGAAATACAAGCAGAAGGAAAAGCACAGGAGTACATGGTGAAGTGGGAAAGAGATTAGGGTATTTACAAGACTGAAAGAAGCCTAGAGTGACTGGAATAAGAGAAAAGTGGGAACTGCTAGGCAGCAGCCAGATCACAGCAAACCTCTTAGGTAATTACAAAGACCTCAGACCTAAATACAACAAGAGGCTGCTAGAATCTTTAAAAGAAAGGTGGTGTAGGGTCAGCAGGTAGCGTAGTGATTAAGGCACTGAACTCCCACATAGCCGACTGCATTTTGAGTCCAGTACCAGTGGCTTGAAACTCACGCTAGGTATGTATGCATGTATGCCCAAAATCCTGAGAGGAGAATGAAGGAGAAGAGATTGTGATATGGCCATCCCTCCTCCTGGGGAGTGATTTCTTGCTTTTTGTCTTTCTGTCTCTGTCTCTCTGGCAAGCGTACATTCTCTACAGCAAAAATCTCTCAAAAAAAAAAAAAAGAGAAAGAAAGAAAGAAAGAAAGAAAGAAAGAAAGAAAGAAAGAAAGAAAAGAAAGGTAGAAAGATAGGCTGACCTGAATGTTTCCATAGAGTGAGCCATGAATGAAAGTAGGGGGACCTTTAGAGGGCAACTATTGGGTTGTTGGGAAAGTCTTGATGCATAGAAAAACCATAGAAAAATATGACATGACTTTCTCAACATCAAGCTTGTCATGGACAAGAAATGTGCCTGAGATTGCTATGGAATAAAGGTATCACTCAAATCCCAACCGGAACTTAACACAAATAAAAACTCTTTTGGGTTTTCCATCATCACACAATCAGATCATGGCCCAAGGTCAAAGAGTTAGTCTTGTTTCCATTTGGCTCCTGGACATAGGACCTTCTCCCTAGACTCTACCATCAGAGCAGCAGTGCAGAGTCTCAATCATAATACACACAGATACCTAAAAAAAACCTCCAAATACAATCTAGAAAAAAGATCATGTACAAAAAGCCTCAAGTACATAGGAAAGACTTAAAGAAATACTAGGATTACACATTAGATATAAGTATTTATCAAACTTATTTTGCCTGTCTTGCCAATGAGATTAAATATCCACTACCCAATTCTTGAAATATCTTAATCTTTGTTACATTACCATATAATATTGGGATACTTATTCATTATACACCAAAATTATTGAATGAACCTGGTGTGCCCCTGTACTGAGTGAATATTAGGGAAATAATTAAAAAATAAAAGCATCCCTTTCCTCAAAGAGCTAAAGGTTCCCTACTTTACAGAAAAGTAAAAGGGCAATTATAATGCAGTGTGATTGGAGCCAAGATGCAGGGGAGAAGATGAGCTGTGGAAGCACTTAAGATAGGCATTTAACACAGGGACAGGGGAAAATTCTCTGAGAGAGAAGCAGGAAAGATACAGAAGAGGAAGAGAAGGCACCATGCACAAGATGGGAGAGCTCTTCTGAGGCACCAGGTGTGATGCAAGTTCAATATCAAGGAGGTGCAAAGGAGACAGGAGGCAGGCAAACATCAGAAAGAACCTCCGGGTTGTGCTAGAAAATTAGGACTCTTTCCAAATGCTATGAGAAACCATTAAATATTTTAAGAAAGTGTACAATGGTCACATCTCAATTTAGAAGATCTTTCTGTATAATGGTCATATTTCAATTTATAAGATCTTTCTGTACAATGGTCATATTTCATTTTAGATCTTCTGTAGCCTGAAAATGTAGAGGAGGAAGAACTGGAGGCTGGAAAGCCAGGGACAGGATCTTTGTAGATGTAGGGGCAAAGGAACTCCCTTTCTCTGAGGTTGGCTAAAAAATCACTAACAATATGGAAATATTAAAAAGAAGGGGCAGGCCATCCCATGGCCTGGTGATGAAGTTCACTGAATCCCACAGGACTGACTACATGGTCTGAGTCCCAGATTCCATGGCTGAATAACATGCCACACCACGCTCAAAATCCCAAAGGGAGGGAAACAGCAGTTAGCGTAATGGCTATGTCGCTGGACTCCCACGTAGTCAACGACGGTTCGCGTCCTGGACCCGGTGGCTTAAAACTCACGCCAGGCGCGTGTGCGTGCATGCCCAAGATCCCGAGAGGAGAATGGAGGAGAAGGGATTGCGGCGTGACCATCCCCCCTGGGGGGTGATTTCTCGCTTTCTGTCTCTATGTCTCTCTCTGTCTGTCTGGCGAGCGCACGCGTCCTATAGTGAAAACCTCTCAAAAAAAAAAAAAAAATCCCAAAGGGAGAAATGGGAGAGAAGGGAGTACATTGTGACCATGCCCTACTGTGGGGGGATGTAGGAGACATGCTTTCTCATTTTTTGTCTATCTCTCTCCAGCATGTACACATTCACCCTCTGGGAAAAGAAAAACAAAGAGAGAGAGCATAGAGATTTATTTTAACTCAATATATGTACATATGGGAACCATACAGACTATGAACTCAAAGAGGGTACAGATGGTTGTGGCTTAAATACTTTCTTCATAAGAAAGAGTAAAGGGAGAGTACAGGCAATTTTTAGAGGAAATGATTTTCTGGGGGGAAAGTATGGGTCCATTGGGTGGACACGTAAATGATTCTTTGGGGAAGCTGAATAAGCCTGGGAGATGGACAATAGGGTATAATAAAATCTGTTCAGCTGTGTTGATATTCCTCAATCTTCCCTTCTATAATAAGAGCTTAGTTAACGAAACCTCAGGGTAAGGATCAAAGGTAACTGTTTTTTTCCTTTGGTGTGTCTGCTCTACCCAAAGACAATGGAATATCAGAGTAAATGGAATATCAGAGTAAAGTCCTTGCCCGCACTGTGGGAGAGAAAGTGGGTTGAAGATGATCAAGAGAAAGGAGGCAAAAGAAAGGTCAGAGAGAGACTTTGGTTTGGAGGCTGTTCCTATGAATCAGCATGTCAAAACACCAGTAGTTGGGAGTATTGTTTTCTGAGCCCCAGTGCAGCCATTCAGATAAGAAATAAAGAGGGTGTGAGAGGAAAGAGGAGCAAAGGGGTCAGAGAGAAAGAGTAGGAAAGATGACCCAAGGAGACTGTGATCAACTGGATTTGGTGGGAAGGGCTTGTCATGGCAGACAGTGAGGAGACAACAAACATTCCTGAGCACAGCAGAGATATAATCATGACTGTTATTTAATAACTTTAATATGCCAATGATACATGAAGTATTGGTTGGAGGAGAGACACTGAAGAGAATCAAGTAAATGAGAATTAGGGCCTGAGCTAGGGACATGAACATGGTAACGAAAGCAAAAGAATGGGAAGAAAACGAGGTTCTTGGAAGAAATTAGGGTTGAAGCATTGGCCCTGGCAGAGAAGAAAGGGTCTTTCATTTTCCATACCGGGGCAAAAAGAAGAGTTGAAGACCAGAGACAACTCTCAGGTAAGGAAGAGCAAATATCTGCCCCAAGTTTCTCCACAGCATCAGTAGTCATGAAGAAAAAGCCAAGAATGAGTGGCATCCATTAAACATTAAGGAAAAGGCAAATATTTAAAAACATATGAAAAGTGTTCAGAATGTATGGATTTATTATTATGTAAAACAGCAAGTTGAAAATGTCATTACTATTATGATTCATTTGTTGGAAACACGTTTGTGTGGAGTGGAACACTACGCACCAGAATGTGAACAGAGGCCATCTCTGAGAAGGCGAGTTCTAGGTGATTTTTATTTTCTTCTAGATGCTTTTTTTGTTTTGTTTTGCTTTTTTCTGTGATGAACAAGCATGACTATTGTAATCAGAAACCCAGCAGAGTTTAAAATATATTTGTTAAGTTTATATAGCATGGCTGTCTCCCAGAACTGAACAAAAGGACCTGTTAACTTTTTTCCAGTACATTTATGGTTCTTGAGATGCAGAATAACTTAAATACTTCTGATGAAAAATCTGTGAGTGTATTATAACACAGTAGCCCCACATTACCTAGGAAGACCCTCGCTGCTTGCCAGAGGGTCTTTTCCACTCCCTTCCTCAAGACAGAACAAGCTTCAGGTCTCCCTCCTAGGAAGCTTCATGCCTGAAGACAGACCCAACAGGCTCAGAGCCCCTGACTCCCTGACCCCTAAGCTACATCTCCCTCCTTCCTCCCAAAAGACAGCACTGTTGCTCTTCTTATCCTCTCCTCCCAGGATCAACTACAAAAGCTCCAGTTCTGGTGACCAACTCTTTTCTCTCAATCTAACTGATGCCCAAATCTCTTTCTTGAATTATTAAAAATGCTATTCAGTCCCAAATCTTGGCCAAAGTGGGAAACAGAATAAAAGAACCCAAACTTCTTTAAAAGGGAAAGAGTGGAGCAGGAGAAAATGTGGGTGCCCATCGAACCTGCAGGCTCTGGGAGCCCTACTAAGGCCAACTGTGTTCACAAAAGGTCCTTAAATGTTCCTTGGTTTCAAGTAATTGTTTGCAGAGTATTTATTAAAAAATGAAGGCTCAAGCTTTTCAGTAGGGTAAATTCTAACTGTTGGAGTTTGAGGATAATGATACAGAAATCAACAGAGAAGAAACAGGGACAGTCTCACTGGAAGTTGCCCCATTCTGTGGAGGATTCCCCCAACATCTCATGGGTGCCTGGAGCTTCTCTGCATCTTTATGAATGGCAAATAGTAATACAAAGGTCCAGGTTCCCTTTATTTCTCAGATAGTTTTGAAAGTAGGTTAAGAACAGACATGTTTATTTCTTCTTACACTACCCACTCCTTAAAAGTGAGATATTCTTTGGCCTATTCTCACCCAGAGCCTAGCCCTGAATTTTCTGAGTTAATGAAGATATGGAGAAGTTACACAAGGTGCCCAAGGTCACTCAACTATTTATTAAGTTTTATTATTTTATTCATTATTAGATATTTAGTGAAGACATTTACAAAGGACCTCAGACTCCAGGGACGCTAGTCTGGGTGTTGAAGACAGAGCTCTGCCTTCAAGAGGCTGACAGTCCTATGGTACTAAGACTTGCACCCAGGACTCCTACTGTGGGTCTAGTACACTTTCCCCTCCAGCACCTCATATTTCCTGAGTTTAATCTTTTTTACTAATAAAAATTTTTTAAAAGAAAATTTTGTTCAAATCTTTCAGGGGCTGGTTGGGGTGACCCCTACATGGCCAACCATAGTTTGAGTCCCGGACCTGTTGGCTTGCTTTCTCTCTTTCCCTTTCTCTCTGTCTCTTTCTGGTCAAATTAAATAATAATAATAATAATAATAATAATAATAAATAAAAGAATTATTTTTAAAAATCGAAATCTTTCAAATATTTCATTAATTTTTTTAATTATAAAAGCAATTAGTTCTATCTCCAAGTATACAGCATGAAAAGATTATAGGAAAGCATTACCTTGCGCTACTAAAAATAAATAAGCTTCTCTTTTGTTCTATTAGGGAAATCTTAACATACTAGTAATAATGCCTTGGGTTTATAATAATAGCTTTCTTCTAAAATGCTCAGAGCTTTCACCAATGGTACCCCATTTCTTCTTACAACATTGCTAACACATTTTTTTAAAAAGATTATTATTATTTTTTATTTGCTGCAGGGCATATGTGCTTACCGGAGAGAGACAGAGAGGGAGAGAGGGAAAGTGAGAAAGCAAGCCTCCAGGTCCAGGACTCAAACTATGGTAGGCCATGTAGGAGTCTAGCACCTTAATCACCACACCATCTACTGGCCCCGACTGCTGAGGCTTTTAGCAGAAGTTTCCAGGAGGAAAAAAAAAAAAATGAGATACAGAATCTGAGATCAAGTTTAATGAAAACATTGGACTATACACCAGTCACCTCATTTCCTGCCCATACTATAAACCTAATTGGCTCTGTTTCCTAGAACAAGTACTTACAAAATATCAAAGGTTAGTGCAAAAAGGGACAGTAGATGTTACAACAGCCCCATGCTTTTGCAGAGGAGAAAACTGAGGCCATTCAGTGAAGCTACTGTCCTCCATTCCAAGTGTCTGCTCCATATCAAAAATTAAACCCATATACTTGGTTGCTGGAAGTCAAGCCATAGAAGAAAGCCTTTAACAATAAAAGACAAAGGAGTGGCCAAGGTCTAAAATAAACTGGGCAGAGGGTATAAGAAGTAGAGCAGGCCAGAGACTACAATGATTTGGGGACTGTATTCTGCTGATACCCAAAAAAAAAAAAAAAAAAAAAACGGAATTTTGGCCTTGACCAGATTAACAGTCTCTTGACCACCTCTGCCAAGAGTGGCCCTGGCCATGGCTGAATGTGATGGAGATAACAAGGTACTGGGAAGCCCGGAGGACACTGGGCAGAAAGCTTGCACTCTCCAAGGAGAATGTGTCGAAGCCAAAAAGAGAAACAGGTTTTAAAATATAATAGGAGTGAAAGGAAATGTCTGACATGTTTTGATTTACAGCTTTGTATTTTTCCAATTCAAGACAGCCCAGGGCCACCATCTTGCACAAATCTAGGCCACCTCTCACATATGTAGCATGGTGGCCCCCCAGAAACATGGCCAAGGGCTCAGTGACCTTGCAGAGAATCTTCTCTCTCTCTCTTTCTCTGATGTGAAATGAGGCGCCTCCAGAAGAGGGTTAGTAAAGGGAGGGCTAAGAGTCAGAGGCGCCGGAGCAGCTAGCTGGGCAGACAGGGGGCTTCTCTGTGGCCACAGGACCCAGAGGCTCAGACAATTGACTCATTTGTCCATGGTAACAGCAAGAAAGGTAAGCCAGCTAATTTAAATCCAGGACTGCAATCAAAAACCCCTCTGTAGCTAAAAGCTAGCTTCCCCAGCTACCCAATCCTTTACAAAGAGCTGCTAACAAGGAGCAAAACAGTGGCTTAAATTTCCTTCCCTTTTGCATTTCCTTTCTGGTAGAGGTGCTAATGAGGACAGAAAGGCCCAAAGTGTACAGAGAGAGAGAAGATGAAAATGGTCTGGGAAATAGGAACTGCGTGTCAACCTTCAAATAAGGAAGGGCTGATTCTAACATCGGGAGGTGACATGTACAGACAGTTCAGAGAGCTCCCTTCTAGATGGCCATGAAGACTGTAAAGCAAGTGAGGGGCAATGGCGAGTAACAAAGGACACCAGCAGGGGCATCAGGAAACCTGGGCTGCTGCGAGACCACCTCCACTACTTTGCTACCTCTTAGTTACTTCTACTATAACACAGTAAGTTAGACTTGGTGATTTAAAGTCCTAAAATATAGGATATAAATTCCCTAAAATCCATCATTTTAGATTCTCTATATAGAATGGTGATACAGTCATACCTATTTTTCAGGGTCACTGTGAAGATTAAGTGAAAAAACAAGAATAAGTAACATAAATTTATGATATGGCAATGCAAGCACTTAATATGCATTATTGGGCCAGCCAGTGGCATGTTGGTTAAGGTGGCTGGATCCCACATGCCCAGCAGCATAGTTTGAGTCCCAGACTCGATAGCTTTTTACATACAACAGGTACATGTACATGCATGCTCAAAATCCCAAGAGCACAATGGAGAAGAAGGAATTGCAGCATGATCATTCCCTATGGAGAGTGCTCTCTCACTTTTCCTCTCTCTCTGGCAAGCACATGCACCTTCTGGTAAATTTTAAACAGTATCTATGGATTGTCATTATCTACCAACAATTCTGCAGAGTAGGAATTAACGATTTTCCTTTTCACAGATAAGTGTGTTGAGGCTTGGAGAAATCAGTGGACATGACTAAAGTCACACATGTACTAACCAATGGAAATGGACTCCATACGGACCTATTTGAGTTCAATGCCTCTGCACAACATGACCACTCCAATAACGTGTGTGTGTGTGTGTGTGTGTGTGTTCCTAGAACATAATAGATTATCAATAAATATTGTAATGTCTAGGCTCTTAACCGGTATAAAGTATTTTAATATAATGTTCATTGAATGGGTGAATAAATGAGTAAATAAACTGTTACAAGAGGCTGTTACACAGAGATCCTGGACTTCCAATGGTTTACAATCATCTTTTCAAGGGGTCAGAAGAAGCAGCAGCTGTGTCTATCCAAGGACAGAAGTATGGATTTTTTTTTTTTTTTTGAGAAGTTTTTGCTATAGGGCACATGTGCTCGCCAGAGAGACAGAAAGCAAGAAATCACCCCCCGGGGGGATGGCCATGCCACAATCCCTTCTCCTCCATTCTCCTCTCGGGATCTTGGGCATGCATGCACACGGGCCTGGTGTGAGTTTAAGCCACCAGATCCGGGACTTGAACAGCGGTCGACTACATGGGAGTCCAGTGACATAGCCATTATGCCAACTGCTGGTCCCTGGAAGGATCTTGATAAGGCAAGATATAACAAACACATTACAACACAACAGAGCATAAAGTATACTTGTAGACTAAGATTCTGACTTTAGCTGAATCTTAATAAAAAAAAAAAATGAACCAGGAAAGAAAATATCTTATTTACTGACATTTCCCTGTTCAAGTAATTCAATCAATAAAAAAATGAGACTTGGAATTCTGATGAGGCACTTCCTATGTTATGCTGTTTTTCTGAAGTTCTTTTGATAATACACAACCACTTGCAAGACTGCTTCTTCAGAATAGGGGTGGCATTGAAAGATGAACTGTAGAGAAGAGTATGTGCCTAGCACTCACCATCAACAGCTGGGCAGCCCCTTCCAGAGCTCACTGGTTAGAGAGTTCAATCCCCACTCTCACCAAACAATCCCAGGCTCCAAGACTGATGAGCTGGGTAAGCAGACTGTCGAAAAGAAGTGCTTCCCGAAAGTTGGCATTTGTGCAAACAGCAACCTCTACTTTTCTCTTCCTGTTCAAACCTGCCTCATCTCTCTCTGTCCTTTCCTACCTCTGTTGACAAAGCCCAGGGTTACTGGGTGCTAAATGATCCTGTCTCCATTCTCAGAACTCCCACAACACACACGGCATCCAATTCCAAGAGGTGAATTCTCTCTACTCTGCCAACAGAAGCAGTAAATGGTTTGAAAAACGAGAGAGAGAGGAAAATAACATTAGAAGTAAATAAATCACTGGAGCATGAAAGGAGCCTTCTCGAAACACACAGACAAACACAAGGGCAAAGAGGGGCAAGGGAATGAAGAAGAACAATGTGTGCTGTCCTCCAAAGCACAGAAGAAACCAAGTATGTGTCGAAGCCCAAGGAATGGTTGTTCCAAATTGCTAATCAATGCTAGCTACCAACACCAGCAACTGCTAATAATGAAGAAAGAATCACCTCTTCAGCTGTAATTATTTCTGACACAGGTCTCCAGGAGGAGTGTCAAGACTCAGGTTAGCAGCTCAGTGTGATAATAACCCAAGATTACCAGAAATTCGCAATGTCTGAAGAAAACGAGGGCTTGGAGAAAGGGAAGTGGCAATTAGAAATACTTGTCATGGTAATTGCATTGTGAATAGCAGGCATCCAGTTTTTAGCAGCCAGTGTAAGTTTTCTTCTCCCTGACTTAAGGAAAACTTCTGCATAGGTGAAGCAATAGAGGAACATCTCAAATTTTCAGAAATAATACAGTGTAGAAAAAGTCTTGTTTCTGTCCAAATAATAGTGTGCTGGATAATCAAAACTCCTGCAATCCATAAGACTGAGAGCAGTATTTCTTGACCAGCCACTGAAGTTGCCTTAGGCAACGAGCAGCCACCTGATCTTCTCACTCATAGTGGTGACTTCCGTCTCTGTCAAGATACTGTCTTTTGCCAAGATCAAAACAGCTCTCTGAAAACAAGCAGTGGAAGTTCTTCAACTTGTTCTTCAACCACTCACTTTGTTGAAAATGGACACACCAAAGGTGCCTGTGCTGGAGCTGGCCTGAACATGTAAACTGAGAGTTCACCAACCAAAACCTCTCAGATGCCAATCCAGCAAGACATACAGCAGTCCACTCATGGACAACAAGAAATAAGACAGTGCTTCCCTTCAGGGATCTTTGGAAAAGCACAAGGAGAAAAAAAAGGTAACAAAGATCCTCATTTGAGCCTCTAATACTACCTTCAAGACAGTTCTCCCTTAGCTCTAATATCGAACGATGCAGCTGGTATTAAGCTTGGAGCTCAATGTAACACTGATCATGTCTACCCCAGGTTTAAAATCTATCAGGAGTGAGGCCAGCAGGTGGAATGGTGGTTAAGGCACTGGACTCTTCACAGGATCGACCACCAGGCAAGTCCCAGACCTAGTAGTTTGCTTTCTCACTTTCTCTTTCTCTGTCCCTCTCCCTCTCCAGTGAGAATATGTGCCCTATAACAAATTTAAAAAAATAATAATATATGAAATTAAATAATTTTTTTAAATGTGTCAGGAGTTTCCCAAAGCTTTCTGGACTATGGCTCCTTAATATGATCTGGCCTCTCTCCACGTCTTATAATTCAGCCCTGATACATTCACATCAGATTGCTGAACTCTAGTCAATTTAACAACAGTTCTTTGAACACACCAAGCTGTCCAGCCTCCACACTTTTGAGAATCCCTTTTTCTAAATTAACATCAAGTGTTTACTACTCAGCTCTGGGACCACCTCCACTCTTGAAGACCTACTTATCTCCAGCTCTCACCCATGTCTGATGAATCTGGTTTCAGGATCTCTCCTAGGGCTCATATGGCATCTAGTGCATTTCGGTGTAACAGGGATCACGTTCTATGCCTCTTACATATCCATTTCCTCCACTAGACCGTGAGCAGCTTGTGGGCCATGGCTTATCTTCATTCCACCTTCCCCAGGGCCAGTTATCATGAAGTGCTCACAAGCTAAGCTCAAATCCAAAGGAATCCATAGATGAAGAATGAGAAATAAATCAGTTAATGAAGGGGAAATACTTGGAACATTTGGAAATAGTTAAAACTAACTGATCTAAAACACAGAGCCTAACCTCTCTGAGTCAGAAGCATCCTCTCTGGCCAAGTATCTCTATTTTTATAATATTTAAAGAGTTTCTTAATTTAGGAGTGTATGGAAGTTTTAAAAATGATTTAGTGAGAGACACTCTAGAAAGGCAGTAGATTTTGAAGTCCTTCTCCTGTGCTTCCTCTATGAAGACTCAACAATGAACCTTAAGCAGAGACTAACCCTGGGCCTGCAAGATCTTTGTCTGCAGGTCCCAAGAGGTCTTCCTGGTTTAATCAGAGGCAGAATACAGTTGAGTTTGACTAACTCAGTTTCTAGGAAGGTGCTATTCTTCTCAGTTCCACAAAGTGTGCTTCTATTACCCGATGGCATGGAATCCCCACCCTAAACTCCGTGTCTCTGTTCTTTCACATTCCCTAGGAAGGCTCAATATTCATCTGGGCAAAAGTGGTTTTGGAGTCTGATTTAAAAGTCTTTTTCTGTTCCCAAACTTATTTGGACCACATTTGCATAATGACACATTATTTCCTGCATAACACCAGTAAACATCCCTGGGCAAGGCAATTTGAGACTTGACATTAGTTTAATTACTTGATGCTAGGTGATCTTGGCTAAGGCCAAAAGGGCCCATGTGAGGCCAGTGACACCCCCACACACATCAGCGGCTAGTTGCATGCGTGATGATTTACATGAGGAGAGGGGGCAGAATAAGGGAAGTGAGGAAACAGGATCCTATGTGCAAGATTTCCAGCTGTGCTTTGCTCAGCACAGGCAGGGGCCACCAGCAGAAGGGAAGGTGCTGCCTTCACAGGCATCTTTGTGATATTCAAGACCCAGCAGAGCCACACCAGGGCAAGAGGACAACATACAACCTTGATGCAGAGTAACCTCAAGAGGGTGGGTTGCAGGTGAGAGCACGTGCAGACAGTTAGTTAGAAAAGCACAGCAGAGGCCTTCCCACAAGTGCCTGTGGGTGAAGACACCATCAGGAAGCTGGGCCAGCAGAAAACACGAGAGATCCTCTCTTGAGCACTGACGAAATGCCTCCTGGGAACACCCAGAAATGCCTGGATGGCGGGTTGGGGTGAAAAGGATTTTAAAACGGCAGGAATCTTGCAAACACAGGGGGGCTAATGTCCTGTGCATACTAAGTAGCATTCACAAACCACAAAAAAAATTAACACTACCATTGAAGCGATTTTAGTCATACCCTTTACGGTCAAAATTATCAAAAGCACCTAGAACCATTTCTGGCATAGAGTAGGTACTCAATAAATGTTATCAAGGTCGCTGTTGTAAAGGGGTCGTGAGAGAATGCGAGCAGAGGTCGGCCATGCAGGCAGGAGGTACCGGAAAGGCTGCACCAAGTGCTTATAACTGGTGTCCTCTGATGGTGCTCCTGCTATTCAGTTCATTCTTTTGAAGATTGCCCCCGATGAGACACTAACAATCTGAGATGACCCCGCTGTCCCCTCTGTTGACTGTTAGAACAGTTCTGGGCTGGTTTAAAAGCCAGCAGGTTCAGCAACCCTCCCCAAAAGAAAGGACTCAAAGCAGCTCCACTTCCTCCATCCCAACCCCCACCCCCAGCTCCCATCAACAAGGCAACGACACAGGAGGCTCGCTCCATCCCCAGCCTGGTTCTCCATGGCTCTCTCTCATGGAAAGACGATGTCTGTGCCTTGGGAATATTGCAGCTCGTCTTTTGTAGCATTTTGTAAGTTTTGCCCTTAACGTGGGTGCCGGCCCAGCTGACAGTTGTTTTGTGAAGAGCAGGGAAGGGTGTGTTACAGCTCGGCTGCTGGGAGGCACAGATGTTTCCAACTGTGTCACCAGGAGGTGGAAAAGGCTGCGAGGAAGGTGGGGGAGCATTCATTATCTCCCCGAAGCTGTTCATTAGCCACAGACGCCTCGCCTCGTCTTGCCGTCTTCAGGACTGACAGCCACACACTTCCAAAGCAAAGCAAACCAGGAGATTTGAAGGAGGAAGAGAAGAACTACCTGAAGGTTAAAATGGGAAGCAATGTGCACCACAGCTAGAGATGCCCTAGCCAAGGTGATCACAGGACACAGAGTGGGGTACCCCGGGGCTAAGCCCAGTCCCATCGGCACAGCAGGGAGCCCCCAGCACAGGCTGCCAGTGAAGCTCTTTATCTACTCTGGAGAAGAACGGCCTCCGGGGTATGGAAACCGGGTGCAGGGGCGAAGCCTGTTTCCTTTTAAATTTTACCTTTCAAGTGTTGCGAAAGATGCTGATTCGACAGCCCTGAACGCAAATGCTGAGTCAATTCAGGCTGAGGAGAAGCACGATTCTCAGCAATGATCTAAAGAGAAGTGTTTCAGCCCTAATATATTTAGCCTACTGAGATCACACCTAAACTCCATTTTATTTCATCTGCATGGGAGAAACGCAAAGGATAGCCTGACCGGGCAATGTCCAAGTCAGCCCCGGCGAGCCTTGTCCTCCCCATCCTCCAAGTCCCTGGTCTAAGGTGGCTCAATCAGGTCAGTGCTTTCATTCTCCACACAGTGTGTCTTCTGGTTCCCAGTCCTCTTTCCGAAGGAAGAGTCTTTCTAGTTTCAGAAATGACATCAAGCCTGTGAGTGTGGCAGCACATAGCTGGTGCCACCACTTGGAAGGCTGGAAACTATACTGGAGCCCTGGGTTTGGTTCCTAGACCCATCTGGACACATTGGGTACAACTGTATGCCTATGTCCCTTGCTCATTGGGAGGCCTTTGCAAGAGGAATGCAATATGACCAGGATCTGTTGAAAATACCTCTCTCTTTCTCTTCCCTTTTCCTCTCCCTCTCTCTCTTTCTCATAATAAAAGAAAAAAAAAAAAAAGACTTCAAATTCCCACACCTTTATGAGTCTTTGGTGGAAAGACAAATATCTTTTCTCACCTCAACCTTTGCCATGTTCCTGCTATGTGCCACTCAAAGAAGACAAAGAGTAGTCTGGTACATAGTACAAGTGATACAAGTTGATTCTCCATCTGCACAGGCCCAGTCACCCTAAAGCTGGAGCATACTATGCTCCATGACAAGGGGTGCCAACAACCACAGCAAGAGGGGGTCTCAGCCAGAAGACCAGCATGGATGAGGCCCTTTTCTGTCTGGCATCTCTTGGGCATCTATGGCAGGCTAGGAGATGGCCTTCCAGGTAGAGGGATCATCTACTCCTTGGTCACATGTGCTGGAGCTCCCCTGGGAGCCATGAGCAGGGCCCCTTCCTGCTCTGCTGAACCATCGTGCTAACCCTCCCCTGTGACTGTCACTCACAGATGACCACATGGGTTCTCGCCAGCCACATTCTGCCCATAGACCACCACCTGTGGGCAGGATTTCACAGTAGCTTCAATAATTACCTTGTTCATGGGCTTGGTCTAAGGACCACAATAAGCCACAGAATGATACAAAACATTACAGAACCCAGGACAAGGGGAAGTCA
This sequence comes from Tupaia tana, assembly GCA_026018925.1. Lineage (NCBI taxonomy): Eukaryota > Metazoa > Chordata > Mammalia > Scandentia > Tupaiidae > Tupaia > Tupaia tana. The sequence goes on from JAKSZU010000007.1 coordinate 116,979,247, forward strand.
GAGAAGCTACCATGTCCCTCTCATCATCACCCAGACTCAGGCTAAGTCATTTAAAAGAACTGGTTTTGGGGTCAGCTGGTGGCATAGTGGTTAAGGTGGCTGGATTCCACATGGTCCCCTGCCCTGCATGGTTCAAGTCCTGGACCCAGCATCTTGAAAAATATTCTAGGAGTGTGTGTGTGTGTGTGTGTGTGTGTGTGTGTGTCCAAAATCCCAAGAGGAGAATGAAGAAGGAGGGATTAAAGCATGGCCATCCCCCTGAGTGGTGCTTTCTATCTGTCTGTCTGTCTGTCTCTCTCTCTCTCTCTCTCTCTGTGTGTGTGTGTGTGTGTGTGTGTGTGTGTGTGTGGTGTATACACATGCCCTATAGCAAAAGAAAAACAGAAAAAAAAGAAATGTTTTTCATTTTAATAGTTTCTTGGCAAACAGATCCATGCTGTCCTCAGTTAACACATTTGGTCTTCACCAAGAAAACGTTCTTCCTTGTGTCTAATCTGAACTCTCAGCTGAAGCTTTAAGTCATTTTTTTTTCAGCACCACTTTTGGAATGCATGTACATTTCTCATCTTTACTAAGACTGTGTACCCTAATGCACATTTAGGTGACATGAGCTACTGACTGCTCTGCAACAGGTACCATGGAGGATGTTTAAAGGCTAGTGACATCCAGAGCCAGTCACTCCACCACTTCTCTGGTCCCAAACTCCTCAGCACCCAGGGAGGACCTGGCCTCTTTCACAAGCCAGACCTGATCTTCCTCCCCTCTCCTTCACTCCTCTGAGTAGTAACTCAGAGCTATCCATTTTTAAGTGGTTTTCTTCATTCTCAGTAATTCTACTTTGGGCATTTTGCTATTTTTATATTATTTATATGGGTGTGATCCTTTTGTGATGATTATCTGTGATTAATCCTCGCAGCTATGGGAAAATCAGTGTAACGGCTTGTACCACATCTAACAAGAGCTGATGTCTATGGAGCTTTTTTGTGTTAAGCAGCTTTGCAAGTTCACTTTAATTGACAAGAGAAAAAGAGGATATGCAATTAAAAAGGTGTTTATTATTTATTTTTTAATTTATAATTTATAGGAATTATGTATATAGTCGACAGATAATAAGGCACACTTTCAGTGTGATTTAATGAAGCCAGGTGGCACATCAGCAGGGCCCTAGTGCCCTCCAGCAAAGGGCTTTATGTCCTCTCCTCTTGTGGCCTAAGCCGCCATCAGACTAAAGTCACCCTCTGCCCAATTGGAGGCAAGAAAAATGAGGACATTATGTTAGTCATAGGAATGTGGACACAACATGGAACTCAAACCACTGTTTAAAATGGGAGCCACGTCTAAATTCTCACACCCCATTTCTGACCATAGGGGACAGGAAGAAGCCAGCTGCCCCCTGCAAAGAGTTACCATCTCCCCAGCAGACACTGGCAGACAGACAAGTGCAGCTCGGTACTTGAGTTTAAAGCGTTAAAGGGGAGATCTGAAGGACCATATTTCTTTCTCTGAAACATCAGGCAGTTCATATGTACACATTTCTCTCCACTAAGACCTAATTTTCCACCATTTCCCTTGATTTGCAGCTCCCTTTTCCCCATTTCCTTGATTTAATGCCCAATTATTTTTTGTCCCATTGCCAGTAAAACAAAATATTTCATAACTGCTTCTGTGAGGTTTTTGGATACTGTTTTAAATACATGACTTACACACCTTGTATTGCAAGATTCAGAGGAGTCCAGTGAATGCACACGTAGGAATTCTGCATTTTTCTCAATAAGCTGACCTACGCTCGACGTTTGCAAGCACCATGCCATACTTTAACAAATTTCCGGCATCCTCCCGCCTGTCAGCCTCTACCCAGAGTCCTCCTCGGTGTTACCCTAAGAGCAGAGCAGTGAGACCTCATTTCTCCCACGTCTCCGGCCTTCTCTCCCTCTGTTGGCAGTAAATGCAAAGTGCACAGAGTCAACTGGTGCTCAAGTGCCTGGTGTCCAGTCCCACACCTGCCACCAACCGGCAGCGTCAACTGGCTCACCTTACTAAATTGGCCCTTTGTTATCTTGCGTATAAAATGAGGGTTTTGCCTCAAATCCCTGCCACTTTTCTTATAGCTGTAAAACCCCAGATTCCCTTCTGTGTCCTAGAAACAGGAATTAGACTCGTAGACCAATGGGTCTGGGTTTTGGTACTTAAGGAGGGAGAATATAGAATATCAAGAGGCAAGGCTTTCTACTATTAAAATCCTTTCCCTCTTTAAGCCTCTTTTGCCCTAATTTTCACATGCACATACACAAGGACAGTAGGGCAGGAAGGAATTGTACAGAAATTGTCTCCAGTTTGTTTGACAATCCCACTTCTTCGCCTGTTCATCCTGTTTTACGGCTTATTGTTCTGTTCTCAAAATGAAAGTAAAATTAACTTTGTTTTGAGAAGTATGTGTGAACTTCGTGAAAGCTGCAAAATTACTGGAGATACCCTGGGGCATCCAGAAACCATTATCATCAAACCCACTTGGAAAATGTGGTCGCAGGATATAGCCCTCAATTCCAGGCCTGCTAATAAGAAGGGACTACTTACTATTCATACAGAAGTCCTCTAAGTCTGCTCCCAGGTTCGGTCACGTTTGATGTCAGAGACCCTGCCTGAATTCCATGCTCCAGACAGGGCCCCACTGACCCCAGCAGGTCCCCAGTCAAGGGTCCAGGGCTGGGACTGGGTTCTGCAGGGGCACTCCCTGCTAGAGACATGATCTAGAGAGCCAACAAACTCTGAGCCCAAGAGGGGAGAGTCAGACCCAAGTCCAGAGACCAAAAAGGCCAGAGGCCAGGACCAGAAGTGCTGAGCTGGGCAAAGAAATCCAAAGGTAAATTAGATCGGACTAGATGAGAAGGGATTCCCAAGACCACAAAGACAGGGGAAGCCAGCACAAACTGCCAGGCTAAGAAAGGGGTACATTATATTGCTCATCCATTCAAATAAGCTCTTGCTGGGGCCAGAATTCTTTCCCCCACTGGAGCCAAACACACTCCCATGTGCTTAAAATTTTAAGGTGATTTTTTTATTTATTTTTTTTTTTGGAGAGGTTTTTGCTATAGGGCGTGTGCACTCGCCAGAAAGACAGAGAGAGACAGAGAGACAGAAAGTGAGAAATCACCCTCCAAGAGGGATGGCCACGCCACAATCCCTTCTCCTCCATTCTCCTCTCAGGATCTTGGGCAAGTATGCACATGCACCTGGTGTGAGTTTAAGCCACCGGGTCCAGGACTTGAACCACAGTCAACTACATGGGAGCCCAGCGACATAGCCATTACGCCAACTGCTGGTCCCAAGATTTAAGGATTTTAAGGTGATTTCTAAACCACAATGGAATTTGCTCCTTGGGGGCAGGCAATGGCCTTATACCTGGTTGGGATGGGATAGAGGTCAGAGGATTCCAGAAAGATGACAGTTTGACCACACAATGTTCCCTTTGCACATTCATCTCCAACTTATTTCTATTTCCTGATCAAAGTAGCTGTTGGTGTTTGCAGGAACCAGGATGAATACAGCAGAAAGCCCTGGAACTCTGTGGGACAAATTGGTAGGGCCGTCTCCACTGTGGGCTGCTGGGAGCCTGGAGACCCAGCTTCAGAGGGCCCAGGGCAGAACCTGCAGAGCCCAGTGGAGCTTAATATACATGGTACCCCTCCCTCCCTCTCTCTGTCTCTCTGTCACGCACACACATACACACATCCCACCAGAAGGAAATCTGTGTATGTCCTGAGCAAGGGCCCTGTTCTCTTCGGCCACCGGAAAGACAAGACACTCTTCCCAGAGTCCAGCAGCAATCCTGGCCCTCAGGGGTGGAGCCTTTGGCCTCTCTCTTGAATACCTCATTTCAGGTTTTCCAATAAACACACCTGAGCCCCAGTGAGAAGACAAACAGCAACATGTCCCTGGATAGAAGGTGTGACTACAGCGAGCAACACACTCCTGTCCTTTAGGAGCTTGTGATCTAGGCAGCAGTAAGAATCACTCCAAAAATTGTTAGCAGCCATTAATTCTAAAAATAATTCATCTTGAGAAAATGCCCCTCTTTTGTGAAAAAAAAAAAAAAAAAAAAAAAAAAAAAAAAAACCAGAGTTGCTCACATCCCTTATTCTACAAGTAGAAAATGGGCACTTTCCTTTTTTCTATACTTTCTGGGAGAATATTAAAAGTTAATTAAGTAAAGGGATAGGGCCAAGGAAGACTTCGTCTCTTGTGGCTCCTTACTTTTTACTATGTCAGCCATTTCTATAAAGCAAGGAAGCAAAGTCTCATAATAAGGCAATAGAAATTTATACATCCAAATGAATGTAGTTGATGGAGTTTTAGAGGGCTAATAAATAATGCCTCTTTCTCCCTCACCTGGAGATTAAAACCAAATGAGAGAGATACACAGGAGTCATATAGATAAAATTCAAAATATCACCAGTATCATTGACCATGAGGTTTTAAATCTGTGGTCAAGAAGACTTGCTAATACTTCATCGCCAAATTAATCAGACTGTACCTCACCCTCATGCAGACTTCCCCAGAAGGCAGGCCAAGGATCTACAGGTGGGCAGATCTGAAAGTAGAGCCCAGAAGGGGCTGAGCCACCCAGCCACAGTCCTCTTCCCTATCTCACCATCAGAGTGAATTCTTCTTCTTCTCCCCTGGCAGGAGTGAGGAGATAGAGAACGGTCAGCAATGTTACTCTAGAGATAACTCTCCGTACAAGTTCATGAAGCCAGGGTAAGATGCATCCTCTGCCCCCAAGTCAACAGCCATCTCCTTCAAAGTGGAGCTCTTGAAACAGTCTTTTTGCAATGCTATCATTATTAGGGACACTTTTGAGTTCCTCTCTAGGAATCCAACTCAGAGCCTATAGCTCACTCTTTGAACACTTTCAGTTACAAAAAAGTTTCATTTCCAAGCATGAAACATTCAGGAATCCTTGATGTAAAGTAAGTAGAACTATTTTAGGTCAAGATGAGGATAACAGTGGAGAGATGAGTGTGGTTTTCAAATGCAATATATAAACTGATAGCAAAGTTGTTTTCTTGTTTGTTTTTTTTTTTTAATTCATGATAGAGAGAATATGTACATGCATGAAACCCTCCAGGTCATCTCAGGCATGTACACACATGCCCAGTATATTTTCAGGTTAGCCAGGCTGGAAATCCAAACCCATGGTCAGCCAAGTGGCTTCCAGCCCTGCAGTCCAGTATGCTATGGACTGGACTATCCAAGCTGGTCCTGATACTGACATTTGATCCCTGTGTGTAGTAATGACAGTATCCTGAAAATGAAGGTATGGTTACCATAGTGATACCTTCTGAAGCTAACAATTAGGCCATGTGATCTGACAAAGCCACTTGCAAGTATAAGAAGCTATCTTAAAAACATAATTTAGACGCTAAAATATTAGACTTTCTGATGTTTTTCAATTGTTTACAAACAGAACCAGATGAAATTTTGATGGAGAACTCTTCCTTCTCCAATTTTAAACATACAGCTGGCATGAGTAAAGTACTTACAAACTGATGACTTGGAAGAAAATGGTTTTTATTTCACAAAATGATATATCTATGAAAAATAAAAGTCATACTGACTGCTTGGTGGTTATACTTCAAACATGGACATTGGTGAGCAGTTTGGCTATTCACGTTGACTCTAATCTATAAAGCCAAAGCAGTCGGACCAACTCAGCTGTTGACTAGAGAAAGGACGGGACTCCGGTGAATAAACCATTTTCAACTGCACTTTAGTTTTAGAAGAGGAATTAATCATATTTTCCACTACACTTAACATTTTCCATTGCTTTACAATTAATTTTGTGAGAACACCTCTTCTACAAGACTGGAAACCAATAATGGGATTCAAATGGTGCATAAGAAACAAGGGTAAGGCACTAAAAAATTAATAAGGGCCACCCTTAGCACAGCAGTTGAGCACTGTCCAGAGAGCCAGATCCTACATGGCCAGTCAGGGTTCCAGTCCTGGCCCCATGGCTTGGAAAATATGTCGGGTGTTCGTACATGCCCAGGTTCCTGATGGGTTGGAGAACTGGAGGAAAAGGATTATGGTGTGACCAGATCTCATGGGGGGATTCATTCATTCTCTCTTTCTCTCTCTCACACATACACACACACACACACACACACACACACGCCCCTACATGTGTGTGCATGCACCCTCTAAAATAAAAAAAAGAAAAAAAATTTTTAAGGTAATTATTAGTTCAAAACCCAAGACTCAAAAGCAGATTTAGGAACCACATCTTAAAAGCCCTGGCAGTCAGAGGAACTTGGCCCTTCCCAGTAGAGAGAAAGGCCCTATACAGGAAATCAGGACGAGAGGACAAGAACTGGGGGCTGGGGAGAGAAGGCTGTGTACTCTGCCATGATCAGAAAGAAAGGAGGGTTTATTCTCCTTCTACCTCCTCATCAGGAAATAAGGAAGTAGGAAGCCCAAGTAAATGATGCTCCTATAATAAAGGCCTTAAAAAAGCTTAAGAAACACAGGACCTGCTGCTGTCACGAAAGTGACATTTAGGGCTCCTGGCACAGCCAGGCTAGTGTGTCCACCTGCACTGGGTGGGGCGGGGACACAGAGGCCTCCGGGCCACATTGCCTGACACTGCTCTCCAGTGGCTCCAGGAGGTCTCCCATAAGAACTTCAGAGCGTTTGTCCCTGTGTTCGGAAGTTATTCTGACTACTGTCCGGAAGGCAGGAACAGCTGGGCTGTTAAAGTCACCAGGCTCCCGCTTCCACGCCGACCAGATTGTGTCATAATTGGAAATGTGAAATACGCCTCCGCAGCTTCGACTCTGAGGCGGGGCAAGGCCTGCTGTGTTTCCTCCCACACCCTGGAAGGGCCAGTCCCAGTCCTGAGCAAGTGCTCCAGGCTTGTTGACTAGAAGAGGGGACCCTGCAAAGTCTGCAGGCTCTCTTGCCTGCCAAGTGTGGGGAAGCAGAGAGCACATGGGAGAAGGGAGAAGGCGGCCACGTCAACCGTATCAGTCTCACGTGGGGGATGTCCTCACCAATTCCCTTCATCTGTCTGTGAAAATCTCCCTCAGGAGAGGCTCAATCCTGCCTGTTCCATGAGGCATTCCTGGCCACCTCCATATTCCTTCACTTCTTTGAGGTCAAACTCCTGCAATGCCTGCAGTTTGTGCCCTGACATCCCCTGGAACCCAGAAAAGGGGTCTTCTGCGAGACCAAGCCCTCCTTCTTAGAGCTGCTTTTTCCCCCTTTTGCTTCAGTTCCCACCCCTCTTCTCTCCTGCCACCTCTTTCTCCATATACCGTGAACCTCAAGCCCACCTGGGGTCTGGCAAACTGCTCAGGTTCTGCCATCTCTGGTGAGTCAAAGATGGATCTACCATGCTCCCAAGTTCTGCTGCTGGTTTTGTGTCTGGGGTCTCAGGGTCCATGTGGAGAAGAACATGTTAGGTCCCACCTTTCCAGTTTGCAGTTTAATCTTTCTCCAAATATCAGTATGAGGGACATCTCAAACCACAAGGATTAGTTTGCTGCCAAAATCCATCACAGGGGCTACTGAAGAGCCATGTGTTTCTCCTGCTGACATCATTTGGGACTCATTACTCTACCAAGAGCTTCTTTCCCCTCCCAGCCTTCCTGAAGAGTGAAAATATTGTGCCAAGTTTCTCCTTCCGACCTCCTGGGTTTTTCCCTGGCTAGTTTTGTGGGAAAGGATGAAAAGAGTAGGGAACTATCTCACCATCCAAACAAGTTAGGAGATTCTTCTCCCCGACTAAAATGTAAATTCCTTTTTATCCCTCACAAGACCTACTAGCACCAGGCAAAGGTAGTGGCTTAAAACCTAGTTCTGTCATGCAGCTGGGACTCAATCCAAGCCTTAGGCCCCAGACTTCCATAGTGCTTTGGTCCATGCCCTGTACCTTCTATTCCATAGTCCCAGGGCTGGGCGTTACATGTGTCACTTTCCAAAGGCTCACCAGATGTTCTTCTGGGAGAAAATAAAGACTATCAGGAGGCCCAGCCTGGTGGTGCAGTTGGTAGCAAACCAGACTGCAGTGCTGGAAGTCGTCACATGGCCACCATAGGTTCAAAACCCCAGGTCATACTGAAAACACACAGGTTGTGTGCTTGGGATCCTGAGGAGTGGAAGGTAGGGGGATGGGGTTGTGGCATGAAGAGACACTGCTGAGAGTGTTTCACTCCCTCCCTTTCTCTCATCTGCTGTGTGTGCACACACTATCATGAATAAAATAATAAGCTATGCCATCCCCACAGCCAGGTGGTTAAGGGAGTTGGGTCCCACACTGTAGTTTCAGTCCCAGCCTTGGTGGCTTAAAAAGCACACTAGGCACATGTGTGATGAACAGACATGCCCCAAATCCTGACAGGATGGAGAAATAGAGAAAAAACTATTACAGGGTGACGATGTCCCATTGGGGCAAGTACATGTATCTGGCAAGTACATGTTTCCTTCAACAATAAAACACTGATTAATTAAAATAGACATAAAAATAGAATAAATTCGAAAAGAAGTATTAGTGCTGACTGTAGAAGGTCCGGGGTGTTCAGAGTCATCAGGGATGCCTTCCCCCATCCTGCTGTACCTGGCCTCATAGCAAGCACCCAGGCTCTCAGGCACAGAAGTGAGTTCAGTGGCCATTTAACATCTGTGGCAATGTCATCAGCAGCTTTGTCTCCTTGCCTTTGCCAAGACATTTGACCCCCGGCCAAAACCCAGTCTGTGGCCAGGGAGACAGAGAAGAGGCCATCCAGAAACCCTACTCCTGGATAATAATTTTGCTGGGAGTTGAGAACAGGGAGCATGAATAATTTGTGACCATTTTTATTGACAAAATGTACACCACGGAGTCAGTACAAACAGCCAGGGCCTCACACCAGAACTGAGCTCTGCCACTGGGTCCAGACTGGCAATTCTGTGCAGTTGTTACACTGCAGTTCTTTTTCCTAGTGAAATCTTTCACAGAACCTCAACATAGAAAATGATGGAAGTAGAGGGGCCCACAGTCCAGGTCTTGCCTTGGTCCTCATTCCAGCTCCTTCCCCCACCTCCCCCAGCCCCAGGTCCCTGGGCAAGGAGCCATCTGAAAACAATGGCTGCAGAGTACCAACGGGGCCTGTGAGCAGGAGGAAAAGGCAGCAAAGTTGGACACAAATTTGTTCTGCAAGAGTCCCTTGAAGTGAGCTACTTTCTCTTTTAGAGAGTGAATAATAGGCCGAGGATCAGAATGCAGCCTGACACAGGGCCTGCCAACATTTCCAGCATCCACGGTCTTTAAATATTCAAAAACCAAGATGTTGAAGGATCTTTGACTTTCCTCTTCATTTTTTCCCTCCAAATGTCAACAAATACTGCTTTAGCTGAGTGAAGAGTCTGTCCTGGCCTTTCCTAGTGAAATAAAAAAGAACTGGTGTGAGAAAGAGGGTAAAATTTTATAAAAGATAAAGGCTGAAAATGCTGAAGGCTGTCCCAAAGGAGAGAGCCAGAGCTCAGACAGAAGATGGAGGTGGAGAGCTGGGAGAGACACGGCCCAGCACTGGCCTTGGGCTAGACTCTCTGCCATGACTTTCCCTTTACAGAGAAGGAAACTGAGGCCTCAAGAGGGGAGGAGAGTTTGGTTAGATCAAAATGCCAAGTTAAAACAAAACATACTAAGTAAAACTACAGCTCAGTTTCTGGTGCCTAAACCAAAGCCCTTTTCACAGTGGTCTCCTTAAAGCAGGAAGGCATTTCTCACAGACTGAGGAGAAAGAACCCAAAGACCGAATTTCCTATCAGCAAGCATAGTCCTCACTATGTGTCCTGCACTCCACTGGATGTTGGGGAATAAACATGAACAAGATGTTGTCCTTAACCTCAAATCGTCCCAGAGAGATGGATGAACACACCTGCAACATGTTCTGGTGAGTGTCATACTGTACCCTTTGTATGTTGCCATGGGGTGTCAGTTGAACCAGATACAAAATTTATGGACTCCAGGACAAAACAAAAATACTGGGCCCTTGTCCAAAAATAAAAAATTTAGAAACTCCACCACCAGAACATGAACCAAATACAGAGCCATTCTGAGCACAGGACCCTGTACAACTGCACAGGTCACAGGTCTACAATGCCAGCCCTGGGTGTCAGATAAAATTTCATAGAAGAGGTGATGCTATAGCCAAGTCTGAAAAGATAAGAAATCACCAGCAGATAGAAGAAATATTCCAGAAATAGACAACAATATGTCCAAGACACAGAGAGGTGCACATACATGGCATACAAGGGGACTTCGAAAAGTCTATGGAAGGCTATCCAATGATGTGATGGTTGAGGCAGCTGGATCCCACATGGCCAACTCCATAGTTGGATCCCAGACTCAGCAGCTTGAAAATCATGCCAGGCACTTATGCATGTCTGCTCAAGTTCTAAGAGGAGAATGGAAAAGAGATTGTGGTATGGCCATCCCCCTGGGGAGGTGGGTGATTTCTCACTTTCTCTCTCTCTCTCTCTCTCTCTGATGAGCCACATACTCTATAACAAACTAAACAAACAAAAAATTGAAATCCATGCACAGGTTGGTTGATTTTTTTTTAATAATATGCATTTTCTTTTTGGAGATCTCTCTGTCTGAGAAACAGAAAGAAGGTCAATGAGGCCAGGGTACAAGATATGGGTGGAGAGGGGATGAGGCTGACAGGGAGCAGGCCCTGAGCATCCAGGTTTGCTTAAGCCATATGAGGTAGTTATCTTGAGCCATAGAAGCAATCTTGGTATATAATCTAATGAAGAGGTTCCCAATCCCTGGGCCAAGGACCTGTACTGGTTTATGACCTGTTAGGACTCAGGTCACACAGCAGTACGTGAACAGCAGGCAAGTGAGCAAACAAATTTTCATTTGTATTTACAGCCACTCCCCGTCACTCACAGTATCACCTGAACTCGACCTCCTGTCCGATCAGCAGCAGTATTAGATTCTCATAGGAGCCCCCCAGATGGGACCATCTGGCTACATGAAAACAAGCTCAGGGCTCCCACCAATTCTGCATTATGGTGAATTGTATAATATTTAATTATGTATTGTAATGTAATAATAATAGAAATTAAGTATACAATAAAGATAATGTACTTAAATCATCCCCAAACCACCCTCCCAACCCCCAGTCTGTGGAAAATTGTCTTCCATAAAACCAGTCCCCAAAAGGTTAGGGACCACTAATTTAATGGATACTTTAGAACTCAAGTGCAGGGGGAGTAGAGAATGGAAGAAAACAAGCCAAGTCAGGAGGTCAGCATACTAATCCAGGCAAGAATTGAAGGGGACATAACCACAGGGCATCCAATATTCATAACAGGGTTCCTGGCCAGAGATAGGTATTTGGGGCTCATCCATGCACAGGGGTCATTGAAATCTTGAGTATGAACATGGTTACTTAGAGTGAGACCAAAACTGTCTCTGTCTCTCTAGCAAGTGCACAAGCCCTATAGCAAAAATTTCTCTAAAAAAAAAAGTGAGCACTAAGAATAAAGATGCAGGTTGAAGAAAAAGACTTCAAAGGAGGGGTGTTAGAGAGAAGAGGAGCATCATAGAGCACCATCACATTATTCAAGACCCCAAAAAGTGTCAGGAAGGGGGGAGTAGCCAACTTGTAAAATAATACAAGAATCAAAGTAATGACTATAGGAACCAAGGGAAATAATCAAGGGTGTGACATCCAAAGATAAGAATGTTCACAGTGATATTTCCCAGGCAATGGTAGCCTACAAGACAAGGGAAAGAAAGGACTTTGGTTCTTCCTTTGCCCCCGCCTCATGAGTGGATACACAAGCCCAGCCCAGGTTCTCTAGGGGACTGCAACAGCCTGAATCAGTTTTCTTTAGAGCGCAACAGAAGATGCTCCTTGCTATGATCCAGAAATTGATCCCTGTTCCCTTAATTTGTATCTTGAAATTCTCACCCTCTCCTCAACTGTCATAACCCTAGAGACTTTTGGAAGGTGATTAGATCATGGACTCAGAACCCTCATGAATGAGATTAGTCCCCTTATGAAAGAGACTTCAGAAAGCAGCACTACCCCTTCAACCAATTGAGGACAGAGCTGCAAGAAGGCTCCATCTATGAATTAGCAACAAACTCACACCAGACACCAAAACTGACAGTGCCTTGATCATAGACTTCCAGCCAACAGAACCAAGAAAAAAATATCTGCTCTTTATAAGCTACCCAATATAAAGCATTGTGTTTTGTTATAGCAGCCTGAATGAACTAAGCCACTCCTCCTCCTATTTACTTCCTGATGGCTGCCAAGTTCCCTACAAGAGCTGTTGGAAGTCATATATGATCCTGGGAAGGGCATAAGAATACACATCTACTCCATGGTAATCTCCTTCATCCTCACAGACATAAGCCAGCTACTTGGCAGTCTTCAGCTATTCCCTGGCCTCTGTGGCCTCCCAGGCTGTTTGCACTGAGGTTACACTCCTCCTACCAACCTGGGAACTCTCAGGAGACCCTAGACAGCAAGACCTCCTTGCCTAGGAGCCAAAGAGCCAACTGCATGCAGCATCACAGGGAAGATCCCTTTGTTCCACCAGCCCTCAGGCAGTAGCATGAGCCCACCTGAGCCTCAAAGGGTTCCTGCCCCTCAGGTGCCCAGCCTAGGAGACAAATGGCCCAACAGAGAGCTGGTCTTCCTTTGATGTAGTTCCTACTCTGTGCTGGATGTTTTGCTCCATTGTCTCATGTCCTTTTCAATTTAAGTCAATGAGGTAGGCAAGTAGTATTGTCCTATTTCCCCAGAAAAGGTCAGCCAGAGCAGCCAGTGGTCATACTACAATGCCAGAGGTGTTCAGGTCCTCCCCAGTGTCTGGGGTGAGAGAACTTCAAGCAATCTTTCCTACTTTGTGTTTGTTTTAATTTGCTAGAGGATACATGTATTCACTGGGAAGAGACAGAGAGCTAGAAAGAAAAAGAAAGTGAGAAAGCACCCCTGCCAGGGGAGCTGACCACATCACAATTCTTTTTCTCCATTCTCTTCTCAGAAATCTGGGCACACACGCACCCAGCATGTTTCTCAAGTCTCAGGGCCTGGGATCCGAACTGCACAGATAGCCACATGGGATCCAGCTGCCCTCTTTTGTACTTTTCAATATCTCAGGCAATAACAGGCTTCTGGTCTTGTACCTCCCCAAAGGTAGCAGAGTAAGAAGAGCCAACCAATAAGACTAACCCTCTCAGTATTGGCTTTGCAACCACCTGCTACCAGACCGTCGGAAGGAGATGGAGCAGGCCCAGATTGGCCCAAGCAGCCCAGGAGGGCAGATCCTGAAACAGCCAGAGCGTATGTGTAGCCTCACTCCTAGAAATACATCCTGTTATTCTCTAAGTATACACACACAGCCCAACTTCCCTACTTAGCAAAACCTGTTTCCTCTGCACAAACTATAAATGGGACCCACATCATAGCTGGAAATGCAAGCCAGCAGTCCACACCATTCTGGCTTGTTTACAGTTGGCCGTTGCTCTGATTTGGCCTCCATTCATTCTAACTAGAGGATGCCCATGCCATATCTGTTGGTTAAATATTTTTTATATCATCCTTGATTCTAGAGAAAAAAAGGCTCAGACAAGTTAAATACAGTAATAGCCAACAGACCCTCAGCTGTCAAGTGGCAGAGCCAGGATTCATAACCAGCTTTATCTAACTCCACAGTCCAGTGCTCCTAGTGCCAATGCTCCATATATCATGGTGCTCTCCGCCATGATGTCTAGTGAGTTTCTCTGCAGATAGGACCCTGGTGGGCCACCCAAACAGGCTGAATGTCCCATGGGGGAAATCCAATTGGAACCTAGCCTATGCACAATAAGGAAAGAACCCTAGAGAAAAGCAAACAGTTAATCCCATTTTTGCAAATCTCATAAATTTCAGATGAGCCATCTAGTTGGGTGAATGAGCCAGGGTTTTTTTTTTTTTATTCTCTGAACTGGATGACTGGTTCCTGGGAAATGCCCATAAATAAACATGCTTTCCAATTCCAGGCCTTTGCTTATGTTATCAAATGCTTTTGAAATCCTCAGCTTGTTAGCAGGTGACCCTCATGAGTTTAGGGCAGTGGATCAGCCTCAACTCTGCCCTATAAGAGGAGACGCCGAGCTGAAACAGATGCAAATAACTAATGTCCTGCTCTCCAGAGAAATAATGTCCAGGAAACAATAAGCGAGCCACAGGCCTTACTGCAGCAACACCAGCAGTGCAGGGCAGAGAGAGTTCGGAAAAGCCAGGGCTTCCCTGACCAGCTTCCTGCTTCCTTGGGCATTGGTTCTACAAGCATGGGCTGTGCCAGTATCCCCTGAAAACTCAAACTTAGAGACACAAATATTCCGGCCCCACCCAGCACTGCTGTAACAGTGTTTTACCAGCCCTCCTGCTGATTCTGATCTGCACTAAATGCAAGAACCGCTGCACTAGAGGTTCCCAAAGATTCAAAATCAGGTGAATCTATCCCTTTGGCCAAGAGAAATGAGGACCCCTAAGCTTTTAAAGGCACATGTCTAAATAGGTGGTGACATGGAACATGGAATTATATATCCCAGTTCAGCCACTTATTTACCATATGGCCTTGACCAAGTCACTTAACAATTCTAAGAATTCATCTCATCATCTCAAGAATGGGAATCATGGGACCAGCAGTTAGCATAATAGCTGTGTCGCTAGACTCCCAGGTAGTCCACCGCGGTTCGCGTTCTAGACTCGGTGGCTTAAAACTCACGCCAGGCACATGTGCATGCGTGCCCAAGATCCTGAGAGGAGAATGGAGGAGAAGGGATTGCGGCGTGGCCATCCCCCCTGGGGGGGTGATTTGTTGCTTTCTGTCTCTCTGTCTCTCTCTGTCTGTCTGGCGAGCGCATGCACCCTATAGCAAAAACCTCTTCCAAAAAAAAAAAAGAATGGGAATTATTAAACCCAGCACAGTACTGGGCATAGAGAAGGTGCTAAATAAAAAGTAACTGTTAGCAATGATGCTTCATGTCAGTCATTGACTGGGCATGACACCAGACTCAAGGACACTAGTACCAATCCTGTAGATAGCCAAGGAGGGGCAGCCACATAAGAGAATGATGAGGCTTTTAAGGGGCTCTGTGTGTGCTCAGCAGGAATGACAGGATCAGAGAGATCTGATCCTTCTGCACAGTTGGGGAGCAATAGATAGGGACCCTGGTGCCAGATCCACAGGGATAGAATGACACTAAGAAAAAGCTGCTCTCTTCCTGCACTCTGAGGTGCATTCCTCCCTCCCAAAAAAACTGTTCCTCCATTGAGAAAGTTCAAGCGCCATGCTGACAGGCAACACAAAACTAATCAAGACTTTTAAGTGCAAGCCTCTTGGCATCACAATGCACAGAGGGTCTTTGCAGAGTAAACCAAACAATGCCCAGGTCCTATCAGCCTCAAAAAGAAAGGGGAGAAGAAAAGTAAAAAAAATCCAGGAGAGTGGATACCTGACACCTGGGGAGAAGGTAGGGGGGACACTGACTTATGACATTTATAGCAGAGCTCTTCACCTTTCACACTTGCATATGGAGCTCTTATTCAAATGCAGACTCTGCTTCAGTGAGGTAGGATGTGACATGACACTCTACATTTCTAGACCCCCAGGAGCTGGAAACCTGAACTATAAGTACCCTTTCGGACAGGAATATCAACATTTAACACAGGAATTAAAGTCTGGATTCCTATCCTGGTCTTGACCCAGCTTGCATGGTGACACAGATGCCTTCACTTACCTCAACTTGTTTCCTGGTCTATAAAAGGGGGTAACAGGTCTCTCCCACAGAACTCTTTAAAAAATTCCACAAAGACAAAGGGAAGGGGATAAAGGAAGAAGAGGGATAGAGTGGAAAAGAAGGGGAGGGAGAGAGTGGAAAGAGGAAAAGAAGGGGAAGTTCTCTTTCCTCTAAATCCTCTTGCCCTCTCCCTTAACTCTATGAAATAGATTAACTTAAGCTCTCTTGCAACAAATAAAAATCCTTTCTCTCTGGAAGGGAAAGAAGAGAAAATTGGTCTAGATGACAAGATTATTTTTGATGGGCTAGGGAAAGGGAAATTTATAAACACTGCCAATTTAATAAATTTTGTTCCCTTCATAGGAACGTGCCCTAACATCATGCCTCAAACAATGTAATTGCTTAATAAAATGAAGAATAAATTGTAAAATAAAATAGTTTGTAGGAAAAATACTTGTAAATGAAGCATCACTGTCATAATCACCACCAGGTTATTCTGGGCTCTCTCTAGCATGTCCTGTCTCATTTACTCAACATTCCAAGGCTCTAAGGACCTCAAAATAAGCCCTAATAATAGCCTAGAATATACTCTCACTCTATTCTATCATTGTTTATTTCTTCCACACACTCTATAAGCAGAATAAGTTTTGGACTATGATCTCATGTATTTTTCATTTATGGTAATTAGATTCCCCATGTTGCCCACAAGCCCTCTATCCTAGAGTCAGTTATCCATGGTTATGGGGTAGTATGAGGTGGTAAAGAGAACAAAGAATTAAGTTTTCCAAGAAGCAGCAAGTTTGACATTGAAGTTCAACTTTTTAAACCCACAGACAAAATAAGAGTCTCAAAAGCCTTAATTTTTTTTTTCTGAAGCACTTGCGCAAATGAAAGAGCCTTTCCCAAACTCCATAGAGTAGGCAGGATAGAAGATGTGGAATGATAGAACTTATCTCTACTGGAAGAGGCCATGCTCAAGGGAAGCTGCAGGGAAGAGGGCTACTTGTAGGTGAATGCCCTGAGGAGATCCACCCATCCCTTTTGGGGTACCTGTCCAAGCAGTTTCTTTCCAGAACTCCCAAGAAGAAGAAAGGACCCCTCTTTCCTCAGTGGATCCTCAACTCAATCAGAGAGGGGATACTATTCCTCATCAAACATATACACACATATGGGCACTTGCATGCATGCACGCACATGCACACACACACACACACACACACACACACACAACATATAGAGAATCAAGTGGCTAGGAAAGCCCAGTCGGGCACAGTTGATTGAGCAGTAGGCAGGGCCACACATACTGAACCAAGAGGACAGACCGCATGTTACAGCAGTTGCAGACACATGGGCAACCAGTACAGTCAGAGCAGAGACTAAATGCCCCAAACCAGGCAGGACTAGCCATTATCCAAGATCACCCAAGACCAAATGGACACACAGATCAGACAGTACCTTCTTCCCATCTCCTGTGGTCATGACTCTCTGGCTTCTTTGTACACCCAGGGGCCATTCCAGGTAGGGGAGAGAGAACACTTAAGAAGGAACTATTGTCCTGGTATAAAGTCCGAACTTTAAAGTGACTGAATTTGGGGTAATTAGCAAAAAGTTACTACAAATTAAGACAGAATTTGACTAAACTCCCTCTTAGTGGCACAATTAAATCTTTCAACAATAGCAAAAATGGGACTTGTGACAGGTATAGAAAAACAATGTCATGTTTTAGCACATCTGCCTTGTGAATGAGCTTCAAACCCATTTCATGCCTGGGTTATGGACCACAGTAAAAGCAAAACAAATGATGTCTCCACTCCCCATGTAGTTTATAGTCCAGGGGAAGCTAGTCATTAACAGGAAAGTCAAAAAGTAGCCGCCCCCCCCCCACACACACACACACACCACCTGTGGTCTATCCATGAAAGAACAGAAAGGAGAGCAAGACCCTCTCCCAAACCCGCTCTCCTGCCTGCCAACACCATGTCAGAAATTCTGCATTTCAAAATGAATTCTGTTGGTTAATTATTGCTTTCTTTCTTAATCCTTTCCTAACTGCAAAGACCTAGTGGAGTAGGTTGTGAAGTTGCTAAGGTACTAATGTTGAGAACTTAATAATTCCCATTCAGCTCAAACATCAACAAGCGGGAAAGCTCTATGAGGTACTGGGAGGAAGGGCAGGGGCACCAGGGCTACTGAGGGCGGGGGTCCCTGACTGCTCGCACAGTTGCCTAGGGTTGTTCTGGTCTGAACAATGGGGAGCTTTGCAGAAGTTTACAGTGATCCTCGGGGCATGATCCAATCCCTTACAAACCAGGACACCTGTGACACCTGGAAAGACATTTAGGCTCTTCCCTAATCTCCAGGACTTCAGCTTTCAACCTAGCTCAGTGGTCCACCTAGACTCAGACCCTGATCCTTACCAAAGGAGAGACTATGGACAGGTTACTTAACCTCTCTGATCCAAAAATGGGAATAATAAAGGAATTAGGTCATCGGGAAAGCCATGACATGTTTATCTATGCAAAAACGTGTCATGACTTTCCTGACAACCCAGTAGTTATCTCCTGGGGTCACTGTGTGACAGACTGAGACACTATCCGCAACAACTTCACTACACATTTTTCCCTGCTGCTTCTGGAGTTCAGAGAGAGGCCATGACATGACAGCCAGCGTTGGCCCCAGTGCAGGACTGAGAGCTTATAAGACCCTATCCTATACCTATGGGCTAAGAATCTCTGCAACTCTGTGTTTTAACAAATTTCCAGGTGATTTCTACGCACATTCAGGCTTGATAAGCATGATGCTATGTAATCACAGATGAGCTTGAAGTCCCCATAGTGTGTGGATAAAGTAATTGAGGGGACCCGGAGGTATGAAGTTCTTGCCAGCAGAGTAGTCTTAGGCAGGTCCTTTTTTCTCCAGAGGCAGTGATACCTGTCCTGGATACTGTAAAAGCTTGATGAGAGCACCGAGTGATGTGGCTGAAAGGGCTCTGGGGTGTACACAGCAATCTGGAGGTGTAAGAGAATGTTGTTATTACCCTGCATTTGTACCCAAGCCCTTTAAAGAGAGAATAGCCAAGTCTTCCTGCTCTTGGCAAAATCTCCTACCATTCTAGGAAGATTGCAAGAACTTTTTTTTTTTTTTTTTTGAGAGGTTTTTGCTACAGGGTGCGTGCGCTCACCAGAGAGACAGAGAGACAGAAAGCGAGAAATCACCCCACAGGGGGGATGGCCATGCCACAATCCCTTCTCCTCCATTCTACTCTAGGGATCTTGGGCATGTACGCACTTGTGCCTGGCATGAGTTTAAGCCACCAGGTCTGGGACTCAAACTGCAGTCGACTACATGGGGGTTCAGTGACATAGCCATTACGCTAACTGCTGGTCCCATGATTGCAAGAACTTTGACCCAGAATTCCCTGCATGTTTCCTTGGAAAAGCTAACTCTGACAGCTAAAACTGCTACTCAATGTGTTGTAAGAGCCCCATAGCTGAGACCGACAGGTATTCCCTTCAGTTTCTGCAGTGCATGGTCAGCCAAGGACCGCAGGGCCCGCTGCACCTCAGGTGCTTCTGCTGATGAGCATGGCTTTGAGGGAGGCCCAGAATTTAACTCAGGACCAATAGATAGAAGCTCCAAGGAGTCACGTTTCATACCCACATAAGGAAGAACTAAGGCTTTTCCAAGTTTTAGCATTCATTCAACAGTGAACAAAGTATCTGTTGAGTGTCTGCTATGCAGCTGGCTCCCTGGTATGCACACTTTCATGAAAAGGACTTAGAAGTCAAAAGGGCTTGTTCTGGTCAGTGCTGCTATGAGCTAGGCAATCAAGAGCCAACCTCATCATCTCATGATCTTCAGGTTTCTTTCCCTGTAGAGAATGCCGGGCACATGTGATTTCTGAAGGCCATCCTGTCCTGGACAGTTATCAGTGACTGCTTTCAGGGAGAACACAGCTAGTGGTCCTCCCAGACCAGCTGGTTCTCTGGGCAGTCGCATCCACCGGGTCCCAGCATGTGAGTGCACACCCATAGGGGAAGCAGGCCCAATCACTGTCTTGTGCTCAGGATAAAATATTGATTAGGAATTTAAAATTTCAAAATGATTTAGGAGCCCCAAGACGGGACATAATGTGCTGTGCCTAGCTGCGTTATGAGCCATCTATCTCCTGTCAGCAAGCAGCAAGAAACTGACAGAATCAATACAAACGTGTCTGAAGACAGGCTTAACTCATTTCCTTCCCCCCGGGGCTATGGTGGGAGGGGGTAACCCTAGGAGCTCCTCACTAAGGTCCAGCCCGTGCCTGCACTGGGAGCAGGCGGGTAAGGCGCTGCCTGTTTTCACTGCCTCCATCAGCTGAAGCCATAACTCTGCAGTGTATCTACTAACCTAAAATTTCCATCCTCTTTTTAACTTCTCAGAGCCTCAGTTTCCTTATATGTGAAAGACAGAAAATAATAACTTCTTTCTCATAGGATTGATGTAAGATTAAAGCAGATACGTGGTGAATGTCCACTGAATTGGACACTGTAAAATGCTTCAAATGAGGACCAGTCCCATAGCACAGTAGCTAGTCACTGCATAGAGGAAGGTGGATCTCACATGGCCAACCAGGGTTTGAGTCCAGGCTCCATTAGCCTGAAAAACACAGCAGCCATGTGCACATGTGCCCAAAATTCTGATACAGAACTGGAGGGAAACGAATTATGGTGTGACCAGGCCCCATAGGGGAGTATTTGCACGTGCTCTCTCTCACTCACGCGCTTTCTTTCAATACACGCATATCCTCTGCCATAAAAAAAATGGTTAAAATTGTAAATTTAAAATTAAATATACATGTTTTTTACCATGGTAGGAAATAAATGATAAAAAGAAACAGCAAAGACAGTGGCCCAGTGGTAGCTCAGCCATGATACAACAGGATGCACATGGGAAAGGTCCTAGGTTCGTGTCCTGGAACGTCCCTGAGGATGCGGTGAGTGTGTGTGCCCATATTCCAGGTTGGCAAAGACTGGGGGTAGATAACGGCATGAATATCTTGTCGGGATGCCTCTCTTTCTTCGGTCTCATGGAAAAAGTAAACAAAACTTGAAAGAAAGAACAAACGCCCAACAGGAAGAATGAATAAGGTTAAGGCACACAGACCGCACTGCATAGTTCTCCATTCATGGCAGGTGCTGAGAAAACTGGGATGCAAAGTAACAAACCTTCAAAGCAGCAGCAGGAGCATTTGAACTCAGTCTGCTTGCTGCTACACCCAGAGGTGGTCCTCCAAACTGTGCCGTGTCTCATGAGAAAGAGGGCGTGGATCATCTACTACCCTGTAGGCAACCTCTCTTCACTGCCACTTGCCTACTTCTGGACCTGCACAAGTCCCAGGTGCAAGGTGGGCATTACTCAGTGAGGTTAATAAATATGTCATTCCCTCGGAATAGCTTTGCTCCTTCCTGCCTCACGCATGCTTCTATGCACCTGAAGCATTTATTAAACACACTGAGAGGGTTGAATAGGAATTTAATTTTTCTAGCTAAACAATGGTGTGTGCAGCAGGCAAATAGAATTACTTGTTTAATCTTACCCTTGCACGCCTACTCAGCTCAAGGCGGCTGGCTAACCCCAGGAGCAGCATGACATCTCAAGATTTAAGATCCTAAGGAGCACATCTATAAAGGACCTACTTACTCTATCAAGAAAAAGTCTGTCTGTAGGTCTTTTTAACTCGGGATTTGTTCATGATGAACTTCTCTTCCTAAAGACATGTATATTAAAGCTACTTTTGCCTAAGACTGCATCAACCTCCCCATAATACAGGATATAGACCAACTGTCTGTCTGCTTTCTAACTCCAGGCCTCAAATGCTCACATCCTTGTGTAGCCTTGGCCTGTTCATAATCTCTTATTTCAACCCCTTCCTCCAGTCCATCATTTCCTTCTCTCTATGTTTCATATGCAGGCATTGGAGAGCATCTTTCACCTTCCCAGCACTGTGGTCCATATGGAGAGATTATATGGATAGTCTTTGCTCATGGAAGACTCATAGCCTAGCAAAAAGGACAACCACAAAAACAAAAGAGGACAATACAGCCTTAGAAGCTGCAGATTCAGAGGTGTCACTGGAGGGAGCAGTTTATTCTCCTAGAGGAGTTAGGAACAGCCTCAGTTATGAGAGGGGCTCTTGAAATGCATCTGCATCTTAGTCAGGGTCCCCAGGGGACCGAATGGGGAAAGGCATTCCAGAGATGGGCTTGCAGGCAAAGGTTCCACACATGAACTCAGTGTAGTTAGGCAAAGGCATAGCTTGGAGTGTGGGTAGGGATGGTGGGGTAAGGATGGGTGGCCAAATATAGTGCAGGCCCAGGTCTTGATCAAGGACCCTTAAGCTTGATCATTATGACAGTCATTATCAGCCATTTATTGAGATACTGTGTATTGTGTTAGGCGCTTTACATGTAGTATTTTATCTTTATACCCCTCTATATAAAGTAGGTGTTATCCCATATTTCAGGTGACTAACTTACAGCTCAAAGAATTAGGCACTGGGGGATCATTTTTATGGTGCAGTAATATGATTTAAACGTCAGGAAGATCACTCAAGTGGAGAATAGATTATCAGGATATAAATACAAAGGCACAGGAACCAACTCAAAGAACTATTGTAATAGTCCGGGTGCAAAGTGTTAATGGCTTAAAATAAGGCAGAAGTAGAGGTGTCAGAGTTGGGGGGGGAAGTCTTTGCATTTTACACATCTGGGTCTTTCCCCAGAATCTCACCTTCTCAAGTTCTACGACAGGGCATTGGCTATGCTCGTGCTTCAAGTTCAGAGAAACAACAGATGGATGCTCTGCAGAGAAGGTACAGAGACGGAGGAGAAAATACATCCTAGCCAGACCTCTTATCCACTGTCTCTCTCCTCTATGGAACAATGAGGAAAGTGTCCTCCATCTGTGTTTATTGTGTTTCTGTTTAGTAAAGGGCTGTGTTCTTTCATTTTCCTGTATTTCCCTAGTTTTAAGACAGAATGACCAAGACCCATCTCTAATGCTGAGAAGGGATCCAAAATTGTAATCTAGCAGGCCCATAAGTATATCTTTTAAGTTTACAAACTCAGAGAGGATCCCTTTTCTAAGATATTGCTAAGTAAAATAGAGTGAGTATAGAAAGCAATTCATTTTATGTAATATCTTGCAAAGAAAGAATGGTGTGCTAGACTGTATTATTGTTCTCAATTGCTCACTCTTTCCCCATGTGAGAGAAATATGCACCTCTGCCCATTGCCAGAACACTTACAGAAACTCCTGGTGAGAGTAGTGTAGTTTCTGCCCCATCGATCTAAAGCTGCATGAGACATGCTTTGGCCCACTGCATATGAACCAAAGTGGGATGCCGCGTTCTACATAAGACCCACTGTGTGAGTCAACCATGCCTCCTTTTCATTTTTTATAAGAACAGTTATCCCAGATGATGGCTGCTTCTTCAACCTTGATTTTTCTTTTTCTAATTGCTGAGGATGCATGTGCTCATCAGAGAGAGACGGGAGGAGAAAAAAAAGCACCCTTCAGTGGGGCGTGGTCATGCCATAGTCTCTTCTCCATTTCTCCATTCTGTTGGGATTTGGGGTATGCAAGCATATGCAGCTGATATACTGTCCAAGCTGCCAGGGCTGGGATTCTCAGTCAGCCATCTGAGATCCACTTAACCATTAGGCTATAGGACTGAGGAGGCTCCAGGGCTGTGGCCTTCTGATGCCACAACAGTTAAGGGTACTCATTCAGGGTACCCGAAATCATGGCCATGCCACTTGCCGCAGAGAGATAAAACTTGGTTAATAAAAGGAGAATTTTTTAAGTTTTTTTTTTTTCTTTTCTCTTTTTTTGGAGAGGTTTTTGCTATAGGGTGCATGCACTCGCCAGAAAGACAGAGAGAGACAGAAAGCAAGAAATCACCCACCAGGGGGGATGACCACACCGCAATCCCTTCTCCTCCATTATCTTCTCAGGACCTTGGGCACACATGCACACACGCCCAGCGTAACTTTAAGCCACCGGGTCTGGGACTCGAACCGTGGACGACTACATGGGAGTCCAGCAACATAGGCATTATGCTAACTGCTGGTCCCGAGAATTTTTTAAGTTTTTGCTATAGGGCATGTACACTCACCAGAGAGAGAGAGGTGAGAAATCACCCCACCCCCACCCCCAGGAGGAATGGCCAAGTCACAATTCCCTCTCTTCAACTTTCCCCTCAGGATTTTGGGCACATATACACGTGCCTGGCATGATTTTCAAGCTGCCGGGTCTGGGACTTAAACCATACATTCAATCATGTGGGATCCAGCCACCTTAATCTCCATGCCACCTGCTGGCCTTAAAAAGAGGAATTTATTCAGTGAGGTCAACACTGGGGAAAGAATAGAGTCCATAACTGTCTCTGCTGTACTAGACAAAGCACCAAGATACAAAACTCACATGGGGAAGAGATCAGGTGTGAGCTATATTCGGAAACAAAGGGCAAGCTATTGTCTTGGGCAAACATGGCAAGGAGGTGAGGAGGCCTAGTTATTGTCTTTGGCAGGATCACAAGGAGATGTCACAGTGGCAGGAGATAATCACTGCTTAGGGAACGGTTTCCCTTCTGGGCATGTAGAGTAGGGCAGAACTACTGATTTCCATTTTTCTTTCTTTTTTTTTTTTCTTTTGCAAGGGACTTAAAAGATAAGCAATGATAGGCAAGGTAGCAGAAGCAAAATGGAATGGATCAAGACAACTCTTAGATCCTGGTTTAGAAGCTAGGTATGGTTTTGTAATGCCTGAGGTGATAAAAATCTTCTCAATCATGGGGTGGGACTAGTGGCAGCTTTCTCTTCCCTACCTCTACATCCAGGTTTCTATAAAGACTCAGTAAGGTTAGGACCAGCAGTTAGTGTAATGGCTATGTCACTGAACTCCCATGTAGTCGACTGCGGTTCAAGTCCCGGACCTGGCGGCTTAAACTCATACCGGGCACCTGTGCGTGCATGCCCAAGATCCCGAGAGGAGAATGGAGGAGAAGGGATTGCAGCGTGGCCATCCCCCGTGGGGGGTGATTTCTCGCTTTCTACCTCTCTGTCTCTCTCTGTCTGTCTGGCAAGCACACGCACCCTACAGCAAAAAAACTTCTCCAAAGAAAGAATAAAAAAAAAAAGACTCAGTAAGGTTGGGACCAGCAGATGGTATAACGGTTACATCTCTGGACTCCCACATGGCCAACTGCAGTTTGAGTCTCAGACCTGGCGGCTTGAAATTCATACTGGGTGTGTGTGCATGTGTGCCCAAAATCTCAAGAGGAGAGTGGAGGAGAAGAGATTGCAGTATGGCAATTCCTCCAGGTGGTGATGTCTCGCTTTCTCTCTGTCTCTCCATGAGTACATGCACCCTACAAACATCTCTCTTAAAAAAAGGAACCAGCAGTTAGCATAATGGCTATGTCACTGGACACCCATGTAGTCAACTGCGGTTCGAGTCCCGGACCCAGTGGCTTAAACTCACGCCAGGTGCATGTGCGTGTGTGCCCAAGATCCCGAGAGAAAAATGGAGGAGAAGGGATTAGTGTTGCCATCCCCCCGGGGGGTAATTTCTCGCTTTCTGTCTCTGTCTCTGTCTTCCTGGCGAGCACATGCACCCTATAGCAAAAACCTCTCCAAAAAAGAAAAAAAGACTCAGTAAGGTCAATGTTAACTTCCACTGGTTAAGCCTTAGGTTCCATCCATTGTGAGGGAAGCAGAAGGTGAGATTCTGTAAGATTTATTATGAAGTGAAAGAAGTCCAAGACCAATTTTCCTAAGATTTAATCTATTAAGATGGACTCTAAAACTTAGTCAGTCACTCGGTGCTCTTACAGCTAGGTTATACTTCAACCTTGATTCTTAGAGGAAGAAATATTTAGAACAGAGCAGAGCTGTTCCAACCCACAGCCAGTCTGAAACATGACCAAGAAACGAACTTTTCTTATAAGTCCCTGAGGTTTGGGGGTTGCTAGTACTGCAACATAACCTGCAGAAAACTGACTAATGGAGGTGGGAAGCGATCCACATGAGGTTCCAAAAAACAGACATATGGAGCTTTAACGTTTATGATCCTGCCAACCAGAATGGAAATTGTGGACAAATGACTAAAGGAAAAAGGACATTCATTCTCAACAAAGTCATGGCCCATTTAGAGCATGAAACAGTTTCCTGGCTTGTATTGGCTGCACAGAATCTCTCAGATTTCTCACAAAAGACCTTTGATCTTTTTGTTAGAAGAGAGACACTGGTAGGGTTTCCAACTTCCCTAAATTGAAATTATTCTGTTGAAGCCTAACACTGAATAAATCTAAGAAATTAGATTGTGCTAGCTGATTCCTTGCTTTAAATTTTTGTCATTTACAAATTTGACCATTTTTATCTGTAAAACACCAAGGCAGACGACCATCTGCAGTAGCACTTACAGCAGACGATGCTTTTTGCCTGAGGAAAGTTATCTTCCTTCTGGTGTTAGATTCTCCAAGAGCAGCAAAGAGAAGAGTTTTTGTATTATCTAGAGGAAGACATTGCTGGAAGGGGTTTCTCAGTTTATCGGAGCTTCCTTTTTAGAGAGGAGAAAATTGAAAACATAATGGAACTTACACAAAGTCAGATCTGACATTTGCACTCAGTACATATAGGCATCCAATAAATAGCTGTTGAATAAGTAAATGAATTAAAAAACAGAATGAGTGGAATCTCACTCAAATTGCTGATGGCTGACTAGACATAATTAGGCCCCTCATGTCAATGTCAAAGGCATTTTTTCCAAGGTTGACTTGTGTTTTAACATTCACTCATTGGTTAATGGAATGACCAAGTGTTATGAAGTTGCTCTTATGCATTCAGTAGAATGCTGGATATCTAAGATGGCTTAGGCAGGTTACAGCCTCTGCCTGCCAAGACCACTCTACCTTCCTCACCAATATCACTTCCATATTCCATTCCTTTAATTCTTCAAGTACTCTCCCTTCACCAAGTAAAAGTTATGGCTGAAATTGAAACTGAGCAAGGACCCCCTAACGTATTTTCTAAGGTTCTTGAAATATAAGGTCTATTTACATTGTAGTGGCCCAGAGTAAGGGGTAAGTCTTCAGACTTTGGTTATGATAATGAAACACTGATCATAAATAAGGGCCATTTGACCTCTAAAACTTAAAGGAAAGATAAAGTTTTCATTTCAATATGTAAGATATTTTGTAGGATGGAAACGGCTAGCTATGAGCTCAAAGACCCCAGACTGAATGGCTCCAGAAACCTGAAGAGAAATTTGGTTATGGAAGGTCTCACCAACCAATCAAGAACATCCAGGAGATAATCATGCCTTTTTTTTTTTTTTTTTTTTTTTTTTTTTTTTTGAGAGGTTTTCACTATAGGGCGCGTGCGCTCGCCAGACAGACAGAGAGAGACATAGAGACAGAAAGCGAGAAATCACCCCCCAGGGGGGATGGTCATGCCGCAATCCCTTCTCCTCCATTCTCCTCTCGTGATCTTGAGCCCGCACGCACACGCGCCCGGCGTGAGTTTCAAGCCACCGGGTCCAGGACGCGAACCGCAGTCGACTACGTGGGAGTCCAGCGACATAGCCATTACGCTAACTGCTGGTTCCCAATCATACCTTCTTGAACCAATCATTGAACTGATTTTGTGCCAGGGACCTCTGCTCTTAATTTTGAAAACGCATGTGGGGAACATCTCGGGGAGACCTGGTCTTTTCACCATGAGCTGCCCGCTCTCCTTACTTTGTGCTTTGCAATAAAGCTGTACTTTTCTTCATCACACCATGTGCCTATGGTTTGGATTTATAGCGCTTGGGTGAGTGAAACTGATTTGAGTTTGGTAACAAAATCTTAAGTTCTGATATGATGTTAAAGTTTTGAGTCTCAAGACTTCTTTATAGCCTTAAATTATTGAGAACCCTGAAGGGCTTTTATTTAATTCAATCTCTTTTTTTCATTTTCCAGAAGGACCGTTAATGCTAATAATTGTTATCATAATCAAAATTAAAAATAAATGTCTAAAATATTTATTAATTTAAATATAACTGTAATAAACCTACTACATGTTAACATAAATGACATTTTATTTTTAAAGCATATTTTTCTTTCTTTTTTTTTTTTTTGTTTTTTTTTTTTTTTTTTTGAAGAGGCCTTTTACTATAGGGTGTGTGCATTCGCCAGCAAGATAGAGAGAGACAGAGAGTCAGAAAGTGAGAAATCACCCCCCAGGTGGGATGGCCACACCGCAATCCCTTCTTCTTCATTCTCCTTTCGTTATATTGGGCACGCACACACACGCGCCTGGCATGAGTTTAAGCCACCGGGTCCAGGACTCAAACTGCGGTCAACTACACGGGAGTCCAGCGACATAACCATTACGCCAACTGCTAGTCCCTAAAAGTATATTTTTCTAAATAAACAAAGTTTTTTGTAAAAGAGTGGCATTCTTTTGACATTGTTACAATACCTACTTCTGTATCTGGTCTCTTGCAACATTATGCAGCCTCTGGAAAACTCTTTTGTATACCAAGAGACTATAGGAGCAAAAAGAAAAAAGTACATCTTAATGTTATTTTTTTATGTCAGGGGTACATGCTTGAGAGAGGAGAGAAAGCACCCCGCCCAATGGGGCCTGGTCACACTATAATCTTTTTTCCTCCAATTCTCCATCCCACCAGGATTTTCAGCATACATGTAAGCGCCTGGCAAAGAGGTACTTTTTGGTTTTTTCAAACCAAAGAGGCCAGGATTTAAACCCCAGTTGGCCATGTAGGATCCAGCTTCCTCTGCACTTTGCTTAACTGTGAGGTTGGCTCAATATTTTAAAAGTTTTGAGCCAATCCCATAGTACAATGCTTAAGAGAGCAAGATTTCACAAGGCCAACTGCAGTTTGAATACCGGCTCCAGCAGCTTGAAAACCATTCCAGGATCATATACCTGTTATGCCCAAAATCCTAACAGGATGGAGAAATGGAAGAAAAAGTATTATGCTCTGACCATGTCCCACTAAGGGGGCTTTTTCTCCCTCTTCTTTCTCCTTCTTTCTTTCTCCTTCTTTCTTTCTCTTCCTCCTCCTCTCTCTCTCTCATATACATGCCCTCTGGTAATTTTTTTTTTTTTAAGTTTTAATCCTATAAACCTGAAAACGAGCAAGAACCCCCTATGTATTTTCTAGGGTTCCTGAAATATAAAGTCCATTTGCATTGTAATGGCTCAGAGTAAGAAGTAAATCTTCAGACTTTGGTTATGATAATGACCAACATGGACCATGAGTGAGGGTCATTTGACCTCTAAAACTCTCACTTAAAGGAAAGAAGGTTTTCATTTCAATGTGTAAGATGGTTTGTAGACTGGAAACTGCTGGTTGTGAGCTCAGAGACTCCAGGCTGAACGGTTCCAGACACCTGAAGAGGAATTTGATTATCTAAGGGCCTCACCAATCAAGAACGTCCACAAGATGATCACGCCCTCTTGAACTAATCACTGAACTGATCATGTGCCTGGGACCTCTGCCTCTAATTTTGCCCTTAAAAACGCATGTGGGGAACATCTCAGGGAGACCGGGTCTTTTCAGCATGAGGTGCCCGCTCTCCTTGCTTTGCAATAAAGCTGTACTTTCCTTCATCACACCATGTGCCTATGGCTTGGTTTTATAGCGCTTGGACGAGTGAACCTGATTTGAGTTTGGTAACAAACCCTCTGAAAGGGTTTAAAAACCCCCCAAGAATTTTTAGACCACACTTTGAGAACTGCTGCTTTGAATATAGATTAACCTTTTTTAGAAATAATTTTTTTATGAAAAAGGAAGGGAAGTTATTAGAGAATAGGAAATGCCAAAGTATGGGTGTGTCAAACTTGGGAACAGTACCTATTCAGCAAGTGAAGAGCCAAGCGGGGACACAGCTTTCCTCTAGAGCCAATTAATGCTTGTTTTTAAGGTTAGACAGCAACTCGCAGGAACTTTAAACACTCTTTACATTACACCTCATGAAATTGGAGGCAAGGTCTTTACTATACCATTACTTCCCATCCATTAATATGTTTTAGTCCTCTTGAGAACCAAATAATTCACAAAGATAAAGCTGATTTAAAAGAAAAGGTACAAACAATTATTTATACACCCACTCCATGTCAAATAAACACTCTCACCTTTGCACTAGTAAAGACAATAATAATAAGCCCTCAAAAAAAAAATTCTAACCCTATCAAACAATTCTTTTGTGTATATATTAACCACAGGGTACCCAAAATCACAAAGGATTTGTAGGTTATAAAAATGAATAGAGTACAGAATAATAAAAACAAAAATTACAACATTAAAGTAAAATAAACAGTCTAAGCTGACCCCACAGCCTAGTGGTTAAGGAAAACAATCTCACATGGCTGACTACGTGGTTTGAATCCCAGCCCAGTAACTTGAAAAACATGCTCTGTGTGTGTGTGTGTGTGTGTGTGTGTACACATGCGTGTCTCCAAAGTCCTGACAGGATAGAGAAATGGAAGAGACAAGATTGCTGCGTGACTACACCCTATTAAGGGATGCTTCCCACCCCACTCCTGCGAGTACATGTAACCTCTACCGATTTTTTTTTTTTTTAAACAAAGAACATCTAACAGCAATATGAGGCCAGCAAGTGATAATAGGAATACAAGATTAAAAGACCTGGACAGTTATTTAAATATTTAAATTTGATGTCAATTCCTTTTCATCTTAACATAAGTAGAAGCTTTACTATAAGATAGTTATATCCTAACTTTTTCTCACATAGTTTTATTGGCAGTGAAACTCTGGGTTACCATAGAGGGGAAAGAGAGTAGAGAAAATATGTTTATTATAACTCCCCTCAATGCAAGCTGAGGGCATAGCTGCAAAGCCATTAGAAGGCAGATTTAATATTTAGAATAAATGGAGGGTTTCATGATTCTTGGTAATCCCAAATTACTCATGCAAAGAGTTTGGGTGGTCTTCCATGTTTGGTAATTCACATCCACCATTCCTAGATTGGTATCCACATCCACAACCTGATTCCCTGGTTATCTTTCCCTGCATTCACACCCCGCTCCTGCCCCAGACAGGCTGGTATAGCCATCCTCCAAACCCTGGTCCCTGTCTCCACACTTTTGTCTACCATTTCTCCCATTCTATGTGCTGAATAGAAACCTGTTACTTTAGAGCCTTGTCTGTGATCAGAGAAATATATATGAGTAGGCAGTCTTTTACTTAAGCTGTTTATTTCTCTTTTTTGGTCTATTTTTTTATTGTGTGGTTCTTGTTTCAGAGAGAATAGAATGAAATGGAATAAGTCACATAGACATGGATTCCATATCTACAAAATTCATTTGTTGTCTTCATACACCATGTCCTTCCATCCCCTCCATTCCCTCGCCCTAGTTCACTGATAAAGTTCCACAGAAGGTAGTCATTCATTCTTTCAGTCAGTCATACAACAAAGATTTAAGAATCTAGTGCTGTCCAGAGTAATGGGGACATAGCAATGAATAAGCAACCTAATTCCAGTCCGCACAGACAAAACACGAGTAAGCAAAGAAATTGCATGTCATAATTGATGCTATAAAGCTCTAAACAAGGGACTGAGAGTGAAATTAGTTCTTTGGGTAGAGAGGTTTAAGGACAACATCTTTAAAGAGTGATTTTTTTTTTTCAGTAGAGGTTTTTGCCTTAGGGTATGTGTGCTCACCAGAGAGAGAGAGAGAGATAGTGAGAGGGAAAGTGAGAAATTGCCCCCTAGAAGTTATGGTCATGCTGCAATTTCTTATCCTCCATTCTCTGGGGATCTTGGGCACACATGCACATGTGCCCGACATGAATTTCAGGTCACTGGGTCTGGGGCTTGAACCATGGTTGGCCATGTGGGAGTCCAATGACATAACTACCACACCATCTACTGGCTCTTTAAAGAGTGATAAAGAGACCTTATATTTGAAAAATTCAAATGAGTAAATTGTGAATCAATTTTCTCTTCTATTAAATGGAAGACTATCAGTTCCTATCTTCTGTGAGTACTATGAAAATTGAAGCTGTTAGATCATGGAAAGCACAAAGGTTTGGCCTGACTTTTACTAAGGTCATTAAGTTAATGATGAAATTACTATTTCAGCCCAGGTGTATTCAAGGGACCGAGAACATGGTGGGACATGGTGAATGAGTCATGGTAAGAAAAGGTTAGAGAGGTAAGAAGGGCCAGGACAAGCAAAGCCTGGCAAGCATAATAAGGAACTTGGGTTTGATTCTAGGGCAGTAAAAATACAGAAGGTTTTGAACAAGGAAGTTGCCACTGTGTGTACTATGGACTGTAATATACTTAGACCAAAAGAAGACTAATTAGTAAATGGTTGCACTAGATGTAAGATGATATGAGCCAGGTCTCAGGATAGCAACAGACATCACAAAATTTATTACAGAGATTTAATTGACAGGTTTTGTTGATGGAGATGATGTTGAGGAGTTGAAAAAAAGGCACCAAGAGTACCTTTCTCAGTTTGAAATGTCTGCAAGTAGCACTGTCAAGTAGACAATTAGATTTAAAAATCTAAAACTCAGAGAAGAGGTCTGGACTGATGATGTAAATATTGAAGATGTTGAAAGGTGTATTTAAATACATGAAACTTGAGTAGATGAACTAGGAGAAGAGACTTTGAAGAGACAATGAGAAAAGAATGAAGGCCAAGCTCTGAAGTATTAGAGGTTGGATGGAAGAGAAAGAGCCACGGAGATGGGGGAGTGTGGAGAGCAGTCAATCTGAGCAAACATGGTGACCTTTAGACACATACAGAAACGTGGTTCGTGAGCTTCACTTGCATAGCAATGAAAGCATTTGCATACACATATGCTGTCTACTGTCAAAACTGCAGAGCAGTATCAGGCTAAAGGAAGCCACATGTTTATCAGATTTCGCCCCAAAAAGATCAGAGAAACTATGGCATCAGTCGTTTTTGCATCTTCAGGAGATTAACAACCAAAAACAACAGGCTTTGCATTCCATATCCTCTTCTCCCATTTTCTACCCTATAAAATAGTAAACCTGAGACCAGTTTGATGTCACAGCTATCTCCATCAGAGAAATCAGGCCCACCTGATTCTTGCTTTTCTCTATTTGTATGTCTTTGTGTGTTTATTTTTATGTTTATTTCTAACCCACAGCCCCTACACTCAGAAAAACATGTTCTGCCAAGTGGAGTCCAGCAGGGGAGTAGAACCAATGAGGTCACAGAAGAACCAGGAAAAAATTGGTATGGAAGCTGCTACAGTTTGAATGTGTCCCCCACACATTCTTGTGTAGGAAAGCTCATCAATGGAGTAATCCATTCATTGATTAGTGGATTAATGAATTAATGATTTATTGTGGAACTGAGTTTTGTGAGAGTTCAAAGAAATCTTACCTCATTTTTATGGTCTCTTTTGCAAATGCTCTTTTGCCCTTTCACCATTCCACCATGGGATGAATTAACATGAAGGCCCTCACCAGACACTGACCCACTGTATTAGTACTTCCCAGCCGCTAAAACTATGAGTTAAATAAACTTCTATATTTTATGAGCTACTCAGTCTGTGGTATTCGGTTATAAAAACAGAAGACAGAAGCCAAGAAAAGAGTGCTTCAAGAAAGAAGAAACACACAGTATTGCCCCTAAGCTGTTGAGAGTTCAAACTAGATGAGAACAGAGAATTGCTCATTGGGTTTGGTAACATGGAGGTCATTGATAATCTTGGTAAAGATGAATTTAATCAATTGCTGGGTTCAGAGGCTTGATGTGAATCAGCTGGAAGAGAGATTAGGAAGTAAAGGCATGAAAATAATGTGTGCAGACAGCTCCTTTGAAAAGTTTAAAGAAGAATATCAGAGAAATGAAAGAATGACTGGAGGGGACATAGAGTAAAGAAGGAGTTCCTCTATGGCTGATCACTCCTATTTACAAGGAGTGGACTGTAGGTTCCATGAATTTACCTTGGCAATACTGCTTTCATTTGCCAAGGCTCAAATGAGCTAAGTCTTTTGTCCCCTAAGAGGAAGCACGAAATTGCAAAAACACACTGACAAGGCAGATATCTCTACCTTGGCATTCTCCTGAGTTTACCCCCTCCCAACTCTTGTTTTACTTTTCAACCCCAGTATAACATTTCTGAAGTTCCCCCATCCCAAGAACAAAGTAACCTTTTACAATGTACAAGGATCTTTTCAAGTTCATAGAAAAATGTGTATTACAAAAAATACTATGCCTGGATTCACTGTTTTGGGCACCAATATAAACTCATATTTTAATTTCATTTTTCCATAATTTTTTGAAATTCCCTTGTATTAAGAAATTGATTCAAATTACAACTATATTTGGCTGGAAGACTTGTGCGCCATATGTCTTCCTAGCCTGAATGCCGAAACATTCCCTTCTCTTACCTGGATGCAAAGTAAATCATTAAGTTTCAATGTACCAAAACAGTGTTCATTTAAAAAAACGCTACCGTGAGCCAAATATACTCATTTAAACATCAATAAGTCCAACCACCAGCTGAGTTCATTTGTGTAGAAGGAGAGAGGATGAATTTGAGGAACATCAGAGAACCCTGTTAACTCTCAAGATGTTATTAAAGAGGAGGAAACACCAACCTCCCACCAATAGTCCCTAAATGTGATCACTTTCAATTTGTTCAGTTCAGCAGATAAGTGATGCACAGATTTGAGGCTTAGAATAAATCGTTACAAGAATTACGATGCTGTAGTGTTCTAGCAGGAACTGAGAGAACATAGCCCAATCCACCCTGCTGAATTAATTTGGACCATCGAGGCTAGATAGTCTGCTAGAAAAAGCAAGGTCTATCACCATCCAATCAAAATATAAAGGTCATCCAACTTCCAAATGTTCTTTGGCTATTTTTTTTACATGTCTGTACTTTATCTAAGGACTATAGAATGTACACTGTACATAATTCCATCACAGGAGAGAATGCATAGCCAATTTTCCAATCAAGATTTTGTTTAAACTTTATATATTCAGGTAATCATTGGTTGGTTTGAAGATAAAGGTTTTACCTTAAATAAGGTCCTGAATGACCATTAAGTAAAATGCAAATATAGATTTGCACAAGAATATTCAGGTTTCTATTACCTTTCCCATCACCCCAAAATGTAGGCTCATTAACCAAACTCATTAAAGTACTTTATCAAGGCTTTCTTTCTAATCTAACAAATTCTTTCTCACCTAACAATTGAGTAGAACCATAATTAATAAATGTGTGATCTATTTGTTCTTGCTATAGACATTAATCATTTAAAAATACTATGAGGAGACTTCACAAAATTCAAGCAAAATGCATATTATGAAAAAACTATGCATAGATTTCAAAAATTTTTTGCACCAAAACAAACTTCCACTTTAATTCCATTTTTTTTATGAACTTTTTAAGTACCCTCATACAGCAGGGAGGGGGACAGAAGGGAATCTACTGTTTGTGTTTCCAATATGAGCTACCAGCTGTGTTAGGTCCTCTCCTTTTAGTAACTGGTTTAATTTGTATGCTTCTCATAAAAGTTAAGTATTATTTACCTTACTTCTCTTACTGATGAGGAAGCAGGATCTGGCATGTTAAGTTATGTTCCCAAGGTCATATACCTAGTAAAAATTAAATCAAGATTTGGCTGATCCCAGAGCCCAGATGCTCTTCCCCCACCACCAGGCAGCCTCTCACACAAAATGACCCAAAACACATTATAAATGAGTAAGGGAAGGGAAGCAAAACAATTATTTATAGGGTCTAGACTCTAGAGCATTCACCTTTACAAGAAATAAATCATGTTACCACACTGATCCATGCCAGTGAGTTAACTTCTCATTTACTCATTACATAAAATAATCTAATTATTTCAAGCCACTAGGGATCACAAAACCACTGCTCCAATGCACTAAATTGCTCACTAGTAACCTTGCAAAGCTAACCAAGAGGTTTAAGTTATTCGTGTAAAACCCATTGACTTACTAATTAGGAAGAACTCATCCACTGCCCGTTGTAAATTGAGGCATCTCTTCCTATTCAGTTACTGAAACTTTACACACTAAATAGGCTAGGTCTGCATAGCCAACGATGGCAGATAAAGTTTTCTCCAATTTTTTCTCAGAAGAGGTCTTTGACCAGTCCTATTTACCTGACCCTGAAAATGAGGAAGGAGAGAGCAGGAGAGAGAAAGCAACGCAGAGAAAGTGTGCTGGTAGGCTGCATGTATGTAACCCACTATTTATTTTCCTGTGTTGGTATGTTTAACCACCTCTAATAGACTCCATAAATGCTTTCCAAATCCAGTTTCAATGGTCTATTTGCTGCCTAGTATAGCATATAATCTTTTCCAAAAGTGGTATTGATCTTGTTAAGTCCCCTCATCATCTAAACTTGGAGCATCCCGCAGCAGCATCATTCCTGTGGACAGACTATGTGGTCCTTTCATAGAACTGCCCATTAACGGGGCCTGAGAGCACTTGCCTGCTAAAACAGCTCAGGATTTAGGGAGATAATCACAATGCTAGCCATCAGGTATTGAGATATACCATGCTAAACACTTCACATATATTTTCTCTCAGGAGCCTCACAACAGCCCTCTGGGGAAAGTATTATCATTCCCACAATTGGCACAAGCTCAGCGGTTATACTTAAAGGTGGTCTGTATGGCTCCTCCCCTCTGTCCTTTCTTCCTTTGCTGCCCATCAACCTTAGGATTTTGTTGTTTTGTTTTGTTTTATTTTTTATTTGTAGTTAACTCAAGATTGTACATATTCATAGGACAGTGTGACTTTTCAGTACTTGAATACAATATGTAATGATTAAATTGGGATAACTAGCATATCCATCATTTCAAACATTTATCATTACTTTATGGTAGCAATATTCAAAATCTCTTTTAGTTATTCTAAAATATAAAATAATACCAGCATCTCTCTACCCCCCATTCTCTTTCCCATTTCCAGACTCTACAGTAATCTTTACTCTACTCTCTCTCTCTTTTTTTTTTTTTTTTTTTTTGCTACAGTGTGCATGCACTCACTGAAGAGAGACAGAGAGACAGAAAGGGAAAGTGAAAAAGCACCCCACTCCTGGGGAAATAGTCACACTGCAATCCCTTCTCCATTTTTCCCTTCTTTCAGGATTTAGGGATCGCCACAAGAATCTGGCACGTTTCTTCAAGCTACCAGGTCTGAACCATGTCGCCAGCCATTGGGATTTTGTTGCCCTAACCACCAAGCCACAGGGCTCTACCCTCTATTACTATGAGGTCCATTTTTTAGGTTTCCACATATAAGTACAAACATGTGATTTTTCTTTCTGTTCCTGGGTTATTTCATTTATCATAATATCCTCTAGATTCATCTATGTTGGCTTAAATGACAAGATTGCATTCTTTGTAATGGCTAAATAGTACTCAATTCCCACTAGGCACACACACCACATTTTCTTAAGCCATTTGTTTGTTGATGGACATTTATGTTGATTCCTTTGATTACTGGTGAGATTAAAGAGACAGGAGAACTCTTCTACACTGTTGGTGGGGATATAATTAGTATAGCCATTATGGAAAACAGTATGGAGGTTCCTCAAAAGATTAAAAACTATATAAAACCAGCAATCCCAGGCCTAGGCATAAGTCCAGAGGCAAGGAAATTAGTATATTGTGGGGATATTTGCACTCTCTCATTTATTACAACCAAGCTATGGAATCACTCTGGTTTTTTGAAGCATCAAAGAGAATTGTGTGGTTTGTCGTGTATTTTGTTACTCATCACCGAGGACAGCATCCAGTTCCACTTGGAATTCTGTGAAAAATAAAAAGTGAAGAACTCTTCTGTCCCCTCACCTAAAGCTGAACACAGAACAAAATAAAACTTCCTAAATCTGTATCTAATCTCCTCTTCTAACCAAATGTTCTCTCTCTCTCACACACACACACTCTTTCACTCTCCCATGCACACACTCATATGCTCTATTCAGATATATCTGGCCAAGTACAGACTGAGTACACTCTGCATCTCCCATCTGTCTGAGGTAGTACTCCTTCCTCTATATAAAGGGCCTTTCCCCACCATTTCAACCTGTCCAAATTTTATTCATTTTCAAGACTCTGCTCGAATCCCATCTCTTTCTGGAAGATGTCGTTGCTCCTCCAATCAAGTTGAATCTTCTTTCTCCTGTTCCTACTCTGCTCCTTTAACACTTTTTTGTGACTGATCAAGTTTTAAAGTTACTCATATACAAGTCTCTCTTCTCAAATGACTTGCAAGTCCCCAAATAAGCTATATCTCATTTTTTCAGCCACTCCCCTGCTTCCCCTAACTCACAGAGTTGCTTTATAGAAAGTAGATCCTCACTGTATGTTCAGTGAACTGAATTGACTGCTTGGGGTCCCACTGCTCCATCAGCAACAAATAATAAAGGCAGAGACCCAGAGAAACCCCCAGCACAGAGCAGCACCCCTCTTCAAAGGAAAGCGTCTCTTTAGGCAGAATGAAAAAGCAAATTGAAGTGACAAAGGACTACACAGAATGTATGCCTGCAAACACTGTCAAGCATTTAGATTTCTTCAGACTTGAGTTTCCAATCTTGTAGATCCTCTATTGGGGCTCTGAATGCCCAGTCCTTCCTGGGAAATCTCCTGGGTTAGCAGTGCTAACCTAGGTACTGCTCAGCAAGGAGGGTTGCTGGGGCTGTCATCAGGACACTCCCCCAATGTTTTTTAAGAATTTATTTCATTTTACTTATTATCAAATTTTTTTTTAATTTGCTATTGGACACGTACACTCACCAGAAAGAGAAAGAGGGAGAGCAAGAAAGTGAAAAAGCAAGTTGCCAGTTCTGGAACTCAAACCATTGTCAGCCATATGGGAGTCTAGTGCCTTAACCACCACACCATACCACCTACTGCTCCCACCCCCAGTAATTTTTTAACAGGACACCAAGGCTGCACCCTGATATAAAAGCAAAGTGTAAAAAGCTCCATTGTTTGGGCTCACTGACAAGGCCTAGAAGGAGCTTATGGTGAGAGCCAGAGATGAAGTGAATGCTATGCTATAGTTTAATGTCTTCCAAAAACTTATGTGTTGGGACTTGGTTTTATTGTAAAGTGAAAATCTAATCCCTTCATGGCATCTTAGGATGGGACCTTTGAGTATTATAAGTCATTAGGATGAGACCGAGTTCTGGTGGGTTTGTAAGAGGGGAAAGGAAAGCAAACAGGAGGAAACTCATGGACAGCCACTCTGCTCCAGAGTCTGCCCTCTCTGGTTTTGTGACGTCTCTCGATCTTCACAGTGTCAAAGTTGTGAGTCAATTAAATTCACCCTGTCTCGGGTATTTCTGTAGGCAGCATAGTAACCGACTACGACAGTGAGCCTCCTGGGAATATGGAAGGACTAGTAAGAAAGTGTGATCCAGAAGGGCAGGCCGGGGGATAAACTAGGTGAAGGGTTAAAGACTGCCCTGGTCCTTTGTCCAGGACAGGCTTTCTTTGCAAGGTAACACAGTTGTCACCCTGAAGATAGCAGGATGCTCTGCTTCCTCGCCCTGTGCGTCTGGCAGAGAGGAGCCACCAGGCCTGGGGAGGGGCAGCAACCTGTCTGCTCTCTCTTTATAATCCCAGTAACAGAATGTGTCCATGAGAGAGAGGGCGGGGGAGCCACCAGGGGAGCAGACACTACCCTCACCCCCTCGACATTCACATGACCCGATTGTGTCAGCGCCACTTGTCCCCCCATCTGTCACAATGTCAGTTCCTGCTGGGGCCCCAGGATCCACAGAGGTTGCTCCACGTGTCGCCCCATTTATCTTTGCAGGCGGCAGTACTGATGGGTTTGACAGTTCTATTTGTTATCCTACAAAGCAGGGTCCCAACTCTTCAAAGCAAACGGAAGAAAAGTCTGGCAGGAAACAGGGCCAGGACAGAAACAGGCATCACGAAAAATCTGGCAAAGGGAGTTTGTAACACCTATACCGTCTAATGGAGAGGAGACAAGAGGTTGAGGCAACTGAGAAAAAAGCAAGTCCTTCTGAAGGACAGCTGAACCAGCAGAAAATGTGTGAGTGTGTGTGTGTGTGTGTGTGTGTGTGTGTATGCGTGCGTGCACATGTGCGTGTGTGTGTGTGTGTGTGTGTGTGTGTATGAGGAGAGACTACCGCTCATAAAGAGTATGACTACCATTGATGATACCATGTATGATTAAGTCACTATAGTATATTCTGGATGGGGAAATCACATTTTGTATGTTGTGACAATGCTCAGGGAATGAATGTAAATCCACTAATTAAAATTTTTTTTAAATAATAAAATTAATTTCTTTTTAAAAAAGAGTATAACCACCATAACCATAATGACCTGGGGTGTCTTCTCAGACACTGACTATAATGTTTGGGAGCCACCATGTTGGCACTCCTCCTCCCATTTCCTCCCACACACACCACTTCTTCAAGGAGAGGAAGGTCAGAGGGTCAGAGGTCCTCTGTCTGCACCTGAGGCTTCCCTTCTTAGGCTAGGACATGTATTGTGGTTGGCACTCAGAACTTAGACTTCATCTTTGGGCAAGATGCTAATCCCAGAGCAGCCTTGCCTCCACCCAGCACTCTCAGCCTGGCACAAAACCCTGCAACAGTTGACAAACACCCACCAGGAAGTTGCCATCCAGCCTCACAGAGAGCACTATGCACCAAATGCTGACCCTAGAGAGTCTTGGGTAGACTAGACACAAGACAGGGTACACTGCCCCAAGGAGGGGGCTGTGGTCCCAGGTAAGATAACAGTACAACAGCTATCAGTTATGTGCCAGGAACTCTATATCTGGCATGTCACTTCCTCTCTACAACAACCCTGTAGTAGTTGCAATTAATACTCCCATCTTACAGATGAGAAAACTAAGGCACAGGGTTTAGCTTGCTCAGGGTAACAGAGTATGTGCTGGACCCAGAGTTTGAACCCAGGCAGTCTGACTCCACCTTGCAAGACGAGCCACAACAGTGCATTATCTCCCAGAATAATGACCCAATAATGACCCACCCATTTCCTACAGCTAAGGTGAATACCCACCCCAGGTTGCCTGAGACTGTGCCTGTTTTAGCACCAACTGTTCCATGGTCCTAGTCCCAGGCAAACAGCGATGGTAAGTCACCTACCTGTAGTACAATTCACCATTCCTCTCCCCCAACACACACCTGCATGAACACACCTCAAGTTCCTAACCACCTTCATGGTTCCTACTACCTGAGCATAACTAACCCAGAAGTTTTCTTCCTGTGTATGTTTTAAGGAAGGAGGTAGAGCTCTGAGAGGCCAAGCCCAGACAAGTCTTAGATTTTCGCCAAGAGAGCCAACCTGACCCTCTCTCTCTCTCTCTCCTTCTCTCTTTCCCTCCCTCCCTCCCCCCTCTCTTGCTCTCTCTTCTCGCGTGCTCTCTCTCTCTCTCTCAGCAGACCCTCTCTGCATACACCTGCTGCTCAGTGTAACTGCTGCTGAGACCCATTGGGAAGCCCCTAGGGACTCTCTCATAATAAAGTGCATCTTACTATTTAGAGAATGTTCACAAATTGTCCAATATCCAGGGCATGTTCATTGACATAAAAAAGAAACTTGTGTGATTACCAGGTAATGAAACTAATTGCTTTTTGTGGCTCCTTAGCTGACTCCAAATAAATAAATGACTGAAATGTCAGGCCTTGGGAATCCTTCAGAATGACAGGTGAATAACAAGGATAGGATGGACCCAGCTGCAGTGGTAGGTGTGCAAAAACTCTGTGCTCATAGGCCAAGAACACCTGGGAGGTCAGGGTTCCAATCCTAGTCCAAACTAAAAGCTGAATGTGGTGGCATGTGCTTATAGAGCTGGAAACTCGTGGAGGTGAGGCAGGAAGGTCCTAAGTTCAAGGTTGGCCTAGGCAGCACAACAAGATCTGTTGGAAAAGAGCTAAAGGCCAGATGGTTGTGCTGCGGTAATGCTAGGGGACCCACATGAGAGGATCCCAGGATTGCATCCCAGAGCCTTCCTATAAACACTGAGCACACGCACACTCTCCTGTGATCCAGGCTGGCTGAGACTGGGGTAGATCGTGGCATGAGGACCCCATTGGGGATGATTCTCTCTCTCTCTCCCAGTTTTTTCCTCCCTCCCTCTTTCAGAAGAGATAAATTAACTTT
Organism: Tupaia tana; assembly: GCA_026018925.1. NCBI lineage: Eukaryota > Metazoa > Chordata > Mammalia > Scandentia > Tupaiidae > Tupaia > Tupaia tana. Next base: position 117,021,255 of record JAKSZU010000007.1, read on the forward strand.
GAAAAAGGATCAGATGTAATATTGAGTGATTATAGTTCCACCTGGGATGTGAAGACTGACAGATCACTATGGCAAGACCCTGTCTTAAGAAAGAAAGAAAGAAAGAAAAAGAGAAAGAGAGAGAGAGAGAGAAAGAAAGAGTGAGTATAGGGTGACTCGTTCCCATGTTTTGTTTTTTTGTTTTTAATTGCCACAGGATACATGCTCTCATCAGAGAGAGAGAGAAAGAGAAAGAGAGAGAAAACCTCTCAGTGGAGCATGGTCACACCACAATCCTTTTTTCTTCCATTACCCCATCCTGCCAGGATCTGGGGAGTGCACACACAGGCTCCCAGTATGTTTTACAAGTAGCCAGAGCAGAGATTCTAACCAAGGCTGGTCATATAGGATCCGGTTCCCTGTGACAGTGCTTAACCACTTTGCTATAGGACTGGCCCAAACCTCCATGTTTAGCCAACAGTCAACGAATGAGCCTAGTGTTGAAGTCATAAGGGATTACAATAAAATGTTAAGGGAAAACACCTAAACACACCCCAGATAGTCTAATGATACTGATTATTAAGTTTTTATCATGATTATTATTGTTAAAGTCATCTGCAACCAAACCAAAAGGTTTTCTGTCTGGCACCACCCATCTCCCTCTTTACTGCTCTTACCTTGATCCTGGGGAGGGAGCAGATGGCCTGATTGCCATTCCTCTTCCCCAAACACAAACACCAAACACAAGCATGTACAAAAGGAGTGGATGGCTACATCCACACGCAGGAGCACCTTGGACAGCCAGCAGGGCATGATGTGATGCATTCGGAGAGCTGGTGGTTTTAGTCATCAAGGTGACAAAAACTGGCAGCACCCTCAAGGAACTGTCAGATGGAGTCCAGCTGTGAATGTGCAGTGGGAACAGGCATAGGGACAGGGAGAACATTAGGGAAAATCAGAAAGCAAGTTTTGTTATGGAGCCTGGGGGCAGCAGGACAGGTGTTTGCCTCAACTTCACCTCAGTACAACCCACTGTTGACTGGGCAGCAAAGTAATAAGTAAAACTATAGCTATTCTTGAGTTTCAATTGTAGCCGAACATCACGGTTAAAAAATAATGTGCCCATCTAATCATTTAACAACCTTCTTACAAACACAGAAACTACATCAGGACAGCTAAATTGGCATGCTCAGTGCCACTCAGCCAGCAACAGGGTCTGAACACTCTGACTTCCCATGTCAGTTTGTTGCTCTTTTTTGCAAAGTCACGCTGCCTCCTAGTGAAGGATTTCCCAACTGATTCAAATGAAGCTAAAATGGAACATGGGGTATAGAAATACCAGTCACTCTCTTGGGGAATATATGGCTTAGAATTCCTAAATGCCAGAGCCAGGACCGTGAGTATGGGCTACAGACTACAAAGAAACACTGGTTTATCTTCTACTGTTTCTCAGCTCCATGACACCCCAAAAGAACTTCAGAGGGAGGTGGTCAGGAACCCTTATTTGAGTTGCCCTCATGCTTGGGGCTCTTCATGGACGTTATCCTGCCTCTGGTACATATCACAATTCCAGGTATTCCTTCCCTAAGCTGTCTTTGAACGGTTTGATGATTTGGACCAATGAGGAATGGAGATGAGATCACAAACCACACCCATGGCCCAAGGAAGACTGAGATCTCAGTCCTCTGACTCCCAGCTTAACAGCCTCCCCCACCCCCAGTGAAGGTCCCCAGAGGGGTGCAACCTCCAGGGCTTTGAGGGAACCTCTGAGTAGAGGAAGATAAGAGAATTTCATAAAGTTCATGAGTAGTAGTGTTTAAGTACAAATTTAACTTATTGCCAAAAATAAATAAATAAAATCCATGCACTTTTTTTTTCATAATACATATTTTATGTAAACTTTTTGCAGGCTCCTGATATAGCCCAGGAAGCCTATTATTCAGTAATTTCCTAAACAAGCAGAAGACCTCTCCCCAGAATGAATGAAAAGAATGCCATGAATTCTCATGAGGATGTCCCCATTCATTCATGGTTGGTGCTCTATCTTTCCAATGACTTTAATATGACCCGTTAGTTATTCCAAGAATACCTCTTGGAAACTATTTTTCTAGACCCTTCACCTATATATTTTTTTCTTTGTTATATTGAGCAGGCTTTATTTTACACTCGCTAAAGTCCTTTATAATTATTTTTTCATTAACTCTAGGGGGAACTAATAAAGGGAGGATACAGCATAATCTAACTTTCATAAGAGACTCATCGTTGGGTAATACCATTTCACTTACATTGTGAGGACATTGAAGTTGCCGGCGAATGTTTAGAACATATTCTTTTAAACATATACTCTCCCAACCCCCTTTGTGTGAGTCCCCACTATCTGCCAGAAGGTGACCTAGCAAGTAGGGACCAAGATGTTTTACCTTCTTCCTGCAAATCCCTGCCACTACTGGCCTAGGCTGTAGGTACCTAGTGCACACCTGTCCTGTCAATTTCAGACCTGAAATGTGGCCCTTGTATTAGAGATGTTGCTTGAATTGCACTAGTTATTGAGCTGGAAATAAATATGAGGTGACAAGGAAAAATACCCATGTATGAAAGCAGAAAGCGACCATATATAATTTTTAAAATAGTGCTCCCAAAAGAACAGTAACAATCCCACCCTAACCAGAAAACCTCAGTAAAGGTACAGCACACAAATGTGACAGTTACACAGCCACCAACCAGTGAAACAACCAGGATACAAATGGAGAAGGCTCACCCTTTTTTGTTGTTGTTGTTTTTGAGAGATTTTCGCTATAGGATACATGCACTAGCCAGAAAGACAGAGAGAGAAAGAGAGACAAAAAGCGAGAAATCACCCACCAAGGGAGATGGCCATGTCGCAATCCCTTCTCCTCTGTTCTCCTCTCGGGATCTTGGGCACACATGCACACACACCCAGCATGAGTTTAAGCCACCAGGTCTGGGACTCGAACCACAGGCGACCACATGGGAGTCCAGCAACATAGCCATTAGACCAGCTGCTGATCCCCCAAGACTCACCTTTTTAAGGGACACCAATGTCACTTGAGCCAGGATGTGTCATGTTTAATGTACTTCTGCACAATCATATGCTTGCTTAGAGGGTCTAATGCCAGGCTCTGGACAATTCACCCATTTCCTGACTGTTCTTGCCCAAAGAGGGGCAAAGTGCAGAGCAGAGAAAACACAGGACAACTGGGAGAAGGAGAGCTGGGTTCATAATTTAGATCTACCACCAGGGTAAGTCACGCATTTTCTGAGCCTCCATGTATTTATCAAGAAAATTAAGTGCATAATATATTCCCCATAGATCTCAGAACACTATTATGAGATTCAAACAGAGTTATAATTTTCAAATTTTGTAAAGCCATAGAAAATAACTTTCCTTGATTGCAAGTGAAGAACTAGGTAATAGTGTTTAGGTGTGAGGGCAGAAACACAGTGGTTTACAATAGCACCAACTGTGCCTTCACTCTGCAGGAAGGGAGTAAAGTGAACCTGGAATGGGTTCACCCTGACGATTAGTGCCATTGTTAAAAGAAACAGCCATTTCTGACCTGGCTCTGTACACATGCAGATTTTCAAAGAGTGGATACAGCATGACCCAGGACCTGGTAGAGGTATGACAACACTGTATATGAGTATTTAAGATAGAGAATGTCTTAAATGTGTTCCTCACTATTTTGATTTGCAGGTAAGGTCTGGTTTTCATAGGGGACCAGGGAGGTGGGAATGGAAATAGGCCAAGAGTAGGAGGAAATAGGAATCAGAGCAACCCAGATCTTCAAAGTACACTTTGTCATACAAGGTGTCTCATGAGTCCTTTCAACATAGCCTGTCCTAAGCCAAATTCCCAACAATGCCAACCCCAAGCTGCTCATCCTATGTCTCCTCTATCAGACAATGGCTGCACAGGCCACCCACTGTGCATCACCTTGGACTCCCCACAGCCACCACCACACACAACTCCACCCCATAATTTCAAGCCCAGTACACAGCACATTCTTAACGCACCCTCTTGTCTAGTCTGCAACTACTGTTCAGGTGAGAAGACCTCATCACTGCTGGCCTGATGACCACACGTACTCTTACAGTTCCTTTGTCTGTTTTCCCCCTTGAATCCATTCTTTATACTACCTCAGATTTCTAAAGCCACTTCCCTGAGCACCTGTCTTCCTCTATGGGCTCATTTCTTGCCTTTCACTCTTACACAGTCCAACCCACTTGTCTAGTTTTCCACATCTTCCAGGTCTCTACATGCACTGTTCCCATTTGCAATGCCTTTCCCCACTTTCTCATCCTGAAGACTTTTAGGAAACTTTTCCAAACTTACAGGCTATACTCAGTGTCCCTCTCCAGCACTTCATGAGCATTCTCTTTGTTCTATCTTAGTCTTTAGCACTCTTTACTCACTTTTTTTTTTCCAAGACCCTGAGCATCTCTGAAGGAAAGCCCAGGCTTTATTTTAGCTCTGTGTATTCACCACCACAGTAGTAACAGGAGCCTAGGAGATACTCCGTAACTATTGATCTGAGTAGCAGGGACCTGAAGTGAACCTGGTTCAGCGAGCCTGCTGAGTTAGTCTGAAGATGTCTAAAGAGGACTCGTCCTCAATCCACCCCAGCCCAGAGGACACTTCTGTGTTCCCTAATCCAACAAGTGGTGATTGACTTAAACTTTCCCAAAAGTCAAGTGATTATCGAAAGTCACCAAACTTAATTCAAAGCTGACCTGAATATGTGGTTTGCCCCAGACCTGTCTTCGGTGCCTTGGTCTAACCGGTCTTCAGAGTTGGATCCTCACAATCTCAGACCTAGCAAGGCCCTGAACAATAGCCCCACGATGATCACTTCAACCTCCTGCCAGGTACCTTGGGTACACATTTCTCAAGTAAATTACAGAATAAATGCAAATCAGGCTTTGAGACATGTCCTAGGTATTCTGCAGCACAAGGAATAAAATTGTTCACATTCCTTCCAAGTTGAATTCCCCACACCCCCACCGAGGCTATGAGGAGACTATACAAGTCGGCAAACTGGCCTTTGTGATAGCTCTCTTCTTGACATTCAAAAACATTTTCACGTAAGTGACATTCTATGTCACACACACCACACCAACCACTGGCCAACAGACTGCAAATGCATGAACAAGCAGAGTGAGCTACGCCGCATTCAGGTGACCAGGACCTTCTAAATGTTGACTGTAGACTTGTGAACAGCGGTTTTAAGAAGTTAGGCAGTGGGGCTAGCAGGTAGTGTAGTGTTTATGGCACAGGACTCCTACAAGGCCGATTGCAGTTCGAGTCCTGGACCATGAGGCTTGAAAATGACATGGGGCGCATGTGTGTGCATGCCCAGAATCTCAAGAGTAGAGTGGAAAAGAGACTGCAGCATGGCCATCTCCCTAGGGTGTAATTTCCCACTTTCCCTCTCACTGTTTCTCTCTCTGGTGAATGCACATTCCCTGTAGCAAAAATCTCTCTAAAAAAAGACGGAGGAGGAAGAGGAAGAAGAAGAAATTAGGCACTACTCTCTATACACTGTTAGGTGAAACACAATCATTAAATTTCTTGGGTTTTTAATGTATCACTTCACCTTTCTTACTGACCTGAATTGTCCATTAGTCTTAGGAGGTAGTATAATGCACTAGGTTGTAAAAATGACCATAAGACATCATCCTTACTTTACTTAAGCACTTTTCAATGTGACTCGCAATTCCACCCATCAAAAGGTAGAGTCTATTTCCCTTCCTCTTGAATCCGGGCTGGCCTCATGGTATGCTTTGCACAACAGAATGCAGTGGACACGATGGCAAGCTAGTTTTGAGATGGGGCCTCAAGAGACCTTTGGAGCCTCCTCTTTTTCTCTCTCAGAATCTGCTAGCTACCATGCAAACAAGCACAGTCTGTCCTGCTGAATGATAGGAGACACGTGGCCCAATAGTCCTTTATTTGATATATAACAGTTACATAGCCAACAGTTGATAGTAACTGTTGTATAGCAAACCACCTCAAACTCAGTGGCTTAAAGCAAAAATTATTAGGGCCAGCAGGTGGCATAGTGGCTAAGGCACTGGACTCCCACATGGATGACTATAGTTCTGGTACTGACCCAGCTGCTTGAAAATCATGCCAGACATGTGTATGTATACCCAAAATTCCAAAATAGAGAATAGAGAAGAGGAATTGAAGAATGGCCATCCCCCTGGGGGTGATTTTTCAATTCCCCTCTAACTGTTCCTCTGTTTCTCTCCAGTGAACTCACACAACCCTATGGCAAAAAGCTTTTTTAAAAAGTTATCATTTATTCTGCCTACAAATTTGGGTAGGGCCTGGCAGGGAGAGCTCATCCCTGCTCCACATGGCATCTGCTGTGGACCCTCAAAGATGGAGGAGACTCAATAGCTTGGAGCTGGTGTCATCTGAAGGCTCATTCACTCATTCGCTCTCTCACACAGCTGGTGGCTGGTGCTACTGTCAGTTGGGATCTGTTGACTAGACATCTGTGCATCTGTGAGACCTCTCTATGTGGCCCCTTGGCCTCCTCATAGCAGTGTGGGTGAGTTCTAAGATCAGTGTTACAAAAGGAAGAAAATGGAAACTGGAAATTAACCCAGAATTACTTCTACCATATCCTATTGGTTGGGGTAGTCACAAAGGTCTGCCTAAATTCAAAGGAAAGGAACATGTAGATGAGAAAACTGTAAGCATCATTATAAAGTGAATACAAGACAAATACATTGCAGTGGCCATTTTTGGAAAATGCAATCTGTCATAGCCCATCACTCCAGCTGATAGTCAACCACTGCCAGACATGGGAATGAGGCCATCCTACGGCAGGCATGCATGCATGCATGCATGCGTGCGCACACACACACACACACACACACACACACCACACACACAAGCCACGGGCCAGCTGACTGCAAATGCATGAGCAAGCACAACCAAAATAAGCCAAGCCTGACTCAGGTCAGCAGAACTTCCCAACTGACTTGCCAACAGATACCAGCTGTAGACTTGTGAACAATAGCGGCTGGCTACAATTTTCAATTATTAAGTTTGGGGCATTTCTTATACAAAAATAGTCCTGGCTCTACCACCTATGAACAAGATAGCCACTTGAGGCTCAGTCTCCTCACATTTAAATTTCGTAAAAATTACTAGGACTCAATGCCATATTGAGTTTGGGGTGCCTAGGAAAGTGCTGGCACAAGTTGGTGAAGGGTCAGTCCCTCCTCTGCCTCCCATATTCAAAGCTGAAATGAAGGTCATGTTCTCATTGCTCCCCGTGCTGCCTAAACCAAGGTCAGTCTTGACTGGATGTCAATCTCACTTCTGCACTGAGAAAGGTGACTTTCAAAAATAACTCTCCTTACTAATCAATTAAACTAGTGAGAATTTTCAAAATCACTCAACTATTCCAGCAGAAAGGATAAAGGGCAGGACAAGAGGTGAACTGTACGATCCTCCTAATGAAAATTTCAAGGAGACTCGGTTTATAAACATTGCAAAAATCCATTCTAAACAAAAACATCAGCTTTTCACTGTGACTTGGATATTAGCCAGCAATGAAGGAGAGATTGACCTGATTTAGGGTTGGTTGCACAATATGAAAAGTGATTTTTTTTTCCCCTCTCCCTGGACCTAGAGCTAATAGCTTTGTTTGTGTCCCTGATCAACAGAAGAGAACACTGGGCTTGTCCCCTTTAAAATCTGTAAATGCATAAATGGAACCGAGTCTATGGTTAACTCCACAAACTTTGGAGCTGCCGCTGTACAACTAAGATGGGGGGTACAGACCAGACACATCACACTCTATCCTCCAGGCCTACTCTCTTGAGAGGAAGGGCAATGGAGACACTTTCAAGAAAAATACAAATGCAAAAGATGGCTATTTTTTTTAAGGTCTTCTGCCATAGGGCACGAATGCTCACTGGGGAAAGACAGTGACAGGGAAAGTGAGAAGTCATTTGGCTAACTGGTATAATGGTTACCACACTTTTAGTGAGCTTTCCAACTAGGGAGTTAGTCAGAAATTCTGAGTCTTGGGTTCTTCCCCCAAAATGTGAACTTAATAAATCTGAGGTGGGGCCCAGAAATGCATATTTTTAACAACATTAGGAGGCCCTTTGATAACATTGCCCCCCCTTCTGATATTCTTCCTACCATGCAAAATCAAAAGATGATTTTCAAAACTCATGCATAAAATAAATCCTGTTTTTTCATGGCTTGTTAGTCTTCAGAATTTGGAAATATCATGGGTCACATCATGCCCTCTTGAAGCATAACTATTACCTTCCGTGAAAGCTTCATAGAGCACAGTTAATGTATTAGGTTGGTGTTTGATCTGACTTCCAACACTACAGTATTTGGCTTTGGAATGCAGATTTTTTTTCCAGCAGATTTGTCTTCCTAATTATGTCTGACTTCAGATAACATTGAAATTAAATTGCTTTTCCTTTTTCTTGGGCCCACACCAGGGAAAAGAGTGGGGAAGAAGAAGAAATGGGGAGAACGGTTCCGTAACTGTGCAGGATGGCAGGAAGAACAGGAGGACCCTAAGAGCTGTAATGAACTATAGTAATCCAGGTCATTATTTTTTTTCTGTCTTTTTTTTTAATCCATTTATTTATTTTGTTCTTTTTTTTCCTTTCATTTCATTTTCTTCCATACATTCAATCACATTATTTGTCTTACAAAATGGATATTTCAACAGGTGAACATTTTTCCCTAGTACTGTTGATAAAACTACAAAATATCTTCAACAGATAATACCACACCTCTTTGTGCCATTAATGCTTTGCCTCCCTGTCCCTCCCCCAAATGTCCTTCCTCAGACCCTCTTTCACACACACTATATCTGGCATTTACATCTATATACTGTGTTTCTATATCCTTTAGACAATTAGTTTCAGTCATAGAGTGCAGACACTCGGTATATATTAAGTGGAATCCAGGTCATTATTGCCTGAGATGAAGAAACAAAGGAACGGAGATGGTGAAGGTCACAAACAATTCAGCCTTGACCTAAATAGTACCAAACCACACACTGCACAGCCAAATGGCATTCAATAACTGTGTGAAAGCAGAATCCAAGTGCTTCCTCTCCAAGGTGATCCACACCACCACATTTATCCATACTCTCATGGGGCTAAGTACTCAAACGAGAAGCTATCAGGCATATAGAATGATTACTAGTCTAGGACACTGTATTGTGCTTCTTCAAATTACTATTATTGAAAAGATTTTTCATGAACTGAAAGTCTCTACCTTTGCGTAAACGTACCTTCCTATCTGAAGACATAGCTAAAAACCATTCTCAAGTATGGTGTCATAATAGATGTTCCATTCCCAATGTCTGAATCCCTGAGTGAGACCAGAGTAAGGCCCATTGTGATGACCCAGACTTAGATGTGAAAACTAAAGTAAGTTAAGAGAAATTATCAAACTAATATCAAGTTAAATTAGACCAAACAGAAGAAAGAGGGTTCAATGTCCTCCAGGGTTTATCAGGAAGGGTCTTGAGGTTACAAGAGTATCAAGCAAATAAGACATTACCGCCACATGCTCAGCATCTTGACTAAAGAAACAAAAATAATTTCTGCTTACTCGGTACGTCAGACACTATTCCACTCACAGAGGTTCTTACTGCTCTGCCAATGGACAGATTCACATTTTGAGGTAAATAAGACTTTCCCTTGATCTTATGACCAAGGTCTCCCCAACATCCATGCTGCAACCATTCTATAATAACATACTTTATACAAAACCCCTTTAAATCTGTATCAGCAAAAATTATGAGGCAGACTCACCAGATGCTCTCCAGTCCATTTTTCCCATCATGGGGCCACAGGAAAACAACACGTTCTATCTTCCTCTGCCCTTTAGGTGGGCCCATAAAACTGAATTCTGGCCAAAGGAATGAAAGAAAAAAAAATGATTGTCGCTTGCAAGCTGAGTATAGAATATCCCACATAATCATCCTCATTCTATGTCTTTGCTCATCAGGGAAAGCAGGAGATCCTCTGATGGACACGAAGAGGCCCTAGGAAACAGGGAAGCCACAGGGTCAGAAGGGTCTGGCTCTCACGTCAACACTGGACGAGAGCCCTTCAGGGGAGCTGCTGCATCTCCAGCAGGCTGTAACATAGGTGAAACGTAAACCCCTATTAATGTGGACCATTACTGGTTACAGCATTAGTCAGGTCTAACCAATATGGTCACTTCTGCATTACTAAAACAATGAACTTGTAATAGACCTAGCTCTAAACTGATATGAAACAGCATGATCAGGAGGTACCACAACTTTTACATTTTTTTTTTTATTTGGAGGAAGAAGAGATTTAATAAACTAAATACTAAAATCAAACGCAAAGTCACTCCTCTTGTAAAACTGAACACATTTGCAGGTGTTTTTGTCTCTCTCTTTTGCATCTGAAATGGAGTCACGTCTTTATCTTGGCAACTAATCAAATCAATTACAGTTAAAAATTTGAAGTTTTGTACTATTAGTAGCTTGAATCTTGTTTTGTCTTACAACCTGTCTTTATTTGAATTGTTCATCTTCATGTCAGACTCACATGTTTCTAGAGAAAAAGGTGAGACTGTAAAAGAGGTAATATTCGTTGAAGACTTTGTATGTGCCAAGGCATTCTCACTACCACCCTCTGAGAGAGGTATCAATATACAGGCGAGAACACTGATGCAGAGAACCATTACCTGTATCCCATGGACGACCTGGTCAGACATTATCCAGCCAGAATTCAGACCCATGCACCCTCACCCCAATCTGCCCTCTTAACCACTCCATCTCTCTTTGTGACTTCTTTCCTTCTTCGATGGCTTTGGATGTTCCTTTTTCTGAGTTGTCTGTAATGATCTCATAGGATCTGTCTTCTAAGAGACAGAATTCCAAACTGGCTATTAATGCAGTTACTTTCATTAGTCTCTGGTCACCTTTTAAATGGACCTCTGAATTGGCCCTTCTTTTATTACTCTAAGTTCTACATATTTATAAATATAACCCAAGTTCTTTTGAATTATGAATTCTTTAAACTTCTAGCTTTTCTCCAAAGGCTTACAGTTCCTAACACTCCTTAATGACTTAAAGGGATGCTTTTTTTCCCATTTCAAATCTCAAGCCTGCTTACCTTTTAAATATTCCATATTTAAGTATTATAAGAGCAATAGGATTATTTGACATCCTAATTGCCTCAGGCCTTATTTTAAATGCCTTTGTAGCAAAGAGTGATGCCGGCAGTACTGCTCATCTCACAGCTCGAGTTGAAGAGCCTTACATAGTCCATCTGATGTGAGACCTAGGGATGAACCCAGCACAACACAGAGCCCAGACAAAACCACCCTCTGGGAGAATCACACCCTGACCCCTCTCCTGACTACCTCCAAGCCCACTTGTGTGCACACAAACACACACACACTGCTGCTGATAAAATGAGGTCATAATGAATACAGGACAGTATTTAAGAGACAAAGAAGGCCCAGGGGGCCAGAAGAGGCACAATCCCCTAACTCACTTTCTTTGTTACTAAGCGCTCTACGGACTGATGAAATGTATAGACAAACATACACTAGTAGTACATTCATGTGTCTGTACAGAATGTTAAAATGGACTTTACTGAAGTTCTAAAGTACAGACAACCCTTAACCCCCTCACTCATATCCAGGATATATTAATAATATTAAGAGAGACTTAAGAGATCTAGGGTTCATTTTTTTTTTTTTCCAGAAAGGGTCCTTGGTGAGAGTTGTCTATATTCTGAGATTTCTCCCAAGTCATGTGTAAAGGTGGGGTTCTTACTTTACACAAGTATATATTGGCTATGCCTAATGTTGTAGGTTAGAAGTACAAATAGTGTCTTTGGCTTTGAGAAACTTACAATAACATGTAAGCATGGAACACCAATTTTCTTGGTATTCCAGTTTAATGCCCTTGTGTATCTATTCTGAGGCAACCTATATTTTAAATTCTGAGAGCTCTGAATTATGTTTCTCCAAACTTACCTTTGTGAATATTGTTCCTGGTTCTAAAAATCAGAGTAAAGATTAGTTTTATACTTTTGAATCAGAGGCCCAGCATGAAAGAAAATAAATGTTAGGCTAGCCACGATGGTACAGCAGTAATGCAACCCTCCATGATGCTGACGTGAAATGTAAAGGTTCTGAGTTCATGTCTCAAACTCTCTCTGTAGGTGCCAGCACATGCCAGCCACAAGCATGCACACGAGCCTATATAATCTTGGCTAGCTGAGGCTGGGAATGGATTGTGGCATGAAGAACACACTGGCGGTGCCTCTGTCTCTCCCTCGGTATCTCTCTCTTTCTCCCTCAGAAGAAATAAATTTTAAAAAATATACTTAAAAAGAAAAGAAACTATGAGACCAGTAGTTGGCATAATAGCTATGTCGCTGGACTTACATGTATTCGATCACAATTCGAGTCCCAGACCCGGTGGCTTAAACTCATGCTGGATGCATGTGCGTGTGTGCCCAAGATCCAGAAAGGAGGATGGAGAAGGAGGGAAGGGATTGTGACGAGGCCATCCCCCCTGGGGGGGGGGGGTGATTTCTTGCTTTCTGTCTGTCTTTCTGATGAGCACTCATGCCCTATGGCAAAAACCTCAAAAAAAAAAAAGGGAAAAAGGAAAGAAAAGAAACTACATAGGGAAGAGTTTTCTCTTACTGGAGATTTAGAATGTGTGCAAAGCCCTCTCAGTGTATGTAATGTACAGATATATACAGACACACACGTACTTATTATTTTTAGATTTCTCAGCTTCTATTCATATAATCTAGTAATTTTTATTTTTTAAGTGCTGAAAAGGGCCTATGGATTAAAATAAATTGCTCTTCCTGAGATATGAGAGTACCATTGAAATTTGCTTTTTGAAAAGCAGAAGGCCAGATGGCCAATCTATATGATTCTTTGAAAACACTTAGTTCTGCAAGAGATAACTTATGAAATGGTATCAGATTTGCTTCAGGAAATGAGTGTTCAAATGAAGCTGAGTGGCTAACATTTTTAAGCACAAGATTCAAGTCCTAACGAAGGGAAACAGAGCATAGGTCCAACACTTTATTCTGAAATGAAAAGTTCTCTTGGTCACAACAGGACCAGAAGCAGGTAGGTGATGACCAAGGATTAATATAAGAATGAGACCTCGTGCAGGTAAGTTACACAGAAAGGTCTTCACTGTAAGAGTGGTAAAGGCTCATGGCCCTATTGACTTACATTCATGTAACAGTGAGCCACAGATAACCCAGCTCCCATGCCACCTGCCCATTGCCCTTTCCATTAAGTTACTCTTCAGCTCTCATTTTTACCCAAAGCCAGCATTGTTGTCATGTAAGCCTCATTCTTCATTAGAGATCATCCAAAGAGGCTTGTTGCATCAAGGTAAAAAGGGTAGGAGTGGCATTGTTGTACCTTTTTCCAAATCTCTTTCTTTCTTTTCTGTTTTTTTGTTTTGTTTTTGTGTGTGTGTGTTTTTGTTTTTGTTTTTAGAGAAATTTTTGCTATAGGGCACATGTGCAAATCAGAGAGACAGAAAGTGAGAAATCACCTCCCAGAGGGAATGGTCATGCCGCAATCCCTTCTCTATTCTCCTCTTGGGATTTTGGGAATACATGCACACATGCTTATTGAGAGTTTTAAACTGCCAGGCCCAGGACTCAAACCACGGTCCACCATGTCGGAGTCCAGCGACGTAACCATTATGCCATCTGCTAGTCCTAGACCAAATACTTCTTTGCTTCCTGTCTGGGAGTAGGTTATTGTCCATAAAAACAAGCCAGTTGTCTGGAATGAATTTTAACTTGTTTCCTGTGAAGGCCACTACATCTGCCTCACATAAACCAAATTACCTCTAACCAGCTACAATGCCTCTGGCAGCCTCCCTTTGCCATCCTTGCCATTACCATACATCTCATGAGAGTTGCCCAGACCTAATAAGCTTACTTCCCTCGGAATTCAGTTATTCACCTTTTTCCTTGATGGATACACATGCTTTCTGATGCATGGAGTAGACTCGGCCCATCACTGGCCCATTCCTGTTTTGAACAATCAGAATCTCTTGAACTTTATCAGAAACTATATAGATGTAATTAAACCTGAATTCTAGTCTCTCCTTGTGACAATTCAGCGGACAATTAATGATGATAAAAGAGCCTGCCAGCTGCCACCTGACATACCAATGTGGGCCTCCAACTCCAATGAAGATGGAGGGGTGAAGAGCAGGTCCCTCTGGCTCCATTTCAATCTGTCTTTTATCTCACTCTAGCTAAAAAGTAACACTTACTTTGGGGAAATTTAGATTCTTTCTTTTCCCCTAAGAAAAGCACCAAATAGATAATAGAGGATAATGCATTGTCTCTGAAATAAATAAGACTGCTCCCGGGAAGAGTAATTTAAGCTTCGTCACCAGGGAGAGGAGACTCAGGCTGAAAGCCACAAGAGCAGGCTGCACACCCAGTCATGACTCTTGGGGAGAGGACTTGCCCTCTGCCTCTCTGCCCCAGTGGTAGGGAGGGACCTTCAAAAGGAGGCCACTTCATGCGTTTTTCCCAATAATGCCATTCCATTCAAAACTGACTTTGATTATATCCATCCCTTTCTCTCTAAATTGTAGGTTTCACCATGACTGCAAACCAGTGCAATAAAATGCTTGGAGGAGGACCGAGGCTTGAGGGAGACATAGGCTGTAGAGGGATATGACTGGAGAGAAAATAATCAAAACAAAGAAAATGAGAGAGAATAAGAGGAGCCTGCTCAATACCTGCACTTCAAACTCACATGCTGAGGCTCCGTGGCAACAGAGCCATACCGCTGGCTTCCTGCATCACTTTCTGTTTAACAGTTTGACTTCTGGGGGAGGGGAGGGACTTGACAATCCATTTAGTTAATTCCCAAAAGAAAAAAAATGCAAACGATTCATAAACATCTGAAATAAATGTTCAACATCACTTGTAATCAAAGAAATGCAAATATGAAACAACAGAGATAGCATTTTCACCTATCAAATTAGCAGAGATTAAAGGAATTCTAATACTCAACGGGAGTGGGGAGATGGCCCATCTCTCGCTGCCAGAGTGTTAATTGGTACAACCTTTCTCCTAGCTCATGCTACAAAACTCGTAAAAATAAGCATACTTCCTGGCCTGGTAGTTCCCCTTCCAGAGATCTAGCCTGAGAACATAAGCAGCAATTCAGGCACAAAGAGTTGGGTACAAAGAGCTCATTAGGATATTATTTACAACAAGAAAAGGTATAAAAATAATACATGACATTGTTATAAATTATATAATATAAATATGTAAGCTTAAAAAAGATTAGACCATTTCCTCAAAATTTAATATTATACAGCAAATATTATTAAGACTATCATAATATGAAGTAAAAAAAAAGCAATATCATGTATACATAATATGATCTCTATTTTGAGAGAGAAATACAATACACCAATATTAGCAAATTATTTCTGGTTTTGTTTTAAAGAGATTTTTGCTTTAGGACACATGCACTTGCCAAGAGAAAGACAAGACAGTGAGAGACAAAGTAAGAAATACCCCCACACACACCAGGGGAGCTGGCCATACCGCAATCCCTTCTCCTCCATTCTCTTCCCCAGATCTTGGGCACACACACACATATGCCCAGTGTGAGTTTCAAGCCACCAGGTCCAGGACTCAAACCACAGTCAACCATGTGGGAGTAACCACTATGGCATCTGCTGGTCCCAAGCAACTTATGTCTATGTAGTTAATTTTGGTGGATTTTTAAATACTTTTTAAAATTCTCCATAGTGAATATATGATAATCAGAAAACATAAGTAGTATTTTACAGTACTTCACAAATATATCTGAACCCCAAAGTTTACTGCACCACTTTCACTGCAGATACCAAAACAGTGTCCATCAAGAAATGAATGGGTAAAGAAATTGTAGTATACAGATATAACAGAAGACTATTTAGCTATAAAAAGAATTAAATCCTATTATTTGAAGGCAAATGGGCAAGCCTAGAGGACATTACGTTAAGTGAAATAAACCAGGTACAGAAAAATAGATATCACATGTTTTCACTCACATGTAGAAATTTAAAAAAAAAAAAATGATCTCTGAGAAGTAGACTAATCATAGACTGGAAAGGACAGAGGGTATAGAAAGAAGGGCGTTGATTAACAGAAACAAAATTATAAATAGGTAATTTTCAATGTTATAAAATGTAGCAGGAGAAACATAGTTAGCGACAATTTACCATATATCTCAGAGTACCTGAAAGAAAGGATTTTGAACATTCCTAACCACAGATGCCTGAGAAGATGGTCTACTAATTATCCTGACTTCATCACTACACATTATATTCCTGTACTAGAAAATCACATTGTACCCAAGTATGTACAATAATATATGCTAATCAAAATTTTAAAAAATAAGCAGTATTTTAAATATATATAAATAGGAGTAAAAGTGGATTAGTCAGGATATGGTTTATAACCAATAAACATCAATGCCCAGTGACTTAAAATAGCAAAGATTCATCCCTCACTCATAGGGTATGTCCACTGCAAGTCAGCTTCATCACCTATGTCGCCACATCACCTGACTCAGTAACGAAAACTAATAAAGCTCCATCAGCCAGAGTATCATTGATCCCCAGGGCAGGGGCGGAAATGTGGCAAATGATACAAAGCTCTTAAGGGCTCCCATCCAGAGCTGACGCGAGCCATTTCCACTTATATATCATTGGCTAAAGTCAGCCACATGACTGGCCTTATAATGAACTCAGGGAAACTCAATCCCACAATGCCTGGAGAGAAGAAAACAAGTATTGGTGCATAGACTATGTATCACAAAATTTTAAAACGTGTTTTCTTCTTAAGAACTTATTAAACGGGAACCGGCAGTTGGCATAATGGCTATGTCGCTGGACTCCCATGGAGTTGATCACAGTTTAAGTCCTGAACCCCGGGGCTTAAACTCACGCTGGGTGTGTGTACGTGCGTGTCCAAGATCCCAAGAGGAGAATGGAGGAGGAGGGACTGCAGCATGGCCATCCCCTGGGGGGGGGGGGGTGATTTCTCGCTTTCTGTCTCTGTCTCTCTCTTTCTGGCAAGCATATGTGCCCTATAGCAAAAACCTCTCCAAAAAAAAAAAAAATAGAACTTATTAAATGACAAACTAAAAGTCTTTCCTCTGTGCTTCACTAGCAGTAAAGATATGATAGTATGCATCAATCACATGACCCTAACAATTTGATTCTGCTTTTTGACTCAGTGTTTAGATCCTAAGCTATCCAGGAAATGCCACTAAGAAGAAAAAAAAAAGCGGTATTTTAAAAGGCAGAAGGCCTGACCCAGCCTCAGTGGCACATAAAGTAGTATACTGATGATTTGCAGTGCTGGAAGCCACATGGTGGATCATGGGTTCAGATCCCCAGTTGACCTGAAACATGCCTGGCATTCATGCCCAAGATCCTGATGAGCTGGAAGGCTGACGGGATCAAAGTGTGACAAAACCTTTTGTGTGTGTCTCTCTGTTCTCTATCTCTCAATAAAGTAAATAAACTAAAAAATAAAAAACCAAAAAACAAAACAAAACAAAAAAAAACAACGCATGTATTCATCCACAGCGACACTAAGGAAAGAAACTTTTGGGACCAACAGATGGTATAATGGCTACATCGCTGGACTCCAATGTAATCGACCGCAGTTCAAGTCCTGGACCCTGTGGCTTAAACTCACACCAGGCTCATGTGCATGTGTGCCCAAGATCCCGAGAATGGAAGAGGACTGCAGTGTGGCCATTGCTGCTGGGGGGGTAATTTCTCACTTTCTGTCTCTCTGTCTCTCTCTGTCTGGCTGGCAAGCAGACGCAGCAAAAACCTTTCCAAAAAAAGAAAGAAACTTTCTTTCCAGGGTCTGTGGGTTATCCAGAGGAATTTCATTCCTCAGCCAGCATTCTAAACACGGGGAAATCAAAATAAGCGATACTGAAAATTACTCCCACATTTTTCCAATGTTGGAGAGCAAGGTCTAAAGCATATATTCAAGTTCTTTAAACCACCCCTTAAAACATTTTCTTAGTCAGTATAATCTGTTTTATTTTTTATTTGTGTTCTGAATAGAAAAGATTAGAACACAGCAATTCTAAAATACGACTGTTGATGTTAAAGAAAATATCATCGAAAACCTCTGCATAATCAAACAGTTCCCGTACTCATGAAAGTGCCATTTGTAATGGTACTTTAAAATGGCAAGTACCATTTTAACCTATTGTATTAATTTAAAAAAAAAAAAAACAAAACTAAAATTCCAAAAACGGGAGGCCAACATTGGGCAGTACATCAAATCGTATTTCTTTCTGGGTTCAAATACAGCTTGAACAGAGTTAAAAAATTAAAGTTAATTATAGGCTATGTGGGTTTGTAACTTACATTGATAAATCTCTATATAATGGATACAGGTAATTATAGAAAAACAGACACAAGCCAGAATGCTCAGGGTTATCACTATATCTTTTCCATCACCCACTATGTCTAATTGGTCATCAAAGCTTGTAGATTCTAAGCTCCTGAAACACCCATTTAATCTGAATCTTTTTCTCTATCCCTAATTGCTTCATTCAGGGCTTTACTGTCTTTCATCTAGGCCATTGCAATCCCTATTCTCTTGTCTTATTCCTTCAGATTCCTCTTTCCAAACCACCTTTCACATTGCCAACCCAATGTGCAATCACGTTACTTCTCTTAAAATCCCTTGGTTACCTCCCAACGCCTAGAATATAAAGTCTAATCTCTTTAGCAAAGATAGGAAATTCTTTCCCTATGGTCTTGGGATACCTCTCAAGCCTAGAGGAACCTCCAAATTGTGTCCAGTGGGACACCAATTCCATAATTCTAGGGGAAAGTGTGTCCCATAGTCAAGCAAATGTGAAAAGTCAAGTTAAACTTCTTTCTTTTCTTCAGGAATGGTCAGAGTTGACAACCTAGGGATTGTGATTCTAAATGAATCTCAGGGTTCAGGCCCTGGCTCTGCTCCTTGTCTACACTCTTACTGCAGGCAAACTCACCCAGTTTCTGACCTTAAATACTGTC
Source organism: Tupaia tana (assembly GCA_026018925.1). Lineage (NCBI taxonomy): Eukaryota > Metazoa > Chordata > Mammalia > Scandentia > Tupaiidae > Tupaia > Tupaia tana. The sequence continues at coordinate 117,040,367 of JAKSZU010000007.1, forward strand.
TCTATACTGATAACTTCTCAATTCATATTTCTACCCTACACCTCTCCTCTGATTGCCAGACTGCTATCCACAGTCTCCAATGAGATGTCTAATAAACATCTGAAACTTAACTTGGTATCCCCTTCACATCCTACCATTTTTTTTTTTCAATCAGATGATGACAGTGTTGGCTTTGGGTGAGGTGTTTCTTTTTAGAGACAGAGAGACAGGTGCCCCCAATAGGGTCTTCATGCTACAATCCATTCCCAGCCATCCTGAATCGGGGACACACACATGGGGGTACCCAGAACGCACAAGGAGGTCCCTGGATGGAAACCCAGGACCTTCCTATGTGGGCCTAGTTGTGTTACCACCACGTCACTGCCCAGCCTCCTTAATGTCATTCTCAACTCCAGTATTTTCCTACACCTCCTGTTCAGTCTGCCAGCGAACCCTATCAGCTCTACATTCAAAGTATATCCAGAATTTGACCAATTCTCACACTCTGTGATCCCCCTCTCTTGTGTTTTTCACCCAAGTCCAAACCAAGGTCATCTCTCATCTGGACCAACTAAAGAGCCTTCTTTTGATAAATTGTGTCCCTGCCTCTGCCCATCCCTTTTGTAGTTTCTTTTCAACCTCAAGCCTATGCTGACTGCTTCATTTACTTAGACAGCATCACCCTCACCTCAAAGCCCTGCAATGGCTTCTCCATTTACTGAGCATGAAGCCAGAGTGCTCACCCAAATTTCTCACCATACAACTGTTCTTCAACTGTCCTTCCTCTCTCCCTGGACTGCAGGCCACAAGCCTTCATGCTGTTACTCAGAACACAGGGGATTTGTGCCCCTTTTTCGATTGCTTTTTAGCCAAAGGTCACCCACTTCACTCTTTCTCTTCTTTCAGGTCTTTCTTCAAATGTAACCTTTCAGTGAAAATTTCCTTGACCTCATTAAAAATCCCACACTCCCCTTCCCAACATTTCCAATAGGCTTTCCTGCTTTTTCTCTATAACAGTTAATACTTACTTCAAAATAATAAGCATTTCAATAATTTGAATTATTTATTTTTTAAAGAATTTTTATAAAGAATTATTTGTTTGTTTAATTTGTTATTATTATTATTTTAATTTGACCAGAGAGAGACGAGAGAGAGAGATAGAGAAAGGGAAAGGGAGAAAGCAGGCTGCCAGGTCTGGGACTCTAACTGAGGTCGGCCATGTAGGAATCCAGTGCCCTCAACCACCACACTACCTGCCTGTCCCTGCATTTCAAGTCTTATTTTGATTATTGCCTATGTCTCATAGCAGAAAACAAGCTCCGTGAGGTCAGGGACCATGATCTATGCAGTTCACTGCTGCATCTCCCGTGCCTAGAACAATTCCTGGCACAAAGGAGACATTCAGATACATTTGTTCAGGGTCAGGTGGTGGCACAGTGGTAATGCAACTAGACCCATATGGTAAAGGTCCTGGGTTTGAATCCCAAGACCTTCTTGAGTGCTCATGTACCCATGATCCAGGGTTGGCTCGGACTGGAGGCGGATCATGGTGTGAGGTCCCTATTTGGGTCCCAGATGTCTGTCTGTCTGTCTGTCTCTCTCTCTCTCTCTCTCATGGAGGGAATAAATACACTTAAAAATATTAATATTTGTTAAATGAAGGAATGAATGAATGATAAATAAATTGAAAACAGCATTTCCCAAAGTAATCAGAGTAAATAGAATTTCCTAAAATTATTCTTATAAAGATTCCCTTTACTTGGAGCATTTCACAGGACTGCTTACCAACAAGTGTCCCCTCTCTGTCTGCTCTCCCATCTGCTCAGAGGGCTCAGCTTTGCCTGCTTGGCCTTTCTCCCCATTCTTTGTGAAGGGTCTTATTTTGCCAGTTTATGAGATCCACTGTGGAGATTATACCTTTGGTAAACATTTATAAATAAATGATAAAAGTATTTTATTAGATCTTTCTTATGAGTTTTTCAACAAATCCACTTCATTTATTAAACAAATATCCGCTAAGTGTTAGCTATGTTCTAGACAGTACGTAGGCCTGTAGGGTTAAAATAACTAAGAGGACACAGTACTTAACCTCTGCGGAGACAGGCATTGAAGCAAACAGTTGGAGCAATGTAGTAAATAGCAAGACAAACATATGAGTGAGTATTATATGGAGCGTCAGAGGAATGTTTCCCAGTCTAAAAAGGCCATGGAATGCTTTCCGAAGCACACAGTCTTAGAGGTAAGCCTTAAAGGCTAAGTAGAAATTTTAGGCAAAAACTAGGCTTGGAAGGATCATTCCAAGCATAGCAAACAGCAGTTCAGAGGCACGGATGATGTGTGAACAGAAACCAACAGCAGTGTACATCAGTTAGAGAAAGGTGTGGGTGTTCTGGTGGGGGAGAGAGGCTTATAGTCAGAGCCCAGGACAAGGAAGGCCTTGTAACCCTGTTGAAGAGCTCATCATAATGGTAACTGAAGCTTTTCTTTGTTCAGAGACTCAATAATGGAGTGAATTCCTGGAGAGGAATCACAATGGAGCAAAATCTCTAGGACAGGCAAGAGACTGAGGTAGCTGAGTCCCATGCCCACCTCCATGCACTCTGGGCCACCATAAATACATATTCAGGCTCACACAGCCTCGCTGCATGTGGCACACTGGCCTATTGTGTTTAGTCATGAAAGAGGTCCTCCCGTGGGCACTCTGTCATGCTCTGTTCCTGACCATGCTACTACCCGACTATGCTGCAGCTGCAGCCACCCACCAAAGTTCTAGTAATGTTCCAGAGTGTGAGCAGAAGAGCAAGATGCCCGTAGGCTTTGCCTGCATTGCTTCTTGTGTAGCCTTTCCAGATCCCCAGTTCTAGCTACCTCACCTTCCCCAAGCCATGCACACCCCATGTGCATCTGAAATACCTGCCAAATGCCGGGTGTTGAACAAATGATTAGCCTGACGATAGGTCATAATGCTCCATAGCCATGCCCTTGCTCACACAGTACCCAAAATTTCTAGGAGTTGCAACATTTTGTGGAGTTAGGCTTCCTGTTTATTTTATTTTATTTGCCGGAGGGAGACAGAGAGAAAGCGAGAGGAGAAAGCAATCCCCAATGGGTCTTGGTTACCCCACAATCCCTTCTCCTCTTTCTTCAACCTGTTGGGATTTGGGGCATACATACATGTGTCCAGCATGTTTTTCAAGCTGCCGGGTCCTGGACTCAAACCGTATAGTTGAACAGTTCCCTTAACCAGGCCATGGTCCGGCCCTCTATCTATTTGTGTGCAAGTTTGTCTCTTTTACCAGATCAGAAGGTTCTTGGAATCAAGAACTTTGTTTTAGGCATCTCTGCGTCTATCAGGCACCTCACACTATGCCTGGTTCACCATGGCATATTTGCTGAATTGGACGTCGTTGTGCAAGGGAGTTCAACTGGAGGTAGCCTCTGAGACCTGGCTTCGCCAAAACTCCAATGGGGCAGGTGAACCTCACATATGACCTGGACTGTGACTCAAAAACAGAGCACTGACTCTGAAGGAAATTAAGACTTCCAATAGAGGGCAGCACAGTTATAACATCAAGACAAAATCGGATGCCTAATCACTGGTCTGTGATGGCTGAAAATGTGCCCTGGCCCCATGGACAGAAGGAAAACTGCAAAGAAAGCATTTATGGCTATAAACAATTTTTCTTTATTTCTCATCTGGGTCCTGAGGCCTGTGATTTGGCTCCAATTTTTCATTTGTGGTTGTTTGTTTCAGATCATAAAACTGTTCCTTTAAAATAATGGAGACTATATTGAATCTAAAAATAAATATCAAAAGACCAAAGTCCCTGAGTGGGAGCAATTATTGCAAAAGGCCCAGCCAAGCTCAAAACAGCTGTTAAGGGATCCTGGCCCAGGCACGAGGAGCCTGACTTCCTGGCTGATCTGGAGTCACACAGGCAGGTTGGCAAAGCAAAACAGAATATTTAAAAATACAGAAAATGCACAACAACGGTAAATGTACTACCCTAGGCACCCTGCTCTTACCTGATCATCATTGACCAGTAGCTACCAGCAGTATTGTGAGGACACTTCACAACATGGATAGAAAAACGAGCATTCGACATGTAAGGAAATTAAAGAGCGAGAAAGAGAGAGAGAGAGAGAGAGGAGGAGGAGGAAAAGCCACTTGTGAATTTCTAAAGGAATAACGCTAAGGTCCAATTTTGCTGTTAGATACATTAAGTTCCAGTAAGTAAGTAAATGAGAAGTAAGCCAGGTTGATATGGCTTTATTTCAATGCTGTGCTTGTTCCCTGCTGCATTTAGAAAGAAAGGAAAAAAAAATCATTCCGTGGATCCCAAGAACAATAGTTACCAGGAGTCTGCAGCTATTTCAAAACTGCCTTCCTCTATAAGATCTGGGCCAGGAAAATTCATAAATACAACCTATATTTATTTTTCAAGAAGCCTCTGTATAAAGACAATTTTCTTAGGAAATACAGCATAGATATGCATACATTTGCTTCTTCCTAAATAACTGTCTCAATGTTCAAGTTGTTTAAGGAATACACCCCAATCGGTAATTATTTGATCAATTATTTTTAAGTGTGTAATGTCTTATCATTCATTCATCCAATGAACATTTATTCACCATCTACAATGTACTACACACTCTACAAAATGGTACCAAAGAAAATATTCGTTTCTGTACTTAAAAGGCTCAATTTGGTGGAAAAAATTCAAAGAGAACACATATGGGCAACTAAATAAGGTACATGTTGTGCCCCAGTACCACAGAGGACCAGCACCAAACCCAGCCCAGTGGGCAAAGACTGGTATCACAGAGGCTTTCTGGAGAGAACTGAAGATGGGTAGGAAAGGAGGTATCCCTCAGCCAGGTGGATATGCTAGGCCTCCTGAGAAAACAAGAGGCTGATCATTTGTTTATCAATAACAAAGACAGGAACAAAGACCAGAAATACAGTTGGTCAAGAACCTCTTCTATGCCAAGCACTGAGCTAAGTACTTCCACTATTGAATCTTGTTGAGGAGCATTCTTAATATGTATGAAACAGTAGGACATGAACATACGGCTGTAGAAGGACTAATGGTCCCCCAAAGATTCCACATTTTGATCCCCGAAATTGGTGAATGTGTTACATTGGTGCAATACGGTTATATGCGAGATGGGGTCTGCAGAGAAAATTAAGGTTACAGACATTAAAATATGGTTCCAGGGCCGGCAGGTAGCGTGGTGGTTAAAGGTGCTGGACTCCCATATGACCAATAGCAGTTCCAGTCCTAGACCTGACAGCTTGCTTTCTCACTTAACCCCCCCCCCAATCTATCCCTCTCGTATCAAATTATAAATTAATTCTTTAAAAAATAATCATTTAGGGACCAGCAGCATAATGGCTATGTCGCTGGACTCCCACACAGTCGACCGCGGTTCGAGTCCTGGACCCGGTGGCTTAAAACTCACGCCGAGCGTGTGTGCGTGCGTGCCCAAGATCCTGAGAGGAGAATGGAGGAGAAGGGATTGAGACGTGGCCATCCCCCCTGGGGGGTGATTTTTTGCTTTCTATCTCTCTGTCTCTGTCTGTCTGGCGAGCGCACACGCCCTATAGCAAAAACCTCTCCAAAAAAAAATAATCATCATCATTTAAAAAATGTTTCAATAGGGTTCCAACGTATTCTGGATTACCTATGTGTGCCCAGTGTGACCACAGGGGAAGGGAGAAGAATCATACTCAGCTAAAGAGGGAGGCAGAGGAAATATCTGAAGCATGCAAAGGACAGGATACCCTTGCTGGCCTTGAAGTTGGAGAGAGGGAGCTGTGAGCCAAGTGGAGTAGGAGCCTCCAGAAACTAGACCGACCTTCAGCCTCCAGCCAGCAGGAAACATGGCCTCAGTCTTGCACCCACATGGAACTCAGTTCTGCCAACAACCTAACTACGCCTGGAAGGAGATAATGCCCCGAAGCTGCCAATGTCTTCATCTCTACCTTGTGAGACTCAGGTAGAGTACACGCAAGACAACTGGACTTCTGACCAATGTGTCCACGAGATAGTAAAGTGTGTTGTCTTAAGTCACTAAATTTCTAGTAATTTGTTACAGAAGGAATAGAAGCTGTACAATGGAATTATATGATTACATGACAAAGTAAAATCAGTGGCAAAAATATTATCTCTGCACCTACTATGTGCCAAGAGCTTGCAAATATCATCATCTTTAACTTTCAGAACCATGCAAGCGTGGGATTATTCTCCCCATTTCACAGAGGAAGAAACTGAAGTGAAGAGATTTTTAAATAACTCAACTCATGGCTAATAAATACTTGAATTGGGATTTGAGCCCAGGTCTCTCAAGATACCGACGCTGCTATTTTTGCCATGCTGCCTGACTGCTACCGCACAATGATTCTTTAGTTGTGGATACGTTGCTTCCAAGGCACCTCTCTGCTCTTAACTGAACCCTGCGACAGTCTGCTAAGCAGGCAGGTAGGCATCATTTACCACTTTTTATAAATGGGACGCCCTGTCTGACACAAATTCTGAACTGGAGGCAGACAGGGGCACAGCTGTAAAATGCAGCACTCTGCAAGGCTCACCCGCGTGGGAAGGTTCCAGGTGCGAATATAGAGGCCTCCCTGAGTATACCACACACGTGTATCCATGATCCAGGGCTGGCTGAAGACTCGGGGTGGGTCCCAGCACCAGGCCCCTGTTGGGGGGACTGTATTTGTCTCTATTTCTCTTTCTCTCACTCATGAAAGAAATAAGTAAACTTTATGATAAATAAATGCTCAGCTGCCTGTGGTCCAGGGTGAAATCTCAAGTCTTCCAACTTCCCCCCACACACACACATCCCCTCTGCTCCGCCATGGTGGTGGTTCGGGGATATCCTCAGTGCAGTCGAGTCTGCTTCACATTTGTGGCTGTTCCCATGAAGGCAGTGGCTGGGTCGCTTTACACAAAAATGTTGATGCCCCCCACCCAGGTGCAAGGTCAATACTGTAAGTGAAACTGAGAGCTGTAGCTACGCTGCTAGGGCTGGATAGGATTCTTCATTCAACTTAGGGCACTGCTGTAATATGGCTTTGGAAAGGAGAGCCACGTCTTCTGTGTCCTACACAACTGTGCATGGGACGAGCCATGTTAAACACTTCATTTCTACTCAGTTATTTAATGTACTAGTTTCTAGAGCCATTTTGTACTTGGAGCTTTGAAAAAAATTAAATCACATCCCTGAGAAGCCCCCAAAGAAAACTGCTTTATCCGTAGCATAATCCATTTTCTAGGTCTTTCTGGAATGCCTCCATGGGCCAGGCAGGGGAACTAGGTACTACCGATGTGGCTCTAAAGAATCTCTGCCTTCATGGACCTTACACTTTAGTGGGGAAACACAGTACGTCAGAAGATGAATAAGTTCATTGTATTTGAAAGACACAGTGAAGGCAAGAAATAGGGTTGGCAGCGATAGGCTAGGAGATACCTCTTTTAAAGGTGTATGGAGGCAGAGGCTGTTTGTGGGGATTAGGGAGCTTGGAGTGATTAGACTTCTGTGTTAGCCAATTCAGAGAGCTTCCCCACATAGACATTCATGTAAGCTAGGCCCTAGAAAGCCCAGGGTCTTCAACTATAGAAAGGTCCTTGTTAGAGTTCCGTGTTGCAGGGAGTCGAGGGTAGGTGTAAGTGATTTGGCTGCTACCAAATACACCTGCGCTGCTTCTCTGCCACTTACTCTGTGAATCTGGGCTATTTGCTTAACCTTTCTATGCCTTGTTTTTTCATAGGATTGTGTCAATCCATGTAAGTCACCAAGTAGTGTTTGGGACATAGTAAGCGCTCGGTAAAAGTAAACACTTCCTGGGAAATAGTTATAGTCTAATACTGGCCATCTTGAAGATGTGTCTGTCTGGAAAAGTTATAAAAAGTAAATAAATCCCCACACAGGATCTGCAATGTACATATACATCTCCATCATAATCCTCCCCAAATGGACACCGTTATGGGTTTTGTCACCCCAAAACAATGTTGAAATCCTAACCCCGGTGTTCAGAATATGACCCTGTTTGGAAACCCTCATCATAGATGTAATCAGTTAAGGCCATACTTGAATATGACAGGCCCCTAATCCAGCATGACAAGTATCCTTAGGAAAAGGGAGAAATTTTGTCACGTAGACTGGCATAGAGGAAAAGGATGTGAAGAGAAACAGAAGATAGTTATCAGCAAGCCGAGGAGAACAGCCTGCAACAGATCCCTCCTCACAACCCTCAGAAGGGATCAACCCTGCAAACACCTTGGTTTGAGGCTCTGCCTCCAAAATCGTGAGATGATACATTTCTGTTGTTGAGCACCCAACTGATGTATTGTTACAACACTACCAAACCGATATACATTCCTTAAGGGTATGAAGAGTATATTGCTTATTTCCAAGTCCCCAGTATCTAGCAGAGGGCCTGGCAACTCAATAGGTGTTTACTGAATAAATAAATGAATAAATATCTGTTATGGTGGCTCATATTCCCAGCAAGATATGCTGGAGGAAACAATATTAAAGTCTCTAAGGTCTCGAACATGGCTGGTGCAGGGGATCAGCCAAATGGGATTGGCTATCTCTAATCAAGACCCAAGGAAGTGCTTGACATTGCTGTAAAGAGCAAGTCCGTGGAGCCCCAGTGAGTGGGGGCAAAGTCGTGCTCAGAAGGCCTAGTGGGCTGGTGTTCACCACTGTGAGGTACATGCCCAGGAGCAGGCACCCTCATTAAACTGGGCAAGGGTCAGGTATCAGTCCGTGGTGAGGGAAGCTGGTAAGACTAAGCAGATCCCTATAGGCAAATGGGTCCAGGGACCCAATAAGGTGTGCAAAGAGAATGTCAGAATGAGGAAAGAACAGAAGCACAGGCACACAACCTGGAAGGCCAAGGGGATGTGGGCTCAGGACCTCAAAAGCAAGTTCCAGAAAGGTGTACTTACAACTGGAAAATGGTGTGGGAGTTCAGGAAGCAGCCTAACATGGCAGGGGGTGCTCAATCCTCAGCCCACCCCATTGGGGGAAAAGAAATCTGGGGTCCTGCATGACAGGAGTGTCAATTTAGGCTAGGTCTCCAGTAGAGAGAGTTCTGCAATCAGCAGAGGCCAAAGGTGAGAAAGGACACTCCAACCCAGGGTGGATGGAGAAGGAAGAGTTAAGGTGCTAATTCTACAGAGAAAAAGAAGAAGGGAGAAAAAAGGATTTTTGTAATTGAACTATTCTAATTGACTGCTGACTCTACACTGTTCAGATTCACCAGGTAATTGCTCAATTCTCCATTTCATTTCATCTGTGTAGCTGTAGCTAGAGCAGTTAGTTGGAGGGGGGAAGGGCGGGTTTAAGAACTGATTAGGGGAAATCACTCCTTGCAGGCCTTAGGTTATTCTTGTTAAAAATGATGCCAGGAAAATCATAATTAAAATGGAAACATGGCGAATAACAAGAGTCCCTTTCCTTGCATGTGAAATAAATTTTAACAGCTACCTTAGCTAAAGAACCCAACAGTCGACCTTCCAATAAGGGTAGGAAGAGTTTTCTATCAGAGTGAAATAGAAACTATAAATCAAACGTTTCATATCTAAAGTCCAGGCCAACTCCAGTGAGTAAAATTCCTCTCGCCAGTAATCTGTGTTTTTACAGGCTGGCTAACAGATTTCCTTGACTCCAGAGCTGTATGGATACTGTTTCTTCATCTTCAATCTGTAAAACTACCTTCAAGAGCTATAGTCTGGATACATGTGACATACTATCCAAGATAAAGCTGGTCAATAATAAACACACCTGCGTGTGAGATTCCATCATGTGTATATGGTTGAGATGGAATCATGGGGAGGGAAGAGTGAGGGAAAGGCATGGAGCTGAGGGAGAAATGCAGAGAGTCCAGACCAAGAGGCAGGCAGCAGGAAACACAGCTGAACATTAGCTCAGATGCCTCTTAAAGAAGGCCTGATCTTGATCATCGATTTCTCCTGGTTCGAGTACAATGAAAATTTGCCTTCCTTGGGCCTGGATTGTTCCTGGTTTCCTCACACTCAGCAAGGGGCCCAATAACATCCTTCGCTGAGGGAGAGCTTAGATCTCAAAGGAGACAGGCTGCTTAGAGGGACTTCAGGTATATTTTTCTGGTTTCCTGCTTGCTCACCAGAAAAGTGCCCACTCAGAGGTAACGGGCTGAATGATACCCTCTACCTGTTGAAAATGTAAGTGCACCCTTCCTTGGCAGTTCAGTTCAGGGCAAAATAAAATGCACTCCTGTAATCACAGTCACACTCCACAAACCCTCCAGAGACTCTTTAATCAGTGTAATGGTGTCGCTGTGGAGCAGCTGTGATTCTTGGGCACCAGTTCCCAGAGGACGTGGCAGCCTCTCTATAATAGGAGCGAGTCCTCTGCTGCCCTGGCCCAGCATCTGTAGGGAGATAAGGCCTGGGGACTCCGAATGGTACCCAAACTCAGGATATGGGGAATTTTAGAATTAGAGCAATTAATTAAGTGGGTGGAGGTACAGTGCCTATTTCAGTTATTAAAGCTTACCTCCTCCCTTGGCAGCTGCCCTTCAAGCATGCTTGTTACAGTGCTGGAACTTCTTCAGTCCAGACTCAGGTCTCTTGGAAAGCCCTGGAAACCTAAGAGGATGAGCAACACAGCTCTGCACTCACTCCAGTCAGCCTTGTGGTCTACCTCAGGCTAGCTCCGTACCAAGGTTTCTGGCAGGTGCCGCCAGCCTTTTTATCAACAAACGCCCCGTGCCTCCCACCCCTGGATCTATTAGAATCATCTGGGAGTGCTCAAAAAGAAAACACCAATGCCCAAACCCTGCCCCTAGAGAGCCGGGCTTGATTGGTCTCACTGGGGTGAGGTCCATCCTGGAAGCCCTGTGCTGTCAAAACTCCCCGAGTGATTCTAAATATAGCCAGGGCAGGCCATTGGGTCAAGTTCCGGGTCCTCCGGATGGTCTCCACCAGAACTGAGACCTGACAGGGTGGGTTCACTTATTACATGGCTACCTGGGTAAATTCTCAGAGAGTAAACTTACACCCAGATTTGAAGGTCATCAGAGGTCATCCTCAATATATCAACCAGAATAAACACCATCTATTTATTCAGACTGGACAAATACTTGTTGAAGGCCCATTACAACCCAGACATTGTGCCGGCAGCTAAGACGCACATGTCTGTTTATTTTGTGTTCCCTTTGCCCCTTCGGATTTGGAAGCCTGGTTTTCTGTTTTGAATTTATTCTCTCTCAAGCTTATTGTTTATTTATCCATTCATTTCTTCAATGATTCAGAGACAGAGAGCTAGGCACCACCAACAGGGCCGCCAGCCCCAGTCCTACCCAGCCTGGATCACAGAGCATGCTTGGGCAAGTCTCAGGACACCTAGGACTTCCCATGTCGGTCCAGGGGTTACTACTGTGCCACCAGCTGGCCCTCTCTCGACTTTCATACATCTTATATAACATTTATATATATGGTTCACATACCTAGACACATTTACTCATAAATTCTTACAGCTTGTGTGCAAACAATAGCTACTCTTCAATGTACTTCTAAGGCCTGGTGTAATGAAAGTGAGAAAACACCACCGGAGTCTGAGCACACCGCATCACGCTCCTTCCTGACTTCATCTCCTATCAAGTTTCTATTCTATTAGCCTAAGGTTCTAGTGTTAAATGTTCAAGAGGTCCAAGAGCTCTCTCTGCTCTACACTTTCAAGTGTTTAGTATTCAGCAGGATGTCAGGGAAACACAAGCATGGACATCCCCAAGCAGATTTCGTAATTCTTCTGTATGCCTCAAAACTTGGGGGAAAGGGGAGAAAATCCTGCTGCTATAAACACCCTCATACCACAGCCTCAAGAACAAAGATCTAGGACCCGAAGACTGCCCTGGTTAATCATAAATCCTTTCACCTCTGTGCTTCTGCTCTGCCTTCTGCCTGCCTCCCCATGGTTCCCTATTTTCTTTAGGCCTATGTCTGTCTTCCTTACCAGCCTGCAGCTGTCTGCCGTCTCATTCACTCCTGGACTCCCATCATCTAAGACAGGCTGCACATAATATCAGGTTCCATGGGTAGAGCATGTGCCATGGGCACATGTTACAGACACTTCCCATGTATCACCGCTACTCTTCACTCAGTCCTGGGAGTTGATACTTTTACTATCCCATCATACACATAAGGAAACTACATTACAGAGGTTAAGCAACTTACATTCATACCAGATCCACGAGGCAGAATTCTGATTCAATTCCAAGCCACCTAACAACATGCAGAGCCTGCTCTTAGCCATTAAGAGACAGTGGTGGGATGTCGATAAACACAGGTGTTTCCAAGTTCTTGATTCACATTTATTCACGGGATCTTCTTCAGTAGGAGGCAGCTATAGTGCTTACCAACTATTGGGTTTAGAAAAGTCATGTTTTTCTATGCAAAAATGCATCACGACTTATACGAAGACCCAATATATGATGTTGAAAAATATTAACCCTCTGTAAGCCTCAGTTTCCTCAGCTAAAAAATGAGAGGATGAATAATGTTGAGCTCCTGGGGTGAGTTTGATGATTAAATTAGGCAAACAAAATACTTAGCTCGATGCCAGGCAGCTGGTAAATACCTGATAAAACTATGATGATAATACTGATGTGCTGTTGCTGCTGAAATTTGAGTTTCTACCATTAGGAGCACCTTTCTGTTTTCCCAAGATTTTTTTTAAGAGTTATTTATTTAACTTTATTTACCATCATCATTATTATTTTAATTTACTATCGGGCACATACACTCACCAGAGAGTCAGAAAGAGATAAAATGAGAAAGCAAGATTCCAGGTCCAGGACTCAAACCAAAATTGACCATGTGGGAATCCAGCATCTTAACCATCCCACTATCTGCTATCCCCCATTAGGAGCATCTTGGGATACTCTCAACCTGAGCAGCCATTGCCTGCCTCTGTAGGAGCAATGAGAAGCCACCACTAACTTTTCTTTTAACTTTATTTTTATATAATTCATATATCACATATCCTTCACCCAACAACTCATAATTTTTATTGTATTCACAAAGTTGTAAAATCATCATTACAATCTATCTTAGAACAAATTTAGAATTAGAAGCCAATTTGGTATCAATTCTGGGAGATTTTACATCACCCAGAAAAAGAAATCCTGTTCCAAGCTCTCTCTCCTCAGCCCCTGGCAACCACTATTTTCTGTATATTCTCGGTGTTTCCTAGAAAGGGAACCATTACAATATGTGGACTTTGTAACTGACATCTTTAATTAGCATAAGTTTCCAAAGTTCATCCAGGCTTAGCATGAATTAGTATTTTATTTCTGGGCTACCCCTGTGGCCTATGCCTGAAGGAGCTGGATCCCACATAAACAACCACAGCATTCCAGTCCCAGCCCCAGTGGCTTGGGAAATATACCATGTGCATAAGTGTGTTTCCCCAAATTTTCAACAAAACAGAGAAGAAGAGCTATAGAATGACAACACCCTACTGGGATGTGCTTTCTCCCTCTCCCCCTCTTTCTCTGCCTCTACATCTCTCTCTGGCAAGTACATGTGCCTCTAGCAAAAATTTCCTTTTAAAAATAAATTGTCATTCTTTTTTGCTGCCAAATAACATTCCATTGTATGGATAGACCTCATCTGTTTATCTATTTATTATCTGATTGATATTTGGGTTGTTTCTATTTTTGGCTACTATGAACAATGCTGCTAAGAACATCTGTGAGCAAGTGTTTGTGCAGACATATGTGTTTAATTCTTTTGGGTATATATGTAGAGGCAGAGTTGCTGGGTCACATGGTAACTCCATGTTTAACCTTTTGAGGAACTGCTAAAGTGTTTCCCTAAACAAACAGTCACTTGCTTCTGAGTGTATGTCACTTAGCCTCACTAAACCTCAGTGTCCCTGTCTGCAAAATGAGGATATTATCTATCAAAGGAGATATTGCAAGTATAATGCTTGACACCCAGTAGGTGCCTAACAAGACTGGTACACTGCCGTCCCCAATAGATGGTCCTCTGTGCTTTCGTCCCTCTTCAGTTTGGACAGGAAACAAGGAGTGTTTCCTGAGGTACAGCCAAATGGAGGTGCTGGATGGAGAAAATCACAACACAAAGTCCTATCACCTTTCTGGATCATGTCACCAGTCTCTAAAATCAAGGAAAAATTAAACCTTCTCAGCTCAAGTGGGTATACAAGGGGACTTCCAAACATTTATGGGAGCGCGAGTCCTATGGCCCAGTTGTGAAGAGAGCCAGATCTCACATGGCTGGCCATGCAGCTTGAATCGTGGCCCTGGCAGCCAAGGCATGTGTGCATACATGTCAACAGGATAGAAAAATGGAGGCGAAGGAGTTGCGGATTGACCACGTCCTGTTGGAGGATACTTTCTCCCTCTCCCTCTCTCTCTCTCTCTCTCTAGCAAGTACACATATACTCTAGCAAAAAAAAGAAAAGGTAAAAAGAAAGCTTCATGGGGAAAATAGAATTAAAGTATGAGTTTACTCTGGTGCAAAAAATTTTGAAATCTCTGCATACACATTTTCCATAAACTTTGTGAAGACCCCGTTGCCTAAAAACACAAGTAAGGAAGAAATCATCATGAATCCAAACTTCATAAGCTAATGCAATTTGGTGGGAAATGGACTACGATGGGTTCTAAGAGCTACAGTCTCATGACTACCAGAGTTTCTTACAGGCTGCATCCCTAGGCGGGTCTGCAGAAACAAGATTCAGCAAAAGCACTGTCTTCGTGAGCCTGTGCAGAGTGTGGCAGTGTGAGCTCGCAGACCGTCACACTGAAGGCTCCAATTAGCATTTTTGTTTCTGGCAGAAACGACTGACAGTCCATCAGTCCCAAATAACAATAATACAGCTCTGCAGAAAGGAAGTGTTCAGTTCTTTAGGGAGTTATTGTTATTCAGGGTAAAAAAAAAATATATATATATATATATATCCCTTGGGCAGATTCACTTCACTGCCAAAGTTGGATTCAGACTCCAGAGTTACTCTGCAAAACCTAAGAGGGATTGTGAGAGGGAGACCAGAAAACAATAAACAACAACAAAAACACCAGAAAAAGTGGTACATGCAGTATGTCACACTGTAAGAAATATTTTTGTTTTGAGTACAATAGACAGGACAACTAGAGAGACCTCTCCTGGCATATGGGAAATCAGACAAATTTCTCTCTTCAGCTGCAAAGACAGTAATGGGGCCAACTTGAAGAATCAACACAAGGGAAGCTGCCCTTTAACCTCAGCTCAGCGTGAGCAGGGAAGTCACCTGTGAGCATGAAACCATTGTCCCACGTCTTCCTCCATAATCTACAGCATAGTCTACAGCTTCTGCCTCCCCTGCAGAAATGTTAATCATGTGGGATGGGGGAGGGGGCACCTAATCTTTTCTTTTTCTAAAGACATTAATCAAACCTATCAAAGGAGCACAAAGAAAAATAAATAAAAAGGAAGAGGGAAAAAAGCCTTTCAACTGGGGATTGGATGAAAGATTTAAGAGAAAAGTATATACAGGATTTGTTTATTATTACCCATGAGAAGGTTAAGAGAAACATGATAATTAAGTGACTAAAAGCCATTTGGAATCTTCTTTATTTGGGGGGGGGGGGGGGGGGGGGGACATGAACAGAGTATCACAACATACCCCACCCTCTGCCCAGATGTCACTGTGTAAAAATATATGCCAGATAAATAGACTAGCCATTCCCAGATGTAACTACTTTTTTCAAAACTGAATTCTGTAAAAAGCAAGTGTGGCATTGAGCCTTTCAGTTACTGCAGCACTAAAGTGACCTCATTATAGGAATCAGCACCTGGGAGGCCTGGACCTCAACAAACACGACCAGCAGGGGCAGGAGGAAGGAGCTAGAGTATCTGCTCTTAGAACCAGAGAACAAGTACAGTGGCCTTATGGAATGAAGGCTGGCATGGTGGGAGTAGGGAGGAGTAATTTCTCTTCTGAAGTATTCTAGCTTTAGTTCAGAAGAAAAAAACATAAAACCTAGCTACAGCAGCATGGACTGGTTGACACTGCTACTTGGCAGGCTGAGGCCACAGGAGAAGTCTGGGTTCAATACCTGGCGCACCCTAAAAGCTAGGCACTGTGGCATGCACCTACAGTCCCAGTAATTTGGGAGGCTGAGAAAGGAAGATGACAACATAGTGAGACCCTGCCTTGGGAAAATAAAATGCAAAATTGAGTTTCAAAAATGCTCTCTGTGATATCTGGGCTAAGTTTTACGTGCTCCCTCTTTCCTACTCCAGCCTTGCCCAGACTAACCTACTTATTTTTTGATGTCTGCATGGAGGCCACTTCCTTTAGTCTGTCTTCCTCAACTCCCAAGGCTGGGCCATGTGACCTCATGTGCCTGTGTAGCTCACTGTAATCACCTCCTTCTAGAAACTGTCCATTCCTCCCTCTCCCCTGCTAGACTGGAAGTTTCTTGAAGAAAAGGAAAAGAAACATCTTGTTCACTAAGTAACCTTGGGGCCATGACAAGGCATGGCATACACAGACACTCAATATCTATGCCAATGTGGGGAAGTCTCTTGCCAGATAGGAAAAAAAATTGAGCATCCAAACCTAGGAGTGGGTAAACCCTGAAACAGCCCACTGGCCAAGGTAACCCAGCTCAAGAATTGGGTGAGAAGAGGCACCAGAGGGACAATCCTGGGGAAAACATCTCAAGGACAAGAGTTTGTCCTTTGCCAATCACTACTCAAAAGAGCTTCCTTTTCAGAATCTGTGGCTTCTTCTTACTCTGTCTTAGAGCACAGAAGACTCAATTGTTAACGTTTAAAAAGCTGAAAGCCAGGTTGGCAGGTGGCATGGTAATTAAGGTGCTGGAATCCCACATGACTGACCTCAGTTTGAGTCCCAGACCTAATGGCTTGCTTTCTCACTTTCCCTCTCTCTCTCTCTCTGGGGAGCTCCTGTGACCTATAATAAAAATTTTTTAAAGAATTATTTTATTGAATTTTATTTAATTAATTTATTTATTTATTTTAATTTGACCAGAGATGGATAGAGAGAGAGAGAGAGAGAGAGGGAAAGTGAAAAAGTAAGCCAAGTCCAGGACTCAAACTGTGGTCGGCCATGTGGGAGTCCAGCACTCTTAACCACCACGCCACCTGCCAGCCCCATACCTATAGCAAATTTAAAAATAATAATAAATAAAATTAAAGAATTATTATTTTAAAAAATTTAATGCATGTTAAAAGACTTTTACAATGATAAAGTATTGCAGTTAATGAGAATCATAAATGCTGAATACAGATTAAGAGAAGGAACAGAACTGAGTTCAAATTCCAGTTTTGCTACCAACTAGCAAAGAGGTCGGCAGAATGTATCACTTAATCTTTCTGCACTTCAGTTTTCTTATCTGCAAAGAACTGATAACAATAACTACCACTGCAGACTTATTATGATGATTAGATTAATACAAGGCATGTACTTGGCACTCGTAAGTAATATTTCTTAGTGTGTAGGGCAATGATTCCCAAATATTTACTAAAAATGTTCCTGTCATATCATATTTTGTAAGGACAAACAAGCTATTTTCCTGCCCTCAGGGGAGGGGTAGCACATTGAATTAAACAGACCCAGGACCAGCTATATAGCACAGAGAGGTTAAGACACTTGCCTGACTGGTGAAAGTCACTATGAGATGACCAGACTTACTGTGTGCACTCACATTGTCTAGCAAACATTACTGCTGTCTGTATGACACTTTCCCTCTTGTAAAACTGACTGGAGTGGTTGCACAGTAATATGAACATATCGCACAGTACTAAATTGTATATACTTGGACATGGTTAAAATGTGTCAAAGTTTTGCCTTGATCAGACTTTAGTCAGGCCTCTCAATCTTTTAGTTTCCTCAGCATACTTCCTTGTAAAATCCCTTTTGAGCAAATATCCCTGCAAAGTAGTTTAGCAAGAAGTCCCACACTAAATATCAGATTATTTTAAATAAGTGATTAGGTGTGATGTCTGATCACCCTGTGTCCTCAGCAAGAATCTTATTATTTCAATTTATCCAGAATCTCTCACATTCCTAATGTTTCTTTAGTCTTTTTCCATCTGATAATTACGTCATGGCTCCTCAGCTGTTAATTTCCACTGCCCATGCTATATTTGAAGTTGAGCTCAATTTCTCTTCCCCAGTGAAACTCTCATTTCTGTGGACCTTAAGTTTACAATGATGGCCCAAAATAAAGCTTTTCTCACTCCATTTAAAAAAAAAAAAAAAAAAAAAAAAAAAAAAAAAAAAAAAAAGACACTTGCCTGAGGCATCAAGGTGGTGGGCCTAACCCAAGGGATTTGAACTCAGGTCTTTCTGCCTCCGTTCCTTCTTTTAATCTGTATTCAGCATTTATGCTTCTCATCTAATCACAATACACAAAAATGCACATCTGCTCATTCTCAGATACTGTTCTTTCCCATAATTTGTATTTCCTGGGAAGGGGGAAACAGACATTTCATTGGCTGTTGTTCCCTTCTATGATGGGTGTGTAAAAGAAAAAATAATACTATAGTCATCAGAGGGTACATGGGCTGTTCCTACCAAGGATGTATTGAGGGTTATTACAAAAAAGGAAAAAAGGGAACCAGCAGTTAGCGTAATGGCTATGTCGCTGGACTCCCACGTAGTCGACCGCGGTTCGCGTCTCGGACCCGGTGGCTTACAACTCACGCCGGGCGCGTGTGCGTGCGTGCCCAAGATCCCGAGAGGAGAATGGAGGAGAAGGGATTGCGGCGTGACCATCCCCCCTGGGGGGTGATTTCTCGCTTTCTGTCTCTATGTCTCTCTCTGTCTGTCTGGCGAGCGCACGTGCCCTATAGCGAAAAAAACCTCTCCAAAAAAAAAAGGAAAAAAGAGGCAAAAATAAGCTCAAGAGTTTTAGTTAACAGTATTATCCCAGGGATGACCCAGAACAAAGAACCTAGATCAAGGGGTTAGTTTTCAGTAGGCGAAGGACATACAAATGGGCTTTCATTTTTTTCCTGTACTTCAATGACCCTCTTGACAAAAAGAACTTCCCCTTAAAAAGAGTCACACACTGGTAGGATAATTATGTGTGAAAGAAATAAAATAAATTATTAACAATCTATCTCAACCCACCATCCATTCAAAATGCTAGATCTTGACAACAAGAGGGCCCTGTTTAAGGTGTACAGGGAGGAGTGTTCATATATGGGTTTGAGGGCAATAAGCTACTCTGCATAAGAAAGGAGGAACTATTGAGAGGTGCCTTAAGGAAAGGTCCCGACCTAAATTCCTCTTGACAAATGCATGTTGAATGTCTGCTCTGTATCAGGCAGTGGCTAGAGGTGTTCCCATACATGCTTCTTCTCTGTGCATCACAAATGAAATGTCACAGCTGGGAGTTGAGGTGTTTTTTTTTTTTTTTTTTTTTTTTTTTTTTTTTTTTTTTTTTCTTGACAGGATCTCACTATGTTATGACCCTCCTAACTCAGCCTTCTGAGAAGCTGGGACTACAGGCATAAAAACCATGCCAGACTTTCAGAGTGGGCCGGGCACAGGACCTGAGCCTCCCAGGTGGCCTCAGCCCATTGAGTAGCAGAATCAGCCAGCACACTGCAGCTGGACCTGGTTTACGTTTTTCATGATGAAACAGCTGAGGCAGGAGCAGCTAAAGGATCACCTGTAAAGACAAGTGGAAATTTGTTTATACAAAGTATTAGGTTGTCGGGAAAGTCATGACATACTTTTCTATGCAAAAATGCATCGTGACTTTCCCAACAACCCAATATATGCTCTTTCTAGTGACAAAAGGCTGAGCACACAACTTGGCAGAAGCAGTAAAGGAGACCCTGGTGGTATAATATGCCTGAGAAGACATCATTGCCAAGTTAAAATGGTATCTGGGGATACCAGGTGTCTGGGGAAGTGGTGGAGAGGGAGCTTCTGGAAGAGACAAAGGGTAAGAGCACACAGCAAAGGAAACAATAATCAGAGTGAAGAGACAATCATCAGACCAGGAGAAAATATTTGCAAACTATGGTTCAGATAAAGGACTGATAAGCAGGATATGAGGGGAATTCAAGCAGCTTACCTGCAAAAAATAAAACTAATTTTAAAAATGGGTAAATGAGCTGAAAAGACAACTCTCCAAGGAAGACATATAAATAGCCAAAAAGCATATGAAAAAAGTACTCAACATCTGTTATTATAAGTGAAATGCAAATCAAAACCACAGTGAGATACCACTTAACCCCAGTCAGAATGGCTATGACCAAAAACATAAAGAATGACAAGTGGAGACAAGGTTATGGTGAAAAGGGAACCCTCCTCTGCTGTTGGCAGGAATGTAAATTAGTACAGTCATTGTGGAAAACAATATGGAGGCTACTCAAAAATCTATAAATAGAACTGCAATAACCCAATAATCCCACTCCTGGGTATTTACCCAAAGGATAGGAAAGCACTAAGTAAGAAAGACATTTGCACATTTATGTTTATCTCAACATTATGCACAACTGGTAAGACATGGAATGAACCTAAATGCCCATTCTTGATTCCATGGATTAAAAAATGTGGCACATATATACTATAGAATACTACTCAGCTATTAAAAAAAGAAAGAAAGAAGAAATCCTGATGTTTGACACCAGTGGATGAATACAGAACACTGAATGGTAAACAAAGCCAGACTCTGAAAGACAGACATCGCATGTCCCCACTCAATATATACCAAATGTCTGCACTTTATAGCAGAAACTGAAAGACTAGAAGATATAATAGCAGAGATAGCAAGTGTAGATTCCAGAGACTGTATAGGAAGCGGTAGATTGTGAAAGGAGAGAAGGAGGGGCTCAGGAAAAAAATCATTTAACAGATACAACAGTGGAAAGTTACCTATAGAGGATGACATATATGGTAATACATTTGACTTAATCAATATATAATGTAAGTATGCTTTGAAAAAAAGCATACTGTATGTTGTTAAGATGCATAATGATTAAATGCAAAAAATAATAAATTATTAAAGGTAGAGAGGCAATGTCTGGGCCTACATCAGGATCTGACCAAGGCAAAATCTGGGTAAGGCAGAGACTGGTATTGGAAGCCCTGGGTTTGAGCCCAACCCTACTATGTGCTTGGTATTTGCCCTTAGTCCTACCCATCACTGACTCTCCCTTAGTGTTCCTGTTTTCTCACCTGCAAAATGGGCATTGTGTGCTTTGCAACAAGAATGAGCCAATGTAGTTGAATGAGTCTCGACAACTGCTCAGGGACCTCAGAAGCGTGGCCAGGGGCAAAGATTTTGATTATTCCTCAGTCCCCATCTCCACTGGGGCCCCTCACCCCTCTCTCATCAGGAAGCGTAATTAATATCTCAAGCTTTGTTTATTCCAGGTCTAATTATTTCATCTCTGTATCTATGACCCTTTCAAAATCAGACTTAACCATGTTCATCCTCTTTCCTAGATGATAAGTAGAAAGCCAACTTAGCACTCACACTGCAGGACTAATCATTCAGTAACCCTTGTTCTCACCCTGGTTTCCTGAAGTCTCTTTTTGATTGTGTTTCCTCCCCCTCGTTTAAGGGGATTAGAATTGATGATCTCTGCAGTCTCTTGGAAGACCCCTCTGAGGCTGTCCTACCAGCCCAGTATTCCAGTATTTTCTACTGCCAATTAGCAGCGTTCATCCAACTTTTTTTTTCTTTTTGGTCAGGTATGTGCTTCTATTCCAGCCTTTCTGAGCCAATTCTGCAAATCAGACTTCTTGGAAGACTCGAATGTTTAACCATCTTCAAACATATGACATCAAGCATGCCATTTTCCCTTCATCCACCAACTTTGTACTTTTATCAAAAAAAAAAAAAAAAGGAAAAAAGGCAAAGAAAAGAGGTACTGAGTCCATCTGGCGTGATTTGCTTTGAATAAAAGCCCATCTGCTTATTATTTCTAATTTCATTGTCCTCTAGAATGTTTACAGACGCTTCTTTCAATATTTATTGCACTGTGTGTCTAATTACTGCTCCAGACCATCCACACAGACTTGGTGGGGTACCGGGCGAGGATATAGGTGCCTTTTTCTTTTTCATCTCCACGAATCTTTACTCTGGAGGCTCAGTGTGGCCCTTGGTCGTCATTATAGAGCCCCAGTGTAAGGCTGTGGAGGCGGATTCTGACAATCAGTCCCTTTATCATGAGTCTCCCTGGGGACTTGCGAAGCTGCCTCTGATGAATTTTTGCCTGTCTCGACACCATTATTGTCATAGGAAGGATGGAGATAATTACCTGATTTATTATCCCAGGGTTGTCTTCATCCAGGTCCCCATGATCACTGGAAACAGCAGGCTCATCTCTGTCTTTAGGAGTCCTGAATAGACGGGTAAGAGATTCACATTTCCCAAATGACGGTGTCTCTGAAACGGAAACATTTCCC
The DNA here is from genome assembly GCA_026018925.1 of Tupaia tana. Classification (NCBI taxonomy): domain Eukaryota; kingdom Metazoa; phylum Chordata; class Mammalia; order Scandentia; family Tupaiidae; genus Tupaia; species Tupaia tana. The sequence goes on from JAKSZU010000007.1 coordinate 117,062,813, forward strand.
ACGTGTTCCCGTTCAAAATACCCTTAGAAATCCAAGACAGTAAGACGGTTTATATTAAACTTTTTTTTTTCCTTTAAATGAGTTTCTGCTTCTGATTCTCCCAGTTCTGGACTGATGCTTTGTGTTTCTCATCTCACGACACTCTCCACCACTTCCACAACCAAGCAAGTCCTGTTACTCCGTCTTTGTGGCATCTCAACGCCTTCCCCATTTTTTCCTAGCCTCCATCCCCATTCGTTGGACAATTTCAGCTCCATGTCACATGCTCTCTATTCCTACAGTAGCTCCTACCTTTCCTTCTCGCCCCACCCCACCCGCCATGCGCATGACTCCAGAAAAATCCACCTGAAGCGTGTCTTGCTTTCACCACTCCCCACTCACCAATGCAGTGCCAATGCCCTTGGCCAGCAGGAGTAAGTCTATCCTTTCTTGCTGACTAACAGAAATCCATCGTGGGGCCTCGCAGCCCTTGTGGGCTGTGCACCTGCTACTACTGCCCTATCGGCCCTCTTCCCAGCTGCAAAGGGTGTGTCCTGGGCTCTGAGCTCTCAGTTTTTGCTCACAATGACTTCTCAGGCATGTGGAAAGGGTGACAAAGGGGAAAAAAAATTGGAGATGAATTCTTAGTACTGACACTTAAGGAGTTGAAAGTGGATTGATTGACATGTAATATATATATATGCCCTGAAAAACCATATTGCATGCTGTTATACAATGATTGCATTTGATATACAATGATGAAATGTAAAAAATAAATAATAAATAAATAAAAAGATTAAGGGACCAGCAGTTAGCGTAATGGCTGTCGCTGAACTCCCATGTAGTCGACCACAGTTCGAGTCCCGGACCCGGTGGCTTAAACTCACACCGGGCACGTGTGGGTGCGTGCCCAAGATCCCAAGAGGAGAATGGAGGAGAAGGGATTGCGGCATGGCCATCTCCCTGGGGGGTGATTTCTCGCTTTCTATCTCTCTGTCTCTCTCTTTCTGGTGAGCCCATGCGCCCTATAGCGAAATCCTCTCCAAGAAAAAAAAAAAAAAAGATTAAAAAAATTGTATTTTAAGATTTTTGTTTTTGCTTTTGTTTTAAGTGGGCTTGCACTACTTTTTACGGAGACTATTTTTTTTCTTTTCTTTTTTTTTTTTTTTTTTTGAGAGGTTTTTGCTACAGGGCTTGTGCACTCGCCAGAAAGAGAGACAGAAAGTGAGAAATCACCCCCCAGGGGGGATGGCCACGCCGCAATCCCTTCTCCTCCATTCTCCTCTCAGGATCTTGGGCATGCACGCACACACGCCTGGCGTGAGTTTAAGCCACCAGGTCCAGTCCTCGAACCGCGGTCGACTATATGGGAATCCAGCGACATAGCCATTACATTGACTGCTGGTCCCTATGGAGACTATTATAATCCACCTGATTCTGATACTTCCTCCAGGACCTGGAAAAGTATCCCCACTGTGTAATCCATTAAAGGAGACTCCAGTTCTCCCTTAGAAGGAAGTTCTATTTAAAAAAAAAAAAAAAAAAAATGGGAACCAGCAGTTAGCGTAATGGCTATGTCACTGGACTCCCACGTAGTCAACCGTGGTTCGCGTCCCGGACCCGGTGGCTTAAAACTCACGCCGGGCGCGTGTGCGTGCGTGCCCAAGATCCCGAGAGGAGAATGGAGGAGAAGGGATTGCGGCGTGACCATCCCCCCGGGGGGTGATTTCTCGCTTTCTGTCTCTAATTTCTCTCTCTGTCTGTCTGGCGAACGCACGCGCCCTATAGCAAAAACCTCTCCAAAAAAAAAAAAAAAACTAAACCAGAGCCAGCACCTGGTATGGAGGTTAAGGCACTCTGTACCCCACACAGCTGACTTCACAGTTTGAGTCCTGGACCAAGTGGCTTGAAAATTATACCAGGTGTATGTGCTTGCATGCTCAAAATCTTGAGAGGTAGCAGAGGAGAAGGGATTACGGTGTGGCCATCCCCCTAGGGGTGATTTCTCACTTTTCTCTCTGTCTCTCTCTCTCTACATGCCCTATAGCAAAAACTAAAAAACAAAACAAAACCAAATTGAAACTAAAAATATTTTTAAATAAACAGAAAAACAACAAATATTACACAGAGGCAGTATATAAAAATAAATAAATAAAATAAGAGATGAGCTTTAGAATCAAGTAGAACTGAGTTCAAATGAAAGTTCAGAGACTTACTAACTGTAACTTAGGCACGTTAGCCTTTCTGAGGCTGCTCCTTCATCAGTAAAGTAGGGAAATATCCACCTAGCAGGGTTGGTGTGAGAAGAACAGTCCACAGATGTGGAGTCCCAGCACAGATCCTAGCACTGAGATGCTCCGGCAAGGCTGTCTTAGTCCACCACAACCAGCAGCCCCAGCAGGTTTCATTTTTGACTGCTCAGCTGAAATTCCTTCCAATACTAACATATTGTTGTCATTCTAATTAGGCTTTTCACTTTCTCTCATTGCATCCTTAAACTCTGTTCCTCTAAACCCCTGGAAGTACTGTTTGCTAAGGACTCCTAGCTTTTTGTCTCAGTGATTTCCAAACGGAAGAGGCACAGGGTTTAGAAATTAGTTGGTGTTTCTTATAGGAGTCGTTGCTATTTTCACAAGTTGGAGGAGATGGGGTTCTGGCATTTAGTTTCACAAGGGCCAGTGATGTCAAATATCCTCAACACACTGCACAGTCCTGTAAAACCAACACTCATCCTGCCCAGAAGGCTAGCAAGTGCCCCTGATGAGAAACATGGCATCTGATCTCTTGCGCTGCCCTTATTTTTGTCTTCTGCAAGTTTTCTCCTTCTATTTATCACCAGGCATCTCGCCAGCCACCTGATTAGCAGGTCAAATGGTCACTCAACTGTCACAGAACTCTTTCTCCCTTTCAGAAGCAACTGGAAGAAAGCCAATGTCCATTATTGACCTAGTTCCATAGCACTTAAGATTTCCACAGTGCTTTGCAATGGTTTCTATTAGCTCATTCTCATGTCAACACATGAATTGAGTTAGTTTTGTTATTAGTGGTTTGCAAGTGGAGAGACTCAGTACAGATCTGGCAACCTGTTCATGTCTCTTATATTTAATTCATAGAGTCAGATTTTAGGAAGTTATTTTCAAAGTCATAATAATTCTTTCAAATCTCTAGGACATTTGCTTAGTAGGGTGCCATTTCTGACAATTTTAATATAAACATCCCTTATTTTTTGGAATTTAAATAACTTCAGTGGCCTAGTTACAAAAAGTAAATCTTCCTCTACATGACTTTTTACTACTGAAGATACACAAGGGGGTCCTCAAAAAGTTCACGGAAAATGTGCACTATGAGGGAACTATGCATGGATTTCAAAACTGTTTTGACCAAAATAAACTCTACTAGTTTGTTATATAACATGTTTGAATAGGATCTATAGGATCTAGTTTGAGGCACTAAGAAGGATAAGACATTAGTTTGACAAGAGCCCCTACCACAGCAACATGAATCCTGCTAAAATTGAAGCAAGAACAAACATGAAGTTTATGGGAAGGCTTGGGCGTAAGAATGGTGAAATCACTGATGCTTTATGAAAAGTTTATGGGAACAATGTCCCAAAGAAATCAGCAGTTTACAAACAGATAACTGATTTTTAAGAAGGGATGAAGGGCCAGGCAGTGGTACAGAGGTAACTGGACCCACAGGGAAAGATCTCATAGGCCTAGACCCTGAGACCTCTCCCTTCATGCTCAGCACACAGGTACACAGGCCTGCAGGATGGACTGGCTGAGACTGGGGCTGGATTGCAGCATGAGGACCCTGGTGGGGTACTTGTTTCTTTCTCTCTCTCTTTGTCTATCTCTCTTTTGTAAAAGAAATAATTTTTTTAAAAAGGAGGAAAATGATGTTAAAGATAGCACCCATAGCGGCAGACCACACGTATCGATTTGCAAGGAAAAATGTTTGTCTTTTTTGTGCCCTAATTGAAGAGAACTGACACTTAACAGCAGAAACAACACCAACATTTCCATCGGTTTGGCTTACAAAATTCTCACTGAAAAATTAAAGTTGAAACTTTCTACTCAATGGATGCCAAAATTCTTGAGCCCAGATCAGCTACAATAAGAGCTGAGTGTTTTTTGTTTGTTTGTTTTTGTTTTTGCTTTGTTTTTTTAAGAGAGATTTTTGTTATAGGACACTTGCAATCGCCTGAGACAGACAGAAAGTAAGAAATCATCCCCAGGTGGGGAGTTATGGCCACGCTGCAATCCCTTCTCCTCTATTCTCCTCTGGGGATTCTGGGCACGCAAGCACACATGTCCGGTGTGAGTTTTAAGACACCAGGCCAGGACTCAAATTGCCATCGTCTATGTGAGAGTCCAGTGATGTAACCATTATGCCATCTGCTGGTCCCTGAGAGCAGAGCTTTTAATGAACATTTTAAATAAGCAGGATCAAGATCCTGAAGGAGATGACATGTGGCTTTACCAGTATGACCCTGAAGACAAAGTACAATCAAAGCAATGGCTACCAAGAGGTGAAAGTGGTCCAGTCAAAGCAAAATTGGACCTGTCAAGAGAAAAGGTCATAGCAACACTTTTGGGGGTATGCAAGGCATTTTGCTTTTTGACTCACTAGAGGGCCAAAGAATGGTAACTGTACGTATTATGAGTGCTTAGAAAAAGTTAACAGAAACTTTAGAAAAACGTCGTGAAAAACTTCACCAAAAAGTCCTTCTCTACCTGGTGAACCTGCCAGCTGAGTGTAGGTGCACAGGCAGGTCCAGCCAAGGTTAGCCAAGTCTGCCCCAGACCAGCAGTCACCCAGCTCCCTATGGACTCATGGATACTGATTTAAGAGAACAAGTTTTTTTTTTTTTTTTTTTCTTTTTTTGGAGAGGTTTTTGCTATAGGGCGCATGCACTCGCCAGACAGACAGAGAGAGACAGAGAAATAGAAAGCAGGAAATCACCCCCCAGGGGGAATGGCCACGCCGCAATCCCTTCTCCTCCATTCTCCTCTCGGGATCTTGGGCACGCACGCACACGTGCCCGGCGTGAGTTTAAGCCGCGGGGTCCGGGACTCGAACCACGGTCGACTACGTGGGAGTCCAGCGACATAGCCATTACGCTAACTGCTGGTCCCAAGAGAACAAGTTTTGGAATGGTCTGTTACACTTTTCAGGCAAAAGCTTTAAAAAATTTTGTTTATTTCTTTCTTCTGTGAGCTAGAGAGAAAGATAGGAGGTAGAGGAAAGAGAGGAAAAAAAGGCAAAGCACTCCCATCAAGATCTTCATGCCATGACTCACCCTCAGCTTTAGCCAGTCCAAGATTATACACATGCACATGCACTTAGCCTATTTAGGGAGGTGTCTGGATGCAAATTAGGAACCTTCCCCAATGGGTCAACATTGCAGAGCATGGACTTATCACTGCATCAGCATCCAGCCCAGATAACTATCTTTAAAGGTATCTTTTCAACCATCATCAGACCTAATAAACAGCTATCTAAATTTAAACTCTTTAGATAATATCAAGCAATCCATTTTTTGCAGGATTTTTTCCTATTCATTTATTCATAATCCTCAAAGAATATAAGCTAAAACACAACTAATTTTTCAGATAATTATTGCTTATCACCTAAAAATATAAAACTGTTATTTAATATAATAATTTCTAAGGTAATATTTCTAAATTCTTTATACATACATCTATGCTATATATATCAATACAGCACTTGAATTTTGTATTTAACTTTCCCTTGATAGTATTATTAATAAAAATTCTGCCCTAAAGTACCATATAGTAATGACCTGAAGTACTGAGGTATACTGGACAGTTTACATCTAGAATGGGTAAAGGGAGAATATGAGTTTTACATAAAAATAACAAAACATGGGGACCAGCAGTTAGTGTAATGGCTATGTCACTGGACTCCCATGTAGTCAACCGCAGTTCGAGTCCTGGACCTGGTGGCTTAAACTCACGCTGGACACGTGTGCGTGCGTGCCCAAGATCCCGAGAGGAGAATGGAGGAGAAGGGATTGCGGTGTGGCCATCCCCCCAGGGGGGTGATTTCTCTGTCTCTCTGTCTCTCTCTGTCTTTAGGGTGAGCTCACATGCCCTATAGCGAAAACCCTCTCAAAAAAAAAATATATATGAGAAAAGTAGAATAACTTGTTTTTTTCAAAACCAAAGAACTTATGACATAAAATACAGGCTTGATGAGGAAGACATTGTGTAGACGTGTGTGTATATAGATATATATGTGTGTGTGTGTGTAGATATATATATATATGTAATATATATGTATGTGTATATGTATACATGTATTTATTTATAACACTGTAGACCTATGGATTACATGTGTATGTCTTTATATATAGTTTTTATTCATTTATTAAAGAGATATGTAGGATAGACACAGACCTTTATATTACTAGAATTTGTATTACTGGAATCACCAGTGAAGAAAAAAGAATAAGCAAAGAGGGTCAAGACATTTAGCAAAATAATGACCAGAGTGTTTGAAGAATTAAAGATGAGTCTTCAAATTAAAGGTTTTGTACATTACCAAGTAAATTAGATAAGAGAATTAAAGTCTTATCAATTAAACTCATTATAATAAATTTCTAATTCATAAAGTCAAAGATAAAATTCCAAAAGCTTCCAGAAGGAAACAAAAGAAGACCACCTGCAAAGAACTGAAAATGAAACTGGCATCCAAATTCTTAGTAGTACATATTAGATATCAGAATTCAATGGAGGGCCAGTCAGTAGCATGGTGGTTGAGGCAGCTGGATCCCACATGATTGACTACTCTGTTTAAGTCTCAGATCCAGTGGCTTGAGGGACACACCAGGAACGTGTACATGCATGCCTAAAGTCTGGAAGGGAGGGAGAAGTGGAGGAGAGGGGATTGTGATGTGGCCATACCCCATGGGGATGCTTTCTGACTTTCCCTCTTTCTGTCTCTCTTTCTCTCTCTGATGAGCCTACGTGCCCTGTGGCAACTTTTTTTTTTAACTCAATAGATAACTATTTTCTAAGTGTTACAAAACAATAAATCCAAGCCTGGGGTTTTATAGCTAACCAAACTATCATCTAAATGAGAAGATAAAATAAAGATATTCTTAGTTACATAAGTCTTCAGAACACTGACTATGCAGAATCTTAACTTAAAACATTTCTTAACTCAAAAATAAGAGATCGTACCCAGATGGATACCATCAACTATGCAAAGAATGATTAAGTACCTTAGTGAATATCCAAAGAAAGGTAGGAAATGGATAACAAAAAAAAAAAAAAAAAAAAAAAAAAAAAGGTAAAGGAGAAACATGACAAAATGTTAAAAATCAGTTCTAATGTAACAGTAATTTTTTAAGGATTTATTTATTTTTTATTTATTTATTCATGTATTTTAATTTAACCGGAAAGAGAGACACACACAGAGAGAAAGAAAGTGGGAAAGCAAGCCACCAGGTCCAGGATTCGACCATGGTCAGCCATGTGAGAGTGTCCACCGCTTTAACCACCCTGCCACCTGCTGGTCCCCTGTAACATTTTAAGTAGTGGATTGAATTCACCAAATAAAAGAAGCTCCCAGATTGGATGAAAAACATAATCACCCTGGAATAAGATATTTATAAGAGCCACATTTTAAACAAAAGTTTTCTGAAAGTAAAAAAGATGCAAATATGTATATGTGTGTGTGTGTGTGTGTGTGTGTGTATGTGTGTGTGTGTATACACACACCAGGCAAGTATGAGTCAAAGAGAACTGAAGTAGCAATCTGCATTTCAAACAAATTACAAATAACAATGCAAGACACAAGAGACAGAGAGACATCATGCGTTTATAAAAGAAGCAAGGGAGGCCAGGCTATAGTGGTACACATCACTAAGGCACTGTGCTTAGCAGGCTAGGACCAAATGAGATGCCCAGGTTCCATTCCTAGACTTAACAGACCAAGTATGGTGGCATAGACCTATAATTGCACTGACCTGGGAAGCCTGAGGCAGGAGGATCACATACTTAAAGCTTGCCTGAGTAGCACAGTAGATTCTGCCTTTAAAAAGCCTGGCACTGGGGGCCAGCTGGTAGCGTGGTGGTAAAGAGTGCTGGACCCCCACGTGGCTGACTGCAGTTCGAGTCCCGGACCTGGCGTCTTGGTTTCTCTCTCTCTCTCTCTCTCTCTCTCTCTCTCTCTCTCTCTCTCTCTCTCTGTCCCCCTCTAGCCAAATTTAAATAAATAAATAAAAATAATAAAATAATTATTAAAAAAAAAGCCTGGTTTTGGGCAGGAGGACCTCAATACTGGGAGACCCTGTCTTTGAAAAGAAGCAGCAGCAGCAGCAGCAATAGATACTAAATATGTAGCAACACTATTACAAAAAGCATTCATTAACAGTTATTGAGGACTATGCACCATTCATCCTAAATCCTAATCTAGTATCTTTCATGTATTAACTCATTTAATCTTCACGAGAAGCATAAAAGATAGGCTATATTATCACCATTTTACACATGAGGCAACTTAGGCACAAATATGTATAATAATAATAAATCCAAATGCTTCTAATAATGACACCCTAAAGTACAAAGCAGTAACTAACTAAACTAAGGGATGAAACAGGTAAATCAACAATTGTAGTTGAAAATTTTAAATGCACCTTTCAAAATATATTAAGTTCAACAGATAAAAAGGATCCTTAAATCCATAGTGATACTCAAGAAAGGGTGGAAGAAATTCTCATTTACAGAACAACACCAACTAGCAAATGTAGAAGACACAGTCAAAAAAATCACTATCTGTAACTAACGATGTAATTCTTAATTCAGGCAAGGATTGTTAATGTATGAAAAACTACTGGGGCTCAGCCATGCTGACACAGGCAGTTGGACACCACTGGAGCCATATGGGAAGGCCCAAGTTTGCACCCCAGGTTGATCTGAACACTCTGAGTGTGCCTAAGGCACAACTGTGATCATGTCGGGTGGAAGGCTCCGGCGAAGAGCACAGTGTGGTGAGACTCTGTCAAAAGTACCTCATTCCCTGTCCTTCTCTCACAGTCTGTACTGCTCAAAAACTAAACAGACAAATAAAATTTTTTTAAAAAAAACAGGGGTGAAGGTAACTGAAAAACAGAATACTCACAGTCTTAAAGTACCATCTCACAGCCTACGTACTGATTCCAAAGTAAAAAGATATATACCCTCACATAAAGAGATCTGTGTACACCACCTAAGTTACCAAAAATAAACATTATGACATTATGCGACCTCCTCATGTAACATAATTGGAAAAATATAACTTTGACTGTAAACACAGGAAAACAATCAGGAAAAATCCAGATTGTCAAATGTTAAGACAATTGACTTGATCTCTACAAACATGTCAGTGACAATCAAATGCAACATATGTCCTCTAACTTGGCTCTATTTTGTTCCATTGGTCTATCAGTCTGTTTAAAATTTTAAATAAACCAGGAACCGGCAGTTGGCGTAATGGTTATGTCGCTGGGCTCCCATATAGTCGACCACGGTTTGAGTCCTGGACCCAGTGCCTTAAACTCATGATCTCCAAGATCCGGAGAGGAGAATGGAAGAGAAGGGACTGCAGTGTGGCCATCCCCCTGGGGGGTGATGTCTCACTTTCTGTCTCTTTGTCTCTCTCTGTCTTTCTGGCCAGCACACGTGCCCTATAGCAAAAACCTCTCAAAAAAAAAAATTTAAATAAAGCAGCTATCACTGAATTAAAGGATAAAACATTGATTACATTACTAGGTACATAAAGAATTAGAATAGCTTAATTCTTTACAACTTAAAAAAATTTCAGAAAGCTAGGAATAAAAGGAAATTCCTTAGGTCAATAAAGGAGATTAACTAAAAGACCCACAAAAAAAACTGATTTTAATATATCCCCTTCAATATCAAAATAAAACAGAAAAGTTCATTGTTTCTTCAAATACTTTACATAGTCCCTAACCTTTTGGCTAATGCGATGAGAGATGAAGATGGCAAAATTGTCATTGTTTGCAAATAACAAAAATGCACTAGAATTTTATAGAGAAAAATCTTAAAATCGATTAAAGTATGTAAATTCCAGTTAATGGAGAAAAGTCAGGGCTCATGGATGAGATGAGTTAACATTGCACAGATGTAAATTCTCCCCAGAATAATTTATAAATTTAATGAAATTACAAGGAAAATTTCAGGAGGATTGTATTAACATCTAATCAAACTGATTCTAACCTAGCTGGTAAGAATAAATGCTCATGAACGATGAAGGCAATTTGGAACAAGAAGGTGCAAAAGGGAGCCTACAACAAAGGAAATGAATTCTTCCACAGTTCTGGAGGTTAGATATCCAAAACCAAGGTGTCCCTAGGCCACATTCCCTCAGAAACCTAGGGGAAAATTCATTCCTAGCCTCATCCTCACTTCAGCTAGATGCTGGCATTCCTCGGCTTTCCTTGGCTTTGTGTCATGGCTCTAATCTCTGCCTCTGCGTTCACACAATCTCTCTCTCTCGTTTACTTATTGATTTCTTCCATAAAAGAGTGAAAGAGAGAGAAACCAGCACCCCCAACAGGGCCTTTACGCTGTGACCCCCTCCCAGCGTCGGCCAGCCCAGGTCACAGGCACACATGTGCTTACCCCAGCATGCACAGGGAGGCCCCAGGACACAAACTTAAGACCTTTCCATGCAGATTCAGCTGTGCTACCACTGCACCACTGCCGGGCCCCTCTTCCGTCTCTTATGAGGACATTTCATTGGATTTATGGATCCTCCAAGTAATCCATGGTCATTTCATCTCAATAGCCTTCAGTTATAAGGACTCTTTTTTTCCAAATACAATAACATTCACTTGTTCCGCGGATTTGAATGTACACATATGTGTTTTGTTTTGTTTTGTTTTGTTTTGTTTTGTTGGGGGGAGTTTTACCATTCCACCCACTATACTCACCTCACCAGCTAAGAAGTCATGCTCTTCTCCGCCTGGGCCCGCGACCCCAGCGCCTCCACGCGACCCCAGCGCCTCCACGCGACCCCAGCCAGTCGGTCAAGATGGCGCTGGTGTCGGAATGTCGCCTCCTAGCGGGCGCCCTGGGTCCTGCAGGTGCGGGTCCGGTTCCCACGCAGCTGGGGGCGGAGGCCGGGTGGCTAATGCGTCTCTGGCGCGCTGCGCGGCTCCGGGGCTGCGCCCTCGCGCGGCGCTTGTGCGTGCAGCGGAACGGCCGCAGGGGTCGCTGGGATAAAACCCCCAGAGAACCGCCTCAGCTTCGAGCTTCCGACGGAGCTCATCACACTGAAGAAGCTGGAGAACGACAAGACCTGCGCGGCGTCCCAAGTTCAGACTGGCCCAGCATCTTGTCAGCTGGCCTGGACCTAATGCAGATGTGCAGGAAAAGCCCGGGCCACTGTGCGGAGTACTGGGAGGGCATCCAGGAGCTGTGGCTGCGGCTCTGCCTGACCAACCTGGTGACAGTTGCTGCTATCAACCGAGCCTGCATTGCTGGAGACTGCCTCATGGCCCTGAGCTGCCGACTACCGGGTCCTGGCGGACAACCCCAAGTCTGTCACAGGCCTGAATGAGACGGCGCTGGGCATCGTCACTCCCTTGTGATTCAGACACCTGGTGAACACCACTGGGCACTGCATCGGAGCGTGCCCTGCAGCTGGGGCTGTTCTTCCCACCTGCAGAGGCCCTCCAGGTGGGCATGGTGGACCAGTTCGGCCTGAGCACCAGTGCAGAGCACAGCTCTCTGTGATGGCCCAGGGGAATGCCATTCCAGACCACGCTCGGCAGCTGACCAAGAGCATGGTGCGGAAGGCCACCGCAGACCGCCTACTCAAGCAGCAGGCCTCAGGCATCCAGAACATCATCAGCTTCTTGTCCAGAGATTCCATCCAGAAGTCCCTGCAGGTGTACTTAGAGAGGCTCAAGCAAAGGCAAGGCTGAGGGCCAGGTGGCCAGCAAGGTCGTTAACCACACGTGCCCCTTGGGGCCCCTCTGATTCCAAAGGGGTTTTAAATAAGATATTTTTCGATTAAAAAAAATTAAAGAAGGCATGATATGAAAACATAGCATAAGTCTATTATGTACCGGTACTATAACAGACTGACTGAACAATGGAATTAAATAGAGTCCAGAAAGAGTTCCAAGTTGGAAATTGGGTATGTGAGAACTCTAGCATGATAAATTAGTGGGGAAAGATCAGTTCAAAACCAATTTTTTAAAAAACAAACAAACAATGGATATTATTTTAATTTGGACCCCAGTTCACATCTTTTTTTTTTTTTTTTTTTTTTTGAGAGATTTTTTGCTAAGGGGTGAGAAACTGGCAACTTGGCTTACATCAAAATTAAGAATTTCTTCTTCCTTGTAGAATTCCAAATAGTAGATATTAATATTCTTCCTTCTCTGTCTAGAAGGTAAAACTTAATTCCCCTCCACTTGAGTGTGGGATGACTCACACTCAAGGCTAGTGATTCATGCCCAAAGAACGGAATGAAAAAGAAAACAATTAACTTTCCAATAGAGAAACCTAGACACCACCTGAACCAAGTGTTCAAGGTTAGCACTGCCAGTGATAAGTTATGTTAATACCATGTATCCTTTGATATGGTTTAATAAGAATGGTACTTTACTTCAGTGGTCTTCCAAAAAAATGCATAAGCCCACTCTAATCGTAAGAAAACATCAAACAAGTCAAAATTGAGGAACAGTCTACAAAATGTTTGATCAGTACTCTTCAAAACTGAGAAGGTCATAGAAAACAGTAAAAGACTAAGAAACTGGCATAGATCAAAGAGACTAAAGAGATACAGCAGGTAAATAAAGTATAATATCCTGGATTGAATCCTGGAAGAGTCAAAGAAAATCTAGGGGAAAACTGGTGAAATCTGAATAAATCTGTGGTTTAGTTATTAGTATCATACCAAAATTAATTTCTTAGTTTTGCAATGTGCCAAGTTATCTAAGAAGTTAACATTAAGTAAAGCTTCATGAAAGTGATATGGGAACACCATATCTTTACAACTTATCTATAAATGTAAAATCATTCCAAAACAAAACATTTGCCATATATAAGAGAGTTTTTCTTCAACAAAAGATATTAGAAGAAATGTGCATCAACTAAAATTGACAAAAACGAATATCTGAACTATACATAGAACACCAACAAATTCATGAGAAAGATAAGAAACTCAACTATAAGGTGGACAAGGGGAATGACTAGACAATTCCTGGATGGGAAATCCAAATGACTAATAAATACATGAAAAGATGCTCTGCCCCACAAATAACCAAAATATACTAAATAAAATCAAAAATATATTTACTTGAATCAGTTTGGAAAAATATATATACTGATGAGAATGCAAAATAAGAAACCTGATTCACTCTCTCAAGAGGAAAGGAAAGGGAACAGTCATTCTGAAGAACAACTTGGCACTACTCTGTGAGATGAAGCGTGTGATTACCCTATAACCCATAATGCCACTCTAGGGAGAGCACCTCAGAAATGCTTAACCAGGTCCATGTGGGGCCATAGAAGAGAATGGCCTCACAGCATTGTTTTGGTAGCAAAGCACTAGGCCAGCAAACGTATCTAACTAGGGTTGTGGGCAAAAACATGGCGGATAAACACTCTAGAACACAGTATAGCAGAAGAATTCATTAGATGTACATTCAACAACATAGATCAGTAATCCTGCAAGGTTATCCCAAATGGAAACAGAAAAAAAAGAATAAATTAAAAATATGTGTGTTAATATATATAGTATATATACACACACACATACATATATACACCGACCTTCAAAAATGTGGAAAAATAAAATTAAAGTATATAAGTTTCTTTTGGTATCAAAAATGTAAAATTCATGTGTACTTTTTTGTAGCACACGTTTTCAGTGAGTGTTTTAAAACCTCTCCTGTGTAAACACACATATACATATACTGAAATACGATTTATATCACTTTTTTTTTTTTTTGGAGAGGTTTTTACTATAGGCACGTGCACTCACCAAAAAGATAGAGAGAAAGTGAGAAACAACCCCTCAGGGGGGATGGTCACACCAGAATCCTTTCTCCTCCATTCTCCTCTCAAGATCTTGGGCACACACACACACATGTGCCCGGCGTGAGTTTAAGCCACCAGGTCCGGGACTCGAACCACAGTCTACTACATGGGAGTCCAGCGACATAGCCATTACGCCAACCGTTGGCCCCATTAGATCACTTTAAATATCACACATTTCAGTGGCATACTCTAAACACACTGTGCACATTTACAATATATCAAAGGAGAGAAAGGGCATAGGGATGGGGCATGAAGAGAAAATACTAAACTAACACAGAGGAGACAGCAGGGATGGCTGACACCATGGTTTTTTTAGGAGAGTGACTTCAGTTTGCTCCTGAGTTCCAAACTGAAGACAAATGGGGAGAGAGTAGTCTCCGGTGAGGGCTGGAGAACACCTTTGAGCACAGAGCATGCGTCTTAGTGCGGACAGAGGCAGAGACAATCATTTGTCCGCTCAGCAGCCGTTTTTCTTTACATATTGATTACAAAATAAGTCATTTCTTAATGACCAGGTAAGTCATCCTCAGATAAGACAGGCATTGCTGTATCGGCTGTTATTACAAAAAGATGTACCTGCAGTATAGCCCAACACTTGTAAGTAATTCTTTCCAAGACTTCTATGAATTCCCCCAATTCACAAATAACTACTGTGTCACACAACTTCCCCCATAATATGCCTATACAATGAGTAAAATCAAAAAGTGACATTTTTCCTTAGGGTACCTGGAGAAGGCTATTAAATGTATCCACTAGCTGTGTAACCACACACCCCCCAACTACACTCCAACATCCCAGCCAGCAAGTGCAGTTCTAATTCATGCTTCATCAAAAATACAAATTATAACATATTTTGAACCTGGAGGGTCATTTGCAAATAATGAGAAATGCAAATTCTAAATCAATGAAAGTCCAGGGAGTACTGTACCATGATGACCACGCCAGTGCCCCGGAAGAGTTACTGCAGCTCTCTAAAGTGTTTAATATCATCTCTGAGACAACAGAGGCCATGGGCAAGCCCTGCTCATTTTGATTGACAATTTGGCCTGTAGCTCAGACCGATGCAGCACTGACTCTCAGCAAATCAGAGAAGATTGAAATTCTGCAAGAAGCTGTTGATTTCAAAGCTTTTAATGACTCAAATTTTCAATCAGCTTTTTTTTTTCTTTCCAGTTTATTACCCATAGACTCTGTGGATCCACCAATGTGTGCAGCCCATCTCCTCTTTTAATTCTTCTAGTAATATAATCCTGTCCATCACTTTTACCCATCCCTGGAAAACGAAGCCAAAATATACATGTTCGTTTCACCTTCATTTACCTTGGCTGGATTCCAAAGCGTGGGAAATAAAAACAAATTCCAACATCCCAGAAAGCTTTTACAATGAAGCTGATCAAGCCGATGATTCTTTAACACACTGAACTGATGGGAGATTGCACCCAGGCTGGCAGCTCTTGCTGTGACAAATAGGAGATGCATGTGAAAGAAAAGGGGGACGAGGAAAGAGGCTTCAGCCTTAAGTCAGAATTGTGTCCATCTCATGGTGTCATTCTACCTCAGGAGCCTAACAATGAAAATAACTTGACTTTGAAACACACACGGGCCATTCAGAAAAGCAGCTGACAATTACAAGTACGAAGGAGGATATGGGAATAGGTTTCTACTGTGCAAAATTGCATGTTATTGAATTGATTGAGTTGTCATTCAGAAAAGGTGATTTTAGAAATGAAGCTAGTGAGGAAATAAATAGAGTAGAAATTCAGATAAAATTCATCCAGGTATTGCCACTAGTATCTGTAAATCTAACGGATTGCAGTTTGCAAAGGTAATGTCATTAAACAATGACAGTGAAGGTCATTGCTTGTCACTTTTCCTACAAATTATCCCACTTCTTTGGCTCCACAGACCTGCTCGCTCACAGCCTCACCTGGAGCCAGGGCAGCCATGTTTTGGAAATAGGAAGACATCCCCATGTTGTCTTAAAGGTCTCCTAGGACCTACTTCCCATGTTATGTCCCCAGCCATTAACCTGTGGCACCTCAGCACCCCCACTAAGCTAGTAGCTCCTGTGGTTGAGAGCAGGGGGGAATGCAGAGAACCAAGGCCAGGCTTTGCCCCTTGGGAGGCAGACTCCAGAAGGATGAAACAGTTTCTAGAGGCATGTGGCAACCCAAAGTTCCATGAGGGTTACCCTGAGAGCCAAAAAGGTGGTCAACTCTGGATTGTGTCTTGTACGCTGCATAAACATGTTCACTGGCTAACAAACAACTGGCTATTCCCAGCAATAACTGGAGTCCAGTGGGAGAATCTACCATCAGCAACCAGTTCTGTCAGGACTGTCTAGAGGAATAAAACCCCAGCTGAGGGTGGGAGCACAGGGCACAGAGCTCAGCTTTCTGGAGGACAGAATCGGCTAGGAAGCAGCAGGATTCCAGCACTGCAACCAGGAGGGGTAGGGATCGGAGCAGGGCCCGATCCCAACAGAGAATACAAGTGTTGCATGGGATTGTCTCAGCAAGCTGAGGAAGAGTGTGCTTACTCTCAGCACACAGCAGTGCGGGCAGGATCAGCTGGAAGTGGGAGCACTGCAGAGTGGGGAGGGGGAGAGGCCTCACAGCCTCTCTCCCTCAGCATAGCCCAGGAAGACTCCAGACTTCACTCTCGACCTTTCAACATTGGCTCCTATAGGGTAGTTAATCCAAGAACTGGCCCTAGTAGAAAGATCACTGACAAGGAAGCCCCTGAAGCACCAGCTTCTAATCCCGGCCTCACCGTGCCCGACAAGGCATTTAACTTCTCCAAGGCACAGGTCCCTTCTCATAATTGGGGGCACTGGCTAACTGCATGGGAGCATGTTAGGATAAAGGAGATTATGCATAAGGCAGTGCTCTGCAGAGAATGGAGCACTAGACAAATGCTGGCTATTTGTGCGTTAAGCAGCATTTCATGAGACTCCAATGTCGAATTTGTCAAGTTGAATTTTCTATAATTATAGAAATAAAGCTTTAGTTCCTCATTCAAGAAATTTGAAGCATCAAGTAGGAAAAATGAGTTTTGGAAGGAGTTAGAGAAACCTGCCCTGGGTCCCTGAAATCACGTTGCAATCGGCATCTCCACGTAGCTGAGTCCTGCTTGAACCTGTGATCAGCGGCTTCCGTATGAAGCACATTTAAGTGTGTGCTAGAGGGCATGTAAATAAAACCTTCACCGCAGTAAACAGTTGTTCTGTTTTACAACCTACTCACACGTAATTTTATGCTCTATTATGATGTACAGCCTCGATGCATTTGGAAGTCCTAGAACGTAGTTCCGAGCAGCCAGCGTCCTCTAAGTGACTGGCTGATAAACGGTTATTTACTCAGTAGCTTTCATGGCCTATGAAAGCCTTTAAACTGGAACGTTGCCCCTAACTACCCATTAGTGATCATGGTAATTCTTCCTAATAGGGTGTGAGCCAGTTATTTTGACAGCCTGAGTGGCATGAGGTGGCAGGTTGGGATGGGTTGAGGAGGAGCCCATTCCCAACCCAGAAGGTTCCATTGCATTGTCCAAACCAAAGGCCATGCCTACCATTTGCATGTCACATTGTCATAAAATGTGGCATGCCACCTTAGCACATGGCCATGTCATAAATGGAGGTTCTAGGAAAGCACTGTGTGCTATAAATAGCATGTGACTAAATCAAGTGAAGGAACCCTCAACACCCACCGTCTGCTGATTTCACACCAGAACAACTGTGCTCAGCTGCTCAAAATGATCTCAAGGCACAGACCAGGGAATCAAGTATGCTTCTTCCATTTGCCGATGGCACCTGTGGATGCTTCTGTCCCATAAGGCAAGTCACGTCTTCACTCTAGGAACAAGAAGCAGTCTCTGCTTGATAAGAGAATGAATCCAGGTTTGGCCCGTGGGTTGATATTTGCAGTTCAGGTTTGTTTTGTTTTGTTTTAAGACAGTGTCTTGTGATGTCATGATCTTCCTGCAGCCTCCCAGGTGAGACTTCAGGCACATGCCACCATACCTGACTCTTTTCTGGATAAAGTCTTGCCATTTGACCCAGGCCAACCTCCAGCTCATGATCCTCCTGCCTCAGCCCCCCCCCAGTTGCTGGGATTACAGGCATGTACCACCACAGTAGCTTTTAGCTTGGACCCGAAACCAAACCTGGACCTCTCATGTGGCTTCATCCTGCAGAGCACAGGGTTTCCACAGCGCATCCCTTGGAAGCTGAGCCTTGAGAAGTGTTTTCCACCCAAATTATAAATAGTAGTGTGAAAATGTTACAGTAGTTGTTATAATAATGACAACTATCAAGTATTTAGTCTTACTTACTGGCCAGAAACAGTACTAAGCTTTTTACAAGTAATGCTCATGTGCTCCTCACAGTAGGCCCACGAGAGAGGATTTATCATTTCCATTTCACAGATGAGAACACCGAGGCTCAGAGAGGCTAACCTGCCCCAGCATTACAAAGCAGCAAAGTGAAGGTTTTGTGGTTAACTTTCTTAGCTGACCCTCAGAAATCCACGTTACTAATCTCAGCTGAGGTAGGACTGCAGGGTTCTGAGCAGGGACCAGGTAAAAGATGAAAAAGAAGAATATGGGAAATGAGGAGCAAGGGACAGAGGAAGAAGTCAGAGCTGGCAGCAGAAGAGGAAAAGCGGATGGGATGGAAAAGATGTCTTCGTGGGAAAGAACATGAAAGGAATAGTGGGAGGAGGTTGGAGTAAGATGGGGAAAGCCTTGGAGGGTCAAATTAAGAACTTTAAAGTTGGGGCCAGTAGGTGGCATGGCCAATCACAGTTCAAGTCTTGGGCCTGGAGGCTCACTTTCTCACTT
Source organism: Tupaia tana (assembly GCA_026018925.1). Classification (NCBI taxonomy): domain Eukaryota; kingdom Metazoa; phylum Chordata; class Mammalia; order Scandentia; family Tupaiidae; genus Tupaia; species Tupaia tana. Next base: position 117,081,715 of record JAKSZU010000007.1, read on the forward strand.
TCCCTGTCGATCTCTTTGTCTCTCTCTGTTGAGTGCACATGCCCTATAGCAAATTTAATAATAATCATAAAAATTAATAAGTAAAATTAAATATCTTTTAAGAAAAGAACTTTAGGGACCAGCAGTTAGCTTAATGGCTATGTCGTTGGACTCTCATGTAGCTGACCGCGGTTTGGGTCCCAGACCCGGCAGCTTAAACTCACGCCGGGCGTGTGTGCGTGCGTGCCCAAGATCCTGAGTGGAGAATAGAGAAGAAGGGATTGTGGCATGGCCATTTCCCCTTGGGGGTGATTTCTCGCTTTTTTTTTTTTTTTTTTTTTTTTTTTTTTTTTTTTTTTTTGAGAGGTTTTTGCTATAGGGTGTGTGCGCTCACCAGAAAGACAGAAACAGAGAGACAGAAAGTGAGAATTCACCCCCCCAGGGGTATGGCCTTACCACATACACACTCACTCAGCACTCAGCATATTAACTTATTACAAAGACTTGAACACATGTGATCAGGGCACATGTCTTCTGGTATGTTCATTTGTGTGTGTCTGTGTGCACACGCCATCCTCAAAAGCATGCGGCACCGCCTCTGCACTCAGCAAATACTCAGTAACAAGTGACAGAAGTTTCCAGGCAGAACTCCAGCTTCAGCACTTACTAGTCCATGAAGCAAGGAACCTAAGGCCAAGTGATATTTTTAAAAGACCGCGTCTTGATGCCTTCTCAGGGATTCCAGCCTCAGCCCGTGGCAAGGAAAATGTTGCCTAGCAGGCCCCTCCTGGCACAGCAGAGGCACCCATGGACTGAGTGCCCTGGGAGCCAGACACCATGTCCATGTGAAGAAATAAAGACAGAAAAGGCTCCCAGCCTTGAGGGACTCACAGGAGCTGATGAGACCGAGCCTTAGATCGAGGGTGTCTGCAAGTCTGCGCTGGGAGGCTGCTCTTGTAGGAAGTGAGGCCGCACCAGGCACCAGCCACTTGGGGGCTTTACTACCCTTTCACAACTGTGCCAGGTGAGAGCTCTCCTGCACCCAGCAGGGAAAGAGAAGACAGTATGTTTATTATCGCTTTAATTCGTCTCAACCATCATGCCTGGAGACATGGTCCCTTTCCAGCCCAGGAAGAGCCTGCCCTAACTCATGGACTTCAACTCCAGCCTTGCTCCAGCACCCTGGGACATTTTTGGGTTCCTCAGAAACACTGCCTTGGACCTTGGTGCAGTCTCTTCCTTCTCCTCTTGTTCTCACTCCTCCTTCGACCGCTTTACTCAGTTCTGTATTTGAGCACCGACCTAAACATCACTTCTGAAAGGAAGCCTTCTCTCTCCCAGGCCTGGACAAATGCTTCTACCCACCCTTAGCATCTGCCGCCCCCTCCTAACTCCTGTGCACTTGTAACCATTTCCTTGTTGTATCTAGACTGTGAACTTCATCAAGTAAGGGCTCCTATCTGTCTCATTTCCCACTGTATCCTTAGTATCAGAATAGAACCAGGCATGAAACAAATGTCCAACAAGTATTTGTTAAATGATTGTCATGAGGTGCATCTCTGTGGAGGAACATGCTTCCGGAGAACTGCCCTCGTCCCTTGTGAGTTCCTAGAGGCTGGGACCAAGCTTGCTCCCTCTCGGTACTGGTGGTGCTGAAACACTGTATTACTGAACTTAAAGGGGGTGAAGGGTAAGAAGGGCATGAGATAGAGTTCCCCACTCCAGGCCCTTCTCTATTAAGCCCCAGAAGTCAGTTTCACCTACTGCTGGCACCCCTTCATCTTCTCAACCCTCACAGCATAGTGGCTGTGCCTTCACTGAGCCTGTGTCACACTCCCTTTCTTTGTCTCTCGATGAGCTCTTGCAAAGCAAATGCTGTGTCTTCTTCTCGTGAATCTCTTGGCTCCTAACTCCTTGCCCAGAGTCAATGCTCCATACATGTTGACTGAGAGCAAACAAGAAAAGAAATTTATTCCCAGAAATATTTTACAAACTCCTTCCTAGTGCATTTGAAAAAGGACAGATTTTCAGGTGTATGAAAAGCTGAGCCAGAGTCTTTCTAGAAACAGGAAGATAAACGTCTCTGTCCAAGCCCCTTGGCTCTATGAAAATCAGTGTCTTACTGACACCGTAAAAATGAGAAAATGCTCTTTGAGTCTTCCCTTGTTTCCAACAAAGCCTGGATCTGGTTGCAGAGGGCTCTGGGGTAACAGGCCGCACCCTGCTCTGACGTAGGGCAGGCTCTCAGCCTCCTGAGGACAGAGAAGCAGCTCACTGAGATAGCTGAGGACAGACTCCCACCATGGGCACAGGAAGGGTCTGCTGCACTGCAGAGGCTACCCTGTTACTTCACAGGCAGGCCGGGCTTCCATCGAGGTCCTTCCGTGAGGCCCTTCCCCACACTTGCTGGTGCCATGTCCGGGCCCACAGATAATGCGTATTGGAATCTTGCCTTGCCCTCACGCCAGCATGCTGCCTGGTAGGAGTTCTGCTAAGCCTCTCACCACCTTCCCTCATGGGCGGACAGGAAAGGCCCCCTCAGAGGGACCCCTGGGTGTGCCACTAATCCATTCACCTGCTTCTGTGTCACATTTAATTACTCACTCAATACAGAATTATCTGTACTGAGACTCCAGACTAATGAGATGCTGCGGAGCCTTCAAATGGGGGATTACCCACGGCTGAGTGTTGCACCAAGGTCGGTTTGAATTGTTCTAAAGCTCTGATTACTACGTGATCACCTTCATTTTAACCTGAAACCCTTTATTTTTCCTTTTCAAAAGGAAAACATTACCGTGTTGTGGAGGAGGCAAAGGGTGCTGCTCGGCTGTTTGTTTTAACTACATGAAAGCTTTAGTGATCAATATCTAAATCCTCAGGGCTGCACTGAAGCTAACTCTCGCTCAGTAATCTTCCCAATGGGGTATGTTGACCTTTGTTTGCCTCTAGAGAATAAGAAACTACAACCTCTTGATGGCATTTTGCAGAGAAATAATGCAAAGGTAAAAAAGATACTGTTTTAAATATTAAATATATCTGGGCTCCCACCTGGTTTAATCATTAGAGACCCTGTGCAATCCTTTGATCTTATTTTTCTTATCATGTGGGTCTCTCAAAGGACACAGAAGATGGTGCATCTCCCCAAGTTTGCTACACCCAGGAAATATGGAGCTATGGAGAGCTTCCTGGACTTAAACTATACCCTCACACAGTTGTGCTATCTAATATGGTAGCTGTTGCTAGCCCTGTGTGACAGTGGAGTCGCTGAAACATGGCTAGCCTAAATTGAGATGTGCAGTAAGTATAAAATACACACCAGATTTAAAAACTCCACATGCAAAAAATCAGATTAATACTTTTCATATTTGATTATATACTGAAATGATATATACTTTGGATATTTAAGGTTAAATACGTTTCTCAGCTGCAGCACTATTGACATTTAGCTGATAATTCTTTGCTGTGGGTGTGTGGCCCCTTGTGCAAACTAGGGTGTTTAATAGCTTCCCTAACTTCCACCCACTAAATCCCACTAGCATCCTCCCAATTGTGACCACTAAAAATTGTCTAAGGTGACCTAGCCCTTGCACAGCGATAACATAAGTGCCCCTCAAGGCTGGAAGCCACATGGCAAACTGCAGGTTCTGATCCCTGGGTTGGCCTGAAAACACACCTGGTGTGGTGCGTGTGGGCACCCAGGACCCTCAGGAGCTGCAAGGCTGGGAAAAAAGGATCGCAGCATCAGACCCTGTTGGGGATACTTCCTTCTCTCTCTCTTTCTCATGCATACACGTTCTCTATCATAAATTCTTTTTTAAAAATTAAAAAATAAATCACCTAATGACACTGCCAAATGACATTGCTAGATATCAGCAAATGCTCTCTGGATGGTGAAATCTCCCCTGGTTGAGAGCTACCGGGATAAATTAAATATATTTTTCATGTTAATATCACTACTTCGTTTTGCTTTTTGTGTGTCAAAAGAAAACTTAAAATTGCATGTGTGGCTTGCATCTGTGTCTTGGATTTCTCTTGGATGGTGGTGCCCTAAACTGGGAGCATCCACAATGCAAGGCTCATGCCTTTTTTTGTTTTTTTGGAGAGGTTTTTGCTATAGGGCGCATGCGCTCACCAGAAAGACAGAGACAGAGAGCAAGAAATCACCCCCCAGGGGTGAATGGCCGCACCAAAATCTCTTCTCCTCCATTCTCCTCTCAGGACCTTGGGCATGCACGCACACCCGCCCAGCATGAGTTTAAGCCACAGAGGCCTGGGACTCGAACCACTGTTGACTACGTGGGAGTCCAACGACATAGCCATTACGCTAACTGCTGGTTCCAAGGCTCAGGTCTTTTGTGTTGCCTCACCAGTGCTGAAAGTAGAGATCCTGGGGACCTGGTGCAGTGAGCAAGGTAAAGTAGTGCTCACAGGTGGGGTTGGTAGTTATCAGTTATAGAAAACACTCAGGAGAGTTGGAGGAAGGGAATGGGACAATAACAAGCCACAGTTCAGGCCTGCAGGTAAAGATACACTCGCGACAGGTCAGAGAGCTCAGAGAAAAGTGAATTATCTGCCACTGTTCTGAAATCACTAGTTGCCCCAATGGCACAGGATAAAGACCATTTCAGAACCCCATGTTGTCTCTTACTTGAGAAAGCCTTACTGGTGCCTTTTCCCGAAATTAACAAGGAACTCCAGCTAGCTCAATGAATAAGAGGTGGGAGGCTACACAGCTAATTTAGCAACTCAATGACATCGTCCAAGGCCAGATGCATTGCATCATACTTGCCAGGTCATTCTCAGGGGATTCACTTTGCACTTGGGTTTGCTCCCTTCACAGATGCAAAATATATGCAGTGGTTCCAGGTTCCCTGTGTAGAGACAATGTCCAGAGGTGGGAAGAGAACTACCTCATCTGTGTGCCTCTTTTGAAGAGTGAGACAACTTTCCCATAAGCCCTCAGTGGACTTATGGTATCTCACTGGCCAGAACTGCATCATGTACCTATGAGGGGGACTTCAAAACATCTGTGGAAAAAATAGAATTTAAGTATGAGTTTTTTTTGGTGCAAAAAAAAATTAAATCCATGCATACTTTTTCATTATATGAATCTTCTGTGGACCTTTTGAAGACACCCCCCTCACCACATATATCAAACCAGTAACTGCAAAGAGAATGAGACCACCATGATTGGCTTAGACCAGTGATGCTCAAAACATGGTCCTCAGACCAGCAATATCAGCATCACCTGAAAAGTTAGAGTTGCAAATTCTGACACTGTCCAGACCTATAAGGAAAATGCACATATAAAAAAAAATGCATGGATTTCAATATTTTTTTTGCACTAAAGTAAACTCATTCTTTAGTTCCATTATTCCATGAACTTTTATTTTAAAGAGAGATTTTTGCTATAGGTTGCGTGTGCTCACCAGAGAGACAGAAAGTAAGAAACCACACTCCCTGAGTGAGGATGACCACACCACAATTCTTTCTTCTCCATTCTCTTCTCAGGATCTTGGGCATGAATGCACATACTCCCGGCATGAGTTTAAGCCACCAAGTCCAGGACTCGAACCGCAGTCGACTATATGGGAGTCCAGCAATATAACCATTACACTATCTGCTGGTCTCTCCATGAACTTTTTTGAGGAAGCTTTGTACTCATTCAGGAACTCCAGAGGTAGGCCCCAGCAATTGGTGGCTTAATAAGCCTTCTGGTGAGGCTGATGCACATTAAGTTGAAGAACCGCTGTCTTAGGCCAATCAAGACATGCATCTGGGTTAAAGACTGCTTCCCTTGAAGCATGTGTTTATGATGGAGAGTGAATCTGTGAGCAAAATAAAAATTCTTTATGAAAGAAGAAAAATGTGATGGAAGAAATGTCACTGAGTAGATGGTCAACGCTACCTTTATAATCACTATGTCAATTTTTCCCTCTTTGACTATAAAAAGAACCCTCTGTTTTTACAAAATTTTGTTGCACATACCCAGTAAATCATTATTGACAAGGATATTTCCAAAGAATATTTTTTGGATGCCCTCATAATAAAAAATTTACTAACTCTATTTCTATATAATAGCCAACAAAAACAACAACCCTTTAGCAATGTGCACTTAGTCTTGGCCCATAAAGGCTTTTCTATTATCCTCAGGGTAATTCCAGATGGTAGAGAGAGCAGTGATTATTTTTATTTTCACTTTCTTGGTAGGAAAACCAAAGCTCAAAAATGACAGACCCACACAGTGAGTGAATTTCAGGGTCTAGATTCATTTTGCAGATCTTCTGGAGTATCCTCCAACAGAACCACAGGGACATGACCTTCTGTAATAAAGCCTTTTCAAGAGAAAGCCATGAATGTTTTAATGGCTTTCATCTGCATGGCCTGCTCTTTTGCAGGACATTGGAATTTCAACTACAAGAAAATCTGACAGCTAGAACAAATGGCAGAGATTTCCCCACCACTGTTCATTGTATAGCAGAGAAATTCTGCATGCCACTGCCCAAGAAAATGAGTCTCTTCATTACCCTCTATAGCTTTAATGAATGCCCTAAAATTCAGCAAAAGAGATGGTACCCTGATCACATTGAAATTACTCAAGAAGTTACTTTTCCCTAGAAAATACAAAAGATTTTGTATTTTGTTTTTGTGAACTACAGATATAGATGATTCTTAAATCCTAAATAGGAAAAACAGAAAAAGCATGAACTTTACAAAGTAAAAAGGTTTTTTTTTTTCCTTAAGAGAGATTTTTGCTATAAGGCATGTGTGTGCCAGAGACTGAGAGAGAGACAGAGAGAGAGAAAGTGAGAAATCACCACTACCACCACCACCACCCCAAGGTGGGGAATGGCCACTCCACAGTCCCTTCTCCTCCATTCTGCTCTAGGATTTCGGCTGCACACACACATGAGCACCCAGTGTGAGTTTCAAGCCAAATCCGGGACTCAAACCACAGTTGGCCATGTGGGAGTCCAGTGCCTTAACCACTATGCCATCTGCTGGCCTCACAAATTAAAATGAGTTTTAACAGTGTTTTTCAGTGAGGGGACCCAGGCCATCGTGTTCTTGAATAGTTATCAAGCCAAGAGCTCAATTCCAAAAGATCACACGGGGTTCCTAGAGGAGCAGAACTCTAGAGACAGACCTGCCACCCTCCTCGACCCCAAAAGCTCCGGTCCTCTTAGATTCTGTCCATTCTGCAGCCCTTCCAGGAGTGCCCTTCAGACTCTGGGAACACATTTATTAAAACAGAACTGTCTGAGATGAAAATCCTATGAGCCCCCCAACCTCCAGCATAGTCTGGGCCAACCTCATATGATATGAAGACCAAGGAGCAGGAAATTTATTAATAGCATGATGGATATTTCCAGGACTGAAGGACTTTACTGAGAAGAATATCTCAGAGGGTTTCAATGAAAATCCCCACATAGAAGACAAGGGGAACATTGCCGTAACAGTGCTTGCCTTAGAGCTTTCCAAAAGAAATTGTCATCTCTAAATTCTCTACTACTGGCCTTGCCACTTATTTAGGGCTTTTATTCTTTGTGGCCTCAGTTTACCCCAAATGGTGATCCTGAGCCCTGAGGTTCTGTGATTCCATGCTGCACCAGCTCTCAAGCTCTGGATTCCAACATCACTCAACCATGGCATGGCCTAGTCTCTAAGATGCTGTCATCAAGAAGAGCTTTCTTTTTAATAGAAAAATCCCTGCTCCAGTCCACTGGGTCCTGGGCCATCTGCCAGGTCTTGTGACTGACCAAAGTCAGACATCTTCCTGCAGGAACCCAGGTAGACAAGAGCACATTCCCATCTCAGCCCTGCAGGAGCACAGGGGTTCAAAGCCCCAGGAGGAGCTCCACCTAAGCTGGGCTCATGAATGCTTTATTATTGTTCTGCTGAGCAGTTACCCCCATGCCAAGAGAGTCAGAACAAGCCTTCTAAGCTGCAGTGATGGATGCTCGCAGGGAACCCGTGGGAGTTATTAATATTCATGTTCCCGTCACACTTTTGCAAATAATGGAGGCTTGTTTTCTGTAACACATCATTAGGCGAGGAAGACAAGTGACCTCCTAGAGTTTTGAAGCACAAAGGGTGGTCATCCAAGACCCAAAAAGGAATGAGGGAGGAGAAGACAAGGTGAGAGGGTTGACGGCATTAAAATTCCTCCTGTGGGAAACTCACCAAAGGTCTGTTCAGTGAATACAGACTTTCCCAGGCCATTACAATGAGAACAGCATGGAATCTGGGGGCTACTCGTGGTCCTACCTGCCCAGAGAGGACAGCAGGACTCAAAGAGGGGTGTTGGAGAGCTTGCCTGTGAAAGGCGAGGTGGGGGTTTGAGTATCCAGGCTGAGCCATCCTGGGATACTGGAGGGCGGCAGACTCAGGGTCAGGATGGCAGGAATCATGTGGGGGATGTGGTCATGTGGGGGGGAGGAAGGACATTTGGCAGCACAGGAGAGTCCAGGCCCAGAATAGCAGGGACTGGATAGGAAGTGGCAGAAAGAGCCCTTGGTAGGTTTAGGAGTGGGAGAAAGATGATTTCTGACACACTCCTCCAAGCTGCCACCTCCCATTCCCCACTCTAAGGGATAAAGTGCCCAATTAAAATGTAGGCTGCTGCCCAGCAGAGCTGGCACACACTGCAAAGATGCTGTGCTCTACAGCATGGGGTCACATGGAGGCCTGGGTTCGAGTCTAATCGAACCTAAAGGCTAGGGGGGTGGCACACGTCTGCAGTCTGTTACTTGGGAGGCTGAGGCAGGAGGATTGCTACAAGCAAGACCCTATTGGGTCATCAGGAAGGTCAGTATGTATTTTTCTATGTTTTTCTACACAAAAAATGTGTCATGACTTTCCCAACAACTCAATAAAATAAGTAAATAAGCTCCTTTTACACAACTTAGAACACTTTCCACATTGCATTGTATTTAGGTATGTAGCTTCTCTGGGCCTTTATACCTTGATTCTTCATCCACAAAATAAACATGAGAGGAATACCTCATTTTGCTGTGAGAGTTAAAAGGTTCATATATATAAATGTGTGTAAGCCAGCACCTGGCATGTAGTACACCCCGTCAAATGTGAGCTAGCGTCATTATCACTATGAGTACTATTTATGTACCCATTTTCCTCAGTAGACTGAGGCTCTGAATACAGGAACCACATCTTGTTATGTTGGTTACCCCAAACCCCAACACTGCCATGCACAATTCAGTTACACAAATAACTAGTAAGTGAATGAACTGATAATTAAATGGTGCAGTCGCTAATGTTGCCCTTATAGAAAAGCCTCACTCTATCCTTCAGCTACATAGTCATTTCTTCCTAATAGTAACATCATAATTCATTCAACAAATATTTCTTGGTCACCTGTTCAGGTCAGGTACAAGTCTGAGTATGGAGAATGGAGCAGGAAAACAGAAATGATAAAATTCCTAGGCCTTATGAAACCTATCTTTCATAGGGATTAATGAAAAGAGAGGAAAAAAAAAAAAAAAAACAAGTATAATGTGTTATCTTAGATAATAATCTGTGCTGTGAGAAAACACTGACAATTTAATATAGATTTCAAAATAACCAGCAAACAGATTTTACATGTGTACAACACAAAGTCATGATAGATATTGACAATAGTGGCTATTTTAATTGCCCTGATTTGATTATTATGCATTGTATGCATGGTTTGGAAAACAACATTGTACTCCCACAAAAATGTACAGTTTTAAAAGGTAAATTAGAAATTGCAATTAAAATTATTTTTAAAATTTGAACTGGCAAGGGTGACAGGGAACAGGGGATATCCAATAATAAATAGAGTGATAAGGGAAGACCTACACAAGAAGGTGACATCTATAGGAAACTGGAAAGGTGAGGCAGCAGGCAACACAGCTGAAGGCAAAAAGGCCTTCCAGGAAGGGAAACAGAAAGTACAGAGATAGGCGTATTTTGACTGTACCTCAGGCCCTCTTCATGCCCTTACTGGAATGGACGGGGTTTCCTTTAGTACCTGTGTGGTCGAGAGCAGGTTATGGGACAAATTTTCCCACAAAGTCAAAGCATAATCAAATAGCAGCAGCCCTGGGCTAGCCCCATCATAGCCAAGTGGTTAAGAGAGCCAGATTCCACAGGGCCAACCATGCAGTTCAAATCCTGGCCTGGTGGCTTGAAAAACATGCCAGGTACGTGTGCATGTGTGCCTCAAATCCTGAGAGGATGGAGAAATGCAGGAGAAAGGATGTGGTGTGACCGCACCCTCTAGCTCACCCTCTCTGTCTCTGGTGAGCACACGTGCCCTCTGGCCATTTAAAAAGAATAAAAATACCAGCAGCCCTTAATTGTCTAAGGTGTATTTGTGGAGTGATCAGGAAAGACGGTCTTGAAAAGTCCATCTTGTTTCCTGTATATCACAAACCTCTTTTCCTTCCTGATACACCTGTTAAATGAGATGTATGTAGAACGCCTAACACCTTACCTGGCATATTGTAATTGTTTTAAATGGTTACTCCTATTATTCCACTTTGATTCCCTCATTCTCCCCAACTCACACCCTTCCAAAATGATACAAAGGCAGAAAACCACTGCAGGGAGCTGTTGCTCCCTTGCTGCTTGGGGTGGGGAGGGAGGAAAGAAATAGCTGATGGTTAATGAACATGTTCTGCACCAGCCTATGGGCAGCTCGAGGGCCACAGTCTCCGCCCAACACATGGGAGATATTCAAGTAAGTGCTCGAGGAAAGAACAATGAAAAATGAAGTGCCGTGCCATGTGCCAGGCCTAAACATGTCCTGCGCTCATTTCCATGAGTGGCTGAAACTCCCACAGAGCCCCAGCATCCCCAGAGCCTGCCTCTCCTATAGCGTCATGTGTACACTCCCTCAAAGGCCACCTGGCGCTTCAGGTTGGGAGCGAGCGGCAACCCATAAAGGGGGTTTGGGTGATTTTACTGCAGCTTCGCTTTGTTGGCATTTAGATCAATCATCCCTTTCTGTAATTTTTAAACTTTAGCTCAGTGTTCTCAGAGAAGATATAAATTATTAAACAAAGGAAAGCAACTCCGGCTTCAGATTAGATGGTAATTAGCATCACCTAGCACAGAGAAGCAGCCCTTCATGTGGCCCACGTGTCAGCATAAGGAGTTTGGGACTTGGCAAGGATGCTTCACAGTCTCAGATGTGCCTGGAACCCAGAAGGACTAATGGAAACAATGAGGGCAGTCACCCCAACCACAAAGAAGACGAAGGAAGGGCAGGAAGGGGGAAAGTAAATCTCAATCTCAGCCTAAGAACAAAGGGAGGGGCCAGACAGAGGTGCAGCAGGAACACAACTGGACCCATGTGGGGGAGGACCCTGGTCCACATGCCAGGGCCTCCTTGGGCACACAGGTACCTGTGATCCAAGCTGAGGTCAGGGGAGAATTGCAGTGGACAGACACTGTTGGAGGTAACTTTCTCTCTGAAAAAAATAAGCAAAATTAAAAAAAGAAGAAGAAGCAGCTCTTTGTTTAAAGGAAAACAAGAGCAAAGAAAATGTATGGTGACTGCACGTTGTTAAGTATGATGCGTGAATTATATATACATATATATAATCTCATTTTAATTTTCACATCGTGAGGAAGGTACTACTCTGTTTTGCAGATGATGGCATTGACGTTCAAACAAGTCCCTTGCCCAAAAGCACACAGCAAGTGCAGGAGCTGGGATTGAAAGTGGGCCTGCCTTAGGCTAAGCTCCCTCCTCTCAGAAAATGATGTGGAACCCAGCAGGCAGCCACAAAGTCCATCCCACAGGCCCATGGGTGATGAGCAGCGATGCCCTGCAGAAGCTCAGCCGGGGGATGCTCCCTTTGAATGAACAGACTAGGAGGAGGAAAGGATCTCCATGCATTTCAGTAGCGTAAGAATTATTTCTCCTTGGGACCAGCAGTTAGCATAATGGCTATGTCGCTAAACTCCCATGTAGCCGACGGTGGTTCAAGTCCCAGACCCAGTGACTTAAACTCACACCGGGCGCATGTGCATGCATGCCCAAGATCCCAAGAGGAGAAGGGATTGCGGCATGTGGGGGGCAATTTCTTGCTTTCTGTCTCTCTCTGTCTCTCTCTGTCTTTCTGACGAGTACACGCACCCTATAGCAAAAACCTTTTAAAAAAAAAAAAAAAAAGTATTTTTCCTCTTTTGTGAGGAGATGAAAGAGACCATTCCTTATAACAGACTAAGCAAGTTGTGAGGTCCCAGAGCAGTATTACTGAACTTTTTCCTCACCGTAGTCCCACTAAAGCAGCCTTGTCAGACATTTTTTTCTCTAATCACCATGAAATGTTAATACCATGTACGTAGTGTATGTTATACACATATGTAAGGAAACTTCAAAAAGTTTATGGGAAGAGCCAGCATGTTGCATGGTGGTTAGGGCACTGGATTCCCACAAGGCAGACTATGGTTTGAGTTCCAGACTTGACAGTTTAAAAATTATGCTGGCCATGTTTGCATGCATACCCAAAATCCTGAGAGGAGAATGAAGAGATTGTGGCATGGCCATCCTCCCTGGGGGGTGGGGGTGGGGGTGGGGGGGGAAGATTTCTCATTTTTCTTCTCACTGTCTCTAGCAAGCACATACACCAAATTGACAGAAACATTTGACAGATAAAAAAGGTAAAGAAAAATATGAATGGGAAATTGGAATTTCAGTAGGAGTTCATTTTGGTGCAAAAATTTTTGAAATCCATGTGTACTTTTTCATAATATGTATTTTCACAAACGCGTTGAAGACTGCCCCCCTTGTATATGTGAAAAATATATATAATGAAAAAACTATGCATGGATTTCTATATATCCGTGTTTATAAAAATAGTGAGATTTTTTTTTCATCCGCCTTTCCCCAAGAGCCAATTTTCATACCCACGGAGAATGCATGTCTACAGCAAGTCCAGGTCAGCAGTTCTTTCATTCATTCAACCCTTGTCGTAGGTTCCTTCAATGGTCTCCAGACCAGAACTTCTCACACTCATTTTTCCCTCCTGGGAAGTGGGTGGATCTTATCCCAAACCATCACACTGAAGAGACAGAGAACCTTAATGAAGTTGAGAAGAAGCTAGGAGAGAGGCAGAGGAGAGGTGATGGGGTCTCTGGCAGGGGGAAGAGAGGAACTTCCAGCTAAAACTGGGTCAAGGCCCCTCCAAGCCCAGCAGGACCCCTACCTCCACAATGGTGTCCAAGTGCTCTGACCCTGAGGCACAGGGCCCCAGGAAGCCTGGCCCAGCCTGCCCATCCACAAAAGCATGCTGAGAAATGTCTAGGTTCATGTCAAAGAATCCCAAGGTAGTGATACTGAGAGTATCTTCTGTCTCTTCTAACTAGCCTTCTCATTTTAATAAAGAGGAAACAGATATAGAGGGAAGTGACTCCCCCAAGGTTATGGTGACCTTATTACCCACTGTTACCCTTTCCAAGGCATTGGGTCAGATCTAACACTGGCATATCTCAGCAACAGATGCTGACAAGAAGAAAGCCAAACCCAGTGCTCTGTTCAGAATGGTTGCTGAAGCTCATTTGTAACATTCAGGAGTCTGTGCACCTGTGTGGCAATGACCAGTGAGCTTACAGCATTGGTGTACAAGATGCCTGGGCCCAGGGAAACCCAACCACAATCTTGGTTCCATTCGGGAAGTCTGCATCCAGCACTGCTTGAAAGAGAGCAAAAGAGAAGCATCTATAGAATCTAAAGTACTACTGGGGAATATTGATAGACTGAGACAGCTGGTTTGGATTCTTGGAAAAAGAAAAAACAAAAATGCCAGATAAGCTGCAAGAAGACTTATCCTTCAAGTTCCAGCTGAAATGCCACCTCTTTCAGGAAGCTGTCACCAACCTCACCCTCATTCAATTAAAAGTAAACTCTTCTTGGTCAGGCTGAAAGCCTGGTTAGTAAAGAACCCAGATCCCACTTAGCCAACTACAGTTCAGATCCCAGCCCCAATGACTTGAAAAACATACAGGATACATATATGTGCATGCCAAAAAATCCCAACAGGATTGAGAAGTGCAGGAGAAGGGATTATGGTGTGACCACACCCAATTATTGGGTATTCTCACTCTGTTTCTCTTTAGAAAGTGCATACATCCTCTGGCAATTAAAATAAATAAGAAATAAACTCCCCATCCCCTAAAACCACCCAGGTTACATCCTTTTTCTGGTATTATATTACCTTGAATTATAATCACCATTGCTTTCACTTTGCATATATCCTATCTTCTTTATTAGATTATAATCTAAATTATCTGTGTAGGTTTAGAATTTAAAGTGTATTGTGTGTTTTATATTCCCCTTCAGTGTCTAGAGCTGGGCATTGCCCCCAACATATAATTAGTACATATTTGTTGAATGAATATTCTTGTGTTAAATCTATCATGGGAAATAAAAGATTATGACTGATCCAGCTAAATAGGGTTCAAAGAAGAGAAGACTTCAAGCATCGATTTTTTTTTCCTAATTTCAAAAGTAAATCCCTCTCTTGGAATTCAGAAAGTGACAGGAGTTGTTGACATTAGAATATGGGGGAAAGGGAAGTTGAATTAATTATGTATCAAAACAAAACCCTTATTTACCTATGAGTCCCTAAGCCTCTGCTAGAGCCTCTTAGGATGAAGCCTTTTTCACTCTTTAAGAATGATCCTCAGAGAAATGGGAGGAATTCAGCTAAAAGGATAAATAGAAGTTAAAGGAATTCTTTGGAAAGGCATACAGGACTCCCAGGGCAGAATTCTAGCAGGTCAGGCAAAACAGGGTTAAGAAAAAAGCAGAAGGTGGCTGACACCTTAGCCTACTGGTTAAGGGAGCTGGATCCCACTTGGTCAACATGGCTTGAATCCCAGCCCTGGCTGCTTGAAAAACATACCATGCACTTGTCTATGTGTGTCTAAAATCCCAACAGGATAGAGAAATAAAAGAGAAGGGACTGAAAGAACAAAGAAAAAAAGCAGAAAGTTGCATTGCAAAAGACCCTCCAACTGCCATCCCTTGAATGAACTTCTGAACAATGCAAGCCAGGCAAATTGAGAAGAAAATACTGCTTCAAAAATTCCCCATAAGACCTTTTTTACCCATTTGGAGAGGCCACACACACACACATACACACACTCACACAAGCACACATAACTGATGAGGATGTTCCTGGGCTTTGGTAACCTTCCAACACCCATTGTTGCCAACTGCTGTGACCTTTGTTCCTAAACCACCTGCTTGGTGTGACCTAAGCCAGGAATTCCAGCTGAGCATCCCACGACTATCAACAGTCACACTATCCAGGTGACTTCTGAGCCTGAGGGAAGAGCCAGCTCATACATCTCACTTGGGATCAGGCCAGGAAGCAGCTGCCTAAATAACAGCCCCATAACCAGCTCCAGTAAGATTTCCCTTCTGAATGAGAAGGGTCATTTGAGCTGCCAGAGTACGGGCTGCAAGGCAGAAAGAAATATTCAGTTAAGAGGGCTGAGAATGTGATAAAATCTTCATTTTTTTCCTCAGGAATTTCAAACTTTCTAGGACACAAAGACTTAGAAATGAAATCTGGCATGGCTTTTCTCTGTCATTCTATAGCTAGTCTATTGTCACCAAATAGCTACAACTTATCTAGCATTCACTAGATGCCCAGCACTGTTAACAGATATTTCCAAGTATCTTTTTAAGAGAGATTTTTGCTGTAAGAAGTGTGCGCTCACCAGAGAGACAGAGAGACAGGAGAAATCACCCCCCCAAGGGGGATGGCCATGCTTCAATTCCTTCTCCACTGTTTTCCTCTCAGGATCTTGGGCACACATGCACACACCCGGCATGAGTTTTAAGCTGCCAAGTCCAGGACTCAAACCATGGTCAACTACATGGGAGTCCAGCGACATAACCATTACACCATCTGCTGGTCCTTTGATATTTCCAACTATTAACTCATTCAATCAAGGCCAAAAATTCCCTAAGATAAGAAACAATGGGTTGTCAGAAAAGTCACAACATATTTTTTCTGTAAGAAAATGTGTCATGACTTTTCAGACATGTCTTGTGTTAGGATAACCAGGAAAATCCTCTTAGTTTTCCATCTCACTTGCTGTCATTGACACGGCAGCCCCTCAGTCTTTCCATTGGGAATGTATGTATGTTCCTGAGGATGTATCTAATTCAGTAATCCAGTGAAACTTTACCCGGCATTGCTAAGTGAACCTCAGGAGTAGATGCAGGGGCAAACTGCATTTGGTGGGGAGACTGATGAGAGGATCAGGACCAGCCTCAGTGCAGCTCATCCCAAGGAGGGGTTGCATGAGGTAGAACCTGGCTTGTACATTGCTAGGCCATACTACTTAGTAGGAAGGCCTGTGCAATGAGTGAGACGTTCAATCCTACCTCCCTGAAGTGAGAAGTTCAATCCTGCTCCCTCTCCTCCTTGTCTGGTCCCTGACTATTTCCCTATTGTGTCCTCCTATACTTGGTTGTTGTCCTCTATGCATCTGAGTCTTTCTACCAACCTGCATCTCCCAATGCCTCAGGGTGTGGCTAAGAACAGCTCTGTACTAAGCCAATTTACCTAGACTGTCCCTGTTAGATTCAGCTCACCCTTCTTAATACCACAGTGATCAAGACCTGGGTAGGAGGCTTAGAAAAAAAGGACAAAGGAAGCCAGTTTGGGGGTTTTTTTCTTTTTCTTTAATTTGTTTCTTCCAAGAAATAAAGGGAGAGAATCGCCCCCAATATGGCCTTCACACCATGATCTACCCCCAACCCCAACCAGTCCAGATCATAGGCACATGTGTGTATGTGCCCAGAATGTACAGAGGCCCTGGGATGCACACGTAGGACCTCCCAATGTAAGTTGAGCATCTCAAAGCATTGTGTTACCACTGTACCACCAGCTGGCCCAAGCAAGCCAGTTGTTTTAGTTCAGTTCTTGAACACCTCAAGACACAAAGAGGATGCTGAGACTCATTCATAGTGAAGACAGCTCACCTGGGCTATGGGGCTCATCCAAGGGTTTTGGACAACACCCTGTAATGTGCTGCTGTTTCATCTTGTCCTCACACATTCCTACCTCAAAATTAATAGTGATGAATTGTGACTGATTGAGGATTCTGATTTCCAGAATCCCACCTATGTCTCTCTCCATCTTGGAGCTACAAGGATCAATGAGCCATGGTCCTTCCCTTCCTTCAAGAGTTTATACTCTAGCGGAGCTACAAACTCACACCAAAGAAGTCAGGTATCAGGCAATCGGTGTTCTGGGAACACAAAGGAGGTTATTGTGGATTTCAACCAAAGAAATCAGAGAGGTTTCAAAGGCCTTAAGGGAGGACCAGGATTTTGTGGCAAGGGAGAGAAATACTTCCCAGGTCAAGGCAACACATGAGTAGAAATGATGAGGTTTGAAAGGGGACGGGGCTTGGGAGGTGCTAGGGGTAACAGAGGCTTAATAAGAGACAAGGCTTGGGGCCAGCAGTTGGCATAGTGGCTAAGGCACTGAACTCCTATATGATCGACAGCAGTTTGAGTCCTGAACCCAGCAGCTTGAAACTCACACTGGGCACACTTGCATATGTACCCAAAATTCTAAGAAAAGAATGGAGAAGAAGGGACTGCAACGTAGTCATTCACCTTGGAGGGGTGATGTCTCACTTTCTGTCTCTGTCTCTTCTGTATCTCGGGCAACCAAATATGCCCTATAACAGAACTCTCTCAAAAAAACAAATGAGTAAATTATGAAGTGTATTATGTTGGGTAAATTCACTGTACAAGCTAAGTGATGTAAAGTGATTGAATGTATAAAATAAATTTTAAAACAATAAAAAAATCAATAAATAAGAGATGAGACTGAAACCAGCCCATAGAAAACCTTAAATGTCATATTAAACAGCTTGGTTTTGTCTTTTAACATGTACACAGAGATTATGGGGTTTGAATCTTTGTTTCTGAAGCCTTCCCCCTACCTCTCCCCTCTGGACTCAGGACTAGAAGTCCAGCTGCTCGCCCTGGCACATCTCCACTTGTCACTGTCACACACAACTCAAAACAAATATGTCCAAACCAAGCTCCTGATTTTTCTCTCCTAATCTGTTCTTCTTGAAATCTTTCCCTTCTTTATGCCACTTGAGGCAAGACCTAGGAGTCAGCTTTTATTCCTTTGTTTCACACCCCACAGCTAGTCCATCAGACAATTCTGACATGTGTAAAACCCCACCCCTTCCCACTGCCATGTCTATGGCTACCACCTCCATCCAGTCACCATGATCTGCTGCCTGGATTATTGCAGGAGCCTCTGTCTCCCACCGGAAACCTTTTCACCCAGAAGTCAGAGTGATCTTTAAAAAAATGTAAGTCGGGGTCCAGCTCCGCAGCACAGTAGTTGAGAACTGTGCATAGGGAGCCAGATCCAGCATGGCCGATCGGAGCTTGAATCCCGACCCTGGATGCTTGAAAAACACATCTGGCTCATGCTCATGTATGCCCCACATCCTGACAGGACAGAGAAATGGGGGAGAGATTGCAGTATGACCACATCCCTTTGGAAGGTACTTTCTTTCAGGAGTGTAGATGCCCTCTGGCAATTAACAAAAAAGAAATGATGTCAGAGCATGTCAGTCACTCCTCTGCTCGTGCCCACCAGTAGTTTCCCTCTCACTAGCTCTGTGTCCCACCCGGCCTGTCCTTACTGCTCCCTCCTCCTGGAGCCTCCCAGCATGTGGTCTCTTTGCTGTTACTGCCTCAGGACCTTTACATGTGCCATTCCCTTGGCCTGGCTTGTTTCTCCCCAGATGCCTGCCTGGCTTACCCTGTCACCGAAGTCTGGACTCTGCTTAATCACCTCTTTGTCAGAGAGGCCATTTTTTACAACCCTATGTAGAAACGCAACTTCTACAGCAATCACTCTCTTCTCCTTAGCTTGCTTAGTTTTTCTTCACATGGTTTGTTTTTGTTGTTTTGTTTGTTTGTTTGCTATAGAGTACATGTGCTTGCCAGAGGGAAATGGGAGGATCAGGGGAATTATCTCCCTGAGGGATGGCCATTCCACAACCCCTTCTCCTTTCAGAATTTTGGGCATCCACACAGTCATACCTGGCATAATTTTCATACTGCCTGGTCCAGGACTTGAACCATAGGCTTGTTCATGTAGGATCCAGCTGCCTTAACCTCCACACCACCTGCCAGCTCACTTCATTTTTCTTTTGTAATACTTCTTACCATCTTTATTCTCTTTTTTGTTTATTTATCATCTATCTCCTTCCACTAGAGTATAAGCTCTATGAGAGCAAAGACTTAGTCTGTTTTATCCAAAAATGTTTCTCAGTAACTAGAGCAGTGTCCAGCACATAGAAAGTACTAAATATATAGGATTACTAAACAAAGAACTGACACTGCTTTTAGTTAGTTTGTTTTTTATAATGTCTGAATCAAGAAAACAAGTTCCTAAAGTTAGAGTTGCCATCAAAGCCCACCAGAGAGATTTTTCTAATGCTCTGAGATAGTTGCAGATAATGTCCAGAACAGGGCAGATCTTGAGCGAATATCTATACTTAGGTTATAAAAGGAAGAATCTAATGGGTCTCAAGTGGTGTCTCGGAGTTCAGGTCACAGAGAGCCCAACTCAGAGACTAAAGCATTATGGAGGTTCTTTGTCTCTACTACAAGCATAGAGAGAAAGTTCCAGCGATGGTTAACTCGGCTGCTCGATTATGCCATCTGGGACCTAGTTTTTTCCATCTTTCCATTCAGGCATCTGCTGCATGTTGATATTTGCGCTCAGATATGTCCCTTCATGGTCAGAAGATGGCTCCGGCAGCTGCACGTATTACATCCTTCACTGACAAGCCTCATTATCCAAAGGCTGTTGAAGAGAGAGCAGCCTTTTACTGGGTAATATTGTAAGAGTAAAGGAAGCTCCTAGAAATCATAGAGCAGATGTTTCCTCTGTACCACTGAAAGAGGTGACTCCCTCATCCACTTCTAACCAATCCTAGCAAGGAGAATCAGACAGCTATGATAACCCTGGCTCAGTCAGGCTCACCCCAGTGCTGGGAAGGTCTACTGTCCCCTGAAGCAAGGGATACTGAATGAAACCAGGGTTCTGTTAGGAAAGAAAAGGAGAAGAAGAACTGTTGCATAGTATGATAGACTGAGTAACAGCCCTCTCCATTTCTTAATCCCTGAAACCTAAGAATATCAACTTACTTGGCAAAAGGGACAGATATGGTTAAACTAAGGAATTTAAAATGGAAAAATTATCCTGGATTATACCAGTGGGTCCCATATAATAAAAAGTCTTTTTTTTTTTTTTTTGAGAGGTTTTTACTATAGGGCACATGCACTCGCCAGAAAGACAGAGAGACACAGAAAGACAGAAAGCGAGAAATCACTCCCCCAGGGGGATGGCCATGCCGCAATCCCTTCTCCTCCATTCTTCTCTCGGGATCTTGGGCACGCACGCACACGCGCCCAGCGTGAGTTTAAGCCACTGTGTCCAGGACTCAAACCGTGGTCAACTACATGGGAGTTCAGCGACATAGCCATTACACTAACTGTTGATCCCTAAAAAGCCTTCTTGTAAGAGGGAGACAACAGGACATTTGATAGAGAAGAAGGCAATATGGCAATGAAAGCAGAAATTGAAAAGATGTAGCCACAAGCCACTAGAAGGTGGAAAAGACCAAGAATGGATTCTCCTCCAGGAAATTCCAGGTAGAATGAGCCCTGCACACTTTGATTTTAGCCCCGCTAGACTCACTTCAGATTTCTGGTCTCCAGAACTGTAAGATAATGTGTGTTGTTTTAAGGCACCAAGTTTGCGCTCATTTGTTACAACAGCAACGGGAGACTAACACCTCTGGGAAACCAACGATGTTTATCATAAGTGGAAAAGGCACTGAATGAGGATTTCAAATCTTCAAGAATACTTTACTCTTAACATTCTAATTAAAAAACAGGGGTTTTAGTTTTAAAAAAAAATCCTGCAGCCCCTCCAACTTCCGCATTCCCATGGCAAGATGGCAGGGGCAGAGGCCAGCCCTGTGTTGGATCCCGTCTCCTCAGCTTGGCCTCTTTTGTAGCAGTAGCTTTAGGAAGCACTATTTTCAGACATGACATACAGAAATCATCTTATTTTTTAAGAGCATTAGCTTTCCTAGCTTTTCCTTTCTTTCTTTTTTCCCCGATGGGAGGAAGAGAAAGAAAAGACTTCATGCCCTGAAGTAGAAATAATTATTGCAGGACTTTAAGACTGCATTCCCACTGCTCCTGCCATTCTGATCAAAGTCAGTCATGAATTAAGAACAAACCAGAGTCCTCTATTCACTATTTCTTTAAATAATCTTCCTGCCTCTCCTCTTTGAGAAAAAAAAAAAAAAACATAAGCAAAGACTAGCATTAACCATAATGATGATGTTTCACGTTTATCTTCTCAAAGAGTATTAGCATCATTAGTCAGTAAATGCCTATGACACTTCTCTTGGTGAGGCAGGTCAGTACTGTTATTCGCTCTTAGCAACAGGGACCCAGATGCTACAAGACGCTTACTCATAAACTTGTCATCCATCAGTCACAAGGCCAGGGCTAGAAACTGGGTTGATGGAACCTCAAATCTTTCTAACATACATAAAATTAGTTTGGCCCAATGATCTTTAGAAAAGATGGAGTTAACAACAACAACAAAGTAAGTTTATCAATTAAGGACAGGATTTAAATGGCATGTCCTATTCCTGAGGGGAGATGAGATGTGCAAATAATAAGTTGAGAATGCAAGAATAATGTGAAAATCAAGAGCTATGCAATGTGGCATAGGCAACGACAGTTGCAGTAACTCAGAGACAGTAGCCATGATAGAGGAGATGTGTCTGTGAGGGGACTTTTTCTTTTTTTTCCACATTTCATACCAACTAGAATTCTCACAGCCCAGAGACACTCTGTGTTACACAGAGCACAGACATGTTCTACCCAAGGACAAAACAGCAACCATAGCCAGAGCAAAGGAGAGCACCTTAGACATTGGTGGGTGGAGCCTCTGGGCCCCTGTTATTGTGGTCAGCCTGGTTTGAGACATCTTCTGTGTCTCAGGGATGGCATTATGATCAGTCCGTGACTCAGCCAGCATCCCTGCTCTGAAGAGGCAGCACAGAGGGGCCATGTGAAACTTGAAGCGTCTTATTATTCACTGAAATGACCTAACCCTTAAGTGTCTCACTTAAGGCCAACAGGTGATTTCAATGACTTTTTAGAAGTACAGAAGTTCATTCAATGGCTTGGGATTTCATACATAAATAATAATTCTCATTCTCCCCCCAAAAAAATAAAATTAATAATGTGGAAGATTCAGGAATAAAAAAGTTAAGAATTTTCTGTTTGCCAAGTAAAGACTTTTAAGAGGGAGAAACAAGGGCTGGCAGGTGGCCTGGTGGTTAAAACACTGGACTCCCACATGACCAACCACAGTTTGAGTCCCAGACCTGGTGGCTTACATTCTCACTTTCCCTCTGTGTGTGTGTGTCTCTCTCTCATCAAATTTAATAATAATAATAATAATAAATAATTCTTTTTTTAAAAAAGGGGGGGGGGACCAGCAGTTAGTGTAATGGCTATGTCGCTGGACTCCCACATGGTTGACCGCAGTTCGAGTCCCGGACCCAGTGGCTTACACTCATGCCGGGTGCATGTGTGTGCATGCCCAAGATCCCGAGAGGAGAATGGAGGAGAAGGGATTGCGGTGTGGCCATCCCCCCTGGGGGGTGATTTCTCACTTTCTGTCTCTCTGTCTCTCTCTTTCTGGCGAGCGCACGCGCCCTATAGCAAAAACCTCTCCAAAAAAAAAAAAAATAAAGAGGGGGAAAATGGAGGCTATTGCCTACTTTTACTATCATTTTATAAAAGAACATCTTAATACCAAATAGAAGACTCTTAAGTAGAAGGGCCCAATCTCAAAATTCTGTCAGATAATTTATTTAGCTCATGAAAAACTCAATACATTGTCTTTATTTTTTTCTTCTCATTGTAGACTGGTGGAAATATGCAATGTTCTGGCACCAACTGCAGACCTGCATTTGGAAACCACTGAGCTAGGTGCTCTAAGTTCTCTTAGCTTACAAGATCCCATCTGCCGCTTTACCTTTGCCCACAGATTCAAGGAAAGCCATACCACCTGCCTGTTTGTATTCCTTTCTTTTTTTTTTTTTCAAGAGGTTTTTGCTATAAAGTACATGCACTTGCCAGAAAGAGAGAGACAGAGAGACAGAAAGTGAGAAATCAGCCCTCAGGGGGATGGCCATGCCACAATCCCTTCTCCTTCATTCTCCTCTCGAGATCTTAGGCACACACACACCTGGCGTGAGTTTAAGCCACCGGGTCTAAGATTTGAGCCACGGTCACACAGCCATTACGCCAACTGCTGGTCCCTATCTGTCCTTCCTGTTTGTATTCCTTGAAGACACAGTGACAGGTCCTCTGTGCTCACAGAGGGCAGTTTCTGAGGAAACACTCCCTTCCATCCACCTAGACTTGTCCATTCATTCATTCGCCATTTCCAAAGTACCGACTGAATGCCAGGGACTGTATTACATGGAAACAAAAATGAATTTCCAAGCCCTCTGACACAGACAGACAGAGATGCAGCAAGAGCTGCAAATGTCAGTTCTGGGGCCCACCCAGGTATGGTCAGAGGTGAGGGGGTTTGGAGTAGTGCATACATGCTGCACCCACGGACGTTGTTCATCTCTCGTACACAGCCCGGTAACATGCTGACGGCAGGCATGTCTTCAGATAAGCCAGACAATGATAAACCACACTGTTCTAATTTTGGAACTGCTATGCCACCTCATTAATATGTGAAAATGTGTTAAAAAGCTGCTGATAAACAGCTGCATAGAGGCAGAAATAGTGGCTCCCATCACATTTGCAAGCTTTATTGGCTCTCCAACATGGCATGAGAAAGGGAGCTTTGCCTACATGTTTATACTGGGTAATTTGCTGTAATGTTCCACTTTATTGGTAGACATTTTGCCATATCATGTCTCCCCAACCACAGTTTAAGGACACTTCTGATTTACACAGCTCTGTAAACTGCCTCTTTCTTAGAAAGAACTGTCATGTCAACTGGCATAGTTGTTCTAACATTCCAATTTATCAATAAAACAGAAGATTGACTACCTTCCATGCATTGCACAATTTCTAATAACTGGGTTTCTACTCACTCAGAGAGCATTTGATTAAGAAATTAGATATGAGCGCTATATAAATCAGTGCAAGCCCTTGGTTGGCTGAGGCCACGGAAAGAGCATTTCTCAGGCGATGTAAGTAAAATTCTATCCTAATCCAAGACGGGACTGGGATGTGGGAAAGAGCTTGATCTGAAATGCTATAGCCAGAGCATATTTGCAAGCCTCACAAGCGCCACTCCCCTTAACCAGGAGCCAAAGACCCAATTGACCTTACCTGGGGGATGGCTCTGCTGAGTATTACTCCAGCTACATACCTCCAGTGAGAGGAGAAGTCCCATTGGAGCTCAATTGCAACACTGCCTTTCCCCTCACCCCTCCCCTTTCTGGTGGCAGATTGATGGCCTCCTCAGGTGTCTCCGCGTACACCCTGCAATGGGGGACAGCAACATCAAGCTTGCTGAATTGATCCCACCCAGGCCCTATTTAGACCAGCCTGTGGAGGTGATTGACACCCCTACCCCACCTCACAGAGGAATTACAGGCCACTGGGGACCTTCTCTTCTGGATAAATATTAAACTGCTTTCTGTTTGGTACCAGGTAGCAGCTGCTCCCTTCCTTCTGGGCTGGGGATTATGTATTTGTGTAATTTTTATATTATGTTTGCTTTCTTGGCAGATGGCTTACTTCTCATTATTGGGGTGGCATGGTCAGGAGAGGGAAGGTATAACTAGGGGCATGTTCTGCTTAATGAATGAAAAGGTGAGATTTTTTTTTTAATGTATGAAGAGCAAAACTATATAATTTAACTAAATACAAAGAGCCTTGAATCCTGCAATTATCCAAGCAATGCTTGGAAGGAAGTAACTTAGAGACAGTGTTTACTTTCTAGAAGCTTTTAGATGATTCCCCCGGCACACACATCTTTGGCCTAGATCCCCCAGACCCGACTCCCACCCCTCCTCCTAGAAAAGTGCCCCAAGAGGCTCTGGGTCAGAGTGTCCCCATATCTAGAAAATGTGGATTTTCCTGGCAGTACTGAGGGTAGGGGCCTTAGAATTGCAAATGCAGCATTAAGTTAAAGCCCTCAGTATAAAATTTGACCTAATTAAGACACTACCAGGGCAAAGCATTCCAATAGCAATTACACAGGTTATAAAGGGTTGAAGCACCTTTTAAAACCAAGAAATGCTTCTGCCAGAAATAAGCGCCCTAGAGGGTCAAATGAGGAGTTGTAAATGCAGGACATCACCCGTCTTGACCTGAAGCGGGCACCTCCCTTCCATCAGCTGCCATGAAGGTAGCAGCGTGGGATTGCCTCTTCCCGAGACCCCCCTCGTCTCTCTCATGGACAGCTTCTCAGAAGCTGCCATGACCCTCTCATCTGTAGCCCTGGCCTCCCTTGCTGAGTCATTCGTTCACTCAGATTTTTTTTCTGAGCACTTACTATATATATCAAGACTTGTATCAGCTTCTAAAGATAGAGAGGAAGATCAAATTCTAACAACAGTCTAACACCCTATGGCAATCTCTAGACCAGATGTAATTTGTGGACATTTTCTTGCAAACATGTAGGAGGTTTTCATTTTGAAAATTGAGCCCGCATTAGGCGTAGGCACTGTGCAAGGTGCCATAAATGCAGATACAAAGACAAGTAAGCTATTATATCATTCCTGTCCCTAAGAAGTCACAAATCTAATGGAAAAATAGACGTGCTCATGAGTAATATCCCTCAGGTGCCAATGGGAAAAAGAGGCACAGAGACTCGACCTTGCTGAGACACTGCAAGACTGGAAGAAAATTTCAGTGGTCCTGCTTGGGACTGTGGTACAGGTACGCCTACTTTAAACTACATGAACAAGAGGAAAAGGAAGACAATGTGCATAGGTTCAAATCCCAGATCCTCCACTGGGAGGTAGTGGAAGAGTGGGGAGTTGAGCCTATGCAGTGTAGGGTAGTTATTTGAACTTGCACCTCACAGGATGCGTTCTTGGCTCCATCATTAGCTGTGTGGTATTGGGCAAGTTATTTACACTCTGAGTTAGCTTCCTCACAATGCCTACCTCAATGGACTGCTAAGAGAATCTAGTGAATACGCACATGTAAACTCAGAAAACAATGCCAGGTACTACAAATTTGGCTCTACAAACTGATAAATTGGAAACTATTGTTTTCTTTGCAAACAGGGGTTTAATATCAGGTACCTTTAAATTGCAAGCTATTCCAATGCATTCAAAAATTATTTTGATTCAGCAAATTTTAATGTCTGTGCACTTGTCAGTAATATAGCTGCTGCACAAAGCAAATGCGACTGGCTCCTGACCCAAGGTTTTAATCGACGCGCATTATCAGGATGACTGACGCCATCTGTGGTGTTAGGGGTAGGTTTGTTATTGTTTGCAAAGAGAAGCTGAAAACTTACATAAAGAAGTTTATAAGGTTCTGATTTATTCTTATTTCATGATAGTTATTTAAATATTCAAATAAGTAGGAATAGAATCTTGAAGCCCAAAACTCAACTCACTCCCACTTCAGGACAATGTTTCCAATTTATGATTGTATAACACAAAACAATGAAACACAAATAGTGATCCTCATTTACATTCCAAAATGGGCTCTTAAAACTCATGGACAAGTTTTAAAGCCAAGACCTCTGATTTCCAAGAAACTAGTTTTTATTTGATTTTTGTTTTGGCTAGAGGGCATGTGCTCACATATCAAAGAGACAAGAGGGAAAGAGCGAGCAAGAGAGAAGAGAGAGAAAAAGCATCCCCCACAGGAACTGGTCACACCGTGACCTTTTTCTCCCCCAAATTCTCCATCCCATCAGGATCCTGAGCCCAAGCATACCTGTACCCAGGATGTTTTTCAAGCCTCCAGGGCCAAGAGTCAAACCCTGGTCAGCAATGTGGGATCCAAACTTCTCTGTACAGCACTTAATCAGTGAACGACAGAACCGGTCAAGAACCCAGTCTTGGAAAACATTAAAAAAAGAAAAAGAAAAAGAAAAAAGGCTACAGTATTCTAGCTAAGTGTTTGGATTCATTGAGACAGGATCAGTTACATCCTGCTCTGGTAAATGGAACTCCATGGATGTCATCATAGTATCAGCCACTTGGAATATGCTTCATGGAAAGACAGTCTTCAGGGCAGAGGTGGAGATTCAAGGAAGAGTGAGATGTTCTCAAAGGAGCCTCATGGGATAGGGCCCAGGTATGTGCACACACACAAAACCATGTATACCCCCCACCTTGGCCCTCCCTTCAGAGGGATCTCACAGCAACATACATAGTCTTTTCTTGCCTCAGAGTCCTGTAAAGGGCAGGGGAGGCAAGAAGGAATTTTGTGACACTGTTTATTACATTGAAACCAGATTACCCTTCATTTAGATACCATGGATGGTACTTGTGACCACAGTGCACTGTTATTCTTGTCCCTTCAGACTTTATGTATGTCCGCCATATTGCTTGGAGCAGTGGCCAGCAGGTTACAATATTTAACAGAGAGCAGTGAACTTCACCGACTGCTAACCTACAAAGGAGCTCCAATTTAAACATCTCTCATATTTCTCCAAATTACATAAGTATATGATGTTCCTATATCATTAAGGGATGTCAAGATACAGAGTC
Organism: Tupaia tana; assembly: GCA_026018925.1. NCBI lineage: Eukaryota > Metazoa > Chordata > Mammalia > Scandentia > Tupaiidae > Tupaia > Tupaia tana. The sequence goes on from JAKSZU010000007.1 coordinate 117,109,498, forward strand.
CTTGGCACATAACTGCATTATAACGGTTCTCACATTATGCAAGGACTGAAAGGGGGACATGTGGAGGTGACTGAGGAATCAAGGCTCATTCACAGTTTTATAACCATATAAGGGGATTAGACAAAGGCTGGGATGGTGATATGTGATAAAGACATTTAAACAGAGTTTAATGGTTTGTTCTCTTTCAAATGATTGAACATTAAGTTTAAACATTTTCATATAAATATTAAATTATATGTATATAGCAGAATCGCAAATTTGCACACCATACTAGTTTTTCGAGGAGAGTGTGGCTGAGCATTCTCCCTCCACACTTAGACCTTATTGAGGAGCAGAGGGAAAAACAAACATGCCAATTAACAGCATCTCAGGTTCTACCCTTAGAAACAACATCTTTGGTAGTTTCTTTTTAAAAAAAGAGAATTCTGGGGAACCAGCAGTTAGCGTAATGGCTATGTCGCTGGACTCCCACGTAGTCGACCGCGGTTCGCGTCTCGGACCCGGTGGCTTACAACTCATGCTGGGCGCGTGTGCGTGCGTGCCCAAGATCCCGAGAGGAGAATGGAGGAGAAGGGATTGCGGCGTGACCATCCCCCCTGGGGGGTGATTTCTCGCTTTCTGTCTCTATGTTTCTCTCTGTCTGTCTGGCGAGCGCACGCGCACTATAGCGAAAAACCTCTCAAAAAAAAAAAAAAAAAAAAAAAAAAAGAGAATTCTGGTCATCTTTTCTTCCAAATGGCTTGTGGTGATGGAAGGGAGGCCCTATGACATACAGTGTGCCCGTGTCTCGTGGGGGAATGGCCTGGTCCACACCTGCCTATCATCTTCTAGGCACTACAGATCCCACCTAGCCTTTTGGGACATTATGCAACTATCCCTGCCAAGTCCCCACACACCAGGCTGCAAGGAGCTAGGGGTCTAGTCTCAGATCACAGATCTGGCCATCCCCAAGACCAGACTGCTATGGCTCTCAGGATACATTGGATTAAAGCCAGCTTCTTCTTAGTCTTGCAGCCTCTCCCAGGCTGTGGAAGAGGAAAAGGACCATTAGTCCCAATATTTCCCATTTCTAACAGGATATTTCTATTATAAACTACTCTATTCCCCAAGCTTTGACCCTGTGAAATGGGTGGGGGTGGGGGGGACTTCCCTCTTATAACCATACTTGCTTTGCTTTCCCACAACCAGTTTTAAACATGAAACTTGCAAAATGCCCCTGGCCTCCTGCAGTACCGCGGCCCCCAGCACCACACAGCCAAAGTTGAAACACGTGAAAACCACGAGTTTCCCAGTTCCTCAGGCCCTTACTGGATCCAGCTTCCCTGACCAGTGAGCAGCAAGATGCATTTTAACCACACATACACAGATAACAGACGCATTCTGACTGTCCGAGTGAAAACTTCTAGTCGTGAGTCAGGAAAACACCACGAACCTCCATACTTTTAGTGCATAAAAAGTCCATACCTTGCCTCCTCAGAAATTTCGCTCAGCAGTGAGCGAATTTGCCTGGGGAGCAACTAAACCCATTGCTTGCTTTGAGAAGCACTAGAGTAGCCACTGTTTTCCCACCAATAATCTCAGCAGGACAGTGCAGGGAGGTGACATCTTTGCCTTCCTCTTTGATCTTCACTCTGCTGCTCTCAAGAGCTTTCCCCACGTCACTGTTCTTAGGGTCACTAAGTCTCATGGCCTTGCACAAGTAGCAGTTTTCTCCCTTTACAGGAAAAGAAACTGGCTTAGCAATAAGGACACATAATGAGAAATATTTTTAAATTATTATTCCCATTATAGATGATGGGGGGGGTCTTCAAAAAGTTTGTGGAAAATGCCTATTATGGAAAAGTTATGCATGAGTTTCAAAATGTTGGCATCAAAATAAACTTCAGTTAAAATTCCATTTTTTTTTTCACAAAATTTTTGAAGTCCCCTCAGATGTACATCAGGAATTTAAAACTTTGTAGGCAAAGAAATTCAAGATTTTACTTACTAGTTAAGACACTTATAAACAACTTAGTATATAACAGGTACTTTTCTAAGCTCTTGACTCACTCAATTCTTGCAATGTCCCCATAAGGTAGGTACTATTGTATCATCATCCTCGTCTTATAGATGAAAAATCTGAAACACAAGACAGTTGGGATTCTTGTCCATGTTTACCAGGTGAACTGAGGATAGCCAGGATTCAAGTCTAGACAGTTTGGATCCTAGGAAACTCACATACTACTGCTATAGTACCGCCACTGGGTGTCAGCATGCCAAACTGAAGGAGCAGCAGTTCTTTAAGAAAGAAAGGGAACAGCATTTACTGGGTGCCTTCTCGGTGCAAAACACTTATGTGTGCATTTTCTACTTTAATCTAAGAGGCTAAAAAAAACTCTTTACGAAACAGAATATGCAGCATTTAGTTAGTGACATGACTGATTTGCATCAAAAGAGCTTTTGTCCATATTTTTTAAATTGAAAAAAAAAAAAAAAGCATTGCAGTGGACTGGGAAGTTAAGATGATCAGTCCCTAGACTCTTCATTAACAAAAGGCTCTTTCTCCCTATTCACACCTGATCACACAATGAAACCATTATTAGAAAGACTTTAGAGAAGAGACTATCAATGTACTTTCTCCCTTTACAAAAATCAGCCAGAGACAAGCATTTGCTATAAAATTATTTGGGTTTAATCGCTATCAACATCAGAACCATAGTACATTAAAGTATAAACCTGTATGTATAATTACACATACCAAAAAATGTTCTTTGTGAAGAACAATTTCTAGCAAATCTGCCAAACAGCAAGACTCATTCCTATTTTGGGTTTGAAAGGAGAAATGGAAATTTCCAAGATATACCACCCCCCCCCCCCCAGGCTCCAGTGGCCCTCCGAACATCAATTTGCAAAGGCCCGAGGTAGGAAGGGTGGTATTCACAATATCAGGCACTCGTCCTCCCCTCATTGGAAGGGATGAATCTCGGGGAAACGTTTTCCATCATTTATTATACTGATGTTCCATCCATCTGCATCATTAGGTTCGGTAGTTACCATGACAATATGATGCCGACAGCAATCTAACTTGATAGCCAGATGCCAGAATGTGAAAAAATAGGACCAGCTAAGAAAGTGAGAGAAATATAATTAATCTGAACCACATAGAAAATGTGCACAAAACCAGGACCAAGAGGAAAACTGCTGAAATGTCACTAATGAGGGAAGTATGAGGGGAGCAATAGTGCAAGTTTCAATATAAAAATGTTGCTGAATTGAGCCACGCATTGGTCCATAACTAAGACGGAGAAAGGAATCATCGTCTAGAATACTGTTCTGAGTCCCTGCCTCTGCCCCACCCCCATAACTTCCAGGAGTGTCATCTCTGATTCTAGCTGTGGGATTGCCAGGGCCCTACGTCCTGAGGCTCTCGTGACACCGTCTTAAGTATGGCTGCCATGGCACTCTGCTCACTTCACGTCTACTATTACTCCCAGGTTTCCCATCTGATGAACTAATTCTCGTCATTCTGGAGCTAATCCTAAGAGACTGGACTGAGCTGTGTCTTGGGGAGAGTCTGTCCCTGTGCTTTCCCTGTGCCAAGTGAGGCAACAGACTAGACCAAACCTCTTAAAGGCCCACACATGGCGGGAAGGTTGAAGGTGGAGAAAAGGAGAGCAATATGAAAGTTGCACTCTCAGGAGACGAGCCCAGGACAGGTGGACATTCTCAGCAGGGCTGGGTTGGGTAGCGGCGCTGAGCTAGGCGATTTGGCCGATTCAGGCTAGTAGCCATGGGGAGCTGGAAAAGAGAAACATACACCACTGTAGAGTAAAGAGCAAGAAAGCCTCTGCCCAGGACCAACTGGCTGAGTGGCACTAGGGCACTATGAGTATCTGTCTAGAATACCTAAGCCACAGATGGCATTCCAGGGCTATGTTCTAAACACCCACTTTCACCAATACCCTTGCCTCCTAAGTACAGTGAAAATAAACTTGATCCTACAAAGAAGGGAAGCCAAGCAATGCATCGGAAAGCTAAGTCCACCCCAAGTCACTGAGGAGCAAAGAGCTCTCAAAATCTACAGTGATCCCCTCACCCCCAGGACAATGAGGAAGTGCACCCATAATACAGTTATAGTGCACTCACACCACTGTCACCAACCCTAGCTGTGTCTCTCACACCTCAAGAACTACTGAAGGTGGGACCAGCAGTTAGTGTAATGACTATGTTGCTGGACTCCCATGTAGTCAACCACGGTTCACATTCTGGACCCGGTGGCTTAAAACTCACACAGGGCATGTGTGTGTGTGCATGTCCAAGATCCCAAGAGGAGAATGGAGGAGAAGGGATTGTGGTGTGGCCATCTCCCCGGGGGGGCGGGGGGGGGAGGTGATTTCTCACTTTCTGTCTCTCTGTCCTTCTATATCTGTCTGGTGAGTGCACGTGCCCTTTGGCAAAAACCTCTCAAAAAAAAAAAAAAAAACAAAACAAAAAAAACAAAAAACTATTGAAGGTCAAGAGCAATATTAATAATAGCTACATTTAGTGAGCATTTTCTGGGGGCCCAGCCCCTTCAGGTGGGTGCTAACCCCATTTTACAGATGCAGAAACTGAGATAGAGGTTAAAGAATGGCTCAATAACTCAAAACTAGTAGATGAAAGATTAGGATTATAAACCGAAAACTCCTTAATCTAAAACCTATGTTTCTAACCACTCCCCCTGAGGGCTGCCTTACCTGAGGGACCTGAGATGGATTGTAAAGAGGAACAGCCCCTTTCATGGAAGGTGGAGGAAGCAGACCACCGGGGTTGGAGTAGAGCTCAGGGGAAACACTCTGTCAAGAAAAATAATGGAAATCCTATTAGTGGGGGCTTTCCTGAGCCTTCTGTTTGGTCAAGAGAAACAGGTAGGCAGGGTTTCTTCATTAAACCGGGAAGACTCAAGCCAGCAGGTGGTATGGTGCTTAGCCAAGTACAAGATTCAAGTACTACACTCAGCCAATCAAAAATTCTGTCAGGCACTTGTGCATGCATCCCCAAAATCCAGAGAGGGGAATGGAAGAGAAGGCATTATGACATGGCCACCCCCCTCTCTCTCCAGCAAGTGCATGCACCCTATAGCAAAAAAATAACAATAAATAAATTTTTAAAAAATTTAAAAAACAGGAAGCCTCAAGCAAACAAACATGGCTCAAATGGGCAGAACCAAGGCTTGGGTCTGGCATTTCAGTGCAGAGGCTCAGGTGCTATTGCACTTGAAACAAGGAAAAAAATATAAATTGATACCATCATAAAAAAGTAGTATCACATTCTTCAAGAGGTTTAAAATACTACAAGAGTGCTCTAACCAGCCCTCAAGAAATAAAAACATTTTCTTAGCAACAGGCATGAAATCTACACTGATGTGGACACGTCATGGAGAATGTATTAGCCTGAGCCGAGGACGCGGGTGAACTTTAGGGCCTACAGACACAGGGAAAGAGGCTGTTCTCTAGAATTCACCCACAGAAGCTGTGATGGCCTGAATCGCATTCCCCCTAAAATTTAAATTGAAACCCCAACCCCCAGTGCCTCCAGAATGTGACTGTATCTGGAAATAGGGTCTTTAAAAGGGTAATCGAGAGAAACAGGTCACGTAGGTACGTAATCCACTGTGACTGGTGCTTTTCCAGAAGAAAGAAATTTGAACCCAGACACACAGCAGAAAGACCATGTGAAGACGCAGGGACAGGATGGTCACGCGTAAGCTGAAGAGAGAGGCCTCTGAAGAAACCTCGCATGCCCCATCTTGATCTTGGACTTCTAGTCTTCAAGTTAGGAGAAAATGTGTCCTGTTAGTCAAGCACTCCCCTCGGCGGTGCTTTGCTATGGCCATTCACGCACACTGACACAGAGCACCCTCTGTGTTCCTGCAGGTCAGCCTCACCCACTGCTGCCTCCAGCCACACTGGAAGCTCTGTCCTCACTCTGGCACCTGCTGTGTCCCAGCCTCCGACCTGTGGTCTGCTCACCTCAGGCCTGGTCAAGCCTCCAATCCCAGCGCCCTCAGTTGTCCCTCCACTGGATGTGGGTCCTCGAGCTTCACCTAGAGAGCCATGAGTCAGAGCTGTCTCCTTTGCTCAGGACTGGGAGGTCCCCACTCCCAAGAGGCACCCCCAGCCTGGGAGCACCTGAGGACCACAGATGGTCCAGAGGTTGAGAAGGTGGTACCTGTGCCCCCGGAGATGGCGCTAGCACCCGGCAGAGGTGACTCCAGGAGAGGTATCGGTGACAGGCCACGGCTAGCCTCGAGTGAAGAAGATGTTCCCGGTGTCTCCTGCTTTGTGAGAAAGGCAGCAGCACTGGGGACACTGGTGGTTAACAACTTCACGCCAACCTCGTTCTGACCCCGCACTCACTGTGGAGGACCCCACTCTCCATCTGCTGCTGGGTACTCTCCCCAAAACACCATGTCCCTCAGTCCTCTGATTGGCTCCCTATTGCTAACCCTCTAATGGAAAAATTCATCCTAACTATTCATAATCAGTCTTTGCCCTTGTGAGACCAGTGTTTACAGCCCACAATCTCCCATCCCCAAACCTCTGCTCCACTCAGTCTGGGTTAGAGGCACACACAGCTGTGGGTGCTCCATGGCACTGAGGATATGTCTTCTGGAAGGCTTCTCTCCCCTCCCCAGAGTTACCTCAGCCTCGGGACCATCGGACGAGTCCTCATCTCCAGATGTGTGGTTAGAGGGCTTCGATCGGAACCAGCTGAACCACCCGAAGCCAGAGCTCTATAAGGAGAAGAGAGGTTCTGAGGGCCTGCAGTTTGCTTCTCCTGCTGACTGTGAGCTTCGCCTCTGTCTTCCAGCCCAGGTCCCCACTGAGGAAGGGAGAGGAAAAATACCTTTGTATTCCCTTTCCCATTGCCCAGCTTCTGTCCGTGTGCAGCATCCCGGGGAGATTTCTGATCGGCCTCATCAGAGGATTCCTCCTCATCCTCCTTGCCTGAAATGGTGGAGCTCTCAGAAGTATTCCGCACTCTGGGAACCAGTGGTACCTGGAATTAAAATAAGAACCAATACCTGGACAAAGCACATCTAAGTGGACACCCCCCACCTGACCTGCTCCGTAAGTCTGTGGGATGTTCTTACCAGGTTACACCTTACTGATGAGGAAGGAAGGCTTTGCCATGAAAAATGAGCTGAGCTGAGCCCGCCCAGCCCAGCCCCATGTAATACCCGATCTTACGGAGTTTTGCCCACTGTGCTACCTACCCGGAAACATCAACTTTCCAGAATCGTGCCCAGACCTGGAGCAGGGTATGGCATGTTACTGCTGGAGGAAGAGCGAGCCAGGAAACATCTACCTAAACACTCAAAGCCTCGAAAACAGAGATTGTAACCACCACAGAGCCCAGCTCACCTCAGAGGTCTTTTCCTAACAGCCTTGCTCAAGATCAGCTGTGAACATACCCACCAGAGGGTAGTAAAATACACCTATGCCCCTTTATAATTTTTTTTGTTGTGGTAAAATATGCTTAGCATAAAGTTTATCATTTTTATTATGTTATCATTATTGCCAGAGGGTATGTGCCCTCACTGAGAGAGAGGGAGAAAGCATCCCCCAGTGGGCATGGTCACACTGTAATCCCTTCTCCTCCATTTCTCTATCCTGTCAGGATTTGGGGCATGCACTTATATGTGCTTGGTGTTCATCTTTTTTTCAAGCCACCAGATTCAAGACATGAACCACAGTAGGACATGTGGGATCCAGCTTCCTTAACCACTAGGCCATGGGACTGGCTCAAGTTTATTATTTCAATCATATTTTTATGATAGTACATGCATGAGAGAGAGAATATAAAAGAAGGATGGAGAGAATGGAGAGGGGGAATGAAGGAAGACACACCTTTGACAAGGTCTCAATCCCCTTTCCTTGGCCCTCAAACTCCTTGGGATTTGGGACACCCACACATGCACCCATTGTGTTTTCCAGTGGGCCTTGGAATCCAAACCCACGGTCAACCATGTGGCCTCCAGCACTATAATCCAGTATGCTACAGACTGCACAACTTTAGATGTACAATTCAATGGCACTGAGTATATCCACAATGTTGTACAACCATGACCACTAGCTATCTCCAGAGCTGTCCCACCAGAGCAAGAAACTCTGTACCCACTGGGCACTCACTCCCCATGCCCTCTCCCTCTGGCCCCTGGCCACCTCTGTTCTATGTTCTGTCCCTACGCGTTATCCTATTCTAGGCATTTTGTGCAAGTGGAATCATACAACAAGTTGCTCTTTTGTGCTATATTTACATCTTATACTCTCAATAAAGCATAACTGGTACAAACTTTGAAAAAAAGCTTTTGGCAAAATATCAAAAAAAAATTTTTTTATTCTAATGAATATAGTATTTACTATGTGCCACGCACCATTCTAAGAGTTTTATATATAGTGATTTGCTTCAGCCTTTCAACAGTTCTGGGAGGTAAGAAAAGAACTTACACCATCATCCTGCTCTACATACAAGAAAACTAAGGCCCAGAAAGGTGAAGCAAGTTGTCTAATGTCACACAGCTGATAAACCCCAAAGCAAGGGTTCAGACCCAGGTAATTCTAGCTATCCTTCTAGAATGTTCTCCTAATTAAATAATTCTAGACATAGACAAGAGCTTACATAGGGGTCCTTGCAAAGTTCATGGACAATGCTTATTATGTACAAGCTTAGTATGGATTTAGAAATCATTTTTGTACCAAAATTAACTCATACTTTTAATTCCATTTTCCATGAACCTTTTGAAGTCCCTTCATATGCCAGGATGCCCATCACTGTACATTATAGATAAAGGAAAGGCAAGGAGGGAGAAGTAGCAAAAACTAAAAAGAAAGGGAGGTGACACTCTTGAATATTTAACATGGAAATGACTAAAATGCAGGCTCCTTACTGCAGTTTCTAGGGTCTGGGTGACCCTGCCTCTGTTGCCTCGTGGGCTGTTCCTGAATATCTCCTCTGCTGCTTCCTGCTTTTTCAGACACAGTGATCACCTTGCTCTGACTTCATTGCACCTCTGGGTCTTTGCACATGCCGCCCCCGGCCTTGAACAGGTGTTCCCTGTCTACCTGGCTTGTTTCCACGCTACATCTGACCTCCACTCAAAGGCCTCCTCAGAGATGTCTTCCTTGGCCACCCTCTAAAGTAAAATCTGTATGCACACAGTAGTTTCTTTTCAGTCCCCTCCACTAGACTTAAGAGCCATGAGGGTAGGTTTTACCTGACTCGCTGATGTTCCCCCAGCCCCTGGTATGGAGCCTGGTATGTAGTATGATAGTACTTCCGTATGATGTGTTTTGTCATGCCACTGTTAAAATCGCATTATGAAGGACATAGAAAATGACAAAGGAGGGCCCAGCAGGAGCGGAGCAGTAATGCTCTGTACCCACATGGAAAGGCTCTAGGTTCACACCTTGGGGCTGCCCTGAGCACACTGGTAGTGCGTGCACGTGCCCATGACCCGGCCAGCTGAGACTAAGGGAGCAGGCCAGACCCTGCTGGGAGTATCTCTTTGTCTCTCTCTCTCATGGAAGAAATAAACATTTTTTTAAATGATCTAGAAAAATATCATATAGTGTTAAATAACTAATGGAAAATATGTTGTTACCATTTAGAACCATGTGTGTATGTATGTGTGTACATAATACATGTACACAGCTATAGAAAAAATATTGGAAGGAAATAATCAAAATGTTCAACTGTGGGTTTGATGTTTTCTTCCTTTTGTGTGTGTGTGTGTGTGTGTGTGTTTGTTTTTTGTTTTTTGTTTTTTTGGTTTTTTGTTTTGTTATGGGGCACGTGTTCACCAGACAAGGAGTGTGAGAGGGAGAGAAAGTGAGAAATCACGTCCCAGGGAGAAAGGCCACACCACAATCCATTCTCTGCCATCCTTCTCTTGGGATTTTGGGCATGCGCACGCACACACACACACACACGCACACACACACACACACTTGTAGTGATTTTCAAGTCACTGGGTCTAGGACTTAAACTTCAAAGTCAGCCATATGGGATCCACCATACCACCAGCTGGCCCTGATTTTTTTCTTCTTTTTAACTTTGCTGTAAGGCATATGTACTTGCCAGAAATAGAGAAGCAGGGCAGTGATAAACCAACCCTGGGGTGTATGCCCACACCACAATCCTATCTTTTTCCTCCTGAGGTTGTGGGCATGCATGCACGTGGCAAGGTTTTCAAGCCACCAGGTCCAGGACTTGAACCATACAGTTGGCCATGTGGGATACAGCTGACTTAACCACCATGCCATTGGCTGGACCTATTTGATTCTTTTTTTAAAAAATTATTTAACTTTATTTATTATTTGTTATTATTCTTTAATTTGGCCAGAGAAAGACAGAGAGAGGGGAAAAATGAGAAAACAAACTGCCAGATCAAGGACTTGAACTATGGTCAGCCATGTGGGAGCCTAGCACCCCAACCACCATGCCACCTGCTGACCCCTGTTTGATTCTTCATGTTTCTTCTTCTTTAAAGTTTTCTATAACTTTTTATTTTCTGTTCAGAAAAAAAAAGTATGAAAGCTTTTGAAAACCTGCAACACCATTACTAGTAGAAACTTATACATGGCATAACCCTCCAACCATGCAAGACTGAAGAGCATCTGAAGATTAAGGCCAGCACTGCTATTGTCGAGGGAGGTGGCACATTGGCCAACAGTTAGATAGACTTATTAGTGACCCAGGGCCACCTCCAAGACCTCACAGCCTTGTTGGGGAGAGAAGACAGAAGTAGGTGCTGTCACAGCTACCATAGCTCTTTTTATGAAGTCAAGTAAGGAAAAATTAAAATACGGAAATAAACATCAAGAGTCCTCCACAATGGAGCCAGGTATGGTGGCTGCTTGTAGCAGCAAGAAGAGGCAATGGGAGAAAGCAGAGATCTGAGGGGCCAGACCCAACCAGGCTGGGGAACCACTGCACTGGGACACAGGCGTGAGCTTGAGCGTGAGCAAGAACACAACTTCCCTGGCTCCCAGGAACGTAGTATGGAAAAACACTGGAGAACAAGTACACCATGGGAGGGAGGGCTGGTACACACGGGGGAGAAGCGGGTGGCTAAGAAAGTTGGCCAGTAGTACCACCAGGCAGGTGGCTACAGTGGGCACCAGCATCAGCTATGCTCTGTCCTCTCACCTGTGGTTTGGAAGTGACCCTTTGATCATCAGCACACGGGGAGGTGTCTTGAGACACTGTGTTCTCTCCTGTAGCACAAACAAAGACAAAAATGGTTATTTGAAGTTGTGCTCTTTCCACCTATTCTGAACAAGAGTAATGGAGGGTGTAGTCAGCTCTCCTAATCACAAAGCAGTTGAGCTCAGCATCCTGAACTCCAAACAGAGCATGGCAAATGCAAAGTTGGCTTAGGCAGTTTCTCCCCAGGGTACGCTGGTCATCCAACCTCAGCCCCTGAACGCCTCGGAACCTTGGAAATCAGAGCAACATCAAGCTAGGTCTCACCATCCTCTACTATCCACCCTCTGGTCAAATCTCCACCTCAGACTGGACCTCATCTTAGAATGTCTAAGGTCCAATCCTTCTAAGTAGTTTCTAGCACATGCCTGGCATCACTCAGTATTGCTCACCCACCCTCGGCCCCTGTGATCCAAGGTCCAATGGGCTTATAGAACCAGAGCAGGAATACAGGCTTCTGCCAGAGTCCCTGACGGTAAGTTCCTGAATGCAGGATGACCTCAGAAAGAGGACGTGGCCTACACCGTGGTGCATGGGAGGTGCAGGGGACATTGTCCTCACTTCTCCACCTGCAGTTTCTCCCCAGGCACTCTGCAACACAGTCCTACTATGCCTGGCCCAGTGGAGGGGGAGCCCTGGCTAGAAGAGAGCATTCTCCTCCAAAGTAGGCAAAGCACCAGGCAGCAGCTGACAGCCAGCAGGCCCTCAGCGCTGTGCACACACCCCTCCGTCCTTCACCAGCTCCAGCCCCCCTTCTGCCAGCTGGTCCCTGAAGCTCTCTTCCCTACTTCCTCTCTCCAGCTCTGCATGCACGGGTCCAGTCTGGTTGGCGGGTCTTACCAGAAGCCATGTGTGTCTGCGGCATCCCCTCCCAGGTCCTTCCTCCAGGAGCTCCTGTCACTGCCATGCTGCCGTCAGACGTCTCTGTCCGGTGGGCCTCAGGAACAGGGTAAAGAGGCACGGGCGTCTCCAGCTGCCCTGCACTCCCTGCCACTGTGTAGGAGCCCATCTGGAGGGGAGAGGGCTGCTGTGGGCTGGGGTGGATGGGGCCAGTCTGCTCTGGTGCTGGCCACGGGGCTGAGAGGTACCCAGGGCCTTCTGAGTAGCCGTGATATCCCACAAGGTCCGGGTGGGAAGCATCGTCTAAGGGACACAGGGCACAGAGGAGGAAGTGAGACCCAGAATGTGGCATGCACAGACTAGTGACACCAGAAACATCCTGCTCCTGTCCTCTTTGGAAAAGTGGCCACCAGGAGAGGCTGCTTGAAGTGACTTCGATTAATGTGATGACAAGTAATACACGAGCCACTGCAGTACCTCTCGCTGCTACGTATGGAATTATGTCCCCTCGTGCCTAGTGTGATCTCTGAGCCGTTAATCTGTGGGTTGGAGGACAGAAAAAGAAATCCCACCTAGAGCCACACCTTTTAATTTTTGGATACATTCTTTCTCCTTTAAAATGGTCCTAGTGGACTTGGGTATTTGGAACTTAGAAAGTTTTTGAAACCCAAATCAGACTCCAGAAGAGATGGCTTTGCATTTAAACAATCAGTGCATTTGCCCTGGAAGCGACCTTGCTGATGAGCTGAACTGCAGGGTGGAAGTGTAACAAGATTGGCCCAAGGTCACAGCCCTGATGTGGAAGGCTGAGCTCCTGACCCACTAGGCAACAGGAGACAGGACTGCAAGGAAGAGACCATCCAGACACCTGGCCTGGCTCTTCTCCACCCCTGCACCTTTACAGACCCTGCTACACAGCAACAAAGCAGGGAACCAAGACCAGGGCCTGCTCTGCCTTCCCTTCCCTCATCCTTGAAGGAGGAGCAAAAGGCAGGGAAATGGTCTAAGGGAAGAGGTGAGAGCCCTTCCCCAACCGTATGGCAAGGGCTAATTGGGGAAAAATAGGGAGTCCATTGAGGACAGAATGCCTGCCTCCTGAGGAAAGAGCAGGGGATGCTGGGAATGCCTTGTAACACGTTCATTTCAGTTACTCGGCCATTTATAGAGCACAAGAGCTTCCGACGTCCCCAACGCTACTATAAGATACAGATAAAACGCAATCTCTGGACTCAAGAAAGTCACACAGTTGGGAGAAAGTATTAGCATAGGCAAAACGATGAGCTGACAACACGACACAGCGCATCAGACATCCAGGTGTTTAAAACGCTGCGTGGTGAAGCAGAAACTCTCAGAGCACAGGAATTTAGAAGCAGCAGGGATGAGTGTAGCAAGGAGGAACTGGGCAGAGCGCTGCCTGGACCAGCAGGTCAGGCTGACAGACAAAGAAGCTTCTCGAGGATGGAAAGGCAAGTGATTTTGTAGATTATTTTCTCTCTCATAGTCAGATCACGAACATCAGCTATTTATATATTCGGTTTGTCATCCTGGGTACCTGTTGTGGTTCCTCTGTCTCTCGGAACATCTAAGTGAGCAGAATGCGGATCCCCAGTGTATCCAGCCAGTTTTTGCTATTTAAAAGAAAGTAAAATCCTTGTAAGTGGCACAAAGGAAAACAAGAACAGAGAACAAAGTGGTTTGAGATTAAGCAAAAAACTTCTGGTGGGAATGGCAAGGTAAGGAAACCTCAGGTGAATGGTCAGGAACCCAGGATCAGAGGACAGGTCTCCCTGGTCTGCCCAGAGCATGCAGAGGTGGCCAACCCAGGGTTACCTAACCTCCCCTGAGGAAGGCACAAATGGAAAGAGTTCAACTGTGGGCCTCAGAGAGCGCATTAATGCGGAAGTAAGGCCTGTGAGTGCTTTCAAAATCCACTTCGGGCCCAGTCATGGTGACACAGCGGTAGTGTGACTCTGCAATGCTGAAGGCCGCGAGTTAGGTCAGGTTTGCACTGGCATGGGCGCCATGGTCCTGGCTGGCCAGGAAATGTTGAGGGGACTTCAACGTGAGACCTTGTTGAGTGTGTGTCTTTCTCTCTCTCTCTCTCAAAATAAATAAATATATATGTATTTCTTTTTAAATCCACTTTGTCCTTTCTTCAGAGCAAGCAGCATGGGAGAAAGAGAATGGAGGAGGCCCTGTTCCAATTACTGTTCCGATTACAACCAGCAGCTTTTGCAATTGTCAGAACAAAAAGGAAAGGCCTGGAAGTCTTTTAAGCAATTGCCCTACATTACATGAAAGTGACACAAGTACACTGTGATCCCTTGTTCCTAATGGAGGTGGGGACGCTTTGATGGTCCTGAAACACATTCTTTGGGACCTCAGAGCCGGGTGGTAAAAGCAGTGGGGAAGAGCGCCCCACTGTGTCCCGAGAGAATGTAGGAAAATGTTTCCACACAGGAGAGAGCTAGCTGCGGGGAAGCTCAGAGCCCCACCTCCCCAGGACACAGGTGGCCAACAGGTGACCACCATGGGCAACGTGCCACACGTGCACCATGCACCACACCACGTGAGATACAGGCTGGGCTTGCAGATGTCAGCGCCTACCCACCCTGTGTCTTGAGGGGTGAAGCGGGAAACAAGGGGCCCACACCACAGACCCCTGCCACCAGCCCCACTCACCTCCAGCTCCTGGTGCTGCCTCCGAAGTTGCACTAGCCAGTCTGGCTCCAGGTCCCTGTCTCCCTGGCGTCTTCCTAAAACCAGAGGGTCTGACAGCTTCAGTTTCTCTGCTAGCTGCGCCAGGTTTCCAGACAGGTCAGGGTTAGAAAATACGAAAAGAGAAAGAAGAGAAATTAAGAGAAATGGAAAAGGGCAACAGGGGAACAAGACAATGAGGGAGTGAAGAAAGAGTGCCTTAAGTCACTCATAAGTGTGATTGTAAAGAATAATTGAGAAATAGCAAATTCAGCAGATAGCTTCCCAAAATTGCAACATAAATAAACAATTAACCCATCTCAGTGTTAGGTATTAAATAAAACATGAGGAGAACAGGTTACTCAGCTTCCTCTCTCTGCAAAGCTGTCCGCTCTGTGGCGGTGCCTCTCAAGCTTCCGTGTACCAAGGATTCACCTGAGACCTTGTTAAAATGCTAATTCTGATTCCAGAGGTCTGGGTGGAGCCTGAGAGTCTGCATTTCTAACAGCTCCCAGGTGATGTGGTAGTAATTTACGTTCACAGGCTTTATTCCACCATTAAGTCCTAAACTTCCCTTGCCACCATCAAACTTTTAGCAGAAACGTCAGGGCGTGGGGGCTCAGCACCATGAATTTTATCCATTACAGAATCCAGCACTTGGGCCTCATTGAAAACCAAACAAAAATGTCAGGGTAAGCTACCTTTTTACTATCTAGCTAATGGATTTTCCTTCAATTAATTGGAACAACTATTTGCCTGTTTGTCGTTTTCTTCCCTAGGAACTAAAGGTTGATATGTTTTTGTTTTCTCTTTTAAATGTATCCCACCTGTGATAAAATATTCCATGCATTTAAAAGCATTTTAATAAGGATCATTTCCTGTTTTACTCACTAAAATATATTTATTTTCTGAGTCAGGCTTTTGTAATTAGAATGGTTCACCGTAGCATGGAGCTTTCCTGTACCAGAAAAGCAGATGCAGAAATGAATTTCTCACGAAGCACACGCGTGGTTTCCCGTCCCCCACCCAGAACCACCAGCTTTGTGCACAGGGTCCGGCCTCTGCTTATCACATCTGGGCATGCATATGTGGTCAAAGACAGTTGCAGGCTCCAGTAATACAGCATGTTCAAAGAAGATGAAATGTGGAGTCTAAGCTGCTCTACAATGGCTTTCTCTGAACACAGAAGATAAAGCACCTGCAGAGAACCCTTTGCCAGGCTCACCTTGATGAGTTCTGCTAATAGCACAGGGTGAGTGTTCTCTCCCTGGCTCAAGACAGCTGCACCAATGGCTTCACAGTATTGCAAGGCCTGGGAGACGAGGCCATAATCTGCCAGACGGGAAGCATAAAGGAGCTTATACACCTGTGAAGAGGAGACGGGCCAGTGATGAGTCCATCCAGACAGGGACCAAAGGAAAGAGAGAAACGTAGATAAGACTTCTTGGGAATCAGCTGACTGCCAGCACCCGCTAACTCTGACGTCCAAACACCAAGGCCCTTTTGGCACTGGGGTATCTTAGCTGTATATGGGCACAGTTCCAAAGGCAGACTGCAGTCCCCGCATGACAGAGACAAGGCCGGGAGTCACAGCCCAGGCCCTGGTCACTGTGGAGCATCAGAACATTCTTCCTTATCAGACAGCCCACAAATTCTGAGAGCCTGACGTACGTGGGGCAGAGGACCAGGCAGCAAGGGACAAATCAAAGAAGTAAAAGTGTCCCCAGTGCAGAGGAGAGTACAGGTGATGCAGGTAAGGTTTCACGGAAGCATGCGTGACAAGACGCGGTGTCACACTGGTATGGTCAGGGTTGAGGACTTTCAGGTCAGACACCCAAGTGCAAGTCCAAGCTCTATTCTAGGAGTGGAATATGGGGCTTGTGACCTCATCCTTCGTCTCTGTACCTCAGTTTCCTCACTCCAGCGTGCACATAATACTACCACCTACCCCCTTGGTTGTTGTGAAGATTAACTGAGATCATCTGTCTCAAATACTTAGAAAAAAATGGTGTATGCAAGATACGCGAGTTGATAGCACTGGACCCTGCTGAGCCTCAGCTCCCTGTTATATAAAGCAGGGGTAATCATGCCTACCCCACAACATTAGAAATAACACACAAGGAGAACACCATGTTGGGCGTGTACAGCGCGTTCAGTGAAGACAGCCGATCTCTTCACCGTCAGCCCAAAGCAGGACCAACACGACCGAAGGGAGGAAGAAAGCCAGCCAGGGAAGACCGCGGAGCAGCTACAAAGGAGCAGTGCCCAGGAAAGGCTCTGCTGGAACAGTGAGTCTTTGGCAAAACCCTCAGAGAAAAGAAGACACAGAACAGGTCATTTCTCTATGATCCAGGATTTCATCTTGTGCCATCGTGGGACGTGTGCGTGTGGTTGCTGTGTGCGCTCAGCCCCAAGCGCTGAAGGAGATATGAAGAATCACTGGAAAAGGTCTCCCCAAAGGTCATTCAGGCAGAAAGATCAGGCACACGGTGTGGACAGGAAAGCGAAGAGAAGGCAGCAGGAGTTGGTTGTCAAGTGAGGGTCTGGGCTGGGGCCTGGGTCTCAGCTGCACACTGAGCGGGGCCTTGCGGAAATGAGCCTCGCCCCCTCACAGCACTTCCCTAGGTGGGCGCTCCTCCCACTTCACCCCGCTTCACGGATGTGGCCACCGGGGGCTCCATGTCAATCACCCTGGGAAAAGAGGCTACGAGAGGCCTCAGGGAGAAAAGAGCGATGCTGGACCTCGAAGCACACAGAGAACTTGGACAGGAGGATGACACCAAGTCAGCATTTGTCTCTGAATTAAAGGTCACAACGGGGAGGGGAGTCGCGTCAGGTGGCATGGTGGCTAAGGTACTGGGCTCCCACTTGGGTGACCACAGTTCAAGTCTCAGACCTGGCAGCTGGTCTTCTCTTTCTCTCTTACTGTCTTTTTCTGGTAAGCACACTTACACTATAGCAAATTTTAAAATAATAATAAAATAATTTTTTTTAAAGAGTGACCATGAAACATTGGGTAGAGAAGTTGAGCAGAGGACAGAGCCTGCAGTATGGATGCCACCTGCACAGCTTAAGGCCTGAGAAGGAAGATGAAGACCAGAGACAGAGCAGGGAGGAGCTTCCAGAGGGAGAAGACAGAAGAATCGAAGCGAGATCCAGGAGCAGCATCAGAAAGTAGGGGGCCTTATGCCCCGCCCCCCGTGCCCATCCCCCACCTCCCTTCCCTCCCAGGCAAATCCGAGAAGACAGAGCTGTTCAGAGAGAGAAAAGGGCCAGCAGGAAGAGCCAGGCCTGGAACTGCAGGCTACAGGAGGGAGCCTCCAGCACAAAGCCTCTGCAAGGCTTTGCTTTCATGTTATAAAATGCAGGCCTTTAGGGCACAGAAAATAAAGTCCTAAACTTCATGATTCTCACCTAATGAGGAAAAGCTGAGGAGATGCAGCAGCCCTGGGTGCTGTGGCGGCAGCCAGGCTGGGACCCAGCTGCCCAGGTCACCTGACACAGCAAGGCGGTGAGCTCACCTGGGTGTAGTTACCTGGAAAGAAGGGATGAAGGATTTGGGGCGGCCCAGCATCTGACAGTACTCGAAGATTTCCGTCCTCTGGATAGCCTCAGTTGTTGCGAATTTCGAAAACTCTTGACTAAAACCAGGGAATAGCAGTAAAAGAGATTGGGGTGGGTGGGAGAGGCATGAATTTGAGCAGAGAATCAAACACCAGCTGTATCCCTCCTTTCCTGGTAGCCTTGAGCCCTGAGCTGAGGGGAGAGAGGGCGCCTTCCCCACAGGGAATGTTCTGCAGCACCCCTCTGCCTCCTCAAGGACAGAACAGCACCAGAGGTGCAGGAGTTGGAGACTGTGGGAGAGGTCCCCCTTCTTGGTTGGAGGGTAACTTAAGGCCAGTTGCTCTAGAGAACAAGGTGTCTTCCTCTTAGACACACTGAGAAGTAGCCTTTGCACCCCTAAAGCCCTGTAAAAGGCACCCCAGCCTGAGCACACTAGCATAAAAGAAGGGCCCCCAGCCACTCTGGGCTGAGAACAGAAAGCCTGGCAGAGTGTGGGGAGAATGTGAGCCAGAGAGCAAAAGGTGATCCTTGCACTTAGCTCTTCACCCAGCTGGGGAGGAAAGGACTGAGTGTGATCTGAGGGGCCACAGGAGTTCCATGAGCCCCCAAACCTCTTGCCTCAACTGCTTGCTCAGGTGGTCGAACTCACAGCCACAAGGGTCCTCCTGGGGCATTAGCACTTTATCTGCAGAGGTTTGCTCAGACAAGGGAAACCTAGGAGGGGCACACAGAGACCCAGCCACACCTGCCTTCTGGCCCAGAAGGGCTGCTTTGGTGTGCTCTGAGTCCAGGGCCCTGGGCTGCTGTAGTCAGGCAGAGTGAGAGGACTTCACGCCTACTGGAGTCTGAGTCCAGCAGGCCACACACTAGCTGTGCTACCTTAGGCACTTTTTTTTTTTTTTTTTTTTTTTTTTTTGAGAGGTTTTTTGCTATAGGGCGCTTGCGCTTGCCAGAAAGACGGAGACAGAGACAGAAAGCAAGAAATCACCCCCCCAGGGGGGATGGCCACGCTGCAACCCCTTCTCCTCCATTCTCCTCTCGGGACCTTGGGCACACACGCACACACACCTGGCATGAGTTTAGGCCACCAAGTCTGGGACGCGAACCGTGGTTGACTACATAGGAGTCCAGAGACATAGCCATTATGCCAACTGTTGGTTCCCCTTAACCTCGCTGTGCCTTGGTTTCTCTAAGTGACAGTAAATTTCTAACTAAAAAAAATAGTACAATAAAATGGGGCAACCTAAGAGCTTAGTAAATCTTTTTTGTTGTCGTTTTAGAGATTTTTGCTATAGGGTGCATGCACTCACCAGAGTGAAAGTGAGAAATCACTCCCCCCCAATCTCATCTCCTCCATTATCCTGTTGGGATTTGGGGCATACACACACAGGTGCCCAGCATGAGTTTCAAGCCTTTGAGCATGAGACTTGAACAGCAGTGGGCCATGTGGGAGTCTAATGCCTTAACCAATATACCACCTGCTGGCCCTGAACTTAGTAAATCTTAACTGTCAATGGAGAAAAAGGTAGAGCTGAACAGGGAGAACCCGAGGGAGCACACAGGTCTGCCCATGCATGAATCCTTTCATTCTCTAAGGGCTCTCCTGAAGTCCTTCTGCTTGAAAGCCTCATATTACTGCCAACAGAGGATAAGTGACCAGTGGGACTCTAAGAAGCTAGTGCACCAGGGCATGGTGTGGGTGCTGGGCCTAACGAGGGGCAAAAGGGAAACTTCCTCCACTGTCCAGTTTTGCCCTGCATGCCTTCTCAGAGCAGATTCTGGACTTCTTGCCAGAGCACCAAGCCTCCAGGCTTACAGTGTATTTGGGAGAGTTTTCCATTGTGGAGCCAGGTTGCCACCCAGTGGCCAGAGGGACACATGACAGTCCAGAAACTCTAGCTTTTAGCTTTCCGGAATAAGGCCCTGGGGGTCTGAGGCCCCCTGGTGGTGTGATGCGGTGCCCACAGGGCATCTCCTTACCCAGCCAATCACAGAAAACACTCCCAGAGGAGGGGAACAACTGTAGCTGAAATTCTCAGGAGAACCGGAGCAGTGGAGCCATGCAGCCCCGCAGGGCCTAAAACAATCCCATGGAAAACGTAATCCCCATTTCCTCTCCCCTGAGGTCGCGTACCTGTGGCTGCTGCCCAGCAAGGCCAGGTGGTCTGTCTTCACTGTGTAGTGGCCCAGGGGCACGTGGGCCATGATGTAGCAGAAGTGAGCCGCCGCCACAAGCCCCTTCCCAGCTGCAGGAGGAACAGAACCAGACCCGGTGATGGGACACACCTGTGTGGGCTTCCTCACCAAGTGGGGCAGGAGAGAGGAAAGTGTGGGGCCAGAGGGAGTAAACAAATAATGAGCTCCTCACAGCAAGAGGCACGCACTTCCAAAACTCCCTCCGTCTCCCACCAGCACCTTCGGCCTCAGATAAACATTTCACTTCTCCTTTCACTTCTCCGTAGCCAGAATAAGTATTTCACAGTCCCCTTAATGGGTGTTTATATTCAAAATTTTTAGACATTTTAGCCCTTCCTGAGGGTGAGAAGTGAGTGCAGGTGCTTATTCCTGAGCAAAGAATCAGACACCTTCCTCCAACCCCCACTCACACCCTAGCATAGCAGCTCTTGAACTCGGCTTCCTGTGACACAAGTGTTAACATCAAAGGACAGACTTCCCCATGCTCACCAACGTCACATTAATTGCCAGCTTGTTCCCAACTTTAAAATGTTCTCTCATACATTTTTCATCACCTCAAAATTGCAGTAATTCAAGTAGGTACATTTCCCAGCATTCCCAGCTACGTGCTTTCATCAGGGTGCTGAATGCCCGGCCCTCTGACTGCGCACAGCCTCATGTAGAGCTATGCAAAGTTTAACAGCAAGATTTCACTAAATTCTACAAAGAACACCCTGATTTCTAGATATTCTGCCCCTTCGACCACATTTGAGAATCCAGAATATTCAAAAGTGTGTCTAAAGCCACACGCGCAGAGATATAATGGAAATAAAGACTACAGAATTATCCAGGGTAGTCAGGCAAGAACAGAATTTGTTATCTGATTGAGCAGGTCATTGAGAGTCTAATGGCAAAGGAAGTAAGCTGTCCCATGGGCTAACTTCAGTGACAGGGAATCCTACCCAGGGACAGAAAACCCTGCTGTGCAGAGACTCCTGTCACAACAGAACAGCCCATCCCAGGGGCCTGGCTCGCCCTGGCTTGCAGCAGAAATTCCAGGAAACAGGGGCAAGAAGGACATCCCTCTCCCTGCAATTTATTTCCTCAAAACAACAAGGGTCATGAGTCCAGGAAAAGCCCGGGGCATAGTCTCTGGCCTTACACAGAATCTAAGACTAAGGACAGGACATTTAATACTGGCCTAGAGATTCCCCAGAGAAGAGGGGGGACAATGCCAGCATCTGCTTACCCAGTGCGTCCCCCATAGTGACAATTGCACGCTGATGCAGCTCTGGGTCCCCAGCCTGATTCGACAGAATCACAGCCAAGTGAGGCCTCCAGTCTCCCCACTGCTTGTCCCCACAACACTGGAAAAAAAAAGGGGAGAGAATGAAAACGTACAGACTCGTTTAGGATTGGCCAGAATGGAGCTACAGAAGGCTGTTGTCTGCTTCCTGGTTCGGAGTTTGGGGAAGGCCCGTCTTACTACCTGCCATGCTGCCATTCATTGAGTTAGAGCTCTCTTTTTTAAAAAAAATGCAAAACTCCTACAAGGATAGACAGACAGATGGACAGATGGCAGACATATACATATAGATACCCACATACATGAATAAATACATACATAGAGATATTGGGAGATGGATAAATAAAATGACAATATAAGTCACTTACTAATTTCCAAATTTATTCCCAGTGCCCACAAATAACAAGAGAAAAAAAAGAAAAAATGAAAAAGGCCTGATGTTGCAGTAGGAAAGGAGGATCAAATATCCTTAGCTCATGAATACAGACATACAGACTGTATCAGCCTGTCACGGGTGTCAGGGGAACACTGACCTGCTCGATGTCTTACCAAATGGCTAATGTGTTCTGGTTTTACATAACTCTTTCACACATATCACCTTATTTCACCTTCACAACTGCCCTATGAAGTCGAATTCTTAGGAATGAGAAAAATCAAGCCAAAGGGGCTCAGCAGGGACTCAAACCCCATCCTTTTCCCTCCCATTCCCCTAGTGGCAATGCAGAGGCAGGAGGCTCCACCAGGAGGCAGCAGAGAGTAACAGAGCCGTGCAAAAGGACTGAATGAAGACCAGTATAAGTAGCGGGTTCCCTACCATCTGACCCTAGGCCCATCCTTCCAAGTGAAGGAAAATTTGGGGCAGAAAATATCAAAAAACAACATAATATCATGGAAAACACACAGGTCCTGGATTTAACCTGAGGCCTGCTTCTCAAGCAAGTTTCTTCTATGCAACCCTGAGCAAGTTTCTTTCTCTGAAACATTGTTTCCTCATTTCTAAAATGGAGATCATCATTTCTACCTAACAGTTATTGTTGATAATAAAGTAATTATGTAAAGCACATAGCATAGTGCTTCACACTTGGCTTTCACTTTATAAATTACACATAGGTGTAAATGCACGCACGCGTGTACCCATGAAAACTCAGCTGAGGAAAGAGGTGATTTGCAGACCAGTCTAATTTTCAATTTGTTACACAGATGGGTAGAGCAGAGATTAACAGTAATAACTAAGATTTGGAGGTCAAAACTATTCACCATTATTTGGTGTTTGTAATTATCCTAGGGAATAAAATATGCCTTATCCTTCTCCATTTTATACTTCCTTCTGGCAATGCAGTGCGAATGAGGAAGATGATAACAATAAATCGCAGTAAGAATAGTTCTCATTCATTGTTCTCAGACCATGAACCACACTAAACGCTTCTCCTTCTACCAGTCATATGTGCTAGGTTCTGTTATTGCCCCCGTTTAACATGTAAGCCAGGCCCCTTCTTGCTGGAACTAAAGGAACCACTGAAAGAAAAGAAAAGCTCTGAAAGGAAAAAAAAAAAAAAACTTGGAAGTCATTCTTCTGTCTCCTCCCTGATGACTTGAAAAAATCACTATAAAGTAGACCTATGGGAGAGAGTGAGAAAGAGAGCAAATATTTATCTAACTTCAATGGATGGTGGTCTATACTTCACATGGGTTTTCCCTTTTAATTTTCACAACCCCATTGGTTAGACACCAAAACCTCGGCAAAGGTAAAAAGCAGGGGCTCTGTGAGATTAAGTAGCCATGCCAAGCTCACAAGGAGCAGAGTCCAGGTTAAGTGTGTGATGAAACCCAAGTCTGTGTTGGCCACTTGCCTTGCCTACTCCACATCACTCATCACATGAAACCGAAATTGCAATTTCATGGCAAAGCCCAGGCCCGCAGCTGAACTGTGAGGTGCACTTGTGTTCCAAAATAGCCAGTAGGTTTGACAATGGGGTCAAAAGTCATCAGTAGTCTTGTCTTTTCATGGAATCATCCACAAGCAATAAGGACAAAAAGCAAAAATTGAAAGCCCATTTTCATTAAACTGGTTGTTAGCAAAAATACAAGCCTCAAAATACAAATAATGGTTGTCAAAAGTAACCAAGATTGGGACCAGGAGATGATGTAATGGTTACATCACTGGACCCCCATGTGATCAACCACGGTTCGAATCCTGGACCTGGAGGCTTGAAACTCACACCAGGTGTGTGTGTGTGTGTGTGTGTGTGTGTGTGTGTGTGTGCCCAAAATCCCAAAAGGACAATGGAGGACAAGGGATTGAGGCATGGCCATACCTCCAAGGGCGTGATTTCTCGCTTTCTCTCTGTCTCTCCATCAAGTGCATGCACCCTGTAGCAAAAATCTCTCCAAAAGTAACTGAGGTTAAACAGAAGTGCATTCAGTAGAAAGCAGAGTGAGAATATCAGAGGAAGAGGATCCCACAGCTACCTCCACTGGCTGGGGAGAAGCAAAGGCCCTCCAGACTTACAGAGAAAACCCCAGAGCACACAAAAAAATACCAGACAGCCTGGAATATGGCCCTGGTCCTACCCAGCACAAACCTCCCAGGAAAGATTCAACTCCTTTAAAGGCATCTAGTATCAAGGAACGAGCACAGAACCTATACAATAAACTGAAATAGGAGGAGGAGAAAAACACAAAACATAAGAGATTGAAGAGAACATTACTGCAAAAATACTACAAGACAAATGAAAAATTGTGACCAAACATTCCATCATGAACTTAGGTAAAAAATGAAACAGTCGCTTCTATGAAGCAAGAGCATAAAGCTTCGTTACAAGAGCTCAGGAAAGAGAGAGTGATAAATGTGACCTGCAGAGCTCAGGAAAGAAGTGGAGGGAAATCAAACAAACCAAGGCAAAAATGAAAAGGGCGCAAAAGCAAGAAACATTGGTAAAGATGGTAAGGGGCCCAGCCATAGTGGCACAGGTGGTAGGGTACCACTGCATGGTGGCTCGGGCCACAGTGGGGAGGTCTGAGCTTGGTTCTTAGTCCAACCTACACAGGCCAGGCACAGTGGTATGTACCTGTAATTCTAGCCAATTGAGAGTCAAGGACAGGAGAGTCACAACATGATGGATCCCTGTCAAAAATACCTTCTCAGGACTAACAGGTGGCATAATGGCTATGTCACTGGACTCACATGTGGTCGACCGTGGTTCAAGTTGTGGACCTGGTGGCTTGAAACTCATGCCGAGCATGTGTGCATGCGTGCCCAAAATTCTGAGAGGAGAGTGGAGGAGAAGGGATGGCAGCATGGCCATCTCCTCTGGGGTGGTGAGGGTGATTTCTCACTTTCTGTCTCTCTGTCTCTCCAGCAAGCACACATGCCCTTTAGCAAAAAATCTCTCTTAAAAAAAAAAACCTTTCTCTTGCTCTCTCTCAAAAAAGAAACATAGAAAGGGACACAGAGAATGGAAAGAGAAAATTTTAAAGAGAAAATTTATTTTATATATATAAATATATATAATTCATATATATATATATACACACACATACATATATGTGTGTGCATATATTTATATATATTTATATATATGTATATATGAAATGTATATGCATGAATTTCCTATAAAGAAAACTAAAATAATGGGACAAAAAATTAAAAGTCATAATTCAAGAAAATTTTCCTGAACTCTAAGACATGAAGGCAAGTATGAAAAGGGCATGCTATACATATCCAAAGAAAAAACTGACCCAGGCTGTCAACACCAAGCTACAGCCAAATACAGTTACTGGACTTAAGGCAGAAATATTTTGGGGACACCAAGATCTAACCTCTTACAATGGGAATATGATCAAGCTGGCCTCAGACTTCTCTTCAGCTATACTCAACTTAAGAAGACCTGAACTCGATTATCTCTAGCTTTGAAGGACTGATGTGCTTTTTCCTCAGGGTAAAGGACAGGATGCTGGGACATCTGGAACAACAGCCTTTGCGATTCACAGCCAGGCGGGCTGCTGAAGTTCCGTAAGGAAGACATGGTCTCAGAGTCACACAGACCTGGGAGGATTCGGCCCCACTGCTCACTCACTCCCTCTCATCTGGGGCTTTTTAGACCTTTGCACCTCAGTCTCCATGTCTGCGAACTACAGATAGTAACTCCTACCTCCACGCATTAAAAAAGTATAGAACAGTGTGCTTAGCACAGGGCCAGGCTCATGGAGGTGGCCAACAATTACTATCTATGTTTCGACTTGAAAGCCCTCACTGCATCCCCCTTCCCCACAGCCCTTAGGATGCTGGGGTGCTAAGGAATATCCCATCTCAAAGGGTACCGTGGCTGCTTGTGGAATCCTTCCCGACATGAACTGGAAGAGGGTCTGCAGCGGATCATTGGGTGCCAGCGTGCTGGTGAAGCTGAGGAGAGAAGGGGCGTCAGTGAGGACCCAGCCCAGGGGGCCCTATACCCACTGCCGGGCCCCTGTGCCCACAAGGCCTTACACGTTTCCACTGTATCTCAGCAGCTTCTTTCGGAGTGTGAGCAACGTTCTGCTGTGCCTCTGTTTATGTCCCCTCTAGGCAGATCTGCCAGACCTCTATCCTACCATGCACCCCCAGTGCTCTCTCTGTGGTGGGTATTTCTGCAGCGTGGCCCTCATGCCCTAACGCTCGAGTTCCATTTCTGTAGGCCTTTTTCTATCACCCAGATGACCCACCAACGACTCAGAGGGCCCTGGAGAGCCGCAGCTGTTTTCCCAGAAGCTCTTCTCCTTGGGCCCCTCCTTCCCAGGGCCCCTGAGCTCCCGCACCCCCACCCCTGCAGCCTGCATCTCCTCCAGGCTGGGCCCACAGCTCTCAGTGCCGTCTTTCTGCCTCATCACAACCTAGATCTGTAGTGCTTTTACTCACAAGCACTAAATAGCCATTTTCAGTAACCAAAGAGGCGTGGAACGGGGACCAGAAATGATCCTGCTGATAACAAACCATGGGATATGCTTAACAAGAATGTAATAAGCTCTACAGCTGATTTGAGATTTAAGCGTACCCAGTAAGAGAGATTTTTCACAATTCACTGGGCCCCATCAAAAATCAATGGCCCAAAGCAAAAATCTGCAGCAGAGATCTATACTGAGAGGTGGGGTTGTGGGATGTTCGTTTCCAAAGCCCGAAGGAAAACCATCTCTTCAAACACCATTTAAACATCGTATTTAATAGTACCACTGCCACAAGGGCTTGGAGCCCTCTCATGAGACACCTCGGCATGCCTCCTCATCCAGCCTCAGAGCACAACGAAGAGCACAGTGGTGCTACCAATCCCCAGAAAGACTGAGGGTTCAAGTAAGGAAGAAACTCAGTGGAGGGCATCGTGAAGAAGGGGCTCCCAGGTGGTGTGATGGCCATTAGGCCCACAGGCTAGACTTAAAGTGGAGGTGTCTGTCTTCCTGTCTAACCTCTGCCCAACTGGACTGATGGCCAATTCAATATAAGCTAAGCAGCGAGGACAGCCTCAGCTCACTACCCAGTGCTGGAAGGTAAGCATTGGACGTAGCATCCTTCTCACTCTGTCCTTATAGAAGGGTTCCCCCACCTCACTCCTGCTACATTCTTGTCCACACCAGTCCACAGGTGCTAGGTGGACCCTTCTCCAGCACCGCCTACGTCCACCACCTCCACCCGATCCTAATTCTCTTTTACTGTTTCATCTCCCTCATCCCAAACTCCTGGCTGTGTACCTTTGCTTATCACCCCTATCTCATCCTACCTGGACACTCTGGTCCTAGATTTTGGTGTGCCCATGGCATTCTGGCTAAGCGAACTCCTCAGCTTCATCTCCCACCACTGCAGATGCGGACTCTGGGGCCTAATTCCGAGGGCTGTGCATTTTCCTTCCCCTACCACAGCTCACGGCCTTGCTGCCCCTCTCCCTACCCACCTCTCATGCCCAGGACCCTACTGCCAGACTAGGGAGAGGATGGCCACTTACATCACAACCCTCAGTCCCACCGCCCTCTGTTAAGCTGCTACACTCGCCTATTCCCTCACTGTTGGAACTAACCAGGACAGCCCCTCCCAAAGAGCTACTACTGCAACGTGGAAACATACTTCATTGTGGAAACTCTGACCCTGGGAAATGTTGCTGAAAGGTTTTACTCAACTTAGCTGGTAGAAAAAAATGTCTAGAAATTAAAATGTCAGTTCAGAGAGGGGAAATTGGGGAGATGCCTGAAGTGTGGGGTTCTCAGTGCATCTTGCATTTCTCCCCACCCTCACTCACCTCCCCCATGGTGAGAAGGCCTCTCTACTCCCTTGGTCTGCTTTGTAAGTCCCAACTCACCCACTCATGACCCAGCTGTAGGTCCTTGGGTCCATCTTGCTGGACAGGAACAAAGCATGGCCCCACAAATGATTCTTCATGGCCCACTCCAAGGCTTCCTGGAAACCAAAGCATCCCCTGAACAGTGCTGTACCCTCCTTCCTCTCGCGACAAGTTTCTATGCAGAAGCACTGCTGCAGCCTGAGCAACCACGGGGCTTCCGTGAAGACGCAGAGCCTCGCCCACACGGGCTATCCAAAAAGTTCACAGAAATGTGTGCTATGAGAAAACTATATATGAATTTTTTTTCTTGCATCAAAATAAACTTGTCCTTGAAGTGCATTTTTCCACAAACTTTTCTTAGAACATGTAAGCTCACCAGAGAGAGAGAGAGAGAGATAATGAGAAGGAAATGAGAAATCACACCCCAGGAGGGATGGCCACACCGCAACCCCTTCTCCTCCACTCTCTTTCTGGGATCTTGGGCACGCACGCATACATGCCCAGTGTGATTTTCAAGCCATGAGGTATGGGACTCAAACTGCAATCAACCATGTGGGAGTCCAGGAATGTAATCGCTATGCCACCTGCTGTCCCCACCACATACTTTTTTAAGTCCCCTAATATGAACAGAAGAACTAGCAGGGGAGCAAGCTTTTACTGACACAGAATCTGTCTCTAGGTTGTCCCTTTTTACAGCCTTTATCAAAATCCATTTTATCAAAAGCCATTATGCTATTTCACTAGCTGCCCTCACACAGACTTGTCGGTGAGCCTCGCCCATCTTAGCAAAAGTTACAAAGTCCTCAAGTAAACTAAAACAAGAGATAGACCTCACTGGTACCAGCAGCTGGCATAATAGCTATGTCACTGGACTCTCATATAGTCGACCGTGGTTCAAGTACCAGACCCAATGGCTTAAACTCACGCCGGATGTGTGTGCGTGCTCAAGATCCCGAGAGGAGAACGGGGGAGAAGGGATTGCAGTGTGGCCATCTTCCTGGGGGGTGACTTCTCGCTTTCTATCTCTCTGTCTCTCTGTCTTTCTGGCAAGTGCACACGCCCTATAGAAAAAACCTCTCAAAAAAAAAAAAAAAGAGAGAGAGAGAGAGAGATGGACTTCATCCCAAGGATAGAGTCTTAAGTATTTATAGAAAATAGCAAAAGATTAAATATTTAAATGTACAAAGTAAAGTCACAAAAATAGTCTGACTTCACTTTTATAAATTAATTTTGAAGCAGGAAAACCTTTCTAAATATGACCCCCAAAAGTTGTGATTTGGGAAAAAGTCTTAAAAGCATAAAGTGCTCCAACAAACCAATAAGTGAGGACCAAAGACCCATTAGAAAAATGTGGAAAATTCATGACAAAAAAATAAAGTTCACAGATGAAAAAATATTAGACTTCATAACAGGAGAACTTAAATAACTACATTAAATTATAATTTTTTTTCACTTCTCATATTGGCACCTAACAAAAAGCCTTTTTGGTGGGTGAGAGTGGTGAGCAGGTGGGGAAACAGGCACTCTCCCACGTTTCTGGGAGAGTGAACTGCTACAGACTCTGAAAAGGCAATTTGTCGATAGCTATCAAAATGACAGGGGCCAGATGGTGGTGCAGCAGTAAAACGCAATGCTCTGCAAGAGCGAGCCACATGAGAAGGTTACCAGTTCATATCCAGAGACCTCCCTGAATATACTAGCACAAGCATGCCCGTGGTCCAGGTCGGCTGAACTGGGGATGGATTCCAGCATGGAGACCTTGCTGGGGGTACTGTGTCTGTGTCTCTCACTCCTGGAATAAATAAGCTTTTGTAAAAATATTTTTAAAATATTATAAGCCATACATCTTTTGCTGAACACTTGTACTTCTAGAAATTTATCTTACATGCATCCTCTCACACTAGGCAACGTGACAGCGGTTATTCACTGTCATAAGCAAGGCTTATGTAGCAAAAGATTGGAAATCATCTTTTTTTCAGGTTGTTGCCATAGGGCACGTGCACTCTCCAGAGAGAGAGAGAGAGAGAGAGAGAGAGAGAGGGAGAGAGGGAGAGAGCATTCCCCAGGCAGATGGCCACACTGCAATCCCTTTTCTATTCTCCTCTTGGGACCCTGGGCACACGCACACATGTGCCCGGTGTGATTTCCAAACCACTGGGTCCAAAGTTCGAACAGCAGTCAATCCTGTGGGAGGCCAGCACCTCAACCACCACACACATACTGGCCCCCTACTCTTAACGTCCCCTCTAGTGATTTAGTTCATTACGGTTTACTCGTTACAATCTATGCCACCATAGGAAATAACAAGGAGGGTACTTACACAGGATATACAGAAGGGTCTGGTAAAATCTGGTTAGAATGCACCCAGAGCACAGCTTATTTTAATGGAGTCCACAAGCTAAGAACAGCTTTTACCTTTTTAAATGATTGGGGAAAATCAAAAGAAAACTAATACTTTATGAAACATGAAAACACACGTAATTCAACTTTCTGCGTCATAAAGTTTTTGCGACGCAGAACACACAGGCATGTATGTATTGTCTGTGGCCGGCACATCACAGGGCAGAGTTGAACAGCTGCAACAAGACCTAACAGCCAGCAAAGCCTAAAATATGTACTGTCTGTCCCTTTACAGAAAATGGCTGCCAAGCATATTACAGAGTATCTTCTAAGATATTTTGTCAAACAAACAAAGAAAAAAGGTATATAGTATGCTACAAGGGAAAAAAAGAGGAGAACAAGATGACTTAATGCATAAACTCTAGATATTTCAGAGGAGAAACTGGGTGACAGGGTAATGGAGGCATTATTTTCCCCACTTATCCCTTTTGTCTTTTGATTTGTGAATCAAATTAACTCAAATTGGCTTTAGTTACATATTCAAATAGTAAATGTACTTTGTGACTTGTGTAAGGTGTGAGCCCCACCTCGAAATTAAGCAAGACATCACGCTTCATCTGCTCAGTGAAGTATTCAGTATCAATAGGCACACCATAGATGGAGCAGCAGGCCTAGCATCTGTAAAGAAACTTCCAGAAACTAAGCTGGTGTATGTGATGAACCCTTAGAGCAGCAGTTAGCTGTACAGAGAAAGGTGAATCTTACAGAGCCAAACAGGGTTCAAGTCCCAGTCCAGAAGCTTTAAAAACATTCTGGGTGCACACACATACAACCAGGATCCTGATGGGATGGAGAATAGAAGGAAAAAAAAAATGTAGTATGACCACGGCTTATTGGGGGTGCTTTCTGCCTCACTCATCCTTGTTCTTTTCTCTTTCTCTCATGTATACATATGTTCTATGCCATTAAGAAAAATGAACCACCTTTTAAACATGCATACCCTTTAACCCAGTAATTTCTCTTCTAGAAGTTTATCCTAAAGAAGTAATGAAAAGATCAGCCAAACATTTATATAACAAGATGTTCAAATGGCATGATTTATAATGGTTGACTATATATGGTTAGGCTGTCTGTATACCTAGGCTATACATATACTGCTGAACAACAGTGGATTAGTTAAATAAAATGTGATGTGTTCGTATGATGAATAGTATGCCACCATTTTTTAAAATTTATTTATTTATTTCATGGGTGACAGTGCAAGAAAGAAAGAGAAAACACCCCAACAGATGATCCACCCCCAGTCGTCAGCCAGCCTGTCTCATGCACAAGCACATGCCCAGTGTACTCAAGGAGATCTCCAGACGTGAGCTGGAAACCTTCCCACCTCGGCCCGCCTTGCAGAGCTTCTCATTCCGCAACTGTGCTATCTGGCCCCACCACCATTTTCTAAATTGTGCTGTTGGGACATATTTAATGCCATGGGACATCTCACCATATCATCTCAAGTTTAAAAAGAGAAATAGGCCAGCCATGGTAGTGCATGGTATCACAACACTCTATAGTGCTGAGGCCATGTGGGAAGGTACCCAGTTCACATCCCCAGACGTCCCTGTACAAAGCAGGCTTGTCTGTGCCCATGATCTAGGACAGCTGAGACTGGGGGTGGATCATAGCATGAAGACTCCATTGAGAAGACTCATCTCTCTCTCTCTCTCTCTCTCTCTCTCTCTCTCTCTCTCTCTCTTCCCCTCACACAGAAGAAATAATCCTTTTGAGAAAGGGAGGGAAATAAATAACTGTGTATGGAATTTAAGTATATCTTTAATATAGGTACTGGAGGGGTCCAGCAGGTGGTATGGTGGTTAGGGACGCTGGACTCCCACACGGCTGACCATGGTTCGAGTCTCAGACCTGGCAGCTTGCTCTCTCACTTTCTCTCTCTCTCTCTTTCTGTACTTCTCTGGTCAAATTTAAATAAACAAAGTTAAATAAAATAATTCCTTAAAATTATATATATATATATATATATATATATATATATATATATATATATATGAAATGAATATGTCAAAATGTTAATAGGTGTCATCTTTTAAAAGTAGAACTATGGGGTTATTTCTTCTTCTTCTTCTTCTTCTTCTTCTTCTTCTTCTTCTCTGTATCTTTCTGAACTTCTCAGTGCTTTAAAATAAGTGAATGAAGACTATTCCCACAACTGGAGGAGGGGTGAGTGGTAGGGGGCTGTGGTTATTCTTCAAAAGCAAGCATGAGGAAGGACTACTTGCCTTCTTCCTCCCGTAGTAGAGCAGTCTAGTGAACTTCTCCACGATCTGCTCAGGCGTCTCCACACTGGGCGGGATCTCCCCAGTGAGCAGGTTCGGGGTGCCCGAGCTCAGCACCGGCCAGTCCTCGTCGGTCAGGTGGATGAGGTTGGCCACTGGAGGCTGCCTCTTGTACTTGTCCAGCTTCTTGCAGTCTTGCATGAGCAGCTCCGCGATGTCAGACCCCACCATGGACTGCAAGGCAGAAAGGATCATGCTGGGAGAGCCCTGTCATCCTCGCACTGGCGGCCCGAGCTGAGAAGGAAGGTGCCAGGGCAGCTGCCTTCTCCACCGGAGGCCAATTGCACAAACACAAAACCATCTTTTCTGGGATGGCTGGAGTACAAACTTCAACTTCACTATCTTGATTATTTTCTGCTGCCAGAAGCCACAAAGTTTCCAAGAAACCTTCCCAGTTTCACAGGTGTATCATCTGGTGTGTACAGTAACCCAGGAGCCATACAATAATCCCCAACCAGAGAAGAGCACCAGAGATAGGTTCCCGTTGGCAAACTGGCTTTGACATTGAACAGTTCTTCCCCAGGGCAAATACCTTTTTAATCGCTCTCCACAATCATGCCTTAAGCTGAACGGTTTCGATCCCATGAAGATTTTCATTGCAGTCCAGCCTGTATCTGTGCGCCCATCAGAGCACTCATGCTTACCCCATTCTGGCGACAAAGGAGAACCAGCAGTTGCCACAGTAGAGCTGAGTCCACGCTGCCGGGTGTCTCGGATCTGCGGCTCTGAGTTGCCTTCTGCTGGCAGAACGTCATAATGTCCACTTTGTGCACATCTTCCCTGTGGAGCGGTTTCAGGGTGTGAGAGTGAGCAGGCAGGCTCTTTCCCTCTCAGCACCCCAAGTTCCTCCCGTAGTGAGAGTGCTGGCTGAGCTGGGATTAGAGAGAAGCCTGACTTCCCAGGGCTGGTAGTAAGTCGTAGCTACAGGGTGGTTATTTCCAAGATCCTCTCACATACCCCCTCTATTTTTCTAAAGAATTATTTTATTTAACTTTATTTATTTATTTTAATTTGATCAGAGAGGGACAGAATGAGAAAGAAAGTAAAAGAGAGAGAGAGAGAAAGTGAGAAAGCAAGCCACTAGGTCAAGGACTCAAATGGTGGCCAGCCATGTGGGAGTCCGGCACCCTTAAACACCACGCCACCTGCCACCCCCAGCCCCACTTTACAGATGAGGAAGCTGAGGCCGAGGCCTGAAGTAACGGTAGAAGATAACAGGTAAGATCACAGACTTTGGAGTTAGACAGACTTGGGTCTAGATCTGGCCAGCCACTTCCCAATTTTGACAAGTTTCTTATCATCTCTGAGCCTAGCTTTTCCCCCTAAAATAGGAATAATAAAAGAATTTGCCTCCATATATAAAAGGAATTAGCAAATGCTATGGCAAATAGTAAGATCTCAACAAAGGGGTATCGTTTTTGCTCAAGATCATCTCATAAACTCAAAGTCAAGTTGAACCAGTACCCTAGTGTCTGAACACACAGCTCGCCCCGTATCTGTATGCCTGTCTAAATAGAGACAGCACTC
Source organism: Tupaia tana (assembly GCA_026018925.1). Classification (NCBI taxonomy): domain Eukaryota; kingdom Metazoa; phylum Chordata; class Mammalia; order Scandentia; family Tupaiidae; genus Tupaia; species Tupaia tana. The sequence goes on from JAKSZU010000007.1 coordinate 117,143,823, forward strand.
GCTTATACTTAAAGAAGCTGTCCGATAATATAGGAAGATTTTTTTGGAGGGGAAGCCTCAGAATAAGAATACATTTGTATAGTAATGATACTATTTTAAGGACTTCCATCTGCATAATTTCACTTGTGTCTCACAGCCATGCTTGGAAAAGGCAGAAATATTACGTAATTCTCAGGGAGGAAAACTAAGCTCATAGTGGCCTAAGTGACCTGTCCCCCATAGTATCACACAGCCATGAGATGCCTGGGCCTGGGACACAGGTCCTCTGTCACCCACCAAGGTCTCCTTCACAAAATCATCCTGAATAGTTGATCAGACATATGACTAGGAATTTAAAAACAGTTCCAGTTCACTCCTGCAGAGGGCAGACTTATACCCTGCCCAGTAACTCCGACGCTACTGATGTTACATCTGCAGGAAAAAAGTCAGCATTCACAGAATTTTGTCCATGATGATCCATTTGTCTTTGACTTCTCAGGTCTCGCTACACTTCACTACAAGTATTTAGCAAGCACATAAAACACGAGAACTCGCTACCAAGTAACGTTTGCAAAGTGGAACTGACTTTAGATTTCTAAATGGCTAGCTATGTTTTCTTTTTGTCCAGCTATCAAATGGCTTGTCAGAACGGCTCAGGCCACTTTTGATTCTATGTTGTAGCACAGAGAATTCTACTTTAACAGGAATACACATTTTCTGCCATGGAAATAAAATCCCCCAAATGCTGACGTGAAAAGAAGATTTTTCTAAGGTTTCAAAAGCCCTAACTCAGTACTGCATTTACAGTCACTTACTTGGTCAGCGGTCCTGAGAAACTTCTCATCTCCTCTTGTTCCTCAGAAGCATTAAGAATAACCTGAAACAAAAAGGTGTGGTCTTCACAATTATGACCCCGTCAGTCAAGTCAGAAGCCATGGTGCTTGCAGAGAAAGCAAAGGGCAAAAGTGGACTCTCTCTCTCTTTTTTTTTTTTTTTTTTTTTTTTTGGAGAGGTATTGCTATAGGGCACATGCACTCACCAGACAGAGAGACAGAGAGACAGAGAGACAGAAAGCGAGAAATCACCCCCCAGGGGGGATGGCCATGCCGCAATCCCTTCCCCTCCATTCTCCTCTCGGGATCTTGGGCACGCACGTACATGCGCCTGGCATGAGTTTAAGCCACCGGGTCCAGGACTCAAACCGTGGTTGACTACATGGGAGTCCAGCGACATAGCCATTACGCTAACTGCTGGTCCCAAAAGTGGACTCTCTTGATGTGGAAAATGCGCTCCTGCATCTCAGGGAAAACCACCTTAGCTTTATTTCTGCCAGAGAAGAGCCCCACCCATTCCTGTATCTCCCGATCCAAGCGGCGTATGGCTCAGTTTCCCCCACGAGCATCCCATTCCTGGAGATGCCTGGGCTCAGGCAGAGGGAAGTGGGGGAACTGTGTTGGGAGTGACTAGAGAGCTGTGTGCTGCCATTCCCAGGACACACGCTTGCTTTACCTCCATGCTGTGCAGCTCAACAAGGGCCGTTTGCCCATCAGTGGGAGAGCTGGGACCCGCACACACCAGCTGGCCTCCAGGCCCAAAACTCACAGACACGTGAGGGACGTAGAACTTCATGGGTTCCTTGGGACCAGCTGCCGAGACATCCTCTGCCCAACAGAAACAGACAGACGTTGTCAGCCTCCCTTGCCCTGCTTTTCTTTAGCTCAGAGATACGCCACAGACCTATTTCTGTCCAAATGCCACCTGGACCTGAGAAAAGATTCTGGGTGGGCTACATAATTAGAAGAACCCCTTGCTCCATGTCAGGTTTAATCCTCTGAGAATGTGTCTGAAGGATTTGACAGTTCAGGCAAATGACAGTCCAGACGCTCAAGAATGGCGAGAAGCCAAGGGGTCCCCGGCTCTCCTAGCGGCTCTGCTGACACCAAGTCTCCTACATCCAGACGACGCTGGTGCTTTGCGTGCAGCTTCTGCTTCACCTAATTCTCTCTGGTCTTCACTTTCCTCACCTGTTTCTTAAAACCACGATTGAGTGATGCTTCCCCCAGCCTGCTGATGGCCAGGCCAGTGTTCCTTTCCAAGAACTAGCTATGACGCAACCTCCATTACAAGGGAAAAGGCGGGAATGGAAGCGGTGCCAAAGTCGGCCTCTCCACAAGGAGACCTACAGAAGCAAAGGAGGCGGACAATGATCCATTCCAGGAAACGCGGAACAGGGAGACTTCCCAAGACTCTTGCCACACAGCCTCACCTCGTCCAGTGCAACCGACTCCCGGGGTGGCTGTAGTACCCACCTGCCTGTCCTGGACTCCACACTGAGACCGTCGGGTCATACAGCTCCCGGGCGTCCGCCATGTACTGGCTGAGCTCATAGCTGCTGGAGCTGAGGCCAGACTCGTGCTGCTGGAGGAGGTTGGACTCGCTGCTCGGTGACGGCTGAAAGTTAAGAACAACGAAAGTACGTGGGAAGGAGTTCCAGAGAGCTGGTCCTCTCGAGCGTTCCTTCAAAGAGGCAAAATCTAAATGTCCCAGAAACTACAGTGAGCATGGCTGTGTTGAAAGGAGAAGGGATAATTCTGCTGCCAGGTGTTTGCTAAAGGATACACTGTGGCTCCGTGACCAGCATGCACGTCCCGGGGTCAGGGGGCCTTGAGTTGAAATCTCACCTTTGTCCAATTTGTAGTTGCTGTGACCTTGGACAAGGGACTGAGACTCTCTGAGCTCAATACCCTTGTCTAGAATTACACATATTTGCCCTATACGCTTCAAGAACTTACTCATGAATTTATTCACCAACTACTGAATGAGCACTTACGGTACTCTAGGTGCTATGCTTTCCACAGGGACATGGGTATACACAAAATTCATAAAATTAATAAAATCCACATTCTGGAAGCAGTAAACAGTGGGCCTGAAGTTCCTTGTGCAGCCTCAGGGGCTGTACCCACGTGAGACTGCGGTTGTCATTCCTATTAGACATAATCATGTTGGCCCTGCCGATTAAGCACTAGACACATAGAAGAAATGACCCTCAGAAAACAGGCCCATCTAGTCAGGGAGACAATATTAATACACTGCCAAAAATTAAAATCCTGTCTCTGCAGTATCTTCGTACATTTTCCATAAAAATAAAATGATTCTAAAATAAAAAGGTTATTTTTAAAACACTGAGTTCCACTCTGTGGCCCAGCTGGTACACACAGTAAATTTTAGAGAAGATGGAAGAGTCAGGAAAGGTTTCCAGGCCTGCTTTTCAAACCTGAATTAAACGATTCTAGCAACATCCCACTTCCTAGGTACACCTTATGGCTAGTCCTGGGGGGGTGGGGGGGACCTTGACACCTGGTGGCAGTCTCTCCTCGTTTCCCAGCAGCTCACAGTGACGAGTATGACATTTCCTGATTCTGCCAATTTGACAGAAATGCAGAAGGGCTAGATCAGGGCCTCAAACCCTAAGACGGAAGACAGGGAAAGGAGGCGAAGTGAGTGCAGCCTCTGCCGAGGGACAGGAGCAGGCCCCACAGACCGCTGGTCCCCCAGACCCCCCTCGCCCCTGTCCCTCCCTGCCACTGCTGATGGTGCTGCCCATGATGCTCGGCCACAGCCTCCAGCACCTGTGTCACTTCAGGTTACCTTATTCTTCTGGGCCCCCGTCAGAAGACTCTCAGAAAACAGCTCCCCGGGCCTCTCCTGTCCAGAGGTGGAAGCAGGACTGTCTTTATCAGGGTTCCAACTGAGTGGTCTGCAGCGAAATGACAGGGGTGGTGAGGGGGTCCCCGGCAAGCCAGTGAGACTGTGCTGCTCTCTGCTGGGGCTGTCCTGATTCAACGCCTGAGGTGGGGGTCCAGGTGGCCTGGGCACCACAGGGAAAGGCACTTTCCTCCCATTCACCACCTTAGTCTATTCATCCAGAAAACCAAGAGTTCTTGGGTTCCATAGTGCACTGACTGGAAGTGGCCTTGGGCCCTGCAGAGAAGGGCTGGTCTCTGCAGCCAGGCGTCCTGGAGTGACTCAGTCTGAGGACCGGTCCAGGCTGCTGAGTTCCCAGGCTCAGGGCATTGAACAAAGTCTCTTCCCTGACCTGCCTTTGCCCAGGGGGATGCCCTATTCTCAGTGCCCAGCTGTGGGCTGAGGAGGAACAGCCCAGCCCAGGCAGGACCCAATCATAGGAACTTTTGAAAGGCCCTGTCTGTCCTGAAGAGGATCAAGGCCCTTGGTTAAGACAGACAAGTAACCTCGCCAGACTCAGACTAGCCCAGGTTTGGAGACAGCCTCGAGAGAGGAGAATTTCTCCATCTAGGGTCCCTGTCACCAGCTGGCCTAGGCCATCCTGGCCACTCATACATCCCTGTGCTGGGACAAAAGAAGACAGGCTTCCAGAGGTGAGGAGAACCACACGCTGTGAGGTTCGCTCGACACAGCGTGACAGCGCACGTCCGACCGGCCTCCCTGCACTTACTGGAACTGGGTCTCACTGTTGGTTCCAAACGGACTGCTCTGGCTTTCACGACGATGTTCACTGAGGTACTTTTTACCTCGATGATCTTCATGCCAGATATAAGGACTCCCTTGCCTGGGCACTGCACCCTCAGAGAAAACGAAATAAAGACAGGTCACTTCCTGCTTCTGTGAGTTCGTTCAGGAAGACATTAGTAGCTGGGAAGTGGAGTTACCGCAGTATGGTGGGTACAAAACATATTTCCGGGCCAGCCCATGGCGTGGTGGCCAAAGCAACTGGATCCCACATGATTGTATAGTTCAAGACCCAGACCCGAAAGCTTGGGTGTGTGTGCATATCTGCCCAAAATCCTGAGAGGAGAATGGAGAAGGGATTGCAGTGTGGCCATCCCCCCCGGGGGGATGATTTCTCACTTTCCCTTTCTCTGCCTCTGTCTCTCTCTCTCTCTCTCTCTCTCTCTCTCTGGTGATCACACATGCCCTATGGCAAAAACTAAAAGAAAAAAATTGCCTAATTGAATTGAACAATATTGAGTGTCCATAAAACACCTCAGTCCTCTCTGAAGCAATTAGCATGGCTCTATTCTTTTGTACGATGGTGAGGATCAGGGGTGTGTGTGTGTGTGTGTGTGTGTGTGTGTGTGTGTTTGACATTGAAACATATTCTGTTTGCTGGCAGGTCAGAGGCTGCCATTACCACACACCCTCTACCTACCATACACAAAATCCTGCTGGTACGTATCTGCACCCTCAGGATGAAGTGCTGGCAGACCTGTGCTGTAGCCCAGCACTCACTCCATGCCCTTAAACTGGCTTCACTGTCCCCTGGTCAGAGACTATGATCTTGGCTCTCAGAAGGGGTAGAAGAAAACTGCAGACGAAGTGCAAACTCCCCTTGATACAAGTACCATGGTAGTTTCAGTACCATCACCTACACACACAAAGGAAAATGACTCCTTTTTATCTCTTCTCCTCGAGTCATCTAGGAGTAATGTCTCTGCTGTGTCTCACTGGCCAAGATAGAAGGCCAAAGGTGAGGCTCTGAAGGTGACTCGTTAGTCTCTGCCCTGCCTATCAGACCAGCTGCACCGTCCCAAAGCCCAAAGGCTCCTTGGAGATGATTCCGTACCTCTTTCTTCCTGCAGCCACTGTGGGTGTCCACGGTAGTAATAACTTCCATAAGCATATTCTTCCCTTAGAGATGGAGAGTGATAGCTCTGATATGGATCCTCATAGCCTGGCCTAAAATATCATAAAGAAGGCCAGTCACATGCAGATGAGTGTGGTGAAGGGAGAAACAGATGGGGGACTTGACAAACTAAACAACTGCACAGGGCAGAACTGCAACCCCACTCTAAAATCTGCTTGAACACCCCAGTTGGGCTGGTCCCATAGCCTACTTGTTAGGGAAACCAGATGCCGCATACCCGATGACAGTTCAGGTCCCAGCCCTTGTGGCTTGGGAAACATGTCAAGAGCATGTATAAGTGTGTTTAACGTCCTAGCAAGATGGAGAAGTAGAGGAGAAGGGACTGCAGCATGGCTGTGCACCACTGGCCTGTTTTCTCCCTGTCCCTCTCTCTCTGTCTTTCTCCGGTGAGCACATAAACCTTCTAGCAATGAAAGAAAGAAAAAGAAAGAAAGAGAGAGAAAGGAGGGAGGGAGGGAGGAAAAAGAAAGCCACAGTGAATTCTAGATCCTATAAACAGAAAATCCAGAATCAGAGCAGGAGGAGGGGCTTTGCTACATAACAAGGCTGGAATTGTATTTATTATTTACAATTCTTTAAAAAAAAAAAAAAAAAAAAAAAAGAACACCTCTTCTTTTTCATTGCCAGAAGGCCTGTGCACTCGTGCACGGGTGCAAGAGAGAGACACGTAGGACTGCCTGGAGTCTGATTACTTTCATTGCCTTTGTCCTTAACATACCCTTCTATGAGGTTTCAATAACCCAGTAAGATTGGAGAAAGGAACGTCCAACACCCCATGAACTATTAAGTCCAGAACTATCAATTAGACCTCAAGGAGGCAGGCATTCCAAATTCTCCAACCTGGGATCAACTCACTGTGACCTTGTCTTGACCTCGGAGACTATAAGTTCATCTCTGCTTTCTCTGAGGTTGAGTTTTTCCTATTCACTCAATGTAGATTTCTCTTTTCATCTATCATACTCCAGTATGTTCTAAGCACTGGGCCTGCTCTAGGTGTTGGTGGCATCTGCCATTCTAACCCCAGGTCACAGTGGTCCAGTGATGGCATGAAACTTGTCTTTTTTCTTTTTTTCTTTCCTTTTCTTTTCTTCCTTTCATTTTTTCTTTCATAATTTTGCTAGATGGTGCATAAGATGGCCAGAGAGAGGCAGAGATAGAGAGAGAAAGTAAGAAAGCCTCCCCCTGCCCCACCAAGGGTCAGTCACATCATAATCCCTTCCCCTCCATTTCTCCTCCCCAGATTTTGGGAATGCACACACTCATGCCAGGCACGTTTTTCAAGCCGCTCAAACCATGTAGTTGGTCATAACCACCAGCCTCCTTAAACGCCACACCATGGGCTGGTCCATGTGGAGCTTCTTAGAGGGATCCCCAACGGAAACTTTTGCATAGTAAAAACATAATGCCTTTTAAAATTCCAGAACAAGAGGGTCCCATCTCCTTGCTCGAATTTCATCATTTTTCCTATCCTCTGCCCCACCCCCTAATACTCAATCACATTGTAATGAACTTTTTTTTTTTTTTTTGAGAGAGATTTTTGCTATAGGGTGTGTGTGCTAGCCAGAGAGGCAGAGAGAGAGGAAGTGAGAAATCATCCTCCAAGGAGCATGGCCACACCACAATCCCTCCTCCTCCTCCATTCTCCTCTCAGGATTTTGGGCACATATGTACAAGTACCCAGTGTGAGTTTTAAGCTACTGGGCCCAGGACTTGAACTGTGGTCAACTACATGGGAGTCCAGCAATATAACTAGTACACCATCTGCTGGTCCCTGTGATGGCTTCTTTACAAAATTCCAGGAGAGGAAAATATTATCTTCAATCAACAAAAATCCATTTAGGAGAGGACAGGTTTTAGCGAAGTCAATGTAGTAACATGGAGAAGAAAAACATGAGAAATGAAAGGAAAAGGAAGAAGGAAATGAACCATCTGTTCCTGAGTGTTTCGGAGAGCTGAGTTCATTCCAAATCCTGAAAGTATACCTGGAATACAGGTGCCCGGGATAACCACCTTGGTAATAGTCAGCCCTGGGCACCGGCTGATGCCACTCCCCAGGCCTGGATGTGTAACGGGGCTGCTGGTGTTCTGCCCTGAGGTCCTGATGTGGCTGGGGACTCCCACGGGTATCTGGCCGTTGATAAAACCCCTCTCCGTTGTGTCGAGGATGAGAAACGGGCCGATGATGTCCATCTTTCCACAGCCCTTGATCTGGATCCTTTGTTGGAGCAATGGGCCTCCCCCGTGGCTGAGAAGGCCACTGGGGAACCCAAGGTTCCATCCCTAAACCTCTGAATTTCTCTTGGGTTTTGAGTCAGTTGAATAGTTATTTTATCTTTCTGCAGGGAAAAAAATAAAAGAAAAAAAAGAAAGAAAGAAAAATGAAGGGGGTAAGGAAATCAGTTTTTTAAGCCTATATCTAAATATGGTGGTTAACTAGGTTTGATGAAAAGAACAGCTATAGTGCTTAAAATCTATTTAAAACAAACCATATGAGCCTGGATATAGAGAAATCAGGGCGTTGGGGGAGGCGGAATTGAAGCAGATACATGAAATAAATAACAAGCTAGACAATTACATTGATGTTTCTTAAAAAATTAAAAAGTACATTTGGAACAACAGATGTGGGAGGCATGGGAGACAGATAACTAATAGATGCAGCTAAAAATGCTATCAAGGAATTCCAATTAATGTCTCCTTATTTATCCCACCAACAAATATTTACTCAACACTTCAGAGGCCCTGTGGTATCATCAAAATAGAGGGGGCCTTGGAGAGAACAGATCACAGTTCAAACCCTACCTCTGCCACTTACTAGCTACTTGATTTTTCAAGCCTTGATTTCCTTACCCATAAAATGGAGACCATAATACCTAGCAGGGTTGTTGTCAGAATTAAGGCATAGAAAGTGCCTAACACCCTGGCTGGTATATAACTGTTTGATACACAGTACTTAAGGTTATCTGAGGAAAAGATGAGGGCAGGGTGAGTGGCTGAAGACATTTCTGCTATGGTTGGATGTGGATTGCCCCCTCTAAAACTCATGTCAAAATTTGATGATCAGTCTGGGGATATGGGGAGGTGGGGTCTTTAAGAGGTGATTAAGATGGATGAATGTCTTTCTTCAGAAACTGGATTACTTCTCACGAGAATGGACTAGTTACTGTGATAGCAGGTTGTTATAAAGCGAGGTCAGCTCTCCTGTTTTGACCTCTTTTGTACATGCCTGCTCACTGCTCTCACCTGTGCTCCCACTATGTGATGCCATGTGCCACGTGATGACACGGCATGAGACCCTCCCTAGAGATGGTTCCTAGTCTTGGACTTCCCAGCCTCCAGAACCATGGACCAAAATAAACCTTTTTCCTTATAAATTACCCAGTCTCATATATTCTGTTACAGCAACAGGAAAAGAACTAAGACAACTGCCTGAACAAAAAGAAGCTTAAATTGACCTCCTCAAGAGATATTCTTTTGTTTTTTTGAGTCTGTACATTGATCTCCTAGAAGAGCTAGACCCTATAAAATAGCTATATCTGCCCCACCCCCGGGGAGCCAATAAGATGCATGTTTGGGATTTTTATAAGAAACTTGAAATCCAGGTCTCAGGATTTCTCCTGGCTAGAGATTTTAAGTCAAGGAAGTCTCCTTAGCATCAAAATCATCTTCCCCACTTATTCCTTAAAATGGAAATTAGTTTTGGGGACTGACTACTTTCCTGCTCATATTCCAGAGGATACCTGCCGAAGGAAAGCACACTTCAGACCTCAAACCTGCTCAGAGAACTTCTAGAATTAGGAGCACCCACAGCTCCATCAGCCCCCACATTTTATCTCCCTGGGGAACTATTTTAGACTGCAAGATTTCTGATCTAATCAACTAACTTGCTGTCACTCCTGAAGCACCCAGCCTCATATAAGAATTCATACCAGAATAGAAGGGCAACAGGGTATGTGTCAAAGCCAGGAAATCGCTCAGCTTGAAGGCCATGAAGCAGGGTCCACAGCTCTGAGCGCTGGGAGGCAGAAGTGCTTAGGAGAAGGGCAAGGTGCAGAGGTGTCTTCCACCTCCAGATCAGTCACAGCTGGGGGAACATGTGCCTTCTCTCCAGGTCAGCTCCCTTCCTTGAAAAGCCCACATGCAATGGGCACCTTCAACAGCAAATCTCAGGAAAAGCCACACAGTCCAGACAGAGTGAAAGGGGCCATGGGTCCTTCCTAAAGACACATGGAACTCAATTCCATTTGGACACAAGTAAACGGACCAGGAAGAAAGCAGCTTTCAGCTTGTCCCCCGACACTGGCACCAGGCAGTCCTTCCCCAATTGCAAAGGCACAATACATAATCTCTTCACCCAAATCACACCGTTGTATTGCCAGAAGACATCACCTCCAGTAGGTTAGACCTCAGGTTATAATTACGGACACCAGATGAAAAGTTCCTGAGAATTTCAGAATGGAGGGATGACAGCTATGATGACAAGTCACATTCACACATTCACAGAAACGACCTCCCCTGGCCCCCATCAGGGCAATGTTGCCTTCCCTAACTCAACGGCACAGCAAGCACAGCCCAGGGAAGGGAGAGAGGGAGCTGGTGTTCCCACACACCTGGCTGACGGCTGCCCACCTTCCTTCAGCGCTGCTCCAGGGACCTGGCCCAAACGTGCCTCCTCTCCTCTGGGAGAATATCAAAGTCCAGGTGCCACATCTACGAAGGCCTACCTGGCCCTCAGATCTCCAGCCAGTTAGTGACTTTCGCAACTGCCCGGCCTCCATGGAGCTGACTCATTAGGGCAAAGTGCAACCCAGCACCTCAGTCTGGGATGGATCTGACTCTGCGTATCTGCTCAGAACCTGTAGGAGACCGGGGCTTCTGTTGGACTGGCCAAGGCTGAGCCAGGTCCACGCACATGAGAAAGCATCAACCTCCCACAGCAAACTCAGAGGACAGAGGACGCCAGAGAGAGGAAGTCCAGAAAGCCCTGAGGCCGCCTGGTCTAGCCAGAGGAGCACACCTTCCGGGGCTGCCCCTGGCTCTCACGTGACTACAGCTCTCTGAGTGTCAGTTTCTTTTTCTGTAAAATAACAATAACTTAGCTTATGAGAGTTGTTTTAAGGACTCCATGTTCATAAAGTAGCACATGATATATAAAGAAATGTGCTCTACAAATAATTGTGATCTTTTCCTTTCAAAAGAGGTGAGCAAATTCCACTTGTTGGGTGGGGAAGTGGGGGCTACTCCCTGGTGGGTAGGAAGTACCTGAGGTGCCTGGTATGGCTTTTCTCATTCATGTTTGTCTCCCCCGGGTTATATAATAACCAATCGTTTCCTTTCCTTTCCTTTTCTTTCCTTTCCTTTTCTTTGTGTTTCTTTTCAGGTTTATTTATTAATTTATTCCATGACAGAGAGACAGACAACTTGGGAGAGGACAGTTACCCCTGATGGGGTACTCACACTGGGACCCGGCCTCTAGCATCAGCCAGCCCCAAAGGCACACACACACACCTATGCCCAGTGTATTCAGAGAGGTCCCAGGATACGAACGCGAGACCCCTCCAACATGAATGTAGTTGGTTACCACTGCAGTCCCTTCTAGCTCCCCCCATTCTATTATTACTATCAAAGGCCAATTTGGTTTTTTTTGCTTGTTTGTGCATGTGGTTTTTTTGGACAGGTTTTTGCTATAGGGTGCATGCACTCACCAGAAAGTCAGAAAACAAGAAATCACCCCCCCCCCAGGGGGGGATGGCCATGCCACAATCCTTTCTCCTCCATTCTCCTCTCAGGATCCTGGGCACGCACACACATGCCCGGCATGAGTTTAAGCCACCGGGCCCAGGACTCGAACCATGGTTGACATGGGAGTCTAGCAACATAGCCATTACACCAACTACTGGTCCTGAAAGGCCAATTTGAATGCCCAGTGTTGAACTGAAGACACTGAAAAGTCTTCTACTATAACAAAAAAGTAAGTTCTCACATTTGAAAACTACATTTCTTCTTTGAGACCGGCAGATGGCGTAATGGCTATGCCACTGGACTCCCATGTAGTTGACCGCAGTTTTAGTCCTGGACCCGGTGGCTTAAACTCACACCAGGTGCATGTGCGTGTGTGCCCAAGATCCAGAGAGGAGACTGAAGGAGAAGGGATTGCGGCATGGCCATCCCCCCTGGGGGGTGATTTCTTGCTTTCTATCTATCTCTGTCTTTCTGGTGAGCACATGCACCTATAGCAAAAACCTTCCCCCCCCCCCCCAAAAAAAAAGAAAAATACATTTCTTCAGCATTAGTAAACATAGAGAAGCTTATGGCTACTACTAAACTAATATTTTAAAATTCAGTATTTGCTCCCAAAAAAAGCCCAGCTGGTTTATTCTTTCTAGCTACAAAGACCTACTGAGTTCCTATTACATGCCAGGATTTGACACACATAAAGAGACACAGTACTTGCCTCCAAAAGCTCAGAGCAGGGGCACACTGGTAGCTCAACAGTAAAACACAATGCTCTGAAAGGCTGATTCACATGGGAAGGTTCTGAGTTCAGGTCCAGAGACCTTTCGGAGTCCACCAGGCACATGTATGCCCATGATCTGGGGCTAGCTGAGACTAGAGGTAGATTGTGGTATGGAGATCCTGTTACAGGTGCTGTCTCTCTCTAAATACTTCTCATGGAAGAAATAAAGGAAAGGAAAAGAAAAGAGAAAGAAAGAAGAAAGGAAGGAAGAGAGGAAGGAAAGAAGGAAGGAAGGAAGGAAGGAAGGAAGGAAGGAAGGAAGGAAGGAAGGAAGAGAGGAAGGAAGGAAGGAAGGAAGGAAGGAAGGAAGGAAGGAAGGAAGGAAGGGAAAAAAAGAAACCTCAAAAATCGAAGCTCAGAGCAAATTAGCCTGTCAGATTGTTACTAGTCCAGCGGAAGCTACACTCAGACACAGTAATGTATCCGGGTATAAGATCTCAGCCCCTCAAATGACTTTTAGTAGAGCAGTTGACTATAGCCATGAAATCAGGCTCACTTATGATTACTGGGTTTTGTTTTGGTTTTGTTTTCTTTTACTTTGCCAGAGGGCATGTGTACTCACCAGAGAAAGACAGGCAGAAGGAGAGTAAGAAAGCACCCACCATGGGGAATGGTCACACCATCCCTTCTCCCTTCTCCATTTCTCCTTCCTTTCAGGATTTTGGGCACACACGCATATTTCCCAAGGCACCAGATCTGGGACCGAAACGCACAGTCGGCTATTTGGGATCCAGCCACCTTAACCACCATGCCATGGGCTGGTCCTCTGCACTGCCATTTTGAGTCCATGCACCGAGAGCAGGAATCAGAACATTATTGATTAAGCACAGGCTTGTTATCAAGTTACGTGTTCTCATATAATCATACAACATTCATAAAAGTCTGACGGCCTGTAGCATGACATCAGCCTTGCCAGATAATACCAGTTGCATAATTGAAATGTTGACTTTGGAAAGGACCTTAGAGATTATTTTAGCAGCTTTGCTTTTTGTAAACGGTGAAACTAAGATCCAGAGAACTGAAGTGATTAACCCAAGATCACAAAGCTAGCTAGAAATTCACTGAGGATTACATTGGTATGATCCTGTTCCCTTGCACAGGGCTTACAAGAGCTGATTATTAAATATTCAGGAATTGTGTCAGCCAGTTGTTAAACCATGTGTAATTTGAAATCCACCTTGGTAATATTTCCCCACAGTCATCAGCAAATGTCACAAAGCAAGGTGGCCGTTTATTTGTGTTTTAGCGAGTCAGTGTACTGGCACTCTGATGTCTAACCCAAACTCTTAGGTCCTAATTCAGTGTTCCTTCAACGACAGAACTGTCATGCTGCTGCTGGCTTCCATTGCACATCTCTGGTGTAAACATCCAGCCCCATTATTCCAAATCTCCTTTTGTGACATCCCAAAAGCATCTCTAATTATCTCAAGAGTTATTATGGAACTCTTGTAACATTCATCAACCAAAATTAATTTTCATTAGCTTTCGTTATTTTACATAGACATACGGCACACGGCAGTAATACAGGTAGTGGAATGAAACGGATCATGATGGGAGCTCACCAACCAAAAGTTTGGAAGTTATCGGTCCCTGGCTTTCCCAGCATATCAACTGTTACTAAGTCTTCCATCCTGGCAACTCGACGACACCTGGTTTCTAAAGAAAATTCAAAAACTAAGAAAATGGCCAACTTAATCGTGGGGACAAGTCTGGAGTTGAATATTATATCCCAGAATTTAATTGGGAAAATTGAATCACAACAAAAGATCAAGTACATGAGACCGAACTGGTGAAATAGAATTTTATGACTTTTGACTAAAATATTGTTGATTTTTTTTCTAGGCTTTGTTTTCCGATTTTAAGGATTTTTGTCTTGTCTTGAGCTACTGATAGGTTCATGTACCTACTATTTGAACAGAACCCCAACCTGTTTCCTGGCTGTAAGTTTTAAGCATATTTCCTTAGCATTTCTTTGACTTATTAAAGTTAAATCTGCTTTTCTTGAAATTGAAAAATATAGTAAAAAATATATTATTAATGACCATAGTAAACTATATAGCATCAGCTAGGTGCTACTTTATAGTATATTCATTCTACTCAGAGTTTCATGCCTTAAGTCAGACATGTATTCATAGATACATATATATCAGCAGAGCTTGCTATTGAAAGTAGTTAGATTATTTAAGAAATTTTGTGAATCAATAAAATGTGGGGGGAAAAGGAATGGAAAACAACTGTGGACACCTGAGATAGTGTGGGAGGAGTGTGGGAAATGGCAGAGGGTGAGAAATAGGGGTGTGTGTGTGTGTGTGTGTGTGTGTGTGTATATATATATATATATATATATATATATATATGAAACAAGAAGTGGAAAATTATTGACAATAATGTATGATTAAGCTACTGTGCAGCATCTTCTAGATGGGAAATTACATTTTGCATGCTGTGACAATGCTCAGTGAATAAATGTAAATTAATTAATTTAAAAAATAAGAAATTAAAAATATTAAAAAAAAATTCACACAGTAATTCAAGGCTCAACTCAAGGTTTCAGTATTCTTAAACCAGCAGGACATTGATATTTTAAAAATTCATGTTTTAAAATAAATAGCATTACAAACAAAAATAATAATAAAATTTACCCAGCTTGACAACACATTAGGCACTTGGTTCCCACCTGGAAGAGGTCTTGCCATCTCAAATCCCAGCTACAGAGCCTCTGCCATAATCCCACAGGATGCCTCATGCATAAATAGCCATGGTTTTCACCTTATCCCTGTTCCAAAGGTCCAGTCCTCATACCTGATTCCCATTCTGCATTCCAGTTGTCCACCGGGATTAGAACCCTGGAAGCTTGCTGATCCATGTGACTCTCCCTCCCCAGTCCTAGTCTCCATTTCAAATGCCAGACCACTGTCTAGAGGCTTGCTTCAAACAGGAATTGGAAGCTACAGATTGCTCTGTATGGACTGAATGTTTTTCTCCAAAACTACCATGTTGAAATCCTAACCTCCAATGTGATGATATTAAGAGCTGAGGCCTTTGGGAGGTGATTAGTTTAAGAGAGCAGACTCCTCACGAGTGGGGTTAATGTCCATAGAAAATACACAAAAGAGCTTGCTTTCTCTCTCTCCTCTTCATCATATAAAGATAAAACCAGAAGGCAACCATCTATAAACTGGGACATAGGCCCTAACCAGATGCTAGAGCGACCAGCACTTTGATCTCGTATTTCTTCGCCTCTAGAAGTATGAGTAATTAGTTTCCGTTGTTTAGGTCACCCATACATACTTTTCTGTTATAGGAGTCCAAACTAAGACACTTACCTCAGTCTGACACCTGTCTAACGAAAGAATCACCGATCTAACAATGCTGCTGGTTTCTAGATGTGCTATGGCTATGGACACCCAGACCTGAGTCGGGTCTGCCATGAATCCTTGAGCGCTGGGATTTAATGACTGGTTACTTTTACAAGGGACAGCTCAACAGCTGAGACATCCCCCAGGCTTGACTCCATTACTTTAGGGAAAGTAAAAAAGTTAGAAAGCAAACTGAGAAGTTCTTCACCAATAGGTCAGCCATAGCTACTTACTTTTGGACAATGAAATTTGGGGTGATTTTGCTTGTCTGTATTTTCTAACTAATTGCTCTACAATAAATGTATTTTATTTAAAAGAATCAACTAACATTACTTTAAATCAATATATCCAAATACTATATTGTCACATCAGTAACTAATTAGGCACTCAAGTGGCTAACATGGGTCCATCACTCCCCAAAGTTCCTGTCTTCCAAGATGGATTACCACGCTCAGTCTGCTCTTCTTGATAGAGTTCGAAACAGTCGTTCATTAAACGAGAGTTTATTGAACACCCACTTTATGCCCAGCACTGCAAAGACAGATACATAGCGTATGAGCCCTGCCCTAAAAAACCTTTGAATCCAGTGGAACAACAGACACTCAAATATGTAATCATAATAGGATGTAATCATTATTATTTTTTTATTTAATTTTATTTATTTATTCTTTTTTTTTTTTATTTTACCAGAGGGAGACACACACACACACACACACACAGAGAGAGAGAGAGAGAGAGAGAGAGAGAGAGAGAAAGAGAGAGAGAGAATGTGAGAAAGCAAGCCACCAGGTGCACGACTCAAACTGTGGTTGGCATGTGGGAGTGTCCAGCACCTTAACCACCATGCCACCTGCTGGTCCCAGGATGTAATCATTTTTATCATGCATGGATCACTGACTTTTCTAATGAAAGGAAGCACTAGAGAAGGCACAGGATTAGAAACAGGGAGATGTGCTATTCAAGCTATTCCACAAATCAAGTAAGATAAAAGAATATATATTCATATATATACATAGGCCAACATGCATTGAAACTGTTGACTGGAGAAGATAAGGGAGGAGAAAAATTCAAGAACAATTCCAAGTTTTTAAGCTGTGGAGATGAGACCAGGCTATGTGTGTATACGCGTATGTGTGTACTTTTGTTTTATTTTGTTGTTTCTCTGTGTTTGTTTTTAACAATAATCTTGAAAAAGGACCCTGATGATGGGGAAAATAATAAATCCACTTTTGGACACACTAACTGTGAGGGGCCTACGAGACTCAGAGTTAAGTGTGATCAATAAGCACTTGGCTATAATTGTCTAGAGACCAATAAAAAAGTCTGCAGAGAGAAATTATGGCGTTTGAGGCCATCGGCATGGATAGTGCTGCCAAAGAAGGGCTTAGAATTAGAAGACAGTGAGGATGAAGCTCTGAGGAGAGCCTTTAAGAGCTGGACACAGAAAGAGTATGCAAAATACTAAGGAGGTGCCCTAGAAACAGGCAGAGAACTAGGAGGGAATGATGTCCCAGAAAGTAGGGGGCATGATGGCTTCAAAAATAGGAGAGTGGTACGGGACCAGCAGTTGGCGTAATGGCTATGTTGCTGGACTCCCATGTAGTCGACTGTGGTTTGAGTCCCGGACTCAGTGGCTTAAACTCACGCCAGGCACGTGTATATGCATGCCCAAGATCTCGAGAGGAGAATGGAGGAGAAGGGATTGCGGTGTGGCCATCCTCCCGGGGGGAGGGGGGGTCTTACTTTCTGTCTCTCTGTCTCTCTCTGTTTCTGACGAGCGCACATGCCTTACAGAAAAAACTTCTCCAAAAAAAAATAAATAAATGAGAGTGGTCAATAACGCCAAACTTAGGAGGAATATCAAGAAAAGCAACGAGTAAAAGTGAGTGTTCTCTGTATCCCAGGATGGGACAGTTAGGAGACTGATGATAATAGAGACATGTCAGTGGAGGTGTGGCCAATAAACGGAGGAATTCCACCCAGAAAGGAAGGAGACATCAAGTACTAATCACACTTTCTAGAACCCTGGGCTGTGAACAGAAGAGCTGAGGGTTTGATGGGGCATTAAGGTCGAAGAATTCTGTAGGGTGGACAAGACAAGAGGGTTATGGGCTGACTCCCGTGGTGAGGCTGGAGATGCAGAAAAGGGGCTGATTACCAAGGGAACAAATCCCAGGCGAGGCTGGTCACAGGGATCTGGAATCTAGAAGGTAAACGAAGTTGAATTGAGCTAAGAGGAAAGGCACCTTTTCCTCTGAGCAAGGGATCCAGGAGAGGAAGTTGAGCATAGAAGGAGGCAAGTATGTCAATAAGGGGGCTGGAAACTGGGCGTTCTCTGTGGAATAGAATTCCAAGTTTCCATCACCAGGATGGGCATTTGGTAAGAGATTGGAGAAACGTTATGAAGGCTTGGAATGGCCAGTGTGCAGACAGCAGTGGGCTTTTACTAAGAACACGTCTCAGAGCAACCAGTGGGCTGGCAATGCTGCTGTTCTTGGATGCCTCAATGACTTTAAGCTCCACAGGGATACTGACCTTCTGCATTTTGTGCCATGTTCTGTCCGCAGTGTCTAGTACAGTGCCTGACATATGATGAGAACTCAGTAAAGTTTGGGGGTTTTTTGTTTGTTTTTATTTTTGTTTTCTGTTTGTTTGTTTGTTTGTTTGCCAGAAGGTGCATGCACTCACTGGAGAGACGAGAGAAAAAGCATGGTGCATGGTCACACCACAATCTCTTCTTCATTTCTCCATTCCATCAGGATTTGGGGCATGAACACACACATACCCAGCATGTTTTTCAAGCTTCCAGGGCCAGCATTTGAACTGCGGTTGGCCATGTGGAATTACATTCCCTATGCCCTGTTCTTAACTGCAGTACTACAGGGTCAACCTTACATAAAGTTATTTATAAATGAATGCACATCTTAAATGCATAGCAGCAACAGCTTGCCCTGTATGATTGTAGCCAATAGTTTTCATGAACTGAACTTTGAGTTAAACTTCGATAGGAATTTTCAAGAGAAAGTGAAAGAGAATGCTGAGGCAGTGAGCTAAGGGGGTTGATCAAAGAGTGGATAGAGGGATGCCACGTAGGACAAAAGGAAGATTGAAACAGAAATGCATTACCTGCATACCTTGCTAAACTGAGGTCCGTAGGCACACAGAAGAGACTCAATTCAACTGGAAAATAAAGGAAAACAGCAAATCACAATAGTAATTTTTAAAAGGGCTAGACAGTGATACAGCAGAAAAATACTGCTCCAACAGGCAATCCCATGTGGAAAGGGTCCAAGTTCAAGTTCAGAAACCTCCAGTGATAAACTGGACCATTGTCTGGGACTGGGTAAAGGCTGGAGGCAGATCACAGCTTCGGAACCCTATTCTCTTCTCTCTCTCTCTTTCTTCTCTCTTTCTCTCTCTCATCTCTCTCTCACACACACACACACACTTATGAAAAAATAAATAGATTTTAAAAAATGAAAAGAAATGGAGCCAGCAGGTGGCATGGTGGTTAAGGTGCTGGACTCCAACATAGTCAACAGAGGTTGAAACTCACGCCAGGCACGCGTGTTGTGTGTGTGCCCAAAATCCTGAGAGAAAAGTGAAGGAGAAGGGACCGCAGTGTGGTCATCCCCCCTAGAGGGTGATTTCTCTCTTTCCCTCTTTCTGTCTCTCTCCAGCAAGCACACATACCCTATGGTGAAACCTATAAATAAATTAAAAAAAAACTCTTAGCCAAAATAGAAATGACTGGATAATGTCCACACCCGCATTTCCAGCAACATCTGATGCATTGCAGCTCTTTTTAGTCAGCAAGCATCTCATCTCTCTGACTCCAAGAATGAGTCAAGAGGTTAAGATTTCACGCAGAGCAGTCTCTTGTTGCTGGTAAAGCTACCTTCTGGAGCCAGTGTTGGAGACACAGAGCTCATGGCCTCACCAATGATTGGCTGCCAAAACTTCTACCTCATCCTTGGAGGGAGCTGGGTGCAGGCAAATGCAGAACATCCTGCGCTAGTCAGCAGCTCCAGTTCTCAGAAGGAGGTGTGCTGGGAAAAGAGAGGGCCGGTGCCAGAGACCACGATCCCGGCACAGACATCGCAAGCTGCCGGTGCCCGTCTTAGGACTGTTACTCTTACCAGCGACTTAGATGTGAAGGTTTGCACGATGCGAGTTTTGTACAGGACAAAAGAGCCCTATGGATGAGCCCTGCCCAAGGACTGCTTGAATGTCACCCACCTGGCTGCCTGCAAACCTGCCCTCCCTGCTTCCACCTCTGCTGCCAACAGCTAGAGGAGTACCTTATTCAGGAATGACACATGCTTCCTTATCAGCCCTGCGCAGCCCGAGGGGCCCCTGCTCCACACCTTGTCACCCTTCCCGTTTGATTTGTGCCCCTGAATCAGGGTGGCTAGGGTGGCAGGGAGATTCTACTATGACTTCTGATCTCAGATGAAGCTCCAAGAGGCAGAGGTTTCTCAAATACCTACCAAATGAAATGCAGAACTGCAACGTTCTTGGAGGGCTTTCCAAATGCAGGTCAACAGGATGGAAATTCCCAGAGGAACAGTACAGCATGGTAGTCCTCAAACAAGGCTGTCTGGCTGTGAATTCCAGCTCCACCATCTGCTGGCTGTGTGAACCTGGGCAAGTTATTCCGCCTCCTTCTCGTCATCTGTGAAATAGAGACAATAATAGCACCACCTACCTCACAGAGTTATAGGATTAAAATTAGATTTCAAACCTACAAAGTATTTGGCACATAGTAAGTGTTCAATAAATGTTTTCTTTAATTGCCAAAGGGTGCATGCACTCACCAGAAAGAGACAGGGAGAGAAGAGAAAGAAAGCACCCCCAATAAAGCATGGTCATACTGCAATCCCTTCTCTTCCATTTCCCCATTCTGTCAGGATTTCGAGCCCACACGCGTGCACACACACAGTATTTTTCAAGCTGCTGGGGCCATGTGGGTGGTCACATGGGATCAGGCTCCTTTAGCCACTAGACCGCCCCAAGAAACGTAAACTGTTACCATTTCCCTGGAGACTCTACAGTGCCTAGGAAGTCCTCTGTGCACGATGTCAGCAGAGATTCATTGATTGTCACTGCTGTGAAATTCACAACTCTTCCGTGACACTTAATCCAGTGCCCCCACTGAGCCATGAGATTGCAGAGAAACAGAGAAACTGTGTCACACAACTACACAGGAACAGAGGATGGGCTAGGGCGAGAACATCAGAAGCAAAAATTCTAAGAAACTGTGGCCCAATGCACCTCACATTAGAGTACTTGGAGCCCCGGGACAAAGCAGGATGTCACAAGGTAGGCATCGTTTTTCTTTTCTATGCAATTTTAAATACCCTTTTAATTTAAAAGAAACACAAGTATTTGGGGGTGCAATTCAAATCTGCATTGGCTTTAAGATGAAATGTGAAACTTCAGAGAAATTGCATTATTTGCCAAGGGACAGATATACTCAGAGAGGCGCACATGCACATATAATTCAGACACACATACCCTACACGTCCCTGAAGTTACTTCCTGCCACTTGGTAGAAAAGTTGGCGAGGCACACTTTGAACAAGGGCAGACATTCAGACACACAGAGCCAACAAGCTGCAAAGAATCTTTGGAAAGGGTCCATCCCTGCAGGTGAAGCAGGGCTGAGCCAGCAAGCACAAGCCAAAGCCCGCGGCCACACACGGCGCTTCGGTTCCAGGCCCGCTGCGCTCGGAGCTCTCTGCTGCGGGATAAAAACTCCATTATGTAAGACTCTGCAGGGTCCCGGAGTCCGGTGACTCTGTTCACCTGGGACAAGTAGTGTTTGTTCTGTGGAGAAGGTAGGTCAAGCGTCTGATGGAAACACACCTATTTTGGAGTCCAGCCGCTCTTCCGGTGAAGAAGGCACATCTGTGACTCAGACTCCCGCTTCAGCTGTTGAACAGGGAAAAACACACTCAATCTGCCTTCCCCTCTCCAGGTTATGCAGCCCTAACCTTGTTTATGTTTCCTTATAAAACTCCCTTCCTTAATAATTTTGGGGAAAAGCAAAGGGCCAGAAGAAATGAAGTAGGCATTGAAGCCTAGAGTCAGTTTTAACTGTACCATTTCCTCATTATGGGCCTTTGGAAAACTCACCCAATCCCTAGGTGCCCCTATTTTTTTTTTTTCTTTTTCTTTCTTTCTTCCTTTCTTTCTTTTTTTTTCTCTTTTTTTTTTTTTTTTTTTTTTTTTTGCTATAGGGTGTGTGTGCTTGCTAAAGAGAGGTCAAGTGAGAACCATCCCCCCAGGGGGCAGTGGCCGTGACACAATCCCTTCTCTATTCTCCTCTTTGAACTTCAGGCATGCACACACACACACACACACACACACACGTCTGACATGTTTTTTGAGTCACCAGGTATGGGACTAGAACTGCATAGTCGGCCTTGTGGAATTCAACTCCCTAACTACCACCCTACTTGCAGGCCCACGTTTGTTCATCTTCAAAATGCAATCTAAAAAGAATCTCACAAGGCTTCAGCGTGGGTGAAATAATATATGGAATGATACACAATGAAATGATATAGAAAAACACCAGGGAAAGTGCCTGTTACGTACAGGAAAAGGTTTGCCATAAATCGTTGCCTTTCTATCCCCTGGTTTTTCACATTCTACTAAAGATGTGTCAAGCTAAACCAATACAAAGCTAAGACGGTGCAGTGGTTGACTCGTGGCTCAGAGCTCAGACTTCGCAGTCAGAATTGGATTTGAGTCCCAACACCTCCACTGATGAGCTGTGAGACTTTAAGCAAGTCACTCAACCTCTCGGGGTAGATGTCCCCATTTGTTAAGCGGGTGTACAAGCATAGATATCTTCAAAGGTCATGGTAGAACAAATGAGATACTGTTGATGGCATATAGCTGGTGCTCAGTTAATATTTGATGAATAATTAAAGCCATGATGTAGGGAAAGTATTCAGCTCATAGTAAGTGCTCAACTAACC
Organism: Tupaia tana; assembly: GCA_026018925.1. Classification (NCBI taxonomy): domain Eukaryota; kingdom Metazoa; phylum Chordata; class Mammalia; order Scandentia; family Tupaiidae; genus Tupaia; species Tupaia tana. The sequence goes on from JAKSZU010000007.1 coordinate 117,166,343, forward strand.
TTTGTCAGTATTTGAAAGAGCACAGTAGGGGCATTACCTTCTAGGCTGTTCAGGGTGCGCGTTCTTAACCTAGCTCTTACCCAAGCGAGTATTTATTATTTAACTTTCATCTTAGCTGTTTTTTATCATTGCTTTGTAATCTACTCGAGGTTATTGTTTTTCATGTTTGTTTGCCCTCTCTCTCATTATGCTAATACCTCGCATTCAGAGCTTGACTCTCCTTGGCTCATTATTACCAAGTGGCATCGGCAGAGAGTTCGCCTACTTTAAAAGCAAATCAAAGCAAGACCAGAAAGGTTGAGAGATTTCACGAAACTCACACAATGTATCAGTATTAGTCATTCCATGGAAGAAAATCAATCGCAGGACTTCCAGTCCAACGCTTTTGTTCAGAAAAGCATACTGCTTAGTAATAGCCGTGTAATATATTTAACACAAAAACGCAGTTATTTTAAAACTCATTTCATGTGAATACAATGATCGCACCCTTCAAAGCTGTCAGTCAGTGTAAGTAGGCTCATTCGACCTGATAATAGATAGATATTTAATCATAGAAACCAAAACTCAAAGAGTAACTTCCACAGTGTCTCCTCGCCCCATGTGTCAGCTGGTAAAGGTTCACACCACCTTGTAGGTTCTTTGTCTCTGCTCACTGTTCCATGTGCAAAAATAGCCGAGTACGTGCACAGCACGGATGCGTCCACGCTTCAGCGGCACTCGCAGCCCTCGTTCTCTCAGCCCGGAATTAGTGACGGCAGATATGGCAAAGCTCCCCCACCCCCAGTGCTGTTCTAATGCCAGGGCTAGCACATCAGGACAATTTCCATAGAAGCCGCTTAGGATGCCAAAAAAACAAAACTCAAACTTCTGTTTCTAAAGGACATTGGAAGGCATGAAAGACGAAGAGGAGTTTCTTTTCTAAGCATAAATGTCTGCTGTCATCACAAGGGAGATGGCCAAAATTTGTTATTTTTCCGGGGGCAGCCTATAAATGAATGTTCTAGATGCTTTGTGTGCTTAGTCGATACTCACCTCCCTTCCCAACATTGCTCTGTGACGTGGTTTCTGTCCAAGCTTGCCAAGAAGAGTCCCTCTTACACTAAGGATGCAACATTTCATATGCCCCGTGACATGATGACACTATGACGTCATGTCCTGGTGCTGGTGCAGATGTCACCAAAATATGACTGGGGTATAGCCTCACCTCTGGGAAAAGGAAAAAAATTTTTCTTTCAGTCCACAAATACTATTTTAGACAAATACTGATTCATTTATTTGTTGTAATAAAAAAAAAAGTTCTCCCATATAAAGTGATTCTCCATAGTTCCTCTAATAACTTTGCTAAGCCCAAAAACTATGGAAGAAACCCAAAACAGCTGATGCTCCTAGTTAATAACCAAGAAGTGTCTGAGAAACTGAGCACTCTGTCGTGTATTGGTTGAGCGTCTGCTCTGTGCCACGCACTGTTTTGGTGTTTAGTTCAGGCCATACTTAAGCGAGCAAGGTGAACGTGCTCCTCACCTTCTTGGAATTGACCCCCTAACAGAGACAAAGAAAGTGACAGGCAAATCCAATGATAAGTGCTAGGAGAGGATGACAGTACGAAGCAGATGAAACATAGTGAGTGTCAAACCTCTTCCAAAAAGGCTTCCCAGGACCAGCAGTTAGCGTAATGGCTATGTCGCTGGACTCCCATGTGGTCGACCACGGTTCGCATCCCGGACCCGGTGGCTTAAAACTCACGCTGGGCGCGTGTGCGTGCATGCCCAAGATCCTGAGAGGAGAATGGAGAAGGTATTGTGGTGTGGCCATCCCCCCTGGAGGGTGATTTCTCGCTTTCTATCTCTCTGTCTCTCTCTGTCTGTCTGGCGAGCATTCGCGCCCTATAGCAAAAACCTCTCCAAAAAAAAAAAAGTAAAAAAAAAAAGTAAAAAAATGAAAAGAAAAGGCTTCCCAGCAGAAGCACTGTCTCAACTGAGACCTGAGGATGAGAGTGCATTATCCCGGGGGAAAGGGACAGAGAGGAGAGGGTATGTTCCTGGAGGAAAGATGACTACGGTAAAGTTCAGAGATGAAGGAAGGCCTGCTGCATGCCACACATCCTCTCTGGGCTTTACATTCAGTGTGGTTTGAGCTTAGAATGCAAAGAGCCACATTGAGAGTGGAGACTGAAGAGACGGTCCTCGCTGCCTGGCCTGGCCAAGGAGAGCAGACTGCAGCCCAGCTCTCCCAAAATCTAGGTTGTTTGTGTGACATCTGGTGAACAGCTGCCAGCTCTGCCTGCCCAGCATCCTACTCCCTGGCTTCTGGCACTAGATCATCAATTTCCCTTTGAGCAACTTTCCCACCCTCTCTGAGTCTGTATATCATTGTGTGGGATCAACTCCATTCCTTATTCTAAGATGGGCACAAAATTGAGACCAGGACACTGAGAGTCTTTTTTTTTTAATTGCCAGAGAGAAAGGGAGAAAGTACCCCCAACACACAAGGGGGTTGGTCACACCTCAAGCCCTTCTCCTCATCTCAATCCTGTTGATAATTTGGGCACACATGCACACACACTCAGTGTGTTTTCCAAGCCACCAGGGCTGGGATTCGAACTGTAGTAAGCCATGTGGAACCTGGCTCACCTTAACCACTAGATCCCAGAACCAGCCCAATGGTGAGAGTGTGGTATCTCCCTGGCCATGGTGATTAATTCAGCAGTTAGCACATGTCCCGACACATCCCAAGAAGCACATGCCCAGAATTTAAGCTTGAACTACTGGGGAAGAAAGATACTTTTATTAGGTTGACTGAGATCATAGAATATTAGCCTGAGCAGAGGCAGCCATCTGTCCATTCGTTCATTCACTAATAGTTTACTAAATAACCATTATGTCCCTCATACTGTTATAGGCATTAGGAATACGGAAGTAAAAAGCATAATTCTATTTCTTAGGTTCTCACCATCAATGAGAGAGACAAACTAATCACTTCAATAAAATGTGGTGAATATTAGGCTGGAGGTTACAGATGTGTGTGCAGGGAAGGGCAGAGAGCTGAGGAAAGCCTTCCCAGGGGAGAATGCATTCAGCAAACCTTGTTGGATAATTAGAACTTGGGGACAAGAGGTCAGGTCCAGAAGTATGGTCAGGACTGCATGGAGGGGGAGTCCAGGTAGGTGAGTTCTGGCCCACACCATGATCTGCCAGGCTGGAGGGCAGTGCCCATTCAGAGAAGTGAAAGAGAGGAGTCAGTCAGTCAAGCCAGCATCGTAGAGGACTTGGACCTTTGCTGAAGACCATGAGAAGCTTCTAAAGGATTCAAAGCAGGTGGGTAACATCACCAAGCTGGCGTATTAGAAAATCACACAAGCCACAATGTTGAGAATGGTTTGAGAGCACAGGCAGGGTTAGCGTGGGAGGCAGTTGCCATAGCCTTTCCTAAGTCAGTGCAGCAAACAAAAGCAATGGTGGTGAGGAAAGACAAGCAGCGGGAGGTGTCAGATTCCAGAGACAGCACAGAGGCAGAATAAATGGGATATTTACACAACTCCGAACCGGTGGCTCTAGATGGTGTTGTCCCTGATCAAGACTAAAATCCATTTCACTAGGGAAGCTGGTTTGGTGAGGAAAGGCAAGACCAAGTGGGATCCCGGTTAAATTGCACTGCCTGTGGGATAATCTGCTGGGATATTAGAGGCAGTGGATGCAAGGCAGGAGCTCCCAAGAGAAGTCTGCAGAGACACACAGCTGTGGTGGGGAGTGTTCCCTTGTTTATAGACTACATCTTTCCTGGAGATTTGTACATGCTTCGATTTAGGCATTATCAGCACACAAGACATAATAAAAATCAAGGCTATGAAAGAAATTCTCAAGGAAAAGCACAAACTTCAAAATAAAAAAATAATAATTTAAGGTTAAAAGCAGAGAAAAAGAAGTCCAGGAAGGCTAAGAAAGCAGACTCAGAACCAGGGCAGCCAACAGAGGAGAGAATGTAAAAGAAAACAAAGGAAGCCCAGGCCCAGAGACACAGGCAGGGGAGTGTTGAGCTGCAGTGCTGGAAGCCACATAGCGAACTGCAGGTTTGGATCTCTAGGTTGATGCCAGTCACACATGTGGATGCCCCAATTCCTAATGAGCTGGAGGACTAGGGGAAGGGATTCATGACATGATGAGACCGTGTCAAGGGTATCTCTCTCTCTCTCTCTCTTTCTTGCATGCACACACACACTCTCTATCAGGAATAAAATGGACTTTTTCCCCAAAAAAAATTTTGCTAGAAACATGCACTCACCACAGATAGAGAGACAGAGTTAGAGGGAGAGGGACGAAGCTGTCTACAGTGGGGCATGGTCACACTACAATCCCCACGCTTTCATTTCTCCCTCCTGTCAGGACAGAGAAGCACCCACTGTGTTTTCAAGCTCCCAGGGCCGGGATTCAAATCATGCAGTCAGTCCTGTGGAATCCAGCGCTCCTTAACCATTAGGCCATGAGACCAGCCCTAAAACAAATAAACCTTTTAAAAATAAAAATTAAGTAAAGAAAACAAATATTAGATCAAGTACTCTAGAAAAGTGTCAAATGAGGTAGGGGGAGTGTCAAAAAATAGAGAACAGCAAGAAGGAATTGTGTTTGTTCACTGACTAGGTTTCTGGTTGGTTGGTTGGATGGTTGGTTGGTTGGTATGTATAAAATGGGAGACACTCGTACATGTCTACCTGTGGTGGAAAGCCAATGCAAAAGAGAGGCCGAAAACATAGGAGGAATAAAGGAATAGTAAGTGTGATGGTCCCCAAGAAGGTTGATAAGGATAGACAGTCCAAGAGAAGGGACTTTTCCCCTGTCAGGAAGTACACCTCTGCCTTCACACGAAGGGAGGCAGCAAGAGACATATAACTGCCCATGCAGATAATTTTGTGAGCTAGGCTAAGCAAGGCTGATGGGGAAAAGGATATACACACTGGTTATATTTCTTAGGATGACTTTTATCCATCATTCCAAAACATGTTACGAAACTCCCATAATTTCCAGCCTGAAAAATGACTGAGCAGGCCCAGCCATGGTAGCATAAGAAGGAGATCAATAAATAAATAAATAAATAAATAAAAGTAATAAAAATTTTAAAAAAGGAAGAGATCATGACTGTTCAAGACTGGGGCTGTATGGGAGGCCTGGGTTTGGTTCATGGACTGACCTAGGTAGGCTGGGCACGGTGTAAACCTAGCTAACTGCAACGCCTGTAATCCTCATTGACAGGGGGCCAAGGATCACAACTTGGCAAGACCCTGTCCAAAAAACACCTCTCCCACGACCAGCAGTTGGCTATGTCGCTGGACTCCCATGAAGTCGACCGCGGTTCGAATCCTGGACCCGGTGGCTTAAACTCAAACACCGAGCGCGTGTGCGTGCATGCCCAAGATCCCAAGAGGAGAATGGAGGAGAAGGGATTGCGGCATGGCCATCCCCCCTGGGGGGTGATTTCTCGCTCTAAAAAAAAAAAAAGAAAAAGAAAAAAATACCTCTCCATCTCTCTCATACACTCTTTCTCTCCCTTTCTTCGTTCTCTTCTCTTCATTTCCTTCCCCTTCCCTTCTCTTCTTTCTCTATCTCTCCCCCTCTGTCTGTAATTCAAAAAAAAAAAAAAAAAAACAATGACTGAGCCAATGGGAGCCCCTTTCATGATGCTCAGGATACACCGCATGGCCACCAATAGCAGATATTTTCTATTCTATCTGAATCAACAGCCCAGCTTTTTTTTTTTTTTTTTTGAGAGGTTTTTGCTATAGGGCGCATGTGCTCGCCAGATAGACGGAGAGAGACAGAGAGACAGAAAGCGAGAAATCACCCCCCAGGGGGGATGGCCACGCCGCAATCCCTTCTCCTCCATTCTCCTCTCGGGATCTTGGGCACGCATTCACACGTGCCTGGCGTGAGTTTAAGCCACCGGGTCCAGGACTCGAACCACGGTCAACTACATGGGAACCCAGCGACATAGCCATTACGCTAACTGCTGGTCCCAACCCAGCTTATTTTTTGACTCAGTTAAATTTCTTAAAAGCCTTAAAGCCTGTGTGTCACCCTACTTAAAATCACTTCAGTTTTCTTAATGTCAGGCTTTTGTGGCTTTGCCCCTCAACCATCACCAGCAGCTGGAAAGGCACTTGTTCTGACCCACCACCCTTAAAAATAGAAACTGAGCTATTTAAGATGAGCCTGTGTAGAACGACTACCTTTAAGACATCTTTCTCAAAAGCGACATTTCTTCCCACCAATTTCATATTATAAAGGGACCCAGCCAGGAGGAGCCGTCAAGTGTCTGTCAAAGAATATAACAATCTGATAAAGCCTGGTGGTGGATGACGTGTAAGATCCATTTCATAAATAAAACACTCGTCCTGAATTGGATGTGGAGCAAATTCAGTGTTGTGTGAGAGGCTGTTCAGCAACAGAAAACTTACAGCAAGTGGGGAGTTGATGGATGACCAAAGAGGTTCCCCATCCTTACACATCTCTTTTATATTATTTGTCCTTAAACCATGCTGGAGCATGTGTGCACACATGAGAGTGAGAGAGAGAGGAAGAGAGAGAGAGAGAGAGAGAGTAAAGTACCCTCCACAGGGTCTGACCACTTCTTCCCATCCTCCAGTCTGTCAGATCTTGGGCACACACACGTGCCTAGTGTGTTTCAGGCTAACCAGACCAGGTATTAGAACTGCAGTCACCGTGTGGGATCTGGCTTCTCTTAAGCAGTGCATTCCACTGCACCATAGAGCTGGCCTTCAATTCATTCATTTTATTACATATTAACTGAAGCCCAGAGTCTGCAGGGTTCACTCGATCAATGCCAGTACCCAAATCCAGGTCTCCTGACTCTTAGCCCCTCTCTCGTAACATCTGTTTTTCTTGTAGCAAAATCCACAGAGACAGTGGCCTCTTCTGTCTCATACACTTAAGTATCCTCAGCGTAGAGGTGACAATTAAAAATACCTGGTTGTCCACAAGCTAATCACACTCAGGAAGCATTGCCATTGGTTGGTTGTAGGCTTCACACAGAACTGAACAGCAAATAGAACTTCTCAACAGAAAGTGTGTGCATGTGTGGGAGGTGATATCACCAACCATAATCATGGTTAGTAAACTCTGAAAATTCTGGAAACTTTGGACAGGACTTCCAGGTGGAAGCCTCAGGAACAGCACCAAGAGGCTGGAGGCATCTCTCACTAAAGGAATCCATGCCTAGGTTCCATTTGCCTTGAGGCTGGCAGGTACCATGCCCCTCATCATTCATATAGCCCATGAACAGAAGTTTCCGTGTCACTTCTAAGGTTCAACCAGCTTGAATCCTCCCTAAAATATTCAACAGGCTCTCTCCTCCCCCAGACGCTGTAGCTGCTAAACCTCCTTTCTTCTTCCCATAATCAAACTGCCTACAGGGTACATGTAACGTTTAAACCCCAAGTCCTCTACACATCAGCCATGCATCCCATCCCACAGGGACGGCCTTGCCAGGGTACACAGGCACTCCCACGAGTTAGAGTTCAAAAGCGGCCTTAGCCACCATTGAAGGTAGTTTTTTTCAAAGATCCTATGAAGTTCTTCATTTTGCTGAAGCCATGTGCTGACTTACTGCATTTCTACACCGTTAAGACCAAATGCCTCTCAAACGAGTTTGCTAGAAGGGTCTCTAGTGTGTTCCCCCTTGGCATTCTTCAGTTTAGGCTTAGTTTGGGTTAATTGGTTAATGGTGAAAATAAGTACTTACATCTTTTGTCCCTAAATCAGGAGTTGCTGCTGCTGCTGCTGCTCTATCCCATCCTGACAGCCTGCTGTTACAGCTGGCAGACACTGTAAACTGTAATGCCACGTCAGCCGCCCAGAACCTTTCTGCCTTGGCAACAGTTTCCCAGTGGGATTATTTAACCTGTAGCTCCAGAGGCTGGAAACATGATCTGACCACCATGTTGAGAAGGTCTGAATATAAGAAGCCACTAACTGAAATGACAGAAAGAAACCATACACATACCTCGTGGTGTGTCTAAATGAGAATGCCAAGGAGAACTTAAATATTGTATTAACTTTATAAACAAAATTAATGTTTTAATCATTGACAAAAAAAATCAGGATTAGTCATTGAAAAGGGAAAATTTAGGACTTACTTAGCATTGCAGACCTTAGTGCATTAAAAAATTATGTTTGGGGACCAGCATGTGGCAAAGTGTGGTTGACTCTGGACTCCCACATGGCCAACCCCACTTCGAGTCCTGAACCCAATGGCTTGAAAATCACACTGAGTACATGTGCCTGAGTGCCCAAAATCCCAAGAGGAGACTGGAGGAGACGGTATTACAGTGTGACCATCCCCCTCCAGGGTGGAATGTCTCACTTTCCCTCTCTGTCTCTCTCTCTGTTTAATCTCTGGTAAGCACATGCACTCTATACAAATATATGTATGTCTGAAGTAGCAAAAAAAACTTGAAAAAGTGATACCCATAAATAAGGAAATGCTTGACTTATTTAATGAGATATTTATGTGGTAACACATTGGAAAAGCTAATAACAAGCAAACGAACAACAAAAAATAGAGCTATACCAGTTGACTTGGAAAGATTTCTATGGCATATTATTGAGTGGAAAAGTATATGTAAAGTATATTATCCCATATGTCATTATACGTACCACTGACACAAACTGAATGCATGCACCTTACAGCTAGTGAGTCCGCTCCTGGACTAGAAATCTAAAAGAAACTTTCACACAGGTCTAAAAGGGATGTATTCAAGATGTTCACTCTAACTTATTTGCAGATTATGCATATCGCAGCTCCTGAACTTGTACAAGTGAAAAACTAAAAGGCTGTACATGATGGCCTGAACTTGGTTCTCCATCAGTGGGAGTAATAAGTAAAATGTGGAGGATGCACACCTGTGGTATCACGCATTAGATGCAAGATAGATACATGAGGGGACTTTGAATAACTCATGAAAAATAGAATTAAACTATGAGGTTTTTTTTAATGCAAAATAATTCTGAAATCTATGCATAGTTTTTTTATGGTACATACTTTCCATGAGCTTTATGAAGACTCCCCCACCATACATATATATAAAATTACTTAAGATTATATATGAGTATTTCTATACTTATATGCATAAAGATATACAAGATATGTATCTAGAAGTTAATAATACTTCCTTTGTATTATTAGGGAAGATAGGGAGGAAAATTAACTTTTTAAAAAAGCTTTACAATAGAATGGCGTTTATTACATCCCATTCCTGTAGAATTGTATGTGGTGTATATGCTTAAATGGAAATGCATGTAAGTTTCCAAAAGTGTTCAATAGACTCCTTAAAATGTGAGATACCAGATGACTCTTATTTTACTCATGGTGTTGTATGTATATTATAATTTTGTTCCTAGGAAAGCATTATTTTTATAATAAAATCACTTGCAAGTGGTAACTTGCCTGAACTCCTATGCTTCTGAGCCCTCCACTAAAACTTAAATAAATGTGGGTTTTTTCCTCTTTGTTCCAAACACACTCAAGAATTCTGGATATGTTCCTGTGCTTATCTGGAACAGAGGAGCCATGCCAAAGAGAACGGTAAAACCCTCCACCAGCCCCACCCTCACACAGCCTGCACTCCCTTGAGATGGCTGTCAGAGATGGGTCACATCTTTTTTTATATATATACTTTTTATTTTTTGAGAGGTTTTTGCTATAGGGCGCATGTGCTTGCCAGGAAGACAGAGAGATAGAAAGGCAGAAAGCAAGAAATCACCCCCCAGGGGGGATGACCATGCCGCAGTCCCTTCTCCTCCATTCTCTTCTTGGGATCTTGGGCATGCACACACACACACCCGGCGTGAGTTTTAAGCCACTGTGTCCAGGGCTCGAACCACAGTTAACTACATGGGAGTCCAGCGACATAGCCATTACGCTAACTGGTGGTCCCTATATACTATTTATTAACAGACAAGGTCAACACACTTATTTCTTCTTGTACACACCCATGGTATGGCCACGACAGCCAGTTGTCAGTTGTCTTAGCTAGCCTCAAACCCGAAGGCCCCAGAAGTGGCACGGCCTCTATGGGCCTGTAACTTCTTCAGTCTCCCCAGGTCTTCACACAGCTTGTTGTCCAGACTGCTGGCCAGGACCTGGCTGTAACTTCTGTCCTTTACATCTTTCTGGCTATTCAAGACCCAGTCTGGGATCTTGTACTGGCATGGATTCTGCATAATAGTGGTCACATGTTCCACCTCCTCCTCAGTGAGTGCTCCTTCCCTCTTAGTCAAGTCGATGTCTGCTTTCTTCACTACATGAGCATGTCTTTGCCCTACACCCTTAATGGCAGTGACGGCAAAGGCTATTTTCCACCCCCCATCCATGGTGGTATTGAGTACTCATGAAATGTGCTGGAACTCCTCAGGAATCACTAGAGACATGGCAGTAGCACAAGCGGCAGTGTGTAGGCCTCCTGTGGAAGAGGAGGGTCACATCTTCATCCACTCCTGGAGATGTGCAAACATCAGAGCCCACACAGAGGAGCTGCTGACAGTGCATCTGCACAGTCTCAGATAATGTCTCTGGGCCACTTGGACATCATACGGGTCAATGCCGACTGAGAAGAGGTATTATAAACGGGACTAGGAATTGACCAGCCAATCTTGTGTTTCACCTACAAAGTGAAAATAAATCTCTCATTGCTCAAAAATCACATAACACTTTTACATAGTTAGAACACAGGAGAGGTCACAATGTACTTCTTACCACTTTTTTTGTTTCTTGGGTTTTTTTTTGTTTTTTTTTTTTGGTATTTTTTTAATTAAATGAAGGGAGGGACACCAGCAGTTGGTGTAATGGCTATGTTGCTGGACTCCCATGTAGTTGACTGCATTCGAGTCCTAGACCTGGTGGCTTAAACTCACACGGGGCGCATGTGCGTGCGTGCCCAAGATCCTGAGAGGAGAATGGAGGACAAGGGATTCTGGGAGGTGATTTCTTGCCTTCTATCTATCTCTCTCTCTCTGTCCATCTTTCCGGCAAGTGCACGTGCCCTATAGCAAAAACCTCTCCAAAAAAATGTTTTTATCCTAAAAGGATATTTTCTTAGGCTATTCCAGCTTTTATAGCACAAAACCATAGACTGGATAGACTATACATGAAAAAAATTTATTTCTGATGGTGCTGGAGGCTGGGAAGCCAAGATCAAGGCACTAGTAGATTCGATGTCTCATGAGGTCCTGCTTCCTTCACAGACCAGTGTCTTCTCACTACACCCTCACAGGATGGATGGGGCTCCTAGGCTCTCTTGGGATCGTATATAAGGGCACTAATCCCATGAGGGCAGAGCCCTTGTGACCTTATCACCTCCCTACTTTACCTCCTGATATATCACCTCAGGTGATAGGATTTCAACATACAAATTTGGGGGGAAGTAAACATTCAGACCATAGCACTGACCTCTAACTCAACCCATCACTGACCTCTAACTCAACCCATCACTGACCTCTAACTCAACCCGTCACTGACCTCTAACTCAACCCGTCACTGACCTCTAACTCAACCCGTCACTGACCTCTAACTCAACCCGTCACTGACCTCTAACTCAACCCGTCACTGACCTCTAACTCAACCCGTCACTGACCTCTAATTCAACCCATCATTGATCTCTAATTCAACCGATCATTGATCTCAAATTCAAACCATCATTCTAAATAGAAATAACTGAAGAGCCAAAGAAGTTAAATAACTTTTCCAAGGTCCCACTGTAAATGTCAGGGCTTCTGGCTCTTAGAGACTGGTCCACAGTGTCATGCCATAGATATTCAGAACAGATCCTGCCAAACCAAGCTTATAATAACTAGGAGAGACACACATGCTTGTTTTTTTTTGTTTGTTTGTTTTTGTTTTTTTTTTTTTTGGAGAGGTTTATCACTATAGGGCGCGTGCGCTCGCCAGACAGACAGAGAGAGACATAGAGACAGAAAGCGAGAAATCACCCCCCAGGGGGGATGGTCACGCCGCAATCCCTTCTCCTCCATTCTCCTCTCGGGATCTTGGGCACGCACGCACACGCGCCCGGCGTGAGTTGTAAGCCACCGGGTCCGAGACGCGAACCGCGGTCGACTACGTGGGAGTCCAGCGACATAGCCATTACGCTAACTGCTGGTTCCCACAAATGCTTGTTTTGTATGCAAGGAGTACTTCCTTAGATTTAGGCAAAGAATAGCTAAGTATGGCCTGTATTTGCCATATTTTCTCGCAATTAGTTAACTTTCCTTCATCTTATTAATAATCACTCAACTAGACAAAATGAATGCAAATAGACATCCACACAGAGCAGAATGTAAATGAACGCCAAGCGTATGATGTCAGCAGGAAGTGCTACGAGATGAAGGAAACAGTGATAAATCCAAATTAATTTTGAGAGAATAAGAAAAGAAACCAATGGAAGAAGAAAGGAAAAAAAATTAAAAAGATAAGGTGTGTGTTATCTGTAAACATTGTCCATGTTCCAGGAACACTTCTTCTGTTTAGACTACTACTAAAAATTTGGGGACCAGCAGATGACGTAATGGTTATGTCACTAGACTCCCACATAGTCAACCACGGTTCAAGTCCTAGACCCAGCAGCTTCAAACTCATGCTGTGGCTGCCCAAGATCCCAAAAGGAAAGTGGATGAGAAGGGACTGTGTCATGGCCACCCCCCTGGGAGGTGATTTCTTGCCTTCTGTCTCTCTGTCTCTCTGGCAAGTACACACGCCCTATAGCAAAAAAGTCTCTTTAAAAAATTATATATATATGTGTGTGTGTGTGTGTGTGTGTGTGTGTGTATTGTGGAGGTTAAAGCACTAGATACCTCATGACCATCTGCAAGTTTGAGTTCCAGACGTAATGGCTTAAAAAGCACACCAGGCACAGGTGCATGAGTACCCAAAATTCTGAGAGGAGAATGGAAGAGAAGGGATTGCAGCATGGCCATCCCCCAGGGGGATGATTTCTCATTTTCCCACTCTCTCCATGTCTCTCTCTGGCAAGCACAAAAAAAAAAAAGAAAAAAAAGAAAAAAAAGAAAAAAGGCTGGTCCTTAGTTTGCAAGGCACTTGATACTATGATCCTGAAACAATACTGCAGTTTCGTTTTCCATACATTTCCTTATTTTAAAAAAAGACACATTTGGAAAATGTGCAAAAAACATACAGATATACACTGCTAAATCTACATTTTTCCTTCTCTCACACATCTTAGGTAAATTGAGGAAATTTCTACACTTGCCTGCATGTAACCAAACAATTGAATGGCAAGTAGAAACTGCTCCCAGCTACATACCTTTTGAGTCTCAAAGGCACAGACTTTCTAAGATCATCAGCAAATTGTAGATATTAGCTCAGACTTCGTGAACAAAAACTCTTGGTGGAAAATAACAAATATATTTATTCTTAGAAGTTTTTAAATCTCTACTCCTTAAGCTTAATTACAACAGACCAAAAATCTTATGTTTACCCCCCATGAGACTGAGTTAAGTAATGGGGAACCATCTTGAACCCCCAAGAGCAATATGTAAAATGTGGAAAGGCTCTTTCTAGAGCAGAAGCAGCTTCTCACAATGGTTATGTGCGTGAGCTGTGAAGCCACAGCCAGGCTGGGGTCTGGCTCTGTTACTCTCTAGCTCTACGGCTGAATCTCTCTGAACCTCAATTTCCTTATCTGTGAAATGGGACTAATAGTAACCACTCATGGGGTATTGTGAAGAGTCATTTAATACTCACATGTAAAACACTTAGAAATGTGTGGCAGTCTGCAGTGTACGCCTCTAACCTGATCATTATTATCCTATAACTTAACATTTGTTGGATGCTCAGTGTGTCAGGCTTCACGCTAAGTATTGTTTATATTTAATTTTACATAATCCACACAGTGGCCCCATGGAGTAGCTCTTGTCATCTAGCTTTTTTTTTTTTTTTGGAGATATTTTTCCTATAGGGCACATGTGCTCACCTGAAAGACAGAAACAGAGAGACAGAAAGTGAGAAATCACCCCCCAGGGGGGATGGCCACACCACAATCCCTTCTCCTCCGTTCTCTTCTCGGGATCTTGGGCAGGCACGCACGCACACGCTCCCGGGGTGAGTTTAAGCCACCAGGTCAGGGACTTGAACTGCAGCCGACTACATGGGAGTCCAGTGACATAGCCATTATGCCAACTGCTGGTCTCTTGTTTTTGTTTTTGTTTTGTTTTGTTTTGACAGATAAGAAAACTCAGAAGAGCTCAGACAGGGTGAGTAATTTGCTCAAAGTCCAGCCACTAGACAGGATAGAACCAGACTCTGATCCAGGTCTAGTATAGACTATGAGTTTGAATTTTTAATCATGGTTTATACCTCTACTCAGATCAGCAATTTGAAAATGTACAACAGGGAGCCATCCTTTTGTTCATTCAGTCGCAGAGAGCTTTCTGTGTGCCTAGCCCTGTACCTGGTGCTGCGAAGGTAGAAAGATGAGCCAGGACTATAAGAAGGAACTGCCTTCATGAAGCCTGTGTGCTGGAGAGGGAGACAGACAGCCAACAGAATTAAACCCAACATGTAATGGCAGACACTGGTAAGCACCATGGAGAAAACAAGGGTGAGTTGGAGGAGAGGGAGCATCAGGAGGGATGGGAGGCTAGGTTAGGTGGACGAGTCAAGGAATGCCTCTCCAAGACGAGGAGATGAATCTGGTGAGGGGTGTTCCATGGCAAGACTAGAACGTACAGGAGACAAAGTGACCATAAGAGCAGGTGTCTGGAAGCAGGAGCAAGCTCGGCCTGCTAGAGGAGCAAAATGGCCATCGATACTAGAGGGAGCTGCTTTGGAGGAAGTAGGTATAAAACAGCCTCTTAAAGAATGAGAGGCCCAGCCCCAGTGACACAGCGAGTAGTGTACCAGGCCGCAGAGCTGGAAGCCACATGCCAGTGACAGTTCAAGTCCCTGGCCAGGTCAGCCTGAAAACACACTAGGTCCAGGAGTGTTCACCAGATCTTGGCAGGCTAAAGACTGAAGAAAGGGAATCATGCTGAGGCCAAGCCCTGTGAAAAGTGTCTCTCTCTTTTTCTCTCTCTCACATGTGTGCATGTGCATACTCTATCATGAATTTAAAAATAAAATAGGAAAATGAATTAACAAAGGAAAAGAGGCAGTGCAGAGAATAAACTTGGGCTCTGTGTTCATAAAAGTAAGACTAGCAAGTCAGCTGTGCATTTCTACCCAGCCACGTTCTGAGATTGGTGCTCGGATGCCAACGTACCTAGCAGAGTAGGTGAGTCCCAGGCCTGGGGTCTGCCACTGAAGGGGAGCAAGAGGCACAGGAGATAGCCTGGGCCTTATACTCAGGCTGGGCAGGGTGGAGGCAAGGCCTGAAGGTCATGACGAACAGTGGAAGTTGGAAGGACAATGGTTTGGAGGAGCTGGTGAGGTCAGATGATGGTTGGCGTTGAGGCCCTAAAGGGTGTAAGCTGGCTGTGAAGAGGTGGAGGGTGAGAGTCAGGTGCCAGAAATCAGCATTTTCAAGGTGGGACATGTACTAGCAGTGGCGATCACCAGAATGTGGCTGCAAAAACAAGTGGCTGAGACGGAAGAAAGGGTTGTTGGAACTAAGGAGGTCAAGGGTCTCAGAGGCCAGAATACCGCTTGGATCACCCATGCCAGAGGTTCTCAAACCTGGCCACAGAGAATGACTGGAAGCTCTTTAAAAAGTTCTCTCTCACTCTCTCACTCACTCACTCACTCACAAATAAATAAATAAATAAATAGGCTAGAGGTCAGGAGAGGGAGAGGTGCAGTCAGATAAGGAGCATCCAGAGCTGGTGGGGACAGGGACCAGAGGTCCATACTTTGGTGCATGCCAGGATTAGTACACAGGCCTTTCCAGGGAAGTTGGCACATCATTCTAATTAGGCCTCATTGTACATTGTATGTAGATTCCTAGGCCGCAGAGCAGCTTCCTGTGGGTGCTATAACAAATTACTACAATAGGGAGAACTACTCCCTGGTTTCTGGTGGCTTCTGGCACTCCATGGCACCCCTTGGCTTGCAGCTGCATCATTCCAATTTCTGCTCCATCATCACATGGTCATCTTCCCTCTGTGTGTGTCCAAATCATTCTTTTTGTAAGGACACCCAGCATGAGATTTAGGGTCCACCCTAATCCAGTGTGACCTCATCTTAAGTTGATCCCATCTCCAAAGACTCCATTTTCAAATACGGTCACATTTATACTGAGTTGTCAGAAAAGTCATGACATATTTTTTCTGTGTTTTTCTGTGCAAAAATGTGTCATGACTTTTCTGACAACCTAATCATTACTGAGTACAAGAATTGAACATAGCTTTTGGGAAGACAATTCAACCTGGAACAGGCAGCTTGTGGCTGTGATGTGACCCCTGGCAATGGTTCTGACCAAAGAATTCAGGCTCTTTGGTCCACTATTAAATCCATTAAAAACCTGTCACAGCCAGAGAGGATCAGCAAAAGGGCCTTCTTTGTAGACCTCAGTTCAAGTGTGGAAAGAGAGCCTCACCAGGCATACCTGTGACACCAGAGGCCGTCCTCAACCTGCCTGAGTGAAAACACAAAGCTAATTCCGGGGAACTCCAAACTCATAGGGGATTAGAGTCAAACAGGGACCAGGACCAGCAGACGGTATCATGGTTATGTTGCTGGTCTCTTACATTGTCAACCACAGTTTGAGTCCCGGACCTAGTGACTTAATACGCACGCTGGGGAAATGTGTGTGTGTGCCCAAGATTCCAAGAGGAAAATGGAGAAGGGATTGCAGTGCGGCTATCTCGCTCAGGGTGAGGGAGTGATTTCTCACTTTCTATCTCACTGTCTCCCTGGTGATCACATGTGCCCTATAACAAAAATCTCTCTTAAAACAGAAACAGAGACCAGCATATGGCATAATGGTTAAGTCGCTGGACTCCCACATGGCCAACCATGGTTCGGTTTGAGTCTTGGCCCAGAGGCTTGAAACTCACAGCAGGCACGTGTACATACATACCCAAAATCCCAAGAGGAGAATGGAGAAGAAGGAATGGTAGCATGGCCATCCCCTCTAAGGGATGATTTCTCACTTTCTGTCTGTCTCTCCAGCAAGTACAAGCACCCTATAACAAAAATTTCAAAAAGATTAAAACAAACATTCTGTTCATGACAGGTCAGCAGTATTTCTCAATACACATACAGTATATATTAGATGAGAAGCCACAAATCAACAAGATCGTCAAGATCATGAAAGCCTAAAAGAGTTCCCACTATCTCGCCATTAGCAATAAGCAGAAAAACTGGAGAGAGAAACACAAAGGAAATTATCTATGTTGTATTACAGAACCCGAATGGACTTAAACAGGTAACGCATGGCATTCCATCCATCAATTATCAAGGATTAAACGCCTATCATTGCAATGTTGACCCAAGAAAAAGAAAACACCCAGCACCATCCTGCAAAGAACTTATCCACCAGACGCGGATGTGAGCTAACAAGGGCCGCGTGTTAAAGACAATGTGTAGTTACTTGTTAAATTGTGTGGTGTAGATACAATTACTCCGTCATACATTCAAAACTAGGGAGAATGATTCCACAGTTACTCAAATCGGACTTTCTAGAGTGGAGTAAGAATATCTTTGAGCCTAATCTCTATATTCCCGTCATCAGGCTGGCTAGACCCTAAACTCTCCACCCTCACTCCACGGGACTGCCGACGTCTCTGTTTTACAGATGAAGAAACTCGAGTTTACAGACATGAGGTGACCTACTCAAGATCAGACAGCTCAAACGTTTCCAAGGCAGGAACTGAACTCGAATCTTTTCTCCCCAAGGCTTCATCCAGAAGGCACTGAAGGATGAGTAGGGTTTGGATAGATAAGGAAAAGCTAGGAGAGTGTTTCATGCGTGGGGAAATAGGATTAATATTTTATTATTGCATTTAGCTCATCGGCTCCTGAGAGCCGGCCTGAATCCCCAGATGAGAAGCTGCTGTCAGTCTCTTAAAATATCTGCTCTTAAACTATCTGGGTCGGGAAAAGAGGATCACAAGGTCTCCTTGGGGTTATTTTTAACTTTAAAAAAAAATAAAGTAACCTTTAAAGCAAAGGAGAGGACAAAAATGAAATAAGTAAATCAGAAATTGTCCAAACCGAAGTCAAAAGGGAACTGTTCAGGAAGAAGAGTGAGGCTCCTGGCCCTGGCTTGGAAGCTGTGAGGAGGGGTCCCTCGTGGGCGACAGTGGCTCCTGGTTTCCTCAGAACTGAGAAAGGTGGCCTGGCAGCCACAGAAGGAAGTGGCCCTGAGACACGAGCAGGAGCAGAAGGCAGCAGACGTGCAGGTGCCAGCTCTTCTTCCCCACACCTGCCTTCAGGAAGGCATTGCCCTTGATCCCTTCTTCAAAGACAAAAGAAATTCAGCAAGCCCATCCCGGGTCCTACCTCTGACTTCTGCAATTTCAGAACAAAGGAAAGGAATGAGAGGCTCTTAAGCAATCACAGTATGTTACATGAAAGTGGCACCAATGGACACGTGAATCCTCAGTCACTCGAGTTCAAAACACCCCAGTCTTTTTTTTATTTTCATTTCTATCAGTAGTAGTAATATTCAAACATTTCCCTCTTTAGCCCCAGACCTTGAATTCACAATCCTTACCTCAGCCTCCCCACCTGCTAGGATTACAAGCACCTGCCATTGTGCATGGCTCACTGTAGTCTTTCAGGTGGCATTTACTACCCAAAACACCCAAAGGAGAAGAGCAATGCTTGAAAAGTTCTCCACTAGTTTCCCAAAGAGGAACAAGCAATGAGACTCTCCCTACGTCCCTAGAGAAGCAGGGATTGTTCCCCACTTTCTTTTCTGAGTTGGCAAATACTGCATCCTAAGGAGGCCAGGATTAAAAGGGGCAAGGTAAAAGGTCAACCCCCCTGCAGGGCATAGAACTGGAAAGGCTACAATACAAGAAATGTTGGTTTAATTGTCAGAGGGCATGGGTGCTTGCCAGAGAGAGGGAGAGAACGCACTCCCCAGTGGGGCGTGATCATGCCACAGTCCCTTCTCCATTTCCATCCTGTTGGGATTTGTCAGGCTGCCAGGGCTGGGATTCCAATGGGACCTGGATCCCTTAACCAGTAGGCCACAGGATCAACCCAAGAGAGGGAACTCTTACATTCAGAAGAATAATATGTTTACCAATGACAAAGTGTTTCCAGAAACATCACTTCACTTGAATCCCTCAAATAAGTTAGACAGGTTTTCATGTTGATCTTACCTTCCCCTCCCTTGCCCTATTATTTACAGCCGAGTAAACAGGCACACAGAACTGACAACCCTGAGGTCACAGAGGTCATACCTGCAGCCTGGCCCTCTGAGCCCAAAGTCCATGCCCTCTGCTCTTCAGCATGTTCACACAGGAATCCTGATTTGGATGAGGATGGGCCAGAAAGCTTCATGGTCACCCCCTACGGTGTCATCCTCCTAGATTGGAGAGATTAACCGAATATTGGATCATTGGAAAAGTCATGATGTATTTTTTCTATGTCTCTCTATGCAAAAATGTGTCGTGACTCTTCCAACAACCTAATTTTTGTTTCGTTTTCTACTCTCCAACAATCTGACTCTTTTTCTTACTATCTTTGATATTGGTCCTCACAAACTGAGAGCAGTAAGTTCTATATACTTACTCTTCCTGTATTAAAAAGACCTATTTTTACTTTTTGCTAAAACTCTTTCTTTAAAATGATAAAGTTGTCACTAGTTCTTATGCTTTGGGATTTAATAAGTTCATATTTTTATCCTGTGATTTTCATGATTTTATCAATTCAATCATATTCCCCTTGCAGCCTGTGTCTCTCCAGAACAAAGAGCCCTAATTCTTTTATCATCCCTCACAAAGAGCCCTCTTTACCCTCCTGATCAATTTAGGTGTCCTTCTCTAGACCTTGTCTGGTTCTGTATTCTTTGTGGCACATCAGATCATCAGGCCCCCATCACATTGTCTATTTTTCTGTATAAAAGACCACAATGACTTCAGCTAAAATGTAAAAATATTTGAAAGACATTTTATAAAAATCAAACAATTCTTTTACTGTGTCAATCTAGCATACGCTGAAAAAATATACATTTTTGCTTCAACTCTGGAATGAATTTAAACACAATGATACAAGGCAACCTAGTAATCTATTATGAAAATGACAATTTTCAAAGCACTTTCATATACATTATCTCATCTGACCCTCACATGAACCATGCAAGGTATTAATAGAAAAAACATATTATGATCCTTATTTTTCACGTGGAAAAAGTAAAAAGACTCCTCGAGCCCAATGTCAAAGAGCTAGAAGCAGAGCACCAGTTGCTGGCCCTCCATCAAGAAGGCAGAGCTTGGGGACAAGCAGTTAGCATAATGGCTATGTCGCTGGACTCCCATGTAGTCAACCGCAGTTCGAGCCCCGGACCTGGCGGCTTATACTCACGCCAGGCACGTGTGCGTGCGTGCCCAAGATCCCAAGAGGAGAATGGAGGAGAAGGGATTGCGGCATGGCCAACCCCCCTGCGGGGTGATTTCTTGCTTTCTGTCTCTCTGTCTCTCTCTGTCTTTCTGGCGAGCGCACGCACCCTGTAGCAAAAACCTCTCCAAAAAAAAAGAAGGCAGAGCTTTAGCCACTGAGCAATACAGCCTTCTGTCCCTTAACCACTTGTCCTTACTTTAAGTCACCCAACAACCTTTCTTCAGGACTCTTTCAGTGGTTCACAGCGGTCAGGAAATATTCTATAGTTCTATTAAAAAAAATGTTTAAGGCTGGTCTACACCCTCTTCCTTTCTCACTCCATACACTCTCCGTGGGTAATTCCACCCACACACAAACATCAATGTCACCTCATGAAAATGACTCCTAAATTTGTATCTCTAGGCCGTACGTTTCATCTGAGCACCAGACAGGTACCTGACATCTCTTAGGTGTATTGGTATGTAGAGAACTTAATTCCTCTCCATTGTCAAACCCTATTTTCTTTCTTTCTTTCTTTCTTTCTTTCTTTCTTTCTTTCTTTCTTTCTTTCTTTCTTTCTTTCTTTCTTGTAGTTTTTTTGCCATAGAGTACATGCGTTCAACAGAAAGAGACAGAAAAATAAAGTGATAAAACACCTCATAGGAGGGATGGCCAATCCACAATCCCTTCACCTTCACCTCTATTCTCCTCAGGAGTTTGGGCACACATGCACACATGCCCAGCATGACTTTCAAGCCACCAGGTCTGGGTCTCAAACCCCAGTCAACCATGCAGGAGTCCAGCACCTTAACCACCATGCTATCTGCTGCCCCCCCCCACCCCACTTCTCTCTTGATGTTCCTCCTCTTTTTTTTTTAAAAGAAAGAACTATGTTTTACTTAACTTTATTTATTTATTTATTTATTTATTTATTATTTATTTATTTATTTATTTTCATTTTAACAAGAGGGACAGAGTGAGAGAGAGAGAGAAAGAAAGGGAAAGTGAGAAAGCAAGTCACCAGGTCTGGGACTTGAACCATGGTCAGCCATGTGGGAGTCCAGTGCCCTTAACCACCACGGCCCCTGCTGACCCCCATGTTCCTCCTCCTAAACATCTGTCCAGGAAGCTAGGGAATCTTGACAATTCCCTCTCCTTTCCTACTCCCACTGCTACCTCCAACCTACCATCGTGACCATTCACTCTTAGCTCTTGCACAGCTCTCCTTTCTATTTCCCTCCCTCCCCATCTCCACCACCTCAGTCCAAGCTAGCGATCTCTCATTTGGATTTCGATGGATTCTTACTTAGTTTGCTCCTCTCTGATCTCAATGCCACACTATAGCCACAGAGATTCTTCCAAAATACCATTCTGGTCATGCCACCCCTGCCCCACATCTGCCTAGAAACCTTCTATGACATCCTTTTGCTTTTAGGATAAAGTGGAAACTTCCGTAACTTGCCTTCAATCCCTGCTAATCTGTACCCCCTCCAGCTTCATCCCACAACTCTTGCCTTCATGTCTTAAACTTCAGTCCTACCAGCCTTCTTTGAGCTTCTTTTATTCACTTTGCTTTCATTAGCCAGAGGGTGCTCGAATATTACTTCCTTTCATCTCGACTGAAATTCCTAAAATTAAATTCCTAGAAGCCTTCACTTTCAGAGAGAGGCTTGGAGTCTTTCCTCAGGGAAACCTTCCGTGACCTCCCTGAGTTAAATTCCCCCATTATAACTTACAGGGCACCAGTTTAGCTTGGCTTATGAGTGCTTCGTGTCCACCTCCCCTACTGAGTCTCTAAGCTTTTGCTCACCATCTCAGTCCCTGTGCTGTGCTGTGCTGAGCTTGGCACATAGAGGCACAAAGAAACATGTCAACAAGTCTAAGAAGGAAGTGATTACATATGATATGCATCCTCACTGTGAAGTACGAAACCGCTGTTAAAAAGAATGAAAGAACTCTATACTTAACATAAATGATGTCCATGACCTATTATTGATTAAAAGCAGCACGCTGCAGAACAGTACGCATACTATTTTTAAAATTTATCTATATATGCACACACACACAGATATCTTTGTTTCTTTAAAAACTCTGTGTGTATGTGTGTATTTTAAAAGGTTTGCAAGACTAACACCCAACCACTTTTCAGGGATTTCCCTGCATAGGAGAGTAGAAATGGGCAGAGTAGAGAGAAAGAAGGTAACGCTTTCTATCCAGACACTTTTAGATGGTTGTTTAAATGACTATGCAGTACTTTTATAGTTATTTTAATAATACTAATTTTTAAACAATGAGGCAATTTACTAAAGTTAGGATAATGACCATTTCTAAATACAGAGGGAAGAAAAACGTTTCGTTTATGATTCCTCAACAATGACAGGAGTGCCAGGAACCAGCATAGTTCCAGTCCAGACCTTCGAGCTAGCGATGAGCTCTGACAAAGAAGCGAAATGGAAGAGAGCGACTGGTAAATGACAGGATTCGTTTAGTTAAGTCTTCCCCTCAAATGACTTTTATAAACAGAAGAGATTTTGAAAAATCAGTGCTCTTGGATTCTCTTATACAATCTTAAAAGGAAAAATAGGGCCAGCTCCATGGCCTGGTGGTTAAGGCAGTCAGAGCCCACATGGCCAGCCACGTGGTTTAAGTCATGGACTTCCAGGCTTAAGAAACACACTGGACAAATGCATGCACATGCCCAAATCCCAGAAAGAAGGCGAGATGGAGGAGAAGGGATTGTGGTATGACCATTCATACCACAGTGGTATAGGGTATGAATGGAATGAATGGGAGAAGAGGGGTGAGTTGTTTCTTCTCTCCTTCTCTCTGTCTCTCTTGGCAAGCACATGCTCTCTTGAGCAAAAAATTAAAAGTTAAAAGAAAATAGAAGAAAGAAATAATAGCAAGAAATTTTCTTAGTTTACCTCATTTTTAACTAAATACAAGTATGTGAAGGCATCTCTGTTTCCCTTCCCTTGCTAAATAACAAAGTTTGTAAGTCTTCACCATAGTTCTAATAGAAAAGATCGTTTTCCAAATTCATATGGATGACAGGGAGGAGCAGAGGCAAATACACTGGTGTTATGTACCTAGGATCATTCCACAGCTAACAGCACAAGCTTTACTGTGGCTGTTTAGAGAAGTGTGTGCAGGTGGGTAGACCCGCAGTTACTGGAAAAAGAGAGGCAGGTGCGTGGGAGCAATTTCTCCAGCAGCCAGCCTACAGGGAAGAGGTGGGGAATGTCTATGAATATAGAATAAATACTGTCACTTGGAGCTGCATTAATTCTTTTTTCAGACTAATGGCTCAGATGGTGGAACAACCAAACAATGACTAAAATATGAGTCAAATGCTTTCAAATCAAATCATTCCAACGAAGCAGGAATGCAGGCAAGCAGAGAGCAAGTCATTAGGGGGTCTAACCAAGACTTGTTAAATTTGAAGAAACTCGCTCTCCTTAATGACTGCCTCTTTCGATCTAAGTCATTTTGACATTAGTGAATGGGGGACAATCAATCTTTATTGCTTGTGACACCTACTGATCAGCTCTGAGCCGTGGAAAAGGCAGCTCCTGGCTGGACTTGTTCCTTTTTCCCTATCCTGATTTGTCTTCCTTCTCTACCAGGGTTTAGCCATCATGTCTTCAACGATGCCAAGGGTGTCAGGAAATTCTAACATTTGCCTCAAATATGAGTTTCTTGATATTTTTGAAAACCAACTATTATTTAAATATTTACAAAAATTGCTAATATTAAGATGAAGTGGGGGACCAGCAGATTGTGTAATGGTTACTGTCACTGGACTCTTACGTAGTCAACCATGGTTCAAGTTCTAGACCCTGGCAGCTTAAAACACGCCAGGCACATGTGTGCATGTGCCCAAAATCCCAAGAGGAGAATGGAGGAGAAGGTATTGCAGTGTGGCCATTCCCTCCTCTCTGGGGGGTAGGGGGTGGATGGGAGTAATTTCTCACTTTATGTCTGTCTGTCTCTCCAGCAAGCACATGCGCCCTATAGCAAAAAACACTCTCTAAAAAAAGAAAAAAAAAGATGAAGTGGGGGACCAGATGATGGTGCAGCAGTAAAATGTGAAACCCTGTGAGGCAATGCCACATGGGAAGGTACCCAGTTCAAGTCCAGGGAGCTCCCAGAATACACAGGGAATGTGTTTGCCCATGATCCTGGGCAGGCTGAGGGCTGCAGGTGGATCCTGACTCACATTCCTGTTAGAGGTGCGTCTCCTCTCTCCCTCTCTCTCCCCTTCTCTCTCTCTATTTCTGTTTCTTTCTGAATATATATATACATATATATAATTTTTTAAGATGACATGAGATTAGATGAAGGGAGGTGAAGAGAGGCATCTCATTAAATGGAACCACAGGCCACAAAGCTTCCCAAAGCTGAGGTATAGCAGAGGCACTGGCCCTCACAGATGTCCTCAAGAGACACATGGGTTCCATTCTCTTCCTCCTGATAATTTCTCAGTTTCAAAGTCTTTCCCTAAATGGCCATCCCTTTATAATAATTCTATTGTTTAAAAAAAGTTTTTGGGGGGAACCAGCAGATGGTGTAACAGTTACATTGCTGGACTCCCACATGGCTGACTGCAGTTTGAGTCTCAGACATAGTGACTTGAAACTGACAGCAAGTGTGTGCGTGCGTGCCCAAGAACCCAGGAGAATAGAGGAGAAGGCATTACGGTGTGGCCGTTCCCCCAGGGGGGTGATTTCTCACTTCTCCTCTCACTGGCTCTGTCTCTGTCTCTCTCTAGTAAGCACACATGCCCTAAGGCAAAAACCTCTTTAAAAAAAAAAAAGTTTTGGGACCAGTAGTTAGCGTAATGGCTATGTCGCTGAACTCCCATGTAGTCAACAGCGGTCTGAGTCTCAGACCCAGTGGCTTAAACTCACTCTGGGCACATGTGGGTGCGTGCCCAAGACCCTAAGAGGAGAATGGAGGAGAAGGGATTGTAGTGTGACCATGCCCCCTGGGGAGGTGATTTCTTGCTTTCTGTCTCTCTGTCTCTCTCTGTCTTTCTGGTGAGCACACGCACCGTATGGCAAAAACCTCTCAAAAAATTAAAAAAAAAAAAAAAAGATTTTTTGGCGGGCCAGCAGATGGCATGGTGGTTGTTAAGGTGGTGGATTCCCATGAGACCAACCACTACTTGAGTCCCAGACCTGGTGGCTTGCTTTCTTAGTCTCTCTGCTGAGTGCACATGACCTATAGCAAATTTAAAAGTAACAATAACAATAAAATTAAATGAATTATTCTTTTTTTTAAGTGAAGAGTTTCTGAAATACAAATGATTTTAAAACATCTGAGGCACTGATCAGAAAAAAAAACAAAATTGTCTTACCACATTTACTAGGAGAGGACCTCCCCAAGAAGAAGTAGAAGTACCCACATTCCCATGATGTTGAGTGCCTGTTTTTAACCTCACCACAGCCCTTCAGTTCTGATGATCACCCATGCAGTAGGAGGGATGGAGTACAACACTTAGCACCCAAAGTACAGGACCTCTCCCCACGAACCATGAGGGAGGCAGACACCAGCCGACTTCAACCTAAGCCAGGCTCTCTACACACTCTGTTCTCTTCCCAGGATGGACTCAATGTATTCTTTCACTTTTCTAACTTGTTTTTAACTGTGATAAAACATACATAATATAAAATTTACCATTTTAATATGTGCAGTTCAGTGTAATTAAGTACATCCCCATTGTTCTGGAACCATCCCTTCTAATCACTCCCAGGACATCTTACCTTCCCAAGATGAAACTACACACTAAACAATAACTCTCCCTCCTCCCTCCCCCTGGAAGCCACCATTCCCTCTGTCTCTGTGAATCTGACTAGTCTAGGTACCTAATATAAGTGGGCTCATATATTAATAGTATTTGGCCTTTTGCGTGTCACATTTAACGTCTTCGATTTTCATTCATGCTGTACAGTGCTGTGTCAGAATTTCATTTTTTTTAAGATTTATTTTATTTTATTTTAGTCATTGTCATTATTTTATTTTTGAAGTTGACCAGAGAGACAGAGAGAGAGAGAAGGAAAGTGAGAAAGCAAGCTGCCAGGTCTGGGACTCAAACCACGGTCAGCCATGTGGGAATCTAGCCACCCTAACCACAATGCCACCTGCCGGCCCCAGGATTTCATTCCTTTTTCAGGCTGAAAAATATTCCATCCAGTGTATACATCACATTTTGTGTAGCTATTCACCTGTTGTGTTGTTTCTTTTGCTTTTTTCACGATAGAGCACGTGTGCACACATGTAAAAGGGAGAGAGGAAGACAGAGAAAGAGAGATGAATACCCTCCATAGGATCTGGTCACACCGAAACCCCCTTCTTCCAGTCCTCCAGCCTGCAGAATCCTGGGGAATCACTCACATGCCCAGTGTTGTGCAGGCTAATCAGGCTGGGGATTTGGACTTCCATCAACATGTGGGATCTGGTTCTTTAAGCAGCGCCTTACCTCTGTGCCACAGAGCCACCCCAACTTGTTTCTTAATCTCACAATACAAGATTTACAAGTTGTCCAGCTTCGCTGACACAGACAGGATGCTGAGAGACCAGGGGTTTGAATCCCAGGTCAACCTCAGGGTACTGGGCACTGTTATCCTAGCTAGTTGGAAAGCTAGAGGGAAATCACCCCATCGTGAGACCCTGTCAAGTATGCTTCTCTCTCTCTAAAGAAATAAAAATTAAACTTAAAAAAAAATAAATAAAATACTTGCAAGCAATTCAGATTCAGTTTAATTTATTGAGTACCGGGTAACTCATGTCAGTAGGTATTGTAGGAAGTAGAAAGGTGAATCTGACATGGAACCTGCTCAGGGGAACCCACCCCGGCCAGGAGAGAAGGTAACTCGCCCTAGGTGGTTGTCTACCACTGCACGTACTGCTCAGGGAGAAAAAGGCAGGCCGAGGCCCTGAGTGACCTCCTCCACAGTGCTGAGCTGGATTCACACTGTGTCTTGGATTCTGAGGCCTGTTCCCTGTGATCCAAGGCAGAATGTGATAAATCCAGGGAAGAAGGTACCAGAAGGCAGAAGAGGAAGAGAAGAGAGTCTCGCTCTCCTGGGGGTAAGGCACACGGGAAAGGCAGGTATTAGAGGTCAGAAGCCTCATATGTGGCGGAGATGAAGGGTAGAGGAAACTGCAGGAGCAGAGAAAAGTGTGCGAGGCAGGCAAGTTGGGGCAGACCTAGGGACAGCAGAACTGTGGACCACGAGGCTGGAAGAAGAAAGGGCAAAATCACAGTGGCAATGAAATGCGAGCTTCAGGGGGATGAACTCCACACAGAGACAGCAGTGAACCATTCTGAGAAGAGACACAGTTGGAGCAATCCTTTGGACAGAGCGTCATGGCTGTAAGGTGTAAGAGAACGACGGGAGCGGTGTATCATAAAGGTAGGAACATCAGTCAGAAGGTCACTGCAGATAGCAGATGAGACAGGAGTAGTCAGAATGAAAAAGAGAACATGGAGTGAGAGATCTCTGAGAGGCAGGAATGAGAGAACTGGGCAGGCATGCATCGTGAGCAGGATGATCAGACATTCCGGTTTGCCTGGCTCACGTCTTCCTTACCAACAGACCCCTTTATTCTCAAAAAGGCCGAAGCCTGGGCAATAAACTATATGATGACATTAATTATGAGCAGTAAGAACTGAGAATGAAAGGAAACCCTGAGATTCTGACCCTGGGTTAGTTAGGAAAGTGGT
Organism: Tupaia tana; assembly: GCA_026018925.1. Taxonomy (NCBI): domain Eukaryota; kingdom Metazoa; phylum Chordata; class Mammalia; order Scandentia; family Tupaiidae; genus Tupaia; species Tupaia tana. The sequence continues at coordinate 117,194,580 of JAKSZU010000007.1, forward strand.
TAACACCTTCAGAAACACCGGAGGAGTGTGGGAAAAGGTCAAGAGTTTGGATCTGGACGTGCTGCGTTTGTCACTGAAGTGGGGATTTATTTAAGAGAGAGAAGCACCTTGCCCATAGATTTACGCTGCTGCACATAAAGAAAGGCATCATTGACCTGAAAAACAAATTTAAAAATATGTCGTCAGACTTGCATATACACATAATTTAACAAACATTTGTTGCTGGTTCGATTATTAAAATAACTAAAGTGTCAAACAGTCTCTCTAGTGACCTGTATATAGCTATGCAATATGAACTATTGGGTGGTCAGAAAAGGCATGATGTATTTTTGCATAGAAAAACAGAAAATACAACATGACTTTTCTGATGACCCAATAAATCATCACAACTGCAAAGGAAAATAATAATAGTTAAGAACAATGAGCCAGCCACAGAGGTGCATGCTGCTAAGATGCTGTGCTCTACAGGCTAAGATCATAGGAGAGGCTTGGGTTCTATTCCTGGTCCAACCTAAAAACTGAGCATGATGGCACGTGCCTATAATTCCAGCAACTCGAGAGGCTGAGGCAGGAGGAGCACAAGCTTGATGGTGGTCTGGGAAACATGGAGAGACTCAGAAAAAGAGCGAGATGTGAGGGCATGTGCCTATGATTCAAGTTTCTGAGACCTTTTGGAGGTAGAAGGTAGAGGATTACAACAGTGAAAACTCTGTCTAAAAAATAATAAGCTGGGACCAGCAGATGAAGTAATAGTTAAGTCACTGGACTCCCACGTAGTCAACCGCGGTTTGAGTCCCAGACGCAATGGCTTAAAACTCACTCCAGGCATGTGTGCGTAAGTGCCCAAACTCCCAAGACAAAAATGGAGGATAAAAGATTGTGGCATGGCCATCTCCCGGGGGGGAGGGGGGGGGGGGGGCGGGGGGTGATTTCTCACTTTCTGTCTCTCCCTCTCTCTCTGGCAAGCACACGTGACCTATGGCAAAAAATCGCTCTTAATAATAATAATAACCCAACCTCAGTATGTCTCAATGCCTAAACTTATTATTTCCAATGTTGTCATTAAATGACAGCAGGAAAAAAGTTCCCAGGCCTGTCCATACTCTATTGTAATGATTCTGTGTGTTCCAGCCTGTTAAAGAATGGAATCTCTGGCAGAAAAATCAATAACTTTTTTCAACTTTTATCTTTTTATTAAAATTGTCCTATTCCCTGTATAAATGGAATTGTAATCTAAAATCATTTTTCAGAAGTACAAGGTTATAAAACATAAATTAAAAAGTAGCTACAGTACTCAAGGCAGTATGGTATCAGTGAAAAAACAAACAGATCAATGAAACAGAAGAGACAGCCCCCCAAAAAAGATTCACACAAATACAGTCAACTGATCAAAAAGCAAAAGCAATGAGGAAGGGACAGCTTTTCAAGAAATGGTGCTGAAAAAACTGGATATCCACATGCCAGAAAATAAATCTAGATATAGGCTTTACACCTTCATGAAAATAACCCCAAAATGGATCATTCACCTGAGTATAAAATGCAAAACTACAAAATTTCCAGAATAAAACTTAAGAAAAAAATCTAGATCATCTTGGATTTGGCAATGACTTTTTAGATATAACACCGAAAACACAGTCTACAAGAAAAAAATGGTAAGTTGACTTCATTAAAATTAAAAATCTGGGGCCAGCACGTGGCATAGTGGTTAAGGTGCTGGACTCCCAAATGGTGGTCTGCAGTTCAAGTCCCAGATCCAGCAGCTTGAAACTCACCAGGAGCATGAGTGTGCGTGCCCAAAAAGCCCAAGAGGACAACGGAGGAGAAGGGATAGCAGTCTGGTCACCCCCCCAGGGGGTCGTTTGTTGCTTTCTGTCTCTTTCTCTGTCTGTCTGGCAAGTACATACACCCTATAACAAAAATCTCTCTCAAAAAAAAAAAAAATTAAAACGTCAAGCCAGCCAGGGGCATGGTGGTTAAGATGTCTAGATCCCACATGGCCAACTGCATGGTTCAAGTACCAGACCCCCAAGGCTTGGAAAACATGCCAGGCTCATATGCAAGCCCAAAATTCCAATAGGAGGGGGAGAGAGAGAAGGAAATGAGTGTGACCATGCACCCTCTAGGGTGCTTTCTCACTTTATCTCTTTCTCTCCCAACTCCCTCTGTCTCTCTCTGGTGAGCATACACACCCTGTGACAAAATTAGAAGAAAAATATTAATATCTTCTTGGCCAGCTGCAGTGATACAGCAGTAGCCCAATGCCTGGGAATGCTGAATGCACTGAGAAGGTAACGGGTTCATGTTCCAGGGTTCCTCCATGTGCTGGTGCCCATGATCCTGGCTGATGGAGGCTGGGGGTGAACCACAGAGAAAACCCTGTTGAGAGTGGCTGCTTCTTTCTCTCTCTCTCTCTCTCTCTCTCTCTCTCTCTCTCTCATTCAAGGAATCGATAAACAACCTTTAAAAAAATTAAAATTTCTATTCTTCAGAAGACACTGTTAAAAGAATAAAATTAAATTAAAAAATAAAAAAGTCACAGCCTGTAAAAAAATCTTTTCAAAACACACATCTGATAAGGGGCTTGTATCTAAAATATACAGAGGATTCTTAAAACTCAACAATAAAAAAACAACCCAATTAAAAAGCAGGCAAAAGATCTGAATAGTCACCAAAAAAGATAAATGGATGGGAAATAAGCACATGAAAAGATGTTCAACCTCATTTATCATTAGAGAGTTGCAAATTAAAATGAGATATCACTACACACGCCCTTAGAATGGCTAAAATCCAAAACACTAATGCCAAATGCTGGGGGACATGAAGCGATAGGAACTCTCGTTCCTTGCTAGTGGGAATACACAATGGTACAGGCACTTGGAAGACAGTTTTGTGGTTTCTTACAAAACTAAACATCTTCTAACCATAAAATCTAGCAATTGCACTCCTAGGTATTTACCCAACTGAATTGGAAACGTATGTCCACACAAAAACCTGCACATAAATGTTTACAGCAGCTTTATTTGCAACTGCCAAAACTTGGAAGCAACCACAAGGTCCTTCAATAAGTGAATGAATAAACAAACTGATATATCCGGAGTATGGAATGCCATTCAGTGATAAGAAGAAATGAGCTATCAAGCCATGAAAAGACAAGAAGGCATGTTAAATGCACGTTGCTAAGTGAAAGAAGCCAGTCTGGAGAGACGACATTTGGTACAGTTCCAACCACATGTCATTCTGAGAAAGGGAAACTATAGAGTTGGGAAAAGATCAATGGGTGCCAGGATTTAAGGGGTGGAGGTAAGGAGGCATACATGGAGGCCAGGGTTTTTTTTAGAGCAATGAAGCTATTCTGTGTGATACTTAATGGTGGACACATGACATTGTGCATTTAGCAAAACCCAGAGAACTGTGTGTAACACAGAAATTGAGCCTTCATGTGTAAACTATAGACTTTAGTTAACGATGTATCAACATTGGTTCATACCACACCAATGCAAGAGGTTAACAACAGTGGAAACTGTAGAAACTAAGCCGATGATCCGGGACTGGCTAAAGGGTAGGAGTGGATTGTAATGTCAAGCCCCTGTGAGTGCTGTCTGCTGTCTCTTGTGGAAGAAATAAATAAACTTTAAAAAAATAATAATTTGGCCAGAGTTTTTGAGGAACTAACAAGTTTATTCTAGAATAATCTAAAAGGATAAACATCTACAAATAGCTAAGTAAAATTCAAATAAGAACAAAGGTTGACGAGTTACCTTTGCGTATATTAAAACATACTACAAAGCTATAAACATAAAAACAGTATCAATAGAAATAAATATGTGAGCCAAGAAAACAGACTAGAAAGCAGACAAATATAGATCCTGGAACTTAAAATAAAGATGAAGGTAGCACCACCAATCAACAGAAAAATAGTGGACTATATAGTGCTAGGAAAACTAACTCACTATAAAGAGAAGAAAAGAACATTGGCTTCCCAGATCATACCCAATACAAGAATGACTTCAGATGAATTAAATCCTTCAATGGGAAATGAAACCATAAAGTTAATAGAGATAAACATTGTGACCCAGGAGTAATAAAAGACTTCCAAAACAAGTCCCCTGTCACATAACCATAAGGTAAAATATTTCTGTGTAACTACACTAAATCTAAACAAAGGTGATAGAAACAAGACAAACTTACAAGGAGACTTTTGCTAAGTCTCTAACACTGAGAATCTTGTAACTCAAAGGGTGGTTCAAGGACCACCAGCTTCCGTTGTCACCTGGGAGCTTATTAGAATCACACAGTCTTGAGCCCCATCTGAGTCATAATCTCAGTCAGATCCCTTGGGTAATTTGCATTCACATCAAAGTTTGAGGAGCACAGATTACACAAGGCGCTTTTGCAAATCAGTGAGAAAGAGACAGGAAGCCAAAGTGACAACAGCAGAAGCAAGGGGCTCAAACTGTGACTCAAAGAACTGCAAACCTGAATGGCCAACGAATACATAAAGGGGTGCTTAAATTCAGTAGAAGTCAGGGAAATTCAAATGAAAATGAAACAATGCCACTTTTTGCCTTATCAAGGGCAAAAATCAAAAAGTTGGACACTGCTACATATCAACAAGAGTTCTCACGTACTGTTGGTAGGGGCATACCCTAATCAAGTAATTCTAGGAAACAACTGGCAGTCATATTAAGTATGCATATATCCTGTGACCCAATGATCCCACTCCTGTGAAAACAGCCCCAAAACAACATTCACAAAGTCTCTAAAGTGACACATACTGACGATGGTGGCAGGAAATCAGGTCAATCTAGAAGCATATCACTAGGCATGAAGTTGTGAAGGATAGTGGTGCACACTGCCCTAGTATGCGGCCGTGGGAAGCAGGGAACCAGACATCAGAACGGCAATGCTGACGGGTCTTACAAAGACAGCACTGGCGGCCAGACTGTGGTACAGCAGTAGCACCATGCTCTATGAGGTTGCGGCACATGGGAAGGTTCCCAGTTCAGATCCCGAGACCTTCCTAAGTACAGTGTGTCATGATCCAGGTCTGCCTAAAGCAGGGAGTGAAACATGGCATTCGAACACTGTTACGGGTGCCCTTTCCCTACCTCTATCTTGCACACTTTCTCAAGGAAAAAATTAATTAATTAAAAAAAAAAAAAAAAAAACAGCACTGGGAGCTGGTCAGTGGAACAGCAGTAACACGATGCTCTTCCCCACACAGGAAGGTTCTGGATTCATATCCAGCAATGTCCCCAAGTGTGCCACGTACACATGTGACCATGATCTAGGATAGCCATCCTAGGTGGACTGTGGCAAGAGGACCTGTACGGGATGCTGGCCCCATCTCTGTCTCTGTCTCTTGACCACAGAAGAAAGAAAGAAAGAAAACTTTTTTAAAAAGATGGCGCTGCGTGAAAACTTAGGAAACAGATCTTAAAGCACAGGTCCATTTATATAACTTAAAAATGAATTAACACAGGGGGACCAGCAATTGGCGTAATGGCTATGTCACTGGACTCCCATGTAGTCGACCGCAGTTCAAGTCCTGGACCTGGTGGCTTAAACTCACACCAGACGCAAGTGCGTGTGTGCCCAAGATCCCGAGAGGAGAATGAAGGAGAAGGGATTGTGGCGTGCTCATCCCTCCGGGGGTAGGGGGGGTGGTTTTTCACTTTCTGTCTGTCTGTCTTTCCGGCAAGCGCACGTACCCTATAGCAAAAACCTCTCCAAATAAATAAATAAATAAATAAATAAATAAATAAAATTAATACAGGAGTCAGCAGGTGGTATAGTGGATAAGGTGCTAGACTCCCACGTGACTGACCATGGTTTGAGTCCTGGACCCACTGGCTTGAAACTCACTCCAGGCATGTGTGCATGCATGCCCAAAATCCTGAGAGGAGGATGAATGAAGGAGAAGGGATTGCAGCGTGGCCATCCTCCCCGGCGGGCGGGGGTGGGGGGGGAGGTGGAGTGGTAGGGGGGTGTGATTTCTCTATTTCTATCTTTTTGCTGTAGTACACACGCCCTACAGCCAAAATCACTCAAAACAAATAAATAATTAACACAAAAAATAATTCTGTGTATTTTATAAGGAAATGGATCCAAAGGTATGTATCAAACATGTGACAGAAACTGGCTGAGAAGGAACAAGAGGGATGAGAGTTGGAGGTAGGGGAAAGATGGAGTCCTAAATACACAGATGCAGAAGCAAAAGGGGAGCCTCGCACGGTCCAACAATGAAAATGTTCTTTGAAGGAAGATTATGATTAGCCAATGCCTTTCACTTGAGATCCTCAAAATAAATATAAAAAATAAACAAATAGAAATAAGCAGAGAATCAAATCCATCATGGCAACTTCTCTATATCATGCAATCCATCTGTCTTCTAGGGCTTCGTGCCTTAAAGAGACCTTTCCAATCTAAGGAACTTTGAGCTCACTGTGAGGAGGTGGAAGAGGTCGGACAGATGTTTGAAACACTCCTCCCTGCTGTCAGTTAGCTCCAGTGACTCACAACTGCATCACTCTCCCCACCAGTTAGAAACCACTCATTCCCAGAGAGTTGTCATAGTCCCACAACTGAAAATACTTGAGAGAATAAGTATTGGCTGACACAGGGGTATTTTTTCACCTGGCATCCTAGGGAAATGAGGGTTCTCCTACAAATAAATGCTCACATAAAAAGGAAGTGGTCCTTACAATGCTAAGGCTTATTTTTACCCATTTTCCATATAAGCTCATCATTTTCCTTCTATTTTTCAGATGTTCTGTCACCTCTCAAGTCCAGGTGCCACTTCTGTTGTGATTGTCACAGCTTCTAAAAATAACCTACCTCTGTCCCTTTCTACCTGGTGGTTTCTGTCCAGGCTGGGAAAACAGATCATTCAGTGGTGTTAGGAACCAGCCGTGACGTAAGAGTGATGAGGCTCCAAGTGAGAGACTGGAAAATGAACGCAGAACTTTACACGAGAGACTTTTGATAAGCTATTTTGGACACCAAGACGCTGTCTCCCCTCTGCATTCTACAGGCAGCACAACAGAGAGGGCAGTGGCATAATTCCAGTGCCTACCCAGGCTGTCCCCGGCACCCTGGTTCTCTGCCTTAATGTGAAGGCATAATTAAATCTGTCCCTGGAGAGATGCAACCTGGAATTTGGGACAGGGTAAGGCTACTGCTCTTGTTTTAGTATGTGATGGTTCTGCTGTGATAATTTTTAATTAGCTTGCTTAGCAGAACTAATCAGAATAACCCCTAATTCCCTACACATACCATGCTGCTTCCTGCTTCTCATATTAGCACCTAGCTCTTCCCCTATCATAGCACTGGCCTGAAATCTTCCCCACTAAAAAGTAAACTGCTTTTTTTATTTTTTTTTTGACTGGCATATATTGGGTCGGCAGAAAAGTCATGCATTTTTGCATAGAAGAACATAAAAAAAGTCATGACTTTTCCAATGACCCAATAACATGTATGCAATGAATGTTTAAAAAATAAAATAAATCCACGAATGAATGAATGTGTCTGAGACTAACTGGAATTGTTCTTACAAGGTAGAAATTTGGTCCGTGACACACTGCTGTTTGTCGTATCATTGCTACAATGCAACCTGATCAGAACCTTCTTTAAAATCAATCAGTGGATAATATTTAATAAATCACTGAATTTAAAAAAATGAATAGGAAAAAAAAGTCAATCAGTGGGGGTGGGGGTCGGGGTGAGGTACACATGGTTGACCGTGATTCAAGTGCTGGACCTGGTAGTCTAAAACTCATACCAGGCACATGTGCATACATACCCAAAGTCCCAAGAGGAGAATAGAGAAGAGATTGCAGTGTGCCCATCCCCTCTGGGAATGGGGTGTGACTTCTTACTTTCTCTCTCTCTGTCTCTCTCTGTGTCTCTGGAGAGTACACACACACCCTATAGCAGAAATCTCTAAGGAAACAAAAAAAAAAGGCAGTCAGTGGGGGTGCAGAAGGACATGGGCACTACAACACTCTGTGTGGCTGGTTGACATGGGAGGTTCTGGACTCACACCTGTAAAGCGAGCATGCTCCCTGAACACGCTGAATGCACACATGCCCAGGATGTGGGGGCTGGCTCAGACAGGGGGTGGGTCACAACATGGAGTACCTGTATCTCTGTTTCTGTCTCTGTCTCTCTCACACCTGGAGAAAAGGGAGTGAATACACTTTTTTAAAAATGTCAGTCAATGCATTTTACCCAAAAAAAGAGAGAAAGATATAGATGCTAAATAAACATATGATAGGGTACTCAAGACCATTTTTCACTAGGGAAATGCAAATTAAACCTACTGTCAGATGCTACCACACACCTATTGGAATGGCTAGAATCAAAGACAACAACTGACAATACTACATGCTCAGCTGGAACTCTCACACCTTATTGCATACTACTATACGAAATAGTAAACCACTTAAAAAAATAGTTGACATCCTGGAAAAGGCAAAATTACAGGGAGAGAAAACAGATTGCAGTTGTTAGGGCTATGACGCAGGAAAGGGGGCCTGCTTACAAGGCACAGGGAACTTTCTCGTGTGACAGAAATGTTGCTACAACATGACTATGGTGGAATGATTACATGACAGCATGTATTTTAAAATTCAGAGAACTATAGACCTAAAAAGGCAAATTTTACCATGTGCAAATTATCTCAATAACCTTGAGTTTTGAAAAAATTCAATTTAGTACATAAACACAAAAATAAATAAATTTTCAAAGTTGAGTATTAGCCAGAGTTCCCGAGGAAACAGAGCTGACAGCCAGCTCCAGTGGTGCAAAGGTAATGTGCTGCTCCAAGCTGGATCCAGTGGGGACTACAGCTCGCTACCCAACACGGCCAGCCTGAAACATAGCAGGTGACCCGTGAGTGCCCAGGGGATAAAAGACTGGAGGAAGGGATCATGGTGTGACCAGACCCTGTGACGTGCTCATCTCTCTCTCTCTCTCTGACTCACACGTACCTATTTTATCATAAATAAAAGGAAATTTTTTTTCAATAAAAGGGGAAGTCAGCCAGTGATATGGTGGTGAAGGCAGTGGATCTCATCTGGCCAACTGAGGAGTTCACATCCCAGACTCAGCAGCTGCACATACGCATTGGGCACGTGTGCATGCATGTCCAAAATCCCAAAGAGAAAAAGAGGAGAAAAGATTGTGGTGCGACCATTTCCCATGAGGGGCGCTTTCTCACTCTCCTCTTTCTATCTATTCTCTCTCCAGCAATTATATGCACACTCCAGCAAGAGAGAGAGAGAGAGAGAGAGAGAGAGAAAGAGAAAAGGAAGGAAGGAAGGAAGGAAGGAAGGAAGGAAGGAAGGAAGGAAGGAAGGAAGAGAAAATAATGGAGCCTCATCAAAACTTATGTTCGAATACTTCCTTGGAGGTTGCAATCCCAAGGAGACGAGGGGAGTTGCACGGGGGTCACAGGGGTGAGTGGAGGTGAAGCAAATCAAGGCAAGAAAGAGAAGCTACAAAGGTCCTGAACTGACTGTAACTTCAGGGAGACACACGGCTGGCCGCTGATCACCTAGGACCTCTGCAGAGAAGCCACACGAAACAGCCCTCTGGGAGAAGGAAAGGAAAGCACCTGATCCCCTGTCTTTCAGTCATCAAAGCCTGCCCAATGGCATGAATCCCCACACTTCTGAACTGTGTTACCTGGACCCCACATATAGTTTCTGGAGAGGTCAGAGGCTTCAACAGTTCCATTCAGATCAAACCTCTGCCCCAGAGCTGGGCCAGCACCCTCCTGATGAGCGCAATGGGGACCTTCCTCTAATCAGCCCTCACCCAGCAAAACAAGAAACAATCAGCAGAGCTTGGAGATGTACCTTGGGGACAGTGACCTGGCTGCATGACTGTGGGAGCCACCCCTGCAGAAGTGTGACCTGCAGCCAGGGACCACTACCTGGGGCTTGTGGGGCCAGTAGCTACAGCTTATTCCATACACTGGGTCTGGAATGATGTGCTATAATTAATAGCCATCTAAACTGAAAGAACAATTTCATTTTTTAAATTCTTCCACAGATACACTGAGGAAACGTCCAACAAACCATTTCTATCCATTAAATCTGTTCATGTGGTGATGTCACCTGACCTTTACATAATAAACAAGCTCAGATATGTGAGGTTTAGTGCTGCCTCAGGCCGAGATGTGTGTGGGTAGTTCCGTACATAAACAGACTCTACACCTCCACACGATACCGTCCTTTGAACAGATCTCAGGGCAAATTCATGACCCACCCAGCATGGCATAGATACAACCCTTCAGGAAACAAGAAATTGTAGTTAGTATTTGAAATCTCTAGAATCCTACCCTCTGAGACATCAACGCGAAAGTGTCACAGTTCAGGGGAAGTGGAAAAAAAAAAAATCTCTGTGTTTTGTTTTATTTTATTTTATTTTTTAGAGAGAATTTTTACTATAGGGCACGTGTATTCACTGGAGAGACAGAGAAAGACAGAGAGACAGAAAGTGAGAAATCACCTCCCCAAGGGGATGACCATGCTGCAATCTCTTCTCCTCCAGTCTCCTCTCAGGATTTTGGGCATGCACACATACACGCCCGGCCTGAGTTTGAAGCCACAAGGTCTCAGACTCGAACTGTGGTTGACTATGTGGGAGTCCAGTGACATAACCATTACACCATCTGCTGGTCCCACATCTCTGTGTTTTATAATACTGACATCTTTTGTCTGTTTGTTTGGTTTTTGTTTGTTTGCTTGTTTTTTTTAGGTTTTTGCCATAGGGTGCATGTTCCCCTCAGAAAGAGACAGAGAGAGAGACAGTGAGAGGGAAAGTGAGAAATCACACACATCCCCCCCCAGGGGAGAGGACCACACCTCAATCCCTTCTCCTCCATTCTCCTCCTGAGATTTTGGGCATGCATGCACGCACACTTGCCTGGCATGAGTTTTCAAGCCACTGGGTCCAGGCCTCAAACCATAGTCAGCTATGTGGGAATCTGTCACCATAACCACCATACCACCTGCTGGTCCCATAGTATGCATTTTTTTGAAAGCTTCTAAATTTACTATATGCTTTCACATGTATAATCTTTCTTAAGCCTCATAACCACGCAAGGAGGTAGGGGATATTATTGCACCCAATGCAGATGAGGAAACTAATGCACAAAGATGTGTACTGCCACAGCCAGGGTCTGAACTCTGGTAGTCTGACCTCAGAGCCCCCACACTCTCAGTCATTCAATGGCAATGTCAGTTTCTTCCAGAAATGGGAGATACAGAGCAGCATGCAGCACAGCGCCTCTGCTTGCGTGCAGTTCACACTCTCGAGGAGAGACAGACATTGAGCAAGTAATTAAAATCAGCAAAGGAAAAGCAGGGGCCCGTGAAAGTCACTCCTGGGCCTACTAAAAAGGTTTTGGTGAGAGCATCAACTATCAAAGTCAAATCCATAAGTACACACACTCAGGAGAAAAGACAAGATGGGAAGCCCTGATTTCTGATATTACACATATATTGGGTTGTCAGAAAAGTCATGACATATTTTTTCTTTGTAGAAATGCATCATGACTTCTCCAACAGCCCAACATATTACAAGTAAAGTCATTTTTCAAGCCAAATAGGCTTTGGTGATTTTTTTTCCCCTATGTTAACTAAGTTACATTAAAAATTACCCAGGCTTTACAATTTGGTAAAATTAATTATATATTTGTTTAACTAGCTTCATTTTAGAAAGACAAAATATACAAATTCTGGCACTGCTTGGAAAAATACAAAAATCCTGGTCATTTTAACTATAAGATAGTTATTCCACATAGGTAACTGTGGGATCAATGGATAAACTTCATACTACAGAATAGAGTTTCTAAAAAGGGGCTTTTGGGCTTTGTTAGAGGAGAGCATTTACACAGCCGTGAGGAGCCCAGATTTTGGAGTCAGATCAAGCTGGACTGAAGGCCGACTCTGTCACCCACTACATATTATGGGGCAGGTGTCTTGGTCTCTGCAAGTCTTGATTCCTTCATCTGTAAACTGATTAAAATGGTTCAGGGGGGACCAGCACTTGGCATAATGGCTATGTCGCTGGACTCCCATGTAGTCGACTGCAGTTCAAGGCCTGGAACCGGTGGCTTCAATTCACGCCAGGCACATGTTTGTGAATGCCCAAGGTCCCAAGAGGAGAATGGAGGAGAAGGGATTGTGGCATGTCCATTCCCCCGGGGGGTGATTTCTCACTTTCTGTTTCTCTGTCTCTCTCTGTCTTTCTGGAGAGTGCACACACCCTATAGCAAAAAGCTCTCAAAAAAAAAAAAAAAAAAAAAAAAAAAAAAAAACGGTTCAGAGGCCAGACCATGGTGAAGCAGTAAAATGTAACATTTTTTGCAAGGCAACCCCACATGGGATGGTGCCAGGTTCATGTCCAGAGACTTCCATGAATCTGCCAGGCATATGCCTGCCCATTATCTGGGGCTGGCTGAAGGCTGGGAGTGGATTGTGGCATCAAGGCCCAATAGGGGATCCTGCCTCTATCTCTGTCTCTATGTCTTTCTCAGTCAAGGAAGAAATAAATAAGTAAACTCCTTTTGGGGGAAAAAAATGGTCCCTACTTCAAAAAAGTGTTGTGAAGATTAAATGAGAAAAATGCATATTAAGTGCTTACACAGTTCTTCAGCCAAAGAAAGCATCTAATGTATGTGAGCTGCTATCATTAATATTATTCTAAATAGTTTTTTATATGGAAAGAGAAAAAAGGATTAAATCAATAGCATGTGAATGAGATGCCTGAATTGTGTTGGAGAACATGGCCTCAAAGAGCCACCTGATGGGACCAAGGTCAGCAGAGCAGAAAGAACTGTAAGGAGAATGGAAGCTGACTGGTTAGACATCACTTCATTGTTTATGTGTTTGAGAAGACAGAACCTTGATGTGGACGATTTGAGGTCTACATCTGGCTTTCTTTCATGCCTAACTGGCACCTAGAACATGTCAGTGGGGAGAAGGAACTACTGCGCCAACACTTGCTTCTGCTCCATCATGCCCACCTGCCCTTACCTCTGTCCACTAGGAGAGCTTCAGGTAAAGCAAACCTCAGCTTAGAATCACATGATAAAAGCTATAAGATGGAAGGGGACCCAGAAACTTTCTAAACTGCTGATTTGTAAGTTCGTAAGCCACAATAATTTTTCTTAAAAGAAAAGTAAAGAACCAGCAGGTGGTACAGTGATTAAGATGCTGGGATGCCCACGTGGTCGACCGTGGTTTGAATCCCAGACCTGGAGGCTTAAATCTCGTGTTGGGTACATGTGTGTGTGTGCCCAAAATCCTAAGAGGATAATGGAGGAAAAGGGATTGTAGAGTGGCTATCCCCCTGGGGGGGGGGGGGGGGGGGATGATTTCTTGCTTTCTGTCTTTCTGTCTTTTCTCTGTCTCTCCAATGAGTGCATCCACTATGCAGCAAAAAAGTCTTCCAAAAAAAAACAAACAAAAAAAGTAAAGTAAAAATGTATAGCTACTCAGACCCCAGCATAGATGGGGTCCCAGAGCCAAGGCAGCTAGTGTCTACACATGCCTGCCCCACATCCCTACTGAGGCTCCAGAAGCACAGCCTGAAGGCACTGATAAGGTCTTACTCTTCAGTTTTAGAGATGTGGAAACTGCAGGTCATAAAGGGAAGGGGACTTCCACAGATTCCCTAGGGCTAAGGGACAAAACTGGAACTAGACTCCAACCTTTGCAAATGGCCAGTCAGAATCTCAATACCACTAAAGGCTATCTCCTTGACTCACATACCAAAATGATAAGTAAGAAAGTAAACTATGTTCGACAAAAATATGCCTTGGGTCCACCCCGTATCACAGTAGTTAAGCTCTGTGCAACTGGAAATGGATCCCACAAGGCCAACCACAGAGTTCAAATCCTAACCCCAGTGGCTTGAGGGACACAATGGCTGAGTGAGCAGGTATGGCCAAAGTCCTAACAGAAAGAGAAATGGAGGAAGAGGGATTGTGGCATGACCACATTCCACTGTAGGGTGTTTTCACCCTCTTTATCTCTCATTCTCTCTCTGGGGAGTACACACACCCTCTGGCAATAAAATAAACTTAAAAAAAAAAAAAAGATGAATATGCCCCATCACAGGAAAACACGAGAAAGTGGAAGGCAGTAAGTGCTGGCAGCTTGGGCTCCACTCATCTGCATTTGAGTACAACATTGGCTCCATCTATGGCTGACCACAGTTACCAAAACAGTTTTTTGAGCATTAAAACAAATTAAGCCAAAAATAATAATAATAAGACTTCACAGTGAAAGCCTAACAGATGCACATTTACAACAGTATGGCATATCCACACACACAATTACACTTCCAGGAACTTAAGTCACATTAATGAAACTGGGAGGGAATGAGAAAAGGGACTGAGTAGCCAACAACATTAACCACAGTGACTAATAGATAAATTAGAGTCATGATGCTGGGCATGATTTAGAGTTCCATTCACAGAACCCCAACTTAGAGCCTCTGGTTGTACTTTAAAATGTCTACATTTTTAAATCAAAGGTCAAGTCAAGCGCTTCCTTCCCAGGGTTGTGTATTGTAGAGTTCAAGGTTCATATCATCACGTGTGAATTATTGTCTAAAGTACTATAACGTCCCTGTGCTTGAGACACCAGTGTTGTACACAGAGACCACACAACTCTGCTTCATACTGGGCCTGAGTCTACAGCCATAAACCCAGAAGACTGGATCCTAAAGCCTGTGAGGCCCCACTAGTTTACACTGCATTTTCACCTTTTCATTTCGTAGGAGGATTTGTAGTAGCCAGAGACAAACTATCCAGTAGTTTGACACAGATTCTATGCTGGCCTTATCTGAATCACATCCCTTAAGAGTGTCTCACCTCTTCCAGTTTGAAAACTGCTCCGATGTATGGCTGGATACGCCCTTCCTGGCAGTACTGAAGAGCTGAGGACAGGCTCTTGGAGAAGACGGGAAAGCTCTGGTTTTGGTATCGACCCCAGTACAACCCCATGGCAGAGATATTCTTAAGGAGCAAATAGTTAGCAGGCACAGATGAAATGGTTCCTCCGGCAAAACCTACCACCACGATTCTGCCCTCCCATGCCAGGCTGGGGAGAAAAGGAGAAGAAAAGAAATGATAAAAAGCAGTGTATATTCACATCCATTAGGATGGCTACTATCCAAAAAAATAAGAATAATAATAACAAAGATTAGTGAAATGTGGAGAAATTAGAGCTTTTTTACACTGTTGGTAAGATTACAAAAGATGCAGCTGCTGTGGAAAACAGTAGGAAGATCCTTCAAAAAATTAAAAATCAGTCCAGCAATTCCACTTCTGGTACATATCCAAAAGAATAGAAAGCAGGATCGTGACGAGATATTTGCATACCCACACATAGAGCAGTGATCACTATTCCCCACAGCCAAGAGACAGAAGCAATCCAAGTGTCCATAGTAGATTTATGGATAGACAAAATGTGGTGATACTTACAATGGAATACTAATCATAGCACATGTAATAATATGGATGAACCTTGAGTGCATTATGCTAAGTGAAATAAGCCAGATGTGAACAAACGAATACTGTATGATTTCATTTTTATGAGGTATCTAGAATAGTCAAATTTATAGAAACAGAGGGTCCAGCAGGTGGCATGGTAGCTAAGCTGCTGGACTCACACATGGATATCCACAGTTCAAGTCCTGGGCCTGGTGGCTTTCTTTCTCACTTTCTCTCTTTCTCTCTCTTTCTCTCTCTATTTCTCTGCCACTCTCTGGTGAGCCCTGCAGCAAATTAAATAATAATAAATAAAATTAAATAAATAATTCTAAAGAAAAAGAATAGTTTCTACCAGGAGCTGGGAGTCAGGAGAAAGTATTATTTAAAAGGAATAGAGTTTGGGGCCAGCAGATGGCGTAGCGGTTACATCACTGCACTTCCACAAGACTGACCACCATTCAGGTCCCAGATCTGGTGGCTTGAACCTCATGCTGGGCTTGCATGCATGCCCAAGATCCCAGGAGGAGAAAGGAGGAGAAAGAATTGTGGTGTGGCCATCCTCACATGGGATGATTTCTCACTTTTCCTCTCACTGTCTCTATTTCTGTATGCCTCTTATTTTCTCTCTAGCACCGTAAGACAAAAAACTCTAAAAAATAAATTAAAATAAATAAAAGGTATAGAGTTTCAGATTTGAAAGATGAAAAATTCTGGAGATCTATCACAATAATGTGAATATATTTAACACTACTGAAATGTACACTTAAAAATGGTTAAGGTGGTAAATTTCATGTTTCAAAAAAAAGTAGAGTAAAAGAAAAGCAATGTACATTCATTCATAAAGACAGAAAGTAGAACAGAAGTGGTTTAGGGGAAGAAAGAAAAGTGTAGTTATTATTTAATGAGTACAGAGTATTTGTTGGGGGTAGGTACACAATTATGAGACTAATGATATAGTTACAAAGTAAGTGTAAATATTCGTTATGTATATTTTAATATGACTTTTTTTAAAAAAAGCAACAAGCATTAAGTCCACAGCTAGGAACTCATTTTGACCTTACAAAAACTGGCAAGGGTGAACCATTCTTTACTTATCTGGGTCCTTTGAAGGAAAAATGTAAAATCAAGCCATAAGCAAGGCATTAGGGAGCCAGAGGAATATGCAGTGTACAAGGGGACCCACTTTGAATCAAGGTTGTCTATTTAACTGCCTTGACCACACTGTGGAAGAATATTTGGTATAAACTAATGTCATTCCATAGGTTGTGCTTCAAAACAACTTAGTGTGAAGATGAACTTAGGAAGTAAGAACAAGAGGACAGACACTTTAATGGAGGTTCATTTGCTTCATACAAAGACTTACTATAGCATTCCTTTAAGTCACATGCTTGTCTTTGTTTTAGTTTTTGTTTTTGTTTTTGTTATGAGTGTGTTGGCCAGAGAGAGACAGGGGCCTGGGGAGTGAGATCATCCCCCTAGGAGGCATGGCCACGCCATAATCCTTTTTCCTCTGGTGTGATTTTTTTTTTCTTTTTGAGAGGTTTTTGCCATAGGGCGCATGCGCTTGCCAGACAGACAGAGAGAGACAGAGAGACAGAAAGCTAGAAATCACCCCCCGGGGGGGATGGCCACACTGCAATCCCTTCTTCTCCATTCTCCTCTCGGGATCTTGGGCACGCACGCACACGCGCCCGGCGTAAGTTTTAAGCCACCGGGTCCGGGACTCGAACTGCAGTCAACTACATGAGAGTCCAGAGACATAGCCATTACGCTAACTGCTGGTCCCCTGGTGTGATTTTTAAGTCATTGGGTCCAAGACTTAAACCACAAAGCTGGCCATGTGGGATCCAGCACCTTAACCTCCACGCCACCTGCTGGCCTAGTTATGTGTTGGTTTTATTTAGCATTTTCTTTCTTTTTTTTTTTTTTTTTTTTTTTTTTTAAGATATTTTTAAGAATTTTTTTTTTTTTTAATTTGACCAGAGAGAGACAGGGAAAGTAAGAAAGCAAACCAGCAGATCTAAGACTCAAACCTCCCACCCACTCAGGCTCCAACCACCATGCCACCTGTCAGCCCCAACATGCTTCTTTAGAGAATTTTGAATAATCTACCAAAATTCAGTTTCCCTACACCCTGTTATAAAAAGTGCCATACAGTGCATGCTAAGCAACGAGTTACAAATGCAATTTTTATAAACATCTTTGATATAAAATATGTGTATGTCTGTTTGATTTCTGTTTTTTGCTCCTCTTTAGAACAAAAAATGAGAAGCAGTTATCAAAACATGAGTATCCCACAAGCAAAAAGGAAGGCAAGAGAAGGGTGCATTTCACTAGTTCTCTGTCCTGGCTCTCCACTTAGTCCACACGCGCCTCCTTGGCTTCTCTAAGCACATTTCCTGGCTTGGCACAGTAACATCAACTCCCATGCCGCCTGCCTCATGGCTCAGAGACCAAAGAACCAACTGGATCCCTTCTGTGGGGAGGCTGTTGTCTCTGTTTCTGTTTCTTCTACTTTAAACTGAGATAAACCACAAGATGATGCTTGCCAGGATGACATGAGAAATTAAATCAATGCTATCGGAGTACTCCAGGCTCCTGGTTGAAGACAGAAGGAGAATCGGTGTGATACAATAGTCCCACTCTATCTCCAGTGATGTTTTTTTTTAATAAAAACAAATCAAGGAAACACCTACACTGCTGGCTGCTTCAGAAACCAGCCAGATCACAAGAGCCTGTGCCTTGGTGCACTGTGAACTGGGAAGGAGGGGACTGTCACCCCAGTAATCCTAACATCTGAACAATGGTCTCCTCCAGAGCCCCCCACATGCATACAATAAAGGAGTTTGTGGGGGCCGGCATAGCTGAATTTGACACATGTATAATTTCTAAAGCATTTGACATTGCCAACTAAAGAGACTGCAGTCATTTTTTGGATATTTTCCAGTTGGGTATTTTGTTTTTGCTATATTTAAGCATTTCCTGATTTTCTCTGCTTCTATTCCTTTCTTCCCACCCACTCAGCTGTTCTCAGTGATGCTGATGCCTACAGGAGAAGTGAACAGCCAAAACGACAGAGAAGCAAGACCAGAGGAAGACAGAGGCCGGAACTCTCCTGCAGAGGCCCAGCTCTAGCCCTCTCCGGACAGCCCCTCTTCACGTACCTGCGGAGAGCCTCCAGGAAGACGTCTCCTCCCACCATGTCGATAGCCACGTTCACCCCACCATCACCTGCCAGCTTCTTCACCGCCTCGGTCAGGCTACCCCGACTGTAGTTCACGCTGGATTGGGCACCCCTCTCTACCGCCAGCTTGCACTTCTCGTCACTTCCGGCCACAGCTATTACCTGCAGAAAGAATGAACACAAGGTCTCTGAGGTCCAGAACATGTCCCAAGAGGAGCAGCCCTTCTACCCAGCCTCCAGCCAGAGGGCACTACTCAAGGAACACAGACCTTGCTGCCCAGGTGTCGGCCCCACCCCACAAACAGGCCATCCCACTGATCACTCCATACCCACTGACCAGGAGGCCCACATTCTAGGAATCCTGGAACCCCAACAGGTCTAGCTAAAGAGATACTCAGCTGGCTACAAATACCGACAAACCCCATCACTTACTGCGCACCTACTATGTGTCAAGTAATAAGGATACAAGCTGGATACGAAGCATAAAAGCCACAATAGCAGGATAAAGCAGCAGGATAGGGCAGTACAAAAAGCTCCAGAAGTGTAGACAAGAGTTACACAATCGAGATAGAGAAGATCAGGAAAGGCTTCCCAGAGAGTAAAACAAGACTCAGCAGAAAGATCTTTTCTTCTTTCAAATAATCACTCACTTAACTTTATTTATCATTATTACTACTTTTTAAACCAGAAACAGAGAGAGAGAAAGTGAGAAGCAAGTCACCAGGTCTGGGTCTCGAACCACAGTCAACCATGTGGGAGTCCAGTACTTTAAACCACGCTACCTGCCAACCCAAGCAGAAAGATCTTGAAGTTACATAGAACTTGGCTCAAATCTAACACATTGTGTAACCATTTGCCAGACACCAGTCAACAAGTTTTATATATATTAACAACTCATTTAATCATATTAGCCCAATGACATATGTGCTATTCTTATCCTGTTTTGTTTTGTTTTGTTTTGTTTTTAGAGAGATTTTTACTACAGGACATGTGCACTCGGTGGAGAGACAGAGACAGACAGAAAGCGAGAAATCACTTCCCAGGAGGATGGCCATGCCCCAATCCCTTTTCCTTCACTCTCCTCTTGGAATTTTGGGTATACACACACACACACTCCCGGCATGAGTTTTAAGTCACCAGGTCCAGGACCTGAACCACAGTTGACTACATGGGAGTCCAGCAACGTAACCATTATGCCATCTGCTGGTCCCTATTATCCCTGTTTTAAAGTTGAAGAAACTGAGGCAAAAGAAGTAACCTGCCCAAGGAAGGTCGCAGTTAATGGAGGATGGAGGACTGGGACTAAGCATGGACTCCAGAGTCCACGCTTCTAATCCCTATTCTTCCTGTCGGCTTCTCTAGGTTTTAGTTACCCTACTGGTAAAATAAGACTTACTACAAAAATTAAATGAGGACCAGCCCTGTGGCATAACAGTAATGTGCTATTCAGGAGAGGCGGGATCCCACATGGCAACTACGGTTCAAGTCCCCATCCCAGTCAGCCTGAGATATGCCAGGTATGTGTGCAAATGCCCAGGGTCCAAGGTAAGGGGCTGAAGGACTGAAGGAAGAAATCCCAGTATAACCAGACCTGTGGAGGCCACAGCACTCTCTTTCTCTCTTTCTCTTCCTCTTTCTTTCTCTTGTGCATGCACACACTTTATCATGAATAAGGAAAACGTAACTGGAAAACTATGCGAGAGTACTTAGAAAACAAACTGTTAGCAAAATTGAAGCTACTGTTATACACGTGCACTCTTTTACTCTAATTAAAACTCCTCAGACTGGGACCAGCAGATGGCATAATGGTTATTATGGACTCCCATATAGTCTACCGCGGTTCAAGTCCCAGACCCACCTAGCACATGTGTGTGTGCCCAAGATCCCAAGAGGAGACTGGATGAGAGAAGAATAGAAGAGAATAGATTACAGCATGGCCATCCCCCCCACACACAGGGGGGCAGGGGGAGGTGTGATTTTTCACTTTTTGTCTCTCTGTCTCTCCAGTCAACACATATACCCTATAGCAAAAATCTCTCTAGAAAAGAAAAAAAACAAAGCAAAACAAAACAGAAAAACTCCTAAGGCTATTACAGGTGAGGTGGAATTACTTCAATGCTATAGATGGAGACACAGACTCAGAGTAGCTAGGCAATCAAACCAGGGTCATCAGGGTCAACTCTCTAATCCCGGTGTTGCCTTACTCCAAGGTCCAGGCCCTATACTCCATTATCCCAGAACAGCAAGCCAAATGCCAGGCCCAGATGGCAGAGATGGCTTTAACCCATTCTGTGGGGAAGTCTGGGGTCTGGATATCTCCAGAACAGCTCAACTACTCAAGCACACTAGAGCTGCCCCGTCACGGGGCAGCACCCACCAGCCCCAGCAGTTTGGCCCCAAAGAGATGCTCAAGGCTTACTCTCAAAACCTCCCAAGGCCATCAGTGCCTTTAAAAGATTCCAAACTCACCCATAACTATTTGAAATTGAAAGCTACCTCCAAATATTCCCTGGTGGACCCTTCAACTAGCTGCAGTGCACAGAGGGCTGCACACAGTGCCATGGCAGGCAGAAACCAGACTGGGCTTTGGCACCCGATTTCAACCCTAGGATTCTTTATCTTTTCTTTTCAATTATTTATCTTATCTTATTTGTTATAATTTTTTTTATTTGTACTCATCAGAGAAAGACAGAAAAAGATTGAGAAAGCAAGCCTCCTCATCCAGGATTTGAACCATGGTCGGCCATGTGGGAGTCCAGCACCTTAGCCACCACATCACCTGCTGGCCCCAACAATCCTGGGATTCTAACTAGGTCTCAAGAACAGTGGAAGTAAATTGTTTCCTCTCTGGGTACCTCACTTTCTTGATCTGTGAAATCGGGATAATAAACACTTTTGTTACCCACCTCACAGTGGTTCTGGGAGGACTCAGGGTAAGATCATCACCATGAAGATACATGAGGTGCTGTGAATAAAAGGTGTTACCAAAATGACCTGTTCCAGGTAGGTGGCATGGACATTATGTTCGTTTTTGTTTGCTTTTGTTTAAAACCATGATTGGTGTTAAAGAAAATACAGTTTAGGGTTATTTTAGTATCTCAATTGAAGCAAATTTTTCTCTTGAACCTGTTATAACTATTTTTAAAAAATGGCAGGATTTTATCTTCCTAGAAATGTTAAATAGCATTAAATAGTCAATGGTTCTAGACAATGAAACCAATTATGGTTGCTCCCTTTAAGAAGAGATAAAGGCTTACCCTTTTAACAAGAAATGTATTAATATTCCAGAGGGAGCCTCCTGGTATCTAAGACTGTTTGCAGAACTCACATGTCCTTCCCAAAGGGAATTTCATGTGAGAAAGGAGAGATGCCACCTAAAGAAATTCCGGACCCGTCCAATTATCTCCACACCTGTGCATGTAGCAGCCTTGGTTATCCCAGTGGCACACTGACAGGAACCTCCACTCAACACATCCCAAACTCCCCATTCCCTCCTGTGTTCTCCGTCTCAATAAACAGCAGTTCCACAAGCTGGCCATTTGTTTCTTCCCACTCAATGTCTAATAATAACAGAATTCTTTTTTAAGAGATTCTGACTGACATGCCATGCCCTCTCGTCAGTGCATTTCATGTGCAGTTTCCATATCCTCACAACAACTCTCAGAAGAAAATATTATTTTACAAATGAGGAAATGGATGCTGTCGAGTTGCAGGTGAAGATGGAAGCTATTTTAACATTCTTGTATCTTTGGCTATACAAGGATGCTCTCTAGGCAGCAAACACCCTTTTTTTTCCCCACTTTAGTATCTCTCAATGCATCACTTCCACTGCCTTCGTGCAGTTATCATCCTCTGTGGCTTGAATGGCTCCAAGAGCCTGCCCTAGTGTCTCCAGACCAGCCTGACATTGCCCTATCCCTCATCCCCTGGGCTACCAGAGTGAACTTTTCAAAATGCAAAGAGGATCATGTCAAGTCCCTAGTTTTCTTAAATCATCAACAGTTCCCAATAGCTCTCAATAAATGCTCAAATTCTTCAGCCCCATATAGGACACTCATGATCTCTGCTCCATCCTGTCGCGTTATCTTCCAGTGCTCCCTCCCCCAGGTCCTTGTCTCGAGAGATGCTATTTTTTTTCTTTTTTTTGGAGAGGTTTTTGCTATAGGGCATGTGCGCTCGCCAGACAGAGAGAGACAGAAAGCGAGAAATCACCCCCCAGGGGGGATGGCTACGCCGCAATCCCTTCTCCTCCATTCTCCTCTCGGGATCTTGGGCACGCACGCACACACGCCCGGCGTGTACTTTAAGCCACCAGGTCCGGGACGCGAACCGCAGTCGACTACGTGGGAGTCCAGCGACATAGCCATTACGCTAACTGCTGGTTCCCAAGAGAGATGCTATTTTTAATTCCCTAATACATCATACTAGTTCCTATTTCTCTATCTTCCAGCATGAGGGTCTTTAAAATGTTCACAAAAATCCATATTATGAAAAAAATCTATGCATATTCTGAAATATTTTTCCACCAAAATAAACTCAAACTTTAATTCCATTTTTCCAAACTTTTTGAAGTCCCCTCATGTGTTCTCCCATAACTAAAATGGTCTTCACTTTCCTTCTTCCTCTCTTCAATGGCTACCAGTCCTTCAAAAGATAGTGTCAATGTCCACTTCCACCAAGATTCCTTTTCTGACACCCACAGTCTCAGAGAAACACCTCAGTAGAGATTTGATCTTTCTTTCATTCTGTTACTCATTCATTCATTCATTCCAGAAATAGTTCTCTTTCTTTTTCTTGAGGTTTTTGCTATAGGGCACATGTGCTCACCGGAAAGACAAACAGAGAGACAGAAAGCGAGAAATCACCCCCCAGGGGGGATGGCCACACCGCAATCCTTCTCCATTCTCCTCTCAGGATCTTGGGCACACAAAGGCGCCTGGCATGAGTTTAAGCCATCGAGTCTGGGACTCGAAGCGCGGTCGACTACATGGGAGTCCAGTGACATAGCCATTATGCCAACTGCTGGTCCCTAGAAATAGTTCTTGAGTGCCTACTACATTGTAGCACCATTCTAGGTGCTAGGACTACAGTAATGAACAAAATAGACACATCCCTGCCTTCATGGGGACTGGAGGTCAGCAGGAGGCAGACATTAATCCAAAGATAAATACAAGCAAAGGAGAAACCACATGCTGAGCTGTGAGTAGGGAAGAGAAGTACAGGGGCTATGAGATCACGTACCAATATGAGGGGACTGATTAGCCTGCAAGACAAAGAACACTTCCCTACAAAAGTGACATGAGTTCACATCTGAAGGGCAGGGGGAGACACCTCAGCGGGTGGAGAAAACAGCACCTGCAGGGGCCATGGGGTAAGTCAGACCCGACCAAGTCCTGATAACCAGAAGGATGAGTGATCTGCTTCCAGGTGCCTCCCACATCTATAAACAGAGGGCACCACCCCACTCCAGGCAACTTTGTAAGCCCAACACCTTGCACGTGATTTGTAATAAAGGAACAAATATATCCCATGTTCAGAAACTGGAGGGAGAGTTTCTCTCTTTTTTTAAAGAATTATTTTATTTTATTTTATTTTATTTATTATTACTATTTTATAACTTAACCAGAGAGAGGGAAAGTGAGAAAGCAAGTTGCCAGGTCAGGGACTCGAATCATGGTCAGCCATGTGAGAGTCCAGCACCTTAACCACCATGCCACCTGCGGGCCTCAGAGAGAGTTTCTTAAGTGGTGACTCTAACACACAAATACCTTGGCCTGAAGAACATTTGTCGCCACGTCTATCACGGCTAGGCCTGTGGCACCTGCTGCCGCTGTCACTAACACAGTTTCTCTGTGCCAGAGAAAGACATACATTACTTCAAAAACCTTCAAACATATCCAGTAATGTCATTTCACAAGCATTTTGGAATTGGAACATTTTAAAGCAAGAACGTTAGAGGTCATTTCATTCAGCCCTTCAGGTACATCTGTTCTCCAGCCATTAGGGCTGGGTTATATATGCGACTTCTAGATCTGTGGTAATGTGGCCAGTTTTGAAGACTTTACAGGAAAAGGATGCCTTAATCTCTCTGGGTAGCTTCTCCCTCAGATCAGTGACAATCCTTCCTTTGAGTTACCACTCCAATTTTTGCTTCAGAAATTATGCCCTAAAATCATTCTTATACTAAATACTGCCTAGTGTTGGAAGGTGGTGATCACATAATGGCTACTGTTCAAATAAACCCACCTCTCTGAATCAATTCAGAGGCTCAGCTCTCTAAAAGAGTAATGGGCAGTATGTATGCTCCAGGAAAAGTGAAAATCTTAGCCCTACTAAGTTTGAAATGCTCGGCATAACCAACCAAGTCTCACAGAAACAAATACCATAGGCCTCCATTAAATTCATAGTGAAGTGAGTTTAAATGAACCAACTCTCTAAACTTGAAGGTTTAAGATGACGTGGTCCTCACAGCGATCAGACTTGAGACAGAAAATTTCCCAAATTCATATTGGCCAAGTTTAGTCAACCATTCTCTCTCAGACAAAGGACCCACTCCCCATAGTCACCGGACTTGAGTCTCAGGTGGCTAGTTCCCTTTGAACTTTACTTGGCCAAAACAAACATGAGTGGAAGGGAAGGGAAGGGAAGGGAAAAGGAGAGCAAGTCTCACTGTGCACTTCTGATGTCCCAGAAGGGTCCCATCCAGCCCTTTTATCTACACAGTTCTTACCCAGGCTGGGTACAGGCACGACGCTCTAAAGCCAAAATTGCAGTGCCATATGATACAGGAAGGGCAGCAGCTTCTTGTAAGGAGATCTTTTCTGGAACCTGCCACAGTGTCTATAAAAAGAGATAACAGTGACTTCAGGATTAAGCACACTTACCTGCTCAGAAAAGTTGCTTGGTAAGCATGACTTGACTGACTGATTTCCAAAGAGAAACACACTCAGTGGCATTCAAGCCCAACCAAGCCTTTGGTAGTTCAGGCCTTTGGTACATCAGACGTCACAATCCTAAGACTGGCATCTGGCTCAGGAAGGAGGCAACTTACGGAGGATAAAAAGCCTAAGGATCATAAGATATGTAAATGTTACCTCGACAAAGCTATGAGAGGAAAACTGTGTGCTGTTCACCACTAGGGGACACCAGCCTTCACGCCCTGCACAATTGCACCACACCACCCTGGCTGGCTCCATTCCCAGAGCTATCTCTTTCATAAGCTTTGTGAGGGGGAGAAGCCCATTACATCTAGCTCAATACCCTAAACCAGTTTTTCTACCAAAACTGTGGTCCAACTAGATAGCCAATCAGTTGCTCAGGGACTCAGAAAATAAAATGACCTCTTCATTAAAACAGTCCATACAAAGTTCTGTACTAGGGTTGTCACACTAGTGAAAAAGGGGTCAGAATTTGGGGGGGCTGGTTCTTGGCTGAGAAAGAAGATCTGACCAAACAAATATGAAGAAAAGGGGGAGAGGGAAGGAATGAAGGGTAGGTAGAAATTAAAGAAACTGAAGGAGAATAAAAGACCTCCTAGCAGTAATACTGAGAGGTAGGGATACCTTCTGGTCAGTGATGCATTCTTCAGCCATACCATTAAAGGTATTCACACCAATAACTCGATCTCCCTAAAGGGAAACAGCATTAAGGATCTGTTCAAATGTATGGCCCTGGATTTACATCTTCTTGAATTAATCAAAAAAAAATAAAAGAAATAAAAGAAATGCACATCTCAGACACAAGTTGAACCTTAGTTACTGACTCAGAGTTCATGTTTAGTCAATAAATCAACAACTGTCTCAGTACCCCCACCAGGTTGCCAAGCCGATCTGAGCACATTTGAGAGAATGATGGGATGCAGTGTGCAAAAGGTTGATAAGAATTAGAATCCCAGGGTTAATTCCCTTTGCACAAAGCTCAAACCTGAGAATTCTCTCAGTCCTCTCAGTAACTAAAAACCAAGGTACTGTCTCTCTCTCTTTTTAAAAGATTTATTTATTTATTTAATTTTATTATTGTTATTATTATTATTTTTTAATCTGATGAGAGAGAGACACACACAGAGAGAGAGAGAAAGTGAGAAAGTAAGCTATCAAGTTTGGGACTCAAACCATGGTCATTCACGTAGGAGTCCAGCACCTTAGCCATCATGTCACCTGCCGGTCCCACCTGCTATCTCTTATTCATAATAAAAAGCATGGGACTAGCAGATGGCATAATGATTATGTCACTGGACTTCCACATAGTCAACCGCAGTTCCAGTCCTGGACCCAGTAGTTTAAACTCATGCAGGGTGCGTGGGCATGCACGCTCAAAATCCCAGAATGGAGGAGAATAGATTGTGGTGTGGCCATCCCCTTTGGGGAGTGATTTCTCGCTTTCTGTCTCTCTCTCTCTCTGGCAAGCACACGTGCCTTATAACAAAAATCTCTCTTAAAAAAAAAAAAAAAAAAAGCTTAATGGGGGGGAGACAGCTGTGCAGTGGTAAATGCCACACTTAGTGAGGCGATCCCACCTGGGAAGGTTCCCCATTCAAGGCTAGAGACTTCCCTGAGTATGCTAGGCACACATGGTGCCCATGATCTGGGGCTGGTTGAAAAATGGGGGGAGGGGGTGGATGACTGCATCAGAAACCCTCTGGGTATTGGGATCAACAGGTGGAACCGTGGTTAAGGCGCTGGACTCCCACATGGCCAACCGTGGTTGGAGTTCCAGATCTGGTAGCTTGCTTTTTCACTTTCCTTCTCTCTCTATTTCCTTCTGGTCAAGTTAAGAAATAATAATAAAAGAACCCTCTGGGGGGATATTCTATCTCTCTCATAGAAGAAATAAATAGATAAACTTAAAAAAAAAAAAGCTTATGGAAGCCAGGAACTTCCATCAGCTTCCTTCCCCCAGTTCGGATTAGCTTCTCCCGTTCCGTTTCCCTCTGCTGTCTGCTGACGAAGGTCAGCAGAAACAACACTCCTTGGCTACAGATGAGGCCAGCACATTTCTTGTAGCTAAATGCACAATGATTTCCTAGATTTCAAATAACTTACCTCTTTCATTCGGGTGACATCTGTGCCTCTCTCCAACACCGTCCCAGAAAACTCCATTCCTAAAAACATATCGTTGAAAGATAAGGTTATTTGTACAACTCAGCACCACAGAGATGAGAAAACCCTGGTCAACGGGCCAGCCCACCAGCTTATTGGAGCAGAGAGGGTTTAGGTGCCTCTTCCCCTTCCTCAGCCTGAGCAAACAGGTAAGTGTTGGACCCCAAACTCAGGAAAGGGAGCACAAATTTCACACACACAACATGAAAAGCGGTAGCCGTCCCATTCTTACTGCACCACAAATGAAAGCTCAAAAATGTGCAAAAGCACAGAGAATCACAGAGCCGCGAGTAGTGTAAACCCTGATCCCTGAGGCCTCAGGCCCTGACAGCACCCAATTATTGTACTCGTCATATTGTGTTCACCTGTTTCCCTGTATCCTTTGCTGGATGGTGAGGCCCTCGAGGATGTGAAACCATGTTTTTTCAGGTAGTACTTGGCTCAATTGAATGAACTGGTGCTGCGTGCCTTTTCCTCTTCTACCCCCAAAATTTCTGAATTTAATGATCATACATTTTCTAGTTGAGCTGACAGGGAGTAACTCAATTGAGTATGACATCTTTCCTACATACAGCATTTCAGCAAATACAAACAGAAAGAAATGGTTCTAACTCTTGAAATGTAACCAAATACCCTAAGGCCAAAACACAGCATCTATTTTGCAATCACTGTATCCTTATTTTATATATATGTATATATACACACACACACACACACACACACACGTACACACACACATATATATACTGTATACATGCTAAGCTATACTGACCTCTCTTTAAATAAATCTCAACAACAAAAATCAGTCACTTGTCCACATTTTCAGGATCTAAGAGTCATCACATTGGGCATAATGAAAATCAGAAAGTAGGCTGCTCAGAAATGTATAAACTCTTTTTCTTCTCTCTGATCCTCTGGCATTAGGTTTCTTTGGGAATGTATGTGTGAGGCTGAAGATTTTGGCTGCAGACAGATGCTTGTAATTCATCAGTGGAAAAAAAAATGAAGGCAATATCAGAAAAGGAAAGGGCATGACTAGGGCCCATGGTGATTCTGATGAACAGAATTCTGACGAACATACTGACCTGTGAAGATTCATTTGTTCACCCTTAAAGCATCTAACTGAGCATCTATCATGAGCCAACTACAGTGCTAAGCAGAGGGATATAATGTTGAGCAAGACAGACACGGAGCCTGCCTCGGGGGCTCACAATCTAATGATTCTAATGAACAGGGACCGACACATCTAAGTGAAACATCACGGACAGCAGGCAAACATCACCAGGTAGTGCCCAAGATGAGGTGCCCGGTTCAGAAAACTCTCTGCACCCTCTTTTCCTGAAGCAGTCACTAGACTGCCAATACTCACCAGGAGTGAAGGGAAGACGGGGCCTTTCCTGATACTGACCACGGCAGACCAAAATGTCAGCAAAGTTAACTCCACAGAAATGGACATCGACTCGGACCTGCAAAGGAAATGGAGAAGCAAAGCAGCGTCATGCATATCCAAGGAGACAAAGCTTATTCGATTACACCAAAATAGGTACCCAGTGGCAACTATAATGCCAAGGACCGAAAGAGAACCAGTGTACCCCTGCTGGGCAAACAGATAAGAGTTCTGCCTTCACGGAGCTAAAAGCATAGTACAGAAAATGGACATTCACCGAATAATCATGAAGCTATATGTGTTAAATTACAACTCTAATGCCAACTGTTAAAGATAGAAATAAAAGGTCCTGTAAAAGCACATAATGGGGGAGGCAGCATTTGACTTTTGGGGGAAGTTAAGAAAACTTCCCTGAGAAAGGAATACTTGAGCAAAGATAAGCTAAGGGTTAACTATTCAAAATAGGAGGAGAGCAGCCTGGCACAGATAAAAGCAATAGCACGGACAAAGGCCCTGCGGCAGGAACGGGAGAAGAAACAGTTAAATCTTGAACTCAATCAGAAAGACCTGGGGCTAGAGAGAGCAGGGGCCACAGCACACAAGGGTTTGAGGCACTTATTCAGGTCCTTAGTCTTCACACTAGGGACAATAGGAAGCCGTTCGTGTATTTTAAACAGAAGGGGAATGTGATATTAAGAACCTGGAGTCCTGGTGTCTAATCCTAGATCCCCAACATCTGCTTAGCAGAGCCAGAAGTAAGGCAGGCCGGCAGTTCCTCCAGACCTTGTAAGCCATTTGTCCTCAAACTGGGGTCCCAGACCATCAGCAATTTGTTAAAGTTCAAATTCTCAGGCTCTATCTCAGACCTGCTGAATCAGAAACTCTGGGGACAAAGGCCAGCTGGCTGTTTTACCAAGTCCCAGGTGATTCTGACACACACTAAAGTCAGAGGACTACTGTCATAAATCAACCTGTCCCAGCAGGACTGGCATGGCATGGAGACCGAATCGATATTTGTTTAAATTTCCAATTTAGTACAGAGGAGCTCGTATTGGTGAGAAGACATTTTTATCTACAACATTCATTCATTCAACAATGTTTTAAGCACCTGCCCCTGCCAGGCACTATTACAGACTATGGGGATCTGGTGGTGAGTAAAATGAGATAGTCCCAGCTCTCCAGAGCGAATTCCTTACAACGCAGTGTCTGGACACAGAACAAAGGAGACCAGCCCTGGGCCTGAGCACATTCTGTGGATGAAGCGCTGTTGTTGTTGAGGAGGGCACAGTACACACAGTTCTCACGCCACTCCACCTGGACGTAAGGATGATTCAGAGATGACGGTCTCTCAGCACGTCGGTCCCAGGAAGCAGACTGACTGCCACCCTGTGTCCCAAATACACCTTAGCCACACGCTCCTGTGAGTGTCGAATCAGGATTGCAGCTGCCTTCTGCTCTCTCATCAGAGGTCCCCAACTCTGAGGCTCACTGTGCACGGCCCTCCCCCAGGTTCCACATTCTCCACCCAGATGACAATGGCTCACCAGCGTGGTCATCAGACAAGGCCAAAGTGACTTCCACAGAGCAGCGGAACTGGCCACAACCTTGAACTGAGCCCCTCCCAAATCACTGCACTACACCAGAAAAGGAAACAGGGTCTGTACACGTGGAAATCCAGGGCTAGTTTAGAGGAAGCGGAGAACATGACGCCGACAACTGATGAGGAAAAAAGCAAAATCTGGGGTCCACTTATCTGCGTTAAATCACTAACTTGCAGGTAGTTATGCAAACTGGTGTGCAAATATGAATTCTCTGTTTCTAAGGCAACAGCTCTGGGGCATTCAGAAAGAGTCCTATACGTGTGTTTGAGGGGAACAATCTTCCTCTGGCACTTTTTGACCTTTCTGTGAAACGCCCTAGCCCAGGGCGAAGGGCACGCAGGCTCCTCACCACCCCTCGCAGGAGACCTAGGAATCTCATTCGCGAAGGAAGCCGGCGGAGCATGCGCGGGGGCGGGGAAGGGCGGTTCGGTGGAGGGGGACGGAGGTGTCAAAGGTCCCGGGCACAGGCCTGTCCCCTACCTCCTGAGGACGGACGGGGCGCGAGGCCACATCCTCGATGACCAGGGGCTTCTTCAGCTCGGCGCAGAGCGCGGCGCGGTAGTGCCGGCCGCAGCCCTGCCCGGCCCTCCTGCAACGTGGAACAAGGGCCGGGTGACTCGGGCCGCCCACCCGGACGCACCCTGGGGCTGCCTGTGGAGCTCGGGGAGAAGTCTGGGGTGCACCTGCAAAGCCACGCCCGAGGGAGACACGGTCTCCAAGCCGCCGCCGCCGCCGCCGCCATGACCGGAGAGAAAGTCTCCGGGGAACGGTCAGAGCGTGGCTGGAGGAGCCGCCCAGCGCCGGCCCCGCCCCGGGGAGAGCGGAAGGGCGGCCCGCGGGACCGACCGGCGCGACCGCAGCGGAGGACACCGCGGTGCGCGCTGCTTGTGCGCCTGGGCCAGACCCAGGGCGCTGCTTGTGCGCCTGGGCCAGACCCAGGGCGCGGAGCCTGGGCGTCGGAGCCGCTTCTTCCCTAGGCCTTCCTGGACGTGGAATCCGCTGGAAGGGAAAAAGGAAAAGAAAAAAGAATTGGAGGAAGTGGATTACCTGAGATTAATTTTTGTTGGCATTTTTGTAATAAATTCGGGAGATTTAAAAACCACGCTTAGAGCCAGATTGTGCCTTGTTGGTTAAGGTGACCGGGTTCCCCATGGCCGGTTGCACAGTTCAAGTCCTGGACCCTGGGGCTCCAGGAACATGCAGGGCTCGGGTGCCTCTGTGCCCAAAATCAGGAAAGGCGGGAGAAATGGCTCATGCGTCTTCTGGTGAAAATACACAGAAAGACACTAATAACATGTAAATGGGCATTTGGGGTCCTCCTAAATAAAGGCTTCGATGTCCACATTGGAACACCTTGCTAAAGTTCAATTCTTATTAACGATTTTCTCACACTTAAAGAATCATTTACAATAAAACCATATGTTTGCTGCTGATCTATATGGAATGATCCTACACATACTCAAAGAATACTTCAAATTAAAGTCAGGCCAAAACCTGGTGGTTTTCATGTTCCTTGTGCCTCTGTTACTCCTGGCACTTAGTAGGTGCTTAATAAATGCTGATTCATGACGACATGATTCCTGTATGAACAGGCATACTCTGGGAAAATTCGAAACATCATGCTAGAACCCAAAATATTATAAAAGTGGATAGACTTCTGCTGCAACAGTAACTAAATACTTAGAGGCTATGGACATAAGAGAAGCACATGTTTTTATCCTGGGAAGACCATTTTCTTTCATAGTTTTTAAAAACAACCTGGTATCTTTTTTCCTAAAGTCTGGTCAAGGGACCAGCAGATGGCGTAATGGTTACATCACTGGACTCCCACATAGTCAACTGGAGTACCCAGCAGCTTAGAACTCATGCCAGGCACATGGGCATGTATGCCCAAAATCCCAAGAGGAGAATGGAGAAAGGATTGCTGCATGGTCATCTCCCAGAGGAGGGGGGTGATTTCTCACCTTCTGTCTCTCTGTCTCTCTGCAAGAGCACGCACCCTATAGCAAAAATCTCTCTAAAAATACATCAGGTCAAAGGGTATAGCATTTCAGGTTCAAGCCCAGCTGTGTGACTTTGACATTGACACTTGATGTCTCTTGGCCTCAGTTAAGTCCATAGAGTGAATGCACTGGGCAAGATAATCACCAGCTTGCTAAGTTCTGTTTCTTTTTTATTCTTGACAGAAACAGTATTCTAAGATGACAAATTACCCAGAAGGCATGATTATGAATGGAATAAACAGAAAGCAAAAATGAAGTAGAAATGAGTTTCAGAAATTATTACTTAAAGGCTTCAATGCAAGAAGAATCCAAGAGCCAGGTCTCCACCTTGGGTGTATAGTAAAGGTCACTACCATGATTTTTTAAGAGAGATTTTTCCTATAAGATGCATGTGCTTGCCAGAGAGACAGAAAAAGTGAGAAATCATCCCTGGGGGGATGATCACACCACAGTCCCTTCTCTTCCATTCTCTTCTCAAGATTTCGGGCACAAACACACATGCGCCCAGCAGGAGTTTTAAGCCACCAGGTCTGGGACTTGAACTGTAGCTGACTCCATGGGATTTCAGTGATGTCATCATTACCATCTGCTGGTCCCACCGTTTTAATACTCTAGCACTCACAAGAAATTTGAGAAATCATTTTATTGGGTCATCAGAAAAGTCATGACAAATTTTTGCATAGAAAAACAGAAAACTACCTTATGACTTTTCTGATAGCCCAATAGTACTCACTCCCCCCCACTCCTGGTGAAGAGAAGCAATGACTAGAACATGAGAAGGAAAACAAAATAATAATAAAATAAAATAAAACTTGTGTTTCCAATGAGACATGAAAACACTTTGTAAACTGTTAATGATTAGATTCAGAAAATCAAACCAGGGACAACAGAGAAGTCCTAGTGGCATCATAGTCAAATGAACTTTCTGGTTACCAAACAGTAGTGAGCACCAAGAAAACTCAAGTTTGTGAAGTATAAAACTGGAATTAGTTGTTCTGAAGATGAAATAAATTGTCACATGGGAGCCAGCAGGTGGCATGGTAGTTAAGGGCGCTGGACTCCCATATGGTAAACTATGGTTCGAGTCTCAGGCCTGGTGGCTTGCTTTTGTCTCTTTCCCTCTCTACATATATCCCTCTCTGGTCAAATTAAAATAAATAAATAAATAAAGTTAAATTTCAAAAAACTCTTTAAAAAATTGTTACATGTGAAAATATTAAATATTCATACAAAATAGAAAGCAAACAACTTTTTTTTTTTTTTTGGAGAGGTTTTTTACTATAGGGCACGTGCACTCGCCAAACAGACAGAGAGAGACAGAGAGATAGAAAGCGAGAAATCATTCTCCAGGGGCATTGGCCATGCCGCAATCCCTTCTCCATTCTCCTCTCGGGATTTTGGGCACTCATGCACACGCGCCCAGCATGAGTTTAAGCCACCAGGTCCGGGACTCGAACCGCGGTTGACTATGTGGGAGTCCAGCGACATAGCCATTACACTAACTGCTGGTCCCTGCAAACAACTTTTTTTTTGAGAGAGAGATTTTTGCTATAGGGTACATGTTCTCACTGGAGAGACAGAGAGAGGGAAGGTGGGAAATCACCCCCTGGAGGGGATGGCCAGGCCACAGTCCCTTCTCCTCCATTCTCTTCTTGGGATTTTGGGCACGCACATATGCCCTGCATAAATTTCAAGCCATGAACCATGGTCTGCCCTGTGGAAGTCCAACTATGACACCACCTGCTGGCCTTGAAAGCAAATATCTTTCAATGGGTCTCCTTGAAAACAGCAATTATTTCTTAATCTTCTTTATGTTTTCAGTACCTTGCACAATTCTCACCAACTTCAGGTGTGTAATAGATGCTTATCTGATGAGTTGTTGAATCACCACTCAGTTATCTAGCATCAGTTTTCTAGATTATTAGAAGTATCTTTAATCTCATTTTTTTTAAGAATTATTTTATTGAATATTTATTTGTGTATTTATTTTAACGTGACTGACCAGAGAAAGACAGAATGTGAGAGAGAAAGAAGGAGAAAGGGAAAGTGGGAAAGCAAACTGCCAGGTCCAGGACTTGAACTGCAGTCGACCATGTAAGAGTCCAGCACCCCTCACCACCATGCCACCTGCTAGCCCCTCGTTTTTCATTTTTAATGAAATAGTTTGTGGAAATTTTTTTGTATTAGGATTTTCATAACATCCCTGTCATTCTTAGCGAAGACAAAAA
Source organism: Tupaia tana (assembly GCA_026018925.1). Taxonomy (NCBI): domain Eukaryota; kingdom Metazoa; phylum Chordata; class Mammalia; order Scandentia; family Tupaiidae; genus Tupaia; species Tupaia tana. Next base: position 117,229,592 of record JAKSZU010000007.1, read on the forward strand.
CCAGCGAGTTTAGAGCTATCAAAACTATAGTCCACATTTATGGGACCAGCAGTTAGCGTAATGGCTATGTCGCTGGACTCCCACGTAGTCGACCGCGGTTCGAGTCCCGGACCCGGCGGCTTAAACTCACGCCGGGCGCGTGTGCGTGCGTGCCCAAGATCCCGAGAGGAGAATGGAGGAGAAGGGATTGCGGCGTGGCCATCCCCCCTGGGGGGTGATTTCCTGCTTTCTATCTCTCTGTCTCTCTCTGTCTGTCTGGCGAGCGCACGCGCCCTATAGCAAAAACCTCTCCAAAAAAAAAAAACAAAAAAAAAACTATAGTCCACATTTATAAAAATATGTGAAGAAAATAGTAAAAGTCTCTTTAAGAAGAATCTTGGAGAGAAATGAAAGTATTTTAGGTAATTGAGGTGATTTAAGCACTTACATGCAAAATAACTTTCACATTTCCAAAGAGCATTGAAGGTAAGTGACAGGCATTTAGTAGCAGTTGCTATAGTAGCAAAAGAAATATATAGCCTGTCCATCAACATGCTACTGCCCTACCATACTGTCTAGTTTGGGTTATTGTTTCTGGTTATTGGTGTGGAGAGAAGGGTTTGGAGGTAGAAAGGAGGGTCAAGAAGAATAAAATTTGAGTACTAGGTGACAATAAGACCCAGCAGCAAAATTGAAACAGATCAGTCCTTTGGGAAGTAAAAAAGGATCAAGAGCTGCCCTGCAAACTAGCTTGAGGGCTCATTAAGGAAGTAACAGAGTAACAGATGACTCTTCCTTCTGGTGCAACTCACATGAAGAGATAATATTTAACATCCAGAAGCTGCTGGAGGACCGAGGGTGGAAAAACAAGCCAAAGCCGAATACACAAACAGCTATGTTTTCACGGAATAATAGACAGACATTATATAAACAATGTAAGCACCACACAGGACTATACTGGAAATATGAAAGTATTGCCCATGGTTAAAATGCTTGATGCAATAGATTGTCAGCTCCTTGAGATTAGAGGCTGTGTCCAGTAGTCTCACAGCTGACCTGACATGCCTAGCACACAGCAGGTGCTCAGCAGTGTTAGAAAGGTAGAACAAGGAGGCCTGCATGCTGGGAGGGAGAGCTACCTGTACAACACATCTCCCAGAAGCCACAGATCTGAGAAAATACAAGGGCTCTTGCCTTTACCTAACAATACAGCTGTGGGGCTGTATCTGATCTTTTTGGAACTAATTCAGCATTGCCTTTATATATAGAAATGATCTCCTGCCACAGTGATGTCCTCCAAAATTCTGGAGGCACATAGGAGTAGTCTGCCTCTTACTGTATTTCCCTAGATTACTCTTTCTGATTGTGGCAGTTGAGGTTAACTTTTATCATCTTCAGAAATGTACTTTGGCTATGGATAGATGAATTCATGTGGACATCCAGGAACCAGGCAATATTTGCTATGTAAGTTATTTACTCCAACAATCATGGAATTTCAGGACTGGATGGATGTTCAAGGTGATTTAATCAAAAGGCTTCCCTTAGAGGTAAGAAAACAGAGGCTATCCTTGGGGACCAGCAGGTAGCATGGTTGTTAAGATATTGGTCATTCCCACAGGCCGATCATGGTTCAAGTCCCAGACCTGTTGGCTTGCTTTCTCACTTTCCCTCTGTGTGTGTCTCTCTCTGGTGAAATTAAAATAAATGAAAGAATAAATAAAATTGAATAAATAATTCTTTAAAATAGAAAGAGAGAGGGAACCAGCAGTTAGCGTAATGACTGTGTCGTTGGACTCCCACGTAGTCGACCGCGGTTCGTGTCCCGGACCCGGTGGCTTAAAACTCATGCCGGGTGCATGTGCGTGCGTGCCCAAGATCCCAAGAGGAAAATGGAGGAGAAGGGATTGCTGTGTGACCATCCCCCCTGGGGGGTGATTTCTCGCTTTCTGTCTCTATTTCTCTCTCTGTCTGTCTGGCGAGCGCACGCGCCCTATAGTGAAAATCTCTCCCAAAAAATTTTTTAAAAAAAGAGAGAGAGAGAGAGAGACTGGTCCAAGGTCACCCTGCTGTCTAGACCCAAGAGTGCCCATAGGATCTGGTTTCCTGTTCATTATCCTTGACTCTTACTCTTAAACAACCTATACAATAATAATAGTTCACATTTCATAGTGCTTCGTCAACTTCAAATCATTGTCACCCAGATTGTTTTCTCAGCTAGTGATGAGGGTAATACTAACTAATATCACAACTAGCACTTACTGATTACTTATGACCAACTAGTCACTAAGTGCTTTTACATGATTGTATTTATCCTCATGAGCGTCCTAGACTAGGATACTATTATTTCAATCTCTTCCAGATCAGCAACCCATAGGCTTAAAGAGGTTTAGAAACTTGCCCAAGGCCACACAGCTAGGAAGGGAGCAGTTGAGAATCATCCTAACTGCCTGGTGCCAGAACCCCTCTAACAGTATCCGGCTGCCTACAGCTCTTTCCTCAAAACACCCTCAGAGCAGACAAAGAAGGTATTGTACAATACATTTTAAAGCCACACTTTGCTTGTAGTTTCAGGCTTAATTTTATAGGAATTTTACAGTCGTTTGAGCCTAGAAAATACATGACTTCCCAGAAGGAAAGAAAATAGAGAAAGCAGTCCCCCAGGAATGCTTGCAGTTAAGGGACGAGAGCAGGAAGAGAAACTAACAGATAATTAGGAGTTACTACCCTATTCTCTACAGCCATCGCTTGAAAGTGCATTGATCTCATTTAAATTTCGAGTATAACGTGCAAGATTAAAACTGTGATTATGTAAAGTAGTTTTCTCACACACACACTCCCCAAAAATATGATTTTAACGAAATAACGCACTGACTGCGTTGCCTGGTTACCAGTCGCCACTTTAACAGGTACCAACAGGCATTTGGGCTAAATTCCTAGCACCCAGATGGGCCAATTTGGAAGCTGGGGCTACCTGGGCAGTGGCTTCTATGGTCCCCAAATTAACAACCAGTGTTTGTTGCTGGGAACTATTTTTCATTTTGAACCATCATTATAAAACCAGTTAACAAATTCCCAAGCATTCTGGCAATCTTTCCAGCTCCCACTTCCCCCAGAGAGAACAAATTCTTCCCTTCCATATGTCCCCCCACAGAACTCTGTACAAACCTGCACCAGCTCACTCATCTCACTGTTCAGGTGGTATTTATCTACTGCTATCTCCCCAAAGCCAGGCTGTGAGCTTTGTGGGTGCTTCTGATAGCACAGTGAAAAGATTTTGGACTTTGGAATCAGACATATCTATGCTCAATTCCTGGCTTTGCTATTATACTTTCTCACTGAGATCTTAGGAAAGTTATTTAACTTCTCTGAGCTTCTGTTGCCTCATCTATAAACAGGACAGTAATGCAGGTGATGACCATGAGACTTAAATGAGGTCAGCAAGAACATGGCAGCACTTCTTAAATAGCAGCTCTTATTATGAGGTCCCTGCACTGAGCCTCTCACTGTCCTGTGGAGCGAGGCGCACACCAACAGGCACCTTCAATGCCTGAGATGTGTTCTGTGTTGGCTGCAAAGGAGACTATAGGAGTAAAGAGCATCATTTCAGGAAAGCCTTGCAGAAGCCTGAAGAATAAGCCAGCCGAAGGGCACAGCTAATGTGTTCCAGGTGAAGGACTGCGTGTGGGTGAACATTCAAGCAACAGCAAGTGGCCAATTATGGTTCAAATTAGGGTTTGAGCTATAGAATAGTGAGAGGTGAGCTAGTGTAGAAAGAGGTTTAGGGTCAGCCAGTGGCGTAGTGCTTATGGTGGCTGGAGTCCATATGGTCAGCTTCCCGGTTCAAGTTCTGTCAGCTTGAAAAACAAACTGGGCGCACATGTGTGGGCCCCCAAAATTCTAAGAGGAAGATGAAGAAGAGATTGCGAGCTGGCCATCCCCCCCACATGGGATGCTTTCTTAGTTTCCTTCTTCCTCTCTCTCTCTGGCTAGAGCATGGGCCATATAGCAAAATTTAAAAAGGAAAAAATAGCATACTTTTTTTAAATAATTATTTTATTATTATTATTTTTAATTTGACCAGAGAGTGATAGAAAGAGAGAGAAAGGGACAGTGAGAAAGCAAACTGTGAGGTCCAGGACTCGAACCACAGTTGGCCATGTGGGAGTCCAGCACCTTGACGATCATGCCACCTGCCAGCCTCAAGAGCATAGGTTTTTAGGTCAGCTTGTTAGGAAATCCAGCATCATCACTTTCAAGTCACATATCCTCAACCAAGTAAGTCTCAGTTTCCCTGCTTATAAAATGACTGTGATTACATGAAATAATACATATAAACTGCTTGGAACAAAATAACCATATTAAAAATGTTAGTGGTACTTCTTTTTTTAATGTTGTTTATTTATTTCTTCCATGAGCAAGAGAGAGAGAGAGACAGAATCCCCAAGAGGTTCTTGATGCCACAATCCACCCTCAGCCAAACTTGGATCATGGCTACATGTGTGCCCGGTATGTTCAGGGAGGTCCCCAGACCAAACTGGAAACTTTCCCCTATGGAATTGCTTCATAGAGCACTGCATTTTGTCCCTGCACCACCATCTGGCCACCAGCATTCTTCATCTCTGGTTAGGTAGAATAAGCTTGGTGGTCGGCCCTACTGTACATTCCATTTTTTATTGAATCAATGAAAGGACAAATGGAGAATTTGTTCACTTAATACATGCTTATTAGACACCATGCTTGTGCCAGTGACTGGGGATACCACAGTGAAGGAAATAGACAAAAATCTCAGCCCTCCTAGGACTTGCAGTTCATGAATAGAGTTGGAAAAAGGGGGACCAAAGGTGTCCTTGAGGGAGCAGTCTACTTCATGGTCCCTGTGGCTTCATGGTTCTCTGATGAAAAGCTAATAAAGTGACAAAGCAGAGTTCCCAAGAGGTGAGTCCCACTGCATAACAACAAGGAGGAGGCTCTTATCCTCTCCCTTAATCGCTTCTCACTTATCAACCTCCAGCTTCCTGTTGTGGTCCAGAGAACTGGTGAGTTGTGTTGTTTGGCAGGAAGAGGTGTCAAGGAGGGCTCAAGTCATTCTTGGGCTCTAAGGTCTAAAGTAAGGACAAGAGGAAATAGGAAAACACACACACAAAAGGCTATGGACTGGGAGATTTGCCTGTCTCCGTGGACGAGCGATAAGTGAGCTCAAATACCTCGCCACGATGCATGGAGCTTTTATCTCAATAGCAGGATAATCACTCTTCACATGTGCGTGTCTCTTTACAGAAAGGGTTCACCAAAGGGATCACATTTAATCCTCGGAAGGACTCGGTGAGGTGGGCATTAACCTCGTTTAATCCCATCTCTCTCTCTTCGTTAACTCCTCCCTCTCTGCAACCTTCCTCCCTGTGGCTTTCAAGTATGACCATGTCCAAACTGCAGCCATAAACAAAACAACAGAAACCTTCACTTCTTACCCCTCGCTGCACCCAATCATCTGCTCTCTACAGCCAAGTCCACTAAACATTAAGAATGTGCTTGTTAGCCCTGTCGCTTCCCTCCCATCCCCTCCTTGCACTATGATTGGCCTCCAAATGCCACTGAAATTGTCCTTGCTAAGACGCCAGTGACCTCCTATTTGTCCAGTCCACAGGATGCTTGTCAGCCCCCATTGGCCTCTCATAACATTTGAAGCCATCCTCTGCTCATGCTCCCCTACTTCCCAGCCCACTTCTTTTTGGCCTTGGTCTCAGATTCTTCTCTGCCACCCCGTAATGTTGTCAGCCAGGATCCTACCCATAACACACACACCTTTCTATATATATTTCTTCTTTTTTATTACCAGAGGGCATGTAAACTCTCCAGAGACAGAGACAGAGAGAGAGAGAAAGCACTCAATATGACATGGTCACATCACAATGCTCTTTCCTTCATCTCTCCATCCTGCAAGGATTTTGGAATGCATGCACACACACCGCGTGTCTTCCAAGCTGCCAGGTCAGGACTTAAACCACACTCAGCCATTTGGGATCTAGCCTTCTATTCAGAGTGCTTAACTACGATACTATAGGGCCAGCGCTCTCTCTCTCTCACTTTCTCTCTCTCTCCTTTCTTCCTGTCTAGTGAACTCTCTATTTTCCTCCAAAATCTCGCTCAGACTTCTGATTTGTGAAACCTTCCCTAACCATAGTCTGATCATCTCTCACCTCCTCACTCCTATCCCCTCCTCCGAAGCATGCACAATCCCCTTCCTCTTGCTTTCACAGCCACTCTTCCACAGCATCAGTCAAGTACTACCACATGGTGTCATGACTTGTTCTCTTCCCCAGCAGACGATGAAAAACTTCAGGGTGGAAACAGGAACATCCCTATTTTTGCGTCGTCCATGCCCGGCCCAGTTCCTGGCACATGGCAAACACTGAGACATGTTCGCCTAATTCTTGAGTCAAACAGGTAGCAAATGAAAGAGGCAGGGTCTAAGCCCTAGTTGTCTTTTTTTTTTTTTTTTTTTTAAGAATGTATTTCTTTCTTTCATGGACAATAGAGATAGACAGCACCCTCAACAAGATCTTGACACCGCAATTCATCCACAGCCCACCCCGCTCAGGATCATGGGAATATGCATGCCGGATGTACCCAGGGGGTCTCTAATACGGACCCAGAACATTCTCATGTGAGTCAGCCTCGCCGAGTGCCTTGTTTTACAGCTGTGCCACTGTCCAGCCCCCAAACCCTAGTTTTCTGACTTTAAAGTATATAATCTTTCTATCTTAGCATTGAAAAGAGCAAGTGTGTTCCTCAATCCCAGCAAATTTCATAAATCAAAGGCCAAGGTGGTGAGAAGGATTTCCTTTTCCCCACAAACATTGCCCCAGCTACCAGGTGTGGAAGGATTGTTTGGTATTTGTGGCCTTCCTTTTGCATATTCCAGGACGAGAGAAGAAAAGAAAAGGAAAAAAAAAAAAAAAGACCTACCTCCCATCTTTTCCTCCCAGTGGACAGTCACCACCCTCACTTCCTTCCAAGGAGGAGGCCGGAAGCCTATCCTGGCTCTTGTGACTCTGATTTGCCTCAGGTTTCCTCACAGAGGAGAGGGGTAGGGAGTGATTTCCTAAGACGCTGTGTGGCTGGGCCAGTCCTGAATGATCTTGACCATTCTGAACTTACACTGCTGACAAACCCTTTGTGAAGTGGTCACAGATTCACCTGGAAGGAAAGAAACCTTGCCTTCACCAGGAATAAACAAGCTTTCCAGGGAGAGGCTCTGAGTCAAACAATGTGTGCATCTGCCAATTACAAGCTCAAGTTCCACCCAAATACACACAATCAAAGGCTTTACCAAGGCCATCATTACAAGCACAGGGCCCTCCTGCTGTTTGGGCAACATTTTAGTGCAGCAGTGAAGCAAGAGAAATGCCGGGAACACAGAGAGGTAAGGCAGACCCACGCGGCAGTGCCTTTTTTCCACCCAATGACTCACGTCACCTTGTCATTTATAATGCTGCAGCCTGGGTGGGGGAGAAGGAAATGAAGAGGAAGAGTGGGCTGTGTGGTGCATGTAATTTGTTTCACCATTGCAGACGGCTTTTTAATGAGCTTTCTCATTAAGGGCTCTGGGAGCCTATGCTTAAAAGTTTTCCGGACAAGCAAACAAGCAGGACTGAAATCAGACAGCATCAGCCCAGTGCGCACTGGTTTGTTTGAAAGTAAAGGGGGTGCAGACTTTTTTTTTTTTTTTTAATGGGAGAGTAGAGATTTGATAACTCCTCTGTCCAAGAAAATTTGAAAAGTAATAACATGGCTTTAGCCAATCTGCATGAAAACATTCATCGGCTATCAGAATGTTAGAGTGTGTCTGTGCTAGCCCTTCCCTATTTAAGCAGTTCCCATGGAGAGAAGTAACTGTCCTTTGCTATGCTAGCCTGGGTTCATGTTTCCTGTAGGACACTCATTGCACTGCCTCAGACAGAATGTCCCCTCTCAGTTCTGGCCCCTGTGGAATAAACACTCAGTTCCGCTTCATCCTTTTGCATATTTCCAGGACTCAACACAGTGTCCAGACGCACAAAAGACACTCAATAGAATTTTGTCCTGCAACTGAATTCATTAGATGTGATTAGTATATGAAAAAGTACATAAGCGAATTGGACGTGAGTACCAGACTGCACGTCATGTACATTATCACCTTGCAAGGGTCAGCAAACATTTTAACGTGCTAACACCCTCTAAGTAAAGCAATAACCTTCACTTAAAATTATCCTGAGGGAGGAAGAAAAGTACTGACGGGAATTCAGAGTTCCAGAAATTGCCCATTGGGTTTCTGAGTATGAAACAGCCTTTTCTACAAAACAAAAAAGGGTGCTATTGTTGCTTTATTATCTTTCCAGTGTATTTGCTTAACAGAATGTAACTGCAGAGGCATGCAAGAGAATCCTAGCCATTGCCTATGCTTGACCCAGTTGTCCAAAGCTCACTGTGAGTCCAGGGACTTCCCGAGGTGATGCACTTGCACAGTCCGACACATGTTGGCTGGGAGTGTGTGCTCAGTGGAGACCAGGTACCTCCCACCACACTGCCAGGAAGGACACAGGAGGGGATGGGCTGCCCTCTGTTATCATTCCACTAGACTGCAGATAGACTTCCAGAGAGGTGACACAAACTCCCTAAACGTCTGCTCAGTGGTCCAACCCTTTATTTGCTGCTGAATACACTTGTGTCCTGGACCGTGCTACATTCCAGAGCTCTAGGCCATCTATGTCTGTCTCTCTCTTTTTCACTCCAGCCCACACTTGAGCAGTCAGCAAGGTCTCGGGCGTGTGCTCAGATTACATATCTGGAAAGTTTTTTTCTGATGAGCTTCACCTGGTCATCTGTGGACTGTGTGCAACAGATCCCTAAATGTGCTGATTGAAAGACTCAATCCCCCAGCTGGCCTGGCATCCTGGAAAAGGACCTCTGGCATCTACAGCTCTATCAGGCTCCACAGATGATTCTGCTTCCTGCTGAAGTACAAGAGCTTCTGGCCGTGGCTTCTGACCCGCTGGAACGATGGAGCACTAGAGGGCACCCTGGAACAACATTCCTCCCAGGCTGCTGGCTTCCTGCTGCCAAGGGACCAGGGCTGTGGTGCCCACATAGTTCTAGGCTACAGCTTCCAAGCCCATCCTGGAACCACAGTTTCCTGCAGGAAACGTAGTCCAGTTGCCACATCACCAAATATATCTGGTGTGCATTTCCACAATGGCACTGTGATAAACCCAACTTTTGAAACCTAATTAGGCTTTAAATCATCCTATGTTTCCTCATTAAACCCTTACAAATTGTGTACCACGACAACTTTAGATATTGAAAGGGTTGATTAAAAAAGACAGTCTTCCTATTGTCCAGGAAAATGTGGGCACAATGAGACAAAGCTATTAAATCATATTTAGATAATTATAATTAATTATAATGTGTAAGTTAATTGTAAAAATAAAAGTAACTAGTAAATCTGACACAGACAGTTCCAGTAGATACACAAAGAGCTACGAGAGTGGTCCCTGAGTTGATGGGGTAACCCTCAGTCAGGATTGCTAAGAAACCGTCAAGAAAAAGGTGGAATGATTAATGGCCTGGGATAAAGTGAAAGGACAAGAGAGGTCGGGAAGCCTGATTATAACACATGTCTTCCTAAGTCAGGGCCCTTCCTGTGTCCCAGCAGGTTCTTACTGAAATGAATATGGCAACTACAAACCTGGCCAGTAGTACTGGGCCTCCCATTGTCATGTTGGCACAATGTCCATTTACCCAACAAATGCTTGCCAAGCATTGCCATGTGCCAGGCACTGGCCAAGTACGGGAATACAGATGGACAGCACGAGGACCTCAGAGCTGCCCTTGGGTTTTACCATCCAGTAGGAATGAGAGACAAGCAAATACTTGCAAAGCAGTATGTTAAGTGATAGGTAAAGTAGGAGGTTGCAGCTCTCATTGGAGAGAAATCTAACCCACAGCTTGGGTGGTGCAGGAATGCTTTTCCAGGGGGAGAAGTGTCCAATGTAAGCACTTAAAAGATGAATTAGGGTGGTCGGCAGGTGACGTGGTGGTTGAGGGCACTGGATTCCCACATGGACGACCCTTGTTCAAGTCTTGGACCTGGCGGCTTGCTTTCTCACTTTCCCTTTCTCACTCTCTTTCTGTCTTTCTCTGGTCAAATTAAATAATAATAATAATAATAACAACAACAACGAATGGAATTGAATAAAGAAAAAAAAGTTTTTTTTAAAAAAAAAGATGAATTAGGAGCAGAAAGATAAAAACCATGTTTGAAGCCTGGGGTGGAAAGGAAGTAGAGCATATCTGAGTGCTATACTTTGTATACCCCCCACCCCCCACTCATGTGTTGGACCGTTGTCATGGGATTAAGAGGATAGAAACTCTCCAAAGTCTCACCTATTTTGGTGTCAAAAGGTGGGACTTTGGAGAGGTGTTTGCTATAGGGCACGTGCGCTCGCCAGACAGACAGAGACAGAGAGATAGAAAGTGAGAAATCACCCCCCAGGGGGGATGGCCACGCTGCAATCCCTTCTCCTCTGTTCTCCTCTCAGGATCTTGGGCACGCACGCACATGTGCCCGGTGTGAGTTTAAGCCACCAGGTCCTGGACTCGAACCGCGGTCAACTACATGGGAGTCCAGCGACATAGCCATTACGCTAACTGCTGGTCCCAAAAGGTGGGACTTTGGAGTCAAGATTAGAGATTGGGTAGTTCAGGGGGGCATGATTGAGTCCCAGTAGGTTTAAAAGGAAAGGAAATGAGGCAGACAGAGGTCACATGTATACAGACCACACGTTGCTCCACTCAGAGTTCTACTCTACACCATTTTGTGTTGCCTCTGAACTTTCCAGCCAGCAGAATCATGAGTCAACTAAAACTCTATTTTTATAAATTACAGTCTTGGGTATTTCTATTAGCACATGATAGTAGACTAAGACACTGAGGAACTGAAAGAAATGCAATATAGCTGGCTCACTGCTGTGGAGTGGTAAACAATGTTGGGGGCAGAGCATAGGCCAGGTTCTGCTTTATAAATCCTACTAAGGATGTCAGTACATAATTCTCAGGACGCTAGGGAGGAGTTAAGAGCAGAAGTGGCAGAGATGTGGTGATCAGACCAGCGCTTAGAAGGACCTGCTTGTTCCAGGGGCAGTGCTATCTTGGAGTATTAATAAACAAGCAAAGCCATAGGAATCAGTCTCTCCCTTTGATGGGGCCTTTCCAGCTTCCTTCCTCTAGTCCCATTCAGCAGCTTCCCTTAAAAGCTTTTCAGAATGAGGTCTCATTTTATTTATTTATTTTTGACAGGTTTTTGCTATAGGCTGCATGCGCTTGCCAGAAAGACAGAGACAGAAAGACAGAAAGTGAGAAATCACACCCCCCCCCAGGGGGGATGACCACACCACAATCCCTTCTCCTCCATTCTCCTCTCAGGATCTTGGGCACGCATGCACACATGCCCGATGTGAGTTTAAGCCACTGAATCTGGGACTTGAGCCGCAGTCAACTACATGGGAGTCCATCGACACAGCCATTACACTAACTGCTGGTTTCTGAGGTTTCATTTTAAGATCTGCCTCACATACTGAAGAGCAGAAGAGGCAGGGATAGCCTTAAAAACATGACTGTCTAAGCTGGCCTTCCATGCACAGTGTACTCACTTCTCAGTATAGATGGAGGCAGAGCCTCACTGGATTCAGAGGAAGAATAGTATTTTCCCAGGTTGGACACCCTTGGCACTTGGCTATTGTTTAAAAGCAATACAGCAGGGAAACAACTTACAGATTGGTGCACAAAATGTATGTGAAATATACAAAGAGCCACTATATCCACCTGGGCAACTGCTGTTTCATTACTCTTATTACTGACTTATGGCTTTCACTTGGCCCACACATCCAACTGTAAAGCTGTAATCAGGTCTCCCATCCTTATCTACATGGTAGCCAAGAGGCAGGTGATAGCAGTAAACATTAATGACTAGAAGAAGCATAATATGAATGCAACTGTTTAACCTTTTGATTTAATTAAAGTCTGGTTCCATGCTTGCTTACCTAGAGAATAATTAGAAAAGGGCTTTTTTTTTTTTTTTTTTTTTTAACTGACTCTACCCTCAGGCCTGTCCTAAAGCAAACTGCTCTATGCTACTATCTTCACTTCCTAAAGTCAAGCCCTATAGGCCTGAACTGTAACCTAGAGTTTAAGAGAGCTGGATCCCACATGGTGAACTGCAGTTCAAATCCTGGCCTGGCAACTTAAAAAACATACTAGACACATGTATGACATGCCCAAGATCTTTACAGGATAGAGAAATAGAGGAGAAGGGATTGTGGTATGGCCGTGCCCCATGAGGGATACTTCCTCCCTCTCTCTTTTTCTGTCTCTTTTTCTCTCTCTAGCAAGTGCATGCACCCTCTGGCAATTAAAATAATTGTTTTTTCAAAGGAAACTGTACAGAGAATGGGCCTTAGAGGAATGCAGGTTTCTTAGTTCCAGCCTCTGTGACTGGGAGGCCTCACACCCAGTTTCCTTTCCTTCGGAGTAAGGAAGAGTCTGTGTGCAGGGCCTGGAGCCTCTGGGCACAAAAATAGAATGTTTGAGTGCTTGATTGTCCTTTCCTGACAGCGAACTTACTCAGGAAAAGGCACTTAAATAAGATTTTTTTTCCCCTCTGTGTTTTTTAAAAACACATTTGATGGGTGGAACAAAAAGTCTTGAGAGAAGACTTTTAAGCCCCATCCTCTTTTTTTTATTTTTTTTTAATTTTACTTAGTTATCTCTTCCATGAGCAAGAGACGATGAGTAAGAGACAGAGAGAGGGCACCCCAACAGGGTCTTGATACCATGATCCACCCCCAGCCTCAGCCAGCTCTGGATCATGAGTACATGCATGCTCAGGGCACTCAGGGAGGTCTCCAGACTTGAATCAGAAATCTTCCACTGTAGAACTGCCTCACAACATGTCATGTTTCACCACTGCATGACAAGCACCCTCCACAGAGCCTCACGCCGCAGTCCTCCCACTCAGCCTTCCCAGCCAGCCAGGATCATGGGCTGGGAACCAAACCGTCCTGTGGTCTTCCACGTGCGGCCTGCCTACCTTGAGCAGTAAATTACTGCTGCGCCAGCAAGCTAGCCAGCCCCGTTGTCTCTGTTCCCCAGACAGACTCAGATGAAGCAGTCCTTTGACCCCTTCATTGTTTTTTTTGGCTGGCACTGGCCTTCTCTGCACTTCTCTCCACCTCAGCCTGTCCCTGACTCCTTTGCACGCCCCCCTCCAAGTCCTAAAAGCACCGCCATCTCTTCGATTGTTGGGCTCGTAACTGAGACTTCCCACACAGTGATATGAAGAGACATATGATTCAAGCATCCCATTCCAGAAATATTATTAGTCTCAGGAAAAAATAGGGGCCTGCTCTATGTCTGTCACCTGAAATAAACTCCCTGTTCCTTCCCCACTGCTTCCCAGATGCCTGATTCTAAAGATTATTCAAGCTTATTTTGCCACCCCCGAGGTTTCTAACCCCAGCCTGGGACTGAGAGAGAGGGAGGAGCAGAGGGGCCCTCTGAGGTTGACCCCTCAGGGTACAAGAAGCACATACTTGTCACATGGAGGAAAAATGTGCAGGCCCTAACCTCTGAGACTCCCTAGAGAATCCAGTTTGTGTCTCTTTGCAGAGCTCAGAACAGCCTGTATGTTCTCCTCTCCCTGTTGTGTGCCTGGCGCTTCCCCAGTGAGATATCTCCTGTAAAAGCTCTTCCTGTGAGGGGTGGGGAGCTTTTGTTCTCTGGGAAATACAGGGCGGCTAATTAAGAGCGGTGTCCTGAGAGGGGGAAGGCCAGGGCTCTCAGAGATCTGATATTTCCACAAGGCTGAGTGTTGCTGGACTGCTGAGTTGTTCCTGAGTTCTCTGCCCTGCTGGTGGCCATTTTAGGGGAGATTGTGAAAAACTCAATAAGATAAAAAGAGATAGGTGTAGTGAAATCTCTCTCTCTCTTTTTTCTTTTTTAGCATTTGCTCTGCAATCAGTTGGATTTCTCTTACTAACTCACTTCAGAGAAGGACCCTCCAACATTTTGTTTTTTGACCTGTTAGAGGCTCGAGGTCACAGGACTGTCTCATGGCATTTCCCACCAAATAACAGAAAGGTACATGGCTAAAGTAAAATTTCTAGCAACTACTGTGAGTTAGCTGCTGGTTGTCAATGTAGAAGTATTGAGTCATCAGAAAAGCCATAATGCATTTTTGCATAGAAAAAAATTACATCATGACTTTTCCAACAATCCGATACGTTAGTTCTTGATTTGAAAAATAGGAGTAGCATACTGTAAGGTATGTGAAGGATATAGCACCACAAACATCTTTAAAATATCATATATGCTACAATTGTTCCTGGAGTAGCAAACCCAATTAGGAGCAAAATTTGCTGAGGCTTTGTTCTGTAAGGACTTACTTGGTTTGCTCTTTCTGGATTCAAGAATATTTGTCCATCAAATGAAGATAAATATTTATTGAGCACTAACTGTATGCGAGGTAGTGTTTTTGGTGCTTGGACTACTGTATTAGTCCACTATTGCATTGCCAACAGAAATATCTGAAACTGGGTGATTTGCAAGGATAGAGGTTTAGTCAGCTCAGGGTTTGGGGTTCAAGGTCTAGGGCCCAACTTCTACTGAGGCTGTTACATGGTAGAAGGTGAGATCTTGAGCAGAGAGGTGAACTGTTCTGGTCTCCTTTCCCTTCCTTCAAATCTACCAGTATTCTCTCATTGGGGCCCTGCCCTAATGGCCTTACACATCAGGAAGGGATTAACTTTTCTCTTAAAATCTTTATAACACAACAAAGTTCCAATACGTTAATGGGGGGGGGGGGGCACCAATTGGTGTAATGGCTATGTTGCTGGATTCCCATGTAGTCTACCGCAGTTTGAGTCCCAGACCTGGTGGCTTAAATTCACACCAGGCACATGTGCATGCATGCCCAAGATCCTGAGAAGAGAATGGAGGAGAAGGGATTGCAGCATTGCCATCTCCCCTGGGGGGATGGTTTCTCGCTTTCTGTCTCTCTGTCTTTGTGGTGAGCACATACGCCCTATAGCAAAAATCTCTCAAAAAAAAAGAAAAAGAAAAAAATTGGGGGGGGGGGGCAACATTCAAACTAGAGCAGACATATTATTGAATAAAACAAACACAGATTCATGCCCTTGTAGAGCTTCTAGTCCAGTTAGGGAAGTTACACAACACACACAAAAAAACAGGAAGTAGATTATTTAATCTATTAAAAGGTGATAGGTGCTTTAGGGAAAAAAGAAAAAGTAGTCCACAGTAAGGACAAAGTAAAGAGGTACAGTTGAACAAAGACTTGACAGAAGCAATGGTTAGCCACGTGAACATCTGTGGAGAAGAGTTCTTCCAAGGACGAGAAGAGCCAAGGCAGAGGACCTGAGAGGAGCATGGGCCTAGAACAAGGAGGTCACATTGACTGGAGTAGTAGAGGAGGAGAGGGCAGAAAGGTAACAGGCTCCAGATCAGAAGAGCCCTACTTGTCATTGTATAAACTTTGCCATTGTATGGACTTTGCCTTGGAGTGAAAGAGGGGGTCATGGGAAGTTTTAGAATGAAACAATGAAGTCTTTTTTTTTTCTTTTTTGAACAAAACCACTCTAACTGCTATGTAAACAAATAGACTGAGATAGGGTATCAGCAAAAGTGATGAATCCTAGCTATATGAATATGTATATACTTATTTTTTCCTGGATATATTTTGAAAGTAGAGCCAACTAGAATTGGTGATAGACTAGATGTAGGAGGTGAGAATAAGAGTTAAAGCAAGAGGAGATGGCTACTACACTTGAGCTGTGAAGTATTGCTTTCAAGGACTAAAAATGAAGATTTTCTGCTAAGACTTCTCCCTCCATATTCATTTCTAGTGGCCTCCACACACTGAGTGTCTAGACAGGTCCAAGTAAACAGTATTCAAACATCTGAATATGATTAGGGCCAGAATATTCCTCAATTCCCACTGAAGCTAAGAGTGAAAAATAGAACGGAAGAGAGATTGCACAACATCTCCTCCTGCACACCTCTGAACACTCAGATTGAACTTCAAGAATTAGGAAGAAATGTGTAATCCTTCAGATGACCAGAAATCATTGCAGGGTCACAAGAAATATGAGAAAGAAAGAAAATACTTTCCTCCAAGGGAAAAAATAACTCCTCTTTATCCTCAGACAGTACAATGGAGCTCACAGAAATGTCAGATAAAGAATTTAGAATACTCATAGTGACAAAGCTAATAGAAATGGAAGAGAAGGGAACCAGCAGTTAGCGTAATGGCTATGTTGCTGGACTCCCACGTAGTCGAACGCAGTTCGCGTCCCGGACCCAGTGGCTTGGAACTCACGCCGGATGCGTGTGCGTGCGTGCCCAAGATCCCGAGAGGAGAATGGAGGAGAAGGGATTGCGGCGTGACCATCCCCCCTGGGGGGTGATTTCTCGCTTTCTGTCTCTCTGTCTCTCTCTGTCTGTCTGGCGAGCGCACGCGCCCTATAGCGAAAACCTCTCCAAAAAAAAAAAAAAAAAAGAAAGAAAGAAATGGAAGAGAAGAGAGACAATGAACTGTAGAAGAGGCAGGAGAAAGGCTGATGCGTTCCAGGAGGTAAAGACATTCTTGTAATATCTGAAAGAGGAAATATACACCATAAAAAAGAATCGAATGGATCTGTTAGAGATAAAGGCTATAATACAGGAAGTCAAAATCTCTCTTGAAAGTATTAAAAGCAGACTAGATCATACAGAAAATCAAATCTCAGATGTAGATGATAGAATGGCTGGCCTCGAAAAATCCGCCATGAAGACTGTGATAATAGCCCCCCCCCCAAATGAGAATAATATGAGAAATACTAGATATCATTTAACATCCAAACATCTGGATAATTGGTATCCCAGAAAGTGGAGAGACTAATAAAGGCATTGATAATCTATCCCATAAAATCCTGGAAGAAAACTTTCTAAACCTAAAGAGGCATTGAAAGATCCAGTCCCAAGAAATACAAAGGACTCCAAATAGAATCAACCCAAGAAGATCTTCCCCAAGACACATTATAGCCAGATTGACCAAAACCACAGACAAAGACAAGATACTAAGATTGGCAAGAGAGAAATGCCAAGTTACCTACAAAGGATATCCCATCAGGCTAACAGCAGCTGTCTCACCAGAAACAATGCAAACAAGCAAACAATGGGAAAATATATTCAAAGTGTTAACGGAAAAGTAATTTCAACCAAGAATACTGTACCTGGCAAGATTATCCTTCATATGGGAAGAAAAGACAAGGACATTCTCAGATAAACAAAACCTGAAAGAATTGACCAACACCAGACCAGCTATCCAAGAAGTTCTGAAGGGAGTACTATACTAGAAAAACTAAATACAGACACACAGAAATAAGACTTCAAAAATAACTAAGAAAATGGCCAACTTAATGGTAGGGACAAGTCTGGAGTTGAATATTGCATCTTAGAATTTAATCGGGAAGATCAGACCACAAAGAAAATAGACTAAGTACATGAGACTGAACTGGTGAAATAGAATCTTTTGACTTAAAGACTTTTGACTAAAACATTACTGATTTTCTTCTAGGCTTTGTTTTCTGGATTTAAGGATTTGTTCTGGGAACCAGCAGTTAGCATAATGGCTATGTCACTGGACTCCCACATAGTCAACCACGGTTCGCGTCCGGACCTGGTGGCTTAAAACTCATGCTGAGTGCGGCGTGAAGATACCCCCGGGGGGTGATTTCTCGTTTTCTGTCTCTATGTCTCTCTGTCTGTCTGTCTGGCGAGCGCACCCGCCCTATAGTGAAAAACCTCTCCAAAAAAAAAAAAAAAAGGATTTGTTCTTATCTTGAGCTGTTGATAGGTTCATGTACCTACTATTTGAACAGACTCCTAACCTATTTCCTGGCTTTACATTTTAAGCAAAACTCTTTTAGTATTTCTTTGATTTTGATTTGTTAATGTTAAAGCTGCTTTTCTTGAAATTAAAAATATATATTTAAAAAACCTATTTAATGACCGCAGTAAGCTATATAGCATCAGCTAGGTGCTACTTTATAGTATATTCATTCTACTTAGTTTCACACCTCAAGTCAGACATGTGTTCACAGATATGTATATATCAGCTGACCTAGCTATTGGAAGTAGTTAGATTATTTAAGATATTTTGTGAATCAAGAAAATGTGGGGGTAAAAAAAGGAATAGAAAGCAACTGTAGACACCAGAGATAGTGTGGGAGTAGGGTGGAAAATTGCAGGGGTAATTAATAGAGAGAGAAATATATATATAATATATATATATATACACACATATATATATACACATACATACATATATATGTGTGTGAAACTAGAAATGAAAAATTATAGATGAGGGGAACCAGCAGTTAGCGTAATGGCTATGTCGCTGGACTCCCACGTAGTCGACCGCGGTTCGCGTCCTGGACCCGGTGGCTTAAAACTCACGCCGGGCGCGTGTGCGTGCATGCCCAAGATCCCGAGAGGAGAATGGAGGAGAAGGGATTGCGGCATGGCCATCCCCCCTGGGGGGTGATTTCTCGCTTTCTGTCTCTCTGTCTCTCTCTGTCTGTCTGGCAAGCTCACGCGCCCTATAGCAAAAATACCTCTCCAAAAAAAAATTATAGATGATAACATTCATGATTAAGCCACTATGCAATATATCCTGGATGGAAATCACATTTTGTACACTGTGACGATGCTTAGTGAAAGAGTTAAAGCAAGGACAATTCCAAGGCTTTGGGCCTGAGCAACTGAAAGGAAGGAAAAGGAAATTGAGAAAGAAAAGACTGCACCCGGGCTACTTTAGGGCCTGTTCGATCCAAGCAATTTTATCTGTGGTTCTTATCCAAGTGTTCTCATCAGAACCACATGGGTACCTTTGTTTATTACACTTACCCAGGAACCCTAGAGATTCTTCGTTGGAGGTCTGTAGTGGGGTCTAAAACTATATATTCAATGTACGTGCTAGGTGGAGAACCACTGAACTGTAATAATATTTGGTGGAATTTGTGTTAAAATTTTGGACTTCAGGGCCAGCAGATGGCATGTTGGTTAAGGCGCTGGGCTCCCATGTGGCCGACTGCAATTCGAGTTCCAGACCTGGCAGCTTGAAACTCATGGAAGGCACATGTGTATGCATGTCCAAAATCCTAAGAAGAGAATGGAGGAGAAGGGATTGCAGTATGGCTACCCCACTGGGGGGTGATTCCTCATTTTCTCTCTCTCCATCTCTATCTCACCAGTAAGCACGTGTTCCCAATAGCTAAAATCTAAAAAAAAAAAAAAACAAACAAACAAACAAAAAACCAAAAACAAAAACAAAACCAGACTTCATAATGAAACAAGTTAAAGGATTGATAGACAGTTCTCTCATTTCTTAGGATGAACTATGTACTACAGGCCCTCATACTAAAATATATCCAGAATGAACTAGGCACAACTTTCTACACAGTTAAAGCTGAATTACACAAAAATGGTGACCACAATAGAATGAAGCTGTGAGGTTAATTTCCAATCTGTCTTGTTAGGAAATTAGTGACGCTCATAGTCGTGTATAGTACAGTTCTTACCTTAAGTACGTTTAGCTTCCTGTGATGCTCAGTAGTGGAGGCTATTGATACATCAAGCCAACCACTATCCCTCCAGCAGTGAGCAGAGAAGAGATGGAAAAAGCAAACTTTAGCATAAAATAAGCAGGAAGACAAGAAAAGTATCTCAAGGCCAGGTGATACAGTGGTAACGCAACTAGAGTCACATAGGAAAGGTCTTGAGTTCACATCCCAAGACTTCCCTGAAAATGCTAGTCATGACTGGTGAGTGTGCATTGCAGCATGTAGACCTCACTGGGGATCTCTTTCTTTCCCCACCCAAAATAAGTAAGTGATAAACTTGGAAAAAAGAAGAGAGAGAGAGATGAGTATCTCCTCCCTGAAAATGCCAGTCATGACTGCTGAGTGTGGATTGCAATGTGTGGACCTTGCTGGGGATCTCTCTCTCTCTCTCTCTCTCTCTTTCCTTACTCAAATAAGTGATAAACTTTAAAAGAGAGAGAGAGAGAGAGAGAGATATGAGTATCTCTAGGGTGATTGGGGATGGTTGAGAAGTGGCATGATCATGTCTCCAATTCAGGCACTTTTTATAAATATTCACTACAAATAAAATTAGCCCGACTGCTGTGGCACAGCTCTGACACAAGTGCCCTAAGAGGTCGAAGCCCTATGACCCACCATAAGGATGGATCCATAGGCTGGCTGAAGATGTGTGTGGACACCCTGTCCCAAGGAGCTGGATGACTGGGGGAAAAGGGATTGCATTACAACAGGACCTTGTCGAGGGGTTCTTTCCTCTCTCTTTCATGTCTGTACACATAGCATCATTTAAAAAAAATTTTAATCCAGTGGTGAAGCTTGCTGACCCCACATTCCAGATTTGAAAACTGAGTCTCAGCAAAACCAGCCAAGTTCTTGTCTGTGCACTCTGCTAACAATTCAACGACAGGACCCAGCTTCAAAGCACCAAGCTGAAGGCTGGCTTTGCGGTTCCCAGGGCTGTCAGCACTTCCTCATCACGATTGGTTCCACCAAGAGTTGCAATCACTTTGGTGAAAGGAAAGCTTGCATAATGAAGGTGCCTACAATAGGGAATTTTTATTCCGCTTGACTCCCAACCAGATCATTATTTTATCCTGGGTCGTTTTCTCTATTTATTCCTGTGCAGTGCCGGTAGGAACATTGACAACAAAATGGCACCTTCTTACTCAATTTTGCTGCTCCCAGGTCACACATGCTGGCAGGAATGAGCCTCTGAACTTCATTCCCTGGGGAGCTGCAGATAGATTTTATTATAACTTGCCTTTGCCCTCCCTGTCACCATCATGAAGACTGCCACCTTAGTCCTGATTTTAAAACAATGGAAGAGAGACAGACAATAAGTGACAGAGACAGAATGACAGAGACAGAGAGAGCACCCCACAAATCTCTATTACTCAGCAGGTCACCAGAGGCAGAGAGAGCAGCTCAATTTTCTAGTCTCACGTGGAGGTGCCTGCTGAGTCAGTTGAAAGGCCAGCTTTTGACTTGTAAAACAGCGAAATTGACCACATAGACTCTTATGCAAGGAAAGACAAGGGATCCCCTTTCTGAGTTCAACCTTTCTGCTGAAAATAATCTTTGCAATTTGTAGAACAACCATTTGGGGATGTTTATTTGGGGACATTTTGAGTACTGGTCTTTTGGAAACCAAACATTCATTTGACCTAAAAAATAATGCTCACGTCCAGTGAAAATGTGGGACAAATTAATGTCATGTGCCTGTCTTACTGTCAAAGGGTTGAGCCTGAGTTGCTACTCTGTTTTCCCATGACTGACAATAGGCTGGTACTCATTTTTCATTTTCACTTTCTCTCTGTGCCAGACTCACTGGAGCACAGCCCTTTGCAACTCCGCTGTCCCAGGAGTGAGGATTGTGTTGTTCTTACAAAGCTCACAGGTGAAAAGTTCCACGTGGATTAAACTCCTGACCTTATCTTCCTCAGCACCTTGCTCTATGGCACCAAAACAAAGGCTGTTTGGCATAGAAAGGTCTGCATGAGGAATCTGCTTAGATTTAGCTGAAAAGCTAAATTTGAAAAGGAAGCTTCTAAGGAAGCTTTAGAAGGCAAGACTTGGGTCGTTTTCTGACTGTGTTGGAATACGTGACCTTTACATGTACACTCATTAAATGGCCAGTGATGGGGCTTGTTGCCTCTCTCCTTCCTAGGGGTGCTTTGGGATACTGAGAGAGGCGGCACAATGAGAGCAAATTGCTCTGATTAGCAGCGTATTTATAGCTCAGTCTATCAAGGCCATTTCCCTAGATACCAGTCTTTCTTTATGAAAACGTGGATACAGTGTTGGTGTCTGTCTATCCCTGCAAGAGGTAGGAGGCCAATGAGGAAGACAAGCAGTAATAATAGTGGGGTGCACATTTATGGACTGTCATATGTACATAGACAATTAGACTTCAAAAAGTTCATGGAAATGGAATTAAAGTATGAATTTATTTTGGTGCAAACAATTTGAAATCCATGCTTAGTTTTTTAATAATATGTTTTTTCGTGAATGTTTGGAAAACCTCCTCACATATAAATATACACACATATGGGGCCAGGTGGTGGCGTGGTGGTAGCATAACTGTACCAAAGTGGGAAAGGTTCTGAGTTCACGTCCTGAGACCTTCCTGACCACACTGCGAGTTTCCTGTGTATCATGGTGTGGAGAACCTGTTGAAAATGCCTATCTCTTTGATCTCTCTGTCTCTCTCTCATGGATGAAATGAATAAATAAGTAAAATTTTAAAATATATGTATATACACATACATCTGGCAAATTGGTGCCACAGATATGTTTTATCCAGCTTCTTCTACTCTGAAACTTTTCTTAGATTATATCAGTTCCCTCTTAAATTGAGTATTTAGAAACAAACCCACCTCTTTTTAATAATTTTATTCTGCTTCTAACTTTCCATTGACCAAATAAAGTATCTGGAGGCATACTAAAATTTGACCCTTCCTTCCTTCCTTCCTTCCTTCCTTCCTTCCTTTGACAGTCTCTCTGTGTCATGATCTTCCTGCCTCAGCCTCCTGAGTGCTGGGACAACAGCACACACCACTGGACCTGGATTTTAGGGTAGGCCAAGGATCAAACACAGGCCTCCCATGTGACGTCAGCCTGCCTAGCAGGAATATCTACTGGCAAGCACCACCACAGTGATGGGCTGAAAATGTTACTTTTAAATCACGCAAGCTTGTGGGCCAGCTAGGCGGCATGGTGGTTGGGACAGCTGGATCCCACGTGATTCACTACATAGCTCCAGTTCAGGTCACTTGGAAAATATACCAGGAGCCTGTGCATGTATGCCCAAAATCCTGAGAAGAGAATGGGGAAGAAGAAGGGATTGTGGCATGATGATCCATGATCCCCCTGGGTGGGGGGATGCTTCCTCATTTTCTCTTTCTCTCCCTCATTGTGAGTCCAAGAGCCCGATAGAAAACTGGAAAAAAATTTTTTAATTATGCAAGCTTGGGAAGCTTGAGCTAAGGCCTGGCTTCTATGTCTCTGAAAAGAAAAAGCACCACAGAACCCAGCCCTCCCTGTGAGCAGGATGAGTGTGATTACAGGTGTTTGTGACACTGGCAGGGCCCAGTGCTCTTAAATGACTGGAAAACAAGTTAAAACAGTTACCTTAAAGTTTATGTGCTCTTAACAGTCACATTTATGTAAGGAAGACATTACCTCAGACACAGTCATGACACCTTTAGGAACCTTGAAGTTTGATTCAGATCTCCCTCCTCAAGGGAGTTTAATTCCGTGAGTGCTCAGGCAGGAATAGAGTGACCTCATTTCCAAAAAGCTCCCAATGACCAGGGACTAGGCTGGTGTAATTTTTATGCAAGGTGCTTAGTCTAATGTATTTAATATTCACTTTTGGGTTAATATGAAGAATTTTGTGTCATGTTTAGATACAAACATTCATTCAGTTATTCATTTCATGCATATTGAGGAGGGCTATGTGGACGTAAGAAATAAAGTACCTGCCTTTAAGAGTAATGGCAACCAAGACTCACTGAGCACTTGCTATATTCTGGGAACCATTCTACATGCTTCCATTAGCTTTATCATTTCCTCGTCACAGCAGACCTGTAAGTTAGGTGCTGTTATGATCGTTTTGTAGATGAGAAAGCTGAGGTAAAAGTTAAAAAGGTGTTCAAGGTCACAGAACTAGGACAAGCTTATTCTAGAGTCTAAATTGTTAACCGGTTGTACTGAGCGGTCCTAGGGTCTAAAGAGCAAAGACAGACAAATATACTCTGATAGAAGAAAGTATGGGAAATCAGGATATTTAGCAGGTATGTTGACCCAAGTTATCTCTCATCATGACATACATTTCTAGCCAAATTCCCTGCTTTGTATGAAACTCACAAACATATAAGGGAACATGCCTTAACCTCATCCGCGTAGGTAGAAACATATGCAGATATATGGATTGATGGAGGAGCCAAAGTACCGGAGGAAGAATTAGCTAAACTTAGACTTACTGAGACGAAGGACAAGTTTCTAGCAAATAATCCAGGCTCATCAAGGATGTATAGATGACTGCGAGGAGGAAGAGGGAAAGAAGGAATGCTTGGTGAGAAATGGCCAACCCACAAGAGGCCACGCTGCCACGCCAAGAATCCAGGGCCTGACCCTGAAGGATTTGCACTTTGGAGGGAGAAGAGATTACAGGAGGTCAAGTTTGGAGGCAAGACCAGTTGATTTGGAAGATGCTTGCAGTGATCCGGGCTAGAGCAGAAGAGAATTTGACCCAGGCAGTGATGCTGGAAAAGGAAGTGAGTGGATGGATTCTAAGATATTTAAGAGGGACAGCTGCTAAACTTGATTGGCAGTGGGGTGCAGACAAAACAGAAGTTAAGAATGACACATTTTGAGGTTGGCAGGTGGCATAGTGGTTAAGGCACTTAACTCCCACATGGCCAACTACAGTTTGAGTACTGGACCTGGTGGCTTGCTTTCTTATTTTTCCTTTTTCTCTCTCTTTGGTCCAATTTTAAAATAATAATAATAAATAAATACATAAGATAATTAAAAATAAAGATGCATTTCTGGTTTAGACAGGCTGGAAAGAAAAAACAGGTGAATTTGGAGCAGTTGAACTTGAAGTATCAAAGTGGAAATGTCCGGGAGGACAGGCTGACATAGTACATTTAAGTCTAAGGCTTAGAAGGGAGACCTAAACCAGAATTACAAATTTGGGAGTGGTAACTAAAATGGGTGGTAACTAAAGCCAAGGGAATAGATGGACCCACTTGGGGAAAGTGTATAGACTTAGAAATGAAGAGGCCCCAGAACAGAACCCCAAGGGAGAGGGATGAAGAAAAACTTAAAAAGAAGAAATCACAGCCAGGGAGGCAGAGCAAAAAAAAAGAGCAGCTCAAGAGATTGTGGAGGGGCTGGCAGGTGGTGTGGTGGTTAAGGGCGCTGGATTCCCACATGGCCGAGCATGGTTCAGGTCCTGGACATGGCGGCTTGCTTCCTCACATTCCCTTTCTCTCTCTTTCTCTCTCTCTCTCTCTCTCTTTCTCTCTCGTCAAATTAGAAATAATAACAACAAATGTAATTAAATAAATAAATCGTTTAAAAAAAAGAGAGAGAGATTGTGGACAGCTGCTTCAAACCCTGAGGTGTGCGCAGCGTCCCTAGGATTCGCAATCAGGGGCCCATTGGTGCCCTTGCTGATGGCAGACTGGGAGAAGGGTTGATGGCACAGACTGAGATGTGGCGGTCTGAGGGCTGAGTGGAGTTCAGGAAGCAGTAATGCCAAGTGTACATGATCGATCTGGAAGGTTGTGGCCCAGAAGGAGAAGTGACAGAAAGAGAAGGGTCATGGGAGGGCTTTTGTTTGTTTTGCCTTTGTTTGATAAGCAGAGATGTGAGCACTTTGATTATTGGGGAAAGGTTTTAGCCGGGAGTGGGGAAACATGAAGAAAGAGAAAAGAATCAATAGAGCAAGATTCCCAAGAAAATGGGAGAGTTTGGGATCTAAATGAGAGGCAAGGGATTCGGCTGAGAAGAGGACCCCTTCTGTTTTCTGGTGGGAGGTCAGGCTTAGGTAGGATGTAGTGAGAACTTGAGGTGGCTTGCCCTTATTCCCCTAGCGGACGTTGAGTCCTGTGATAAGAGTGAAGGGGAAATGGCACGTGGTGGGAGGGATGGCTAAGACTTGCAGAGAGTGGAGAATGTGCTAGATAGCTGCTTTGAAGAATGGGAATTACTCTGAAACGTATGGAGCCATATCGGCTACTTGACTGGACATAGTGTAATTAAATATTTCTTGCAATTAGTATTCATTAAACATTCGTTGTAAGGGCTGTGTTTATAGCAGATACATAGAAGCCACATATCTCACCCTTCATTATAGTCTACTATTGCAAAGTTGGTATAATTGGTACAAAGAGACAGAATTGCTTGATAATTAAAAGCACAGGCTCTGGAGTTAGTCAGACATTCGGTTCAATCCTGGTGGGGCCACCTAGCAGCCGTGTGATCTACAATAAGATAATCTCTCATTTGTAAGACAGGATAAGAACACTGACCTCACAGGGTTGTTAAAGGAGATAATGAATTTGGTGGTGAATATTTTTGATTTGTTAACTTTTAAGTTCTTAATTAATTTGCTTGCTGGAGCTGTTCCTTGTAGCCTACTCCTTCAAATGTTGGGGGGACAGGGATGGGCAGCAGAGGAGGAGCAGGTCAAGTGAGAAAAACAGAAGACAAAGCAGTCTTCCTGATGTGGGAACTCTAAGCCCATCGAGAAGCTTATGCCAGGTAGCGCATCTGGAGCCAGCAGCAAGAAAGGGATCATCTCTGGGGCAGTTAATTGGCCCTGAAGAGGAGAAAAGATTCCCTCCTGCGTGGGGAAAAGTGAAAAAAACTGAGAGAGGAGGGGGGAAGGGCATACACACATGTGTGTGCGTGTGTGTGTATGTGTGTGTGTGCATGCATATATGTGGGTATGAAGGGTAGAGTCACTAGAAGGAAATCCACTTATCAGAACCAAGTTCATAGAAATGAGGGACAGTTCAGCAAAAGGGACACTTAGTTATCTTTTTTTTTCTTAGTTAGCTTTAGTTATTAATTATCTATCCTTCTGCAACAATTCACCCGAAAACATAACAGTCGAAGAGAACAAACAAACATTAATTATTTCACAGTCTTTGGTGATCAGGAATCATGAGTATCTTAATTGGGTGGTTCTGGACAAGTCTGAGGCAGTAGTGAACCTACTGGCTGGGCTGTGGTCACCTGCAGGTTTGATTGAGCTGGAGAACTGGGTTCTAAGCTCATTTAGGAAAGGGCTTCAATAAATTTGTGGAAAAGTGGAATTAAAGTGCAAGTTTATTTTGGTACAAAAAAATTCAGAATCCATGCACAGTTTTCTTATAATATGCATTCTCCATGATTTTTTTAAATCCCCACCCCCCAGTACATGGCTGTGAACAGCAGGTCTCAATTTCTCCCCACATAGAACTCTCCCTAGGAATGCTCAGGTTAGGGTAGCTAGCTTTCCCCAGAGTGAGCTGAGAAAGAGAAGAGAGGAACAAAGAGGAGAAGGAAGAGGAGGGGAGAGGGGAGAGGCAATGATGAAGTCATAGTGTGTTTTTTTTTTTCCCCCAAAGTTCATATATATCTCCCACTAGAAAAAGAGACAGAGAGACAGAGAGTACACTCCCAATGGGGTCTTGTTGCTGTGATCTACCTCCAGCTTCAACCAGCCCTAGACATGGGCACACACGGGTAGTGGAAGATGTCTCTGAATATTAGCCTGGAACTTCCCCAAGTGGATCAGCCATGCAGAGTGTCATGTTTCACCACTGTGTCACTGTGCCCCACCTACCATGTCTTCTGTGACTCGGCCTTAAATATGTCCTATCATTGCTTCTGCCACATTACATAGCCAACCCTGGTATAATGTGGACTATGTCTGCAAGAGGACAGAGAAGCCAGGCACAGTGGGGGTGGACTACCTGACTTCCCTGGAGTTGTGCTCAGAACCTGTGGCTGTGTCGGCGAGGCTTCCCTTTGGCATTAGTTGAGAGGCTCTTTTCTATAGCAGCTGTCTCCAGCACACACAGCCTTCCAGCGGAAGTGATAAACACATACTTGGAGACTTTGCTTACTCTTATTGCATGGCCCTCACCTTGCAGAGAACCCCAAAGCAGGAGGTCTGGCCTTATCCACGAACAGGTGCACTCAGGAGATGCTCTTCCTACCTGGGACAGTAGTTAAACATATTCTGATGGCATAATACTCATTTAAATCAGGTGATTCTGTATCCACTCTGAAGCAGATAATACCATTCTCACCTTTCAGCTGAGGAAATTAAGGCCCAGCGAAGTTAAGTAACTTGGGGAAGATAATAACTAGTAGGTGGTGAAACCAAGATTTGAACCCTCTCGACCTGATTCTAAACCCTCTCAACCTGGTTCTAAACTTACAATCTCAGGCCCTGACACAGTGGTGCAGGTAATAGGGTGTCACTGCACAATGCTGGAGCCACACGGGAGGCCTGGGTTCAGATCCCAGGTTTCAGCCTGAACACGTGTATCATGTCTGTACTAACCTCCTGTGATCCCGGCCACCAGAGAGGCAAGGGGATCACAGTGTGGCAAGATGCTGTCAAGAGTTCCTGTCTCTCTCACATGAAAGAAAAAAGAAAAAACTTTCAATCTACGATCTCAGCCTCTATTGTACATGTGTGTGGAGTGCATGTATTTAGCATAGAGCCTAGCACTAGTAAGTGTTCAATAATTATTATTAACTTTTCTCATTGAGGAAAAGGTACCTTTCTAGATTCAAGAAGCTAAAGGATGGCTACAGTTTTTATCTTAAAGATAAATATTATGTTTTTATTACTTTTTTGTCACTTTCATTAACAATCTGACAAACTGCAAAAAGTAAAGCTATTTACAAATAGCTCTTTTATCCATATGCCCAGCGAATTGCTCAGTGGTGGCTCAAGATAGACTATAATTTCTATTTGTTTTCCCTTCTATTTATAAAGTTTTAATAACCTCAAGTCATGCTTAGGGTCAATAAATATTACTGTCCTGATCAGAAGCTGCCAATTCTCCTCTTAACTCAGTGTCATCCACACTGCCTTCCTTGAGGTGACTTAAAAAGAGATTCTGCTGGGTTTGAATTGGCCTCCACACCAGATCTGAGCTGTTTGACCTTGGGCAAGTTATTAATGTTGCTGAACTGTTCTTTCCTCTGGTGTCAAAACGGGGCTATTGGGAGGATTAACTGAGGTAAGATGGGTAAGACACGTAGCCCGGAGCTTATCACAGAGCAGGCCGTCCATGCCATTTTCCTCCCTTCTTTCTGTAGGGTTTAGCTGCTACAGTCCTTGTGGTCCCATCATTTTGATTATGCTGCATATGGCTCCTGAAATGTATCAGCCAATATTTAAATACATAAGAAAAATGCCTGTGATAGTTCTATTTGTCTTTGTATTTTATTAATAGTCAAGTCTAGGGCTGGCTCCTTCACCTAGTGGTTAGGGGAGCTAGATCCCGCATGGCTGACTGCATGGTTCAAATTCCAGCCCTGGTGGCTTGAGAAACCTGCTGGTGTGTGTGTGTGTGTGTGAGTGTGTACGCGCGCGCACGCAAGGCCCAAATCTTTACAGGGCAGAGAAATGGAGGAGAAGGGATTGTGGTGTGACTATGCCCCATTGCACTATGTTTTCTCCGTGTGTGTGTGCACGTGTGCATGCGCATGCATGTGTGTGTCTGGTGAGCACACACACCCTTTGGCAAATTAAAAAGCAAAAAAATAAAGTAAATTCTATCTCCTCTAATATATCTGCTGACGGCAAAGGCTATTCCTTATTCATATTTAAATTTATATTTTTGTTCCCTGGAGTGCTTAGTAAAGTGTCTGATACATAGTAGTATTTCATAATATATTTGCTAACCTAAACTGGATTGAAACTAAAAGAAAATAGAAAATCTTTAGGATGAAAGATGAAGTAAAAGAGTTTGTCAAGAAAGGAAATTCGTATTTCCAGGAAACAAATCATGTGCACTGTATAGATCTTCATATTATATATCATTCACTATCCTCCATGAACATTTTAACATTCAATTAAATAACATTTAAAATGTTTAAAGAGCTAATGGTGACAGAAATAGACAGATTCATCTTTTTAAAAATATTTAATAGATTCTTTCCTGCATTTAAGTGATATGAATACCTAGTACTAGAGAAATTATACCATTAATCATATAATGATTTAACTGGCTTCCTAGAGTAAATGTTTAAGTTCTATTGTTTCTTAAAGAGGGAATTAAAAGAGAAGAAGGATTTACTTTAGATGAAGGCAGTTTATATTCTCCATTCAACTACGAGGGGCGATGATAGGATATTTCTTATTCTTATTAGTTGTTCTTATTATTAGCAAGTCCAGACTCACCAGAGAAAGACAGAAAGAGAGAAAGCATCTCTCCTGGGGGATGGTCACAACGCAATAGTTTTTTCCCTTCATTTCTCCCTCCTTTAGGGATTTTTGGCACAGAGGCTCACACACCAGCTTCGCTTTCAAGCCATGAGATCCAAACTGAGTGGTCGGCCATGTGGGATCCACCCATCCCGACCACCAGGCCACACACTGGCCCAAGATAGGACATTTTAATCCCTGATGAATATGAATGGGACAATGAGCCCAAGGCGTTTTACTTTCCTTGCCTTTTTGTCTACTCACACCTAAATGACAAAATGTCAACCTTGGGGCAGGCAATGGAATAGTGGTAATGCAACGGGACACACATGGGCAAGGTCCTGAGTTCACGTCCAGGGACCTCTCTGAGCATGCCAGGGAGGGGTGGCGTAAGGCTGTGTGCATCCAAGTGCCTGTGATGCAGGCTGACTTAAGGCTCAGAGGAGACCATCGTGGCCAGACCCTCTTGGGGTGCTATCTATTTGTCCTTCTCTCTCATAGAAAAAGTAAATAAATTCATTTTTTTGTTTTTAGAGGTTTCTGCCTTAGGGTACTTGCACTTGCCAGGGAGAGACAGAGACAGAGACAGTGGGAAGGAAAATAAGAAATCACTCCCCCACTCCCCAGAGGGGATGGCCATGCTGCAATCCTTTCTCTTCCATTCTCCTCTCAAGATTTTGGGTACTCACGCACATGTTCCTGGCGTACGTTTCAAGTCACCTGGTCCAGGACTCGAACTGCAGTCAATCATATGGGAGTCCAGTGACATAAGCACTGTGCCATTTCCTGGCCCCAATAAACACACTTTTGTAAAAATCAACCCTGGAGCCCACAGGTGGTATGATGGCTAAGGTGCTGGATCCCCACATGCCAACCACAGTTGAGTCCTGGTCCCAGTGACTTGAAAAATCACACCAAGTGGGCATAGTGGTTAAGGTGCTAGACTCCCACATGGTCGACCGCAGTTGGAGTCCTGGACCCAGCAGCTTGAAACTCATGCTGTGTGTGTGTATGTGCATTCATACTTAAAATCCTGAGAGGAGAATGGAGGAGAAGGGATTGCAGCATGGCCACCACCATCCCCCATCTCCCTGGGGAATGATTTCTCTCTCTGTCCCTCTGGTGAGCACAAGTGCCCTGTAACAAAAATCTCTTACAAAAAAGAAAGAAAGAAAAAAGGGAAAGGAAAGAGAAAAGAAAAGAAAAGAAAAGAAAAGAAAAGAAAAGAAAAGAAACGAAACGAAATGAAACGATGCTGGGAGCATGTGCATATATGCCCAAAGTCCTCAGAGGAAAATGAAGGAGAAGGGATTTAGCATGGCCATTCCCCTGGGGGAATAATTTCTCTCTTTCTGTCTCTCTGGGGAGCACACACACCCTATAGCGAAAATGCCTTAGAAAAATGGAAAGGAAAGAAAGGAAAGAGGAAAGAAAAGAAAACCATGCTGGGAGCATGTATGTGTCTATGTGCCCAATATCCTGAGAGAGGAGAATGGAGGAGAAGGGATTGCAACATGGATATTCCCCCTTGGGGAATGATTTCTCACTTCCCCTCTCTCTTCCTTTCTCTGTCTCTCTCCAGCAAGCACACACAACCTGTAGTTTAAAAAAAAAGCTAAAAAAAAAAAAAGGCAACTCTGAATCAAACCAAAGCCCAACTATCTCTGATCCCTCAATGCCCATGTCACTTGGCAGCCAGAAGCTGCTGCCTCCTGTATGGATGTCCAGTGCTATGGCTCTTTTTAATCTTCCTGCTCAGTGGACTGTCCTTCATTCAGTGGAACACATCTTGTCAGGGAAAGGCACAGCTGTGAGCTCTTGAGAACGGAACAGGCATTTGTCTGTCTGCAGAGATCCTTGAGCCCCTTTTGGCATCGCATGGATGTGTTAGATGACCTCTCCAAGAAACTGAGTTAGGATGGGCCTGAGAACAGTCCGGATTTACTGGAATCACCTTTCTCTTCCTTTAGGTTTTGCTGGTAGTCCCGGTTCACTGTTCTAGTCTCTTCGCTCCCTCACTGTGATGTTTTTTTCTTTCAAGAGTTACATTGTCTAACTCTGCAGGCAGCTTCCATGGTGGGCTGAGACCCGGCTCTGGGAGTGGATAAGGAGATCTGGCATGCACATTACTTGGTAATAGTTTTTTCAAACTGAAAGTTTATTGGTTTGTTTTTAGACAGAGTCAAAATGTTCCCATATCAAAACAGCCACATCAAGGCAGCCACATCACGATGTTCTTGGCATCAAAATGACTGTGTCGAAGCTGTGTCAGCAAATCATCTGTGACAAAACAGCCCGCCTCAAAATGGCTGGATCCTACATTGGCACAGGACTTGTCATTAAGGGAATGCTTTCTAGAATCCCATTACTGTTCATAGTAAGATAAAAACGAAAAGTTGTGTTTCTCCCCATTAATGCTCCCACTGAATGACAAAGGGGCAGAACTCCTATTTCTAATGATCAGTGCCTTCTGCAAGACAGACTGAGGTGCAAATGATCAAAGATAATCCTGCTTTGACCATGAACATTATGAAACTCTCATACTAATTTTATAGTCATGCCTTCACACTTTGTTCTCATCACAAATTTTTTTTTTGGAATTATCTACTAAGAATCAGCCAACAAATTTATGCCAAGGGAGAGGCAGCTTGGAGCCACTTGTTCACTGCCTACCACTACACGTTCAGCCACAAGCCTGGAAAAACCTTCACACGTGCTAATACACAGAATTGCTGCCTCTTCAGACGCTCAATTAGGTTGAAAATCCTTTCTTGAAAGGTTTGAGGTCAGAACCATTTCTTGACTGGCATCTTTAGGCTAAAAAGCTTATAGATTCTAAAGAGTCTTGCACTGGGTATGCAATCTATAGTGGGCATGGCTCGCTCCCCCTAACTTAATTGTTAACCAACTCCTCCTTCACTTTTGAAGTATTACACTCTCTCAGCTTTATCCTGTCTCAGCGGTCACGCCTTCTACTCCTTTTCTGTCTCGTATTTCTCTATTTCTAACTCTTTCGAAGTTGGAGTGCCTCAGTGATCAGTGTTGTACCCTTTTCTCTAACTCTCTCCTTAGGAGAGCTTTCAATTCTGTGACTTTAGATGGCATTTTGGGGCTGGTTCCATGGCCTGGTTGTTAAGGGAGCTAGACCTCACATGACCAACTGTATGGCTTGAATCTCAGACCTGGTAGCTTGAGAAACATGCCAGGTACATGTGTGTGCATGCCTAAAATCCTGACAGGATAGAGAAATAGAGAGAGGATTTATAGTATGACCATGCCCCATTGTGAGGGTGTAGGGTTGGAGGTGCTTTCTCCCTCTTGCCCTCTCTGTTCTCTGGTGAGTGCACATGGCTTCTGACTAATTTAAATAAAGAAGTAAGTACATTATCGGTGTTGATTATTCCAAATATGTATTTCCAGGTCTAGACTTTCCCCAGAACTCCACAGCCATATATTTCCATTTGAATGTCCAAGAGGCATGTCAAACTTACAGGTCCAAAATAGAACACTAGATTTCATTTCCCAAAACTGTTCTTCTTTTAGTGTTCTTCATCTTGGTGCCAAGATAAACTATATGTTGCCCAAGCTACACATTTAGAAGCTATTGCTTATATTATTATATCATATGTTGCTATATCATGTGTATATATATAAAATATATGGCATATAACATGTATTACTATATCATATATGTGTATATATTACTATATCATATGTATAATATATGGTATATAGCATATGTTACTACATCATATATGTGTGTGTGTGCATATATATATATATATATATATATCTCACTAGCATATATTACTATAGTTGTACTTCCAAAATACTTCTTTTTTTTTTTCTTTTTTCAGTTTTGCCAAGAGGTGTGTGTACTTGCCAGAGAGAGACAGAGGGAGACAGAAGGAAACTGAGAAAGCACCGCTCAGGGAGAATAGCCATGCCATAATCCCTTCTCTTCCATTCTTTTCTTGGGTTGGGCCTGCTTATCCATGTGCCCAACCCAAGGTACCAGGACCAAGACTTGAACTGCACAGTTAGACATGTGGTATCCAACTGCCTTAAGCACCATGACACCTCCTGGCTCCCCAACATATATTTTGACCAACCCTCCTTCCTTCTCTCTCAAATGACATGATCTAATCCAAGTTTCTGTCATCTCTTACCAGGACGGCTGCGTTGGCCTCTTAATTGCTCTCCCCTTGCATGAGTGGCTCTCATCACTTAGGTCTCAGATAACAGGTCAAGATTCAAGGAAGACTTCACCAACTAGCTAATCCGGAGCAGCCCCTTCTTTCTCCACCTGTTCTCTATCAAATCAGCATGTCAGCATTCTCATAGAACTTACCACATTGTGTACTCATCTATTTCCTTCTTATTGACTATGTTCCTCACTGGAATAAAAGCTTCAGGAGAGCAGAGAGTTCAACTCTTTTCTCCTCCTCTCAGTCCTCAGAGATAATCACGGTGCCTGACCCTGTTAAGCTCTTGACAAGTATTTGCTGGAAAGAATGAACGCAAAAGAGGGACTATCTCTGGGATTCTAGTTGTTTAGTCACCATCAAGATTTGCTGTTGTTCAGAAGCATCCCGTGTAGAGTGGCAATAATATGTGTATCGAATACAAGAAATGTTTATTTAAAGGCGCAAGTTGAGAATATTTTGAAGCCTAGTTCTTACATAATTTTGAAAGACTGTTACTTTGATTGCTGTAACCTGAACGCTGGGGTTTCTATTGATGTAAGCACCAATCATTAGCTATAACTAAAAGTTTTTGGTTTTGTTTTTAGTTTTTGCTATAGGGCATGTGCACTCAACAACAGAGACAGAGAGTAAAAGAGAGGGAATGTGAGAAATCCACCCTCTCAGGGCCAATGGCCATGCTGCAATTCCTTCTCTTCCATTCTGCTCTCAGGATTTGGGCACGCACACACATGCACCCAGCATATTTTCCAAACCATCAAGTCTGGGACTCAAACTGCATGTTTGGCCATGTGGAATCCAGTCCCCCTAACCACCACGCCACCTAGCTAGCCCTAAAAGTACTTTCTTTTTTAATGTAAGATTTTATGACAAAATAAAAGATGTAATTGAGAAGAAATAACCTCATGGATTAAAATGATTAATACTGACCCAACCACTCTGGTGCAGTTGGTAGCACACTGGTCTGTGGGGATGGAAGCCACATGCTGGCCACAGTTTGAGCCCCTGTTCTGGTCACCCTGAAAACACACTTAGTGGAAGCATGGGTACCCAGGATCCTGGCAAGATGCAGGACTGGAGGAAGAGGATCACAGCAAGACTGAGCTCTGTGGAGGGTCTCTATCTATCTATCATGTGCATGCATGCACTCTATCATGACTTTTTAAAAAGATCTATATTGGGGACCAGCAGATGGTATAATGGTTATATCACTTGACCATGGTTCAAGTCCTGGATCCAACAGCTTAAAAATCACACTAGACACATGTGCATATGTGTCCAAGATCCTGAGAGAAAGGATTGTGGTATGACCATCCCCCAGGGAGTGATTTCTTCTTGCTGTCCCTCTGTCTCTCTCTGTCTCTGCTGAGTGCATGTGCCCTATAGCAAAAATTTCTGTAAAAAATAAAAGCTCTATATTGAATGTGTTATATAGTTAGTTGAAATATATATACTAGAAATAACAATTTAGGGGAGAAACAGAAAATTACTATTTTATAAACTGGCACAAGAGTTTGGGTAAAGAATTGCTTTTGTTTAGAATACTATCATGAGAGATGCTTATGGTGAGTTGAAAAGAAACAACAAAGAGATCACAAAATTGTTCTGCATAAGAAATTATTGGGTGATACACAAAGAAAAGAGAGGAGGCAAATGAAGAAGAAGACAGGAGAGAAGACTGAGCAAAATGTCAGGAGGCTTACACTTGAGTTGATGGAAACAGAACAAAGAAGCCAAGATTTCCACTTTAAATTGGCTGCTGAAGAGTGCTACATACTTGCAATACAGCCCCCTATGGAAAACAGTATCTTCGAATTTCCAGGAAGAGTCTACCTCACACAGCTGCCTCTCATGAATTTGGGGTGGGAAATCTAGGAGGAGGGGCTGTACACCACCCTTGGGTCAGTGCCAAAAGAAGACAAAGCAGCAGCTGCAAGATACAGAATGAAGAATGGGAATTCAACAGAGGCCAGACATCAAACCCTGAGGCTACCAGGAGAATGGGTAGCCCAGAACTGCAGAGAGTTTGGTGAGAGCACTGACCACCCTATTAGACATAGGATGGCTTTTCAGATGAGTTTATGTAAACCACAAGGTGATATTTGACTTTACAAGTAATCCAGGAGCCACTGACAATATGTCCTGCGGATAGGCATTAATCATTCTTCTCCACAGTGAGTGAATCTCTGGTTACAGATGACAGGTACAATGGACTGAAAATACCCTCACTCATTCATATTTGGAAACCCTGTTCCCCAACAGGATAGTATCAGGAGGAGGGGTCTCTGGTAGGTGATCAGGTCATGAGAGTGGAGCCCTCATGAATGGAATTCATGTCTCTATAAAAGGGACTCCAGAGAGCCTTCTTGCCCTCTTTTCTTTTCTTTCTTTCATTTATTTATTTTTTGAGAGGTTTTTGCTATAGGGCGCATGCGCTGCCAGAAAGACAGAGAGAGACAGAGAGACAGAAAGCGAGAAATCACCTCCCAGCGGGGATGGCCACGCCGCAATCCCTTCTCCTCCGTTCTCCTCTTGGGATCTTGGGCACACACGCACATGTGCCTGGCATGAGTATTAAGCTACCTGGTCCAGGACTCGAACCACGGTCGACTACGTGGGAGTCCAGCGACATAGCCATTATGCTAACTGCTGGTCCCATTGCTCTCTTTTCTGAATGTGAAGTTACAACGAGACGACAGAAGCCTGCAGTTCAGCAGAGGGCCCTTTCCAGGACCTCACCACCCTGGCACTGTGGTCTAGACCTTCTAGCCTTCAGAACTGTGGGAAACACATTTCTGTTGCTTATATTAATAAGTCATTTTGTCAGGGCTGACAGGTAGCATGGTGGCTGAAGTGCTGGACCCCCACATGGCTGACAGTGGTCTGAAAATCACAACAAGTAAATAAATATGATAAAAATTTTTTTTTTTTAAAGTTAATCCTTTGTCAATGGTACTTTGTTACAACAGCCCAAACTGATTAAGACATGTTCCAATGCCATTATTCCATCCTGTTTTATTTGGTTCTGGGTTTATTTTGTTTTTAAGATTTTGCAATAGGGTACATGCATTCACTGGAGGGACAGAGAGAGACAGACAGAAGGAAAATAAGAAATCACCCCCAAGGGGGATGGCCACATCTCAATCCCTTCTCCTCCATTCTCTTCTTGGAATTATGGGCATGCATGCACACACGCCCAGTGTGATTTTCAAGCTGATAGGTCTGGGGTTCAAACTGCAGATGATCACATAGGAGTCTAGCATCTTAATCACATTACCACCTGCTGGCCCCTATTTGTTCTGTTTCTACCTGTAGCCCCATACTCCAATCCAGAGTGTGCTAGCCACTCTGACAGGTGACTGCTTTTCATTATTATTAGAGTTGCTTTGCTAGAGAAATAAAAAATAAATTTGTAAAGTCTTCATAGTCAAAAGCTAGCAAAAACTCAATTTTAAGTAATAATAGAGAGGAAAATCAAACTTTTTTACAAAGAACATATTCAATTCAGTTAAATCATTTACTTACTGAACTCAACAAATATTTATGAGCCAGATACTCTGCTAGGTTTTAGAACTTCAAAGATGAATCAAACCCAATCGCTCCTTTAAGCAAGTTCCCAGTTTAATGAAGATACATAAACTAGAATTACAGGGCAATGTAGTAAGTATAAAATATAAAAACAATCACAGCTTTTATGAGATCATTGAAGGGAGGCACTTGGTGAAGCCTCCAGCAGGATCACAGTTAGGGGGCAGCTTTTAGAATGAGTCGACAGCTGAGTTGGATCTTCAAGGATATGAAGAGTTGGGAAAAGTTGGGAAGAGAAACCGGATTGGGTTGGGGATAGGAAAGGTGACTGGAAGTGAAAATGCGCCTTCGAGGAAGGACAGTACAGGCAAAGGTGGGGAAGAAAAATGTGTATGCTATGCAGGGAGCTACAAGCATTTTTGAGTTACTGGAAATAAGATTAAGATGTGAATGAGACAGATAAAAAGATAAGGGCTAAATGAGGAATGCCATTGTGGTTGGGGTGCTGGACCCCCATGTGGCCAATGATGGTTCAGATCCTGGACCTTAGTCATTTGCTTTCTCATTTTTCCTCTCTCTCTCTCTCTGTCTCTCGCTGATGAGCATGCACACCCTGAAGCAAATTTAAAAAATAATGGTGCTAAAGGAGCCAGGAGTTAGTGTGGTGGTTAATGCACTGTATTCCCACATGGCCGACCATGGTTCAAGTCCTAGCTTGAATATCACAACAATTAAACAAATAAATAAATAATTTAAATAAATAAATAATTTAAATAAATAAATAATTAAAATTAAATTTTAAATAAATAAATAATTTAAAAAATGGTGATGATAAATAAAATTAAATAGACAATTCCTTAAAGAAGAAAACGATAGACTCTGAAAGCCATTGTAAAAAAATATAAACTGGGGACCAGCAGTTAGCGTAATGGCTATGTCGCTGGACTCCCATGTAGTCGACCGCGGTTCGAGTCTCGGACCCGGTGGCTTAAACTCACGCCGGGCACGTGTGCGTGTGTGCCCAAGATCCCAAGAGGAGAATGGAGAAGGGATTGCGGCGTGGCCATCCCCCCTGGGGGGTGATTTCTCGCTTTCTATCTCTCTGTCTCTCTCTGTCTGTCTGGCGAGCGCACGCGCCCTATAGCAAAAACCTCTCCAAAAAAAAAAAAAAAGTATAAACTGTACTGTTGACAACGTAGAAATGCTAAAGAGTTCTAAGTCAGAAAAGTGGCAAGATTACATATGTTACTTTTATAATGAACTATTTCTCTAAAGAGAACAGTTAGAAAGAGGTCATAGTTGCATCTATATTTGTGGCTACCTTTAAGATAAACAAAGCAAAGGAAATTTGTTACCGAATTGTTTTTCTAGTACAGATGAAAGATAAAGTCCTGAGACATGGACAGTGAAGATGGAAAGGCAGCAACAGGTCAAGAAATGTTTAGGGAGTTAAACTGTCATGGCATGATAATTAGCTAAATATGAGACATGAAGGAGAATGATGACAGAAAGGTTCCCTCTTGGATGATAAGTATAGAAAATTGGGCTGTGAGCTAAGATTGTGTCAACCGGAGGATAAACTCGTTTAGTGGAGAAGATGATGAGTTCCTTTCTGAACGTGTTAAGTCCCAGATGCCTTTGGGACTGCTAGAAGGAACCAGACAAATCCAGAATCAAGGGGAGAGATCTGGACTGAAGCAACACTTTGGAATTCATCTCTGTGAGGGTGGTAGTTGAGACACTGAGGGTACGTACCTCAGGTCACTTTGGGAATATCTGCAGAGTGAGAAGGGTGATGGTCAAGGGAGAATACAGAGAAAAGATAAGACCAACTCTGAAGGTAGAGAAGGAAGGAGAGAATGAGGAGTTTGGTTATTATAGTAAATAATACATTTAAGAAGGAAGTGATCTATTGTGTTATGTGTAACAAAGGTGTTGCAATACAGGTTTAGGAGACAACATTTACAAAGTATCCACTGAGATGTCATTTTGAGAGCTGTTGGCAAGTAGTGGTAACCAGCTGAAGAGTAAGGAGGTAAGACTCTTGAATATCCAGTAGGATATTCAAACCAGGCAAGAGCAGTATCAGAAGGGGAAATTATTGTCTAGTCTTACATATAAATATACGTATATGAAAACTAAATAAAATACTTGTAATTCATTGAAAGTGGGTTTTAATCAAGGAGGGTTTAATCCTAGAAATGAACAATATTCTATTTTTCAATATCTATTAGTGTCATTCACAATCATATCTAATTAAGAGTGAAAATTAAATTATCCCCTCAGTAAATACAAAGAAAAGCACTTTAAAAAGTTTAACAATCATGATTTTGAAATATCCTTAGAAGAGCAAAAATGGGCCAAGCATTGATGGCGCAGGCACTAGTGTGCTGAACTGCAGGGCCGGAAGTCGTACGGTCACCTGTGGGTTCAGATCCCCCGTTATCAAGAACAGGGCCCAGGAACCTGAGAGGTGGGAGAAGAGGATCATGGTGTAAAGAAACCCCATTGAAGATGCCTCTCTCTCTGTCTCCCTGTCACATGCATGCTCATGTGCTCTCTATCATAAATAAAATAAACAAAAAAGAACTAGAAATGGATAGACCAGCCTGGATATAAAAACCTATAGCAAATATTATACTTAAAGGTAAAATAATGGAACATTTTATTCAAAGTCAGAAACAAGACATGGATGTTATACCATTCCACATTGTTCTGGTGAGTCCTAACTAATGTAGAAAGACAAAAAAAGAAAAGTTAGGTTTGAAAAGAGAAAATAGAATCATTGTACACAAATAATATTATTATACAAGATATTAAATACTTTTTTTGACATTTTATCAATACCTATAAGAGAGTTCTTCAACATTGATGAACACAAAAATCAATGTTCAAAAATCAGTAGCTGGACCAGCTGGTGGCAATGGTGGTTAAGGTGGCTGATCGCACATGGCTGACTGCATGGTTTGAGTCCAGGACACGATAGCTTAAAAAATATGTCAGGCAAATATGCATGCATACCCAAAATCCCAAGAGGAGAGCAGAGGAAAGGGGGTTGCTGCATCGCGGTGCCCCAGGATGATTTTTTCTCCTTGTCCCCAGTGACACTCCCCCACCCCCGCCAAGTTGCATGCACCCTATAGCAAAGAAAGAAAGAAAGAAAGAAAGAAAGAAAGA
This sequence comes from Tupaia tana, assembly GCA_026018925.1. Lineage (NCBI taxonomy): Eukaryota > Metazoa > Chordata > Mammalia > Scandentia > Tupaiidae > Tupaia > Tupaia tana. Next base: position 117,270,619 of record JAKSZU010000007.1, read on the forward strand.
AAGAAAGAAAGAAAGAAAGAAAGAAGACAGGAAGGAAGGAAGGAAGGAAGGAAGGAAGGAAGGAAGGAAGGAAGAAAGAAAGAAGAAAGGAAGAAAGAAAAAAGAGAGAAAGAAAAAATAAAATAGTATAAATAAATAGTGGGGGAGAGATCATGCATGAGACCCTGTTGAGAAAGTACTTACCTCTCAAAAAAATAAATGAATAAACTTTAAAAAGTTAATTCTATTTCTATCACCAATAACCAAAAAGTATAATAATAATAATTTCTATGTAACAGTTGCAAGAAAAGCAATAAAGTAACGAGAAAAAAATAAAACAGAAAGTGTGTAAGATTTTTTTGGAAAAAAAAATTAAGACTTTATTGTTGGCTATAAAAATAGAAGAGATGTGTTCCCAAAGGGAAATAATATTATAAAGGAACAATTCTCCCTAACATATAAATTTAACATCTTAAAATCAGAATCCCAGAAAGATGTTTTGTAGAATTTGACCAGTTGATGGTGTTTTGTAGAAAATGCCCATGAATAGGCCAGACAAATAAGAAAAGAAAAAATAAGAATAAGAAAAAACTAAGACAATGTGGTATCAAAACATAAATAAATGAATTGCCCAATGGAACAGAAAAAGAGTAATGCTTATATGAACATGGCATACGACACAGCTTACAAAGTGGTGGGAAAAAGCTGGACTGCTTAAGAAATGCTGTTTGGTCAATTAGATATCAATTAGATATCTTTTCTTACATAACAATTTTAATTTGGGGCCAGCAAGTGGCTTGGTGGTTCAGGGAAAATATATAGGGAAAATAAGACTATATAGGGAAAATAAGACTTTTTTTTTTTAAGTTCTACTATAGAATGTGTGCACTCACTGAGACAGAGACAGAGAGAGGGAGAAAGTGAGAAGTCCAACCCCTCATGAGGGATGGCCACAATATGGTCTCTTCTCCTCCATTCACTTCTCAGGGTTTTAGGCATGCACTTAAACAATGCCCTGTGTGATTTTCAGAGTCAGGGGTGTGGGATCCAAGACCTTAACCGCCATGCAACCTGCTGACCCAGGGAGAACTTTTATAAGTCATGAGAAACCTAAACCATAAAAAAGAATGATAAATTAAAATTAAAAAAAAATTATTTTTAGATTTTTACTATAGGGCACGTGCACTTGTTGGAGAGAGACAATAAGAGAGAAAGTGAGAAATCACCAGGGAGGGGACCAGCATTTAGCGTAATGGCTACGTCACTGGACTCCCATGTAGTCGACCGTGGTTCGAGTCCTGAACCCGGTGGCGTAAAACTCACGCCAGGCGCGTGTGCGTGCGTGCCCAAGATCCCGAGAGAGAGGAGAATGGAGGAGAAGGGATTGAGGCATGGCCGTCCCCCCTGGGGGTGATTTCTTGCTTTCTGTCTCTCTGTCTTTCTGGAGTGCGCACGCGCCCTATAGCAAAACCTCTCCAAAAAAAAAAAAAAAAAAAAAAAAAAAAAAAGAAAAGGAAGGAAGGAAATCACCAGGGAGGATTGCCAGCCTCAATCCCTTCTCCTCCATTATCCTCTGGGATTTGGGGCACACATGCAATACATACTCGGCATGATTTTCGAGCTGCCAGGTCTAGGACTTGAACCATGGTCAATCATGCGGGAGTCCAGTGAACTACAAAGCCACTTGCTTGCCCCAAATTAAAATGGTTATGTAAGAAAAGATGCCATAATCAGCTTTAAAGATAAGACTAGGAGAAAATAATTTTTATGGACACAAAGTCATTCTGTGTATTTATGGAGTATGGTGTGATTTTCAATACATGTACATAACATGTAATGATCATATTAGGGTAATTAGCATATAAATCATCTCAAACATTTATCATTACTTTGTGTTGGAAACATTAAAAATCTTTTATTTTAGCTATTCCGAAATACATAATAAATCATTAAGTATCTTTACCTTACTGTGCTGTAGAGCACCAGAACTCATTAGGAGAAAATACTAGCAATTCAAAAACTGACATCAGGGCTGGGACCGTAGTGCTGTGCATTGAAAGCTGGATCCCATGGCCGATGGCTGTTCAAATCCCAGCCTGTGAGAAGGATCCAGGGTTCATGCATTAGGGCAGGATACAAGGATCTTGTGTTTGAGTAGTTCAGATGATCAGCCATTAGTCCTAAGCAGGGCATAGAACCAAGAGAGTCTAGGAAAGGATGATAGACAGGAAGAAAATGAAGAGATTAATAGTTTTGAGTTCTCATAAGATGGAAAAGAGCTCCCCTGCTGAGCTACACACCTGGAGAGGGCCCTTATCCTACCTCGGCTCATTGCAACCACTCCAGACACAGAGAGGCAACTTGAAGAACAAATTCCTTGTGACCTTTCCAAAACTATGCAGTAGCTGTCACCATGTTGCTGTATATTGGGGAAAATTTATCCAATTCCTACACCAAGACATCATGTGCAAAGTATAATATTTGAAATTCATCTCTCTCTTCTCCCTATCACTCTCAGTCAGTGTTTGAAAGGGCAATGTTGAGACTAGCGGATGGTGTAATGGCTATGTCTCTAGACTCCCACATAGTCGATCGTGGTTCAAGCCCCACATCCAGCAGCTTGAAACTCACGCTGCGCATGTCTGCATGCGTGCCCAAGATCCTGAGAGGAGAATGAAGGAGAAGAGATTGTGGCATGGCCATCCCCCAGGGGGTGATTTCTCACTTCTGTCTCTCTGTTTCTCTTTATCTCTCTGGTGAGCACACAGGCTGTATAGCAAAAATCTCTCTCTGGGCCTGCAGGTGGTGTGGTGGTTAAAGGCGCTGGACTCCCACATGGCCAACTGCAGTTCAAGTCCCAGACCTGGTGGCTTGCTTTCTCACTTTCCCTCTCTCTCTCTGATCTAACTGGAAAATAATAATAAGAAGAAGAATAAAAGAAGTTAAATTAAAATAATTTTAAAAATCTCTCTCAAAAAAAAAGAGAGAGAGAGAGAAAGGGCAATGCCTCTAGTCTCCTGTGCTCCCCATTCCCTTCATTCCCTTAATGGTTCAGTACGTTCTCATATCTGCCTATCACATGAAGCCCTTCTTCTCAACTCTGGTGCCAATCACTACACAACCCTTAAATCATTGTTTCCACTGAGCCTCATGGAACCACTATTCCATTATAAATAGAATACTCGACATTCTTAGTATGTTTCCCAGGAAGTATACCCTCCACTTCCTTGCCTTGAGTTGAGAGACTGTCCCTCTGGGCTAGGGTTTGTTCCGTACCCTTTGTTCTGCTGCTGTGGAGCAGGGTGCAGCGGCCGGCATTTGGCCAATTCTCCACTGCTACTTCCAGACCCTCACTCTTTAACTCTCAAGTAAGAGCTCATTACTTCTCTTTAAGGTTCTTTTCCCCCATGCACACCCCCTGCCCCATCACTAACCAACCTCCTGGTCACTTGTCTTCATTCGCTGAAGACTTTGAGACTTAACTTATAGTTATTCTCAGTTGTTTTTGTTTTGTTTTGTTTTGTTTTCAATTTGCTAGAGGGCATGAGTACTTACTGGAGAGAGAATAGACCTCTTTGGGAGATGATCATACTGCAATTCCTTCTCCTCCACTTCTCTTTCCTTTAAGGATTTTGAGTACGTAGGTACATACGCCCGATGTGTTTTTTAAGCCACCAGGTCCAGGACTTGAACTACTGATCAGCAGGTGGCATGCAGTCACCTTAACCGTTACTCTACTGCCTGGCCTTATAGTTGTCCTACTCCTTGCACCATCCTAGGAGCTGGTATCAATAAGTGATTCAGTAACACAGCTCTGTAATTCGGTACCTCCTTAACTCATGTACCATTCTCCAATCTACTTCAATTATCCATCTCCCAGGACTACATTTCATATCTTGTCGTCACTCAGACTTTATGTTCAGCTATTGCTAAAGTCCAATATTCCATGTTCTGACTGCTTGCTTCTAATCCTCCAGTCCCCCCCCCCCCCCCCATTGCCCTACTGAGGATGTCCTGTCACAGACCAATGGGGAAAGGACCATAAATACTTCTCGGATTCCCTCTTGTCAATGATGACCAATATCATCAATCTTGATCAATAATAGACATTTCAGGAGCTGCCATGAGTATCTTTTTCCATATTTATTCATTTATTAGAGAGATTATTACTAAAGGGCACATGCGCTTGCTGGAGAGACGGAGAGAGACTGATAGAAGTGAGAAATCACCTCCTCCCTGGGGGATGGTCATGTGCCACAGTCCCTTCTCCTCAGATCTCCTCCTGGGATTTTGGGCATGCACACACATGCACCGGTGTGAGTTTCAAGCCTCCAGGTCTGGGACTCAAACCATGCTTGGCCATGCAGGAGTCTAGCAACATAATCACTAGGTCCAGCAACACAATCATTTGATGGTCCCTCTTTTCCATATTTAGATGACAGCCTATAAGGGAAATATTTTAGATTTGCTTTTTGTTTTTATTCACAAGATTCCTAAACAGGCTCCAGCTATTATAATAATCCTTTTTTTTTTCTTTGCAAGTTTGCTTTAGGTACCTGAGCTCATTGGAGAGAGATCGAGACAGACAGAGAAAAAAGTAAGTAAGAAGGAAAAAAGGAAGTAAAAGGAAATAAGAAAGCCCCCCGGAATGTCCACGCTGTAATCTCTTCTCTCCCACTCTCCTTTGGCAGGTGTGCGCAGGGGCCTGACATGCTTTTCAAGCCACTAGTCCAGGACTCAGTTGGCACGTTTGGCCATGTGGGATCCGGCCGCCTTAACCACCACACCACCAGCTGGATGTCTGACACCTTTATTATGCAAGAGACAAAATGAAAATGGGTCAGTGTAGCCTCCACATATTGACCAATTTGATAATATTTCTCTCTGGGTAACATCAGGACAGTGAAACCATTTTTTTTTTTTTTTTTTTTACACTTTGGAATAATTTGACTTTGATTTTTTTTTCCATCTTCTAAGGATTCATTAGAACCATAAAGCTAAGGAAGTGATCACTTTCTTTGGTTAGGGTGAAATAACTTGGTGTCTCTATAGTTACTAGACGAACACAGAAATTAATTTGCTAATGATCACCCCCTTACAGACTGCGTTAGTTATAGATGGTTGGTACTGTGTATTCCAAGTAGAGCTGGGTTACTCAACAGATTGAGTGTGTAGGGCACTGGCAAAGTAGGAGCACACAAAACACATGCTAGGAAACTTTTAAGAGTTTGGTATTTGCCATTTCTGAAACAAATTATTATAACATAGTAGTCATAACTGAGAAAAGAATGATAACCTTGTTGCTCTTCCTAACACTTCACAGAAATCTTTTTAAATGACATGGGGTGGGGTGGGGCACCTTATTATTTTCAGTGCTTAGAACCTTTAAGGTTGTAATTAGGCTCTGATGTCAGGGGCCGTTGTGGTTCCATCTGAGTGTTTTTATTCTTTTTGCATTCCTGTAGTTGAATGCTGAGGTGAGGTCATTATTTTGGAGGAGATTTTGGCAAGAAGTGACTGGTAAGCTCTGTTTCTCTCTGTCCTGTTCCACTTTTTTCACAAACAATATTGTCATTGATTGGTACTAACAATGGCCATCCCTTAGGGACATGGGGCAGGTATAAAAGGACACTAATAAATCCAAAGAAGATGCTTTTTTTTTTTTTTTTTTTTTTTGGAGAGGCTTTTGATATAGGACACATGCGCTCACCAGAAAGAGAAACAGAGAGAGAGAAAGCAAGAAATCACCCCCAGGGGGGATGGCCACTCTGCAATCCCTTTTCCTCCATTCTCCTCTCGAGATCTTCAGCACGCACGCACATGCGCCTGGTGTGTTTAAGTCACCAGGTCCGGGACTCGAACCACGGTCGACTACATGGCTGACCAGTGACATAGCCATTACACCAAATGCTGGTCCCCCACCCAAGAAGATTCTTAAGCCCTTTTGTGGCACTGGTGACTGCGTAGGATCATGAAGTTTCTCATTAATAACCACTATCGAATGTTACTATGAACAGTCAGTGCTCTTTAAGTTCTCCACATTAACCTCAGTTTCCCCTCTAGAATACTTAACTTCTTTCTACCTTACCTGCTTCCAAACGTGACTCACGCCAACAACTTTGGTTCTTTTTACCCAGAATGCAGTGGGATGAATGGCAGCGACTCAGCCACTGGAAGCTGGCTGTCCTACACTCTTGAGCAGAGACGGAGAAAGTAGAGAGTTAGCTCCTTTCAAGTACAGGCCTCTTAGGTGGAGTAGGAAGTCTATTTTCTTTTATTGCTTAGATTCTGCCCAAGACTTAGGATGCAGGATGCTGTCTTGAGGAGGGACAGACAAGGTTGAAAAGGGGCATATACTGAGCAGTGAAGAACAGCTGAGAGCTACAAAGATAGGGCTGTGCTTGTGCTTGTGTATAAATAGCAATGTGGCTGCTACCCTGATGAATCAGACCAGATGTTTCTCTGATGTCTCTGTTTGGGCCTTTGGTTTAAAAAAAAAAAAAAAGTAGGATAATTTTGCTAAAATTATATATGGGGCCAGGAATGTGGCACAAATGCTTTAAGCTTAAATAATATATAAAAGAATAAAATAACTTTACTGAGAAAACCTTCATAAACAAGAAAAATACCCTTTTAGAGGATAGGGCAGAATAGAACAGGAAGGAATGAATCTCTGGATGGGGCCTCAACAAAATAAAAATAAAATTCAGGAGATCAGAATTCTAGTCCTTCCTCTGTCCCTAGTTTTGTGGCCTTGGACCAGTCATGTTATGTCCTAGGTCTCGGTATGTCTATTTTTTGAATGGGAAGGGGTAGGAGAGAAAATGAGACTTGTGGGACTGGAGTCACTAACCAATTTTTAAGTGTCTTTTGCAACTCCAAGCATCTATGCACCAAATCAGGTTGTCTTTTCTCTTCAGTCTAATCGTTTGTTTCCTGGCTTCTCATCTCATTGTGGGGTTGATATGTGAAAAACACAGTGGGGGTATAAACATGAACAAAGGTCTCTGCCCGCAATATGCTATAACCTAACAGCAGATATTAAGAGTTACACGAACAGATGGGACTGGCAGGTGGCATGGTGGTTAAAGGTGCTGGACTCCCACATGGCTGACCATGGTTTGAATCCTGAACCGGGCGGCTTGCTTTCTCACTTTCCCTCTCCCTCTCTCTCTCACTCTGTCCCTCTTGGTCAAATTAAAATACATAAATAAATAAATAAATGAAGTTAAATAAAATAATTCTTAAGGAAAAAAAAGAGAGTTACATGATGGGGGACTGGCAGATGGTGTAATAGTTACGTGGTTACATCGTTGGACTCCCAAGTAGTTGACTGCAGTTTGAGTCCTAGCCCCACGTGGCTTAAAACTCACATCAGGCATGTGTGCCAAAAATCTCAAGAGGAGAGTGGAGGAGAAGGGATGGGGGGATGGTGATTTCTCACTTGCTGTCTCTGTTTCCCCGGTGAGTACATGCACCCTATAGAAAAATCTTTCTAACAACAACAACAACAAAAAAGAGTTACACAAATGGGACAGCTAGGTGGCACAGTGGTTAAGGCTACTGAAACCCACATAGTTCCAGTCCTGAACCCGGCAGCTTGAAAAACTCACTCAGTGTATGTGTGCATATGTGTGCATGCTCAAAATTCCAAATGGAGAGTGGAGAAGGAATTGCGGTGTGGCTATCCTCTCTGAAGAGTGCTTTCTCTCTCTCTCTCTCTCTCTCTCTCTCTCTCTTCCCCTCTCTCTTTCTCTCCAGGGAGCACATGTGTTCTATAGCAAATTTTAAATTAATTAATTAATTTTAAAAATTGCTCAAAGGGCTACATTTACCACATATATACTGTGATTGGTTCCAGAAGACAGTAATAAATGGTACAGGAACTCTGAGGAGGAAGACATCATTGCCAGCTTGGAGGAGAGTGAATGACTTGGTGGCGGAGGACACTGGCATTTGATGGGGACCCTGGAAGGTTGGTCAAGGCTCAGCAAGCAGAGATGGAGGAATACCATCTGGAATAGATGGAAAACACAACTAAGCAGAGGCAGAAGGCAAGGGACAAGGTAGATGTAACTGGGGAACAGTGAGCCATTTGGGTTGGCTGAGCATAGGCAATGGGGAGGTAGCAATAGTGGTTTGAGACCACATTTGGGAGGCCCTTTGAAGCTTGGTAGACATACATTTTACTTAGTAGGCAACAGGGAGGAGGAGTTTTCTTGAGCTTGAATGCAACATGGTCTGAACTGTGCTTTAAGATAATTCACCTACAACACGGTGTAGGATGAACTGGAGGTGGTAAGGCCTCACAGGAAAGAGGAAAGCTGAAGAGTTAATGCAGTGATCTTGGTAAAAACTAACCAGGTCTGAGCTATGAGAAGTACAGTTGGATTTATGTAAGCTAGAGTGGAGGAGAGGACTCAAAGGTAACTCCATGTTTAAGCAAGTCTAAGGTATAAGGTTAGTTCTACTAAGTGTAAGGTTAGTTCCAGTAACATAAAAGGAAATTCAAGAACAGAGGGGTGTTCAGGAAAAGGAAAGGGAAACAGGAAGATGTCATTTCCCGTGCATTGATCCTGAAATCCAGGAGACCTAACTTTGTGGAAGAGTTCAATGTTTCAAATTCGTGACTAGACCCCAGTACTGAAGATGGGGCTGGAGGTAAGTATGTGAAAGCTGAAACCACAGAAGTGGATAGATCACCTGGGAATCAGGCGGTGAGGTGGGAGGAAGATGGATGAGAGACTCTTGAGAAATGTCACCATTTTTCTCTTACGATGAACTGGGCCTGGTCGGCGTTATGGAATATAATCCGAAGAGTGCTACATCACCATGTCCAAGGAAACAAGGAATATGAGAGAGGTTGGTGACCCATAGTTTAAAAGTTACCTGACAGTTTGGGGATTGGCTACCTAGAGGTGGCTCCTATATAGCCTAGAAAGGACTAGCTATACAAAAATAGTTCACAGCATTTGTGAAGAGGGAACTTGTGTGTGTATATGTTGTGTATGCACACGCTTTCTGATAAGTGGACAGAAGGAAAAAATGGTTGCATACCTAGCCCTCTGGTTGTGACAGCCAGGATTCTAAACTCTCGTTTCTTCTTAATATTGGCAATGTGTACTCAGAACCCAGGCCTCATTCTTCCTTTTGGAAATCCCAGACTGTTGCCAGCCTTTATTTCTCAGTATATTACCTAGGAAACTTTTTTTTTTTCTCTCCTCCATAGTTGCCTAATTTTCAGTTCCCATTCGTTCTGGGTTTTAATCTTGGAGTTACAAGTTTCAATGACAATAAATACATAGATGACCTCTGGAAGTTTAGTGCCCAAAGCTCTAGAGCCAGATGGAAGGAGGAGAGAAGAGGGCAGGCAGTGAAATGAGACTTGAGCTCTATTGTAGTCTATGTGCAAAGGACTGTTTACAAACTCCAATGTAAACTAAGACTTTATCAGCCCAGGGTTTATCTTCACATTAAAATCTGGGATTATACCAGAGAGAGACCGCTGGTAGAAATCCAAGTAAGATTAACTGCCTCCTAGCTGTGGGAATTGGTTTATAACTTTTTGTTTTATTTCTTTCTCTCTCCCCCCCCCTTTTCCTCCCTCTCTCTCTTTCTCTCTCTCTCTCTCTCCCTCTCTCTCTCTCTCTCTCTCACACACACACACACACAAACACACACAAGTCTTCAAAAAGTTAATGAACACTTGTATTACAAAAAACTATGCATGAATTTCAAAATCTTTTTGCACCAAAATAAACTTGTACTTTAATTCTATTTTTCCCTAAACCTTTTGAAGTCCTCTCGTGTGTTTGTGTATGTGTGTATTTTTTTCTTTACTCATTATACAGCACATGCACACATACATGAGAGTGAAGAAGAGAGAGAGAAAGGAGTACGCTCCACAGAGTCTGGTCACACTGATTCCCTTTCTCCAGTCCTTCAGCTCACCAGTCAAACCTTAGAACCTGATCATTCGTGGCATGGTTCAGGCTCGCTGGACCAGGTATTCAACTGCAGTTGTCATGTGAGATCCAGCTTGCCCTTTTTTTTTATGATTTTTTACAAATATCGTTTATTTTAATGAAGCTGGTACAATGTCTATTTAAAACCCATATGCCAGGCCAAAAAGTACAAATAAAGTAAAAAAGAGCAGTGCTCTGTGGTATACACTTCTGCATGAATAACTTTATTAACTGCTAAGGGAAATGAGAACTTTTTGGGATCTTCTGAAAAGATTTTTTAAAATCTTAAAATGCGTTCTCTTCAGTGAAGACATCTTTGGAGTTAGTGAACTCACACCGTATCTGTCATCTTGACTCTGATCAGACCCTCAGATTTTAAAAATAGCTTCAAGTTAAGGAAAGGTCATTTTTCCACAGTGCAGTTCTCTGAAAAACTTCCATCTCCTACTGGGACCAGCAGTTACCGTAATGGCTATGTCGCTGGACTCCCATGTAGTTGACCACGGTTCGAGTCCCGGACCTGGTGGCTTAAACTCACGCTGGGCACATGTGCGTGCGTGCCCAAGATCCTGAGGAGAATGGAGGAGAAGGGATTGCAGTGTGGCCATCCCTCCTGGGGGTGATTTCTCGCTTTCTGTCTCTCTGTCTCTCTCTGTCTTTTTGGCAAGCGCACACGCCCTATAACAACAAAAAAAAAAACCTCTCCAAAAAAAGAAAAAAAAAAAGAAACTTTCATCTTCTACCAAAAATCATAGTCCAGGAGTGAAGCAATCACATGCTGAAACTTCAAAGCCAATTCGAAAGTCACTATCAACACTCGCACTGGTCGATCGTAGTTACCACCACAAGCCTGAAAATGCAGAGTCCTGAGACAGGGGTCCTCTCTGTGCACACGTGTGGCTTTTATAAAGGAGAGGGCATTATGAGAGATCTGAGGCATCAGCACAATGAAACAAACAATAGCAAATAATGAACGCTAGGATTTAAATTACTAGATTTTTTTTTTTTTTTTGAAGAGGTTTTTGCTATAGGTCGTGTGCGCTCGCCAGACAGGCAGAGAGAGACAGAGAGATAGAAAGCAAGAAATCACCCCCCAGGGGGGATGGCCATGCTGCAATCCCTTTTCCTCCATTCTCCTCTTGGGATCTTGGGCACGCATGCACACGCACCTGGCATGAGTTTTTTTTTTTTTTTTTGGAGAAGTTTTTCGCTATAGGGCGCGTGCGCTCGCCAGACAGACAGAGAGAGACATAGAGACAGAAAGCGAGAAATCACCCCCCAGGGGGGATGGTCACACAGCAATCCCTTCTCCTCCATTCTCCTCTCGGGATCTTGGGCATGCACGCACACGCGCCCGGCGTGAGTTGTAAGCCACCGGGTCCGAGACGCGAACCGCGGTCGACTACGTGGGAGTCCAGCGACATAGCCATTACGCTAACTGCTGGTTCCCCACCTGGCATGAGTTTTAAGCCACCAGGTCCGGGACTCAAACTGCGGTCAACTACATGGGAGTCCAGCGACATAGCCATTACGCTAACTGCTGGTCCCAAAATTACTAGATGTTTTAAAGAGATGGGGAGCCAGTTTTCAACTCCATTTTGAACACCACATTACAAAAGAACTTTTTAAAAAATAATTATTTATTTTATTTTATTTATTCATTCATTTATTTTTTAGTTTGACCAGAGAGAGACAGAGGGTAACAGTGAGAAAGAGGAGGAAGTGAGAAAGTAAACCACCAGATTCAGGACTTGAACCCTGGTCGGCCATGTGGGAGTGTCCAGCACCTTAACCACCACACCACCTGCTGGTCCCCATAAAAGAACTATTTTTAAAAATAAAAAAGAATTGGGGGGAAAAGAAAAAATAATAAAAAGAAAATCTAAACCGTTGAATGACCCCCCTGTTTGTTCCTGATAAACTTCAATCACATCTTCCTCTTCCATTCCCGGTTCTCTTGGAGTATGATTATCAGCAATTCTCTGACCTTCAAAGAGAAACCTGAGTGAATTCACTGGAACTCCTTGTCTTTGACGAGATGATTCTTTGAGTTTCTTGAGGTGTGTTGTCATTTTCACTTTGAAGTGAATCTCACTGCTATCCTGTCCGATGACTTTGAGTTTAATGTATTCTCCTTCCTTCTTATCTCCCAAGTTCTCAGTTGAGGGTTTTGCCTCCTGGTCAGACATGGTGTCAGTGGCTTCGGGGTGAAGGTGTGGGGGTGGAGGGGATTCTGTTGATCCAGCTTGCCTTGAGCAGCGCATCACCACTGCGCCAAAAGGCCAGTACTTTTCTGTTCTTTATTTTTAATTTTTTTTTGTAAGATAGCTCTTGCTGTGTTGCCATCCTTCCACCTCAGAGCCTTCAAGTAGCTGAGACTATGGGAGTATACTTTAGATATGGTCTCACTATATTGTCCAGGACGGACTAGAGTTTATAATCCTCCTGCCTCAGCCTCCCAGATTGCCAAGATTACAGGTACACACCTCCTTGCCTGGCTGTGGACTGGGAATCAAACTCAGGCTTCCCACGTGGCCCCAGTCTGAGCAGCACAGTGTCTTTGTAGCTTACTGGTGTGGCTGAGCTTTCAATATTTTTCTTAAATGATAATAATTTGCAAAAATCATGAAATATTTATTTTGTTCCACAAATGTCACAACTACCTGCCAGAGGGGGAAAAAAACCCATAAGGAATCCAAATCCATTAATGAGCTAAAAATTTATGGGGGCCAGCAGGTGGTGTGGTGGTTAAAGTGCTGGACTCCCATTCGGCCAACTGTGGTTTGAGTACCAGACCAGGGGGCTTAAAAATCATGGTGGGTGTGTGTGCCCAAAATCCCAGGAGGAGAGTTGAGGAAAAGGGATCACCCTGGGGGGATGATATCTCACTTTCCCTCTCTCTATCTGTCCCTAGTGAATACACACACCCTATGCCAAAAATCTAAGGAAAAAAATTAGGGTTTTTGAAAAATAATTATTGAATTCTATTTATTATGATGATTATTTTAAAATTTGCTATAGGGTAGGTGTGCTTACCAGAGAGAGAGAGAGAGAGAGAGAGAGAGCAAGCCACCAGACCTGGGACTTGAACTACCATTAGCCATGCACCACCATGCCACCTTCTGTCCCCAGAGACTAGGATTTTAATCTCAGTCTACTAACTAGCTATATGTAGGTAGGCTACTTAATAGATTTTGCTTTTTTCATTTAAATGGTGATTAAAAATACAGATTTAGCTTATCTCACAGAATAATTATTGAGGGCATTAAAGTATTTTCTAAATCTCGAACATTAGATACATTCCAGACATACTAATATTCAGGCAATTAGATAACTACCTGCAGTGAGTCTGAGGTCAGGAGGGTAAGTGAAGTGGGGACCAGTATTTGGAGGGTCTGAATGAAGAAAGGATCAGGATTATAGAAGTGTGGGGGCGTGGGGGTGTGGAGGTGGAGTTGGCAGAGGCTTTTTCCCCAGTTTAAGAAGTTATGTTGGTGGCGGAACAGTGGCGTAGTGGTTAAATGCCATACTCCGAGAGTCAGTTCCACATCGGAAAGTTCCCACCCATGTCCAGAGATTTTCCTGAGTATGCCAGGCACATGCTTGCCCACTGTCTGGGGCATGGCATCAGGACCCTATTGAAGGTGTTGTCTGTCTCTGTTTCACTCATGGAAGAAAAAAAAAAGAATGGAGAATACCAGTGAGAGAGCAAGTTTGAAAAAGAAATCCCTGTTTAATCTATCACTCCTAATGCTGTTTTTGAGATAATTGGTTGGGTAAATAAATTCCTTATATATTAACTAATACAGAGATATTCAAATTTGTACATTTGATGCCCATTAATCACTTGCTCTCCGACTTATGTTACCATGACTTCACCAGTAATTTAGTATAAACAAAAATCTTCCTGGTCTGCTTAGTGCGGAGCCCTGTAATCTTGGGGCTTCAACGTTTTCCCTTATTCACTAACGCACAAATAATGGTTTAGATTTGAAGGCTTGACTATGCAATCAGATGGTAAGCAAGCAGGGCTCCAGATAATAATGATCATTCCAATAAATTGCCAAGCCACAGATTAAGCTTAATTACAAAAGATTCTTGAGGGAACAAAGGTGAAGTAACTAATATCATCAAAACATTGTACACCTATCCGTACTGGCAGTTGATTTGCCAGGTAACCTGGCTGTTCCCCAGTTTTCTTATCTATTCAACAAAAGACAGGATGAGATTATCTCTAAGGTTACTTCTTGTTTTGAAATACTATTATCGTACATAGGAGTTTGGAGAAAATTATAAATGCATCCTCATAATTCTTGGTAAGCCCAAATAATACATCAAGATACTAGAAGGTCAAAAAAATGAAAACTTCCCCGGGTAGACCAGTCTCCTTATGCAAAGTAGGGAGAAATAAGGGAGGGCAAACATGAAAACAAAACAAAACAATAAGTCCAACAGGTGTAAAAAAAAAAGCCACATATAACTGGGAAATCCTGCTCAATTTTAAGTTGCCATGTTTAAGAAACATTGTTGAAGACCTACTATGTGTAAGCCATGGTTTCATTTGTTAGTGTTCAATTTAAAAATTATTACATTATTATTTTGCCAGTAATCTCTTAGGCGTGAACTGGTGAATCACACCTTGGGTGGGCATAAAAGTGAAGCCATGATCAAGGAGGGAGACAGTGTACAAACAGACCCAAAATAAAACGGGAGTGACATCATGAGAGGAAAAAAAGCCAACAGTATTGCACCGAGATCAAAGGCAAAAAAAGAGAAGCATGTTTGGTTAATACCGAGCTTTTGAGCATTTCTGTGCTCTGAGGCAGTTCATTCATCCACACCACACTTCTTCACCACGCTATTCTAAACCGACAAGTCCAGTTTCAGCGCGGATCCTGTCCATATCCCACAATCCCAGACCCGCTGCCAACTCTCCTCTGGGAAGACAGGAGGCGTTTCCCCGTGGGTGATTGTAAAATAAAGCAGTTTCTCCAATCTCTTCGTCCAGTAGGAGCAAGAATTGGTCCAAAACAAACCACCACAAGTACACAGATACATAGATAGGTAGGACAGGGATGAGAAGAATGTTCCCTCCGTTTCTTTTTAAATTTCCCGCAGCCCTCTGCCTCCCCGCCTCCTCCCGCCGCCGCACTTGGAGCCGCGCTCGGCGGACTCGGACCGCTCACTGCAGGGCGGGAGGGGCGAGCGTGTTTGGCAAGTGGGCGGGGCCGGCCGGCTGACTCTCTCGGTGTCCGATTTCTCCTGCCTTCTCTGGCAGTTCCTTCTTCGCGGCGTTACTCGATTGCACACGCGGCCGGCTCTCGGCCCTCGATTACTCCGGCCTATCACCCTGGGATGCCGCCTGCCGCCGCCTGCCGCCGCCACCGCCGCGGCTGCCGGGCTTGTGGGATCCGCGGCGGAGCCGGAGCCAGAGCCGCTGCCGGAGAGGTGGCGGGAGAGTTAGGGGGCGGGCCGGCTCCCTGCGGAGGTGGGCGCTGAGGACTGGCCGGCGAGAACGCGGGCTCCTGCCCCTAAGCTGAGGGAGCGGGTATTCGGAGCCCCCGAGGCGGCGGCGGCGGGAGCCGGTCAGAGGGGGCGGCCCCTGGTGGCGACGCCCCCGAGCCCAGCCCTGCCAGGCCAGCTCCATCCCCGGCGCGAGCCTGTTCTGATCGCGGGAGACGCCGGCCGGGGCTGAGGAAGGCAGCTCCGAGGGGTCGGAGGGCGAGCCTCCACGTCCCCTCCGGCAGGACCCACACCTGAGCCCGGACCCACCCCCGGTCGGGCCACGCTGGATCCGCCTCCCCGCCTGGGTCCCGCCCGCCGGCTGCAGGTGGGCTGCGGCGCCCGAGCCTCGGGCAGTGGGCGGCGGGGCCGGAGGTGAGCGGCGTCGGCGCCGGCTGCGCTCGGGTCCCTGCCGCCGCCGAGCTCTCCGGCTCCCCTTCCCGCAGGCAGGGCGCGGAGCCGCGCGCCCGCCCCGCCGCCGCGTCCCTCCGGGGCACCATGGAGCTCTCGCCGTCGTCCGGAGGAGCCGCCGAGGCGCTGTCCTGGCCGGAGATGTTCCCGGGGCTGGAGTCCGACTCGCCGCTGCCCCCGGAGGAGCTGGACGCGGTTGTTCCAGTCAGCGGGGCTGTGGCCGGTGGCATGTTGGATCGGATCCTTCTGGAGTCCGTGTGCCAGCAACAGAGCTGGGTCCGGGTGTACGGTAAGGACCACAGGCGGTCTTAGGGGCGGGTGTTTCTCAGCTTAGGCTGTAATTCATTCCTGGGTCGCAGACCGAATCCCTATCCCCATTCATCCTGGGTCGGCTTCCCTCATCCCTGTTTGTTTTGGGGGTGCGTTTCTGACAAGTTTTTCAGACTAGAATCTAGGAGAGATATGACTCAGTGTGGTGTTTGGACTTCTTCAGGCACCTGCAGTAAAGTCTAAGGTAGAATTGGGCTATCTAGACATTAGTCTTAGGTGATTATTTCAAGGTAACTGCCATCCGATCTTCATATGATGGAAAATGCCATAAAATCAAATGAATGGGTTTTCCCTCTCTTTCTCTTGTTGAATGAGGCAAGATTAGAAACCCAGATATTATAAAGGAAAAAAAAAAAAAAAAAAAAAACCTCAGCAGAGGATAAACTAATGAATGAAATTTAGAAAAAACCTAAACCAGAAGGATTTATTTGCTGGGAACAGATTAATCTATAACCTCTTCCTGAATCGCACTCTTAGATCGAGTGTGGATTCTTTCCTATTGCACTGTTGTTTCTGGTTCTCATTGTAACGTGACTGGGTTGCCACTCAGCAGGTTGAAAGTGATGAACGCAGTAAAACTTTCCCTTTCTGCATTCCTTGTAACCACCTCTTTAATTAAGGCTGAATGATGAGATTCTATTAGGGTGAGGCTTGTGGCAGCATTAAAACCATGTTGGTTTTAAAACTCATAGCCCAAAGATTTATAGCTGGACATTCGGGACTAAGCTGTGGCTTTCCAAAATATTGAACAGGCACAATGTTCATCACTTAGGTCACACCACCACGAAAGACATTAGCGATGTGGTGGAATATAAAATGGCAAACTTGAAGCACCTGCGATCAAACATCAGGAGACAAGGTTATTCTGCAGTCATGTGCATCTAAGCCTGTAGTGAGCAAGTACATTATGTCTTCTTTCATCTTTCTGAACAAGGTCTATGTTTACTAGTCAAGAGTGACCAAGATTTAGACATTGTGTTTCTGAATAGTTAATTTGGTTTGAAGACTTCATGTCCATTTCAGAAGGGTCATAAAACCAGGGGTCCAGAGATCTGGGTTTGTGCCTTCATTCTGCCAGTAAGTGACTCTGTGATTTAGGACAGACCAGGCCACTTTTTTGGACTCTGATTCCTCATCTCTAAAATGAATAGATTGGATTAATTAATCTCACATGGCCCTTTCAATTGTAAAAATTCAACAGTTCTTTTTATAAGCAATTTTTCTCAAGGATTTACTCATGTACCACTTTGTGTTTTGCCCGGTGTTAATGGTGTTTCTTGCTGTTAATCTATGTAACTGGGAGAATTAAAGCAAAGGAATGAGAGATGATGCAAAGTCATCTAGTTCATTCTCAACAGATTAGTTAAAGAACTTTGGTGCGTGATTTTCCATTCACCTGCTAATCCCATTTAGCTGTTCACTTATATTAAATGTTGATGATAATGGGAAAAATGAGTTATGAATTAGAGTATATTGTGGTTACGGCATATTCTGTCTTCCTGTTCTTTGACATTACTTTTTTTTTTTTTACTATGGTGATAGAGATAGGGTCTTGTTACTGTATAAATGTGTGTATATGATATTGCAGTATTTCAGTGTCCAGTATTGTCTGGGTTTTTGAGACCTAGTGTTAATTCTCATTCTTTGCATGTAACCCATATGAATATATGTTCTTGTACTTCCATTTCTAGGGCTTAATTTGTGATGTGTGTGTTTTAAAGAAATCCAGATATTGGGAACTTTGTCTGGAGTATATAGTTGGGAGTTGCAAAGAGGGTTTTTACTCTTGACTTTATACTACAAATTGGTTGTCTTAACTTTGTGCAAGTAGTTTTAACTCCCTAGATCTAGGTTTCTGCATGAAATATGTTTTATTTTTATTTTATTTATTTATTTTTTTGAGAAGTTTTTGCTATTAGGCGCATGCACTTTCCGGAAAGACAGAGAGATACTGAGAGATAAAAAGCGAGAAATCACCCCCCAGGAGGGATGGGCACACCACAATCCCTTCTCCTCCATTCTCCTCTCGGGATCTTGGTCACTCATGCACACGCACCCCGCGTGAGTTTAAGCCACCGGGTCCGGGACTTGAACCGCGATCGACTACATGGGAGTCCAGCAACATAGCCATTACACTAACTGCTGGTCCCCTTGTATGAAATATATAACTGGAATAATCGAGGAATGTGTGTGTGTTATGTATGTATTTTTTTTTAGCATACACATAGAAACATACATACTGTGCATTTCTGTGCCAAGTTACAGATTTTTAACTGCACTACAACCTTCTTTTGTCTTCCCTATCAATTAACCAAAAGTTGTTTTTATTTACTGTTGAATACTGCTACTTTCCTTCCTCTCAGGCAGCTTATCCTGGATACTGCTTTGTTGTCTTTAGTTTGATGTAAATATTCCAAAACTGTCCAAGTGCCTTTGGCTGTGTAGTTAAAATTGCCTCTCATATGACTGAAAAACTTTGTAGTAAAAATAATAGAATGTAGAAAATCAGTTTGGAGAATACTGTTAATAGTTTTTTGTTTGTTTTTCTTGTTTCTTGTATGTTTTGTGTTCAAAACCTCAGGTTGTCTTGGATCATGTAGGGTCTTCCACACAACTTAAAGGGATGTTGACTGTACTCTAACACGTTTTAAAGAAATCCAGAGTTTGGGAACACAGTCTAGAGTATGCAGCTGGGGTTAAGAATCTGGATTTTCATTCTGGCATTGCCACAGATCGGTTGTCTAAGGTTGGGCACATAGTTTTACTCACCAGGCTCTAGGTTTCTGCATAAATGTGGGATCTGGACTGGTATCTGTGGTCCCGTTTAACTTTAAAGTTGTCTGTTTCTTTGGCTTGCCCCATGGTTTTACCTACAGTTTGGCCTACAGATTCCATCCTGACTCTTGCAGACTGGCATCAAGCAGGTCCTTAACTTAATGCTTTAAATCATTATTGTCAGAGGATTCCAGAGAGCTCATTTCATCAAAGGGCGAGTGAACTGAGTTTTAAAAGAAGGAATGTTGAAAGCAGATGTGTATTTGTTTGGAATGTTTTCACAAGATAGGAAAACGGGGATGGAGATATTGCTCAGGTCTTGTTCGTGCAGTTTTGAGACCTAACCTAGCCATGCGGGTTTTTAAAAGATGGATGTAGGGGACCTGATGGTGGCACAGTGCTAAAGCAGTGCACTGTGAGCTTGACCTACATGAAAGGGTTCCAGGGTTGTATCCCTAAACTTTTTCATCTGGGGCTGACAGAGGTGAGGGGTGGATCATGGTGTGAAGATCCTGTTGGGGACATCTCTCTCTTTCTCATTGGAGAAATAAACAAACTTAGAAAAAAAGATAAGATAGAGAGAGGAGCTGTATTAAGTGCTGACAGCTTCTGGCTATGGTTCCCATCTTCTGCATTGTACATGTACTTCATTTGAAATGCAGATGAACATCAGCAAAAGTAACCCCTTGCCCTGAGTAGATTTTTTAAATTTATTTTTTAATTTGTCATTGAGTGTGCTCACTGGAGAGACAGAGAGAAAATGAGAAAAAGAGAGAGAGAGAGAGAAAGTGAAGAAGCACCCTAGGGACATGGCCACACTACAGTCCCTTCTCTTCCATCCTCCTCTGGTATTTTGGGTAATACACATTTTGGGCCTGACATGTTTTCTAAGCTGCTGGGTCCAGGACTTGAACCATGCTGTTGATTATGTGAGATCCAGCCACCTTAACCATCATTGCCATTGACTTGTCCTCCCTAAAGCCCCTTCCTCTCTTCGAATATCTTAACAGAAACTTTTACAAATACTATTTTATTAGTTTGTGTCTTAAAATTTGAAAACTGATCAGTGTTTTGAGTTTGCTTTTAACTGATTTGACTCTGGTTGATAACAATTATATTCAGAAATTTGTGTATTGCCATGATTTGGAAAACTTTTTTGGAATATTCCTGAGCTTTATAATAGATAGATGTGTTTTTTGAACACAAATATACATCTTTAAAACACAGCTAAGATATAATACTTTTGCCACCCTACCTTTCATCTTCTTTTAGTTGTAAAATGTTTCATTTCAGTATCATAAGTTGTGCCCATACCCTGTCAAGAGTATAATGTTTTTCATACTGGGGAGTCAGCCTTATTTATCTTTATACCTATCTTGCCATTTCCTTCATTGTCACAGTGTCCAGCAGATGGGTGACTTGCTAAATAGTCAGTCAGTGTCTTGTCGAATGTTGATCCATCTGTCCCTTGACCATTTAGATCTGAACCTGACTGATCGCAGGGGTGGTAGAGAGCTTAAACAAAGGCATGCCACAAACAGCTAAATATGGATGCAGAATCCAAGAGCATCAAATGCAGAACATTTTTCAGATATTTATAGCCTCAAAGCAAAGTCAATTGGCTGAAAAAGCTCAGCAGCCTAGCAAAAGGAAACGGGAGCGGCAAAGCCAGCCTCACTGTCTGTTCTTACTGGTAAACAATGAGAACATTAAAATTAACTACTTTACCATGAAGGGATAGTGAGTGTGGACACTCTTAGGGAGAAATTTAAGGTAGCAGTCTCTAGGACTCCCTGCAGTAGAGCGCTGCACCAGTCAGTGCAACAAACAGGTTTGTTTGCATGGGCATGGCTGAGAGTTAGAGGGGAGATATAGTTAGCATACTAAAAGGGTTAACAAGAAATCTTGTACTTTTAGGAATTAACTAGATCATCAGGACTTATGTAAAATGTTCAGTTAATAAAATGAATAGCATGATTATTATAATTCAGCTGGTTTATAGCTCATTGTTTATTGATGACATAAGGACCTCCTGGAAAATTTTCTAAAGACTGCTGCTATTTCAGCAAACAAAAAGGGAATTAATCATACTGCATACAGAACCAGATAATTCTAAAAATGTGAAAATGAGATTTTTGTTAAGAATTTTTCTTGAACTAGGTATTAGCTGATGAGACAGAAGTTTGGTCTAGTTGCAGTATAGGCTAGTACATAGGCTTTATTAATTTAAACAAAGGATGAGATATATTTCATTGTATTTCTAGAGAATATGTGTCTGATGTCTCCATATTTACTTAAAATGTTGCAACCAGTAACATCCAGGAAGTTGTTTCACTTTGGTCCAGTTTGAATTAGAAATGACTAACTCCCTGGCCTTATACAGAATGTTCTTAATATAATTAACTCTGAATATTCTTAGTGAATCACACATTCTTACATGTCTTAAATTTGTACCCTGTTGTCTAGATCAATGAAGTTTATCCAAAACGAAAAGTTTTATGTGTTCCAGCTAATTGAATGCTAGAAGAAAACCAGTGAATGTTTACCATATACACCCCCAGATATGTTCATGTTCCTTATATGTTTTAATCTCCTCAGATATGTTAATTGAGGCTTTACAAATGAATAGTAATAATTTAGAAATTCTTGGAATCTTAAGCTTTATTTCAACACTTAAGGGTATAGCCTAGGTTTGAATGTTGACACATTAATTTCCATATACATTTCATATGCATTTAAAGTAGACTGTTCTTTATTGAAATCAGACAAAACTTTCAGGAATGTGTAGGGATATATTATTTTTTTCTTCCTTTGAGAGAAAGTTCATATCATTTAAATTGTATGTTCTATTAATGTTCATAGATGATGAATAATTTCCTTTATACTATTTCAGTATTTCCCCACTCTCTAGGATATTGGTTTATTGCTATTTTACTTTTAAATAATAGAAATATTTATGAAAAATAGAATTATATATTTACAAACTCTTTTCTCAAACTTGGCTGGAGTGTTTCAGAATGTAAAGTGTTTTGATTTTAGAAAATGAGTACAGTATATGTGCAGTAACATAAACCCTTAGTGGAGTCTGGAGCAAAAGCCAAGGTTCAGTCATGTTAATATTTCTGCAGTTAAACAAACGAATGTCCACAGTAAGTGTATAAGGACTATAAATAGCCTTATGTCACTGTAGGTTGGTTATTATTGCCAGAGAAGTTATGAAAAATACTTTGGTTTTCAAAGTATTTTGATTTAGGAATTTTAGATATGGAATTGAGAATTGGTACAATTTATTTGACACAAATAATGCGAAGTTTTACAATGCCCCAGTTTAGTTGATAATATTTTTGTTTATAAGGCTTGCCCTTATCTTTCTGAAATAATAAAATTCAGTGCACATAATTTTAAACATGACATACAGTTGTGTCCTGTTACGTTTAATGAAATACATTTCTACTGTTTGCCAAATAAAAGAAAAGGGATTCACATGACAAAGAAAGTAGGCTTTCCTGAGATTCCTAAGGAAATGGTGGCAAGGCAGTTGTTCCTAATACTTTATTTTATTGAAAGAGGGTAAGGTGGGACCAACAGATAGCATAACTGTTATATCACTGAACTCCCACATAGTCAACTGTGGTTGAGTCCCGGACCCAGCAGCTAAAACTCATGTCAGGCGTGTGTGCATGCATGCCCAAAATTCTGAGAAGAGAAGGAGAATGGAGGAGAAGGATTTGCATTGTGACCATCCCCCTTGGGGAGTGAGTTTTTGCTTTCTGTCTCTTTGTCTTGCTGGTGAGCACACACAAAAATCTCTTTCTTTAAAAAAAGGAAAAAATAAAAAAAGAAAGAGGATAAGGTAAGTTGAAGCAGAGGGTAGATTTAACTGTTCTTTATAGTTGCTTTCTTCAATACACAGGGTGATTTGATCATCTTTTAAGTAGATGAACCATAAAAACGCATTCAACTAATGACTTGAGTTAATCCAGAAAAAAATCTGCTGTTTGTTCCCTTGTCCCTCCCCACTGGAGAAACTTTCAAGTAACTAGAGAGGTGTTTGGTCTTGTTAACCACGAGGAGGAGTTTGAAGTGTGCTGAGGGCACTACTGATTGCTTCACTCTTTCTTGGCAGAGGAATAATTTCTCTCTGATGTTTATAAAAACACCTTTCTTCCCAAAGGCTACCAAATACTTCTCAAGGCCAATAGGTACAGAACTCTACAAATTAATGTAGTTAGTTTTCTAGTGAGAAGGCAGCCGTCAAGCAGTAGACCATGCACAAAGAGAAGGGAAGAGAGAAGTCCTGAGGCCCAGTGCATGATCAGTGAGTGTACAGTAAAAAGAAATAAAATGAACCCTGGAATGCATAACAGAACTTCATTTGCTAGACTATGATGCAGAAGTTATCATCTTCCTTATCTCCTTAGCTGAGTTTAACTATTAGAAGTCTGGGTTTTACCTTCCTATACCAAATGTTCATTACCTTAATTAGTTGTATTCATCTACTTTACTCGTAAGGATCCACTTCAGATCCTGATTGCATTTTTGTTAAGGTCTTCAACATAGCTCAAGTTCTATTCACATTGTGTCACTTACAGTAGGCTTTCTAAAGGACCTCTCACCTACTTCCTTGGGTCTAAGGGATTGGTAATACTTACAAGATACTGATTGGGAGAATGAAAATTAGAGAGGAAAGCATTTAACATAAGGCAAGAAAACAAAATTCAGAAGAATAGTGTGAAAGTTAAAAGAAAACTTTAAAGTTAGTAGTCCCAAGGATTTTTCAAAACAATCTTAAATACAGTGGCTCAGGAAGTTTAGCTTATTCCCAAAATTGGAGGCAAATTCCACAGTTTGTCAGGATTGGAACTCTTAACCTCAGATTCCTTAGCCTCCTGATTTAGCGTCTAGATCTTAACTACTTTCCCTTAGGGAGATGGCCTCTCAAAGCTGAAGGTCAGGAAAATTCAACAGTGAGAAATACCAGATCCTTAGTTTCACAGTCTTTAAGGAAATGCTGGAAGTACCATTACCTAGGTAACAGAAAACAAGAAATGGATAAAACATCCACAAAGTGGGAGGATGAATTATTATCTCATAGTGATCCTTAAGAGGTAGACCAGCATACAGATTGGGTATTTCTTATTTATGTTTTCTTAAATTCTTTATGTTGTGATTGGAAGTAACATTTTAAGGAAATTCAATGTTTCATATGTAAAAACCTGTTCATGCTTAGAATCCTGGATGATATCTAGTACTGTTCTATCCTCCCCCCCTTTTTTTTGTCCTCTCTGATTCATATCATTAAACATTAATACCCTTTTTTTTTCTGCTTGTAAGTATAATCTGTGCTTTATGTAAAGAATTTCAATTTTAGGAAAATCCAAAGAAATTAAAATCACTTGTAATTATACCCCTCACAGTGGCTGTTATTCTAATATTGTATTTTGTTCTGTTCGTTTCTGTATATTATTGTAGTTTTTGTATATGTTTGATATCCTGCATATTTATTTTGTATACTGATTTTTTTCTCCTAACAGTGTATTTTCTCATGTTGAAAACATTTACAATTCTTTTCAAATATTCCTGTCTTTCACAGTTTAAAAAATAAAAAGATATTTCAGGAGATCTGTCACCTCTCCTTTCTACCTCTTCACTCCATCATTTGGCAGGTACTCATTGTCCCTTTCACACAATAAATACATTTTCAAAATTCTTATGTATTCTTCCATACCTGTTTTATACACATAGAAGCAAAGATAGATAGATAGATAGATTAAAAAACTCTGCCCTCAATGGGGTACATCAAGTTTAGTTTAAAAAATGCAGGGTTGGGGAACCAGCAGTTAGCGTAATGGCTATGTCGCTGGACTCCCACGTAGTCAACCGAGTCAACCGCGGTTCGCGTCCCGGACCCGGTGGCTTAAAACTCATGCCGGGCGCGTGTGTGTGCGTGCCCAAGATCCCGAGAGGAGAATTGAGGAGAAGGTATTGCGGCGTGACCATCCCCCCTGGGGGGTGATTTCTCGCTTTCTGTCTCTATGTCTCTCTGTCTGTCTGGTGAGCGCACACGCCCTATAGCAAAAACCTCTCCAAAAAAAAGAAATAAAAAAAATTGCAGGGTTATGTTTTTGTGAGGATAATGAAAGGACTGGATCAATCCTGCAAAGAAAGTTGGTGAGAAGTCTGGGATCTCCAGTCAGTTGTTTATTATTTATATCTCAATTTTATCATAGGTTTTTGCATTTTTTTCAGCCCTTTAGTTTAGTGGTTGAATGCTGTACAGAGGGAGCTAGATTCCACATAGCTGGTCGTGATTCAAATCCTTGTCCCAGCTGCTCACAAAAACAAAACAAAACAAAAAATATGGGTCAGCCAGTGGCATGGTGAAGGTGGTTGGATCTCACACAGCCATTTGCATGGTTTATGTCCTGGACCTGGTGACTTGAGAAACATGCCAGGTTCATATGTGTGTGTTCCCAAAATCCTGACAGGTGCAGGGGCATAAGTGGAGGAGAATGGATTGCAGCATGACCATTTCCCATGGGGGACTCTCTCTCCCTCCCTCCCTCCCTCTCTCTCTCTCTGTCTCTCTCTCCCCCTCCCAAGTGCATGTGCCCTCTGGTAATTAAAAAAAATAATAATTGATTTAATTTGTGCTTCTGTACCTTGAATTATTCCTCCTTCTAACCCCCCCCATATATGTTAAATTTTCCTCTTAGTTTGTGAAAAGGTTCCTTATTCCTTTTATGACTATATAATACCTGAATAAATCATAATTCATTTAATCATTCCCAAGTGTTTTGTTACAAATGATATTCAGTGAGTAATCTTGAATATAAGCCATTTTACCTGTATATCAGTGTATCTATTAAAAAAACTTTATAGAATTAGAATTCATTGGTTGAAGGTATGTGTAGTATTTATAATTTTTGAAATTGCCCTCTTCGGGGGGCTGTAATTATTTATATTTCACCAGCAGTGTAGGTGAGTGCCTGTCTCCTCTCACACAGAGAGTTACCAAATTTTGAACCTGACAATCTGAAAGGGAAAAGTAGCACTTTAAAAAAAAAAAATAATTTAATTAATTAATTTATTTTTAATTTGATATGAGAGAGAGAAAGAAAGAAAGACGGAAAGAGGGAGAGAGAGAAAGTTAGAAAGCAAACCCGCAGGTCCAGGACTCAAACCGCAGACAGTCATGTGGGAGTCCAGCATCCTTAACCACCATTCCACTGCCAGCCCTGAAAAATAGTGCTTTAGTTTAAAATTTTTTATCTCTTACTCAGATGTGACTGTACAACCTTTCATGTTTAAGTGCCAACTAAATATATCTTTTTCTATAAATTGTACATATAGGGGCCAGCCAGTGGTGGTTAAGGCACTGGACTCTCATATTGCCAAACATGACTCAAATCCTGGACCTGGTAGTTTGTTTTCTTCCTCTTCCTTTCTGTCTCTGTCTCTCTGGTCAAATTGAAGAATAATAATAACTAAAATTAAATAAATCTTAAAAATTAAACTGTACATATCTTTTGCCCATTTTTAAATGGGTTTTCTTAATGATTTGTAAGAATTCTTTGTATATTAAGGGAAGAGCCTTTTATCTGTAATGAGTTGCCAGTATTTTCATTTGTGTTTTGACTTTTCTTATGATGTTTCCCCCAAACCCCATGAAGAAATTATCCTTATGCAGTTGAATGTATCAGATTTTTCTCTCATAGCTTTTTGGTTTTATCACAGTCATTAAGAAGTTCACATAAAATTCATATTATGAAAAAAACTGCACATGAATTTAAAGAAATGCTTTGTACCAAAATAAACTCATACCTTTTGTTGTTGTTTTCCAAGCCAAACTGTATCCAGCTTTATTAAAGATACTTTTCATAAACAATCATGGTATTTCAGGCAGGACATGGGCAGACAACCGTTAACAGTATACAACAACTTCAAACTCCCTTCTTCAATGGACTACCCAAATCAGAAAGCCACTATGAAACCCAGTGAAGTCTTCCTTTGATGCTCTGAACAGGAAAAGTTTAGAGTGAGGGTTGGCATTTCACATTTAGCATGTTGTTTAACAGCTTTTCATGAGCTGACCCTGACTTTCGGGAAATGAAAATGGCAGAATTATTAACCTGAAGATTCAACAATACAGAAAAGGAACTACTGCTCTTTTGAAGGGTACCATCTCAGTGTCATTGGAAAGTCCGGATTGCCTGACATACTGGCATAGCCAATTTTCTGTGGTCAGGTCCCCACAGGTCTCTAGTTGAAGGGAGTTAAGTCTATGCTGAAGGCAGAGAGGGAGAGGACATAAAAGCAAATGTTAAGTTTTCCACACCACAAGGCATCTGCGCCAAGGTTGCTCTGTGTGTCAGGGAATCCCTACTCTCGGGAGCCAAGAGGAAGTCTCTCAAAACAAGAAGGGAAAGATGTTGTCCAAATCAATCCAGCTTCAGAGACATTCTATTAGTGACAAATGCCCCTTCCCCAAAAAACAACAGTGAAGTGTTCTGTGTGCTAACAACATAGCTTAAAAAAAAAAAAAAAAGGTAAAACAAAATTCTGCATTTTTATAAAACTTGATAAAAAATAGTATTTTAAACTGTACAGTCACCAGAAGTACACAGTTATCAAAAATGCACACACTTCACTTGGCATCTCCAGCACCTTCAGCTTTCTGTGCCTGGTCTGGGCTGACATCTCCGTTTTCTGCAGGGTTATTCTCATCCTTGCCAGCATCAGCCTTTCCCTTTTTTCCTTTGGGTACCTTCTCTCCCTTCTTTGCTGGGGCCTTTTTAGGCTTGGGCTCTGGCTTTGGAGGAGCAGGTTTCGCAGACAACCTTGCAGATCTTCTCTGTGGTTCGTCCTTCACCTTGGCTTTATCTCCTTTAGCATCCCCTTCAGCCTTTCTCTTGGGCATGGTGGCCACGACGGCGGGACGTAGGTGCTGGATGCGGGGGATGCAGCGGCGTGCAGGCTTTGGTCAGTCGGGGGTCGCTCTCACCTCCTTTTTTTTTGAGAGATTTTTGCTGTAGAATGTGTGCTGAGAGAGACAGACAGACAGAAAGTGAGAAATCACCCCCTGGGGGTATAGCCATGCCACAATTTCTTCTCCATTCTTCTCTTGGGATCTTGGATATGCATGCACATGCAAACGACATGAGTTTCAAGTTTCCAGGTCCAGGACTCAAACCACGCTTGACTGCTAGGGAGTCCAGTGATGTAATCACTACATCATCTGCTGGTCTCAATAAACTCATACTTTAATTCCAATTTTTCATCAACTTATTGAACGCCTCACGTATGTCATAGTTGGAATGGCCTTTTCTACTGAGGTTATAAAATACTTCCCTCATGGTTAGTGTAGTAGTTTTATTATTTCATTTTTGCATTTAAATCTTCGATCTATTTGGAATTCATCCTGGTATAAACTATGAGATATAGATTCAATTTTACTTTTAAAATGATGCCTTCTTAGTTGTTGTAACACCATTTGTTGAATAAGCCATCTTTCCCCCACTGATTTAAAATGATTCCTCTATGCTATATTAGATTGCCATGTGTATTTTGGTTTATTTCAAGATTTTCCTTTTTGCTCTTTTGATCTTTTTTTTTTTTTTCTTTTTTTGGAGAGGTTTTTGCTATAGGGCACATGCGCTTGCTAGACAGAGAGAGACAGAGACAGAAAGCGAGAAATCACCCCCCAGGGGTATAGCCACGCCTCAATACCTTGTCCTCCATTCTCCTCTTGGGATCTTGGGCACTCACGCACACATGCCTGGCGTGAGTTTTAAGCCACCTGGTCCAGGACTCGAACCACGGTCTACTACATGGGAGTCCAGCGACATAGCCATTACACTAACTGCTGGTCCCTTTTGATCTATTTTTTATTTATGTGCCAGTATCACATTGATTATTATTGAGGCTTTGTACTATGAAAATATAATTTCTTAATGACTAACAATGTGTTCAACTATTATTCTATTTTTGACTATTTTTTTTTGGGGGGGGAGGTTTTTCGCTATAGGGCGCGTGCGCTCGCCAGACAGACAGAGAGAGGCAGAGAGACAGAAAGCGAGAAATCACCCCCCAGGGGGGATGGTCATGCCGCAATCCCTTCTCCTCCATTCTCCTCTCGGGATCTTGGGCACGCACGCACACGTGCCCGGCATGAGTTTAAGCCACCGGGTCTGGGACACGAACCGCGGTCGACTTATGTGGGAGTCCAGCGACATAGCCATTACGCTAACTGCTGGTTCCCCCTATTTTTGACATTTTTGACATAACATTTTTCAGAATTTTTATGTTAAATTTACTGATTGCCTTTGTGTACAAGTCTTTGAACTGAACTTCTGACTTTCCTTGTGCAGAATTCCTAGAAGAGTTTGAAATATTTTTGAAGGCCTGAGATTTTGTGCCAGTTTGGTGTAACCTTCCTGGAAAGCAGTTTCTACCACTAGTATATTAAAATTTGGCCAGTAATTTTAAGTTCTGCTCTGTTGCTACTTTCAGGATATTGAAATCCTTTTACATAAGTTGCATGTAATACTTTAAACATTAGTTATTAGCACATACGAAATACCTTTAGAGTTCTATTGCTTTTAAGATTGTCCTTTAGAAACTGAGTTGTTTTTCTGGTGGTGCGTCTCTTGATTAATGGCATATTTCCAAATGAGTGAGTGGAGTGCAGAAGTACCATTGGTCTGTAAGGGTCAAATCTATGGCCATCTATGGCCATCTATGGCCATGGCCTTATTTATATTATATTATGTAAGACGCTCCAACTGAAATGACCCAACAAAGACAATATTTTAGGTACTTCAAGATGCACAGAGTTGGAAGCTTTCATCTCAGTAGTATACGCCCTCCTTCTACAGAGTATTAAGAAGAAATTGACATTCATGAAAGTTCTTTTGAACATGATTTGAATGTAGACTTATCTAATTTTAGCTGGATGAATGATTAAGGTGGATGTTTCATATAGTTCTGTGTTGATGAGTGAGTTTTAGAGCATGGGATTAGTTTAGGTGTGCTCTGACGAAGTTTTTTATAATGTCATACAAAGCCAAATTCAAGGAATGGCAGCAAGAACCATCACTAATGATTAAAGTAAGTTAAAATATTCAGAACAAAAAGGACAGGACTAGGAATTAGACTCTGAAAAATCATATTTTACAGACCACTAACTAGTTAACCAAATTTTCTTTTATCAGCTGGCTGTTTCGTTTAGCATGCAATACATAAGCATACATTTTCCCTGTTAAGTCAGAAAGGAGCAAACAGAAGAGAGCAAAATAAAACTTTTACCAATGATTTAGAGCAGTTTAAGAGTAAAATGAAAGAAAGTCTCATATCTGGTTAATCCTCCAGAGATTGTAGGAAATTTTGAGTTAAATTGGGTCAGGATATAATATATAAATCTTGCTCTGTAAGAAAATACTAAATAATAAAGATGTGTGGACCCTTTTTCATGAGACAGTCTGCTCCATGGCTCCTGCGATCTAGCCATTTTGGGAGAAAGGAAGATGTCCCACTCCTAACTGGGCCTCCAGCATACAAAACCCGCGTGGTAGGAAAACCCCTTTCAAGTCTCCTGTCTCTGAATCAATCTTTGTCTCTCTCTACTTCTGTCTCTGTCCTCTCTCTCTCTCTCTCTGTCTTTTTTTTTAATTTTTGCTTTTTAGAATTTTTTAAGGTGAGGCGTTTTACAGGGCCCTTTGGCCCCTCCCTCCTAGGCCTTTATTTTGTTAATAATCCCCTCTGCTCCTCCCAGAACAGCCCTTCAAGAGACAGTCTGCTCCATGGCTCCTGCGATCTAGCCATTTCGTGCAGCGCGCAAGCGCGCCGCGCGGTTTTCTAATTATTAATTTTTATTGAAATTTTTTGAATATTAATTTTTCTTTTTTAGATTTATTCAAAAGTTTTTCTCTTCTTTTTCTCTGTTTCTTGTCTGTTTTTTTTGCTGTTTTTGGTATTGTTTCCCTCTCTCTGCTTCCATTTCTGCACACTCCCCGACCCTCAGATGGAACTTCCAAGTTTGGGAAGAAACCGACCATCCACCAGATGACTAGAAATCACTGCAGGACCGCAAGAAATATGGAGAAGCAGGAAAATGCCTCTCCTCCAACGGAAACGGATAGCTCCTCTTCATCCACACACAGTTCAATGGAAATCATGGAAATGTCTGATAAAGAATTCAGAACACTCATAATGGCAAAGCTAACAGAGATGGAAGAGAAGAGAGACAAGGAACTGCTGAAGAGGAAGGAGAAAGGAGTTGAAGAGTTCCAGGAGGTGAGGAAATTCATGCAAGATCTAAAAGAGGAGTTTCACACTTTACAAAAGAATCAGATGGAACTGATAGAGATGAAAGCTATAATACAAGAAGTCAAAATCTCCCTTGAAAGTATTAAAAGCAGACTAGATCATACAGAAAATAGAATCTCTAATGTAGAAGAGAAAATGGCTGGCCTAGAAAAATCCACCATAAAGACTGAGAAAATGGCCCCAAAATTTGAGAATAATATGTGAGAAGTACTAGATACAATTAAACGTCCAAATATCCGGATAATAGGCATCCCAGAAGGTGAAGAGACTCATAAGGGCATTGATAATCTATTCCATGAAATCCTGCAAGAAAACTTTCCAAACCTGGAGAGGCACTGAAGGATTCAGTCCCAAGAAATACAGAGGACCCCAAATAGAATCAACCCAAGAAGATCTTCTCCAAGACACATTATAGCCAGATTGACCAAAACCACAGACAAAGACAAGATACTAAGACTGGCAAGAGAAAAAAGGCAAGTTACCTACAAAGGGTATCCCATCAGACTAATGGCAGACCTCTCATCGGAAACAATGCGAGCGAGGAGAGAATGGGAAAATATATTCAAAATATTAAGGGAAAAGCAATTTCAACCGAGAATTCTGTACCCAGCAAGGTTATCATTCATTTGGGAAGAAAAGACACGAACTTTCCCAGATAAACAAAACCTGAAAGAATTTACCAGCACCAGACCAGATCTCCAAGAAGTTCTTAAGGGAGTGCTATGTCAGTAAAATTAAATGCAGACACACAGAAATAAGAGTTCAAAAACTAAGAAAATGGGCAACTTAATTGTAGGGACAATGTTTGGAGATGAATATTATATCCCAAAATTCAATCTGGAAGATCGAACCTTAACAGAAGAAAGATTAAGTACATGAGACTGAACCGATGAAACAACATTCTGTGACTTGACTAAATTATTGCTGCTTTTCTCCTAAGCTTTGTTTTCCAGTTTTAAAGGATTTTTGTCCTGTCTTGAGCTGTTGATAGGTGCATGTACCTACTATTTGAACAGAATACTAACCTGTTTCTAGGCTTTAAGTTTCAAGGAAATATCATTACCAGTTCAAAACTACTCTTCTTGAAATTACCTGCTGAAAGTGGTTGGATTACTTATGATATTGTGTGGTCAACAAAATGTTGGGGAAAAAGGAATGGAAGACAACTGTATATAGCAGAGATAGTGTAATAAGAGAGTGGGAAAGGGCAGAGGGTCAAACATGGGGTAAAAAAACATATATATACGTATACATATGTATGAAAGGAGAAATGGAATATTATTGATGATAACATGCTTGATTAAGCCACTATGCAGTTTATTCTAGATGGGAAACCACACTTAGTACGTTGTGATGATGCTCAGGGAATGAATGTTAAGTAATTTAAAAAAAGTTTCAGGAGAAAAAAAAAACGGTAAAACTGTTCGTATCAATTTTAAAAAAAATGCGTATTTGATGACTGTAGTAAGCTATATAGCCCCAGCTGGGTACTACTTTATAATATGTTCATTCTACTCACTGGGGTTTATGCCTAAAGTCAGACTTGGGTTCATGTATAGGTATATATCAGCTGTGCTAGCTATTGGATATATTTAGACTAATTAAGTTCATTAGCAAATCAATTAAATCGGGGGGTGGGGGAGGCATAGAAAGCAACCATGGATACCAGAGACAATGTGGGAGGAGGGTGGGACATGGCAGAGGGTGAGGGATAAGGAATCAAGGATGGCAAAACAAAAACCAAAGTATATAAGACATAAGAATTGGAAAATTATTTGCTGAAAACATGTATGTTGATGTGCTTGATTGAGCCAATACACAGTGTGTTTTGGGTGGAAAATTCATTTGTATGCTGTGGTGATGTATAGTGAATTAATGTAAAAAATAAATGAATTAAAAAAAAAAAGATGTGTGAAGGATGTAATGTAATGGGAAAGCATAGCAATATTTTTGTTTTTGAAGTATATGAAATTACTAGACATGTTTTTTTTTTTGAGCTCAGTAAAAGTCATTTGTAATTCTTTTTTTTTTTTTTTTTTTTTTGGAGAGGTTTTTGCTATAGGGCGCGTGCGCTGGCCAGACAGACAGAGACAGAGTGATAGAAAGCGAGAAATCACCCCCCAGGGGGCATGGCCACGCCACAATCCCTTCTCCTCCATTCTCCTCTCGGGATCTTGGGCACGCACGCACACGCGCCTGGCGTGAGTTTAAGCCACCAGGTCCGGGACTCGAACCGCGGTCGACTACGTGGGAGTCCAGTGACATAGCCATTACGCTAACTGCTGGTCCCTCATTTGTAATTCTTAAATATTGTATTAATTTAGTTCATGAAAACATGAAATTGCTATAGATGACAACATTGTTATTAAGAGTTCATCTATAGAGGCCACCAGGTATGTGGTAGTTGGGGCACTGGACTCTGGAACAGTTGGCCGATCACTGTCCGAGTCCTGGACCCGGCGGCTTGAAACTCACACCAGGTGCTTGTGCATGCATGCCAGAAATCCCAAGAGAAGGATGGAGGAAAAGGGATTGTAGTGTGACCATTCCCCTGGAGGGTGATTTCTTGCTTTCTGTCTGTCTCTTAGGTGAGTGCCTGTGCTCTATAACAAAAATATCTCTAAAAAAAAAAAAAAAATTAATCTATAAATTAGATTTGGTCTAAAGGATACATGGGAAAAGGTAAAGATTACTCGCATTGTCTTTTTTTTCAGTTTTTGTTTTTGTTTTTGTTTTTGTTTTGTTTTGTTTTGTTTTTTTTTTTTTTGAGAGGTTTTTTCGCTATAGGGCGCGTGCGCTCGCCAGACAGACAGAGAGAGACAGAGAGACAGAAAGGGAGAAATCACCCCCCAGGGGGGATGGTCACGCCGCAATCCCTTCTCCTCCATTCTCCTTTCGGGATCTTGGGCACGCACGCACACGTGCCCGACTGAGTTTTAAGCCACCGGGTCTGGGACGCGAACTGCAGTCGACTACATGGGAGTCCAGTGACATAGTCATTACGCTAACTGCTGGTTCCCCAGTTTGTTTTTGTAACTGAACAGTTTTCACTGTCATATCTTTATGTAATAATTGCCCCCAAAAAACAGAATTTGCACTGTGTCCAGGGCAGTAACTACAAGCATAAACATCCCCTGGCCTGGCTGTAGTCTGCAGCTTTGCACTCTAGTTTGCTAAAATATACCATATCCACGATTCCAGATTTCCCTCCACAGTTCCCTCAGACTTGATTATGAACATTTATGTGTGCATTTTAAAATTTTATGACTGCATCAGAGTGGGGAAACCCCAAGGCCTTTCTACTTTCTTTCTTTTTTTTTTTTTTGGAGAGGTTTTTGCTATAGGACACATGCGCTTGCCATAAAGACAGAGAGAGACAGAAAGCGAGAAATCACCCCCTGGGGGGGTGGCCACACTGAAATCCTTTCTGCTCTACTCTCCTCTTGGGATCTTCAGCACGCACGCACATGCACCCGGCATGAGTTTAAACCACCACGTCCAGGACTCAAACCACGGTCGACTACATGGGAGTCCAGCGACATAGCCATTATGCCAACTGCTGGTTCCCCCCAAGGCCTTTCTAGTGCATGTTCCTATTTTGAAATGGGCCAGTTTTGTGTAAGTGGTGATTAGTCTCTATCAATGGATGGATTTTTAAAAAATGGCCAGTATGGTAGCCACTAACTAACCAAAGACACATTTCAATGTTTGAAACAATGACTCTGCCTTTAATATTTTCTAGTTTCATAAAAACTTCATAGTAGTTTCTCTTTTCATAGACATTAAAATTTACTTTTAAAAAGTTTATTTCACGAGCTAGAGACAGCACCCCTAACAGGGCCTATTGTTTTCATTTTTAATATGGTAGAGGATATGCGCACTTGCCAGGGAGAGACAGAGAGGTAGAGAGAGGAAGAGGGGGAGAGAGAAAATGCCCGCAATGAGGCATGGTCATGCTGCACTCATTCCCCATTTCTCAATCCTTTTGGGATTTGGGGCACATATCCTGTGTGTTTCTCAACCTGCTAGGTCCAGGAGTTGAACTGTACCATTGGCCATGTGGTCTGACTCCCTTAATTATTAAAACCCCAAGAATAGCCCCCAAATTGGGTCCTGAAACTGCAATTTAACTATAGCCTTACAGTATATATTGGGTCGTTGGAAAATTCATGACACATTTTTGCCTAGAAAAATACGCAGACGACCACATTGCATTCCCTCTACAGTCTCCTCCTGGGGTTTTGGGCATGCATGCACATGTGCCCAGTGTGATTTTCAGGCCTCTGGGTCTGGATTCAGGCCGTAGTCAGCCATGTGGGAATCCAGCGCCTTAATCACTACACCACTTGCTGGCCCCCGTTGTTGGCTTTTTAGAGTGGGCTATGAATTGAACTTGATCCTTGCATATGACTTCAGCTGGCTGAGTGGTGAGTCACCCAGGAGGTAGTTAATCTTGAAAGGTTAGTGACTCTTAAAGAATCTTAGTAAAGTGTGAGTATCACTATCTGAGTCCTGTGCCGGTAATTTCTTTTCTTGAAAGATGACCCTATTTGTATTATCCAGGTTCATAATAGGAAGAGAATCATGGGTCGCCACTGGACAGGCACAAGGAATACCTTACTTCTTGCCAGGTTTCTTAATCCACCTGTGTCTGTGGGCCCTTCCCTATCAAGTTCGCTTTTAGCTCTGAGCTTCTGCTACGCCTCTTTTTGTTTCTACTTGAAAGCCTTATCTTCTTTATCTATCTCTTTTGGCTTGCTTCTTGGGTATTTTTAGGGACTTCTTGCCACCTTAGGGCCAGACATCATACCTGCCACCCCTTGCCAGACTCTGCCACCGGAAATGAAGCTACCGGCCTCCAGCAATTATGTCTTATTCTAGCTTCTCTGCCTCTTTTCATAGCCATGTAAGAACAGATATCAGGTTCTCCTTTGGTGACCTACAGGAATAAAAGTGAGGATACAAGATAACCATTAAATTCTTTTGCAATAATTCTTTTAAAAATGACAGTAAAATAGGGGATCGGCAGTTAGTGTAATGGCTATGTCGCTGGACTCCCATGTAGTCCACCATGGTTCGAGTCCCAGACCTGGCGGCTTAAACTCACGCCGGGCGCGTGTGCGTGCATGCCCAAGATCCTGAGAGGAGAATGGAGGAGAAGAGATTGCAGCGTGGCCATCCCCCCTGGGGGTGATGTCTTGCTTTCTGTCTCTCTGTCTGTCTGGCGAGTGTATGCGCTGTATAGCCAAAAAAAAAAAAAAAAAAAAAAAAAAAAAAAAAAAAAAAAAAAAAGACAGTAAAATATACATAGGAAATTTTCATTTTAACCTTTAAATACATTCACAGTGTTGTATAGCCATCACCACTGTCTATACCCAAACCTTTTTTATCATCTCCAACAAAAATTCTGTACCCATTAAACAGTGACTCTCTTTTTTCCTTTCACCAAAAGCTGGTAACCTCTATTCTTATTTCTGTGTCTCTTAACTTGCCTAAGTTAGGTACTTCATGTAAGTAACACTTGCTCTTCTGTGTCTGGTTTATTTACTAATATCTTCAGGGTCCAATCAATTCTTGTAGCAACTGTCAAATTTCATTCCTTTTTGTGGCCAAATAATACTGTGTTGTACATATAGAGCACTTTGTTTATCCATTCATCTTTTGGTTGACACATTGGTTGTTTTTAATTTTTTGGCTATTGTGAATAATATTGCTCTGGGCGTTGGCTTGTAAATATCTGTTCAAGTGTCTACTTTCTATTCTTTTATTAAAATTTTTTTAAGAATTATTTTATTTAACTTTATTTATTTTTAAATTTGACCGGAAAGGGACAGAGTGAGAGTGAGGGAGAGAGAAAATGAGAAAGCAAGCTGCCAGGTCAGGGACCTGAACCACAGTCGGCCGTGTGGGAGCCAAGCACCCTTAACCACCATGCCATCTGCCGGCACCTCTGCTTTCTTATAGATATATACCTATGAATGGAATTGCTAGATATATGGTAATTTTATGTTTGACCTTTTGGGAAATTGCCAGTCTTTTTCTGCAGCAGCTGTACCATTTCCCATTCTTATCACAGTGCATAAGGGTTCCATTTTGTTCACATCTTCAACAAAACTTAGTTTTTTCTGTTTTCAATTGTAGCCATCTTAGTAAGTAAGTGGAAAGTTGTATTTAATGTGGTTTTTCACCAGAGAAAGACAGAGAGACAAACAGAGAAAGAAAAGACAAGCCACTAGGTCCAGGACTGAAACCATGGTCAGCCATGTGAGAGTTCAGTGCCTTTATCACCGTGCCACCTGCTGGGCTGCCTATTTACTATTTAAATCTTTGTAACTACCCTGTGAAATTAAAGACTTTTATCACCCCCATCTTATAGAAGAGGAATTGAAGGTGTAAAGACGTAAAGAAACTTGTAAAGAAACTTGTCACAGCCAGTAAATGGCTGATGTGGGGTTTGAACCCAGGCAGTTCCTCTTGAATCTGTATCACTTGGCTTCTCACAAATAAAAAAAAAAATCAGTTATAAAAAGCATTCAGGGGGAACCAGCAGTTAGCGTAATGGCTATGTCGCTGGACTCCCACGTGGTCGACCGTGGTTCGCGTCTCGGACCCGGTGGCTTAGAACTCACGCCGGGCGCGTGTGCGTGCGTGCCCAAGATCCCGAGAGGAGAATGGAGGAGAAGGGATTGCGGCATGACCATCCCCCCTGGGGGGTGATTTCTTGCTTTCTGTCTCTCTGTCTCTCTCTGTCTGTCCGGCGAGCGCTCGCGCCCTATAGCGAAAAAAACCTCTCAAAAAAAAAAAAAAAAAAAAAAAAGCATTCAGTATGATGTATGTTAATTTGGACCTTGATTCTGTAGTTTACCTGTGGGTTTTATATAGCACTATAACTATAAAATAGTGACATTTGTTATTCTGGGTATGCTTTGAATGTCATAATTTTACAGAACATCTTCATAGAGTTGTCCAGGTTTTATTAACTGTAGACAACATGTGCAAGCTGTATGTGGGTGAGTGGTGTGAATATTTCTGTATTTAAAAAAAGGTTAAACAAAGTCTGTTAGCTCTGTAAAATTGTTGTATTTTTAGCAGTAATAGAAAATATGAAAATAGTTTTTGCCCCTATAAAATCATGCCTTCCTAGGCTTGTTATTTATGTTTGATCAAGCCAGTAAGACTAGATATTTGAGGGCCCACACAGTCTTAAGGAACATGAGACATACTTGTCTAGGGTATAGATTTATTTACTCCAGGATTTGTTTCAAGTGGCTCTCTAATATTAGTAATTCTAGGAAGGAGGGTTACTTTTACAGAACCTGACAAATCCAAACTTTGATCAGAGCTTGGCCATGTAGCAATAATTTTGGATATTTATAGCATTCGCATGTATTATTTAGGCGTGTTATACTGTTTTAATATTTTAGTTTTAAAAAGACCTTACATTTTTCTTCCAACAAATAAATTTGCCTTCTGAAATAGATTTACTTATGTTTAAACATTGAAATAAACCTTGAGTGAAGGGAATAGCACAATACTATAAATAAAGCATAGTCAGGGTTTGGAATATTCTATGGTGTGAATGTTGGTGTTTCCTCTTCTTTACACGCATATATTGAAACTTAATTGCCAGTGTGATAGTGTTTAGGGTGGGGCATTTAAGAGATTCGGTCAGGAGGGCTCAGCTCTCATGAATGGGGTTAATGGCTTTAAGAAAAAGGTACAAGGGAGTAACCTGCTTTCCCCC
Source organism: Tupaia tana (assembly GCA_026018925.1). NCBI lineage: Eukaryota > Metazoa > Chordata > Mammalia > Scandentia > Tupaiidae > Tupaia > Tupaia tana. Next base: position 117,309,652 of record JAKSZU010000007.1, read on the forward strand.
AAGTTTTCATAAGTCACCTGTTTCATAATGCTAATGCATTTTCAAGTTTTTCCAGTGGCATATCATCAGATTTACTGGTCTCTAATTTCTGAAATCTACCTAGAACTGCTATTTTGAACATCAGTACAGTATTTTCTTCTTATTAGATCACTTAGAGGTTTTGTGACTGCATTGTTATTTCTTGTTCCAGTTTCCTCTTAATGTTTCTTTTTAAAAATATGTTTTGCTCAGTAAGGGATTAGGAAATTATATTTATGTAGTTCTTGAACATGCATGATACACATTTTCTTTTTTTTAAGAATTATTTTATTTAACTTTATTTTATTTGCTTATTTATTTTAATTTGACGAGAGAGAGAGAGAGAGAGAGAGAGAGAGAGAGAGAGAGAGAGAGAGAAGAGAGAGAATGAGAAAGCAAGCCACCAGGTCCAGGACTCAAACTGTAGTCACCCTGTGGGAATCCGGCACCCTTAACCATCATGCCACCTGCCAGCCCCAATATACATTTTCTTTAATGATCCTCATAGCAACTTTATGAAATAGGGTTGTAGCTAAAATAGGATGTGATTTGCTCAACATTAGAGACTCTTTAGTGTTCAATCTGTTCTGTATTAACAGAAGTCAAGTAGTTCTGCTTCCTCTTTATCATTTGTTGTCATTACACCCTTCCTTCCTAAACCTCAGCTTTGTTCATGTTACTCTGTATATAGTTTAAAATAAAAACAAGAACAAATAAAAGTCCACCCCCACTTTCTTTTTTCTTTTGTATTTTTACTGATGTTACTGATTTTTTAAATTTTTTGTCTTCTCATACTGTTCCCACCTGCCCTGGGTTTCTTTGGAAGCTTTTGGAGATGGATGTTCTTTTAACAGATGAGCCTGTCTCTAGGACTGTCATTGTCAGACTGCCTTGTTTTATTTATGGTATTCTGTACCTTGAAGACAAAGGACACCCTGAATCTTCTCAAAGGAGCATGGAATCCATGGAGCTGACTCCTGTTGTTACTGCTGAAATAATCAATGACTGAATGTACCACCAGCCTGAGATTCATGAAATGTTCAACAGACTTGGTTTGGAATGTTAGGTGAAGTGTGAAAACACTGGTGTGCTTTGTCAGCAATTCAATTTTTGTCTGATAATCAGAAAAAATGAGATTGTTCTGTCTGTAACATCAGAATTGAAAAAAATTGAGTATTTTGGGAGGTATATTAAGTAAAAAACAAAATGATGTTTGTTTTGATGTCAAAAAAGGAGAAAATGAAATTGGCATGGCCATTGGGTTAAATATTTTCAGATCTTTAGGAACGAAGACTGTATATAGTAGGAGTGTAGTAATAATAATTAGCTATAAAAAAAATGACACAAGGAATCATTTGTGTGTATCCAGGAAGAAAAAAAGACCGATTTATGAACTGTTTTGTTTGTCAGAGGCAAGTATGGTTGTAGCATATGATGTAAAAACTTTACTAAAGAGCTAGGGTTTTCACAACCAGTTATGTTTTTTGTTTACTTGTTATTTCTCATATAAAATAATAGTCTGGATAAATGTAGTTTTTGTATGAGGGAAAGATTAATAACATGGACTCATCAAATTTTATAGTCTAGCTACTCATAAAATGAATCTGTAGCATTTACTTTCTATTCTTTGCTCATACACTACTCTGGGTCATTTTAATTGTACAATGTTTAAAATTTAATTTTAGATCTTTGATGAGTTGATCAGAGGCTAGTGATAATATCAATGATGGTATAGTCTATGGGAGATAACTATTAGTAGAACTTCCTGATAACACTATAGAACGTGGAATTCGGCATGTGGACGTGTGTTGCTTTATTTTTCACTTTGTTGTTCACTGTTTACTCTTGTTATTTTTAATGTAGTGCTATCATGAATTCAGCACATTGTCTTTGGAAAAAGAATGTGTGCGTGTGCAAGCGCGCACACACTCTTTTTTTAAAAAGTATTATTTTAGTTAAATTTATTCATTATTATTAGTATTTCCAGAGAGACACAGAGAAAGAGGGAAAGTGAGAAAGCAAGCCTCCACGTCTGAGATTCAAACCACAGTCGGCCATGTGGGAGTCCACCACCTTTAACCACCATACCACCTGCTGCCCCTCCCCCGTTTTTGTCAAAGTTTTATTTATCTTTTCCTTGAACTAGAGAGGCAGAGAGAGAAAGAGAGAGCATCCCTAACTGGATCCTGACCCTGTCTTCAGCCAGCCCTGGACTGTGGACAATCACGTTCCTGATTTATTCAAGGAGGTCTTTGGACTTCAACTGGGAACTTTCCCATGTGGGATTGCCTTCCAGAAGAGCATTATGTTTTGTCACTGCACCACTGTCTGGGCTCTGTCTTACATTGAATATTTATTAGGAATACTGAGGCTGGCAGATGGTGTGGTAGTTAAGGGTGCTGGACTTCCACATGGCCGACTGTGGTTCAAGTCTCAGACCTGGCGGCTTGCTTTCTCACTTTCCCTCTCTCTCTTGCTGTCTCTCTCTGGTCAAATTAAAAATAAATAAATAAAAATAAAGTTAAATAAAATAATCCTAAAAAAAAATAATACTTATTATGGGGCTGGCAGGTGTTGTGGTGGTTAAAGATGCTGGACTCTCATGTGGTTGATCAAGGTTCGAATCTCGGACCTGGCAGCTTACTTTCTCACTTTCTCTGTCTCTGGTCAAATTTGAAATAATAATAATAATAACTAATAAAGTTAAATAAATAATTATTTTTTATAAAGCAATACTTATTGTGGAATCGGGAGTATTTTTCTTTTTTTATTGCCAGAGAGCACATGCACTTGCTAGAGAACAAGCAGTCCCAATGGGGCGTGGTTGTGCCACAGTCTGTTTTCCTCCATTTCTCTATCCCATCAGGATTTTTAAACATGAATGTGCACAGCATGCTTTACAAGCTTCTGGGGTGGGGCTTCAACCACATTTGACCATGCAGGACTGGACTCCATGTACAGGGTTTAACTGCTGCACTATGAGCCTGGCCCAAGGAAGTGGAAAAATTTATGCTGATTGTAGTACTTAAGCTTTATTGTTGTTGTTTAGTGGATTATATTTTACATATAAGAAACTGTGTCTTATTCTGTGCATTGTCCTGTGAACTTTGACTAATGTATACAGTCATGTAAATTGACTCCTCAATTAAGATAGAGAATAAGGGGTAGAACAGTGGCATAGTGATAAAATGGAATGTTCTGTGAGTGAGTCAGCTTCACATAGGATAGTTCTGGGTTTGCAGCTTCCTGAGTACTCCAAGCATTCCTAGGACTGTGATCTGGGGTTGACTGAGGCTGGGGGTGAATTTCCGCATCAGGACCCTACTATAGGTGCTGTCTGTCTGTCTCTTTCTCTCACTCATGGAAGAAACAAATAAACTTTTTTTTTTTCTTTTAAAGAGGATGTTTTCATTGTCTCTAGCATTCTGCCTTTTGATAGACAGTCTACCTTTCCCACACCAGCTGTAGCAATTGATCTGATTTCTGTCCTTATGCTTTTGCCTTTTTCAGAATGTCTTATAAATAGAATCTCTTATAAATGGAATCAGACTATATAACTTTGTATGTATGATTTTTCTAACTTACCATAATGCTTTTAGAATTCCCCATTTTTAATTAAAAATTTTTTCACCTGTTTTATTCCTTTTCACTGTTAGGTAGAATTCTATTATGTGAGTGCTCCATCGTTTATTAATTTATAGGTTGATGGATATTTTATTTGTTTCCAGTTCTGGTGAATTATGGATAAACCTGCTAGATACTAGTGTGCAGGCTTTCATGTAGGCATATGCCTTTGTTTTTCTTAGGCAAATACTTAGTAGTATTGGATTGCTGGGTCATATGGTGAAGATATGTTTGTTTACCTTTATAAAAAACTGCCAAACCACTTATCAGAGTGGCTGTTCTCTTTAGACTTAAACGCACAAATATGTTTTACATATTAGAATATAAGTATATTAGGGCCAGCAGGTGGTGTGGTGGTTAAGGGCATTGGACTCTCACATGGCTGACTGCAGTTTGAGTCCCAGACCTGGTGGCTTGCTTTCTCATTTCTACCCCTCACCTCACTCTGTCCCTCTCTGGTCAAATTAAAATAATAAATAAAGTTAAATGAAAAAAATAAAACCCTCTCTTCTTAAAATATATGTCTTATATGTAAATAAATACAAAATACAAAAATACATTTATATATAAATTTATATATTATATAATTTATACATGTGTGTATATATACACACACTATATATATAAACACTATATATATATATATATATATATATATACATAAGATTTACCATTTAGCCATTTTTAAGTATATATTGGGTAGTTGGAAAAGTCATGACACATTTTTACATAGGAAAATACTTCATGACTTTTCTGATGTCATAATAGTTCAGTAATGATATGTATTCACATTGATGATCAGCGGTTACCACCAGCCATCTCCAGAACTTCTTTATCTTCTCAAACTGAAATTCTCTGTTCATTAGAAATTAACTCTCTGTTCTCTTTTCCACTCAACTCTTGCCTACCACTATTCTATATTTGGTTTCTATAAATTCGCTTACTCTGGCCACCTTATATAAGTGTAATTATGCAATATTTTTCTTTTTGTGTCCGCCTTAATTCACTAAAGTATAATATCTTCATTCCTTTCATGTATCACATTTTGTTTATTCAGTCATCTATTGATGGACATTTGGGTTGTTTCCACCTTTTGGCTGTTGTAAATAAAGCTGTTGTGAATATTGATATGCAAGTATTTGTTTAAGCCTCTGCTTTTAGTTCTTTTGGGTATTTCAAGGAGTGGAATTGCTGGATCATGTATAAATTCTGTGTTTAATTTTTTGAGGACACACTATACTGTTTTCAGTAGTGGCTGTATCATATTAGCATTTTACCAGCAATACAAGGGGTTCCAGTTTCTTCACATCCTTGTCAACATTTGTTATTTTCTTTCATTTATTTATTTAATAATAGCCATCCTAATGAATGTGAAGTAGTCTCATTGTGCTGTTGATACTAAATTTTTTAAAAATATTATGCAAAGTGTCTCTACTAAAAGTATTTTTTAAAAAAAAATGTTTACCAGCCAGTGGTGTCATGGTTAAGGCAGCTAAATCCCACATGGCTGACTGCATGGTTGAGTCCCAGACCTGATGGCTTGAAAAACATGCTGGGCACATGTGCATACATGCATGCCCCAAATCCTGAAAAGACAAAGAATCTCTCTTTGTCTCTTTCTCTGGTGAGGGCATGCCCTCCAGCAAATTAAAAAAAAAATTTTTTTTTTGCTTCTTTCATGAGAGAGGGAGTGAGAGACAGACACACAGATGTATAAGGCACTTGACAGGGTCTCATCATGTTGTGATCTGCCCCTAGCCTTTTCAGCCAGCCAGAATAACAGGCATGCACATATACTCCCAGTGCATTCAGTTAAACCTGGAATCTGAGTCCTGGTCTCCCACATGGCCACCAGCATTGTAGAGCACCACCATAACACCTGTGCTATCATGGGCAACTAGCTTATTTTTTTGTTACTGAAATTAAGAATTGGGCTGGCTTGGTGGTGCAGTGCTTAGGCGCTCCTCAAACAGTGCTGGTTATATACGACAGATTGTAGGTTCAATTCTCCGGTCAACCTGTACATGCCAGGCACCTGTGCTCGTGATCCTGGTTGATTGAGACGGCATGAGGGATCATGGTGTGAGACTCCGTGGAGGGTAGGGTATCTGTTTTTGTCTCTGTCATTCTTATGAAGACAATAAGCTCACAATGAAAAAAAAAATTAAGAACTTCCATGATTTTTCATGAGAAATCAACATGATTTCCTCTATTTTAATAATGTTACATTCTAATGAACTTAAAATTGCATTGACCAATGTTTCCTGCTTTCTTATACTTAGTGGCTGGCACTGTTGAACAGACACAGAACAAACAAGTGAAGAATCTGTTCTATGACTTAGTTATTTTCCAATTCCTCCTCCTCAAATCTCTGAGCATACACATCTGCATCCTCTTTCCTGGTGGTATTATATTACTAACCAGTTTTTTAAAGCTGTGATTTTAATTCTGCTACCAAACAAATGATTTCTCACATCGCTGTGACCACGAGTGCAACATGTTGCTATTAGTCATTCTAGCTAATATTGCATGAGTTTAAACTTTTGAAGAACTATATTATCTTATTGAGTTTGAGCCACAAAAATACTGGCTTGTGGGACCAGCTATTGGCGTAATGGCTGTGTAACTGGACTCCCATGTAGTTGACAGCAGTTCAAGTCCTGGACCCGGTGGCTTAAACTCACGCTGGGTGTGTGTGTGTGTGCGTGCCCAAGATTCTGAGAGAATGGAGGAGAAGGGATTGCTGCGTGGCCATACCCCCCTGGGGGGGGGGGTGATTTCTCACTTTCTATTCTCTCTGTCTCTCTCTGTCTTTCTGGCAAGTGCACGTGCCCTATAGCAAAAACCTCTCCCCCTGAAAAAAAAAAAAAAAAAAAAAAAAAAAAAAAAAAAAAAACAAAAAACACCAAAACTGGCTTGGGTGAAGTAAAGTTTCCCTGCCACAGTTAATGAAAGAAAACAAACAAAAACTAAACAAACAAAAAAACCCTACCATATTTAACATATTTGAACACATTAATTTTTTTTCTTTTTTTCTTTTGAGTCTGCTATAGGGCTTGCATGCTTGCCAGAGAGAGATAAGGAAAGAGGGAAAGTGGGAAATCACCCCTTTGGGGGATGGCCATGTCACAATCCCTTCTCTTCCATTCTCCTTGCTGTTCTTTGGCACACATGCATGTGTACCTGTGTATTTTCAAGCTGCCAGGCCCAGTACTTGAATTGCAGAATAGGCCATGTGGGATCCAGCTGCTTTAACTTCCATGCCACCTGCTGGCCCCACATTTAAAATGTTCTATCACATGGTTTGCTGTCAAAAACCATATATGAAAAATCCTAGATTCTATCCTACTAGATTGAAAAGTAGGGGTATATGATACTACATTTTACACTAATCAGGTTATACATCTTGAAGAATTAAAGAAGAACAGAGAGCACATTGTTCATAAATGTTATGATGGTGATGAGAGAAAATGTATTGTTGATACAATTGAACATTGTTTAGCCAGTCGTTGGATATTTGCACATCTACTAAAGGAGTAAGACTTGGTGCTAGGTTTTGTATAGATATGCACATATTTATAATGATTGATCTTTTATAATGCTTACCATGTGTCAGACACATTTTAGGTGCTGAGAATTTATTGCTTGTATAATTTTTACAGCCATGTGCTGTTATCCCTCTTTCCTAGGAGAGATAACTGAGCCAACGTCACAGAGCTGGTGGTAGAGCTTGGATTTGAAACAAGGTGGTGTAGCTACAGAGCCTGTGTGCTTGCCCTGTACTCTATGCCAGCAACTGGAAGACACGGTTCCTGCCCTCAATGGTCTGTTGAGATGACACATCTCAAACACATGTAAAAATATACTGACTAGTATGTATAATGTATACACACACACATATATAACTATTTTTTAAAAATTTCTTTCTTTCATGAGAAAGAGAGTCAGTGAGAAAGGCCTTGCTGTGCTGCGATCCTCCCCTCCAGCCTTCCAGTGAGCCAGGGTCATTGGCGTACCCAATGTGTTGCCAGTTCAGGTCAACTGTGAATCTGACCCAGACCTCCCATTTGACTCCAGCATCACACAGTGTTGCCTTATTACCTGGGCCATTGTGGCTGGGTATTTGTAATGTGTGTGCATGTGCAAGTGTGCGGGCACGTGTGCATTTATGTATGTGTGAATGTATACACACACACATTTAAATGTGTTTATTTCTCCCATGAGAGAGAGAGAGACAGAGACAGACAGACAGACAGACAGAGGGAGACAGGCATCCCCTATAGGTCTTCCTTCCGTGATCCACCCCTAGTCTCAAGTCTGGATCATGGTCACATGCACATGCCCGCTGTGCTCTGGTAGATCCTGGGACATGACCCCAGGACCTTTCCTATGTGGGTTGTGTTACTGCTGTGACACTACCTGGCCTGAAACTATAATATATATGTTTTTTAAGGTAACAGATTGTAAGTCAATGCTATAAGGAGAAAGATGTGCCCAGTCATTGGCATAGCCAGACAAATAGGGATTCTAGGCTCCAGAGACATGCTGCAAAATGTTGTTGAGCTGCTGGAATGTGCTGTGCACTATACTTGCATGCTGTAGGGGTAAGACTTTTTTTTTTTTTTTTTTGGAGAGGTTTTTGCTATAGGGTGCGTACGCTCACCAGAAAGACAGAGACAGACAGAGAGAAAGAAAGCAAGAAATCATATCCCGGGGTGATGACCATACCACAGTCCCTTCTCCATTCTCCTCTTGGGATCTTGGGCATGCATGCACATGCGTCTAGCATGAGTTTAAGCCACCGGGTCCAGGACTTGAACTGCAGTGAAGTACATGGGAGTCCAGTGACATAGCCATTACACCAACTCTTGGTCCCTGTAGAGGTAAGATTTAAAGAAACACCATTCTTTTAGTCAACATATTTTTTTTTTTAACTTTTAACCAAGTACATGCATGTACATTTATTAATAGTGAAGAGTTTACTAAAAGTCTTTCACTGGTTTTTGAATTCTATTTATTGTGGAAGGACCCAGCTGTGGGATTGCAGTGGTAGCTTAATTCTGGATGCTGGAGCCTTACGGGAAGGTCAGCGTTCAGTTCCTGGGTTGACGTGAACATGCTTGTTGTACACGTGGACCCATGTTTCTGCCTGGGAAGACTGGGCACTTGTCTTTCTCTCTCTCAAGGAGTAGATAAATAAACTTTAATAGAATATGGTTAAGCTTCAAAAGTGAGTGTATTTCTACTTGCATTACCCTTTGAAAGTTCTTCATAATCCATGGGAGTTGAAGAGGAGTGGGAAGAGGAGAAAGAAGCTGTTCGTTCATTCAGTTCCTGTAAATAGCTTTTGTTAACATTGTTTTAGTGCTTCAGGTCTATACTCAGAAACAGGGTGTGTCATTCGTTACACAGCATGCTGTCATGTCCAGTCTGCTGCCTCATGAGGTCTCTGAGTAAAGCTGACTCAGTTTTTTGAGGTCTGGCCTTGAGCGTATGAGAAGCAAATACCCCTCTAGAGCAGCTAGAAGACTCATACTGTCTTTCTTTATGAGACACTTAAGGTAGAGTCACAGTACAGTTCTTTGGTCCTTCATTTTACAGCTTCTTTTGGCTTGGTCATATTGTGACTTGTAAATTATTTTATGATTTATACATTGTAATTATAATCATTTTATAATTTGTAACTGTAACCTTGAAGTGGACCATGTGGGATCCAGCACCATAACCACCATGCCACCTGCTGGCTCCTGTTATTCAGGTTTTTAAAATAGCTTTCCTTCTATTAGTAACAGTTGCTACTATCCAGTACTTAATGATAATGTATTTAAATATGTTTAAATTCAGTGTTTTCTCTTGGCTTTGGATTATTCTTGAATTTTAGTGAGATGCACAGCCTCTTAAAAAATTGGCAGCAGAAGTAAGTGTTTTCTGTTCTGAATTGGGACCATTTCAAGGTACAAGGAAGTGGTGATTATATTCCCCTTTCCCAGTGAGAATAAGAAAAATGGCATTAACTCTTGCCATTTCATGGTAAGCAATCATGATACAGCATTTGTTTGTAATTGATAGTGATTTTTCTGGTATTTAAAATTTCAAGAGATAAATTATTTGGGTAGAGCACATCTTTTTGGAATTTCATGTTTTTATATTTGAGAGAAAGGAAACTCAATGTTGCATTTTTTTGGTTACATACTTGTTACTGTGTCGCTTTTAGGTATAGATCTGTTTCTATAGAAATGCCACTATAGTGGCATTTTTAAAGGCCTTCTGTATATATATCCGTATATATATATATATATATATATATATATATATATTCCATGTTTATTGTATTAGGTTGTTCGGAAAGTCACGATGTATTTTTTTGTTTTTCTGTGCAAAAATGTGTCGTGACTTTTCAGACACCCCAATAGAACCTAGATGTTTTGTTCATATACCCTCATTTCCCATAGACACATTTCAATTTCTGATCAAGAGAATTTTATGTAACTTTGTTAGAATTCTTTGATTGTTACATTGTTTTTAAAAAACAGAAATTTACTATGAATGACTAGTGGAACAAGAGGTCCAGATGGAGAGCATTGCCTCTACCCTAGCCAATAAAGCCTATAAAGTATTTGGAGGGAACAAATGGCAATGGTGGCTAAATTACTAAATCTGTAGAAAGCCAGAGGTGACATTGTCTTGGTTTTCTGGGGAAGACGTTTCATTCTGTGAAACAAAATTGAAAAGGCCTTTCTAAATATTCCAGTTCAGTTCCCCCATTTTCACATGAGATGTATCAGACCAGGTCTTCTTACCTCAAAGAAGTTTTCTTCAGGACCAGCATATGATATAGCGGTAAAATGGCTGGACTCCCACATGGCTGACTGCAGTTCGAGTCCTGGACCCAGAGACTTGAAAATCATGCTGGGCGCATATGCACACATGCCCAATATACCGGGAGAATGGGTTGTAGCATGGCCATAACCCCTGGGAGTGATTTCTCACTTTTCCTCTGGCTGTCTTTGTCTCTGGTGAGTGCATGTGCCCTAGGGCAAAAACCTAGGAGTTGAGGGAGGGAAGTGTTCTTTCTACAACACTACCTAGATATTGATGATCTATTTCATGTTCAAAGAATTTCCAATTTCCTTCCTTTTTAAACATTTTTTCATTTTATTAATTTATTTATTAATTTGTTTACTTCAGTTTGACGAGAGAGAAAGTGAGAAAGGAAGCCGCCAGATCAGGGACTCGAACCACAGTTGGCCATGTGGGAATCCAACAACTTTAACCACCACGCCACCTGCTGGCTTCTAATTTCCTTCCTTTTGAAAACCTCAGAATTAAAAAAATTGATCCATATAGAAAATGCTTATTGTGTTTTGTAAACAAAAGTGTATGTATGTGTGTGTATATATACATAATTTTTGTTATTTGAAGTCTGATAAATTAGAATTCTAGTTCTGGTCCTGCAACTTATTAACTTTATAGCAATTGCTTATTCTCTCTGGGTCTCACTTTCCTTGTCTTTGATATGAAGATAATAATAGAAATCTACTTGTTAGTTTGTTATGAGGATTAGGTGATTTATGCAGTATCTCAAATTGGTAACATCACAACAGAGAAGATCAGTTTTTGTATTTGAAAGAATTCTCTGTACATCTTATGTGTTAAACACCTTTATTGAGGTATAATTTACTTACCATAAGATGCACTCAGTGTAATTGTACAATTCAGTGATTTTTAGTAAACTTACAGAATTGTGTAATAATCACTTCAGTCCAGCCTTAGAGCATTTCCATCACCTCTAAAAGTTTGCTTGTATTTGTTTACAGATAGTCCCTACTCCCCCCAGGCAACTACTGATCTACTTTGTGACTTTCTAAATGTGCCATTTCTGGACATTTTATATAAATAGAACCGCACAGCATATGATTGCTCATGACTAGCTTCTGTCACTTATAATATTTTCAAATTGTTTTTTAAGTTTTTTTTTTTTTTTTTTTTTTACAAGAGTGGGAGACAGGGAGAGAGTAAGAAAGAATTACCTTCAACAGGGTCTCACAGCAAGCCCCTCCCCCCAGCCTTCCCAGCCAGATAGGATCATGCATGGCAGTTACAGGTGCTACAGCATGACCAACCCTATTTGAGGGGACTTTCTCCCCCATCCACTCTCTATATACCCACCATGATGGCTGCTAAAAACAGAAAAAGGGCCAGGTAGGTGGTGTGGTGGTTAAGGCAGCTGGATCCCACATGGTCGACTTAATGATTTTAGTCCTAGACTGAAGTTTTTGTAATTTAATTTTATAAGTATGAGGATTCAGTTCTACAACCTAAAGATGTTTATTTATTAAAATTATAGTAATACTTTTATTAGCTATACAAAAAAGATAATAAGACAAATATGTACATTTAAAGACCTGCATGTCAGTCACACCAGATCCCCGCAGAGGAAATTCCCAGCATGACCTCATTCATCTGTGAGGACACAGAGCAATCCTTGTTTAGATGTACACATTCATCCAGCTTGTCCAGTGTGGTCAGCCTTCCATTTCTTGATGGTTTCTTTTTGCTTCTGAATGTGCTTCTTAAAGCAGACATTTACATTCTTTACCCACTGGCCTTGGAGGAAGGCTGGGGGCACACAGCTGATTGATTGGACCAATTCTTTGGGAAGGGTTCCCTAATGGTCCTCTTCATCATCATATTTGGATTTGGATGAGTTTCTGTAGCCTCTTCTTTTTTTTCACATCATGGTGGAACAGAATTTTGAAAAACAAAACTGCAAACTTAGCTATTCACCAGAAGAAATTAGTTATCAAAGATAGTTTCCATGGGAGCTGACTCTAGGTGTCCAATACTTGTTTGTTGGAGATTTAAACCCTTGCACTTCCCATTCTCTACTTTGGAGTGACCGCAGAGTTTGGGCCTTCTCAGTTCTGTACAAGTGTTTTATACACCATGAACATATGCATGTATTTATTTATTTATTTATTTATTAAATTTACTACAGGGCACACACACTCCCCAGAGAGAGAGAGGGAGACAGAGAGAGAGAGGAAAAGTGATTAAGCACTTCCCATGGGGGATGGTTATGCCACAATCTCTTCTTCATTTCTTCTTTTCAGGATTTTGGGCATGCCTGTACATGCTCCCAGTGTGTTTTTCAAGCCTCTGGGTTTCGGACTCATTCTGTATGGTTGGCATTTGGAATCCACTGCCTTAACCACCATGCCACTGGCTGGCCAAATACATATTTTATGTATGATGCGTGTATTTCAGTTTTCTATGTTGTATACCTAGGAGTGGAATGGCAGGATGTTATGGTAACTCCTGTAACTGTTTGAGAAAATGACTAAACTCTTTTCTGCAGAAGCTGCACCATTCTACATTCCCACCAGAATTTTATGAGGGCTCTAATTTCTGTATATCCTCTTCAACATTTATTTTCTATTTGTTGGTTTTTAATTTTAAAAAAGCAATTTGCTATAGGGTATGTGCTCTTGCAGACAGTGGGAAAATGAGAAAACACCACCCGGGGGAATGGCCATGCCACATTCCCTCTCCTTCAGTCTGCCCTCAGGATTTTGTGTGTGCATGCACACACATGTGTGCCTGTCTTGTATTTCACCCTACCAGGTCTAGGACTGAAATCATGAAGTTGACAATGTGGGATCCAGCTGCCTTAACCACCACACCACCTACCTGGCCCCTTTTCTGTTTTTCGCAGACATCATGGTGGGTATATAGAGAGTAGATGGGGGAGAAAGCCCCCTCAAATGGGGTGTGGTCATGCTGTAGTCCCTTTTTCTCCATTTCTTCATCCTGCTGGGATTTGGGGCACACATACACATGTACCTGGCATGTTTTTCAAATCACTGTGACTGGGATTTTATTTGCGAGTTGACCTATGGAATCTTAACTTCCTCAACCACCAGGCCATGACTAGGACTCATTGTGGATTGCTTTCTTGCTCTCTGAAGTGTGCATGCTCCCTCTTGCATTAAAATGAAAGAAAACTGTTGACCATAAATGTAACACTGTTGGAATATTTGATACGATGTATGCACATTGAAGCATGTTTTTTTTTCTTTTTGCCACTAGCATGGTAAATTAGAATATTTAAAACACCAAGACTCATTAGCAAGATTTATATTTTAGAATTAACATAAGTGTTAGTTTTATAGCCTTTCACTTTTTATAGTATATTGACATTTGCATAATTGTAGAAGGAAGATCTTAATTTAAAAAAAATCTATCTTTCCATATTATATCCAAGTAATCAGGATGATTTATAAAATAAATATAACACATTAAAATTATGGCTCATATTAAACTTGATTTAAAAGCTGATTCTTGCATCTTTATTTCATAGTAATTCTGGACTTATGATCATTAACTTCTATCCAAATTTCAGTACAAAGAGAGTAATATGTAATTAACAACTGGCAGATCATAAGACTTTCAGAGGATAAAGATTGAAAGAAGAATGGTCTATTAAGTTTCTTTTTAGTTTTGTGCTATATTGCATTTAAATATTCTTCTGGACCACTCTATTGTTTTGATACTTGACATTTGAGAGCTTTGTTTATTTTTCTTAGAAAAATCTTACATAACCTTCATCCAGCTGGTGGTGTGGGTTAAGGTGGCTGGATCCCACATGGCTGACTGTGCAGTTTGAGCCCGGGAGCCAGAGGCTTGAAACCACATGGCGTATGTGTGCATACATGCCCAAATCCCCAAAGGAGTGAGACATGGAGAAGAGATTGTGGCATGACCCTCTCCCAGGGCTACTTTCTCACTTTCCTTTTGTCTCTCCATCTGTGTCTCTTTCCAGCAAGCTATGTGCTGTCTGACAAATTTAAAAAAAAGGAAGGAAGGAAGGAAGGAAGGAAGGAAGGAAGGAAGGAAGGAAAGAAGTAAGGCAAGGAAGAAAGAAAGAAAATCTTATGTAACCCCAACCATAGTACTTCTGTGAAGGAGAGAGAATTTATTCTTTCACTTTTTTGTACATTTTGTACAAGTCAGTTTTTGAATGCTATTTTGACTATAGTCTGTGTTGACGTGAATAGTTTATAATTTGGAAAATGTAAAGAAAGCATATGTCACATCTGATCTGATTTAGTGCTGATCTTTAGATGCCAACTTTAGGGGGAAATGGAATAAACAAACTCTAAAAAATATTTTTCTTTATCTTATTGACTGGTATAATCAAATATTAATATTGGTCTTCTGACTTTGCTTTTCCTGTAATTCTTTCCTTCTTCCCTCCCTCCTTCCCATCTAAAATGACATTAATAACTTGGTATTGTTGGGTTATGAGATGGATTCACATTATTAAATTTCCCCACCAAGTGCCAAAAACCATGGTCTTAGTCTACTATTGTATTATTAACAGAAATACTCAAGAGTGTGCGATTTATTAAAAATAGAGGTAATTTGACTCATGATTCTGGTGGTCAGAAAGTCTGAAGGTACAGTGCTGAATTATGACTGACCTGCAACATGGCAAGCAGACACCAAGAGATTGGCAGGTGCATTTAGAGAGTGAGAGAGAGAGGCAGCTCTCTCTCTGTATAACATTTCACTTTTGCAAGAACCAACATTTCACTTTTGCATGAGACATCATTAGCCCATTCGTGAGACTAACACCTCCATGATCCATTCATCATGATTCAATCACTGCCCAGTAGGACCAAATTCTAAAATATGAACTTTTGGGGGATGAACAGTCATTCAAACTGTTAATATCTTTTTAATAATAAGCCACTGGATGAAAATATTTACATCTGTTTTCTTGCCTTCTCAGTAGTATATACCAAGAATTAATTTAACATTCTTTTATGAAATCTTGGGGGTGGTGGTGGTCATAGTGATTGTTTTTCCAGAAACTTGGCATTAAGCTGAATATTTTATATAAATTACCTTATTTCCTTATAACCTATAAGTTACATATTAGTATTATCTTTGGACTGAGGAGGAGGCGAGTTATCTTCAGCAAAATAAAATAATTTAATTTTTTTTCTTGTTTTGGAGAGGTTTTTGCTATAGGGTATGTGTGCTCACCAGAAAGAGAGAGACAGAGAGACAGAAAGCAAGAAATCACCCCCTGGGGGATGATAGCCACGCCTCAATCCCTTCTCCTCCATTCTCCTCTCAGGATCTTGGACATGCATGCACACACACCCGACGTGAGTTTAAGCCCCTGGGTCCAGGACTCAAACCGCGGTCGACTACATGGGAGTCCAGCGACATAGCCATTACGCTAACTGCTGGTCCCAAATAATTTAAATTTTGTGAGTGGCAGGATGCTACTGTGAATTATGGCAATCTGAACTTCTAAGCATAAAGCATTACCTTTTTATAAAAATTAGCAATTATGTGCCCCCAAAAGCTTTTTTTTGTTTATAGTATTTACATTTATTAAACTTATAATCAGAATGGAATATCTTCTATTTTCTAAGTCATCAGTCTCCTGAGAAGAAAAAAAAAGATCCAACACAGAAGTAAATGAGTTTCTTGTCTCAACTCCTCTGCACTGCACTGCTGAAGAAGTTTGTACTTCAGAGAACCATTGAAGTCCTTTCTAGTTCAGAAGGGTAGACATTTGGTCATAGAAACCACTTTTTTGGCTTATTAACTGGAATACATGTCACTTGTGAAAGTCTTTTCCATTTTCAAGCGTAGTCTCTATTCCCCACCCTGTGAGGCAGCAGGTACTGTCAGGGGCCCAAGGGGAACACCTGCATCCCACCAGTCTACATGGCCTCTGAGCAGGAAGCTCGGCCAGTGTGGAAGACTGTAATTAAGGTGTCTAAGGCACTGTAGAGTCGACTGTCCAACTTTTCTAACATTAATTACAATCATAGATGTGCTCTTTACCAGGTATTCTAATCTCACTGGAGACTTTTCACTAAAGTCCTTGTTCGTTTGAACACATTTCGGGCACAACATGTTGTCCTCCAGGTGTGGGGGTGGGAAATTGCAGACTGGAAGTAGAAGAGTGCACGCACCCTCATTTTGCTTCAGGAACCCAGGCTTGTCCACCATGAAACTGCAGGTGAACCCAACTGCCTGTGTTTGCAGGGAAACTTCTCCTGTGGACCGCACACCACCTGACACCATAGTCCTCTTATGGAGATTCCATGACCTCTGATTCTCCTGCCTCCATCTTCCCAGCCATGGATGCAACTCTGGCCTAGGAGGCCAGTATGGCCTCTGGGGAAAAGATTGTCACCCCAATGGTATTAACTCCCTCTAAGAGAGCTGCAGTCTTCTCCAGGGATAAGGCAAAGCCTCTCCAGGTGGAGGAGCCACGTCCAGTGGAGTAATCCTTTCAGAACACAACCCTTTCTGAGGACTTTCTGCAGATGCTTTCCTTCTGTCTACCTTTAATTTTCTTTGTAATGATGTCTCAATCCTGGGCTCTTTTGCTGTGGTAGGAATAGCCTTTTGATTTGGATAAGCATAGGCACACAGTTTCCTATATGCATCTAATGTCTGGCCTTTGCCGTTGATCTTCAGTTGTTGGCACTAAGCCCACAAAATGTCTTCAGTGAAGCTTTTTGACTGGCGGCAGTTTAGAAGGTAATGGTGGAATTGGCATCTTTTTCTGAGTCTATAGGCTGTCATTATATTGTGACTTCTTTGGAGAGGAAGCTTTGTCATTTTTCATAGATATTTTCTGTTTTTTTTTTTTTTTTTTTTTTTTTTTTTTTTTTTTTTTTTTCCTCCTTTGCTGAGGCTGTTGGTAATAACCCTGTAGATGAGTTAATGGTTACTGGAAGCCCATTGTTGCTCTTCGGTTCCTACGAACACTTGTTCACACTTAGGATTTCCATATTCTTTCCTTGACTTCTCTATGGATTTCTACTTCTTGCCTCTTGCATGGTGCATACTCAGACAAACCAAAATTCTTCTCCCCCTATGGTTTTTGATTTGGTGAAACTGCTCATCTCCACTAAAATTCTGAATTATCCATTTTATTTCGAGTCTTTATATCTAATAATTTACTGCCTCAATGTCACATACCAGTTTTCATCTGCTCTTCTTTCTGATGTTCTGTTGGCTTGTAGATCATATAAACAAGCTTGTTAGTGTAGTTTCTAATCTAAAAGTAAATAGATCATGAATAACGATAATGTAAATTACCAGGTAATTTACCTCTAGATAGACAAGGTACTGCTACAGTAAGACATTGCATAAATAGTAAAGAAATTTTTTTTTCAGAAAAATCGTGTACTTTCATATTGTATTTAAATATACTGCTTTTTAAAATTCCAGTTGGCAGAATGGCATGATTTTGTTTGTAGATTCATTTGTTTCAATTTACACGAAATGTATGCAAACAAGCAAACTTTGTTTATTGAAATTGTTAATTTTGGGAACAAATGAACAGAAGGTACTCTGTGGTCATCATTAAATCAAACCCACAAATATTTATTTTCAGCTATATGCAAGGTGCTGGGTGGCATATAAATAAATACAAAGCATGTTCCTTCCTTCAGAAGGAAACAAAATATAAGCCTGTGAAAGGTAGATACTTTGTAGTTGATGGATACACAACTCTTGATGATTGTTAGCACTAACCAGTGGAACTAAGGTCTGGAAGTAAGAAACTATGTACTTTTTGTAGTCCAAATTTTTGCTATGAGCATGTTTTATTTTCATAATGTGGATAAATGTTTAGAAAAGAAAGTAAATAACAGTATCTTAAGTAACAGTTCAGTACTATAATAGATGCAGTGCCCTAGGGAAATAAGTGATGAATTGATGAATGATACTTGTTTAAAGTAGAGGAGAAGGGGCCAGCAGATGGGGTAATGATTAAGTTGCAGGACTCCCACATAACCAGCTGCTGTTTGAGTCCCGGACCTGGAGGCTTGAAACTCATGCTGGGCATGTGTGTGAGCATGTCTAAGATCCCAAGAGAATGGAGGAGAAGGGATTGCAGTGAGAGAGATTTTCCCACTTTTGGTCTTCTCTCTCTCTCTCTCTCTGCCTTTCCAGGAGAGCACATTTGCCCTCTCTCCGAAAATAAAGTTGAGAGAAATCTCCTTGGGTGTTTAATTTGGAGACAGAATTTGAATAGCAAGATGTATCCTGTTGTTGGTTTGAGGTTTGGCAGATATGTGCTGTAACTGTTTGATTTATATGTCTCTGTGTTGCTTCTATTCACTTTCTGCAATTCAGAAATTTAAATGACTTTTGGGGACAGGGAAATAAGAGCCATGAAGTAAGAGTACAACTTGGTATCCGTTAGAGCTCAGAGTTCTGTCTTCTGTCATTCTGCTGCATCCTTTCTCTTCTCCTCACTTATAGCTTGTTAGTAAACTTGACAGAGAAACTCGCTTTACTCTTAGATGTTCTCTCTCTCTTTTTGCCTACATGTTATGAAGGCATGGAAAAAAAAGTGTCATTTGCCTTTACATGATCACTTCAGTCACATTGTGTCAGCCACAAACAAACCTGGCAACTCTAGGAATAGCAGGATAGACTTGACTGCAGAATGTGTGCAAGGAGGTTCTTTTCAAAATTTTTATTTCTTTTTTGAGAGAGATTGCAGGTGCACATGAAATACACGAACACACACACACACACACACACACACACAGGTGCACCCTAGACAGCAATGACTTAGGTCATAATCCCCTTCTCTCAGCTCCCCTAGGCTGGTCAGGATCTTGGGCTTGTGCACCAGGAGTGTTCAGGTCCTCTCAGGGCCAGCACTGCAGGTAAGTCAGTAGGCTACTGCCTATGCCACCGAGGCGGGGCTGTGTACTTTCCCTAATCATAAATGCTGCCAGAAAATATTCAGTTCTCTGTTGTGGTGATGGTCTTCTCTCTCTCTCTCTCTCTCTCTCTGTGTGTGTGTGTCTTTTAATTTGCTGCAGAGCATGTGTGCTCACTAAGAGAGAGACAGAGAAGGGAGTGAGGGAAGAAAAGTGAGAAAACACTTCCCAGGGAAAAAGTCCACAACACAATCCCTTCTCCTCCATTTCCCGCTTGGGACTTTGGGCATACATGCATCCATGTGCACGCACATGTGCACACTGTGTTTTTCAGGCCACCAGGTCTGTGACTTAAATCGTGTTTTTAGCCATAGGGGATCGAGCCACCTTAAACACCCTGTCCCTTTTGTTGTTTTGCATGAGGGAGGAGGAGTTGTTTGGTGTGAGGGGAAGTAATTTAAGTGGCTTTATAAGTTACTCTCTAACAAAATTTGAAAATTTATCATCTGTGATTAGGCACATTAAGGTATTAGAGTTTCCATAAACTCTCTATAGGACTTGTCCTGCTCTCAGTGAAAAAGCCTTTTCATAGAATGCTTGTAAAAGGGAGAGTCTCTGAGGCTTAAAGAAGTCAGACCCATCTCCAAAAGCCTCTCATCTTTTTTACTTTACTCAATATTTAAGGCGCACCTCATTTCTTTTGTTTCTTTTTTAAAAAAACATTTGTTTTTCTGTCTGTTTATTTGTTGTGATTGTCAAGCCATCAAGGATCTGGGACTTGACAGTTAAAACAGAGTGCCATGTGGGAATCCAGTGCCTTAGTCACCATGCCACCTGCTGGTCCTAAGGGGCACCTCATTTCTTTTCAGCTAATTATACTTTTTTTTTTTTTTAACCAGTGACTGTCACATAGGAGCACGTGTGACAGGATCACATGTGGGTCCTTTTCGAGATAGTTGCTTTGATTCTCCGGATTCTGTTGAGTGTTGAGAAGGGGAAAAGGTTGAGGCAGGAGTTTACAGGAAATAATGTGAGGAATTTAATAATTAAGAGATGTCTTAACTCTTTTTCTATTGCTGTATAACAAGCCACCCAAAAACTTAGTGGCTTAAAACAACAATGAACACATATTACCTCACACAGTTTTGAGAATCAGAAATTTAGGAGCCACTTACTTGGGTTGTCTTGGCTCAGGGACTCTTGTAATACTAGCAAAGATAATGACTGGACTGTACTCATCTGAAGGCTTGTTTGGAGTAGGAGGATGGCTTACTCATGTGTCTATTGTCATAGACTTTATTTCCTCATTGGCTGTTGGCAGGAAGTCTTAGTTCTTAGACACATTGACCTCTGTATAGAGCAGTTTGTGCCATCTCAGGGCATGACTGCTGGTTTCCCAGAGACGATGTGATCCAAAAGAGATTGAGGGGGAAGCTGCAACACTTTTCACGAGTTAGTCGTACAAATAATATTCTGGCAGTTTTGCCTGATCCTCCTCCTTTGAAGGGAATCACTGAGCCAAGTCACACTCAAGAAATTAGATTTCATTTTTTAATGGGTGGAATGCCAAAGAATTGGTTGACAGACTTATAAATTAATACAAGGGGTATAAAACAAAAACAATTTCCTCCCTAATAATTGGCATTTAAAAATATGTTTTGGTCAGGCCCTATAGTGCAGCAGTTAGATGCTGTGCAGAGAAGCAGATCCCACATGACCAACCAGGGAATCCTGGCCTTGTCAGGATTATCCATGTTGGGCTCATGGATATGTGTTCAAGATCCTAATGGGATGGAGGACTGGAGAAAAAAGGAATTGTAACACAATCAAGCCCTGTTAGGGTGTACCTTCCCTCTCTTTCTATTGTACATCCATGTGCTCTCTATCACAAATAAAATAAATAAAACTTGAAAAGTATATTTGAATGCCTTCCATATGCAAGATATTATATTGGGTCATTGGGAAAGTCATGACATATTTTTCTGTGCAAAAATGCAGCATGACTCTTCTGATGACCCAATAGATTTGTAGAGTTAAAGATTCTGCCCTTGAGAATTTTAAAAATAGTTTGGAAAGTTAGGAATGTATGTAAAGAATAAAATCACAAAGTAAGTATGATCTATTTCCAGAATACTTGTGAACTGCTTTTCAAATTAACTTTGCTTATTTTCCCAGTTTATTAACTTCAATAGGAGAATGTGAAAAACAAAACTACTTTCTTCATTAAAAAAAAACAAAACACGAAAAGCTATACGCATTCCTTGGTTCTGTACATTAACAAAATTCCTTAGGATAAACTCAGAAATTCTGTAATTTCTCAACTCGATTTACTTAGTATACTAAATGTATGATGTATAGAGAAGAAATAGCATTTAAAAATATCTTATGAACTCTTTGCTTCTATAGGAAAATAGCTGTTGTTCCTTTAATCTAACATTGTCCTATTTAACTAATTGCTAATATAAAAGAAACACAGATACCAAATGAGAGTTCTGAATACTGAGTTAATTATCCAGACTGTCGGTTTATAGATTTTTATGTAAACCCCAGTTGTTTCTATTTATTTGTATTTAATTAAGCTTTTTCTTTTAGTGAGAGAGTTTCCTTTTAAACAGAATCAATTTAGAGGTAGCAGAAAAATTGTGGACTTGGAAGTAGATGAATTTGGGCTTTTTAAATTTTTTTCTTATGTTACCTTGGATTGTCTATTTAATCCATGAATCAATTTCCTCATCTATAAGAATAGTACCTATCTCTGTTTACCGTTGGAGATTAAATTCAATCAGGTGAAGGGCTGTCCAATGTTAATTCAGTCTCCAGTCTTCAATCCCTGGGGGGTGGCTGAGGTCCATGGTGCCAGTCCATGACCTCTTTGAGGCTGGACCAAGGGCTAGTGCTGGTTCTCTGGGCTGTGCAGCTGGGCGTGGGTGGCAGATGAATGAGCGACGTATCAGCAGGCCTTCATCTGTATTTGCAGCTGCTCCCCATCGTCCACTCATGTTGCTGCTTGGGCTCCACCTCCTGTCAGATCAGTGGCTGTGATGGATTCTCACGGGAGTGTGAATACTACTGTTGTGTTTGTTTCATTATATATTGCAATGTGGTAGTGGTGGAAATGGGGTGCATGGTGGATGTGGTGTGCTTGGGATCATCCTAGGACCAACCCCCACCCCATCATAGCCCCTCCATGTAGGGGTTGTCTTCCACAAGGGTGGTCCCTGGAACCAGAAGGGCTGGGAATTGCTACATTCAAACATGGTTAACTTCATTTTTCTTTATTCCCTTAAAGAGTGCAAAGATAAGGCACAGTAAAGTTTTCCCTGAGGAGGTATATTTAAACTAAGATCTAAAGGCCTAGTCCAATTCAGGCAATAGGAATAATATGTGCAAAGCTCTATTTTGCAACAACACATTTGATGGTTTTAAGAGCTAATCAAAGGCCTTGTGCCTGAATGTAGTGAGGCTAAGATTGGAGTGGTAGGCAGGAGCTAGAAGTTCAGGTCCCTTGAGATTGTGGCAGGCATTTATTTGTTTTTAATTTTGAGTGTGGCTGAAGCCACTGGAATGTGTTGAAGCCAGAGTTACATAGGACAGTGACTTTGATTTCCCAAAATTTGGAACAGTACGCTGCATTTAACCCCAGTTGGGGGGAGGGGGGGCTTATTTTTCTTTAATTATTCAGAATCTTAGAATCATGTTATTGGATTTCAAGAGTTTATTCTTCTTTTCTTTTTCTTTTTCTTTTTTTTTTAGAAGTCAGGGAATAAACTTTCGTAGAGGGGATCCTTATAAGTGTATAATCCTTTCTTAGTAAGAACTTTTAAAATGACTGCGAAGACTGAGAGAGAACATTCTCCTGTCTTATGCTTTGCTTCTGCTTCCCGAATTGAAGCTATTTTTTTCCTCCGTCCTCTTTCTTCCAATTACTGTATTTTTAAGGAAGTTAGGGATTGAGCATCTGAAGTGATTCTGCAGTCTCCCTCTGTTGTTTTTCTGTGGAGTGTTGCACAGTTTTTACTGTTGGCTAAGCAGATTTCCTGGACCACTTCTAAAGAACATATACTCCCATCCTTCTGTTTTCTGTTTTTCTAATAGGACTCTATTGCCTGTTCTTCTGTCATCTGGGGTATAGAGTAGGCCACTAATATTGGAAACTAATATTAATAAGTTTATTAGTCTCTGTTACTTCTAAATGACTTAGAAAGTTTGGGAATTTCATTTAACAGGTGAAAATTCTTGTCAGTGCTTTTAGAAAGCAAGTCAGACAACTCAAATGCTAATTGATGCTTTGAAGTAGTAGCAAAAAGCAAAGTTACAGATTTTGTAAAATGATTTGTTTGTGGCCAAAAAAAAATTAATAAAGATTGTAACTCAGATTAAATGACTTGGTTAAATGTTTACCACATACATATATTTTTTTTAAGAATTATTTTATTTTTCGGGGCTGGCAGGTGGCATGATGGTTAAAGGCGCTGGATTCCCACATGGCCGACTGCGGTTTGAGTCCTGGACCTGATGGCTGGCTTTCTCCCCTTCTCTTTGTTTCTCTGTCTCTGTCTGGTCAAATTAAAATAAAAAGAACAACAACAACAAATGGAATTAAAACAATTCTTTAAAAATTATTTTTAACTCTTATTTATATTAATTTGACTTGGGTGGGGGGAGAGAGAGAGTCAAAGTGAGAAAGCAAGCCGCCAGGTCTGGGACTTGAACTGTGATTGGCCTTGTGGGAGTCCAGCTCCCTTAACCACCACACCACCTGCCGGCCCCATACCATACATATTTTTTAATCAAGTAAAAATATATAATGTGTCTAAAGTAGGTATTGTTTTAATTCACTATTTCTGCTCCATACTTCATAATTTTGCTCTTATTCCAAGAAGGGCAACAGAGAGACAGTGTCCTGGATTGCCAAAGGCATTGTGGAAACAGATGCTCTCACTTATCACCTGCTCAGTGCTTTCCAGGAGCACTCAGGAGAGGAGTCAGGTTTGTTTCTCACCTTCTGTTAGCTCTATGCAGAAGGAAGATGACTAACATCTAATGTAACCTTGGTGTGCTAGATAGTGTATTAGGTTCTTCATTATCTCATTTAATCCTTATTATCATTTTTATGATACAAGTGATAGTGTTTAGAAACTGAGCTTTTCAGGGAGTCAGTACCTTGCCATAATTACACATTCCTGAAGTCAGATAGATTTGAACCCAGTCTGTCTGATTCTGAAGCTATGTCTTAATTTTCCTTCTTTCCTTTTCCTTCCCTTATCCTCCTTTGCACAGTACATATGGTACACTATCTTTTCCTCTCTGCCTCCACATTATCTCTTACTATGTATAATTTACACTGAAGACCCTACAGTTGGTTAATCTAGATTTCCTGTCACTTATATTTTCTTTGAAAAAAATGCACACACACACACACATACACACACACACATACATACATACATACATATATATATATATTTATATATATATATATACACATAGGTATTAGGTCATTGGGAAAGTCATGCCCTATTTTTCTATGCAAAAATGCATCATGACTTTCCCAGTGACTATATATATAGTCATATATGTATATGTGTGTGTATATATATATATATAGAGAGAGAGAGAGAGAGAGAGAGAGTCATACATACATATTATACATACATAGTCCATTTTATATATATATATATATAGTCTCTCTCTCTCTCTCTCTCTCTCTCTCTATATATATATATATATATATATATAAACAGACTCTCTCTCTCTCTCTCTCTCTCTCTCTCTATATATATATATATATATATATATATCCCCCGCACACACAGGATGCAGGTGCTTGCCACAGAGTGAGAGAGACAATGAGAGGAAAGTGAGAAATCACACCCCAAGAGGAATGGCTATGCTGCAGTCCTTTCTCTATTCTCTTCTCTGGGTTTTGTGCATGCATGCATGCATGCCTGGCATGGTTTTCAAGCCATAGTGTCTGGAACTCGAAACTGGACTGTCAGCCATGTGGGATCCAGTCATTTTAACCACCTTGTCACCTGGCTGCCCTTTTATATTTTCAACAAATTGTCCATATGAATGATAAAGTCAAGTTTAAGGTTACATATTTTTAGGTACTTAAGACTTTGGATTATTGTAGAAGAAATGATGATCAATGTCATCATTTGTACAGAGAAGAACTCTGGAGTTTGAAGATCTTTTGGTTGCTTTTATTAAAAAGGAAGAATAAAAACTGATAATCACATTAAAGTCATGAGCTAGTTCTCCTTAAGTGTTTTGAAATTGTTAACTCTGTACATTGCTATAAAATGGTGATTATTTTATGTCTCACATATAAAATATATCTAAAATGTAAATGTTTTATAAAAAATACTTTTTAGAATTGTTTCATGAATTATAATTGATTTTATCATGCATGCTCTTCATAATGCAATGTAAACGTCATTGTGTGGCCACTTTTCAGAACAGAGAATGGTGGGAAGATTGTATCTCTGAGCCACACAACCTGAGTATGTCACATAACTTCTTTATTCGTCAGTGCCCTCACCTTTATAGTGAAATGAAAATGCTCTGTGGCATTTGATTCTGAGCTGCAAACTTTTTTTTCAGATTCCAAATACTTTGAAATTAGGATGCACTTTTGTGATTGCTGTCTTACTGTCACCCACAGAACAGTGGAGGTGAAGTTATATAAAAATCTTTAATTGATACCTTGTGGTGAGATCATAGTGCCTGACCACCCTCATAGGTTTGATGATAGTCACCTTAACAGGGTCTTGTGAGATCACATTAGCTAGTATATTGGATCATTGGAATAGTCATGACATATTTTTCTGGCCACACTACAATCCGTTCTCCATTCTTCTCTTGGGATTTTGGGCATGTATGCACATGCGCTCAGCATGTGTTTAAGCCACTGGGCCCAGGACTCAACCTGTGGTCGACTACTTAGGAATCCAACAACATAACCATTAGGCCATCTATTGATCCCTAGATTTCTTTCTTTGTCTAATAGGAATAAGGGAACTCTCTTCTGAGAAGACCATATTTATGAGAAAAAAAAGGAATAGCTTAATTTTTATTCTAATTGTGATTTTTAGATGCCCCAGACTAAATCTAATATATTAATATCATAATTGATCATTATCACTATAAACTTTTTTATATTTCACTTTCCTGATATATACATTTATAATTTATAAATAGAAAATTCCAGGGTGATAATAGTGCTTTAGAATTTTAAAAAGAAAGTCTTTACTGTAATTCCATTTTTTATTCTTCTTTTAAAATTGTTTTTTTAATTTTTTTATTTTATGAGAGTATTTTTTGCTATAGGGCGCGTGTGCTCGCCAGACAGAGAGACAGAGAGACAGAAAGTGAGCCACGCTGCAATCCCCTCTCCTCCCTTCTCCTCTTGAGATCTTGGGCACGCACGCACACGTGCCCGGTGTGAGTTTTAAGCCACCGGGTCCAGGATGCGAACCGTGGTCGACTACGTAGGAGTCCAGCGACATAGCCATTACACTAACTGCTGGTCCCCCATTTTTTATTCTGATTCCCAATATGATACAGAATTATGTTCATCTTTTTTTTCTGAGATAGGAAAGTTAACCTCTGGTCAGGACGAAGTGGAATGGGAGTTATTAATTTTGGTATGGCACTATACTGCATGAACTATATTCGTTGTCAGTTGTTGTATTTCTAGGTTTATTTATTTTATTTTATTTTTTTTTTTAGGTTTTGGTCGTAGAGCACCTGCTCTTGCCCGAGAGAGACAGAGAGAGGGGCAGTGAGAAATCACCCTGCAGGTGGGGATGGCTATGCCACAATCCCTTTTCTTCCATTCTCCTTGCTGGGATTTGGACATGCACACGCACACATATCCTATGTGATTTTTAAGCCACCAGGTCTGAGACTTGAGCTGCTGTGGTCCATGTGGGAATCTGATGCCTTAACAACCATGCATCATGCTGGCCCATTTATTAATTATTTGAAACACAGACAGGGCCAGCAGGTTACATAGTAGTTAAGGTGCCAGACTCCCACATGGCCGACCGTCGTTTTAATCCCGGACCCAGTGTTTTGAAAATCATGCTGAGTACTGTGTGTATGTGTGCCCAAACTCCCAAGAAGAGAATGGAGAAGGGATTGTATCCTGACCATCCTCCCTGGGGGGTGAGTTTTTACTTTCCCTCTCACTCTTTCTATCTCTCTTTGGCTAGGGCATGTGCCCTATGACAAAAACCTTAAAACAAAAACAACAGGCATCTGACTCATTTTGGAGGTAAAATTTTCTAAAATGTCCTAGAAAAACTAAAAAATGTAAAGAAGAGCTTTTTTGTGTTTAGTCAAAATTTAAAAATCATTTTTTTATACAGCTTATTTTTTCAATTTTTTAAAAAATAAGAACTCTATGAAGGGAAGAGAATATCTTTTTCAAAGTTAATTTTGGTAGATATTTCTCTAGATACTCTCTTTTTTCCATCACCTACTGTAACTGGCTAATAATAAAGGGTTATATTTGAAAAGGCTTTCCTTTCTTGAACTATAATTTTAAAATCTCAGTGTATATGTTCCCTAACACTAAGCTTGATTATTGTGTTAGAACCCAAATTATAATTTTGACAAAAAATCTGAGTGTGTCGCTTTTTTTTTTTATTATTTTGGAGAGATTTTCACTATAGGGCGTGTGTGCTTGCCAGACAGAGACAGACATAGAGACAGAAAGCGAGAAATCACCCCCCAGGGGGGATGGTCACGCTGCAGTCCCTTCTCCTCCATTCTCCTCTCAGGATCTTGGGCATGCACGCACACGTGCCCGGCGTGAGTTTTAAGCCACCGGGTCTGAGACGCGAACTGCGGTCGACTACATGGGAGTCCAGCGACATAGCCATTACACCAACTGCTGGTTCCCGTGAGTGTGTCGCTTTTGACAGCATAAAACAAAACTAAAAAATAAAAGTAACTTCAACCAAATGGAAGTTTTACAAAAGACTAGAGTCATGGGTATGTGGTCATCTGGGACCAGTCTCCTGTCTTTCTGCCATCCTAGGGCATGACTTCCATCCTTACGGTGATCTTACAGACATAGGCCAGCAGGAGGAGGGAGAGAGAAAAGGCTAAAGGATGAGTACCTCCACCTATGAACAGCTTTCCCAGAAAGTCCCAGTGTTTCTACTCATTAACCAGAACTCAAGATACAGGGTCACACTTAGCTATGTAGGAAGGTGTGAAACTAGATATGTACCGTATTGCCCCAAGTTAAAATAGAATTCTACTAAGGAAAGAAGAGAGAGTATATTGGATAGGAAGGCAAAATTCTCTATCACAGTGAGGGAAATAATGGTTAAATAAATTCCTTGCTGGAAAGAAAATGAACAATTGCCATGGACTTGTATTCAGAGAGCTTAAAATGATATTTCTAGGAAATAATACAGGTTTTTAAAAAGATTCTTGTCTATAAAGAAGATTAATCTTTATTTTATTCCTCATACTCGAGCTTCAGAGTCCTAAGGGATATTTGATACTATTTTTTGCAAAGTGATACAGGTATAGATAGCCCTTCACATTTTACCCATTTCTTTAGTTTACCAATCTATTTAGCTATGCTTACCAGTAATTTATTCAGCCATGCTTACCAATTCTAGTCAGATTGCATTCTTTGTTTTCTGTTAATAAAAAATTAGAAAATATTTGAGATATATAAATTATTCCATGAGAGCTCAAAAATATTAGTTGGGACGATTTTTGCTTGTAATCATGTCGTTTTCAAAGGTGGTACAAGTTTTATTGCTGAGATACTTGGAAAACATGTTCTTGTCTCTTTCTGTTATTCTTAGATGACTGAGCTGGAAAGGTTTATGCAGCTTTTACAATGGTGACTTATTGGCTGAGTATGTGCCTGCTGCTGTCTTTGGCATTTGAATAATGAATTTGCATGTAGGTGGCCATGGGAAGGGAATGTTATGAATGGACTTTGCCTACGCTTTTTTTGGTAGCAAATTATATTTGCTACAAGGTTGCTGTGCCGTACCTTTATTTCTTCAACTATTATAAAGCTATTCATCTTCACAGTGATGGATGGCAGTAACCTTTCCCACATCGACCTCGTCTCGGCATGGCACTTGTCAGACTAACCTGCGGGTGGAGATGTCTATATAAAGGCTTGGTGTGGATGCCAAAGGTACTTAATAGCATGAAATGCTTCCTTTTAGCAGCAGTCTTTGGCTGTTTCCATCTCTTAAGATTAGTTCATTTATTTCATGTAGTTTGGATAATTTATGAAATTAGAAATTACAGCTGTTAAGTTTTTTTTAAGTTTTTCCTTAAATTGTTTTTGCAAAGTAGATGGGTCATGACAAACAACACAACTGTTTTATTTTGAAATTTTTTATATTTGGAAACCTAGGTATTTTGTCTTCACCTCTACTTTCCATTCTGCCCTTCTTATCTTAAGCTAATTTATGTAAACAGTAAAATGGGTAAGTGATTATGAGCAAACCATTGAAAAATATGAAAAATTATCTACACATACAGGATCCCTTTGGCAAATGGGATTATGGAAGGCAGGATGTTCTTTTCCTCATGATCTGAGATGCCTGCAGTAATGGATCTAGGTTGTATTCACCTAGTTCACCTTACTACAACTTTTGTCCTGTGATTTATTCTACCTTTACCCTAAAATGGTGAGTTGTAGTTTATCATATGCATCTACACTGGAGTAACTGTCATTTCTCCAGTGTTCATTCTTTTCTCTGTTTTGAGAGAGAGATTTTTGCTATAGGATGCGTGGGCTCGGCAGAGAGAGAGAGAGAGAGAGAGAGAGAGAGAAAGAGGAAGAAATTACTCCCCAGGGGGGATGGCCATGCCTCAGTCCCTTCTCCTCCATTCTCCTCTCGGGATTTTAGACACACACACACCCAGCGTGAGTTTTAAGCCACAGGGTCTGGGACTCAAACCATGATCCACTACGTGAGAGTCCAGCTGTGTAATCATTATACCATCTGCTGGTTCCCTCACTTTTCTTTTTTTAAGGGGTATAAAACCATGAATAAAGGATTGAAGAAAAGATGTGATTTTTTTTTTTTTTTTTTTTTAAAGGAGAGGCGATAAGGTGTGGTAAACTGCTTTGACTTTTAATTTTGACCTTACAGGGGCAAGTTTCATGTATACGCCATAAGTTGTCCCGGAGTAAAGCCATTTAGTTAGTCTTAACTGGTGAATTTAAACACTAATTTTATTAAAAAGATAGTCAAGGGACTTACTGTGGTTCATTGGTTTCATTATTCACTGTTAACTGGGTTAGAGTTTAGAAATTTAGATAGTTGTCTATAGCCACTTACAGGCGCTATTATATTCCTTTATCAATATCAACATAAATATGTGGGCTTATTTAGATGATTTGGGATATTTGCCATGGTAATTTCGCGAACTGTTTTCTTTTACCTTAATTTTCTATTCTTCTTTTTCTCTTTTATAGGAGAAAACAGCACTCACTTGACAGCTGGGTTCTTGCACTCTTTCTCTCTCTTTCTTCCCTTCCTTCCTTGCCTGCCTTTATTCTTTTTCCCTTTTAACTGTACATTATTAAAAGTATATTACTAAGGAAGATTAGGATATCCAAAATGACCTAAGCCAATGTAAAGATATCCTTGTTTAGCTAGATTATTCTATAAGCCATCTCTAAACCATTCGTTAATTTGAGTGTTAAGATAGTGTTATAAAAACCAGTTATGTCCGTTGAAGATTCCTAACTTATAGAAAGGTTGAATTTATCTACATAATTTTTGGGGGTGGTGGGTATTTGCTATATACAAGGCAATATACTAGGTATCTGTAAGAATTTTAATTCTTCGCATTTTAAGGAGCAGGCCAAAATCTGATTAAGTAAAACATCATAAGCTAGATTTTTATTTCTGGTTTGTTATACACATTGCCAAGTAAAGAAATTTTAAAATCATTATTTTTTTTCAATCCAAAAATTTTATTGGTATTCTAGGTCTTGCTCTAAAAAGAATTAAATACTGTAACGTGAAGAAACAGAAATAGGGAACCAGCAGTTAGCGTAATGGCTATGTCGCTGGACTCCCACGTAGTCGACCGCGGTTCGAGTACTGGACCCGGTGGCTTAAAACTCACGCCAGGCGCGTGTGCGTACGTGCCCAAGATCCCGAGAGGAGAATGGAGGAGAAGGGATTGTGGGTGTGACCATCCCCCCCTCGGGGGTGATTTCTCGCTTTCTGTCTCTATGTCTCTCTCTGTCTGGCGAGTGCACGTGCCCTATAGCGAAAACTTCTCAAAACAAAAAACCCCCAGAAATATAGATTGTAAACTCCTAAACACCCGTGACCAATGCTAATCTGTTCCCCCCAATTTTTTGTTCCTCACCCAAAATTGTTCTGGTTTTCTTTTCCTTAACCTCAATGTTTATATGTCTCTTAAATTATGGTACTTTCCTTTCGCTTGTCTTCTCATGATTGTTTTGTTGTTTACCTTTCATTATTTCTTATCTTTGCCCTTTTCCATATTGTGCTTTAAGTCTTTTTTTTTTTTTTTTTTTTTTTTTTGCTAGAGAGTGTGTTCATTTACTGGGGGGAGAAGGGAGAGAAGTAACCACCTTCCCCATGTAGGATGGTCATTTGCATTCCCCTCTTCCCTATTTTTCCCTTCTTTTGGGATTTTGGGCATGCACACACACACGTCTGGCATTGTTTCTCAAACTGCCAGGTCTAGGACTCAAACTGAACTAGCAACCATGTGTGATCCAACTGCCTTAATCACCATACCACAGGCTGACCCCATGCTTTATTTTTTAATTAACTTTTTTGAGTATCAGATGGAGAGATTCTGTGTCTTCTCTGTGAACTAAATTGGAAGAAAGTAGTCATTTAGAAAAAGTATGCTCTTCCTTATTTGTATGAAATCAAAACTGTCTTGTATTCCATTTAAACATGCTTCCTATTTTCTTTCCTATCTCCACCTTCCTAAATGGAAGGCAGATCTGATCAAATAGTACAGTTTGCTTGATTCTCTGTTGTACTTAAAATAAATTACATTAACATGCAATTAGGATCACTCTGATACTTAATTGTTGTTTGACCTTTGGTTATCCCCCTTAATTAGCTAATGGAAACAATTAGACTAGGAGTAGCTGATACCAGACTGGATTTGGAAACTGACACAACCTTCCTTATATAAATATTGTGAGCTCTGTTAGTGTTGTTTTGTGCTTTAGCTGGTTTAATTTGTAATTTTTCCATTTTTAAAGGTATGATGCTATTTTAGGAGAGGTAGAGTTGTAAATTAGCTTCTTGTCAGGTCATTAGAAAAACTTGCTTTTCAAACTTTAACAGATTTTGTTAAAAATTAAAAGTCTTTGGGCCGGCAGGTGGCATGGTGGTTAAGGACACTGGACTCTCACGAGGCCTACTGTGGTTCAAGTCCTGGACCTGGTGGCTTGCTTTCTCACTTTCCCTCCCTCTTTCTTTCTCTCTCTCTCTGTCCCTCTCTGGTCAAATTAAAAATAAGTAAATAAATGAAGTTAAAAAAATAAAATTCAGTTTGTATCTCTAAAATATTGGGTCATTGGAAATGTCTTAACACATTTTTGTATAGAAAAACAGAAAAATATGTCATAACTTTTCTGATGACTCCCTATAAGGACTCTCCACAGTATCATTATTATACTCTCTTCATATTAATAATCATATCTTAAAAATTATTTAATATTCAATATCTATTTTCTTTTTTGTCTTATAGTTCTTTTGTCTTACAGATAAAGTCCATGCATTTCAGTTGTTGATAATATTATTTCTAAATCTTTTATAGATTTTCTACCCCTTTCCCCTGCAATATTTTATTGCAGAAACAGGTTGTTAAAGAAGCCAATTTCCTCCAGTCTAGGTTTCTGCTGATTGCATCCTTGTGGTATCATTAACATATTCATCTTGCCTTTGTACTTCCTGTATATTTGTAGTTAGATTCCAGACCTAATGTGATTTAGATTTTTTGATAAGATCACTTAGAAGAAAAGCAGCTTTATTGAGATAAAATGTATATAATATAAAACGTATACTGGTTTTAAGTGAACAATGTGTGTGTGTGTGTGTGTGTGTGTATATATATGTATATATATAAAACACAATTTTACAACAATATCAAAAATCTAATTTTAGACCGTTTCCCTTACCCTAAAAAGTAACCGTGTGCTCAGTTATAATCACTTCTAATTTTTTTTATCTCTAGACCTAGGTACCACTAATCTACTTCTGTCCATATTTAATTGGCCTTTTTTGGGACAGTAAGTATAAATAGAATCATTCAATATATGTTTACTTGTTTTGAGGCTCATCCGTGTTGTATCATGTATCAGTAGAATCTTTGTTAAATAGTATTCTTTTATATGGATATATCACATTTTGGCCAGCAGGTGGGGTAGTGGCTAAAGTGCTAGACTCCCTCATGGCT
The DNA here is from genome assembly GCA_026018925.1 of Tupaia tana. Lineage (NCBI taxonomy): Eukaryota > Metazoa > Chordata > Mammalia > Scandentia > Tupaiidae > Tupaia > Tupaia tana. Next base: position 117,343,473 of record JAKSZU010000007.1, read on the forward strand.
GACTGTGATTTGAGCAGCTTGAAAATCATGCTAGGCACATGTATGTGCATGCCTAAATCCTGAGAAGAGAAGAGAGGAGTAGGTATTGTGGCATGACCAGCACCTCCTCCCCGCCCTCCTGTGATTTCACATTTTTCCTCTCATTGTTTATTTATCTATCTCAAGCTAGTACACATGCCCTATGGCAAAAAACGTAAAAAACCAAAATGTGGAAAAATGGAAGTACAAGTTTCTTTTGGTGCAAAAAAAAAAAAAAAAAAGAATTAAATCCATGCATCTTTTTTTTTTTTTTTTTTTGAGAGATTTTTGCTGTAGGGCACATGCGCTTGCCAGAAAGACAGAGAGAGACAGAAAGCGAGAAATCACACCCCCTCCCGGGGGGGATGGCCACTCCACAATCCCTTCTCCTCTCGTGATCTTGGGCACGCACGCACATGTGTCCGGCGTGAGTTTAAGCCACTGGATCCAGGCCTTGAACCGTGGTGGACTACATGGGAGTCCAACGACATAGCCATTACACTCACTGCTGGTCTCCCATGCATCGTTTTTTCATAATGTTACTAAACTCAGATCAGGTTCGCTTGCCCAGGCGCTATGAAAACAAACTGTAGGGACACGGTGTGATGAAGGAAAGTACAGCTTTATTGCAAAGTCCAAAGCAAGGAGAGCGGGCAGCTCATGCTGAAAAGACCCTGTCTCCCCAAAGTGTTCCCCACATTTTTTTTTTTTTTTTGAGAGAAATTTTTTTTGCTCTAGAGTGCATGCGCAGGACAGATAGACAGAAAGTGTAAAATCACCCCTCAGGGGGTGTAGCGATGCCACAATCCCTTCTCCTCCATTCTCCTTTTGGCATCTTGGGTGCGCGCGTACACACACACAAGTGTGAGTTTTAAGTCCCTGGGTCTGGGACTCAAACTGTGTTCTCCTATGTGGGAGTCCAGTAATGTAACCATTAAGCCATCTGCCGGTTCCCCCCACATGCATTTTTTAGGGAAAAATTAGGAGCAGATGTCCCAGGTGCATGAACAGTTCAGTGATTTGTTCAAGAGGGCGTGATCATCTCATGGGCATTCTTGATTGTGAGGTCTTAGATAATCAAATTTCTGTTCATGCTTCTGGCACCATACGACTACTGACGTTATTGTATAGCTCCATCAGGAGGCACACAGTATGTACTTGTCTCTCTTTTTTGGAGATAGTATCAGCTATTGGATGATCCACCATTCATTCATTCATTTTGATTATGTAATTCCTTCTTCATTTATTAGCTAGAATACTTTGCTTTTCTTTATGGAATGCCAATCATTTTGGTTGTCTGGTGCTTGTTGTATAGCTATACCACCCAAAACTAGTCACATAGTTAAGTTTTAAGTTCATTGGAGCCCCATGAGCTAATGGTTAAGGGAGCTGGATCCCACATGGCCAACTGTGCAGTTCAAATTCTGGTTTCCAGTGGCTTAAAAAAACATGCCAGGCAAGTATGTGATATGCTCAAAATTCCAACTAGGATGGAGAAATGGAGAAGAGATTATGGCATACTATGCCCCATTGTGGGATGCTTTCTCCCTCTCCCTTTCTCTGTCTCTGTCTCCTGGAAAGCACATATGCCCTCTGGCAAAATAAAATAAAAATTTAACTGATTAAAATAAAATTTAACAATATAATTTCTTAATTACACTAGCCATGTTTGACAGTATAGAACGAGAACATTTTCCTCATTGTAGAAATTTATACTGGATATTGCTGTTTTATAAAACGTTTTTTAGGAAGGGCTCAAGGGATTAATGTTCTCAGCATTCTTGCATATTCATAGCACTAGATGCTATCATACTTGAAGGGTCACTTTGGGTTGATGTAGAATTGTTGGTTATACCTGTTTGCACTGATGACAGTTTTTATCGTTTGCTTATATTTTAATGACAGCATTTTAACATCTAGTTTTGTTATAGATAACCTCTTGAATTACTAGCTTAACTATTCTAGTTGCTCTGTTTTTATGGGGAAATTTAGGGAAATTCAAAAGTATGCAACCTTTACTGACATCTTCCTAGAATCCCTGCACATTTATTTTAATTGTATCTATTATTAACTTAAAATTGTAGAAAGTTAGAGCTAGAAGAAACCAGGAGGTCATTGGACCCACACAGTCACTTCGTTTTCTAGATAAAAAATCTGGAACTTGAGAAAGTTATTTGATTATAAGTAGAGTCCGATCTATAGCCTAGTTTGCCTGACTCTAATCAGCGTCCTTTTTCACATCTGTAGTACTGAGACGAAGAGTGCAATGAACAGGTCAGATGACTTGAGGAGAGAAATGGATACTTGGGTTTAATTGTCTCTTGAGGTCAAATGAAAAGAGGGAACGGGAAGCAAGGTAACCAATAATAACAGTTATAAAGAATCTGCTATGGGACTAGCAGATGATGTGGTTAAGGTGCTGGATTCCCACATGCCTTACCGCAGCTTGAGTCCTGGACCTGGTGACTTGCTTTCTCACTTTTCCTTCTGTCTCTCTGGTGAATGTGTGTGCCCTATAGCAAATTAAAAAATAATAATATAAAATTAAAGAATTGGATATAAGATAGGTATGTATTATGTGTGTATAAAGGTAATTAAAATATTTTTAAGGAAGGGAGTTAGCAAACTATTTGTCCATTAAGATGGACAAAGCCATCTGGAAGAGAGACAAGGAAGCTTCCAGGGAAGCATTTTAGAATGTGTTGATCAGATGGGGAATTTCATTATTACTCATCTTCTGCCACATCAGCTGTGTCTTTCCTATGCTACTCTATAATAGCATCATTTGTAATCATTGAAACTTTAATCAATGCTTTAAAGTGAAAATAAAACTACTTTAGGCTCTTAAACATTGTCAAAAGTAGATATAAATACTAGGAAATATAAAATGATCTTGTGTTAGAGAAGATATGAAATATTTAGAAAACAAAGGGGTTATATGACAAAACCTGTTTAAATTACTAAAAAACAATTCAGTAAGGTGATGAGAAATAAGATAATATAAAAAATAGTCATTATTTCCTAATAAGGTCTCAAGTTTTCTAAAAACAAAAGCCATATTTATTTCTTTTAATTACTCCATATTGCTCAGAATGCCTAGGATTATTACTGAATTTTTAAAATTTAAAAGTTATCATTGATAATAATCAATTTGATATGGTAGATATTGTTAGATATGATTGAGTAAGGATGAAACTAAAGATTAAAGATAAAAGTTAGGGAAGTAGTAGATGGCTGCTTTGCAGATACCCTTTAGTGATAAGCTTAGTGACAATTATCACTAAGATACTGAAGAATCATGCAGTTTTTGAGAAGGTGATATATTAATAGTTAATCCTTTGTATATATCAGATAAATTGGAGAGGGCAGATCCTAAAGACACAGTAATCTGGACAATCTCAATGATAGTAATAAGGCGTATGTGTCAGTATGGTAGCTCTCAAAAAGTAAGAGAAAACAATGTTAGAAATTGAAGAGAAAGAAAATCTATTTCTAAATCATTTTAGATTTATCTAAGAGTTATAAAACTAGCACAGTGAGTTCCCATATATCTTTTGCCCTACTTCCCTTAAGGTTAGTATCTTGCGACCAGCAGATGGCGTAAAGGCAATGTTGCTGGACTCCCATGTGGTAGACCACAGTTTGAGTCCTGGGCCCGGTGGCTTAAACTCATGCTGGGAGCGTGTGCATGCGGGTGGAGGAGGAGAGATTGCAGCGTGGCCATCCCCCCTGGGGGGTGATTTTTCGCTTTCTGTCTGTTTCTCTCTTTCTGGCGAGCGCATGTACCCCATAGCAAAAACCTCTCAAAAAAAAAAAAAAAAAAGGTTAATGTCTTATGTAATTATAGTATCATGATAAAAATTAATGAACTAGCTTTGGTATAGTGCTGCAAGTTAAACTACACAGTTTATTTGGATTTCATTATTTTTTCCCACTAATATCTTTTTTCTGTTCCTGGATCTAGTCCAGGATACATGCTGTATTTAATTGTCATGATTCTCATAGTCTTTCCCAATCTGTAATGCTTTCTCAGGTTTTCTTTGTTTTTCATGACCTCAGTACTTTTCAAAAGTACTGATTAGATATTTTTTAAAAAGTGCCTCCGTTTGAGTTTGTCCGATGTTTTCTCCTGATGAGACTGAATTTATGCATTTTGAGACTGAATTCTGCAGAGATGAAGGACCCTCCTTTCTATTGTGTCATATCAAAGGCACATGATATTAACTTGACTTAACACTGATGATTTTACTTCGATCGCTGGTCAGGTGGTGTTTGTCGGCTTTTCTGTTGGGAAGTTACTATTTTTTTCTCTTTACATATTCTGTTCATTAGAAACAAGTTGTAAGTTTCGTCCCCTTTTTAAGGGTAGCAAAATTGAGTTCCATCTCTTAGAAGCAATATCAAAGAAATTATGAATACATGTTTAACTTACCAATAAGTTTTATATATATTAACATTATGGGGAGATCCTTTGAGACTGTGCTAATTTTAATTAGATAAACATTTTGAAGATGTCTCACAGATATTAGTAATTGATTAATTGTAAGGATAAATGAAAGGATGGGTCAACCCCATAATTAGTGTTTAAGAAAGGAATCCCACATGGCCTACTGTGGTTCCAGTCCTGACCCTAGAGTTTTGAAAAACCTCTGTGCATGCCCCATATCTCAACAAGACAGAGAAATGGAAGAAGGGATTGTGGCATTACCTCCTCTCTCTCTGTCTTTCTCTGGCCAGTGTATGTGCCCTTTGGCATGTTAAAAAAAAAAAGTGTTAAAAAAGAAAGGAAAAGGAATTCTCCCAGAATTTGAGCCTAGGTAACTGATTGTTGTTGAAAGAAATACTCATTTTGGTTCTGTCCTTGGTTCATTGTTTTCCACCAGTAAAATTGAGTTCTGTAAACTCTAAGGAGAGTTTGGGCAGGAGATCTTCATATAGTAGCGGGAAACAGGCCTTTAATTCTATATTCTAGTATTGCCCTGGGGATCATTGGACTATTTTAGAATATATAGGCTTAATTCTGCACCACCATCAGGTTGCATGCTTTGTCTTTTGTTTTTTTTAAAGAGAGGTTTTTTTTTTGCTATAGGGTGCACGTGCTTACAGAGACAGAAAGTGAGAAATCACTCCCCGGGGTTATGGCCATACCACAATCCCTTCTCCTCCATTCTCCTCTTGGGACCCTGGGCATACACGCACATGCACCTGGCATGAGTTTTAAGCCAGTGGGTTTAGAATGCAAACCATAGTCGCCTAAATGGGAGTCCAGCAAGGTAACCATTACATCATCTGTTGGTACTGTACGCTTTGTCTTCTAACCAAAAATTTAAATAATACATATTTTTATGTTTCTCCTAATAACTTGCTCTTTATTTTAAAACTTAAGACATTTTAAGGAAGTTTTATTCCCCTTGAAGGACATGGCTCACTCAGTACAATATAAACCAGAAAAAAAATTTTTTAGAAGTGTGGTGGTGACATACTATTGTATTATATGTTATAATTTGCATGTTACCCTAAAAAGTCTGTTACTGTCTTCTAGTAGACATTTTTAGTCATTTCTAAAGTGACCTCCTACACCTTTTGTGCTGTAGGAGACAGATCTTGCTGGATTGCTGACATCTGGCTAGTCTGATTTTTTTTCTTTGTCTTTAGAGAATATGCTGAATGCATTGGATTTACCTCTCTCAATTCGACATAAAGCACCATGAATAATTTTGTCACTGTCTTTCAACTGACTGTGGATATGCTCTGCAAGACTTTGTTGAGAATATTACACCTCTGTTTTATTGCCAGGAAAAATTCAGTTAAGCTCTATTACATCTATATCTGAGTTGTTATAGACTCTTAGAACCAGGATCCATTTTCTTCCGAGTAACTAGAATCTGCCATTTGAGTTTATCGTTTCCAGAAACCTGTTGTAAAATAGTGTTTGCTCATTTCCCCCCCATAAACCTACATTTCTTGCCCTGTTTAATAATTACTAGGTGTTTAATTGCAAAGGGTTTTTTAAGAAGTTCTGTTCAGGTAATATTTATTGCACAGCTGGGAGCTCATAATTACTGCATTATAATAGAAACATGTAGCCCAAGAATTTCTAACTAGAAGTTTAAAAATGATTCAGTTTGAGGCAGGTTAAAGATGAATTGAGTACCAAGTTAGTCACTGTTGCCTGAAGGTATGTACATAAATGCAAAGAAATCAAGTTAATTTAGAAACAATAGTGATTTATTGTTTTGAGAATTTTCTCTTATTTACTTCGATTTAAGTTTGTACATGAAAGTGCATTTCAGTGTATTAATTATGTAATTTCTACCCTCTCCCATTATTCCAGCAGGTAGCTCTAGAACATATATGAATAAAGCGTTGGCTTAGCAAATTCCATATAAACAAACTTAGAACATGATGTAAGTATTAATGTGGCACTGTGGTAGTTGTGATTGTATTACAGGAGGTAATTATAGTTTTTTGTTGTCAGAATGTCAGCTGTTCTCAGATGCATAATTTTTATTTGAAAGAAATACACATCAAAGTGCATACATATGGTTCATTGGAAGTTGTCAGTTAAAGAACTGCTCAGTGATTCTTACATAGAAGAGTAAGTGGTTGATTTTTGGTTGATTGGCATTTAACATATCTTGTTGAATAGATAGAGAAGAGAGAAAATGAACTAAAGACACAAAATATTAGAATAAGTGCTATTTTCTCTTTTTTTTTTTTTTTTTTTTTTTTTTTGAGAGTTTTTTGCTACAGGGGATGTGTGCTTGCCAGAGAGACAGAAAGATAGAAAGTGAGAAATCACTCCCCGGGGGGGGATGGACATGCCACAGTTCCTTCTCCATTTTCTTTGGGCACACATACACTTGGTATGAGTTTGAAGCCTCTGGGTCTGAGAGTTGAACTGGGATCAGCTATGTGGGAGTCCAGCAATGTAACCATTACACCATCTGCTGGTCCCCATAATAAGTGCTATTCTTGAGACACTGAGTAAAGGTCAGTGTTAATAACCTAATATGGGGGAGAGGGCAACAGGTGACATGGTGGTTAAGGGCGTTGGACTCCCACATGGCCAACTGAAGTTCTAGTCCCAGACCTGGTAGCTTGCCTTCCCTTTCTCTCTCTCTGTCTCTATCTGGTCAAATTACAAAATTAATAATAACAAATGGAATTAAATAAATAAATAATTCTTAAAAAAACCCCACAGAAACATAATATGGTGATGTATAGGTGGGTATTACTAACTAAAATGGAGAAAAATATGATATTGGAACAGGTTGAAAAATATAGTTATTTGTAATATCCTTTACAGTGTCATTTCATAAGTCTTAGAACAGTGTAGTTAGTATGTAATGTATTAGTGAGCAGTTCTATTTAGTCTAAGTAGTCTAAATTACTCCTCATGTGTACCATCTCTTCTAATACCTTTAACTTCCTTTGTGTGTATCAAGTACTAGTATGTATTTGGTGAGCCTTGATTTTCATAGAAATCATATTTTTGAAGATTATTTACTGACTCCCTGAAATCCCTTCGACTTGTGGAATTGAGTCTTCCATAATGTGTTTCCTGAGTTTTCACAGTTTTGAACTATTGCATTATGGCATTTCTTGCCTGCCCAGAGCATGGACTGTTTTTTAGCATAGGCATTTGGTCTGGCAGTCATTTACATATTTTCCTTGTGCCTTGACCTGTGGAGGGAGCCTTCCAGAAATCCTAGGTTGCCAAATGCTTCTGCGGACCACTGCTGAGCCAGGGCCTGGAATTTGTCTGTTTACGTGATGTCCATATAGCCAGGGTTACCCTGTCTTGCCCTTCCTTTTGTCACCCCTCAATGATTTTACCACCTAGCTTTTGCCCTTGTAGGGAGTGGGGACTTAATCAATGGAAGGACTATAGTACTGAGGGAAAAAGAAATACCTGATTCCTAATTCTCCAAGACCACTTGGAGTTAGGTGCCTGTGAGGGGACTCCCTGGATTGCTGGTGTGGAGTAAGGGTCATGTTCAAGTAATAGGCACCGCCCTCAAAGTCATAACTAGGAATTTGATAACCTTTTAGCTCTCTGAGAGCATAACCACCATTGTAGTCAATTTTTACGCTCACATACATTTGGCTTTCAAGCACTTCTTTGGAAATACTGGGTATAAAAGTAGGAGACTGCGTATATATATTATATATATGTGTATATATAATATATATAATATACTGTGTTAAAATGCTAGCTATTAAAGTAGGAGACTGCCTATATATATTTAAAATATATTTTACAAATATTATAAATTAAAAGTATGTAATTTTTAATTATATGAAATTGCCAGAGGGTACATGCATGCACCAGTGAGAGAGAGAGAGAGAGAGAGAGAGAGCGCGAGCGAGCGAGCAAGCCCCCAATGGTGCATGATCATGCTGTAATCTCTTCATTTTTTTCATCCTGTTGGGATTTTAAGCACAAAAGTCTGGCATATTTGTCACACCTCTGGGCCTGAAATTGGAACCATGGTCAGCTATGTGAGATGCAGCTCCACTAGGCTTTAGAGCCCACCTAAGACTATCCATATTGGATATTACTGAGCTTGTTATTAGTACAAGATTTATATATACAAAATGCAAAAGTAAAAGGACTTACCATAAACTACATCAGTGTTTTATTTACTTGGTCATTGATGATTGGTTTCTGAACTACATATGTCATGTGAAAAGCAACTCAGTCTTTAAAAAATTTTTTAGAGAGATTTTTGCTATAGTGTGCGTGAACTCGCTGGAGAGACAGAGAGACAGAAAACAAGAAATCATTCCCCGGGGGGATGAAGATGCTGCAGTCTTCTCTCCTCCTTTCTCCCCTAGGGGTTTTGGACATGCATAAGCCCAGAGTGAATTTAAGCTGCTGGGTCTGGGTCTTGAACCATGGTCAACTGTGCGAGTCCAGCAATGTAAGTATTATGCCATCTGCTGGTTCCAGCAACTCACTCTTTTGGAGAGTTTTTTTTTTTTTGCTGTAGGGTACGTGCGCTCACCAGAAAAGACAGAGACAGACAGAGAGACAGAAAGCGTGAAATCACACACCCCCCAGGGGGGATGGCCACACCGCAATCCCTCCTCCTCTATTCTCCTCTTGGGATCTTGGGCATGCACACTCATGTGCCCGGTGTGAATTTAAGACACTGGCTCTGGGACTTGAACCACGGTCGACTACATGGGAATCCAGTGACGTAGCCATTACGCCATCTGCTGGTCCCTCCAGCATCTCCCTTTTTAAACAAAGTCCTCTTATTAAAATTGTTGATCTGATTTTCAATTGGTGATTTTTTTTTTTTTTAACATAAACTCAGCAGATTAATGGCCAGTGGGCATATTTTGTTTGGCTGCTTGGTTATGCTTACAAGCACATATCAAGAGACCATGAAAGTAGGCAGGCACAGACAGTCTTTGATTTAGGATGGTTCAGTTTAGGATTTTTCAACTTAGTGCAGATTTCCTTTTTTTTTTTTTTTTTTTTTTTTTTTTTAAACTGATAACGGATGGTGACTCTGCCTTAAAATAATGATGTACTGTTTTGCACTTTCAGAACAGTATTCAGTAAATTATATACACTATTCAGTACTTTTGGGGGATGATTTTGTCCAATTTAGGCTAATGTAAGTGTTCTGAATATATTTAAGGTACACTACGCTTAGCTGTGATGCTTGGTAGGTTAGGTGATTAAGTGCATTTTGACTCACATTTGCAACGAAGTATATGTCCTGGACATAACCCTGCTATAAGTTGAGTATCATCTGTATATACTTGGTTGCAAAAACATCTTATTCTCTATTTGTTTCACTCACTGTGTACATTTATTTTCGTCGCAAGGCCCCTGTTGGTTTGTAAATTTGCATTCCTGTGTTTAGAGAACAAAAGGTGGGGCATCATAGTATAGTGAAGGAATAGGTTTTGGAATTAGACCAAGTTGGGTTCAAAACCCTGTTCTGTCTTATACCTTGTATGTGTCCTTACACAGTGTAGTTGGCCAACTCTTAAAAATCATTTGCAAAATGGGGAAAATAATATTATTTGAGAGGATTAAAGGAGCCATTTTATGCGTAGCATCTAGGACATAGCAAGTACCCCATAAATGGTAGTGATTCTTACTGTAGACAGTTAATGGAAGAATCGCTAGACTCAGGACAGCTTTCTCAAAATACTGGAAGCACCTGTCACTTTGATTCCCCATGTTTTTATGATTGTGCAGATAGGTAAGTGAACTTCTCTCTGAAAATTGATTTGATGTTCCTCTTCTCAGGAGGAGAGTATTTGCTTCATAACTACCTATTAATTGGTATAAATATCGTTCTGATATTTTTGAATTCACAAGGCATAGACATCAGGCAAGTATTGAAGTATTATATTAGAAATATTTTTTAAAGAGGTTTTTTGCTATAGGGCACGTGCGCTGGCCAGACAGAGAGAGACAGAAAGCAAGAAATCACCCCCCAGGGGGCATGGCCACGCCGCAATCCCTTCTCCTCCATTCTCCTCTCGGGATCTTGGGCGCACGCATGCACATGCGCCCGGCATGAGTTTTAAGCCATCGGGTCCAGGACACGAACCGCGGTCGACTACGTGGGAGTCCAGCGACATAGCCATTACGCTAACTGCTGGTCCCTAGAAATATTTCTTGATGACTTTGAGGTTCTAAGGCTCACATTCAGATGACTGAATAATATTGGGTTATTGGGAAAGTCATGATGCATTTCTACATAGAAAAATACGTCTTGACTTTTCTGACAATTCAATACTAATTTTTGTAAGCTCTCAATTTGGAAAATACAGTGTTAAAAAGACTTTAATTGTACTATAGTCAGTAAGGTAAAATATAACTTGGAGTTTGTAATTAAGAGACAAAATACTTAATTTGGAAATTCTTTTTTGTTTTTTTAAGAGAGTTTTGCTATAGGGCACATGTGCTCGCTGGAGAGACAAAGAGACTCAGAGATACAGAAAGTGAGACGTCACCGTCCAGCAGGGATGTCTATGCTGGATGGAATCCCTTCTCCTCTCAGGATCTTAGGCATGCATGCATACACACCCGGTGTGTGTTTAAGTCGCTGAGTTTGGGATTCGAACCGCGGTCGACTACATGTCCAGTGATATAACTATTACGCCATCTGCTGGTCCCTGGAAATTATTTCTTAAAAAGTAAAATGGTTTTCAAAGAGTGAATGATTTTTGTTAAGCTTTTACTGTTTGGAGTTTCAGACTAAATTGTTCAAATCTGTGTTAATACCTAAATGTCTTGGGTTTTGTTATTAATTCGTTCTCCTTCATATTTAACATACATAACATTGACACAAGAAACGCTCTCATGAGAGGACAACACCATAGCATTCACACTGATGACGTCTCTTTTGATTGTCATGTGTATATATCGTCTATCTAGGACAGTCACACAATACGGAAGGGTAGACCTGGCATATCTTGTTTCAGAGGAATGACAAGACTTTGTTTCAGCTAGCCAGGTACTTTGCTTACAGCCTAACAGTTTCAGATGTCCTAGAAAAGAAATAAAACAAAATGATGCAGGGAAAGTATTTCTTTTCTTTTTCTTTTTTCCTTTTTTTTTTTTTTTTTTTTTTTTTTTTTGAGAGATTTTTGCTATAGGGCTTTTGTGTTCGCCAGAAAGACAGAGACAGAGAGATAGAAAGCGAGAAATCACACCCTCCCCCCCCCCGGGGTGATGGTCACGCTGCAATCCCTTCTACTCCATTCTCCTCTTGGGATCTTGGGAATGCACACAATGTGCCCAGCATGAGTTTAAGCTGCTGGGTCCAGGACTCGAACTGCGGTCAACTACGTGGGAGTCTAGCGACGTAGCCATTACACCATCTGCTGGTCCCAAGGGAAAGTATTTCAAAGTAAATTGTTTTATACATCTACCTGCTCTTTTCTGAAATGCTCTCATTTGTTAGACAATTATCGAAAAACAAACTTACCATTTTTCTCTTCTGCACATATTCCATAAAATACCACTTCAGTAGGAGTAAGTAGAGCAAAGGAAAAATGAAACACAACCTAATAAAATAGTAAAGCTATGAAATTATTTTCTAAGGTAGTCCAAAGGGGCCGGCTGGTGGTGTGGTGGTTAAGGCAGCTGGATATCACATGGCCAACAGCATGGTTCAGGTCTCAGACCTGGCAGCTTGACAAACATGCCTGATGCACATGTCTAAAGTCCCTAAAGGAGAAATGGAGGAGACGCGAATATAGCATGGCTATCCCCCATGGGTGGGGAAGTGCTTTCTCACTTTCCTTCTCTCTCCAGAGAACCCAGCTGTCTTCTCTAGCAAATTTTATAAAAAGGTAGTCCAGAGAATGAATTTTCTTTTAATATTTAAACTCATGAAATGAGGTTAAGATTGGGTTGGTAATAAAAGGACCTATTTATATTAAATCTATATTGAGTTAATCTTTATTAATCCTTTCTAATGAAGAAAAGGTTAGTCAGTCAGTCAGTAGACTAACTTATGGGACATTGTGAAAGAAAAGTAGCTTGATTGCTTTCAGTAACATGCACGATTGGCCCCTAGTGAGTGAAAGGGCATAAAGTATAACCAGGCTTCTTTTTGTTTGACAGAGAGCCTCAACACGGTAAGACTTGTTGTATTAAGGATGTTCATATTCAGTTCCCAAAAGAATTTAACACTGTCAGTCGTAGTGTTTTTTATTGATATAAGAAATTCCATGTTCTTTCTATTAATAGCTGCTTCTCTGGCCTCTTTTTTTTATTCCACGCAGTGAAAATATCCCCAATATGTTTCTTGCTTTTTTCTTTAAATATCTCCAATATGTTTCTTGCTTTTTTCTTTTCCTTTTTATGTACAGAGGTCTCAAATACACATATAATTCACTTGAAATTAATTAATTTGTGAATTAATTTCACTATGAAATTAATTCTTTTGAACTATATACTAATGTTTTTAGTATATTGTATGATATCTTCTGTAATCATCACTACTGCTTAATTTACAAATTTTAATTACCCCAAAGATAAAAAAACTCCTATGCATTAATAATCAGTGTCCATGATCTCTTCTCCAATCTCTGGCAACCACTCATTTACATTATTTTTATGGAATTACCTATTCTATACATTTCATATGAATAGAACCATACACTGCTATTTTTTTTTTTTTTTTAAGTTTGCCGAAGGCATATGTACTTGCCAGAGACAGAGAGGAAAAGAGAGAAAGTACCCACCATGGGACATGGTCATTCTATAAACATTTTTACTCCATTTATCCCTCCTTTCCGATTTTGAGTACCACCGGATTTTGCATGTGGTACTCAAAAACCCTAACCCTAACCCCTAACCCTAACCATAACCCTTGTATTTTTTTTTTTTTTTTTTTGGAGAGGTTTTTGCCATAGGGCGCGCGTGTGCTCACCAGACAGACTGAGAGAGATAGAGAGACAGAAAGCGAGAAATCACCCCCCGGGGGCATGGCCACACTGCAATCCCTTCTCCTCCATTCTCCTCTTGGAATCTTGGGCACGCATGCACACGCGCCCGGCGTGAGTTTTAAGCCACCAGGTCCGGGACTCGAACCGCGGTCGACTATGTGGGAGTCCAGTGACATAGTCATTACGCTAACTGCTGGTCCCACCCTTGTATTTTTCAAGTCGCCTAGTCTAGGACTCAAACCGCATAGTGGGCTGTGAGGGTACCAGCTTCCTTAATCATTAGGTCACAGGCTGGCCCCACAATGTAATTTTTGTCACTGGATTCTTTCATTTAACATAATATTTTCAAGGTTCATCCATGTTGTGGCATGTATTAGAATTTCATTCAAATGTTTGGCTAAGTGTTATTCCATTGTGTGAATGACTATACTACTTTCATCAGTTGATAGACATTCGAGTTTTATTTATTTTTGTATTTTAAATTTTTTATTATTTTATTTATTTATTATTACTTGTTAGTTTGACCAGAGAGAGACAGACAGAGAGAGGGAAAGTGAGAAAGCAAGCCACCAGGTCCAGGACCCTAACCATGGTCAACCATGTGGTAATCCAGCACCTTAACTACCACACCACCTGCTGGTCCCTGGGTTATTTTATTTTTTGACCATTATGAACAATACTGATGTGAACATTTGTGAATCAGTTCTTCTGTTGACATATGTTTTCAGTTCTCTTGGGTATATGTGTAAGAGTGAAATGGGTCATATAGTAATTCTGTACTTACCTTTTTAAGGAACTTCCAAAATGTAAATGTATCATTTAATATTCCTAGCAGCAATGAATGAGGATTCTTTTTTCCACATCTGTTTAAAAGAATTATTTATTTATTCAGTTTTATTTATCATCATCAGTATTGTTATTATTTAATTTGCTTTAGGGCATATGTGCTCACCAGAAAGAAACAGAGAAAGAGAGAGAGAGAGAGAAAGTAAGTCAAGTCGCCAGGTCTGGGACTCACACTGCAGCTGACCATGTGAGAGTCCAGCTGCCTAACCACCATGCTACCTGCTAGCCCCTCCACATCTTTGTTGACACTTCTTATTGTTCATCTTTTCCATTATAGTCATCCTAGTGGGTGAGAAGCAGTATTTCTTTGTGGTTTGGATTTTGTATTTTCTTACCAAATAATGGTGTTGAATGTTTTCATGTGTTTATGACACGTTACGTTATCATCTCCTTTGGAGAAATGTTCATTTTGGTCCTTTGCCATTTTTAAATTGGGTTATTTGTCTTTTGATTGTTGATTTATAAGAATTTTTTTAGAATTCTGAATATAAAATCTTATCAAATATGTGTTGTGAAAATACTTTCTCCCATTTACAGATTATCTTTTAACTTTCTTGTTGATATCTTTGGAAGCACACAGATTTTAAGTTTGATAAAGTCTACCTTATCTAATTTTTCTTTTATTTTATGTGGTTTTTGTGTTTATATAAGAAAATTTTGCCTATTTCAAGGTCACACAAAAGTATGCCTATGTTTTCTTCTGTAAATTTTATAGTCATCACATATATATTTAGGTCTTGTCATATAATGATGAGTAAATTTTTGTACATGGTGTGAAGTGCAGGGTCTAATTGATACTTTTTGCATGTGTCACCCCAGTACCATTTGTGGAAAAAACTATTTCCACATTAAATTGCCCTGGCATCCATGTCAAAATCAATTGCTTGTAAATATTTGGGTTTATTTCTTTTCCCTTGACCTATGTATCTGTCCTGTGTACCATATAGTGTTCATTATAATAGCTTTGTAGTAAGTTTGTACTCCAACTTTTTCTTTTTCTAGATTGTTTTAGTTATTCAGAAGTCTCTTGTAATTCCATATCATTTAGGATCAGTTTATCAATTTCTACAAAAATAAAATCAATTGTAATTAATACAGGGATTTCGTTTAATCTATAGATTAGTTTGGGAAATATTGCCATTATAGTGACATGAAATTTTCTAATCCATGAGCATGAAATATCTTTCTAGTCATTTATGTTTTAAGTTTCTTATAATAATGTCTTGCAGTTTTCAGTGTATAGGTCTTTCATTTTTTGTTAAATTCATTCCTACATATTTCATTCTTTTTTCATACTCCTGTTTATGAAAAAGAGGGAAAATCATAAAGCATATGTGATAAAATAGGAACATTTGGGAAATCTGGACAAAGCATTTGTTGGGATTTTTAAAATATAATTCTTTCAGCTTCTCCTTAAGTCTGAAATTATTTCAAAATAATAAGTTAAATAAAAAAAAAAACACTGTATGGAAGGAAAGGAGGGAAACTGAAAAGATAGGAATTAGCTCTATGCTTCCCAATACTAATTGTTGACTGTTAGGGCTTATTTCTTTGAGATGGGCAAAAAATGGGGATGCTGTAATTGGAATTTAGATTGGAATCTAAATTCCAATTACAGCATCCTGTTTCCATTTTTGCAATCATTATTATGCCAATAATCAGATTAATGTCTTTTCTAATTGCGGTTATTGAAGAAAGTGGTTCATTAATAATCGAACAGGATCAAAATCTTCAGGGAAGTTATATTTAATTTTTAAGCACCCAAGCAAAAATTGCAATGATAGATAACATTACAATGTGACTGTGTGTGTGTTTTAAACTATATTTCCCCTTCTTTGTTCTAAATGGTTTCCTAAAAATAAACTATGAGTAAATTTTTTGATGTCATTTTCCTCTGGGAGTGCAGGACGTTTGTCTCTTTTTTTTCAGGATACAAAAAAATGTAATCCTGGTTATTAAGCATTAAAGTCTTGTTCTCAGGTAGTGCTGTGATCGATAGATTACTTATTTTGATGGAGTGATACATTGTTAACTTTAACTAATTTTTCCATTTTATAAGACCAAAACTTTAAGTTTTCCAGAACACATACTTTGTTTTATAGACATTGTTATGTGCATGTGTATATTTGTGTATATGTATATATGTGTATAGATAGGCATGTGTATGTATACACACACTTACATGTTTTATTTGGATACAGTAAACACAGTGGTTGAACTTTATTTTAACTTTTAGAGAAGTAGCTGCTTTATTCATCTTTACATCCCTGACATTTGACATTCATTAAATGTTTGAGTTTTTGAACTGAAAGAAACCTTATAAACTAAGCTAGACCTCCTACTTATTTTACAGATGATGATACTGAGGTCCTGAGGGAGTTAATGTCTCCTGTTGGAGGTTACTTTGCTCACTGGTGTCTTAACCATGACAGACATCCCCCTCTTACTTGGTGGCATGATGTAATTTAAAGCCTTTAGTTACAGATGAGTAGATAGTGGAAGTACATTCATAATCTGTACCTTTCCCCCATCTTTATGCACATGTGCACATGCATACTCACAGTTAAAACCCACTTTACCTACCCCCATTGCTAATGTCACCTAACCCAATTTCCCCGTAAGTGTTCCTTGATCTCACCAAAGCCAAACTGATCTGTTTTCAGCTTTTTTAGAATGAAACAAGATGTTGCTACTTGTGCTGGAAATGAGGGAAATAGGCAGAATCTTTATTAATGGGTTGTGTGTGATCGATCTCACTCATGCAAAGTGTGAAAATATTGTAATAGCTTTGCGACATAATGTTAATGAAATTACTTACTTTTAAATGAATATAGTTTAAAAATTCAAAGCACGTTATCCATATGACAACAATTTGCATGTGAAAGTTATCTATGAAATAATGGATATCCTCAGGGATTTAAAATTCGGTAGGTATATAATATGACTTGGTTGTGACTAAAAATTCTACATTGTTTTAAATGATATAGGGCTAGATATCCTCTTATTGGTATGTTTGTTTGTTTGTTTGTTTTTCTTGTTTTTGCTATAGGGCACGTGTGCTCACCAGAAAGACGAGACAGAGAGACAAAAAGCGAGAAATCACCCCCTGGGGGGATGGCCACGCTGCAATCCCTTCTCCTCCATTCTCCTCTTGGGATCTTGGGCACATACGCACATGCGCTCAGCGTGAGTTTAAGTCACCGGTCGACTACATGGGAGTCCAGCAATATAGCCATTACACTAACTGCTGGTCCCTTGATATGTTTATTCAAAAGAGAAACTGCTGAATGAAGTGGGAGTTTTCCTAAATTTAAGTTAAATTTATAGTCATTTACATGGACTTTCAAAGTTTTATTACAGTACTTTCTAGCTTCTATTCTGAAGATTGTAATTCTATTTGTTACTCAAAATGATCAAACAAATTTCCTGATATATCTCCTAAGACTTATTCTCCCTGAGAAGGTCTGGCAACATATTTTTCTATTTTCAGCATTTTCTTTAGGTAATATGTACAAGAAATTAGGATATGCATAAGCCACTAGTTTATGGTGTTTAATGCTATCTAAACACAGCGCATACTGACAGTGGGCTTTATCCTTGCCCAAAAAACTTGAAATTTAGAGAGACAGATAAAGCAATAATAGAATGAGAAAATTAAGTTATCTATTTTCCAGTTGGCTACTGGGAAACACAGTCATGTAAATTATCTCACTGTGGTTTTTATTCTTGTCTTATTTATTGATATTTCTACCATACAAAGTAGAAATAATTTAACATATAAAATATGTGCTTCATATATACTATGGAGTACTACTCAGCCACGAGGAACAATGAGGCCCCATCTTTTGATTTGAAGTGGATCAATATAGAATATTTAATGCTAAGAAAGCCAGACCATGAAAGAGAAACTCCGTATATCCCTGCACTATGGTGGCAGAAATGGAAGCTCCAAAGATATTATAGTAGAGAGGACAAGTGTAGATACTAGAGACTATATGGGAGGGGAGTCTAAGTTGTATAGTCTGGTTGGGAGGGACTCAGGGAAGAAGCACTTAACAGACATAAGAATGTAAAGTCCTCTGTTGAAAATGATGCATATGGTAATATCCTTGATTTGATTGTCACATACTGCATGCATACTTTGGAAAACCATATTGTGTGCTGAAGATATGTACAATGATTTGAATGTAAAAAGAAACCATAAAAAAAGATTTACTCATTTTTCAGATAATGAGTCAAAGTAATAGATTTTTTTTTTTTTTTTTTGAGAGGTTTTCACTATAGGGCGCGTGCACTTGCCAGACAGACAGAGAGAGACAGAAAGCGAGAAATCACCCCCCAGGGGGGATGGTCACGCTGCAATCCCTTCTCCTCCATTCTCCTCTCGGGATCTTGGGCACACGCACACGCGCCCGGCATGAGTTTTAAGCCACTGGGTCCGGGTCGCGAACCGTGGTCGACTACGTGGGAGTCCAGCGACATAGCCATTATGCTAACTGCTGGTTCCCAAAGTAATAGATTTTTCAGTTACTTAATAGAGATTACTGTTTTGAAATGAGGGCTTTGTGCTAGTTTGATTTTTTTTTTTTTAATAGTTGTATGAGGAGAGCATAGACAAACAGATCACAACTTTTTAAAGGGGACAACAAGATTTTAAATGTGTCTAAGATAATTTAAAATAATAATAGTTCATTTTGGATTCAAAGTGTGTTTTCAGTGTTAACTAAACAACCAGATTTTCCTGTCAACTTTGGAAACTTCTGGTGGTTAGCTTGATTCATGGCACAAGCAGATGGCATCTTTCTTTTAGCAAAATGGACAGAAAATTCCTTAAGCACCCACCTGCATATGTTCTAGTCTTTGTAAAATCCTGTGCACTTTCCCACTTAAATACCCACCCCGGTTCTAACAAACACATTTATTAAAGTTGAAATTGAGGATAACACACAAATAGCTAAAATTTAATTTTATTTTAGATCCTGTGACAAGAACAAAAATAACCACTGTAGACCAGAAAATACAATGTTTTGTGACTAGCATGTATATTTCTCTTGTTCTCATATTCTCTGTTTCTTTCTCTCTCTATATATGAATATCTAATGAGAAAATTTATCAGAAATATCATTACCATAAATCTTTTTTGTTTGTTTTCTTTTTCATACCTTTAGCTCAATTTCTAGAGGTCTATTTTCTGGAAAATAGTTAATAAAGATCTGACATTTGTACTTAGAAGTTTTCACTAGTAGAATGTGAGAGATTGATATGATTCTAGGTATGATATTCCCTAGTCCCACTTCCCTGTCTTCATTTTAAAATTTGGGACCATGGTATGTTCTGTCTTTAATGTGGCCTTCAGGGTCTCAACAGTACCACTGCTCACTCACAGCTGCAATGCTCATTGGGCTCTGTATTTGTTGAGTATCTGAGTGTCTGACCTCACAGCAGTCAGTGGGTCTGTTTGTACCATCACATGAGGGTGGGTTGTGAGTCACACATAGTGAACTCCATAGTCACTCTGATTACTGTTCGTTCTTCTGAGTGTAGAGTTTATCATCAAGCATTCTATAGTGTATACATGGAAACCAGTCTAATTTTATTATTTTGAACCGGTCTAATTTTGAACTTGTATGATAATGTTCAAGTTAATTGTTATTAACTGTGGCTCTATGTTTTTTGTTTGTTGGTTGGTTTTTAGGTTTTTGCTATAGAGTATGTATGCTTACCAGAGATAGAGAGGGAAAGTGAGAAATTATCCTCAAGGGAGATGGCCATTCCACAGTCCGTTCTCCTCGATTCTCCTGTAGGGATTTTGTATACTCAAGCATATTCGTCAGGTATGTTTTTCAGGCTGACGGTTTTGGGACTTGAACTGTGGAGTCTGCCATGTGGGCTCCAGTGCCTTAACCACCATTCTACCTGTTGGCCCAATCTTTATATATATTTTAAATAAGGGCTTGGTTGACTTTTCAGTGAGCTCATTTACTTAGATGGGTTCATTTTTCTTGGTTTGTTTCATTTGAGAAATTTTTTGCTATAGGGTGCGTGTGCTCGCCAGAGAGACAAGAAAGTGAGAAATCAGGCCTAGGAGGGGATGGCCACACTGCAATTTCTTCTCCTCTATTATCCTCTTGGGATTTTGGGCACTCATGCACATTTGTCTGGCATGAGTTTTAAGCCTCTGGGTCCAGGACTTGAACTATGGTTAACTATGTGGGAGTCCAGCAATATAACCATCATGCCATCTGCTGGTCCCTAGATGAGTTCATTTTTAAAATGTGTTCTTTTTACTTATTTTTCCAGTTGACAAGCAGTTGCCTCTTTTTGGATATATAATGAGGATGCTAACTCCTGACTAGGTTCAAGAGATGATCTTTATTTTTTACCCTTCTAGAGTGTATAAGCCAAGAGGTGTGCAGAAATCTAATTGACCCTGCTTTTGTTGTGTGCATTAACTGTAGTCCTTTCCATAGTTTTCAAGTGTGTGCCTTTTCCAACTATTCTCTTCATTATTGAAATTAGCCCTTTGGAGTATGTAACCATATGCTGAGTTCTGAATGTAGAGAACAGTTGCATTTCTACTTACAACCTTTAAAATGAAGGCTATGGTATTTAATTATGGTACAGTATAGTTTTAAAATAGGGGTGGAGTTAGGTGGGTGAGCCTTACCAAAAAGCAACTTGTTAAAATTACTAGGGTGTTTATGCTTGCCAGAGAGCTGCCTTCTTAACATTCCACTTTATATTTTAAAGAAATGCACGTCATGGAAGAATGGAAGGTTTAAAATAGAATAGCAGTTTGGCTAAGTGATTATGAATACATTTATTTCCGCTCTTAAGTTCCTTCGTGTATGACTATATCTTTCTCTGTCCTCCCTACTCTTATTTTAGATTTGTCTTTTGTTTGATTTTAATTGTTCCTTAATTTTGAATAGGATGAATTGAAAATAGGCAATAGCCTGTTACTTGGTTGCTAAGAAAGATTCAAGACATTTGGAAATAAGTTCTTGATCTGCATTTTATAGGAAATAAATTGTTGACTACAGAATTAAACACTTATGAGGTAGATTAAAGAGTTTCCTCTCTATATATCAACATTTATAAAGATACAGTGAATTGTGCCAGGAACTAGCTAAATTAAGATGGAGAAGTTTTGTGGTCTCTCCTGGAAAGAAATATGTCACAAGACACAGGGTATATGCTTTAGGAAGATCATGAAAGTGGAAGCTGCTATGTGGGAATGGCTAAGTCACAATTAATTCTTTTTTTTTTTTTTTTTGAGAGGTTTTTGCTCTAGGGCGCGTGCGCTCGCCAGACAGAGACAGACAGAGAGACGGAAAGCGAGAAATCACTCCTCAGGGGGGATGGCCGCACCGCAATCCCTTCTCTTCTATTCTCCTCTCGGGATCTTGGGCATGCACACACACGCGCCCGATGTGAGTTTTAAGCCACTGGGTCCGGGACGTGAACCGCGGTCGACTGCATGGGAGTCCAGCGACATAGCCATTACGCTAACTGCTGGTCCCGGTCATAGTTAGTTCTTTTATTGCAATAAAAATATAATCAGAAAAGGGAATATCTAATTAGGAACGAGGAAGCTGCTATTGTGGCAATGGCTAAGGCATAGTTAATTCTTTTATTGGAATAAAATATATACTCAGAAGGAATATCTAATTATGAAGAAGGTTTTTAGGAGGATCACAGTATTTTCAGTATTTTTCACATATATCTAATTAAAATGTTCTCTCCTATTTACAGCTTACTTTTCAAAGAGAGTTTGTCTGGTGGTTCTTTTTCTTAGAGTTGGTCCTTTTGTGTTCATTTTTAAAGCTGATTTTGTTTGTATTTTTGTCTTCATTTAGTCACTGAAAGCAGTATTTCACAGCTCAAGTTCAGTAGCCCTCTCAGAATGAGCCTGGGTTTGTGCCTGTCCCCACTAGAAATGATTCTGGAGGGTGAAGCCTCAGCAGAAGATCTTCATTTAGTCCCTGAAAGCAGTATTTCACAGCTCAAGTTCGGTAGCCATCTCAGAATGTGTACTTTTGTCTTGGAAGGGCATGCTATTTGTTCATATTTTATTATCTTTTTACCTGTCTTACTTATGTGAATTCTCATCTATCTTTATCGCTTTTCCAGTTCCCCAGGTTTTAAATGTTAAACACTTAGGTATTAGCATTCATTTACAATTAAACACACATACACTTAGACATGCATGTATGCATGCACATATGTGCATACCAGCTTAGCTGTTCTTCTGTTTAAAATGATCATTTTTTTAGTGTTGTTGATTTATTTATCGTTTTATTTCTTTCATCATTTCTCATTTAATTTTTTTTGTTATTGTTGCTAGAGGGCATGTGCCTTGTCAGAGAGAGAGAGAGAGAGAGAGAGAGAGAGAGAGAGAGAGAGAGAGAGAGAGAGACAATGAATGAGAATGAGAATGCAGGAAAGTACCCCATCCCATGGGGTGTGGTCATTCTGCAGTCCCTTTTCCTCCATTTGTCCAACCTGTCTGAATTTTGAGATGTATGTACATGTACCTGGTGTGTTTTTCAAGCTTTCAGGGCCAGAATTTGAACCACAGTTGGCCATTTGGAATTTGGCTTTTTATTCATAGGGTTTAACACTGCTTTACAGAGCTGGCCCTTCACTTATGTTTTCATGAAGCTTTGTCTTAAGTCATTTCTAAGGGGGCAGCAAATTCATTTCAGCTAAATTTCTTGGGATATGCTTTTACTCAGCATAAATTTGGTTGTCTTTATGTTCTTAATGAGTTAATAATTATTACTTAATCTAGTCAGAAAATTGATACACCATTCCACATGAGTTGTTCTTGAAAGTATGAAGTATTTTTTATCCACACATGTCTGCTCTCCTAAAGCAGTCATCTAGTCCTTAAGTCATAAGTTGAAAAGAAGATGGAGAAAACAATAAGCCTTTTATAAAATTTGATCTATCAGCACATTGTTCCTGATCAGTGGTAAATAGTAGCATTATTTTGTTTCTAGAAGCACCAACACTGTGGAGCTCAAGCAGTTTAACTGGTAACTGGTTCCTGTTCATAGATTAAGGGCTAACTACAAACTCTCCTGAACTATTCTGACTATTCTTGTCCTATTGAAGGATGAAAATAATAATTGATATACAGAGTAGACCTCCTAAAATATTGATGTGAGAAATTCATACTTGAAGTCTGAGCAGTTAGTATTATAGTATTAGAGAATAGTGATTGATTATTTTGAAAATGGTATGCATTATACTTTGAATCCATTCAGACAATATTTCACCTGCGTTGATGGGATGTTCAAGTTGGTGTGGACCTGATCCTGCTAGAAAGACTAGTTTTAAACGTTTCCATGGCATCTTCTTTACTCAGTCCTTAATATGAGCTATTTTAATCAGATTACCAATTGGAGATATTTTATGAAGTTTTGGCCTAAGTAGGGGAAATTGGAGACTAAACTGTTAGGAGTAGTAACTACTGCAATTTTTCATTTCTGTTTGTCTCTTAGGGAAGCATACTATGAGTAACCCTATCAATGGATTTGCTTTTTTTTCTTGGTCATGCCATAATCTCTTCTCTATTTCTCCATCCTGTTGGGATTTGAGGCATGCACCCACACATATGTTGCCTGTTTCTCAAGCCTCTAGGGCTGGGATTTAAACTGCATGATTGGCCTTGTGGGTTGCAGCTCCCTGAACCTACGCTGCAGGACTTCTGCCCCAGAAAGCCTTTTCATGATCTGTTTAATATGTTGCCTTATTAGTCTTTCTTCCTTCCCTTTCTATTCTTCTTTTTATCCATTCATTCATGATAGTCCTTTTCAAACTTTGAATGGGGGCCAGGCTTAACTAGGTATCACACTATTATTGACAGCTGTTTGAAGAGATTGTCACTGAAAAGTTGATAGGATATAGAAGAACTATCCTTTTCATGAATTTGAAAACATTTCATGTCACTTTAATCTTTTTTTTTTTTTTTTCATCCAGTATCACACAATCAGTATCTCTGAATTGGCCTAAGAATTAAGGTGAGGGGAATGGAAATGGTGGTGGTCTCAGTAAAAAGTAGCTGGCTATAATCCCAGACCCTAGCATAAAGACATAGATAAAAATACCCTACAACTTAATCCTATAAGCTAACATTTAATAATTTTAAATTCAGTTTATACAAAAGTTTTCCAGACTTTACATTTAAATGTTTTTAAAGTTTACTTTTCACATGAAAGAGCGAGAGAAATAGACTGCACCCTGATAAGTTTCATGCCACAGTCTGTCCTTGGCCTCAGCCAGCCCAGATCATGGGTGGATGTGCCCATAGTATGTGTATGGGGAGGTCTTGGGATTCAAACCCAGGACCTTCCTCTGTAGTTTCAGCATTGCAGAGTATTGTGTTACCACTGTGCCACTGGCCTCTACCGCTTTTTTTTTTTTTTTTTTCCTGTTAGGGCACGTACACTTGCTGGAGAGAGACAGAAAGAAAAAGTGAAAAATCAGCACCGAGAAGGGATAACCACACCGAAATCCCTCCTCCTCTCAGGATTTTGGGTATGCACATACACACACCTACTTGATTTTCAAGCCACTGGGTCCAGGACTTGAACCATGGAGTTGGCCACATGGGATACAGCTGCCTTAACCTCTGTGTCACCTGCCAGTTATAATTTTTTTCTTTTTTATTGAGAGGTTTTGCTGTAGGACACATGCGCTTGCCAGAAGGATAGAGGGAGACAGAGAGACAGAAAGGGAGAAGTCACCCTCCCCCAACCCCCTCCCCCCAGGGGGATGGCCATGCTGCAATCCTTTCTCCTCCATTCTCCTCTCAGGATCTTAGGCATGCACGCACATGTGCCCAGCGTGAGTTTAAGCCACAAGGTCCGGGACTCAAACCGCTATTGACTACATGGGAGTCCAGCAACATAGCCATTATGCAAACTGCTAGTCCCAATTTTTTTTTCTTTGAGATAGTGTTTTTGCTCTGCCCTGCTACTTCTGCCTCAGCTTCCTGAGTATCAGAGATAATTGGTACATACCATTATGCCTGGCTTTATTTATTCAAATTTATTATTTACTATTTTTTATGCCAGCTTTTTAAGGTGGGCAAGATATTGAACCTGGGCCTCCCATGCAGTATCAGCCTGCACAGTTCCAAGAGATACCAGCATGTGCTACCATAGCTGGGCCTCCATTTAAATTTAATATCGTTATCCTACATCAGTGATTCTTGACCCTGATATCAGAAGTGGTATCTACTTATTATAGCAAATATTTTGTGATACTTTATCCTGTCCTGAAGTAAAATTCATAAATACTGTAAACTACCTCACATATAAGTCAAAAATAATTATGATAGTTAAGTAATGTGAGAAATAATAAGGAAAATAACTGAATAAAACATTGGGTCGTTGGAAAAGTCATGACATATGTAATATGAATTTCAATGTGAAAATGCTCAAGCATGCTACACCAGAAGACTTGATGAGGTGGTTGGATACTTGTACCTGTATGTAGAATCATCATCATTGTAGCATTTTGAAATTCAGACTCATAAAGATATGCTTCACTGGTAGCTCAAATACCACCAGAAGCATTGCTATTGGTGACATGATTTTCAAAAATGAAAAAGTTCCAAACAAAGCAAAATTCAATCTTTATTGGTAGTTGCATTCCTAGAAATTTGGTGTATACTGAAATTGTGCAAAAAAGCCTTATTATTCTATGTAGAACAGGTATAGGTTCCAGGCTTAGATAATTACAATTTTTTTTTATTCATATGAATGAATGGTAGGAGCTTCTTCACTGTTTGAGAATAGCTATGCCTTCCAGACTGTGTAACATATATGTCCCTTTGTTCATTCCTCTCCTGCCCCAGAGTCCTGGGAGGAGAGTACTCTAAACCTTAGTTTCAACCTCAAGTTAATGGATAAACAAAAACACCTTCACAAATTCCCAAAATGCCCTACTAGAAGTTCATGGTCCCTATTTGAGACCACTACTCTGAGGACGGATCAATGGGAAAATAGTTCTAATAGTCTAGTGTGTTTGTAGTAAGGCACTGTGGTCCATTCTTGGTATTTGTATTCTGGATATAATGCTCTTTACTATAGGGTACATTAAGTAAATGAAGCATTAAACGTCATCATCACATTGTAGCATGTATCTAAATGCCTTCCTGAAAAGTGTTTAAATTCCTTTTTAAGGCAGAGATCCTAATCTGGTGTTGGAATACTCCCTGAAATTATACATCTTGTACATATGAATTTAGATACTGTCTTCCTAGGGAGTTGGTTTTCAGTTGTTCTTTGAAGGACTGTTTGATATAATGGAGTCCAACAAATGTGGGAGAAGCCTTTCATCTTTCTGTGAACCTGGGAGCATAGTGCCTCTTCCCGAGATTGACTGCACCTGAAGTAGCCTTGTTTCTGTCATCACATCTTTCCTTTCAGTGAAAAGAAGTAGTGATTACAATCTTGAAATTGAGGACACCTGCTTTTGAGAATTTAGATCTTTAAAAATTATGACATTAAGAATCAGAAAGTTGAGGTATTGTCTTTGGGTCTTTATCTTTTCACATTATCGGAGAGGAATTTTGTTCTTTGGGTAAAGCATTTCGAAATATCAGGTATGAAAATCCAGATTTTTAATTTTATTTTTTTTCCTATGAGAGATTTTTGCTATGGGGCACATGCGCTTGTCAGAGAAACAAAGAGAGAGACAGAAAGCGAGAAATCACCCCCCAGGGGAGATGACCATGCTGCAGTCCCTCCTCCTCTCTCCTCTCGGGGCTTGGGGCATGCATGCACTCGAGCCTGGTGTGAGTTTTAAGCTGCCAGATCCAGGTCTTAAACCGCTCTTGATTACGTGGGAGTCCAGCGACACAACTTAGGCCATTTGCTTATCCCAATCAGCTTTTTAATGTTTAACAATTATTTTATATTGTAATCAGGCCTAACATTAAAAAATAGTAAGTTCAAAAGATGAAAGACTTTTCAAATTCTACTCTCCCCTTCTGATTATTCCCATACCCCATGTGAATTATTATTAAGAGAGGCAGTGACATTAGGACAAATTTTACTTAGCTGACGGAGTCTCTTCTTTTTGCTGGTTACTTATTCCAAGAAGTTTTCAAGAAGTATCCTTGTCCTCTAAGAATTTGGTACAATGTGAAAAAAGTATTAGCATATACTTAAATTTTCCCCTTGCAAAATTTCAGTAATATTCTTAGATGGTTCTCATAACTCTTAATTTGGGTCATCTCCTAAATTGAGTAGTTCTTCCTAATAATCTTTTAAAAATATTTATCTCCCTTATCTCTCTATATCTTTCTCTTTTAATTGTTTGGGAGTTGGTTTCAGGATTTTTTTCTTTCTGTTATTCTTCATTTTCCCCTTTTATTTGCCATTCATATTAATGTTTACCTGGCAGTACAGTTTCTACTATATTGGATTGGAAAATTCTCAAAGCTTTCACCAATACTCTTCTAACACATATAATCCAAATTACGGCCTAACACACACTTGGTGCATCCAAGCAAGTTCATTGTGTGGAGGAAGAAGGGTTAGTGAGAACTTCTCTTATCAGGTCTACTTAGGATAAAATGGGTGCTATAGGTTAGATGAAGTTTAAACTGTCTCTAGAACAGATTCTCTAAATGATTAGGTTGTGTTGGAGATTATTCTTAGGTTTGTCAAGAAGGCCAAAACAGGTAATACATGAGAGGCTAATTAATTTCCTGCTTCTGCCTCAGGATTTAAACAGTGTAAAGAGTTCATGAATGAACCCTTTGACTTTGGCATTTACTTTCCAAGGACAATTGCAGGCAGTAGCTAGCTAGTTCCTCCATGAGCTAAATTCAGCTCTTTCCTGCTCTTGCTTTAAAAAATAATCATCCTTGCCAAATTTCAGCTTCTGAGTTGACAGTTTTCAAATCAGTAAAAATTGTCGAATTCTTATTGCCGTATATTGCTTACCTAGAGCAACAAGAAGCTTTTGGACACATTTGACTGTTCTTTACTAAGATGAGATAGTGAGACTCATATAGTATATGGCACAACTGGAATCAGGAAGTTCTAGATTGTAGAGGTAATGTTACTGACTTGACTATTAACTTTGGAACAACAAAATTGTATTAATGTTGGTTTAGCTTTCTGATTAATAAAATGAGAGAGAATGATTTTAGGCCCCTTCACTTCCATGATTTTAACATGTATGTTTTCCCTTTTAGTTAAATTATGGTAATGGTTAATGCCATTAATTTTACTTTGAAAAGTTTTATTAACTTCTTTTTGGGGAGGAAGTCATATATAAGTATGGAAAACATTTTAATACCTACAGGTGTGTATAATGACAGGGAAGTCTACTTCCAAGACATCCCAGCTTCCTAGGACACTTTTCCAGAGCTAATCACTATTGCCAATGTATTTACCCCAAAGTATTTTATGTATTCATTTTTATTTGAATTATGCCTTTTCACCAGTTAAATATTTTCATTTGAGAGGCCAACAGGTGGCATGGTGGCTAAGGTACTGGATTCCCACATGACCAACCATGGGCTGAGTCCCAGACTCCACACCTTGAAAATCATGCTGGGTGTGTGTTTGTGCCCAAAATCCCAAAAGGAGGATAGAAGAGAAGGGACTGTGGCATGGCGATCTCCTTGGGGAGTAATTTCTCACTTTCTCTCTCTCACTCCCTTTCTCCAGCAAGCACTTACGCCACATGTCATAAAACTAAAAAATAAAATAAAAGTTCATTTTAAAACATCAGTATATTTTGAAATGTTACATATAAATAATACTAGCTATAGTTATCCCTTTAGTGGTAATTAAGTTGTTTAATTAATTCAGTTTATTTTGCTAAGCCATTATTATATTCTGATCTTTTTTTTTTTTTACAAAAATTTGCCAGAGGTGTGTGCATTCACTAAGGAGAGACAGAAGACAGAGAGACAGGGAAAATAAGAATGCATCCCCAGTGGAGCACGGTCATTGTGCTTTTCTCCTCCATTTCTCTCTCCTTTGAGGATTTTGGGCACACATACACATACACCACACCCACAGTATTTCTCAAGCTGCTGGCCAGCCCCATAACTACTAGGTTACAAGTTGGCCCAAGTGTTTTACATTTTCTAACAATGGTAATAGTGATGATAGTTTATATATATTTTAATATTTGATTCTGTTTAAAAAACTTAGTTGTAGGGCTGGCAGGTGGCATGGTGGTTAAAATCACTGGACTCCCACGTGGCTGACCATGGTTCAAGTCCTGGACCTGGCACCTTGCTTTCTGTTTTTCCCTTTCTGTCTCACTCTGATCAAACTAAATAATCCTAATAAATAAAATAATTCTTTGAAAAAACTTAGTTGTGTCAAGATAGTCAATTTCCACATGACATAAATGGTGAGGTGATTATTTCCATTGGAAAAAAAAATCCAGTGCCTAGAAGGTGTCCAAGTCTAAGAAAGTTTTGTCATGCTGGCTTCATCTAACCTATAGTATTCATTTTATCCAAGTATTACACCTAATAAGAGAAATTTCCAAGTGACATCTCTTTGCCTCTTAATCCATTGCTTTATCTAGGTAATCAGTAGGATAGGTAGCCATAGCTTCTTCATGCACTTTTTGCCTATACTGTTTCCCCTGGCATTTTGTCCAGTTGTACATTAGGATGAACAATTTAATGTGTTTCATAAAATGGTTTAGAAATTTTTATGCTCTCATAAGCAAGTGAATCCATGCCACTTAGGCAGGATGAGTAAATATGTTACAGAGGTGCCCTCATTTTCATGGGCTTCTGTAGCCTTGGCTGAAATGTCATTTCTAATTCCTTACAGTTCTCTTTGAGCTTAGATTTAGCCTCAGGAACATCTTAATACTTCTTCAGACAGATATTATCAACTCATCACATTTGGTAATCACATGATAATAAGCCATATTATATTAGTTGCAATCTTAAAGTTCTGTTTTGGGGATTCTGCCATATAGGCCTTTATATAGAAAACCAGTGTAAATTTTGCTGTCTTCAGAAACCCTTTTATCTGAATGTTTTCTTTAATCTTTTAGAGGAACAGTGAGTAATGTGAATAGCTGGGAATAGTACCATAAATTCTGAGTGTGATATTGTTTTGTCTGAAAAGTCATGATGCAGTTTTGCATAGAAAAATAAAAGGTATGTGATGACTTTCCCAACTACTCAATATATTAAAAACAAGGCTTGGATTATATCTTTGGGAGTGAATACTTTTTGCTTTTTTTTTTTTTTTTTTTTTGAGAGTTTTTGCTATAGGGTGCATGCGCTCGCCAGAAAGACAGAGAGAGACAGAGAGACAGAAAGTGAGAAATCACCCCCTGGGGGGGATGGCCACGCTGCAGTCCCTTCTCCATTCTCCTCTTGGGATCTTGGGCATGCACGCTCATGCACCCGGCATGAGTTTAAGCCACCGGGTCCGGAACTCGAACTGCGGTCGGCTATATGGGAGTTCAGCGACATTATGCTAACTGCTGGTCCCATTATAATCTTAAATTTTGATAATAATGTATCAAGATTAGTGTTATTTGGGATTCAGCAATTATGCTGTGATATTGAATTGCATTTAATATTGATTCATATGCCTTGCAGCTTAATTTGTAGTGACCTGTGCAAATAATTTATGAATTTATTAATTCACTCGCCCTGTGCCAGAGATAATGCTACATGCTTATGTGACGATGGTGAGTAGGACTAGAAAGGATTCTTGCTATCCTGAAACCTAACGTTTACTTCGTTCAGCAGACAATGAATGTGCAAATTTAAATTGGTAAATACTATAAAGGAACATGCTTCTAATAAAAAATGTATTAGAAAGGAATAATACTGTCACTGGGAAGTACAGGAAGATTTCTTTGAGAAAGTGATATTTGAGTTGAGAATAAAGTGGCACTGGGAGAGCATTTGTGTTGGAGAAGACAACATGGGAAACACCCTGTGGATGAAGGAGAATGGAGTAGTAGAGAAATGAAAGCAAATCATGCTGAGATGCTGTGTGTGGAGGCTAACGGGAGGAGGTGAGGTTTCCAGAGAAGTAGGTAAGAAACAGATCTGCACCTATAATAACTAATTTAACGATCACAGAACATGATAATTTTGAAGTGCTCTGTAAATAACTTTTTGTAATTAACGATGGATAATGCCCTATATCACAATTATGTGTTTCCAATCTTGATGTTCATCATTTCCATAAAGTTTCAAGCTATTTGTAGCTAAAATTTGAATCTCATATTAAAGGGTTTTATTTCTCTTCTGTGATTACAGTTTTCAAATTCTGTGTTGAGCACTGCTTGTTGAATTGAGTTTTGACTTGAGGAGCATTAGCAATGCTAGCTAGCACTTACGTCAGTAATGAAAGAAGAATTCAGGCAGCCTGGTAAGCCCATGCTTCAGGAATGGCCTACACTAGGGAACCAATGGCAAACAAGATCTTTAAAAAAAATTTTAGTAGCTGAACTTGTGGGCATTTTTGAAGCATATTTTTTTGTTTGATAAGATGAACATAAGCCACGATTTCAGTCAAACAATGAACAAGAAATTTCCTTTTATCTTGGAAGTGTATTATAAATTCATTGAGCAGCCTGGAATATATGGGATCAGAGAACAAGATCAAGAAAAATGGTTGAACAGTACAAATCAGAAACAGCATCACGTTCAGCCTCCCACCTAAGCTGTTTGAAACCTTTGGGAGGAGAGTAAAGATAAGCCTTTCACGTGTAGACTCTTTGGGGCCCACAGCAAAGCCTACCAATAACAAGAACTTCTGATCTATCATGGCTTGAGTTTCCCACCCACAATGCAAGTTGACTGCTTGTTTGTTGTTGTTGTTGTGTTTTTTTCCCTTTATTGTTAAAGATTAATGTTTTACCAATAACTAAGGAAGGAAAAGGCAAAAATGAAAATAATAAAAAGGAATTTAAAGGCTTCTTACCAATAGCCCAAACATTTATATATTAGATTACCATACAAAATTTAACTTCAAGATGAATAATAAATCAACATCAGAGGATATATGGGCCTGAGTGGGACTTGTGTGTACCAGTCACATAAAGAATATGAAAAATTTAAATTTATTTATTTATTTTAACTGCCAGAGGGTGTGTGTTTCCTCCAGAGATAAAAAGAGGGAAAGAGAGGGAGAAAGCACCCCCTCAATGGGGGCATGGTCATGCCACAATCCCTACCCCTTTTTCCCATTTTTTTTAGGATGCTGGACACACACACACATGCATTTGGCATGTTTTTCAAGCCACCAGTCTGAGATTTGAACTATGGGTGACCTTGTGGGATCTAGGTCCTGGTAGCCCTTAGGCTATAGGACTGGTCCTAAAAAATTATTTTAATCTATCTTATTTATGTGATGTTTGCAGTATAATTATAATCTGAAATAAAGACCTTATATTCATTTATAGATGGTAAGGTGAAAAATAATCATTCAAATAATTATTTGGTGAAGAGAAGAAAAAACAACATCTGTCTGGATAGATTCATAAACACTTTTTTTCCTCTGAGATACATTGGAAGCCTCCAACTGATCTTTTTATATGATATCAGTTCATTATGCATAAGCTATAGGACAGAGATTTTGCTCAAATTTCTGAAAGCTTAAATAAAAATTGTGAAATCATCAAACATGAGGTTCAGAAGTAGGGTTTATTGTCCAAAGGAAAAGTCATTAGTTTCACTCTTCTGTTTCCCTCCTCATTGAGGAGAATATCACATTTACACTACACAATCTTTATAAGAACCTGTTCTGTTTTCATATGTTTCCAATGGGATAGAGAAGTCTCTCTTTGAACATAAGATGAGTTTTGAGATAGCTTTGCCATATCTAAGTTTCTGTCCTCCCCCCCCCCACCCCCCCCCACCCCCCCCCCCCCCCCCGTGGAAGTCAAAATCTTGGATTAGCTCTCAGAAGAAATGGTGAACAGAGTTCACCTAACCAAGAGTTCTTTTTATACTTAATTATAGTAACTAAATCTATGAGTTCTCCTTTGCAGGACTTCCTCATAGGTCTTGTGGCTTTCTGAATCTCCCCAAGCCACTGCTCAAGAAGTTTGCATTTACAGGATATATAATAGTGACTGTCAACTTGAACAGAGTTCGTAATCAAAAGAACCTAGAAAACAGGAAGTACAAAACATATTCTTATTAATTGGGGGGTACTATGGAATAGTGTACTACTTCTTTCCATTTAGACATGTTAAAGGACCCAGCAACTCTAGTAAAATAAGTTCAACTGCTTTATTATACTTTTGCATTATTAATGTTAGTTTTTTGATGCTTTATATAGTCAGACTGTGTTTGTAATGCCCTAACAATATTGCTGTCTACCACATACTAAGTATTATACCTTGTCTAGTGTTTTACCACATGTTTTACGGATATTATTTTAAATTCTTACAACATACCTATTTGCAGGGTTGGTGTTATTAGCCCTATTTGAGAAAGGTAAGAACTGAAACCAATGATGTGTCTTTGGGTAAAAAAGTCAGTATTTGTAGCATTTGTTGATTTCTGTGCTATATATAGTCCCATCATGGCCCATTTTAACCTAACAACATGAAATCAGTTAAGAGAACTTGGGAAAAGATGGGCACGATTGACTCTCCAGCCTGTGTGATCTGGTTCTGACACACCACTGACTGAGGCTCATAAAAACGAAGTAACTTTTCTTTGATAAAGCCAAAATTTACTCAAAATTTACCCAGTCTAGTTTTAAAGACTGTTCTCCTTCTATAATATTCTTTCCTTACTGGATAAAAACAAACAAACAACAACAACAAAAAAATAGTTTACCCATTCTACTTGAGGACAATGGAAAATGCTGGATGAGACACACAGAGAGAAGGGAGCCAGGACAGGGAGTGAGGAGAGTGGGCATAAGAGGAAGTGGGAAGCTTTAAGAAGTAAAATGGAGACCAACTGATTCAGACCATGTTAGAGGAGGGGGAAGAAAAATCTTATTCAAGTAGTAACTCAAGTTTTTTCCAAATAGGCAGCAATTTACCATATTTTGGTCACTCCAACGAGGACACACAGTGTATAGAAATAACAGTGCCTACCACATCTTCAGGAGAATTGTGTTCAGACACGCTTCCTGCAACTGGTGATCTAGGCTTAGCACTGTGTTCACACAATTTCAACTAATGACCACATCACTACACACACAAACAGTCCAAAAATATAGCTAATCTAGATCATAAATAACAATGTCATTCTTATGATACAGAAAATAACCACAATTTTCTGAGGATTTGAAAAGAAAGCCAAATACTCTATTATAAACATTTACAGAAATGTTTCTTGTTGTAAATAGTGAGGGAAGAGAAAGGTGGTTTCAGAGTATATCTAGAATGAGTGCTCATTCACTGACATTTTCAGAGATTGATTATATAGAGTATTTATTAATTGGATGTTCTAACCTACAGTAAAATCCTGCTCTTACATATAGCTTTGAGATATGTAAGATGCCAGATTAAAAGTTTTTCCATGTGCTTTGTGACCAGTAGATGGCATAGCCATCGCTGAACTCTTAAATGGCCAACCGTAGTTCAAGTTCTGGACCTGGTGGCTTGAAAATCATGATGGGTATGTGTGAGTGTGTGCCCAAGATCCTGGGAGAAGAATGGAGGAGAAGGGATTGTGATGTGGCCGTTTTCTCTGGGATGTGGTTTCTCACTTACCCTCCCACTGTCTCTGTCTCTTTCTCCGGCAAGCACATGCTTCCTAAGGCAGAAACCTCTACCAAAAAAAAAAAAAAAAAAAAAAAAAAAAAAGTTTTTCTATGTGTTTATCTCCGGACACCTAAAAGCCATGTATTTTACCGGAACATTTTGAGTTATCTTAGTGGTATTTAGCTTTTTTTCCTAAGGCATGCAAAGTTGAAGTTAAGCCAAGTAACATGGACACACAAGAAAGATGATAAATTATTAATTTTAGAAGTAACTTTTTCTCTTTTCCGCTTTTGCAGTATTACCTGGTAGCAAAAACAAAAGCAGAAACAAAAACAAAAACAAAAACAAAAAACTGTTGAGAGCAAGACAAAAAGAACGTATCATTGTTACCCTAACCTCAGTTTTTAATTAGCTTATCAACTGTAGAAGTAACTAATATGTTTATGTATAAAAATACTAAAATAATTTTGAAAAGAAACTTTATTAAAAATAAACATAATTTACACTATATACAAATAACCATAGTTCACAAACACACACATGAATTGAAACTGGAGAGAGGATACCATTAGAACTTAATTCTGCTGCCTGATTTTCACATCTGGTAAGAAACAGATATAAGTAAACAGAAGTAAATATGTGTAAACTAACCTGTGTATATACACATATCAATAAGTCTGTATGTAACCATCTGTATGTGTGTGTGTGTGTGTGTGTATATAGTCTTCAGAAAAGTTATAACCCATTTTTGTATAGAAAAATATAGAAAAAATACTTTATGATTTTTCTGACAACCCAGTAAATTAAACAATTTCAAATTGAGGTCTCCAACTCTAATCCATTGCCATATGTTTTATTCTACTCTCCTTCCCTGGTTTGTAAACTCCTTGAAAAATGACAAACTTGGATCCTACCATCTGACACTCATTTACTTAATTGTTCAATTTCTGTGTATATGTCTAATGGTTTGAGAATTGTTAGTCCATGTTTGGGAAACAACTCTATCAACTAGAGTACTGTGCTTGCGCATCTTTTCTTTTACTTTTAGTCTTACAGACTCCACTCACTTCCAGAGTTGCTTAGGCTAGCACCCATTCTCCACACTGTCTTCAGTGAAATGTTTTTACACATTTGAATTATAAATAGATTTTTTTTAACATTCTGCCTCAATCTTGGGATTTCTGATCTCCTTCATGTTTAAGTTTGTATCCTTTAAGAGTCACTCTGTTGCAAAGTCCTATAGGTTGCTATTATAGTATCAGAAAATAGTGCCACACCCCCACCAAATCTCCAGCGCTTCACTTATTTAAAAACACCCCCACCCATTCCTCTGACAACCACATATGTTTCTCATCTCTCTGCTTTTACCTTTTCTTGGATATCACATCATTGAAATCATAGAGTATGTAGGCTTCTCAAACTGATTTCTTTCATCTTACCTATTGAAGGATATTTTGATTGCTTCTGGTTTTTGGTAATTATGGATAAGGCTGCTATTTTGCACTTTTATTAGCAATGTGTAAGAATTGCTGATATCCTGTATTCTCATTAACAATTAGTATTGTCAGTTTTCAAAATTTTAGCTATTCTAATAGGTATGTGATGTTAAAACAACAAATCACAAATTTCCCTGATGAAAGACGATGTTGACCCTATTTTATCTGTGTATTTGCCATCTATATATTTTCTTTTTTTTTCTTTTTTTGAGAGATTTTTGCTATAGGGTGTGTGTGCCCACCAGACAGACAGAGAGAAATAGAAAGCAAGAAATCACCCCCCAGGGGGGATGGCCATGCTGCAATCCCTTCTCCTCCATTCTCCTCTTGGGATCTTGGGCATGCACGCACATGTGCCCAGCGTGAGTTTAAGCCACTAGGTCTGGGACTTGAACCATGGTTGACTACATGGGAGTTCACTGACATAGCCATTACGCTAACTGCTGGTCCCTCTATATATTTTCTTTAGTGAGTTATCCAGATCTTTTGGCCATTTATTAATTGGGTTATTTGGTTATTATTTTTTTTATTGTTGGACTTTAAAGCTTCTTTATATGTTTTGGATACAAGTACTTCATCAGATATGTGTTTTACAGATGTTTTCTTCCATTTACAGCTTGTCTATTCTCTTAGCAGTGTGTTTTGGACAGGCTACGTTTTTAATTTTCATTATGTTGTACTTAAATTTTTTTCTTGTTTATTATGGATTATGCTTTTGCTGTCATCTCTAAAAACATATCATCAAGTTCCAGGTCACATAGAACTTTTCCTGTGTTTTCTTCTAGAAATTTTATAGTTTTGCAATTTATATTTAGATCATGTTCCATTTTTAGTTATTCTTCATGAAAGATGTTAGATCTGTATCCAGGTTCATTGTTGCACATGTAGATGTTCTGTGTTCCAGCCTCATTTTTGAAACACTACCCTTTTTCCACTAAATTGCCTTTTGACATTGTCACAAACCTGCTAATTATATATGTATAGGTCTGTTTCCAGGCTCTGTATTCTGAACACCTGTCTATTCTTTGCCATACCATCCTGTCTTGATTACTGTTGTTCTGTATACATCTAAAGATATGGTAATATGATCCTTCAACTTTGTGCTTTTTCAGTTCCAAAGTTGACTATCCTAGGTTATTTACTTTTTCACATAAACTTTAGAAATAGTTTGTTATCCACAAAATAACTTGCTGGAAATTTGGTTGGGATTGCATTGAATATATATAAATGAACTGGAAAGAATCAACATTTTTTCAGTATTGAATGTTTTAATTTATGAACATGGAAAATCTATTTAGATCATGATTTCTTTTATTGATGTTTTGTAACTTTTGCATAAAAATTTCAAAAAATTACTTTTTAAAAATAATAATTTTATTATGAGAGTAAGAGAATGAGAAAGTTATCCTAACTATGGTCTTGCCATATTGTGGTCCTCTTCTTAGCCTTTAGCCTGTCAGGATCATGGGTGCACGTAGGCACACGCAGTGTAATCAGGAGAAGCTGGGATCTGAACCTTGGTCTCCTGAATGGCTCTAGCATCTCATAGTGATGCCCTAGTGCCTGTGCCATTATGGCTGAGCTGCCTTTTTTTTTTTTTTTTTTTTTTTTTTTTTTTTTAATTTTAATTTCAAATCCCATTTGCCTTTTTCAGGCATAAAGGAAAATAATTAACTTTTGTTTATTAACCTCATATCCTGTGTCCTTGCTATAACTGCTTATTGGTTTCAGGAGAGTTTTATTTTACTTTATTTTTTGATAGATTCTTTCCATTTTTCCTCCATAGGCAATCATGCCATTTGCAAATAAAGGCAAGTTCATTTCTTCCTTTCCAATCTAGATTTTATTTATTTATTTACTTTAATGTCTTATTTGTTCTGTTGGGTGGTCAGAAAAGTCATGACATTTTTTTCTGTTTTTCTATGCAAAAATGTGTCATGACTTTTACGATGACCCAATGGTTAAGATTTTTGGAGACTGTTGTGTAGAATTGGTGAGAGAACCTATCCTTTCCTTATTATCATCTTAGGGGGAAACTGTTCAGTCTCTCACCATTAAGTATGATGTTAGCTATAGATCCTGGACTTGGTGCTTTGTTTTTTGAAATAAAATATTTATTCAGTTTGTTTAATAGATATAGGAGTATTAGAGTCATCTATTTCTTTTTGGTGAATTTTGGTAAATTATGTCTTTCAAGGCATTTTTTAATTTCAGTTATCAAATTTGTGAATAAAGAGTTTCATTTCTTATCCTTGTAGTGTCCATGTGATCAATACTGATGACTTTTCTCTTTTTTTCTGAAAGTGACCATTTTAACTTCTCTCTTATTTTTGGTTATCCTGGGTAGAGCGTTGTTACTGTCATCAGAGGACACCTGTGTTTGTTAGCGAGAGACAGGGAGACAGACAGAGATCAATCTCTTCTCCTCCTTTCTCCATCCTGTAAGGATTTGGGGCACCCATACATGTACCTGGCGTATTTTACAAACCCATAGGCCCAGAATTCGAACCTCAGTTGATTGTATGGAATCCAGCCTTCTTAACTACCAGCTATGGGGTCAGCCCATCCTGGGTAGAGATTTATCAGTTCCGTCCATCTATTCAAATAATCAGCTTCTAGTTTCATTGATTGTTATTTTCTAATCACTGATTTCAGATTATAATCTCTTAGCAGTTTTCTTCCCTGGTATTAATAAAGTTAATTTTACTCACATACTGTTTAACATTCAACCAATAACTCAAGGGATCCCTGTGTAGATTTCTGGATCTTTTTTTCTGTGTGACTCCCTTTTCTTAGGTATTCTTTCCTGGAATTCCACCAATTCTAGTCTCTCTGAACTCTCACTTCTGCTTCCTTAAATTCAGTGAGACTATTGTGTTCCTGTGTTCCTTCTCCCTGTGTCAATAATTAGAAAATACCTCCACCTTAACATCTGGATTTATCAGAAGTTTATCAATACACTTTCTTTTTCTTAGAGATCTGAGTCCTGTGATGTCTGTTGTCTACTGTCTGGAAAAAAAAAAAAGTTACGTTTCTATTTTGTCTGGTTGTCTCGTTGTTTATATCCAGAAGGCAGGTTCAATATCAGTGACGTGCTCATTGCAGGAAATGGATGACGGCAGTTTCATTTTTGGCACAGTATTAATTATATCACCAAAAAATCTGCTAAAATAACATTACTTCACAGGTTATTTAAAATATTTTCTGTCAAAAGTATGTTAAAATAAAATTCAGTAATAGTAAAATCTTTAAACTTAGATCCTGATTCTTTGTTAATTCAGTAGAGATGGAGTATTATTATTTGAAGGTAAACCATACTTTTCAATATTTACAAATATCTATATAATTGTAGTGTAAACTGAATTATATAGTTCTAGGATGATGAAGTACAGGAATCACTAAAAGTATCTAATTTCTCAATTTTATGCCCTCTCAAAAGGTATCGAGTGCTGTTTCTCGAATGGAACCACTGAGTTTGCGAAATATAAAGCCACAATTCACTGGTACCAGTTACAAAATAGACTTCCCTGTGGTAGTTCTAAGCATCCAAGATAAAGGCAAATTACCAGAGTGATTAGTGCATTCTGCTACCTTTGTAATCTCTGGAGTGTTATACAGCTATCAGTTGTATCATTATCAACCATGACTTACTACATGTGAACGATTCATAGCATTCCCAAACTAATTTTATATGGCTGCATCGGTAAGGCTTAAATAAGAGACTTTCAGCAATAGCCATAATTATAGTGCTTATGTTCCCTGATACATAGCCATCCCACAAGTATTTTTAATAAAAATTATTGTCATGTGAGGATATAATAACCAAATCTTGTTCCACTAGTGGGGTCACTTTAAAAATAGTGTTGTGAGACTTTGCAGGAACTGGTAGAAATGCTGACATCTCTCTATCCTTTTTTGAATAGAAGTACCAGATACAGAAGGAAAGAGCAGAGTCAGCTATAGAATTTATTCTGAGCCATTGGTCTTAAGGTTATACTTCAACTTTTTTTTTTTAAAGTTAGTTTGTTTATTCCATGAGTGACAGAAACAGAGAGAAGGAAAGAGAGAAGCAGAGGTACAACAACCTTGACAGGGTCCCAATGCCACAATCTACTCCAACCTGGGTCATGGGTACACATGTGTCCGGTGTACTCAGGATGTCTCCAGACAGAAACTGGTAACCTTGCCATGTGAGTCGGCCTCATGGAGATTGTGTTTTACTGCTGCAACACCATCTGGCCTTTATACTTCCTCATAGTGTGGAGAATTTAATTAATATACTTTCCTGGAAACTTTAGAGTGTTTTTACTTTTCAGCAAAGGTCGTAGCATTTGTTACATTGTGTATTGGAATGATTATATCCAGTTTATAAATGGCATGAATATTTCATAAACAACCCAATGCTCTTGGTGTCTCACTGTGTATCAGTAACTGAACCAGTAAAGAAACCAAATCTCCCATCTGTAAATATCATCTATACTAGTTGTATCAGAAGTATGGTGTGTACATCCCTGGGGTACACAAAATAATCTCGTAAGGTTCAGGATGAAAGTATTCACATATCTATATGTCTTTATTTCTTCTGTTTATAGTTATATCTCTGTGTTTTACAATGTATGTAACATTAGTACAGTGTTCCTATATGTAATTTATAAACACATCTAGGTAGAGATGCATGTATAAAATTTTATTTTACTGATGGTATGCATTGGGAAAACAAGTTTGGAACTACCATATTATAGTGTTGACCAGTGGTTCTCAACTTGAGCAATGTTTGGAACCTTTTTTTGTAAAGTTTATTTATTTTGTTCTATGCGGTAGAGAGAGAGAAAGAGATATAGAGACCCCCAACAAGGTCCATCCCCAGCTTCAGCCATCCCCAGATCATGGACACATACATGTCTACCATGTTTAGGTCTGTGGATGTGAACCCAGAACCCTTCCATGTGGGTCAGCCTCTCAGAGTATCATGTTTTACTGCTGTGCCAACCTTCCCTCTCTGGGAATATTTTTTTTTTTAATTGTCTTGACTAGGGAATGAGGGTCCTTTACAGGCATCTATTTGGTAGAGGCTAGGGATGATGCTAAGCATCCCAGAGTTCATAGCGCATTTTGCCTCATCCCCAAGTTATCTGGTATAAAATGAGTTTGAGAAACCCTCTTATATACTGTATTTCTTTTTTCTTGAAGGATGGGGTAACAAAGAAGTGAGTCTAGACTGTATTTATTTTCTTTTTTCATCTCCTCATAATCTGTTAGGTTGTAGGGAAAGTCATGACATGTTTTTCTATGCAAAAATGCATCATGACTAGCCTGACAACTGAGTACTTTTGCTATATGTATGTCTTTATTTTTTAATGCCTCAAAAATAGGCACCAAGAGAATTGAAGATACTTATAAATATCTGGAATTTTATAAAACCAAAAGGATATTCTGAGCAATTAAAATAAGAGTAACAAATGTGGGGGGACTCTGCACACAGGTTATATCTTAAATATCTGTGTGCAGTTTCACATTTCTGAGCTTATCTGAATGTGTTTATTAGATTCTTGCTTACGTATCATAATCCTACCAAATATTTTGACATCTTATGAATTATTGTATCTTGGTATCTTGATTCACTGAAAGTTGAAAAGAAAGCAGCTATTGATTAGATTGACAGGATTGATTGTCATCAGAATGAACTGTGTGCAGGGTAAAGAAGAACAAGAGTACATGAGCTGATGATTTTGGTGAAAGATTCTGACTGGAAGATTTCATTTCTCAGTTGCTGTGCCTTTGATATGTGATCTTATGAATATTAAACATTGTTGTAATTTCATAGTCTGAAAAAATCCACTATTTTTAGCAGAATAAGCATTCACTGTCAGTTTTCCATTTTAGATCACACATTTTTAGATGATGAAGACCTGTTCTTATATAAATTTATATGTGAATCAAACTCTTATTTCTCTGTGCACTTGACATT
Source organism: Tupaia tana (assembly GCA_026018925.1). Classification (NCBI taxonomy): domain Eukaryota; kingdom Metazoa; phylum Chordata; class Mammalia; order Scandentia; family Tupaiidae; genus Tupaia; species Tupaia tana. The sequence goes on from JAKSZU010000007.1 coordinate 117,385,935, forward strand.
ATTAAATAAAGATGATTCAGAAAGGCACAAGGCTTGCCTCAAAAAGAATAGTAAGGATTAATGGCTTCAAACATTAGAAAGATAAAGTTGGATAGTATTTTATCACCAACTAGTTGCTGCTTCTTTGATATTTCATCAGCAGCCCAATGTCCTCGGTGTCTCACTGTATATCAGTAACTGAACCAGTAAAGAACCAAAGAGATGTGCCAAGGAACGAGTACCAGCTACTCTGCACTCACTAAGATGCTTAAAGTTTTTGGTCAGCATAGCTGAATTGTTGGTATGATCCTTAATTAAAATGGATCATCATCTAAATGATATCAAAGGTTCTTCCCAAAGTCAGTGCAGTAGTCCTCTTACAGTACACTGTGAATATAAAAAAGAAGCTTAAAAGCAGGGACAACCTGAGAGTCGAAATTAGATGCACTTAGCGCTGGACTTCCATATGACCAAGTGCGATTTGAGTCCCGGACCTGGTGGCTTGCCTTCTCGCTTTCCCTTTCTCTCTCTCTCTGTCTCTGTCTGGTCAAATTAAAAAATAATAATAACAACTGGAATTAAATAATGACACTTTTCAAACTGTATATGCTTTTAAAATCTTGTGAACCAATATTTAAAAAAAATTTTTTTCTTGGACTAGTGACTTGGTGGCTTGAGAAACATGCCTGGCATGTGTGCATGCATGCCCCAATCCTGAGAGGATGGAGAAATGAAGAAGGATTGCAGTGTGACCATGTCCTACAGGGGTGCTTTCTCTCTCTCCCTCTTTCTGATGAGCACATATGTCCTCTGGAAAATATATATGTGTGTATATATGTGTGTACATATATATATATGTGCATACACATATACACATATATATTTTTTAATGAGAGAACATGTATGTGCACATATGTGAGAAAGAGACTGAGACAGAGTGCGAAAGAGAGAGATGCGTACTCTCTTCAAGGTCTAGTCATGCTGGGATCCCCTTTCTCCAGTCCTCTAGTCTGTAGAATCCTAGATATTCATGCTTGTGCCTGGCTTGTTTCAGTCCTACTGGGCTGGGGAATCTAACAATTAATATGTGGGATCTGGCTTTGCTTGAGCAGTGCATTACCACTGAACATGGAGCTGGCCTTGAACTGATTCTTTTGTAAAATACAATAAAAATGTATAACAACAGAAATGAAATAAAAAACATATGCAAAAAAGCCATATTAAAAAAATTAGATTCAATAGACATAATATTACTCTATCAAATTACTATAAAGGTTTCCAAAAACTTTCTCTTTCTGTATTTATCTTGAAACAGGCTCATATCAGTTTTTGGACCACCAGAGGTCTGTGAGTCAAACCTTGGGTAGTAGTAATTTTAGTAAAAATTATTTGAAATAAAATTTTATTTTCTACTGTTTACACAATAACCTTCTCTGAGTACTAATTCCTGCCTTCTTTTCAGTTAAAAAACTACCTTCTTGGGACAGCAGATGGCATAATGGCTATGTCATTGGACTCCCACGTAGTCAACTGTGGTTCGAGTCCCAGATCCAGTGGCTTAAACTCAGGCCAGGCGTGTGTGCATGCGTGCCCAAGATCCCAAAAGGAGAATGGAGGAGAAGGGATTGCGGCGTGGCCATCCCCCCTGGGGGGGTGATTTCTTGCTTTCTGTCTCTGTCTCTCTCTCTCTCTCTCGCTGGCGAGCCCACACGCCCTGAGGAAAAACCTCTCCAAAATAAAGACTACCTTCTCTTCATAGCTTTCCTAGTCTTCCCCAAGCCAACTTGGCTACTCTATCCCCAGTGTCCTTGCTTCGCTCTAAGGATCTCCATTATATGACTTAGTGTATCAGTTTATTTAAAGGAAAATATAAAAATAGTTTTAATTATTTTTTATGATAAACATGATTTTTTTTTTCCAATTATCAGATTATAAAGTTCCCAACAATAGGAAACATAGACTGCACTCAGGGCTGGACCAAGGGTGGGTCTCATGCAGCCCCGCAAATGTAGGTGAATCTCCATGGAACACAGTTTCAGGAACGCGGCTCAGGAAAGCAGAGACGGCCATCAGCGGTTGCGGCACGCGGGGCAGATACCGGCCACGGCCCGCGGGGGCAGAGCCCCGGCCACGGCATGCGGGGCAGACCCTGGCCACGGCACGCGGGGCAGAGCCACGGCACGCGGGGGCAGAACCCGGCCACGGCACGCGGGGGCAGAGCCCCGGCCACGGCAGGCGGGGCAGGCCCCGGCCACGGCACGCGGGGGCAGAGTCCCGGCCACGGCACGCGGGGGCAGACCCGGGCCATGGCACGCGGGGCAGACCCGGGCCACGGCACGCGGGGGCAGACCCCTGCCACGGCACGCGGGGGCAGACCCCGGCCACGGCACGCGGGGGCAGAGTCCAGGCCACGGCACGTGGGGCAGAGCCCCGGCCACGGCACGCGGGGCAGAGCCCCGGTCAGGCCGGACCTCCAGATAGGGCATGTGGAGCAGAGCCCCGGCCACGGCACGTGGGGGCAGACCCTGGCCACGGCACGTGGGACAGGGCCCCGGCCACGACATGCGGGACAGGGCCCCGGCCACGGCACGCGGGGGCAGAGCCCAGGCCACGGCACGCGGGGCAGAACCCCGGCCACGGGACGCGGGACAGGGCCCCGGCCCCGGCCCCGGCACGAGGGGGCAGGCCCCGGCCACGGCACACGGGGACAGGACCACGGCCACGGCACGCGAGGGCAGGCCCCGGCCACGGCACGAGGGGCAGAGTCCCGGCCACGGCACGCGGGGGCAGAACCCCGGCCACGGCACGCGGGGCAGAACCCGGCCACGGCACGAGGGGGCAGACCCCGGCCACGGCACATGGGGCAGACCCCGGCCACGGCACGCGGGGGCAGAACCCCGGCCACGGCACGCGGGGCAGACCCTGGGAACGGCACGCGGGGCAGACCCCGGCCACGGCACGCGGGGGCAGACCCCGGCCAAGGCACGCGGGAGCAGAGCCCGGCCAAGGCACGTGGGGGCAGAGCCCGGCCACGGCACGCGCGGCAGAGCCCGGCCACGGCACGCGGGGCAGAGCCCCGGTCAGGCCGGACCTCCAGATAGGGCATGCGGAGCAGAGCCCCGGCCACGGCACGCGGGGGCAGACCCTGGCCACGGCACGTGGGACAGGGCCCCGGTCACGGCATGAGGGGGCAGACCCCGGCCACGGCACACGGGGCAGACCCCGGCCACGGCACGCGGGGACAGGACCACGGCCACGGCACGCGGGGGCAGGCCCCGGCCCCGGCACGAGGGGCAGAGTCCCGGCCACGGCACGCGGGGACAGGACCACGGCCACGGCACGCGGGGGCAGGCCCCGGCCCCGGCACGAGGGGCAGAGTCCCGGCCACGGCACGCGGGGCAGAACCCCGGCCACGGCATGCGGGGGCAGAACCCGGCCACGGCACGAGGGGGCAGACCCCGGCCACGACATGCGGGACAGGGCCCCGGCCACGGCACGCGGGGCAGAGCCCCGGCCACGGCACGCGGGGCAGAACCCCGGCCACGGGACGCGGGACAGGGCCCCGGCCACGGCACGAGGGGGCAGACCCCGGCCACGGCACGCGGGGACAGGACCACGGCCACGGCACGCGGGGGGCAGGCCCCGGCCACGGCACTAGGGGCAGAGTCCCGGCCACGGCACGCGGGGGCAGAACCCCGGCCACGGCACGCGGGGCAGAACCCGGCCACGGCACGAGGGGGCAGACCCCGGCCACGGCACACGGGGCAGACCCCGGCCACGGCACGCGGGGCAGAACCCCAGCCACGGCACGCGGGGCAGACCCCGGGAACGGCACACGGGGCAGACCCCGGCCACGGCACGCGGGGGCTGACCCTGGCCAAGGCACGCGGGGGCAGAGCCCGGCCAAGGCATGTGGGGGCAAAGCCCGGCCACGGCACGCGGGGCAGAGCCCCGGTCAGGCCGGACCTCCAGATAGGGCATGCGGAGCAGAGCCCCGGCCATGGCACGCGGGGGCAGACCCTGGCCACGGCACGTGGGACAGGGCCCCGGCCACGACATGCGGGACAGGGCCCCGGCCACGGCACGCGGGGCAGAGCCCCGGCCACGGCACGCGGGGCAGGGCCCCGGCCACGGCACGAGGGGGCAGACCCCGGCCACGGCACACGGGGCAGACCCCGGCCACGGCACGCGGGGACAGGACCACGGCCACGGCACGCGGGGGCAGGCCCCGACCCCGGCACGAGGGGCAGAGTTCCGGCCACGGCACGCGGGGTAGAACCCCGGCCACGGCATGCGGGGCAGACCCCGGCCACGGCACGTGGGACAGGGCCCCGGCCACGACATGCGGGACAGGGCCCCGGCCACGGCACGCGGGGCAGAACCCGGCCACGGCACGAGGGGGGCAGACCCCGGCCACGGCACACGGGGCAGACCCCGGCCACGGCACGCGGGGACAGGACCACGGCCACGGCACGCGGGGGCAGACCCCGGCCACGGCACGCGGGACAGGGCCCCAGCCACGGCACGCGGGGCAGGCCCCAGCCACGGCACGCGGGGGGCAGAGTCCCGGCCACGGCACGCGGGGGCAGACCCCGGCCACGGCACGTGGAACAGGGCCCCGGCCACGGCACGCGGGGCAGGCCCCGGCCACGGCACGCGGGGCAGAGTCCCGGCCACGGCACGCGGGGCAGAGCCCGGCCACGTCACGCGGGGCAGAGCCCCGGTCGGGCCGGACCTCCGGATAGGGCATGCGGAGCAGAGCCCCAGCCACGGCACACGGGGCAGACCCCGGCCAAGGCACGCGGGGCAGACCCCGGCCACGGCACGCGGGACAGACCCCGGCCAAGGCACGCGGGGTCAGAGCCCCGGCCACGGCACGCGGGGTCAGAGCCCCGGCCACGGCACGCGGGGCAGACCCCGGCCACGGCACGCGGGGCAGACCCCGGCCATGGCACACAGGACAGAGCCCCGGCCACGGCACGTGGGGCAGAGCCCGTCGGGCCAGACCTCCAGACAGGGCACGTGGAGCGGAGCCCCTGCGCCCTGACCCCACACCCCAGCACGTGGATTGGAGCCCCCGCGCCCGCCTCCCCACCCCCACGCGCCGGCACGTGGAGCGGAGCCCCCGCCTGCCGCCCCTGGACGTTTAATTGTATCTAGTACTTCTTGCATATTATTCTCAAAGTTTTGGGCCATTTTCTCAGTCTTTATGGTGGACCTTTCTAGGCCAGCCATTTTCTCTTCTACATTAGAGATTCCATTTTCTGAATGATCTAGTCTGCTTTTAATACTTTCAAGGGAGATTTTGACTTCTTGTATTATAGCCTTCATCTCTAACAGCTCCATCTGATTCTTTTGTAAAGTGTGAAACTCCTCTTTTAGATCTTGCATGAATTTCCTCACCTCCTAGAACTCTTCAACTCCTTTCTCCTTCCCCTTCAGCAGTTCCTTGTCTCTCTTCTCTTCGATCTCTGTTAGCTTTGCCATTATGAATGATCTGAATTGTTTATCAGACATTTCCATGAATTCCCTTGAACTGTGTGTGGATGAAGAGGAGCTATCCGTTTCAATTGGAGGAGGGGCATTTTCCTGCTTCTCCATATTTCTTGTGGTCCTGCAGCGATTTCTAGTCATCTGGTGGATGGCTGGTTTCTTCCCAAACTTTTGAAGTTTAATATGAGGGTTGGGAAGTGTGCAGAAAAGGAAGCAGAGAGAGGGAAACAATACCAACAACAACAAAAAAAAAACAGACAAGAAACAGAGAAAAAAAAGAGAAAAGCTTTGGAATAAATCTAAAAAAGAAAAATTAATATTAAAAAAATTTCAATAAAAATCAAAAATTAGAAAACCGCGCGGCACGCTAGCGCGCCGCGCAAAATGTCTAGATCTCAGGAGCCATTGAGCCAGACTTTCTCTTGAAGAAGGGCTGTTCTGGGAGGAGCAGAGGGGATTATTAACAAAACAAAGGCCTAGGAGGGAGGGGCCAAAGGGCCCTGTAAGAAGCCTCACCGTAAAAAATTCTAAAAAGCAAAAATTAAAAAAAAAAGACAGACAGACAGGCAGAGAGAGAGACAGAGAGAGAGAGAGAGTGAGAGGTAGAGAGAGACAAAGATTGATTCAGAGACAGGAGATATGAAAGGGGTTTTCCTACCACGTGGATTTTGTATGCTGGAGGCCCAGTTAGGAGTGGGACATCTTCCTTTCTCCCAGCATGTCTAGATCTCAGGAGCCATTGAGCAGACTTTCTCTTGAAGAAGGGCTGTTCACGTGGGTTTTGTATGCTGGAGGCCTAGTTAGGAGTGGGACATCTTCCTTTCTCCCAGCATGTCTAGATCTCCTAAAAATAGTTTTAAGAAGTAAGGACTTAGGGAGGTTGTGACACATGGCAGACTATAAGTAATACTTTTTAATGAGTGAAAAAAAAAAGAATGATGTAGTAAAATCTTGAGACTTTACTATTAACTAACACACACTGGACAGAGGAAAACTTCATTTTGCAGAAAGAAATGGCAGTTCGTAAGCCTCAAAAGTTAGATTTATGTGAGTCAAGGTCTTTTTTCTTAAAAACAATTTATTTAATTTTATTCGTTGTCATTATTACTTTTGATTTTACTATAGGACATGTGCACTCACCATAGAGAAAGAGAGAGGTAAAGTGAGAAAGCAAGCTGCCAAGGGCTGAGACTTGAACTGTGGTTGGCCATGTGGGAGTCCAACACCCTAACCACCACATCACCTGCTGGCTCTAAGTCAAGTTCTTATCAAAATAACTATTGAGGGGCCAGCAGGTGGAGTGGTGGTTGGGGCGCTGGACTCCCACATGGTGGACCACAGTTTGAATTTTGGACCTGGTGACTTGCTTTCTCTCTCTCTCTCTCTCTCTCTCTCTCTTTCTCTCTCTCTCTGGTGAGTGCATGTGCCCTGTAGCAAATTAAATAATAATAAATAATTATTTAAAAACAACAGCCAAAACCAAACCTTTGCTAGGGCGAGACAGGAGCATAGTGGTTAAGGCTACTGGGTCCCACATGACTGATTGTGTGGTTCAAGACCTGGACTGGAGACTTGGAAAACAGGCTGTGTGTGTGTGTGTGTGTGTGAGAGAGAGAGAGAGAGGGAGGGGTGGTGGTGGGGGGGTGGCATGCCCAAAATCTGGAGAGGAGATCGGAGGAGAAAGTACTGTGACATGGTCATCCTGCCTGAGGAGTGCTTTCTCACTCCTGTTCCCCTCTCTGGTGAGCACATATGCCCTATGGCAGTAATTAAAAAACAAAATGAAAGAAGAAAGCTTTGATAGACAAATGAACACATACACACATTTTATAACTATGACACAGATGGGGAGAATGATGGGCACAAAAGAAAAACATAAACCATTTCAGATATCTTGCTAGCAACACTGGTTTAAATAATTATTAGCAGTGAGGGGGAAGGATGTGGGAATGGAGAAAGGTGTTGAAGACAAATGCCCTAAGAATTTTAAGGTACTTTGTGTGTGTGTACACAGACACATATATACATCAAATATCTATATCTTTTATCTATATACAGTGTGTGTATATGTGTGACATATATATGTATATGTATGTATGTGTGTGTGCACACACATCTTTTTTCCTCTCCCTGCTCCGCTGTGAAGATTTGGTATCCTATCATACTGTTTCTATTTACTCCAACATATATTTGGTGACAGTGTACTGTTTACTCTGTTAGGTGCCTTGGAAAGAACCTGAACATGGGATTATAATCTTGTGAAAAAGTCAGGAGGACAAAGAATTAACTAAAAGGCAAAGTATAATGCATTAGGTAGACAGTGTAATATAATCATGAGTGAAGAAGAAATCTTTGAAATGTGTATAAATGATGTTGAAATTGAAAAATTTAAATATAAAATGCTTTTCCAGTTTTTGTGTGTTCTCAGGCAGTCTGTGAATATATTTAGGGCAGCTGTTATAGATGACATATGTATGTTAATATGAAGTGGATTTGGAACCAGCAGTTGGCATAAGGGCTATGTCACTGGACTCCCATGTAGTCAACCTCGGTTCATGTCCTGGACCTGGTGGCTTAAACTCACGCTGGGTGCATGTTGGTGCGTGCCCAAGATCTGGAGAGAAGAAGGGATTGCGACATGGTCATCCCCCCTCGGGGGGTGATTTCTCGCTTTCTGTCTCTCTGTCTTTCTCTGTCTGGTGAGCGCACACGCCCTATAGCAAAAAAAAAAAAAAAAAAAAAAAAAGTGGATTTAATCGTTTCTTTAAACAGTAAAACCTCACACACTTATGATACTGCCCCATCAAACTGTTAATAAATGAGCAGATTTAGGTTTTAAATCTAGGAATGAACCTAAGAGAGTAGACAACGTAAGGAATTTAGAGGCCTGCAGTCTTCTCCCTCTAATGGGTATGTATGTAGACAAATGAGTATAATTTGCAGTACTTTTCCCCTGAGGCTGCACAACTATTTCCTTTGCATTCCATCTCCAAGTGACTGGTTTAGAAGAGGGAAGAAATACAGGGGCCTGAAGTTCTAGGATGCTGGCACTACCCTCGGGGAAAGTTCAGATCTTGCATCACTTCTTGGGTATGTGCACATTTCCAGTTCCCACAGAGAAGCTGATCCCTGGCAGAAGGCAAATAGACACAGTCAGACTGAGTCACAGCTGGAGAATCAGTGAACATTTTTTTTTTAAAGGAATAAAGGCCCCTAGTAAGGTCAAATTGCTATAGCTAACAACAGGAAGCGATAGAAAAGGAAACATTTAAATCTTGATCACATTTGAGGGAACTCATCCCAAAAATTTCAGATTATTATGCTGTGACAAATAAATCAGTGTGGATTCATGTGCTATTACATCTATTGATACTCCTTCACAGGACTGTTGGTAGTCGTCCAGTGTGTTTTAACCCCATCTGCCAGCAGTATAATAGTCTTAAATACGGTTCATAGAATAAACATAGGTCATATTACTAAATGGATGTTAAAAACCACAATAAATATCACAAATCCTCTTTTCTACCTTCCCTTAATTTCTTGGAAGAGCCTACAACAATAACATAATTTTTTTTTCATAATTTAGTGAATCCTAGAATATAAGCAGCACTGTAGAAACTAAGGACTTGTTTTTATGCCATTATGCATCATAAAGCTAGTTCTATTTGGAAATTCTTTAACTTTTATTTCTTAAATTTGTTTTTTTCATTTTCTTTCTTTTTTGTCCTACCCTCCTCCATCTGTCCCTCTCTACTTAGCATCTAGCTCAGGTGCTTGATAAATTGCCTCCCTAGCAGGATTTTCTCCAAGAGAGGGATTTATTCTCTTATACCTAAGAATGTAAACAAATCTGCCACAAGCACTTGACACACATAATGATTTTAAGGTTTAAATATAGACATTTTTGGTTCCTTGCTCACTAATATATAAATGTAGATATTTTTGGTTTAACATTCCCAGCCAACTATTTTTGCTACTCAACCTGCTATGTTCAAATGATGAAAAATAAGAATAAAAATAACTGTATAGGGTCCTGAAAGAGATGGTACTTCTGAAATGATAGTTTGAGTGACTTTTAGAATTTTCAAGGGTTTTTGACAATATCCAATTTTCGCTTTACTCATTTATTTTAAAGACTTCTTTCTTTTTTATATTTATTTATTTATATATTTATTTATTTTAATTTGACCAGATGGGGACAGAGAGAGAGAGAGAGAGAGAGAGAGAGAGAGAGAGAGAGAGAAAGCAAGTGAGGGAGGGAGAGAGAGAGAGAAACTGAGAAAGCAAGCTGCTAGGTCTGGGACTTGAACCACTGTTGGCCATGAGGAAGTTCAGTGCCTCAACCACCATGCCACTTGCTGGCCTCCAGGAATGCCCGCCCTTCCTTCCTTCCTTCCTTCCTTCCTTCCTTCCTTCCTTCCTTCCTTCCTTCCTTCCTTCATTTCACTCAGCAAACATATGCACATACATTGTATTTTTACTGTAGTCCCATTTTTATTTGGATAAAGTAAGGCTTAGTGATACTAAGTGACTTAGCTCAAGTAGTCAACTAGATCGATGTGGGCAGGATCAGCTAAAGTTCATCTTTTTCTGATTTTAAAGCTTGGATTCTACCTTATGATCTAGATCTTTTTTTTTTTTTTTTTTTTTTTTTTTGCCAGCAACCAACTAGTACTTCTCTCATAGTAGAGGGTTGCTAAGTATTTGCTGCTTAACTGTATTGGAATAACTAATTGTCAGTGATCATTTGAATAATGTGCAGTGTGAACTAATACAGTGGTTAAGAATCACTAGACTTGCATTCAAATTGTTGATCTACCTCTCTCTAAATACCACTTAATAATGATTGCTGTGGTACGTATTGTATGACTTTGGGAGTCAGTTTTATTTTCTACATTTATAAAACCTATTTCATAGAACCCTATGAGAATTGAAAAAGGTAATAAATATGTTTACTATATAGTAAATATTGAATAAGTGGCAGGTATCATTTCCATTGTTTTCCCTCTCAAAAACACTGCTAGAAATGACACTCATTTCTTTATGATAATAGAGCTTAAAAAAATACTCACCATGCATTATTTTCTAGATAGCACTCTTGAAAGTGTGACATTTATATATATCCAAGGGAAAAAATAAGCTATACATGGTGGACGCACAGCTAAAGACACTGGATCCATTATCCCAAGCGTTCTTTTGTGATCATAAAGGAATAAAGATCGACCGCTTTCTTTCTATCCATATTATTAATTTGCATTTATTTCTATACTATTCATATGTATTATCCATACTATTTAAAAAGCTTATGTAGGCCTTTGGAATTCTTATTAATGATATAAATTTGCTATCCCAAGACCAAAGATTTAAGAGAAATCTAGTTTTCATAAATATTGGGTTGTTGGGAAAGTCATGACACATTTTTTTGCATAGAAAAAATACATCATAACTTTTCTAACAATCCTGCATTTGAGAGTATCAATATAACCATATCAAATGAGATAAATAAACAAAAGAAAATATGACGTAGAATATTACACTTTCAATTTACGAAATAAGGAAGGCTCTTAAATTATCAACATCTTTATTGTGGTGCTTATTTTCATTGATTTAAAAAATATATATAGTTGTCAATAGCATCATACAAGGGAGCTTCAAAAATGTTATTGAAAAATGGGATTGAAGTGTGAGTTTATTTTGTACACAAATTTTTTGAAATTTATGCATGATTTTTTATAATATGCATTTTTCTTGAACTTTCTGAAAAATCCCTAGTGCATGCCTAACAGCCTATTGCTATGCAAATTTTGGAACCCCTCACACTCATTTATAACATATTTAAAAAATGACTGTAATACTGTAAAGAGATGGAAAAGTCAAACCACAAATTTTGGAACTTATTTGCAATATGTAAGACAAAGAAAGAATTAAAATCTAGACTAAAGAACTCCTATGAGTTAGTAAGAGAAAAACCAACCACCCAGTAGAAAATAAATAAACGACAGTTGGAAATCTCACAAAAGACACACAAGTTTGCTAATAACTACTTCAAAAGATGTGCACCTCATTAGTAGTCACAAAAATGCAACTTAACATCACAAAAAAGGGATTAGAGATGACATAGTGGTAAAACACTACGCTTTGCAGGGTGATTCATGGAAGTTTCCAGTTTCAAATCCAGAATCCTCTCTAAGTATGCCAGGCTCATAAATACCCAGGATCCAGGATGGCTGAAGCTGGGGGTGGATTATGGTATCAGGATCCTCTTAGGGATGCTGTATTTCTGTCTCTGTCTCACTTGTTCATGGAAGTAATAAATAAACTTTTTTTTTAAAAAAAGAGTTATTTAATTTTTATTTATTATTATTATTTAAAAATTTGACTAGAGAGGGAGAGAGAGAAAATGAGAAAGCAAGCTGTCAGGTCAAGGACTCGAACCATAATCAACCATGTGGGAGTCCAGTGCCTTAACCATCACAGCACCTGCCAGTCCCACTAAATAAACTTTTTAAAAATTCCACAAAGAAATCCATCACACATCGTCCTATTATTAAACATTAAGAAGGATTATTGTTGAAGGAGATATAGAATAATAGGAATTCTTATTTACATCTCATGGGACTATAAATTGGTAAAGGCCCTTTGAAAAATGTTTTGACATTACCTAGTAAAGTTAAAAATGTTTGTGGTTCATGACCCAGCAATTCTACTGCTACATATTTACTCTAGAAATATTCTTGAATATGTGTACCAAGAGCAAGGTCATAGAAACATTGTTCATAATGGCAAAACATTGGAGAGAACTCCAAAGTCCATTATCAGTAGATTGGTTAAATAAATGGCAAGTTCATGCACTGAAATAATATCTTTTATGGAAGTAAAGTTGAAGGAACTACATTATTTTCATGGAACATGTAAATCTTTACATGATAAACACTCTTCTGTAAATTTTTGGAGATAACAGTTTTAGCCACTACCAGGAGGCTCTTGAGAAGGAGCCAGACACTGTATAAGTTAGTGAAGTCTTCTACTAACAGTATCTCTCTCTGCAGCTTTGATGGCTTGACTCTGTCCTTCAGATAGACACAGTACAACTTACCTTCATGGAGGGGAGTATGAAACAAACCATAAGATTTTATATTTTAAAAATGATCCCCCCCAAACAAAGCTACTTGCTGATGTTGATGATCAAGATGAAGAATTGACAGGAAGAGAAAGTTCTTAAGACAAAATTGAAATTCTACATAAATTAAAAAGCAGAACATAGAATTCTAAAGTACTTTGATTTTCAGGTTTCAGTAAATCCATTTATATTCTTTCAGAAAGGATAAAAGCAATGTATTAAACATTTCTGTGTTTTTTTTTCCCTATAAATGTATTAAATACTTGTAAAGTTAAAGATGAGGGCTGGCCCCTAATCTAGTGGTTCAAATCCTGACCCTGAGAGCTTGAAAAGCATGCTGTGCATGTGTGTGCATACCCCAAATCCTAATAGGATGGAGAAATGGGGAAGAGATTATAATCGATAGGATTTTTAGAGGTTTTCAAATTCATTTCTTTTTTCCCCCTAAATTCATTTCTTGACCATTGCTGGGTCTTCCATTTATCTGTCATAAAAAGGGAAAAGAATTATTAGCATTACTATGTGTAAATATTGTGTACTGTTTAGTTAAATGATTAATAAAGACAGTTATTTTGAGTATTTTTCTGACATTCAGACACCATTGAAAATTTTATAATGTTTATGCTTATATTAATTAACAGGTCATACTAGATCTTAGTGAACTTTTTATACAGTGACTTCTTTCCTGAGTGCTTCAATTAAAGAGTCTTAAGTTAGGCCAGTGTTTTGGTCTTAGTATCACCAACCTTGTTTACAAAAAAAAAACAAAAGCTCCATTAGATCACTTAGACTTGTATTTTCTCACCAACCACTGAGCCTGTTGGAACTTGACATTCATACTTACCATTTTACTGAAATTACAAATCTCTTGGTTTCTAAATCTAATGACAGCTTCTGAATCTTTGATGTCATTGGCTTCTTTTTTTATTTAAATTTATTTATTTATATTCATTCAGTATACATCATTACAGCATACAAAATGAGATTTCCCATCCAGAATACACTGTAGTCTCAATCAAGGACATCAGCATACATGTTATTGTCAACAAATAATTTTCCATTTCTTGTTTCCTGTACATTTTGCTTTTTTTTTTTTTTTTTTTTTTTTTTTTTTTGCCATCCTTAATTCCCTGTCTCTCACTCTGCCATGTCCCACCCTCCTCCCACACTGTCTCTGGTATCCATGGTTGCTTTCTATGCCTCCCCCCACCCCCATTTTGATTTGCTAATGAACTTAATTAATCTAAATATTTCCAATAACAAGCACAGCTGATATATACATATCCATGAACACAAGTCTGACTTTAGGCATAAACCACGGTGAGTAGAATGAACAACATACTATGAAGTAGCGCCTAGCTAGGGCTATATAGCCATTGACTTCTAATTGAAATATGGACCTTCCTTTCCTTGATCTTTGGATTAATTTGACATTACTGTTCTGATTCTCTTACTTTTCTGTCTGCTCTACCCTTCTTCCTTAGCTCAGTCCTTACCCTTCCCTTAAATATAGAATTCTCCAGTGTATTTTTCCTGTTCTATGTACTCTGTCCTCTCTGCATCCTCATCTACCTAAGCAAACCATCTTTAGTAGTTTGAAAATATTTTCCATTTCTTGATGTATTTATTTTAGATATGATCTATTTACTCCTCTTGTTATACAAACATTACAACTTACACTGCCACATTCACTATAGCACCTTCGTACCTCCAAAATAGCTATAGTACACTTTACAGTCAAATTAAGAATTTTTGTTTTACTTTGAAATTATTATTAATTATAATAATAATTAATATTATTAAAAACATTTAAAATGCTTTTTTTTAAAAAAATATGATCATATGGTTGATTATTTGATTATTTTTCTTGTCTGGTTCCTCTTAGTCTACTTTTCTTTAACTTTCTAATTATATTCTTATATTATTTCTCATATTCTCAGTTTTTTCAAATGTGTTATTGTATCAAGTGCTTTCATATACTTTCATTAAATTTTTCTACTTCACACACATTTGTCTGTCTTAGACTGTTCTTTCTGGAGCTTAGTGTCTGTCACCCCTTGTCCCCATTGGTTGCTCTCTAGATCAGACCTAGTTGTGAGACTTTCTATAACTGCTTTTCTGGATGGAATGCCCTATGTCTTGGATTGATGTCATCCTCTTTTTTGAATTAATTTTCATTTTGCTGAGGCATATTATCAAGTAGCTTCCTTAGAAATGGAGCATTTGGATCAAAATTTCTGAATCCTTGCATGTCATTGTGGTGTAATAAGGCTGTCAATATTTTAGACATACTCAGTGTAACTCCTGAGAAGTCCAGTGTTCTCTCCCCTCCCCTTCCCTCCTCCCTCCTCCCCTCTTCTCCCCTCCCTTCTTGTCTTCTCTTCTTCGTTCCTATCCTCTCCTTTGAGGTTTTAACCTCATGTACTTAATTCCAGTGTCCCAAAATCTCATGATGATTTGCTCTGATGGGGTCTCTTTTCATTTAGTACTTTCTTTGGTGGAGTGTTCTAACCTAGAGTCCTGTATTTCACTTCTGGAAAATTTATATAGGCATATTTTTCCTCTCTGAAATGCTTAGGTGTCTCTGATAATACACTAACCACTTTACAGAATTATAGTCCCTATCTATAATTTTAAATTTAAAAAAGGTTTGGGCAACTGAAAATATTTTTATGATTAACTTGTTGGTCAAACCTACTGTGAAATGACACAAAACTAAAAAGTCTTTTTTTCTGTCTTTTTTTAATTTTTGAGAGGTTTTTGCTATAAGGTATGCATGTTCTCCAGAAAGACAGAGAGACAGAGAGACAGAAAGCAAGAAATCACCCTCAGGGGCAGGAGAGGGGGGGTGCGGGTGGCCACACCGTGGTCCTTTCTCTCCGTTCTCCTCTTAGGATCTTGGGCATGCATGCACATGCCCCCGGTGTGAGTTTAAGCCACCAGGTCCAGGACTCTTACTGTGGTCAACTACGTGGGAGTCCAGTGACATAGCCATTACGCCATCTGCTGGTCCCAAAACTATTCAGTCTTATTCCACTTAGTGCGACTTGTTTGCTTCAGATTAATAACAGGTGCTGCCGTGTGTTCTGTTGGTGATGTAGCATAATATATGGTGTTTGTACCGTATTACCTTTCCAAAATGTGAACTTTTCGGAATTCTGTTACACATTTGGCCAGTAGGTTTAGATGAAGACTGTGAACCTTTTTGAAAATTTATTTCCACAAATCATTTCATACTTGAGATAAACTTATATTTCTCTGAACAAGATTTTTGTGTGCTTTGACCAAACATTGAAGGTTCTAATAATATAAAATAATCATAATTCAGTTTTAGGACTTGAGATTTTTGATGGACTGCCTAGAAGAATTGAAGTTTAGGTTCCATACAAATCTCATTTACTTACGGTTCACCTTTGGTTCTAGTGTGTAGTTCTTTGGAGTTGCAGCCCAGTGTGCTAGGAGGGCAGGGACTGGTGACTTGGGTTTACAACCCTGTCAGGCCCAGGCTTCTAACTTTAATCTCATTAGCTCCTTATATCTATTAAAGAGACAGTTCAGTTTTTTTTAGAACCTTTTCTCAGTAACAAAAGCCCCCAGTTTAGAACTGCCTCCTGTGTCTGGCTCGCTTCTCTGAATTGTTAAGTCAACCAGGTAGTTCTTCACCATCTACACTGTTGTTTGATACTTGAAATCTTTGGCAGCTCTTGGAGCCAACAATGGGGTCACTGACTCTGCTCTTTGTTCAGGTTCTCATCATTTTGTGTCCGATAATATCCTAGCTGGCTTCCCTCCATTGATCCTTATCCCTTGTCAATCTAATGTCCTAAGTGTTTCCAAAAGAGCTTTGTAGAAACAGAACAAACATGATCACATTACTAGCCTACTTAAACTTTTTCAGTATGTCCTTATTTATAAGATGAAGCCCAAATTCTTCAGCAAAGAAGAATCTCATCATCCCTTCCTTGATCTACCTCTGCAATAGTGTCTCCTGTTACCTCTCTTCTTACACTCTGGACTCTTAGAGCCTGAAGTACATCATGCTGTTTCATGTCTTCATATTTTTGCCCATGCCATTCTGTTTGCTGGGAATGCCATTTTTCTATCCTCACATGCTATCTCCTTTACCTGAAAACCCTCATCCTATAAAACCTGGGAAACTTGGCTGACTTTTTGGTAGCATTTCTTTCATCTAGTCCCCCACTTCCTCATTCCCCACAGTGTAGATTGTTATTTCCATTTTGTCCCCATTGTGTTCTGTATGTATTTATATTTTTGCACAAACCAAATCATCATAGCAGTTATTTTATGTCCATATTTGTTTTCTCTCACTAAAGTTATTGATACATTGTTATTTATTCTGATCTTTAGTAATGTATTAAGTGCTTTAAAAAAATAACTGTTGAGGTTACTGAATGAATGTTTTTGGCTGAAGAATATTTTTTCTTTATTCCACTTAAAATTTATAATGAACTGTAAAATGAAAAGATCTAGTATATAGTTTTTTCTAAACTTCTAGGACATGTAAAGATGGTATATGTTTTTGGGGAAAATGTATAAAGTGAAAGTGATCCTGTAAAACAGTGAAGTCACCCAAAAATGGCAGAATAAAATTTAGCCAGTTTAGTTTGTTTTAAGGTAGAATGCAGAATGCATTCAATAAATATTTGGGGTCTTTTTATAGACTTAAAAAAAAATAGAATGCTTGTGTGCATAGAGATTGAGAGAGAGAGAGAAACATTCTTGACAAAGTCTTATCATACCACAATTCCCCTTCCCCATCTTCCAGCTCCTCAGGATCTGAACCTGCAGTTAGCCATGTGGCTTTTAAACTTGTAGGGTACTTGGGTTATGGGTTATTGCTGTGTCACAGTGGCTGGGCCTAGTATTTGCTTAAGAAAAGAATTACAGAGCACACACCAAACACATAATATGGTAAGCTATAACAATCATAAATAACTGAACAAATATAAAAATAGTTTTTAGATTGCAGTCTGTGTGATTCTTATATATAAGCTTTATGACTTTCTAAGTTCTTCAGCCTACTAACATATAGGAACTGATACTGGGGAATGGGTAAGAGGCAGCTGTGTAATAAATAATCCCAAAAATATGACAGTTGCTAATAGTCTGAAGGAAAGGATTATTAAGATAAATGAAGAAATTTAAGATTGTTACTAATATACTTAAGATATACTAGTGACCTATATGTCTGTTTACAATTAATAGAACATGACCCATCACACTTGTAGGTAGAAAGAATTTGAGGGAAGTAAGATTTTTTTCTTTCCAGTAAAAAAATTGTACCTTTAAAGAACAAGAATAAAAATGTGGGAAAGGGTTCATGTTTTTAGATGGCAAGAGAAAATATAGACATTATAAATATAGTTTTAAAGGCTGTTATAAAGCTGAGAAATGTAAACATAGAGTTTATGTTGATAACATTTTATCAAAAAATAATCTTAGACTATTGCTGAGAGATGTGCTAAATTTTTGGATATAATTCCTAGGATTATAATAATAGCGTAGACTTGTATAAATGAGTGTGTCTTAGTTGCCTCAGGCCGCTATAACAAGTGTGCCATAGACTGGGTTGTTTACTTAATCACTATTTATTTTTCACAGTCCTGGAGGCTGGGGATGCTAAGACCAAAGTGTTAGCAGATCCATTGTCCAGTGACAGCCTGTTTTCTGGTGTGCAGACAGCTGTCTTTTTATGGTATTCTCATACACAGAGAGCAGACAGAGGAAGCAAGCTCTGTCCTCTCTGTTCTAAGAGCACTGATCCTATTCATGGGGGCTCCATACTCATGAACTAATTACCTCCCCAAACCTCTGTCTCCAAATACCATCATGCTGGGGATTAGGCTTCAGTGTGATAGGGCGGGGTGAGGGCACCAGCGTTTAGCCTATAATACTAAAGAATATTCTTTTTTTAAAATGAATTTCTACCATGTTATTTTTTCTCTATTTTTTAAAAAGAATTATTTTATTTAACTTTATTTACCTACTTCAGAGAGGGATAGAGCGAGAGAGAGAGAGGAAAAGTGAGAAAGCAAGCTGCCAAGTCCAGGACTTGAACCGCAGTTAGCCATGTGGAAGTCCAGCACCTTAACCATCATGCCACCTGCTGACCCCTGAAGAATATTCTTATCTAAGCCATCACTTATGGAATTTAAGAAACTCCAAAGAGGAGCCAGCAGGTAGTGGTTAAGGCTCTGGACTTCCACGTGGTTGATTGTGGTTCAAGGCTCAGACTCAGTGCTTTGAAACTTGTGCGTGTGCCCCAAACCCCAGGAGGATAATGGGGGTAAAGGGATTGTGGCATACCCACCCCTTCTTGGGGATGGGGGCGATCTCTAGTTTTTTGCCTCTCTAGCAAACGAACGTGCCCTGTAACAAAAATCTCTCTCAAACAACAACAACAAAAATACCCTAAACAAACAAACAAAAACTCCTGATAACCAAATGAGAAAATGAGCTCAGAGTTAAAAATGGACTGTATAGCTCCAGTTTCTTGTTTCTGATGGGATCTTCATTGTTTTGATCCAGAGTGTCATTTCCTTTGTTCTTGTCTTGGAGGTAAGCAGTTCACTAAGGAAAAAGGCAGTGTGATGAAGATGAGCTTGCATTTCTTTTTCTTTTCTTTTCTTTTTTTTCTAGAGAGGTTTTTGCCATAGGGTGTGTACACTTGCCAGAAAGAGAGAGAGAGAGAGAGAGAGGGAGGGAGGAAGCGAGAAATCACCCCCCAGGGGGGATGACCATGTCACACTTCTCCATTTTCCTCTTGGGATCTTGGGCATGCACACACATGAGCCCAGCATGAGTTTAAGCCACCGGGTCTGGAATTCGAACCGTGGTCAACTACATGGGAGTCCAGTGACGTAGCCATTATGCCAATTGCTGGTCCCCATCTCTCCTCTCTGTTGCCATTACTTGTGGCCATGTGTCTGAGTTCTACCCAAAGAACATGAGTGGAAGTGAAGTATGCCACTTCCAAGCTGGAGCCAAAGAACCATGATTGGTTCTCTGTTCTCTACCTTTTCTTCCCTGGTGTTCTTGTTGGATGAAGAAGATGCAGTGGAGGAGGGGAAGTTCTGAGAGATGCAAGGATCTTTCTGGGGGATGGAACAAACTTGAATCCTGAATACTCTGTTGAACCTTATGTGCCTGGGAAGTAAGTTTATTGTGCAGACCCTAAAATCTGGATATCTGTTGTAGTAGCTAGTACTATTTACCTTAACAGTACACATGTCTGACCATGAAACTTGTGCTCAGCATTTCAGTGTACTGGGACTTTTCTAATGCACAGGGCGAATAGAAAGTCTCAGTAGGTCATAAAGATAGTTTCTTATCCATCACTCAAAAAAGAGGGAGGAGCCAGCAGGTTTCGTGGTGGTTTTGGCACTGGACTCCCACATTGCCAACTGCAGTTTGAGTTCTGGAACTGGCAGTTTGAAAATCATGCTGGGCACGTGTGCGTACATGCACAAAATACCAAAAGGAGAATGGAAGAAAAGGGTTTGTGGTGTGACTGTTCCCCTCCCTGGGGTGGAGGGAGGCGATTTCTCACTCTCCCTCTATCTCTTTCTCTCTGTCTTTCTGGTAGTGCATGGGCCTTATGGCAAAAACCTAAAATAATAATAATAATAATAATAATAATAGGTGTTGGGGAGTATGAATGTTTACTTCTGTTTTAAGTCAGCTTTGACAATTTAGGAGTAATTTTACCTAGCCTCTTAAGCTTGCTAAAGACACAAAAGATTGTCATTGAATCAGTGAGGAGTGATAATTAAACCAGAAGATTTTTCTAATGTCTTTCTAGCCTTAACTAAAGTTCAGAATATGAATGTATTACTTATATGAGAATAAAATCCAGGAAAATAAAGATTTGTTCTTTTGCAAAATAACTTCAGTAAAGTAACAAAATCTGTTGAGTGGAATATATTTTCTTTTTTTCCCAACCTATAATCATAAATAATAGCTTAGAAGAGAAATAAAAATGCTCTTTAGATGTTTTAGTCTAATAATCATTTCAGCAATTAACAATGCAAAGAAGAGTTTAGATTAATTTAGAGGTTCTTAGGAATGACACAGTTTCAGCTTTAGTTTATTTTTGTAAGCCCTAAATTCACAGCCCAAGAAGCCATGTCTAGCTGTATGTATAACTGCAGCTATGAAATTAACATTCTGAAACTAAAATAAAGAATGTGGTTATTTGAGGTTGACCTCACAGCACAGTAGTTAAGCTTGAGCTGGATCCCGCATGTGTGACCAAGGTTCAAAACCTGGCTCCAGCAGGGGCCAACACATGAAAACCATGCTGGTTGCATGTGTGTTCTGCCCAAGGTCTTGACAGGATGGAGAAATGGAATAAAAGGGTTGCAGTGTGACTAGGCCTCATTGGGAGGTGTACATATGCTCTATCTCTCTGGTGAGCTCACATGCCCTCTGGGAATTATAAAAAGAAGAGTGTGCCCTCTCTTGTATTTCTCTTTCTCTGTGTAAGAGTACAGGCCCTATGAGAAAAAACTTAAAAAAAAAAAAAAAAAAAAAAAAGAGCACGATTACTTGAATTTATTATTACTTTTGTTCTAAAGAAGAATATTAGAATATTGTATTTAGTTCAACCAGTTATAGTGGACATAATGTGCCTAGCCTACGCAGTTGTCCACTGACTCATATCTAATGTTTTACTGTTATCCAATCTTGGTAATTATACTGGTTATTATTATTTTTTAAAAGTTTTTGTTATTAGGTGTGTATGCTCACCAGAGATAGAGAAATAGAAAGAGACAAAGAGAGAGACAGAGATAATGTGAGAAAGAACTCCCCTATTTCCCTACTGGGGATAGCCATGATGCAGTTCCATCTATTCCATTCTCCTCACCCAAAGTTCACGTTATGGTTCATTCTTGCTGTTGTACATTTTATGAGTTTTGATAAATGTATAATGGCATATGTCTACCATTATAGCATCATATTGAATAATTTCACTGCTCCAGAGATCTTCTGTGCTCTGCTTATTCATCCTTCATTCCCCATCACCTCTGCCCACTACTGATTTGTTTACTGTCTCTGTAGTTTCACCTTTTCCAGAATGCCATCTAGTTGGAATCAGATAGCATGTTGCCTTTGTGGATTGGTTTATTTCACTTAGTAATGTGCATTTAGGATCTTCTATGTCTTTTCATGGCTTCATAGTTCATTTCTTTTTAGTGTTAAATATTATTAAATATAATATTAAATATCTTTTTAGTATTAAATATATAATTATCCATCTACCTATTGAAGGACATCTTGGTTGCTTCTAAGTTTTGGCAATTATGAATGAAGTTTCTGTAAACATCTATGTGGATATTTTTGTGTAGACATAAGTTTTCAACTGATTTGAATAAACAGCAAGGAATATGATTGCTGGATTGTATATTGAGAGTATGTTTAGTTTTGTAAGAAACTGACAGATTGTGTTCAGAGTGGCTGTATGATTTTACTTTTCTGTCAGCAATGAGTGAGAGTTCCTGTTGCTCCACATCTTTTGTCAGCATTTGGTGTTCATAAAGTTTTGAATTTTTGCCATTCTGATAGTATAGTGGTATGTCATTGTAGTTTTTACTTTGTAGTTTCCTAATGACATGTGATGTAGAGCATCGTTACATATGTTTATTTGCCATCTGTATATAATCTTTGATGAGGAGTCTATTAGATTTTTGCCCATTTAAAATTTTATTTTATTTATATCTGCAGTAATTTTTATGAGTTCTTTTGCTTACTTTGTATTTAATTTGCTTGTCATTTACTAGTGTTCTAAAGTAGGTGCTTAAACTAATGATTTTAGATATTCTTTTCTAACATAGACATTCAGTACTATAACTTTCCCTCTAAGTAACAGCTTTCACTGCATCCCACATTTTTGTTTAAGAATTATTTATTTAACTTTATTTATTATTATTATTTATTTTTAAAAATTTGCTATAGGGCACATATGCTCATGAGAGAGAGAGAGAGAGAGATCACGCGCGCTTGCGCGCACAACGGAGCAGGCGAGAAAACAAGCCAGTGTGTCCGGGACTCAAATTACAATCGGCCATGTGGACGTCCAGTGTCTGAACCACCACACCACCTGCTGGCCCCCCCACAAGTTTTTGATGACTTATAATTTCATTTTTATTTAATTCAAAATATTAAAGAAATTCTTTTGATTACTTCTTTGATCTATATGTTAATTTAGGAATATGTTGTTTAATCTCCATGTGTTTGTGGATTTTCCATCTATCTTTGTGCTACTGAGTTCTAGTTAAATTCAACTGTGGGTTGAGAGCAAATGTTATATGGTTTCTATTCTTTTAAATTTGTTAAGATATCTTTTATGGCTCATATATGATCTATCTTGGTGAATGATCTACATGAACCTGAGAAGAATATATATTTTGTTGTTGTTGGATGAAAGAGTCTGTAGATCTAGTTGTTCTCTGGTGCTCTTGAGGTCAACTGTGTCTTCTCTGATTTTTCTGCCTGCTGGATCTGTCCATTTCTGATAGACAGGTGTTAAAGTCTCCAATTACAATAAAAATAGATTTGTTCATTTCACCTTGCAAACCTATCAGTTTTTGCTTCTTATCTGTTGATGCTTAGTTGCAAAATAAACACATTAAAGATTGTTATGAGTTCTTGGATAATTGGCCTCTTTATGAAATCCTCTCTTTATCCTTGATAATTTCCCTTCTTCTGAGGCCTGCTCTGTATAAAATCATTAATGTTAGCCATTCTAGCTTTCTTTGACTTATATTAGCGTGGTGGTATATCTTTCCTATCCCTTTACTTTTATAGGTGTTTTTATATCTAAAATGGGTTTCTTATAGACAGCGTATAGTTAGTTTGGTCTTGTTTTGATCCTTTCTAACACTTCCTATCTTTTAATTGATGTATTTTAATCACTGATAAATAAGTGATTATTGATACAGTGCTTATATAGTGATACAGTGATAAGATAATTTTTTTTTTTTTTTTTCAGTTTGCTAGAAGGCATATATTCTTCTGGAGAGAGAGAGAGAGGAAGAGAAAGACAGAAAGTGAGAAAGCACCTTCCATAGGGGATGATCATGCTGTAATCTTTTCCATATCTCTTTTTGGGATTCTGGGCATGCAAAAATGTATGCATTTTCCTTTTTTAATACCCTATTCATATATTTTGAGAAAGAAAGAAACCACCCAGTGCAGGTGGTTTCTCTCCTCATCTACACATTTATGATCAGTATTTTGATGTGATCTTCATGATGTCAGAGATAATGTTAAATAGATTCCCATCGACCTTTTCCACTACTTGTCTGATGTTAGATACTTCTATTTTAGATCTTTTTTTCTTTTTACTAATTCTTTTAACAAATATTTATTGTGCGCTTACCATTTTCCAAGCCTTTGGTCACTATAGAGAATGAAAGCAGGCAGTGTGATTATAACCTAGTTGATAACGTGAGTATTGATTAATAATATCACAAGAAAATGTACAATTACAACCACAGCTGTGATGGAGAGATGTATGGGGCCTCAAAGGCCTAGTATAGGGAGATTTGGCCTTGTCAAAGAGACTTCTGGTCTCACGAGGTAACACTTGAACTGAGACCTGAAGCGTGATGATAAGGGGTATGAGCAAGAGCCCTGTGGTGGCAGAAACTGACAAATATGAAGGAGTGACCAGAGTCAAGTGTGTCTTTTAAGTTGGAACCTGGAGGGATAAAGAGGGGAGGGACCAGGCTGTATTAAGAAATGTTGTCTTGTTCATCAGAGTAGTGGGATGCCATTGTCTGATTTTAAATAAGATGCAATAAATTTGTATCTTAAAAAGGTTATTCTGACTGCAGTAGGAAAAGGGAGTTGGAGGTGACCACAGTAGATGTAGGTAGATACTTTTGGAGCAGCTATGATCCAGGCACGAGATGATGGCAGATTGATTGAAGGTAGATAGTGAGAGACAGATTAAAAACACTTAGGAGGAGAAATGAGTAAGACTCTTGGATTTAGATAAAGAGTAGTAAGAAAGGTAAAAGGCTAGAGTTTAGGGCTTGCTTGTACTGTGCACGAATGTGGTGCCATTTATTAGGGTTTGGAGCTTGTATTGTTGCACAGATGTGGTGCCACTTATTAGAATAAAGAACACTAGAATAAGGCCATATTTTGAAAGAAGGGTCATCGGTTTTATACATTTTGATTTTGAGTAAATTGAATATAACGGTGTGTTGTTCAAAAGAGACAAGGTCGGATGGAGCTATAAGTAATTGTGGTCATTGTGAATGATGTTGTGCATCATGTCAATATGGACAAAGTGTGCAAGTGCCCAGTTTTGAAAAATCCCCCAGCAGATAGAGAAGAATGCACCTCAACGGTGACTGTGATCAGAGGTTAGGAGACAACTGGAAGTTTTTGTTTGTTTGTTTAAGATGTTAATTATGGTTTTAAGAGTCATAGGAATTTCCTTTTCGTTTTTATTTTTAAATATTCTGCTTTTCTTTTAAAAAAAACATTGATCTCAACACTTATCTCTTTATTTGGCCTCTCTAAACATATCTTTGTCTCTTAAATGAGAAGCTGTGTGTACGTGTCAGGTATGCCTTTCATTTAGAATACTAAGAAGAGAGGTAGTTATAGCTACAGGAAGTGTTTCATCGGGAAACAGATGTGATCCAGTGATAGGGGATGGGAAGGGAATGCTTTGTTATTAATTACTTAGTTTTGTATAAACAAGGACTTTGTATTTCTGAAAGCTCTCTTCTTTTTGACCATTGAAATGAATTGTATTTTTAAAGCTTTTTTATGAATTGATCTTAGAGTTACATGTTCTCTTGTTTTAGTAATAGAATTCAAGAATTCTCTTTATTAACTGTAGTATATATCATACCTTCTAAATCAGAAGAGCATGTGACATATGTACAGTAGAATTTCTACATAGAGAAGGTATGTCATAGATAGGAAGTGGCAGCAGCCTGTTTGTGTACTAAGAAGTTCAAGTTTGGCTTTTCCTCTCTACTTGTTTCCCTTAGTTGAGATAAATCTGTAAGGATATTTCAATGAGAAATTGACAGTATTTTAAACTTTAAAAAGAAATATTAGTATTTACACTAAATAACACTAGACTAAGATTTACTGTCACTACTATGCTCTTTTGTTTTTGCCCCCAATTGCTAGAACACAACTACGAGAGAAAGAGAAATAGAGGGCTTCCCCCAGCAGGTGCAGTCTCTCAGCATCCCTTCTTCTCCATTTATCTGATTAGGATCCTGGGGACCCATGCACATGTATGCAGCATGTCCTTCAAGCCACTGGTGGGGGAGTTGGTGGGGCAGGGTAGTGAACTGTGGTTGGCTATATAGGATCTAGCTCCCAATGCTCAGTGCCTAACCAATGTGCTATATGGGAGCAGCCTACGTCTGTGCTCTTTAAGCCTGAATTTTTTCAACCATGTTCTCTGGATCATACTTTAGAAAATGCTAATTTAATCAGTTTATGGATTCCTGAAGTGGAAATTAGGATATACTTGTGTTCTTATTTTTAACTGTTAACTAAGTTATTTTATAAGTCCCATCTCTCTGGCCTTGTTAGATTTCGTATAAAATTAAAGACTTGGATAAATTCATCTATGATCAACTGTTCTCTCATTCTGATTCTGTAGGTTACTGCTAAAGCTTTTCTTTTTGTTTGTGGTAGAATTTTAAAATATACATGTATATACACACATGCCCACACACATTTATTAAATTTTTCTGTTTTCAAAAGGAATAAAAACACATTTTTATTGTAAAATGTTATAATTTTAACTTTTTTTAACTTTTACTATTTATCTTGAGTTTCTGTCTTATTCTTGTTCCTTGTGATTTTATCTGTTAAAGTTTTTTCTTGTTACTATTACGGATGTAGTATATATTTATGGTTAAAAATTAGAACTGTAGAGATCTAAAGTGTTTTCTCCTCTGTTTACCACTCTCAAAAGTTTGTGAGTCTTGGACCAGCAGGTGGTGTGCTTGAGGTGCTGGATCTCATATAGCCAAGTGTACATTTCAAGTCCATTTCAAGTCCTGAACCCAGAGGCTTGAAAAATATGTCAGGTGTGTGTGTGTGTGTGTGTGTGTGTGTGTGTGTGTGTGTGGCGCGCGCCCAAAATCCCAAGAGGAGATTGGATAAAGGATTGCGGTGTGGCTATCCCCCTGGGGGTTGATTTTCCACTTTCTCTTTCTCGCTCTCTATCTTTGTCTCTCTGGTGAGCTCATGCACTCTATGACAACTGACCACTGTTCAAGTCCCAGACCTTGAAGATTGAAGTACAACAAATAGATAGATAAATAAAGAAAGAAATGTTTAAAAAAAATCTGAGTCTTTTTAGCATAAATATGTGAGATATGTACATATAAACATGTTTTTGTATACATATGTATGCAGTGTTTCATTATTTATACATATACATATATATTCTAATTTAGTTAATCACATTCTTTGGATGGTCATTAGCATCTGCCTCTTTCTTTCACTAAGAAAAAATACTGCAATATATAGAAACACACACAGATGCACTCAGAGATACACATGGGAACTTGAAAAGTTCATGTGAAAATGGAATTAATGTATGAGTTTGTTTTGGTGCAAGAAATAATCAAAATCAATGCATAGTTTTTTCATAATAAGCATTTTCCCATGAACTTTTTGAAGACTGTGTGTATATAGATACACACATACACTCATGCACTGGTGAGAATGTAAGTGCAGGGTGAGATGTTTAGTTCTTTATTTGTATGCTCCAGATAATCTTTGCTATATCCAGGAAGAGGTCTGGCTAGGATTGATTAGTATCTTTTATCCTTAGCACCTTACCACAAGCACTACAGGGCTTGGTGATATACACAGCCTCACAGGACATTTCAGACAAACGCCCTCACTGTGTACCCCAATCCTGCTATAATTTTCTGTTTTGGTGAACTTGACTGATTAATCCTGGAGCCTTGAGAACTCCTTAGTCCTTTTAGTTTAAGGTTTTTCAGAACTTAATGTTCACAGTTGTTCCATGGACTAATAGCATAAGTATCACCTAGACTCTCAGGCCCTACCCCACATGTATTACATTGAAATCTACTTTTTAACACATTACAGTGTGAGCATCACTGGTTGGAAACAGATTTGTTGCTTTGTTTTGGGGGCCTAGTCTTCTGTGCCCACATCTTGAATTTAGTCAGTGTTTCTAATTGTTCTGATTAAGAGAGGAGGAAAAAAAAGAAAAACGTAAAAAGTTTGAACTAAAGAACTGAATTTATTTATGCAAAGATAAAAGCCACTTTCCCCTGCTTTTATTTTGCTTAGCAGTGGTGGTAAGAGCGTCTGTTGATTTTTTACCACACTAGCTATACAGAAGTAAGGAGAGAAAATATACAGTCAGTTATATATAATGCTTTTTTTTTGAAAATGTGTATTTGTACAACACAGTTGATACGAGGGACAGTTTGAGTATGGTGTGAATTTCGTGTTTGTTTTTGTGCTATTTGTCTGTAGAAACACTAGCTGAACACAGAAAACTACCCAAGCCATGTAGGACTACACAAAGTGCATACAAACAGCTACCAGCTGCCTCCATTCTCTACAGGTGTTAGGAGCCCCAGCCATCTACCTGGGTTGGTAGGACTAGCCTTCCCATTTCAGATAACTCTGCCACTATGCACAAAAACGGGAGAGCTGCAGCCTTCAGATGCCCACTTTCATGAGCAAACTTAATGTTTTTTTTTTTCGAGGGAGCATGCTGTATTTTATTATTCAGCTTCCTGTCTTTTTTCTTCTTCTTTTTTATGTGTTGTTGTTGGAGTTTCTGAATGTTGTTCCACTAATTCTGTCTTCCCCATAAGCCATGTGTTTATTGTACAATTTTGCTTAGTGGGGTGATTTTTAGGATTGCATGTCACATTATAGCAGAATTGACTATTATAGCAGAATTGACTATAGATAAAAATAATCTCAAAAAATATTGGTTCCATCCTTTATGATTTAGACATAAAAATCTTGTTGCACATTTCCCTAACACCCTGTGTTTTCTCCTTTATAATGTCTTGCCTGAAAACTGGAAATTCTAAAAAGTCAGTGACAGTGTCGTCCTGGTTTTCTTTTTCTTTTTCTTTTTCTTTTTTCTTTTGCTCCTCTGATCCTAGCATAGTACCAGGTTCATGGAAGGGAGCTTAGTAACAGTTTGAAATATGAATCTGTGATTTTAAATACTTGAATATTTATCCAGAGAATTCAAATATTATTTTGAATCAGCACCAAGAATTATTCTTAAAGCTATGTGTTTTAGATGTTACAAATTATTGAGAAATGTGGAAGTTGCTACTGGAGTTGGATGGAACATACTTATTCTGACACAATTGGCAGCCAATTTTTTTAAAAGAGAGAGATTTTTGTTATAGGGCGTGTGCACTCGCTGGAGAGAGAGAGAGAGAGAAAGCAAGAAATCACCCCCCAAGGGGATGGCCACACCACAGTCCCTTCTCCTCCATTCTCCTGTGGAATTTTGGGCACAAATGCACATGTGCGTGGTGTAAGTATAAGCCATCGGGTTCTGGACTTGAACCTTGGTTGACTATGTGGGAGTCCATCGACACAACCATTACACTCTAGAGGGATTCTTAATGTAGAGGTCCTATAGAAGGATTCTTAATGTAGCAATTCAAGAGTTCTAGTGTCCTTGTTTCTAATTTTAAGAAATGATAAATCCTGTGATTATTTTTTTTAAAAATTCACAAATTCATTATATATATTTGAGAAAATTCAGAAACTGAAGATCACTATCGTCATTTCATTGAATTGTTATTGTTTTAACTTTTAAGTAAAAGTTAAAGCTTGAAAATATAATGAACATAAATGATATTAGGCTTTCATGATGATAGAAGACAATTTTGAGCACTTTTCAAATCAAAGCATCTCCAGCTGTGAGAGAACTGCATCTTCTCCTTTATTTTTTTTTGACTATTCCTATGTGTATAGTCTGTCACTTCCTCAGTCTGTGGTTCTTTCTGCTTTTGCTTGATTCTTTTTCTGTAATTTAGTATTTTCCTGTTCCATATCCTTTAACTAAATAGGGAAGCTTATGGTAAGAAGAATTGTGGTCTTTTTTCAAAAGAATTGAGTTGATTTAGAAACTACCATAATTATTCTTACCCTGAAACTTTTAAGTATTTGATAAGTAAGGAAATTTTCTCATTTAACATTGAGTTTCTTAATTTTACAATGTGGACTTCAGCATTCAGATTCTATTTCTATTGTGAACTTTTTTTTTTGTCTTTCAGAATTACAGCTTTAACCTAATTTTATATTGAGGTATTTTAATAGGATGATGTTCTCCCCTATAAAATTTGTGAAACTAGATGTTTTGTTAAAATGCTCAAGATACTCTTGGGGGGGGGGGTACAGCAGGTGTCATGGTGGTTAAGGTGCTGGATCCTACATGGCCAACTCTATAGGTTCGAGCCCTGGACCCAGCAGCCTGAGAAACATACCAGGTGCATGTGTATGTGTGCTCAAACTCATGAGTAAAGAATAATGTATTGCAGCGTGGCTATCCCTCCTGGGGGGTGATTTCTTGTTTTCCCTCTCTACTTCTCTGGTGAACACACATGCTCTGTGCCTATCTGCCTCCCCACTAAAAAAATTGAAAAAACATAAGATACTCTTGGGCTTATCCAGTGGCCCGAGAGAGAGAAAGAGAGCCAGATCCTACATGGCTGACTACATGGTTTGAAATGCAGCCATGGTAGATTAAGAAAAATGCTGGGTGCATATGTGTGCATGCCCTAAATCCCAACAGGATGGAGAAATGGAGGAGAAGGGATTGTGGTGTGACAATGCCCACTAAGGAGTGTTTTCTTCTCCCTCTCTCTATCTCTGGTGAGCACACGTGCTGTCTGGAAAATTTTAAAAAGAAAGAAACTCTGATATGGGCAATAATACAGTATTAACAATAAAAATAATTGTATGTATTATAGACCTAGAGGAAGTAGTTGTGAAATTTTAAAACATTTACATGTATAATGTTTGATTTTTATGGAATTTTAAAGCCATAGAAAACTTTTTAAGAGTTGAATATGGAAGATTTATTGCTGAGTGAAGTGAGTCAGGCTATGAAAGAGAGACATTATGTGCCTCCACTTAACATATACTGACTCTCGGGAACAGCCGTTGGCTTAATGGCTATGTTGCTGGACTCCCATGTAGTCGACTGCAGTGTGAGTCCTGGACCTGGTGGCTTAAGGTCACACCGAGTGTGTGTGCGTGTGTGCACAAGCTCCTGAGAGAAGGGATTGCGATGTGGCCTTCCCCCCTGGGGTGTGTGTGTGGGTCATTTCTTGCTCTTATCTCTCTGTCTGGTGAGCGCACGCGACCGATAGCAAAAGCCTCTCCAAAAACAAACAAACAACAAACAAACAAACAACGTATACTGACTCTCTGCTATGAAAGATTAGAGGACATAAAAGCATTGAAAATAGTTATGGACACTAGAGACAGTGGGAGAGGGGAAGAGTATAGGGAAGGTAATTAGGGAGGAAAAAAATAGATAAGTAAGACATTTGTGGGACATAGAAAGGGTTTATTACTTAATGATGACATGTGTAGAATTCTCAACTGGAGTTGTCTGAGGTGTATTTCATGTTGGGTAAATTCTCTATACAAGCTTAATGATGTATAGCTATTGAGCGTATAAATAAAAAAACGAGTTTAAGAAACTCCAGTATACCCTTTACGTAGAGTAAACAATTGTATACATTTTGCCCCATTTGCTTTATCCTGTTTTAATCTTTGTATAGCTTTCTTTTTTTTTTTTTTTTTTACCCTCAATCATTCTAGTGTAAGTTGGAAATATCATGACTCTCTGCATTTATTTCTTAAGAATGAGAACAATCTCTTGGGGAAAGCAGATGGCATAGCAGTTATGTTGCTGGATTTCCAGAGGGCCAACACAGTTCAAGTCCCAGACCTGGTAGCTTGAAAATCACGCTGTGTATGTGCATGCCCAAGATTCCGGGAGGAGAATGGAGGAGGAGAGATTGTGGCATGGTCATCTCTCCTGGGGGATGATTTCTGTTTCCCTCTCAGTGTCTTTCTCTCTTTCTCTCTCCAGCAAGTGCATGCACCCTAAGGCAAAAGCCTCTTTTAAAAAATAAATGTAAAAGAATGAGAACAATCTCTTACATAACTATAAAAAATTGTTTTTTGTTTATTTCTTTCTCTCATGAGGGTAAGAGAGAGAAACAAGTATCCTCAAAAAGGTCTCCACTGGGATCCCTCCCCTCGGCCTTCCTAGCTCACCAGGATCGTAAGTGCATGTGCCTGGCTTGTACAGGTTGACTGGGGAACCAAACCCACGATCTTCTGTATGGATGCAGTATCACTTGAGCTGCTCATTACTGCTGCACCCTACAGAAAAAAATACTAAAATAAGGAATGTTTTAATTTTTTAAAAAAATAAGGTCCGGTGGGACCAGCAGGTGGTGTGGTGTGGTGGGTTAAGGTGTTAGATTCCCACATGGCTGACTGCAGTTTGAGTCCTGGACCCAGTGGCTTGAAAATCATGCTAAGTATGTGTGTGTGTGTGTGTGTGTGTGTGTGTGTGTGTGTGTGTGCCTGCCCAAAATCCCACAAAGAGGATGAAGGAGAAGGGATTACAGCATAGCCAACCTCCCTTGGGGGTGATTTCTCACTTTCCCTATCTGTCTCTGTTTCTGGCGAGCAAACATGCACTATGGCAAAAACTTTAAAAAAAAACAGTTTTTCTGTGTTGTGATCCTGCTTCAGCCTTCATGAGGCACTGAGACTGTAGGTGTGTGCCACCACTTCTGGCTTGTAGGTTGAACTGGGAATTGAAAGTAGGTCTCCTATGTAGTCTCAGCCTGTGGAGAACAGTGTCTTAGTGGTAAGTGCCACCAAAGTGGACCTAAATGAGGAATTTTAAACATTGATATAACTCTATTATATCTAATCCATAATTTATAGTCAGTTTTTGTGAATTATCCCATTATCTTTCATAGCTAATTTTTTTCTAGTTCAGGATTCAGTTAAAATCATGTATCACTTTTAATTGTCTATCTTTGGTCTCCTTTAAATGACCTTAAACTGAAACAGCTCCGTAGTCTTGTTTTTCTTGATCTTGACCTTTTTCAGTGAGGAGGACAATTATTGGATTGTCAGAAAAGTCACGACCTGTTTATCTATGGAAAAATGTGTCGTGCCTTTTCCAGTAACACAATATTTTGCAGAATATTTTTGTTTGTTTGTTTGAGTGATTTTTGCTGTAGGGTGTGTGTCCTTGCTGGAGAGGCCAAGGGAGACAGAGAGACAAAAAGTGGGAAATCACCCCCCCCAGGGGGAATGGCCATGCTGCAGTCCCTTCTCTTCTCTTCTTGGGATTTGGGCACTCATGCATACGTGCCTGGCATGAGTTTTAAGCCCCTGGGTCCGGAACTCAAACTGTGGTCAATTATATGGGAGTCCAGCAGTGTATCCACTATGTCATCTGCTGGTCCCTGTAAAATGATTTTAAATTTGGAATGGTCTGCTGTTGCTAGTGATTTAATGCAGATGATGCATGCCTTCCCCACCTCTTTTGTAGCAGTAACACTACCATATCAGGAGGCATCCCATGTCAGTTTGTTCCATTATTTGGTAATACATTGTTTGTTCATTCATCCATTCATTCTTTTCAATGTGTTTACTTCTTTCCTGAAGCCTGGCATATACAGATCTGCTAACCTATAACACCAGATAAACAAACTTGTACTCTGTATTGCTTGCAGTTTTTTAAATGTAAGATTTAATTATGATGAAAAGCATAAATCTTAAGGGAACTGTTGGGTCATTAGAAAAGTCATGATGCATTTTGGCACAGAAAAATACATCATGACTTTTCTGATGACCCAGTATTTTGACAAATATACATACATTTTATGTAATCCACATTCCTGTCAAAACTTAGAAAATTCCCACCAGAAAGCTTCCAGGTTCTCTTTTCTGGTTGTAATAGTGTCCTTCACCACTGAGAACTGCTTTTTGAATTTTTTTCCCCATTATAGTTTAGTTTAGTTTAAAACTCCATATATTAGGTCATACAAAAAGTCATGATGCATTTTTGTGTAGAAAAACGTAGGTAAACACATCATGACTTTTCTGATGACCCAATAGATAGGATCATATGGTATACTTTTTTTTTTTGTGCCCAGTTTCTTTTGTTGGTATAACATCTGTGATATTCATCCATTTTGCTTTAAATTTCCAGAGGGTACATACACTAGTCAGAGAAAGACACAGAAAAAGAGAGGGGAAGAAAGCACCCTCCAGTGGGGTGTGGTCATGCTGCAGTTCCATCTCTTCCATTTCTCCATCCTGTTGTGATTTTGGGCATGCACCTGCCCCTGTTTTTTTTAAGCTGTGAAGGCCAGGATTCAAACCACAGTCAGCCATGTGGAATACAGATCCCTTAACCACTAGGCTATTGGGCCATCCCCTAATTCATTCTTTTTAAGACTGAGTAGTAATCTGTTGTATGAAAACACCACAATTTATTTATCCATTTCACTGTGATTTATAGTTCATTTAGTTTTAGCTTATGGGTATTATAAGTAAAACTGATATGAATATTCAGGCACAAGTGTATGAATATATATATATATATATATATATATTTTTTTTTTTTTTTTTTTTTTTTTTTTTTTTTTTTTCATTTCTCTTGAGTAAATACCTGTAAGTGGGATTTTGGGGTCATAGGGTACATACATATTTAACATTTTTGTTTTAATTGTGGAACATGTTTCATAGTAATTGTACTATTTCAAGCCCCCATTACCCATTAGAAGAGTTCTGCTGATTCCTCATCCTCTTCAAATCTGGTTTTATCAGGCCTTTACATTTTAGTCATTTGAGTGCGTGTGAATGACATCTTATTATAGCTTAATTTTCATTTAGCTAATTACTAACAAGGGTATGTAGTTTTTCATTTATTTATTGACCATTAATATAATTTTCTTTGTGAAGGATTTGTTAAAACTTTTGCCCAATATTTTAAAACATTGTCTTTTTACTAGTAAGTTGTAAGAGCTCTTTAAAATTCTGGTACATATTGCTTGAGATGTTTGTGTTGTAAAGATTTTCTGCCATTTTGTGGCTTGCCTATTGATTTTCTTTTTTTTTTTTTTTTTTTTTCTTTTTTTGGAGCGGTTTTTGCTATAGGGCTCGTGCGCTCACCAGACAGACAGAGACAGAGAGATAGAAAGCAGGAAATCACCCCCCAGGGGGGATGGCCACGCCGCAGTCCCTTCTCCTCCATTCTCCTCTCGGGATCTTGGGCACGCACGCACACGCGCCCGGCGTGAGTTTAAGCCGCCGGGTCCGGGACTCGAACCGCGGTCGACTACGTGGGAGTCCAGCGACATAGCCATTACGCTAACTGCTGGTCCCTATTGATTTTCTTAATGATGCCTTTTATTGAGCGGAAGTTTTTAAATTTACAAAGTCATACTTCTTAATGTTTTCCTAACATGGTTATTGCTTTCTGTGTCTTGAAAAAAATCTTTGTCTACCCTCATGTTGCAAAAATATTCTCTTATGGTCTCTTTTACTAGCTTTATAGTTTTATATTTTATATTTAGGTATATTTTTTATTGCATTAATTTTTATGGATAATAATGAGGTACCATAGAGATTAGAATGTATTATTCATTTCTTTTCTTTTTAAACATTTATTTATCCATTTTTTTGTTGTGATTTTCAAGTCACCAGGTCCAGGTCTTGAACCACAGTCAGCCATGTGGGAATCCAGCATCCTAACCACCGTACCACCTGCTAGCCTCTAATTGTTTCTTTCTTTGTGCAAATTCACATTTTATTTTAAGTAAGAAAAAGTCTTCAAAGTTTCTTTAATATACAATTATGTAAATTTAGAGTCGATATAAACAAATGGAAACAAGATTATTGCTCTATGATGGTAGAAATAGCTACCAAAACTTTACAGGAATAGCTCTGTTTAAAGGAATAGTTTTATTAAATTTCTTCACTTTTCCATAACAAGAGGGGACTTAGTGTGAGAACTGTTTTTCAAGGGTACACATTCTGCAAACAAATGGATAATTTCTTTAGTTTGCCAGATGAAATCATTTTTTATACAACTTGCAAAGTCATTTTGATCACCCTGTTATATCTCTTTTATTGGTGGTCTGAAGTCTGTCAGGCTTTCCATTCGAAACCCCTATTTTCAGGGGTTTTATAAGCAGACAGTTGAAAAAAAATTAGCCAAACGCTTGGCACTCATAATCTTGGTTCAATATAAGGTACTTGCTTTAACAAAATTTTAGATAGTCAGCTATTTTTTAAAAGTTGTAAGAAGCACAAAAAGGAATAAAGGAATTCTTTGGTTAAACAGATAGGGAACATTTTTCCAGCCAACTTATTCCAATTAGATTTACATAGCAATCTTCCCTTCTAGAAATTGTTTAAGTATGTGCGTTTCTGTGTTCCAGTTGCCACAAGATCTTGCCTCAAGATTTTCCTTTTCCTTTGCTATAGTTCATAGCAAATGCTCTCTGTTACTGCCTTTTTTTAAAAAAGCTGATTTATACTTTTTTAAATTCTCCTGAGTCTATTTACATTAAAAATGACTTTAAATTTTGGCTTTCTTTCATCTTCCTCCAGTGGTAGCTTAAGTATAGTGTTACTTTACGGATTGGTTGAAAAACAACGTTGACTTTGAGAGATACTGTGGTGTAAATAGCATAGATTTGTTTGAAATTAAATTTCTGAAATGCAGACATTAAAAACTCTGAAGAGCTGTCCACTCGAAGTGCAGGCTTTTATGGCACTTTTTCTTTCTTCTTCTGGAAAGTGTGGATGTCAGCTTGAGTACTTTCACGACTTGTTTCTAACTGACTATCATTTGCATAGTGAACGCTTAACTATGATTGGCCCATGAAGGTGTTTGTGGCTTTCGGCCACTTTTATTTCACTTCTTATTTTTTTTAATCATTTCCTGAAAACCTAGTACAAAAATGTAACCTAGTACAGGAAGTATGATACTTTTTTGGAAATCTTGACTTTCATTGTACTCTGAAGATAATTTGCTCCAGGCAAGAGGTTTTTAGGTGCTGCTGAAATTTTGAAGATCTGGGAAAATGGGGTAATAACATGACACCAGCTCTTAAGCAGCAACATCTGCTGTGGTTCAAAGCCACACAAAGAAAGCTGCTTAAGCAGTCGAATGTTTTGGACTGCACGGACAAGTGTGGTTCGACTGCAGACACTGCAGAGTAGAGGAAATAGAGTTTAGAGAAGTTATTAAGAAATGGAGTCATGGAAGATGAGTATCTTTAAGAAACAAACATCACCTTGTCCTCCAAGCTATCGACGATCTTTATCAGAACCTGCTCATGTGAATTCAGAGATTGGAAAAAATTTAAAGAGTTATCCATGGCGTGGTCCAGTGAAAAGCAAGAGGAAGAAAAACGAATATGCTATTTCTAGTCTAGGGAAGCCACTGGGTGCTTACCGGTGGCAAACACACCCTGGCTTGAGTTGGAAAGGGGGCAGAAGGGAGAGATTGGAGAATAATAAAGGAGACCTGGATGAACCACCACAAAAGGTCCTGCCAAAGATGGTTGGTAATAATACTGCCTCCTCTCCTACTGAGGGACATGGAACATCATCAGCAGAGAAGTTGAACCTGGTCAATACCCGGTCACTTCGGGCTCCGTTCACCAGGTCTATTTCAGAACCAGCACCTCGCTGCAGTGTCAGATTTGTTAGACCTTGGCCAACTTCAGTGGGATCAGTGGAGTCTGAACAACAGGGGTACTTCATCCGTGGCATCTTCTCTACTCTCTCCAATGGCTTCTCCAGGATGCTGAGTCTCAAAGGAGAATCAACCAATGAGTCAGTAAGAGAAGGTATTGTGATGAATAAAGGGGGAAAATAGGATGACTCAGATTTAATTACTGTTTAACTTTTAATAATTTGTGTTTTATAATTAGCTAAACCATTTTATTTGTTTCTTATCAAACATTTTTTTTAGTTAGTATAATTTTTAAAAAGTGGTAATCACTACTTCACAAATTCTATGAGTGATAGTAAATAATCCTGAAAAAATATTGACTTGCTTAATTTAAGAAATTTTTTTTGAGTTAAATTTTTATTTTATTTTTTAAAAACTTACTATGGGGCACATATACTTGCTGGAAAGAAACAGAGATAGAAAGAAAAAGAGTGAGAGAGAAAAAAACACTCCTCAGGGAGATTAGCCATACCCAATCTCTTCTCTGTTATTCTCTTGGGATTTTGGGCACACACATACATACATACACACACACACACACACACACACACACACGTGCTGGGGTGTTTCTCAAGCAACTGAATCCAGGACTTAAACTGCCTGCTCTGCCATGTGGGATCCAGAGGCTAAACTATTATGTCACTTGGCTGGCCCTATGATATTAGTTGAGAACTAAAAACATGTTTTTTAAACCTTCATTTATCTCTGTTGATTAACTTTTGAAGTTAAGTACAATATAGAAGTAATAAGTTTTTGGGACAATTGAGAATTTAAAACATAATTTCTACTTTTATCTCTTCATAAAAATTATTTTAAAATTAGCAGAGGTTATTAGGGAGGACTGTAGAGAGCAGAATTACATGATAGTTTTAAGAAGTTAGAATTTGATTTACTTAAACCATAAAATACACAATTTGAATATGGAAGCCTAGGATGCAAATGTTGAATATTTGTTTAGATGACAAAGTAGAAATTTGTGTTTGAGTCATTTCATTAACAAGATTATCAGTTTTTAAAAGCCTCATTTAGGATTTGTTTATTTAAAAATTATTTTGTATTGATTTATAGCATTCCTTTTAAAAACAAAAAATAGAACTCTTTTTTAAAAAATCTGATAGCCTGGGACCAGCAGTTAGCGTAATGGCTATGTCGCTGGACTCCCACATAGTCGACCGTGGTTCGAGTCCCAGACCTGGTGGTTTAAACTCACACCGGGCGCGTGTGTGTGCGTGCCCAAGATCCCGAGAGGAGAATGGAGGAGAAGGGACTGCGGCGTGGCCATCCCCCCTGGTGGGTGATTTCTCGCTTTCTGTCTCTCTGTCTCTCTGTCTGTCTGGCAAGCGCACACGCCCTATAGCAAAAACCTCTCCAAAAAAAAAAAAAAAAAAAAAAAAATCTGACTGCCTTGGAAATAGTTGACTTTATTTGATGAAATATTTCAGTTATGACTTAGTGTCTGTGTATTTTTTGAAAACCTTAACACTGCAACCTTGATAATATCTTTATCC
The DNA here is from genome assembly GCA_026018925.1 of Tupaia tana. NCBI lineage: Eukaryota > Metazoa > Chordata > Mammalia > Scandentia > Tupaiidae > Tupaia > Tupaia tana. The sequence goes on from JAKSZU010000007.1 coordinate 117,424,864, forward strand.
AGTTGAGATGATTGTTCTCAAACTTTTACCAGTAAGAAAATTTCAGCTTATCATTATTAGGAGATTGACTACATCAAAAAGGGTTTTTAACTCTTTCTAAAATTGTGGGGGTTGTTCAAGAATTTTGTTATTGCAATATCAGTTCCTTTTAAAATAAAATGAAGTTAAAGAATGCCAGTAGTGAGTGACATTTCAGTGAAAACTTAAGACATTTTTCAATATGTGTGTGCCAAATACTTTCAGTATTTCTTCTAAACTCTGCCCTCCCTAAATGTTCCTTTGCTCAGGGAATATTAGTGATACTATTAAGCATATATCTTTTTGTCTTATTCTTGACAAATATTGGGTGGTTGGAAAAGTCATGATGTATTTTTGCATAGGAAAACACATCTTGATTTTCCCAAAGACCAAGTCATAATTACCAAAGGAAAATCTTTCTTGATATGCCTCTACTAACATTTTACTAAAATGTTTGAAAGACTAGGTGGTTCTATTTTCTTGAATACTATGATGTCTTATTTCTTCCCCAGGTGCTCACAAGGTGCTCAAAATAAAGAGTGCTAAGAGAAATTCAGAGTTTGCGTACATACATTTGATTTAAATACATAGTTTTTAAAAGAATGATTTTATTTAACTTTATTTATTTTAATTTGACCAGAGATGACAGAATGAGAGAGAGATAAAGTGAGAAAGCAAGCCGCCAGGTCTAGGACTCAAACTGCGGTCAACCATGTGGGAGTCCAGCAACCTTAACCACCATACCACCTGCCAGCCCCCAAAGCAATATATATTAAAAGTATGCACTCTTGTAAATATTTTCGGACTTTTGTAGTTCACTTTCAGTTTTTAGCAAATATGCCAAGCTACTATTGTTTGTTTCCTATGTGTGAGGTTCTGTAAGTATATGTTTCTTCTTTTTACACATTTATGGTCTACTTAAAGAGGTATAAACTGTTCTGTATTTGTTACTTTCTACTTTTCATTCCAATCATGAACAATTATGTGTGTGGAAGTATATGCAGAGTTTAAGATGCTATTATAAGGAATTTCAGTTGTAATAATTAAATAGCAATACATAGTGTTTCTATCTGTTGGCTCAACAATATTTATTAAGTAATTATTCTGCCACCTCTGAATGTTTCACCAGGTGATGGTGGCAGTGGGAAGGTCAAGATCTTAAGACTGATATGTATTGCTTAATTCAAAGGTTGGAGCAAATGTTTGTGCAGAGATCTTTTCTCTTTTGGCAGTAGCTTATTCCTGGCTTAGGATCTTTGTCCCGGGTTTTTAATGTTGTGCGGTTGCAAACCCTTCTTCATTCCCTAATCCCCACAAGGGAAAGACTACCACTGGGCCTAGGAGACTGGAATTCTACTTCTATTTCTGCCAATGATATTTGGGAAATTATTTCCCTTTGCACTCCTATGTAATAATAATTCCTTTCTTATAGAGTGATAGATGAAATTTGAAATGCTATGTAAACTATAATGTGTTTTGTGAATAGAAGTATTCTTATCAGAGTTGCTATTACAGTACTGTGACAAGGTGTGTAATTATTAGAACACAGATGTCTCTAAGACTCTGTTAAGAAAACCCACCAGTGCTTGTTACTTTCCTTCTTATATGAACTGTCACATAAAACTGGTATTAAATATTGTAGTATGTACTTAAAACATTTAAAATAGAATTTGGCATATAGTGGTTTCTCAAAATACATTAAATATTGTTTCTATAAGAGTGAATTAAATGATTATAGTTTTTTTTAAATAAGCTTGAGAAAAATATGTCTGATTGTTGAATTTTTAAATTACTGAATGGAAACATATTATGATATTTGAGTCTGAAATTGTGTGAGTCCAAACTTGTTCTTAGGATATATGTGTTCTGAGAATAGGCAAGTAATAATTTCTTATATTGTTACTGAACACAATTGTCTCATTATCAGAGTAATGAAATGTATCATACTCAGAGTCCTTAACTAACTTAAGAGGGAGACGCTCCAATGTCTTCACTATTACTTTGTGTTCAAGCCTTTGGTGGTACAGTATCTATTTTTTCATCTGTTACAATATGAGCCAAGTGATTTAATATAAAATATAAAACTTCTACTTCTTGGGGCTGGCAGGTGATGTGGTGGTTAAGGTGCTGGACTCCCACATGGTCGACTGTGGTTTGAGTCCTGGACATGGATTGAAAATTATGCCAGGCAAGTGTGCGCGCGTACCCAATATTCTGAGAGGAGAATGGAGGAAAAGGGATTTTCAGGGTGGCCATCCACCCTGGGAATGATTTCTCACTTTCCTTTTCTTTTTTTCTTTCTCTGGTGAGTGCATACACCTATGGCAAAAACCTAAAAAGGAAAACAAAGCCAAAAAAGAAAGACTTCTACTTCTTAAAGCTAAAAATTATCCCCAAAGCTTTAAGCCCATGTCTAAATATGCAGTCAACATATTACAGTAGGGGAAACAACTGAAACACATAATAATAAAATGATACCTAAACAGATTATGGCTTAGCAAATCAACAAAATACCATATACTGTACATAATTGCCATTTACCAGCTCTCTAAAGCTTAGAAGAAGCTGTAAAATTTTAAAGACCAATGGATTGTAAATTCTATATATCTAATATGTATAACACTTGGAAAGTAGGATATTTTGGGAGGCAATCCTTTTCCCACATTATTTTTCCTTTTGTGTCAGTAGGTAGAGATAGGAGTGAAAGCTTAAAAATGTGTGTGTGTGTGTGTGTGTGTGTGTGTGTGTATAAAGGAGCAAGAGAGAGAAAAGAAATTAAATATATCTTATGTAGTTCTCCTCTCTGCTTACCATTTATGCATTTTGTTTTTAATGCCATATTAATAAGAAAAACCTCTTTCCATGGGACCAGCAGTGGGTGTAATGGCTGTGTCGCTGGACTCCCATGTAGTCAACTGTGGTTTGAGTCCCAGATCCAGTGATTTAAACTCACGCTGAGCGCATGTGCATGCATGCCCAAGATCCTGAGAGGAGAATGGAGGAGAAGGGTTTGCAGCGTGGCTACCCCCCTGGGGGTTGATTTCTTGCTTTCTGTCTCTCTGTCTCTTTCTGTATTTCTGGTGAGCCCACGTGCCCTATAGCAAAAATCTCTCCATAAAAACAAACAAACAAAACAAAACAAAACAAAACACAACACCTCTTTCCCTAGAGTTGGTAATTTTTTTTTTTTTTTTTCTTTTTTTGGGGAGGTTTTTGCTATAGGGCGCGTGCGCTCGCCAGACAGACAGAGAGAGACAGAGGGATAGAAAGCAGGAAATCACCCCCCAGGGGGGATGGCCACGCCGCAATCCCTTCTCCTCCATTCTCCTCTCGGGATCTTGGGCACGCACGCACTCGCGCCCGGCGTGAGTTTAAGCCGCCGGGTCCGGGACTCAAACCGTGGTCGACTATGTGGGAGTCCAGCGACATAGCCATTACGCTAACTGCTGGTCCCTAGAGTTGGTAATGTTTTGAAAGACCTGCCTATGTTGGGGATTAGAAGATTCCAGTTTTTTTCTTATAAGTAATTTTAATGTTCTCATTTAATTTTAAACTTTTTCATGAAAATCTTATTGGAAAGAACCTTATACATCAGCTGAGCAACTACTGAGTTTCTGAAACACTGCTGTAGGTTCTGGGAACACAGTGTATTATTCTGTTAGGTGACTGACAACTCCCTCAGCTATCTTAGGTAGTCAGTAACCAAATCAGGAAAGAAATGGAATATTTTAAGTTCACAAGACACTGTATATATAATATATAGTAGTAAAGCCTAGTCATTATAAGAACACAATATACTTCAGATCTCTAACTGAACCTTCCATTTGCTTTATGTGAAATTAGTGTTAAAAGAGATGTTTCTAGAAAATACAGAGAAACATGTCTCTTTTTGTCATTTCTTCCAAGGATTAATGCATTTCTGCATACAAAACAACTATCCTGCTAGCATTTTGCCACCTCTCTCTTATATCTAAGCTATCCTACAAGTATTAATCCAATATTTTTTCACCCATATCTATGTCACCTATTATTTAAGCAACTTTAAAGTTAAATAATTTAAAATAATTTAGACAGTGGGGATCAGCAGATGGTGTAGCGGTTCTGTTGCTGGACTCCCACATGGCCAACTGCTGTTACAGTACTGGACTGGTGGCTTGAAAATCACACCAGGCTGTAAGCATGTGTGCCCAAGATCCCTAGAGGGGAGGGACTGCAGCATGGCCATCCCCTTGATTTCTCATGTTCCATCTCACTGTCTCTGTCTCTGTCTCTTTCTCTAGTGAGCACATGTGCCCTCAAGCAAAAACCTCTGAAACAGAAAATAATAATTTAGACAGTTAACATATATACTTCAGGTTATTTATATCTAATTTTATTATACTTAGTTATTGAAGATTGATATTATTATTTCATTTTAAATAAATGTATTCTTGATCCATTAGTTTGCTAGGGCTGCCATAGCAAAATACCACAGATGAGGGGCTTAAACAATAAATTTATGTTTTCGCAGTTCTGGAGGCTGGAACTCCAAGTTCAAAACATGAGCAAATTGGTTTTTTCAGGGTTGTCTCTCTGCAATCTTGTTATATCCTCACTTGACCTTTTCTCTGAGTAGATGCCCCTAGTGCCTCTCTTTCTTACACTCCTATTTAATTAGGGCCTTTCTCTTATGACCTCATTTAACCTTAATTACCTCCTTAAAGGTCCTGTCTCCTAATATGGTCATATTGAAGGTCAGGGCTTTAACACAGGAACTTCAAGGCAACACAGTTAGGGAACAAGAGTCTCAAAATTATAAGGTCATTAATACAATATATCTGTCATAAAAGAGAAAGAGGACTTACCTACTGAGTTAAAATAAAAGTTATATGATGTAGTCATATTAGTGCTCAAACTGCAAAAAATGTTGCTATGAAGTTAAGTGACTTAGAGAAAAATAAACTGTTACTTTAAACTCATATCTTATTTCTCAGTGGTCATGTGTGTTTTTAATATAATGAGTATAAAACATGTACTAAATTGTCTTTATCTTTTTCATTTGATACTGTTTCATATACTTTACCATCTGCTGACTAGTAATAAAAATGGCAAGATGAAGAACTGTCTGGTAGTGTACCGTTGAAATGCTGAAGTGCCCTGCTGGGCATTCCAGTTTTTATCCTTTTTTCTGTGTTACGATTTCCACTTAGGGACAGCTTTTGTAGTTGTTACATTATTTCCATGGATTGTGAACCATTTTGTATCTCTTACATGTTACAAGTTTTCTGCTAGAGAGATATAATGTATTTGTAATGCCTGTAATAATTGAGAAGTACAGTTTTTCCCCCTTGGCCTCACCAAATTTTTACTTACACATTCTTCTTTATTTTATTTTATTTTTTTGTTTTGTGTTTTACCCATAATGTGATATAAGGGAAAAGAAAAGCTCTTCAGAGTTGTTTAAATAGGTTCAAAGTTTCACTGATTCTACCATCTAGTTATATGACTGAGACAGTTTCATATAACTTTTCTCAGCTTCCATTTCCTCATCAATAAAATGTGGAATGATAATAAGTATTTTGCAAGGTGGTTGTAAATATTAAGTGAAATGAGTCACTTAGTTCATACTACTTAGTTGATAAAGTTGAATAAGTTTAATTGCTATAGAATACTATACTAGTATATTCTTATTTTCTCTATTAGTGAAGTGGCACTTTTTTGTAATTATTTAATTATTTTTTATTATTTATTATTTAATTATTTTTTATGTAGACTTTCCTTTGGTTCTTTAGATTATTTTTCAAGTAGAATCCAAGTCTGTGTAGCAATATTTCATGTAATTTTGGTTTACATTATAGCTTTTGAAATCATTTACATTTATCCTATATTTTCTTATTTTCAAGTAGAATTTGAGCAGGGACCTTTAGTTTTCAGTGATTTAAAATCATGATTTAGGGCCAGCAGGTAGCATGGTAATTAAGGCAGCTGGATTACACATGACCCACTACACAGTTTGCGTCCTGGACCTGAAGGCTTGAAAAACACACAGAGTACATCTTGCACATGACCAAAATCCTAAGAGGAGAATAGAGGAGAAGGGATTACAGTATGGCCATCCCCAATGGGAAGTGATTTCTCACTTTTGATCTCTCTCTGGCGAGCGTACACTCCCTATAGCAAAAAAACTGAAAAAAAAAAAAAAGGATTTAAAATATTGCGTTCACTACTCTTTGTGTTTTTCTTTATTTTTCATTTTGATGCTTTATTATTAAAAGAAAATACATACAAGTTTTATTTAATATATACATATGTGTATAAGAGCCTTAGAAAATATAAACTCCAGTGCTATTTAGAAAAAATATTTTACCCGAATTTTCACTTAAATTGTATGTCACTGGGACCAGCTGGTAGCACAGTGTAATGCAACTGAACCCCCATGAGAAAGGTCCCAGGTTCGTGTCCCAGAGCCTCCCTGAGTGTGCTGGGTATGTGTGCACACAGTGATCCATGCTGGCCGAGATTGGGAGTGAATTGTATTGTGAAGACCTTTTTTTTTATTATTATTATCATCATAATCTTGTCCATTTTGCATTGAATCACATATAACTTTACAGTGTATCACATTTCTTTCTCCAGAAGGAATACCATGTCAATCAGTCAATACTGAGACAGTACAATCCCCATTTCATCATCCAATAGCTTTTCATTATTTTTCCCAATTGTTATTATTATTATTCCAATTATTTTTATAAACAGTCAATCTCTATTTATTATTTGGCTAGTAAAAAGACTTTACCCAACATGAAACATTTCTCAGACCAATCCAGTTGAGAATACTATACACGTCATCAACAGGTAATAAACCATATCTGTGTCCCACCAACGTCATGCTTCTCTATTTGTTCTCTTGCTTTTTTATTTTTCCCCTCTGCCATTTCTTTTTTTTCCCTCTTTCTATATTCACATCCAATCATTACACCTCTTTACCATGTACAACATGGTTTTTCCCAGCATGAATACAGTGCACATCAGTCAAAACAATGACATCACCTTATACATCATCAACAGACAACTATTCACTCCTGTGTTCACCAAGTGTGTTGTTTGTTCCCTGAATCCCTCCCCTCCGTCCTCAACCACTCACTCCCATTACCTCCGCCATACTGTCTCTAGTATCTGCAGTTGCCTTCCTTCCCTGCCATCATACCCTCCAGTTCTTTCAATTTTTTTTTTCTTTCCAATCATCAGCTCACAAAGTTTTCAACAATAGGGAGCATAGATTCTTTTCAGGGTTGGATTCAGGGTGGGTCTCGTGCAGTTCCGCCATTGCAGGTGAATCTCAATGGAATACAATCTCAGGAAAGCGGCTCTGGAAAGCAGAGATGATTATCAGTTGATGCAGCACAACATCCATCTTGTGATTACCGGGAGTGGTGTTGTGGGGATCTGCAGCGTGAGTCATCCTCGGGTATCTGGCTTCCTTAAGAATGGTAGAGTAGTTCTTATTTTTCCCTGCGGTAATGCAGGGCTGGTAACCATCATCTTCACACTGTCCATAGGCGGAGAAAATCCTCCTATACAATATATTTCTCAATTGGTTTAAGACAGCTAAAGTTTCTTTCAGTTGCTTGTAGCTGCAAGTTCTCAGTACTAGTTTTCGGCTTCAGTTTGCTGCCCGCGGCCGGCGGCCACGCGCAGACGCAGGCCCGGCGGCCATGCGCAGGCCGGGGGGCCACGTGCAGGCCCGATGGCCACGCACGGGCCCGGGGGCCACGCTCCGGCCCGAGGCCATGCGCAGGCCCGGCGGCCACGCTCGGGCCTGGAGGCCACGCGTGGGCCCGGGGGACACACGCTGGGCCGGCGGCCATGCGCCGGGCTGGTGGCCACGCGCAGGCTCAGGCCCGGCGGCCACACTCAGGCCCAGCAGCCATGCGCAGGCCCGGGGGACACACGCTGGGCCGGCGGCCACGTGCTGGACTGGTGGCCACACGCAGGCACAGGCCCGGCGGCCACACTCAGGCCCAGCGGCCACGCGCAGGCCCGGAGGCCACGTGCAGGCCCGGAGGCCACGCACAGGCCCGGCGGCCACGTGCTGGCCCGGCGGCCACGCGCAGGCACTGGTCCGGCGGCCATGCGCAGGCCAGGGGGCCACGCGCAGGCCCGGTGGCCAGGTGCAGGCCCGGAGGCCACACGCTGGCCCGGCGGTCACGCGCCGGCCCCGCGCCCACGCGCAGGCCCGGCGGCCACACGCAGGCCAGGGGGCCACGCGCAGGCCTGGCGGCCACACTCAGGCCCGGCAGCCACGCTCAGGCATGGCAGCCACGCTCAGGCGCGGGCCCGGCTGCCACGCACAGGCCCAGCGGCCACGCACAGGTGCAGGCCCGGCGGCCACGCGCAGGCCTGGCGGCCACGTGCAGGCTCAGGCCCAGCGGCCACGTGCCAGCCCCCAGCGCGCGAACATGCGTGGGATCCAGCGCCACCCCCTGCTCGCCCGTCCGGCCCGAGAAAGGAAGGACGGCAAGCTCGGCCGGTCTGTGCCGCCGGCCCGAGTCGGCGCCAAGTGCGGGACACACCCAGCGCCGGAGAGGCAGCGGGGGGCCGGGCAGTCTGAGCCACGGCACGTGAGGCAGAGCCCCGGCCGTGCGGACCCGGCCGCTGCACCGTGAAGACCCTTTTGAGGGCCTTTCTTTCTCTCTCTCTCTGTCCCTTTGTCTCTCTTATTTTTGGTAAATAAATCAAACTAAAAAATAAACAGCTAAGAAATATAACCTCCTCCAATATTAAAAAGTTTTGCATTAATTTTTGTCTATTTTTTAGGCAAATTGGTATGCAAAATTAGTAACAGTTTCAAGCTAATTATTAAGTATAATTTAAAAATTCCTTGAATGTTTTTGTTTACTTTTCTCATTGTATTTCTATCAAAGGCACCAGGGAAGCTGTCCTTGAAAGTAAAATTTTCTTGTCCCTTTTTGTCTCGTGGTTAAATAAGCAGAGTTCACTGTTTCCATGTGGTTATGCAGTTTGTGAGCAATCTGACAAATAAAATGAAAAAAATATGTGCTTTATATGCAAGAATTTCCTTGAAAAGTAAACAACTAGCTTGGTTTTCTTATCTTTTTTTTTTTTTTTTTTTTTGTCACCAGAGGGTATATGTACTGTCTTACACATGTGTTAGAGAGAGAGAGAGAGAGAGAGAGAGAGAGAGAGAGAGAGAGAGAATCTTCCAAAAGGGCATGAACACTGAACTCTCTCTTCATTTATCCATCCTGTCAGGATTTGGGGCACACATGCATATAAACAGCATGTTTTTTTAATCCTCTTGGACCGGGATTCAAATTGTGGTCTGCCATGTGGGATCTGCCTTTCTTAACCACTATGCCATGGGACTGGCTCTTGATTTTCTTAACTAAGACAGTGTTAAACTTCAATTAACTGAGTTTACAAATCAAGAAGTAAACTTATAGGAGAGAGCTAGTGTGCTGAGGAATAAAATTTCCTAGTCAATTTATTTATTTAGTTTAAATATCCTAGTTAATTTCCCCCCGAAAGATTATTCAGTGGTTGTCTTACGTTCTTATGGCTGTTAGTGTTTTTTTTTTTTTTAATATTTAGTTTTCAGAAATATGTGTTGGAGAGCCGTTGATTACCAAACCCCGTTAGATAACCAGAAAACATTCAAATGTTAGTTGCAAAGAATATGACCTAATGCGGGTAGTGGTAGCCATGATCACATCAACTATACAGTACTTTTTCCAGAATATGCCTAATAATCTTGAGTGCTAAGCTTCCCTTAACCTAAAATAGAATTTGTCCCTTCATAGGTTTATAATCTGGTCATCCTCTTCAAGGTGTGATGCCATAAACTTGTACCTGTCTCTCAGCTCTAAAATTTGCTGTTAATCTCATTTGCTAAAATTAGAGATTCTTATTTAAGGGTCTACACTTACCACGCAATACCAGTAGAACTCTTAAATAACCACCCCAAAACTTTATTAGTTAACCAAGTGTGTGTGTGTGTGTGTGTGTGTGTGTGTGGCAGGTAGGTAATTTGTTTGCTTCCCAAATCTATAAGATTAGTAATTCCTTGGTTTTCCAGTTGATCATGACTTTCTAGCCGTTTTTAAAAAAATCAAAGCAAAACAAACAACAGGAAAGATTTGCTTTTTAAATATGATTGATAGTTTATTTCACTGGTTAAAACTTTAGAGTGTGGCTTGCAGGGATCATGAAGCTTCTTTAGCATTTATTTAGGAGCAAAAATTAATCTGTGACATTTTCTGTTGGACACGAATTTCTTTATGTAACTAGATGTGGATCTTCCTTCCTTATTGGACTTGCTTCTCTTTTCCTTTTTTCCTTACTGAAGATGATGCAGAAATGACTATAACACATTATCCATAGTCTAGGAGTTATAATAGTAAAGAGGCAGATATGTAAACAGATCAATAACAGCCCCAACAAGTCACTTGACATAGATTTAGATTAGTAAATGTCTGCCAGGCTCAGGCAGGGAGTAAGGACATCCTGGGCAAAGAGAATTATGCAAAGACCTGGAGTCCATTTAGGGGATGGTAACAAATTCACAACATTAAAAAAAATAAATAGTAAGAAGAGGCTGGGGTGTTGAGGTAGATGCAGCCGGAAGGTATGGTGGAGAGTCAGTATTTGAAGAGTTCTATTCTGGGTACCAAAGTAAGGTTTTTAGGTTTTGAAAGTCACAGAGATTTTAAAGGAGATAAGCTTTGTTTCTGAGGAAGATAATTTTATGTTAGCATAGATGATGGACTGATGATGGTGAGATAAAATTAAATTGTTTAAGTGAGACATGATAAAAGCCTAAATTAAAGCAGTGACAATTATAAATGAGGGTAGAAACTGAAATAAAAAGATGTTTCTGAGATAGGTTGACAGATTTGAAGAATAAAGCAAAATAAGAATGATAATATGAAGGTTATAGATTAGCAACATCTTTAAGTTGGAAAATGAGGAATTTCAAAGGGGAAGGGAGTAAACGTATTTAGAAATGTCTATATGTTTGATGTTTTGATATCTGGGTACTTATGTTCATTTATCTGGTTTATCCTGTGCAGTATTTAGTTGCTCTCATTTTAGGAGGGATATAGAGCCTCAGAAAATTTCAGTCACTTCTTTAAGACATTACCCATCTATAAGTGGTGGGTTATAGGTCTCTCTCATTCTAAGCACCTCCATTTAATGGTTTCCTTAGAGCATAGGATGTTCAGGAGGTTTTTGGGAACCTGAGTATCTGTGTCGTGGGCACCAAGGAGTTAAGGGACAGAAGTTCAGGGACTGCAGTCTGTTCCCATGTGCAGACACACATTGGCAAGTCATCACCTTGTGGATGATGAAGCCACAGGAGTGGATGAGATCACTCAGGCTGGAAATGTAGCATGAGGCTCATGAGAATATCAAGGCAAATGTCCTGACCTTGGCAAACCTAGCCCCCTTTCTCTAGGCTAACCAGATTCTGTTAGCACAGCCACTCAGCCTTTATGACAATTGGCTTGGAGTTTACACATTGGGGTGGCAAGCTTAATGTTCTTATTTTTATATATACAGCTTTATTGAGATATAATTCATTGCAAGGATACAATTCAATTGTTTTAATGTGGTGACATATACATGCCAAATAATTTATCATTTTAACCATTTTAAAGTGTACAGTTCAGAGCCTATTGGGCACTTTCACGTTGTTGGGTACCCAATCACCATCATCTATTTCCAGATGGTTTCAGCTTCCCAAGCTGAAACTCTGTACATGTTAAGCACTAACTCTCCATTTTCCCCTTATGCTAGTCCCTGGTTACCACCATTCTTCTTGTCTCTATGAATTTGACTCCTAGATAACTCAATACAAGTAGAATAATACTTTTGTTCTTTTCTGGAGTTAGTTTTTAGCATACTCACAGAGTTGTAAAGTCACACTACAATTTTAGAACGTTTTCATCATGCCAAAAAGAACCCCTGTACCTATTAGTAGTCACTCCCCATTTTCCCTCCAAGAAGTGTCCTCTACCTGACATAGGCAACCACTAATGTACTGTCTCTGTAGATTTGCCTACAGATTTCATGTAAATACACTTACACATACAGTATAGCTTTTTTCTTTGTAACCTCTTTCATTTACCATAATGTTTTTATGGCTCACCCATGTCATAGTATCAATCAGTATGTCATTTTTTATGACCACATAATATTCTGTTATATGTATATACCGTATTTTACTTATATATTCATCATTTGATGGATACTTGGATTGTTTCCAATTTTTTTTTTTTGGAGATGTTTTTGCTATAGGGTGCATGCACTCGCCAGAAAGACAGAGAGAGAGAGAGATAGAAAGCGAGAAATCACCCCCCGGGGGGATGGCCACGCTGCAATCCCTTCTCCTCCATTCTCCTCTCAGGATCTTGGGCACACACGCACACGCGCTCAGCGTGAGTTTAAGCCACTGGGTCCGGGACTCGAACCGCGGTCGACTACATGGGAGTTCAGCGACATAACCATTATGTTAACTGCTGGTCCCGATTGTTTCCAATTTTGAGCTATTAAGAATTTTGCTGCTATGAACATTTATGAAAAAAATTTTACATGGACACGTTTTCATTTTCTTGAGTATTAGCCCTTGTATTTTGCTATACTTATCTAGCTTCCAAAATAACGATTTGGTGTTTTGAGACCTTAAGTCACATTGAGTTTCCCATTTGTTATCTAAACATGTACAAATCTTGATATCTTCTTGCTTTATATCTACATTCAATAAATATTTGTATACAGATACGTATTATAAGATTTTAGTCTTAATTGAATACTTTCACTACTGAGCAATTTCTTACACTTTTGCTGAAAATGTATCTATAGATAAATGGTCAGTTCAGTGGATCTGGTTTCCCACCAGCAGCTTTATTCCAATGAACAGAGTGATTTATCTGCATTTCCAAGATGATTGTCATGTTTTTATCTGCAGTTTTTAGTAAGTTTCTCACACTCAAGGCCAGTTTGTATTTGTGAGGAAGCAAAGAGTAAGATGAGTAATGACTTTGAGTCTATGATTGTGAAACCGTATTCTCATGAGTGCATGGGTTCTTAGTGATGGCTTTAGTCAGTAAACCACAGGCATTTTTCCCTGTCATTCTCATGTGGAATTCTCATTGAGATATTTTTAAATTTTCATTTTCTTCTAGTTTCTGGATATGATGATGATTACTTATTCATTTTCCTTTATGAAGTACAAGTCGTGGGTTCTATCCATGATTTTAGATATTGTCACCAACATGTCAAAATAGTATGAAGCTTACAAAATACCAGTTCAATTACAACTTAGCATAGTATATGAGTATAACCTTGGTCAAAATAAAGGGTATTTGAATGCTGTGTGTGTGGTTTGTTTTTCTGGAGAAAAGTGGTATCTGGTGGTTAGAACATATGAGTTGCTGTCAGCATTTGTGGGTTTTATTCCCAAATCGTAGCATTCCTTAAGAGAGGCAGAGTCTCTACCTGGTATATGTTTAGTACAATGTTTTCTGTACTGTAAACACTCATGAAGATTTTGTGCTGTTGATAGAATAATATGCAACAGATCACTCAGATTTTTGTAAAATAATAATAGCTGTTATGAGAACTTAGTGATTCCTTTTTTAAAATTTTCTTTGGGCAAGGCATGATCAATGTTCACAAGTAGTAGTAATTTTTAAATTTTTTTAGTTTGCTATTGGGTGTATGCTCTCAGAGAGAGAGAGAGAGAAAGAGGGAGCGAAAGTGAGAAATCAGCCCCCCCCCCACACCCCCACAATCCCTTCTTTTCTCAGGACTTTGGGCATACATGCATGTGTGCCTGACATGATTTTCCAGCCTCCAGGTCCAGGACTTGAGCTGCACAGTTGGCCATGTGGATGCCAGCTGCCTTAACCTCCATGCTATCTGGCCCAGTAGTTATGTCATTTTAAAGCAACCTATAATGAACCTTTTTTTAAAATTCTAAGCATTCATATATTACTCTCTATCTAAGGGATTGTTAAACTCTACCTGATGGAGCTCACCTGCTTCACAGCAGTACATGCCAGAATCTCAGAGTAAGGAACATATTTTAAGATGATTCTGATTTGTGGACACTGGAGATTGATATTCTAGTATTTAAGTTTTATTTACTTTCAACCTCTTGATGGCATCTTAAATGAGAATTCTTAAAAGTAAGCCCTCTTCTAATATTACTGGTCTTTGGGCTATGTCAAGGTGTTCTACCCTTAAAATAAGGTTATAATGATCTTTTCGTAGTTCATTAAAAATAAATGAATGACGACTTTTATTTTCAATTTAAACATTTTCTTTTATAAATATTAACATTTTGGTGACTTGCCATCCCTCAGACTACAACAAAACATAAAGAATTTGACTTAACCAACATTTTTGTATTTGAATATTTTATATTTAATATCAACATTTATAGTTTCTCCTTATTCTGACTTAACTTTAGGACATTGCTTTTCAAACACAATGTTTTATGAATATGTTGTGTGCAGCAAATGGATCAGTTATTTATTGGAAATTATGCTGTAGATGGTTTATTAATCCTCTCTATTAATCCAGTTTCTCAGACTTGATGGTTGTACCTCAAATGCTACTATTAGTCCCCAGATTGAGACTGTATCCCTTGAATAATGCTTTCCTTTTCTTTTTATAGGATTCAGATTTGTATCATTTTGTTGAACAGAAAAGCAATTTAATATTATCTTGTTAATCCCATCTCTCCTGATGTTAGTGTTCATTCTGTTTCTTTACCAATAAAGAATGTTCATTTAAACACTGTAAATAGACTCATTTTTCTTATTTTGGACTTTTGTTTTTTGTTTTCTTTTTTGTTTGTCTTTTTTTTAGCATTAGACTTCATTTCAAATATAAGAATACAAGGGACTTTTTTTAGAGAGAGATTTTTGCTATAGGGCACGTGCACTCGACAGAGAGACAGAGAAAGAGAGAGAGACAGAAATTGAGAAATCACCCCCAGGGGGATGGCCACACTGCAGTCCCTTCTTTATTCTCTTCTCGGGATCTTGGGCACACATGAACACAGCTCTGGCATGAGTTTTAAGCCACCGGATCCAAGACTTGAACCACAGCCAACTATGTGGGAGTCTAGCAACATAACCATTACACCATATGCTGGTTCTAGAGTTCAAGGGTCTTTTTTTCCTCCAGGTGTAAATGATACTGGGCAAAGACCACTTAAAATATGGGGCAGCCCTGTAGCCTAGCAGTTAAGGGAGCTACATCCCACATGGCTGACCTTAGTTTGAGTCTTAAAAAAAAAAAAAAATCCAGGCATAACATGCTTGCCCCAAATCCCATCAGATTGGGAAAAGGGATTGTAACATGACTGCACCCATTAAGGGGCGCTTTGTCCTTTTTTCTCTCTTTGGTGAGCACGTGTGCCCTCAGACAGTTTTTTTAAAAAGACACTTAAGGGACCAGAAGTTAATGTAATGGCTATGTCGCTGGATTCCCATGTAGTCGACCACAGTTCGAGTCCCGGACCTGGTGGCTTAAACTCACGCCGGGTGCTTGTGTGTGCCCAGGATCCCAAGAGGAGAAAGGAGGAGAAGGGATTGTGGTGTAGCCATCTCCCCTGGGGAGTGATTTCTCTCTTTCTGTCTCTCTGTCTCTCTCTGTCTTCCTGGTGAGCGCATGCGCCCTATAGCAAAAATCTCTCCAAAATAAAATAAAACAGAACAAAACAAAAGGACACTTTAAACAATTCAAGTGTCAGAATTTGATAGTAAGGTATACATGTGGATCTCCAGAGTGAATGCTGGGAATATATCTTGAAGTAACAACAATAAAATAAATAGAAATTTATGAAAGTACACATTTTAATTTTAAACAAGACTTAAGTTTTAATTGCAACTATACACTAGTTACTAAAAAAAGAATGAAGGTCAGGTTTTGCTGGGAGTGTTTTTTCTGAACAATGTCGTGTGATTTCAAATTCACATCTTTCACTTCATATTTGACTTTCTCGGTGGAATTATTTTATTACACTTTTTTGCACAGTCATTATGAAACATTGTTTAAAGATTTCTTATTTATATTTTTCCTACTTTATTTATGCCTGTTCTTGGCTGTAGTGTTTCTTGTTATAGAAATACCTGAGACTTGAGAATAGAGATGTATTTAGCTCAAGGTTTGGAGTAGTTGATAAGTCTAAGGCATGGTACCAGGGTGAGGATTTTCTCTTTGCTCATAACAAGGCAGAGGGAAGGAGTGTCTATGCATCTATGAGTTCCTGTGTCTGTCTCTGTCTCCTTCTAAACTTACAATTCAGTCATAGGGGCCTCACAAAGGCCCTTTCTTTTTCTTTTTTTCTTTTTGTTTTTTTTTTAGAGATTTTTGCCTTAGGGCACACGTGCTTACCTTAGGGCACATGTGCTTGTGCTTGCCTGAGAGAGACAGTGAGAGGGAAAGTGAGAAATCAGCCCCTGAGAGGATGGCAATGCCACAGTCCCTTCTCCATTTCTCTCTCGGGATTTTAGGCGCACACTCACCCATATGTGGCATGATTTTCAAGCTACCGGGTCTGGAACTCGAATTGTGGTCTGCCCTGTGGGAGTTGAGTGATGTAACCACTTAGGCAAACTGTGGGTCCCAGCCCTACCTTTCTTAAAAAAAAAAAAAAAAAAAAAAACCATATATATATACACACACACACACACACACACACACACACCAGCACATTGTAGCATATTTAAATTTGCTACAATGTGCTGGTGTAGAGATAAAAAGGAAGGGAGAGAAAAGCAAACCCCCCCCCCCCCCCCCCCCCCCCCGCACCTCTGGCCCAGGAGGAATGACTGTGCCACAGAACATTTTCCTCTCAGGATTTTAGGCAGACACGCATATTTGCACATCATGTTTTTCAAGCCACCAGGTCTGGGACTTGAACCTCACAGTTGGCAATGTGGGATCCAGCCGCCTTAACTTCCATACCATCTTCTGGCCCACCATTACAGTATTTAAATAAGAGTGCAGCACCTCAAGCATGAAGTGGAATTTTGAGGAAAATGATTTATAAATAAAATTTTAAAATGTAATTTTATGATTATGCTTGAGTATTTAGGTTTTGATAATCATACTTCCTTCTGGAATGATGTGTAATTAAAATTTTATACCTTTAATGAGTATTATTGATGTAATTCAAGCCTGCATTTGGGATCAAATGTAGAGTGCTGTGAAACTACTAAAGAATGTAGTGCTCTCTATGTACAGATATTAAAAGATCTCCAAACTGTGTCATGAAATTAGCAACAAAGTATATAGCTTTTTGATTATTTGTAGTTTTTAAACCATTTCACATGTGTTGAAAATAAATATATTATGAAGAAAGTAATAAGTTTATGTGTGAGGAGAAAACACTTTATATGAAGGGATAAATACCATATTTCCAGGAGGAAATTCTTTTTCTCTCTTAAGGCAGCTGTGGATTTGGAAAGGGAGAGTCACAGTCTAAGAATTATGAATCATCCTTTACTTGTCTAATATCTCTGTCCTTCTGTCTTTAACCAGAATAAGTTGAGCCTTGATCATGGGAAAGCTTTAATAACCTTTACTTAATACCTCCTCTTCATCTCCCAAAGATGGATGACCAAGCATTACACTCAGAAGAGTGAGCAAAGGGTTGCTGGTAACATCAACTTACCAATGCAATGTCTTGGACAAAGTTTCTTAATCTTCATTGGCTAATTGTTAAATATAGGAAATAATAGTACAGATGAATTTCCCCCTTCTTTTGCCAGTACATACATGCATATTTGGGAAGAAATACCCAGGTGACAGCTGGGTTACTTAGTCTAGAGAGTTCTTTCAGTCTGAAGATCCTGTGTTCTCTTGCTATGGTGGTGTTTATGTTAAGCTCCCTCCTTAGTCCAACTGGTCGCTCATGTAGAGAGTACTAGACAAATCACCAGAATGGAGAACTGTTCTATTTCTACCCACAGATTTGCTTCTTGATTTATTTGTGATGCTTTTGAGTATGTTTGTTTGTATAGTTTACTTTTTAGTTGCTTTAAGTATTACCATAATTATGTGACAGCACAGTTTACTGGTATCAGCATTTTACCATTTTTAAGTGAATAAACTTTCAGTTGAGGTACCTCTACCTTCCCCAGTTCTAAATATCATTGTCTTGAGTGTAAGATGGTGCTACAATTTTTGCTTCAATCACTAAATATGATTTTAAAAACTCACGAGGCAGATAGTTATTTTTATGTACCCATAATTCTGCTCTTTTCATTACTTTTGCTTCTTTCCTAATGTTCTAAGTTTCTTTCTTTTATCATTTCCTTTATCTTTAAAGAATTCCATTTAGTTATTCATTAAGGGTTAATGACAAATCCTGTAGTTTTTTCATTTGAGAATGTCTTTATTTTCCCTTTATTTTTGAGGTTTTTTTTTTTTTTTTTTTGGCTATAGGGCATGTGCACTCACCAGAAAGAGAGAGACAGAGAGACAGAAAGCAAAAACTCACCCCCCAGGGGGATGGCCACGCCACAATCCCTTCTCCTCCATTTCCCTCTTGGGATCTTGGGCACGCACACACACGGGCCCAGTGTGAGTGGGATCTTGGGCACGCACACACACGGGCCCAGTGTGAGTTTAAGCCACCCGGTCTGGGACTCGAACCGCGGGCAACTACATGGGAGTCCAGCAACATAGCCATTATGCCAACTGTTGGTCCCTATTTTCCCTTTATTTCTGAAGGATTATTTAGCAGATAGAGAATTTTTGGGTCGCTCATCTTTGTTTTTTCAGTACTTGAACAATGTTTCCCCTCCATGGTTTCAGATGAGAATTCCATTGTCATTTGAATTAATGTTCCACTATAGGTGAAGTGTTATTTCTTTATGAATGCTTTCAAGATTTTTTTTGTCTTTTGTTTTGAGAAATTTAATTATAATTTGTCTTGGCATGGATTTCGTTGGATTTATCCTATTTAGGATTCAGTCAGCTTCTTCATTCTGTTGATTTATGTTTATTGCCAAATTTGGGAGGTTTTTGCGATTATTTCTTTGAATATTCTTTTACTGCTGTGCCACTGTCTGGCCTCTTTAAATACTGTTTTTAGCTCTACTCTTTTTTTCTCTCTTCCTGGCATTCCAATAATGAGAATGTTAGGGTTTTTTGTTTTTGTTTTGAGAGATTTTTGCTATAGGGCATGTACACTTGCTGGAGAGACAGAGATGGAGAGACAAAGTGAGAAATCATCCCACAGGGGGGTAGCCACCCCTCAATCCCTTCACCTTCATTCTCCTCTCTGGATTTTGGAAGTATGCACAAGCACTCAGCGTAAGTTTCAAGGATCTGGGTCTGGGACTCAAACTGTAGTTAGCCATGTGGGAGTCCAGTGATTTAACTATTACACTATCTCCTCATCCCTGGTTCTTTTGATATTGTTCAACAGGTTTCTGAGGTTTTGTTTTTTTTTAAGTTTTTCATCTGTTTCTGTTCATATTCTATAAATTCTATTGATCTTTCTACAGGATTGTTGATTCTGTATTCTGTCATCGCTACTGTTGAGCCATTCCCATGAGCATTTCATTTGCTAATTGTATTTTGTAGTTATATAATTTACATTTGGTTCTTTTTTTTAATAAGTGCTATTTCTGTGCTTAGGTTTTCTCTTTCTTAATTTGTTTCAAGAGAGTTTCTGATTATGAAACATTTTGACAGCTACTTTAAATTCCTTCTTAGGTAATTTTAATATCTGATTCTCCTCAGTTGATTATCTTTTCTCATTAAGTTGTAATTTTCTTGGCTCTTGGTGTATTGGAGTTTTCTTATTGAGTCCTGATCAGTTTGGCTACTATGTTAGGAAACTCTGGGTTTTATTTAAATCTTTTATTTTTGCAGGTTTAGCATGTAGTTCCAACCCTATTGTTGTGAGTTTCCAAGGACAATTTAATTTTTAGAGGCTATTTTTTACTTACTTGGGGTTCCTCCTGATCCCTACTGATACTGCCCAAATTGAAGGATAAGCTTTCTTGGGACAAGCCACCTGGTATCTCTAGGAGGAGAATGGGAATCTCTGCCCCATAGAGAAAAAGAAGCTTCTTGTCTGGGCTGCTTTGGTGGAATCCCCCTACCTGTGGAAGATGGAGAACACTTCCCAGGCTGAGCACTTGTGTATCCCCTTTCCTGAAATCCCTAGCTACTGGGTATGTCTTGGTGGGAGAAGAGAGTCTCAAGTTTATAGGGGAAGGAGAATGCTTCCCTTGGCTACTTGCTATCTGTAGGCTTCCTCATCATTATCCCTTGCCAGGCCTGCCTGGTGTCAAAAGTAAGGAGCCTACCTGGGCTACTCTTTGTTGCTAGGTTTAGGGTGAGGACTAGGTTGCCTTCTTCTGTTGAATTGAGGGGTTGTCAGATGTCCTACCACTTAGTTATTTTCCTAGTCCTAGAACTCCTTGCAAGTCACTTGTCTTTTCATATAGTTTTTCTATGACTGCCTTTGGTATTGTTTCAAAAATTTATAGTTGTATTAGCAGGGAGCAATAGGGAGAAATGAGTCTGTGGCATCTTGTCTAGTCCGGATTTTTTCTTAATCCTTTGCTACTCATATCTTTTTCACTTAGAGTGCCTAGCTTGCCATTATGCATGTCAATTTTCTGCAGTTAAGTAGTATAGCTCTTCTATAACCTCACTCACTAGTGCTTTTACATGCTATCTTTTCCAACACTGCTTGCATCAGGTTTGTAAAATTCTATCTTTTTGCAGCTTTAGCAGTTTTATTTTGTAGTCATTTTCATGCATTATTCAACAGTGATCAAAAAAGTTTAGGAATTGATGGCGTTCAAATGGGCATTGATTTTTTTTTTTTTTAAATGAGGGGTCAGTTTACTAGTCAACATTTTTGTGTCTGGTAAACTTTTTTTTCTGTAAAAATTTGCAACTGTAATTATTGTAATGATTACTTGCATTACAAGCAAAGACCTTATATATTTATGTCCTTATATTATTTTAGAAGTGAAAAAGACCTTAAGGTCCCCTGATCAAATATCTTTACCTTGCAGATGAGTAAAATAAAGTCACAAGAAAGACATACTTAATACTAAGTTGACTTTATAATTTATAATCTAAATAGAGACATTTTTGAAGAATGAAAGGACACACTATTACACAACAAGCGTAACCTGGGACATAAGGTCCTTGTACACAGGTCACATCACTAGTAAGCACAAATCTAGGATGAGACTCCGAATCTTTTGACACTTGTGGATAATCCAGATGCAGCACAGCCTAACGATGATCATTGTGGCATATAGAGTCAGACGACTGCGGTCCAATCTGGCTTTATTATTTATAAACAGTGTGAGCATCAATTTACTTTTCTCTGGGCCTCTGTTTTCCTTATTTGTAATGTGGGAGTGAAGATAATACCAACCTCATGGGAGTACTGTGAAACTTAAATGAGTTGATGCATGTAATGCTCTTTGTATAGTCAGTGGCTACGATTTATTAAGTTCCACGCTTGCTGTTGTGGTTATTACTATTGTTATTTTTGTAAAACCCTAAGGCTAGAAAAGGCAGGGGTTAAGTTAGGTCTGCTAGTTTTTGTGTGAGACTAAGAATCAGGAGTCTGAGATTCTATTTCTGTTTTGTTCCTGACTCACTTGGACGCTCTGGGAAACTGGTTAACCTTTGTCTATCTAAAGCTAGAAGAATTTTGCCATATGCCCACTGAATGGAAAATGGTTAAAAAAAAAAAAAAAAGGAAAATGTCTGTAAGAGAAAGGCTCTATGTAAGAAAACTTATAACTTTATTCATCTTTACATTAACGTTAACTTGTTCTTTAAATTCATATGCAATTTCTTATTTTGCTTAACTAGTAATAATCCACAATCCCTATATATGTACCATGTGGGAGTGTTGATACTTCTTTGAGAACATTCTCTTTTGTGTTTTCTTTATCATTTAAAAAAATGTAGATACCTATTTCCACTTTATAAAAGAACAATGTGTAAAATTCAGTATGTATAAATTATAGTTAACATCTAAACATAATTCCTTATTTTTCTCCTTACTTTTAATGAAAATGAGCTTTACTTCTTGTTAAAGAAAAAGGATGAAAATGGGGATATGGAGTGGTTGATTAATTATAGTGACAAAAAATAGTGGCTAGAAAATATCTCGAAAGATCATTTAGCCTCCCCTCTTGCAACAGTAGAGCTATATTTTAATTAATTAAATCCAATAATTATTCATCAAGTGGTTATGGCACATGAAAAAGTAAAACAGTTGCTCACACTCTAGAAGGGAAAGTAAAAAACATAACCACTTCATTCTTTCATTCTTATTCGTGATGTCATTAACCTTTTCAAAATTAGTTCAGATAGAAGCAGTACTTTATCTTATTCTAGAATTTGACTATTTTAAAGTGGCTAGGATTAGCTAAATGTTTTTATAGAAGGTTCTAAGAATCAGATGATCAGATTAGAAAAGATATATACATAAGGGCTTCAAATTTGGACAATTCATTTATTATTGGGGTCTGAAATCATTGCTACTTTATAATGCTTTAATAAAGGAAGAAAATTATTCAGTAAACAAAGTGAAAAATTGTGGAAACTGAAAATTTATCTGAGACCAATGTTGTTCTGCTAATTTTCCCACAATTCACTTTGAGATTATGTTTGAGTCTGAATGATTTTCATTCATTAAAAGAAATTGAGTAGTTGAAAAAAATTAGGTTTTGAAACAAAATTATGTAGAAAAGTATATTCTAAACTTATGAATTATTGCTTTTTAAATATAAAATTAAAATAATAATTAATGTTATAGATTATGAATATTCAAATAGTATACTTACTCTGGAATCTCACTATTCATATATATGTGGAAGAAAGTTTTAAGATAGGAAGAAATATAATCTTATCCCAGCAATATAGCAGTATGAACATTAATGTTAAAATAAAATGTATATATTCTCTAATATTTATAGTGGTATGGAGATTAGAAAATTTTTTTTAAAAAGTATTATTTTGTTCTTAAGAGGAGAGTACATATTTTTAGGCTGAAGTCATGATGCTTTAGGACTGGCAGTCCTCTGTCCTTTTGCTTAGTTGTAAAGGGATTTGACACAAGAAACATTTTCAAATCACAGTCTGACATTCAGTTGGATAATCTAGAAACCAAGAAGCCATCTTTAGCACTTTGCTTTCCCTGCCTGACACCAATTTACTTCAGTATAAATTCCTGTCCTTTTTACCACCTACATGTTTCTCTGATACTGCCTACATTTATTTCTGCTCCTTCCATACTTGTCCCAGTCTACTTTAGTAGATGCCTGAGTTACAACAGTAGCCTCTGTATTCTTCTTCTAGGGATGTTAAAACAAATTACCACAAACCAGGTGGTTTAAAACAACAGAGATTTATTTTCTCACTGATAGGAGGCCAGAAGTCTGAAATCCAGGTGTCAGCTGGTTCCTATTGAAGACTCTGAAGGAGAATGTGTTCCGGGAACCAGCAGTTGGTGTAATGGCTATGTCACTGGATTCCCGTGTAGTCGACCAGTGGCTTAAACTCACACCGGGTGCGTGTGCGTGCGTGCCCAAGACCCCGAGAGGAGAATGGAGGAGAAGGGATTGCGGCGTGGCCATCCCCCCTGGAGGGTGATTTCTCGCTTTCTATCTCTCTGTCTCTCTCTGTCTTTCTGGTGAGTGCATGTGTCCTATACCAAAAACCTCTCAAAAAAAAAATAAATTAATTAATTCAGTTAATGTACAACGGAAGAATAGAGGAACAACAGTAACAACAAAAAGACATAGGAAAAATTAACATGACAGATAAAAATCTAATTACATCAATAATAACATAAACTGTGAATGGATTAAAAAATCCAATCTAAAGAAAGAGCTTTTTTCCCCTTATTCTTTTTAAGAGAGATTTTTGTATAAGGGCATGTGCGCTCACCAGGGGAGATGGCCTACTGTAGTTCCTTCTCCTCCGTTCTCCTCTCAGGAGTTTGGGAATACACACACATACGCCCAGTGTGAGTTTCAAGCTGTTGGGTCTGAGACTCCAACCGTGGTTGACCACATGGGAGTCCAGGACCTTAAACACTGTGCCACTACTGGTTCCAGGGAAGAGCTTTTTAAACTGGATTAAAAATAAGAATGAAAGCCAGCCACAGTGGTACAGTGGTGGTGCAGCACGCCATGATGCTGGGGTATAGGGGGTGGGACCCAGGTTCACATTCTGAGTCTCCTAGTAAATGCAAGTCATGCTCAAAAATGCCTATGATTTGGCTGACTGAGGCTGTGAGTGGATTAGAAAATGGGGACCCATTGGGAGATGTTCTCTCTTTCGTGAAAGAAGTCAATAAGCTTAAAAAAAATAGGTATCAACTACATATTTTCTACAGGAGACACACGTTAGGTTGAAAGATACAACAGATTTAAAGCAATTGATGGAAAAAATTGTATCACACAGAGAGCAATCACAGGAAGGCTGGAGCGGCTATACTAACATCAGAAAATAAATTTTAAACAATAACAGCAAAGCATTCCTCTTTTTAAGAATAGAAGTACAAGGGACTAGCAGTTATCATAATGGCTATGTTGCTGGACTCCCATGTAGTTGACCGCGGTTTGAGTCCCGGACCCGGTGGCTTAAAACTCATGCTGGGCACGTGCTCAAGATCCCAAGAGGAGAATGGAGAAGAAGGGATTGCAGCGTGGCCATCCCCCTCAGGGGGTGTTCTGTCTGTCTGTCTGTCTCTTTCTGGTGAGTGCACATGCCTTATAGCAAAAACCTCTTAAAAAAAAATGAATAGAAGTACATGCTTAACAAAAATACTGGCAAACTGAGTCCAGCAACATCTGAGGATTATAAACTATAACCAAGTGAGATTTATCCCAGAAATGCTAGATTGCTTAACAATTTCAAAATCAATTAGAATAACACACCATATTAATAGAATAAAGGATAAAAATGTGATTATCCAAATAGACAGAAAAAGCATTTAACGGGGCCAGGAGGTGGTAGTAGTTAAGGCATTAGACTCCCACATAACTAACTGTGGTTCAAGGCCTGGACCTGGTGGCTTGAAAATCATTTTGGGCATGTGAGCACATGCATGCAAGTGCCCGAAATCCCAAGAAAATGGAGACATGGCTATCCCTCCTGGGGGAAGTGATTTCTCATTTTTCCTCTATCTCTCTCTGTCTGGCGAGCGTACAGGCCATATCCGATGACAAAAACCTAAAAAATTTAAAAAAAAGCATTTGACAAATTCTAACACCCTTTTATAATAACAACACTAAACAAAGTAGGAATACATGGAAACTTCCTCAACCTGATAAGGGCCATCCACAAACATCGACACACAGCATCATACTTGATGAGGAAAGATGGGCTGTTTTCCCTTAATATGAAAAAGATAAGGATAAGGATATTTGCTCTCATTGTTTCTATTCATTTTTTGGTGGAAGTCCTAATCAGGATAACTAAGCAAGAGAAAGAAATAAAAGGCATCCAGATTAGAAAGAAAAAAGTATAACTATCTTTTTTTTCTTGTAGTTATCACATTTATGTATATGTTATAGTCTAAGACATCTTTTAAAAAATACATTAAACATACGAGTTCAGCACAGTTGCAGGACTTGAAATTAGCATACAAAAATCATTGGTATTTCTGAACACTTGCAATTAGAATCTAAAAACAAAATTAAGAAAACTATTTCATTTGTAACATCAAAAAACTGAAATACTTAGGAAGAAATCTATTAAGTATAAAACTTGTACTATGAAAACTATAAAACACAAATGAAGGAAATTAAAGATGATTTAAATGAATGGACAAAAAACATTCCACATTCATGGATCAAAAGACTTAATATTGTTAAAACGGGAATACCTGCAAACTGATTTACAAATTCAATACAGTTCCTGTAAGAATCCAGCTGACAGTTTTGTAGATATTGACAAATTGATTCTGAAATTCATATGGAATTGCAAGGGACCCAGAATATTCAAAACAGTATTGGGGAGTAAAAAGAGCAAAGTAGGAGGACTCACTCTGATATCATAGAGTCTAATCTAGACAGTAACAGTAATCTAGATTGGCTCAGGGATACACACACCCGTACATATACGCGCGTGTGCGCACACTCATCTGGAATAGAATTGAAAGTCTAGAAATAAAACTAGATGTCTGCCGTCAAACTGATTTTCAACAAGCTTGTCAAGACCATTCAATGGAGAAAGACTCAAATATTTTCAACAAATGGTGCTGGTACATCTTGATAGGCACACGCAAAAGATGAAGTTGGACTCTTGCCTCAACCTTATGCAAAAACCAACTCAAAATGGATCTAAGACTGATGTGTAATTGGTGAAACTATAATATTGGGTTGTTGGAAAAGTCATGATGTTTTTTTCTATGCAAAAATATGTTGTGACTTTTCCAACAACTCAATACTTTTGAAAGAATTCATAAAGAAATAAGGCTTTATGACTTAGGCTTGGCAGAGGATACCTAGAAATGAAACCACAGTGTGAGGGAAAAAAATTAGTTAATGTGACTTTTATCAATATTGAAAACTTGTGGGTATCAAAAGATATTCCGTCAAGAGAGTAAAATGATATCTCTATAGAATGGGGGAATATATTTATAAATCAAATATCTGAGATGTTTATCTATAATGTTTAAAGAACTTTTATATCACAATAATAATAAAAAATTTTAAAGATGAGCAAAGGATCTGAATGGATATTTCTCTAAGGAAGATTTACAAATTGCTAATAAGCACATGAACAGAGAGACTCGACATCATTAGTCATTAGGGAAATACAAATCAAAACCTCAGTGAAGTATCACTTCATACTCCTTAGGGTAGTAGATAGAACCACCAGACAACAGGTGTTGCTGCGGATGTACAGAAATTCGAACCCTTCTGCATTGCTAATAGTGTAGCTACTTTGAAAACTGCTTGGCACACATGGTAATACTCAGCTCTAAGAAAGATGGAATACTAATACATTTTATAATACAACATGCATAAATCTTGAACATATTCCAGGTGAAAGATTACCTGTTATATGATTCCATTCATATGAATTATCCAGTAATATGCAGAGATAGGACATAGATTGGTTGGATGTTGGGTAGTAGCTAAAGAATGATGAGACTCCTTTCTGAAGTGATGAAATGTTTTAAAAGGAACTGAGATAGTGGTTGCACAGATCTGAATGTAGTGCAAACCCTTGAGTTGTGCTTTTTATGAGGATTAATTGAATGCTATATGCATTATATCTCTGTAAAGCTGTTATTAAAAGATGTATGGGCCCAGCCTAGTGGCAAAATTGATAGTGAACTGAACTGTTATACTAGAAACCACATGGTTTGAATCCCCGGGTTGACCTGAAAATATTCCTGGCCTGAGTCGTTATGTCTAAGATCTTGATGAGCCAGAGGATAAGGGAGAGGGGTTACAGTTTGATGAGACCCAGTTGGGGATGCTTCTCTCTGTCTCTCTCCTCTTATCCTCCTCTCTCTCTCTCTTCCTTCCTTCTTGTGCATGTACTCATTCCCTATAATGAATAATATATATATATATATATATATATATATATATATATATATATATATAAAGCAGTTTGAAAAAAATGTCTGTCTTCTCTGGATCTACATTTTTTTTTTTTTGGAGAGGTTTTCGCTACAGGGCGCGTGTGCTCGCCAGACAGAGAGAGACAGAGAGACAGAAAGCGAGAAATCACCCCCCAGGGGGGATGGCCACGCCGCAATCCCTTCTGCTCCATTCTCCTCTCGGTATCTTGGGCACGCATGCACACGCGCCCGGCGTGAGTTTTAAGCCACCGGGTCCGGGACGCGAACCGCGCTCGACTACATGGGAGTCCAGCGACATAGCCATTACGCTAACTGCTGGTCCCTGGATCTACATGTTTTGATGTCACAGATGGTGTTTTGTTAACCATTGCGTTTTGACTACGTTATTGAGTATGGCCACAAAAACCTTAGCAGTTTGAGTTTCTGAAAAATAATCCTCTGTTTTAGATTTAGTAGTCTTTTACAAATTACTCAAAATGTGAGGTTTATTTTGCTTTCATAATAGATGCAAATTTTGTTCTTTTTAAAATAAATTTGGAAATAGTTTTAGCAAACTGGGAGATTCAAGAAAGTCTGGTGTCTTATCTCGTGTGTGCATGTATGTTTCTCTTGGGTTGTCAGGAAAGTCATGACATATTTTTCTATGTAAAAATGTCTCATGAATTTCCCAACAACCTAATAGTTTTATTTTGCTCTATAGCTTTTTAAAAAATCATTTGTTTATTTATTTTTATACTTTTCCACACTTACTTTACAGATTAAAAAACAATTTTGCCTTATAGCTCTAGCAGTCTTTTGTTAACTGTTGGGTAATTCTCCTGAAGACTTTTACTCAGGCGCTTATTGTGATGTGCACTGCTGAGACACAGTGATCTGCTGTCTAGGACTGCATTAAAGCCCTGGAAGTGATTGCTGGTCCAACCTGAAGGCTAAGCAGGACGACATGCATCCCAGAGACTCTCGTTGGTTGATGCAAGATTGCTCAAGACTGGGCTATGTAAAGTAAGAGCTTGGTGTAGTGGTGTGCATCTGATATCCCAGATAGAAGGCTGAAGTAGGTAATATAAAACTTTGTCTTAAACAAGAAAACAAAAAAGACTTTTTCTTAGTATAAATTAAATTATATGAATGTGTGGCATGAGAAACATTCTCACCAGGTAGAAACTTAACTCTGGATATAAAAGATCTATGATAAACCAAAGAAAGATGTATAGAACAACAATTATTCTTTTTTTTTTTTTTTTTTTTTGAGAGGTTTTTGCTATAGGGAGTGAGTGCTCGCCAGACAGACAGAGACAGAGAGACAGAAAGCGAGAAATCACCCCTCAGGGGGGATGGCCACGCCACAATCCCTTCTCCTCTATTCTCCTCTCAGGATCTTGGGCACGCACACACATGCACCTGGCATGAGGTTAAGCCACCGCGTCCGGGACTCGAACTGCAGTTGACTACATGGGAGTCCAGCGACATAGCCATTACGCTAACTGCTGGTTCTTATTCTTTAGAAAACAGGTTTTAAAGGGAGGTTGTATTTTCTTTTTATTCATTTATTTAAAGTTTATTTCTTACATGAGGGAGAAGAGACAGAGAGGGAGAGGTATTGGTGCCCTCTACAGGGTTGTCACACCACTCTCCACCTCCAGTTTCAACTGACCCTCATCCCAGTTTTGTGTGTGTGCCTGGCATGTGCAGGGAGGTCCCGAGATGCAAACCCAGGACCTTTCCTATGTAAGTCCATTTGTGTAACTACTGGGCTACTACCTGGTCCCTGCTTTTTCTTTCCAGTTTTAGAAAAGAGACAAGCATAATACCAGATTTTATGATTTTAGAATCCTTTTTCTTATTTTTGATTAAGGTGATTAGAATATCCCAATATATTTATTTTAAATTTTTGTTAAGCTCAGCAATATGACTTTTGTCATAGGCTTGTAAAACGAATTAGTGATTCAGTCAGAGCTTTTTTTTTTTTTTTTTTTTTTTTTTTTTTTTTTTTTTTAAGTTTCATCTGAGAGAGAGCGAGCTCGCGTGCATGAGAAAGAAAAACAGGAAACCCACAACAGGATCTTCACACTGCCATCCGCCCCAACTTCATCCAGTCTGGATCATGGGCATGTGTGCACACCCACCATTTATTAGAGGATCTCCAGATGGGGACCCAGGGCCTCCCCATTTGGGTCCAGCATCGTGGAATATTATGTCATTGCTGTACCACTGGCTGGCCCCATATAAAAGCTTTTTAAAAAGTCTTCTAAAAAAAACCCAAAAATCAAGTTAGTTTGTAAGTAAAATTATTTGCATTACTTTATTTCCCTAATGCAAACTCCGTACTTTAAATAAACTAACTTTACTAAAACATCCAGAGTACTTTATAGAAGACTTGCTGGATTTCTGGTGTGATTTATTTCCCTGCATATCTCCATTTCTTCTGTGAAACTTTCTCACTGATGCTCATGGTCTCTGAGCATGTGGGACGGAAGGACTGCTCGGCAACATGCCCACTCACTTCCTCCATCAGGGAGAGTTGTAAGCTTATCAAAAATCATGATGTTTGCCCCAAACCTGGCAGTTTACTCTTTTATTGTAACTACATTGATTTTTAATTTTTTATAATTGATGAAATATGAGTGAAAAAAGCTGTTTCCATTAGTTAAATTTCATTTTTTTAAGAATTATTTTCTTTAACCTTATTTTAATTTGACCAGAGAGGGACAGAGAGAGAGAGAGAGAGAAAGCTTGCCAGGTCCAACTCTAACCATGGTCAGCCATGTGGGAGTCCAGCACTCCCACCTGCCAGCCCGCAGTTAAATTTTAATTTTTAGGACGGTTTCAACTAAGGAAAGTTGCTTAGAAATAACTGCTCTCAATCAGGTGAAGGAGCTATAATAGATTTGAGGAGGAAATTTAGAAGGCTGCATTCAGATTATTGCATCAGATAAAGGAATTTTTTTCATTAGATAAAGAAAATCAAAAGAGGGAACCAGCAGTTAGCATAAAGGCTATGTCGCTGGACTCCCACGTAGTCGACCATGATTCGCGTCCCGGACCCGGTGACTTAAAACTCACGCCGGGCGCATGTGCGTGCGTGCCCAAGATCCCGAGAGGAGAATGGAGGAGAAGAGATTGCGGCGTGACCATCCCCCCTGGGGGGTGATTTCTCGCTTTCTGTCTCTATGTCTCTCTCTGTCTGTCTGGTGAGCGCACACACCCTATAGCAAAAACCTCTCAAAAAAAAAAAAAAAAAAAAAGGAAAAGAGCTGGAAATCATAGCTGGTACACAATGTGTATGGTATATGTGAAAATACCATGGAGAACTCTAAATCTATAGACCTATATTCTAAAAAAAGGTTTGTCTTTACCTCAAAAAATTGATATATGGGGGTCCAGATGGTGGAGCAAATGTGCTACAATGCTGTGCCAGACTGGTCCACATGGAAAGGCTCTGGTTTGAGTCCAGAGACCTCCGTGAACATGCTGGGTACACACGTGCCCAAGATCCAGGGCTGATAAAAGTAGTGGGTGGATCATAACATAAGGACTCTGTTAGGGGTACCTGTCTTAGTCTTTTTCTCTGTCTCTCACAGAAGAAGAGATAAATATGCTTTTTTTTTAAAGGAAAAAAAAAAAAGACTATTGGGACCAGCAGAAGGCATAGTGGTTATATCGACTGTGGTTCAAGTCCCAGACCTGGTAGCTTAAAACTCATGCCAACGTGTGTGCGTGCACACGCCCGTGCCCCTTAAATCCTGTGAGGAGAATAGAGCAGAAGGGATTGCAGTGTGGCCATTATCCTGGGGGCAGGGGGAGAGGAAGGGGGGTGATTTCTTGTTTTCTGTCTCTCCATCTCTCTGTCTCTTTAGTGAGCACATGTGTCCTGTAGCAAAAATCTCTCTTAAGAAAAAAAAAGACTGTTAATTGGGTTCATATTAATATCTATGATACTAAGAACACTTCCCAAGATCTTCAGATACAGCTTTTAAAAAATTTATTTTAGCTGACTTTTGTAATCAGTCAACCAACAATCATATTAAAAGGCATTTACTGTATTTTGATCCTAATATCCAAATGGCCATATCAGTATTTATAAGAATTTTGATGTCAAGTGGTTATCTGCTCTGTCCCTTAACACTGAGGATGTATTCCCTTTTATTCCACCTCTGGACACCTGTAACTGTTAGTTATTAATTATCCCCTCTCATCTAATGGGAACACTTAATCCTTGCTCTTTTTTTTTGTTTGTTCCACATTGTATTGTTATTATCTGATTATATGTCTGTCTCACAATGGATTCTGTACTTCTTATCCTTAATGTCTACCACCATTGACTTATAGAAGTACCTAATAAATGTTTAAAGACATACCTTTTTGTTATCTTAAGTTCTGACAAGTTTATATGAATCTATTGCTGCTCAAGATATGTCAAAATGAATTTATTTATCCTCTGCGTTGGGAAATTTAAATTTGTGCATACATTTTTCCAAGTGTATGTTTCACAAAATGTGTATGATGAGAGTCTTAAAACATGTATATCTTTTATCTGGTAGTTACATTTCTTTTTTTTTTTTTTTTTTGGAGAGGTTTGTGCTATAGGGCATATGTGCTCGTCAGAAAGACAGAGGGAGACAGAGAGACAGAAAGCAAGAGATCACCCCTCCCAGGGGGGATGGCCACACCACAATCCCTTTGCCTCCTTTCTCTTCTCAGGATCTTAGGTGTGCACGCACATGCGCCCAGCATGTGTTTAAGCCACCAGGTCCGGGACTTGAACCATGGTCGACTACATGGGAGTCCAGAAACATAGCCATTATGCCAACTGCTGGTCCCTAGTAGTTACATTTCTAAGAATTAAATCTAAGAAACAATCAGAGATGTATAAAAAATTTCGTTATGATATTTGTTACAAAATTATCTATGAAACAAAGATTGGAATCAATCCATATTTTCTTTTTATTAGAGGTTTTTGTCTTAGGACATGCGCACTCACCCAAGAGAGGGGGGAGTGAGAAATCACCACTTGGGGGGATGGCCATGTCGCAATCCCTTCTCCTTTATCCTCCTTGGATCCGTGTTTCACGCCACCAGGTCTGGAACTTGAACTGTGATTGGCCATGTGGGAGTCTAGCATGTAATCACTCTGCCATTTGCTGGTCCTTCAATCTGCATTTTCAATATCAGGATTCATTCAATAAATTCTAGTTAATCTGTATGGTATAATACTGCATTAAAAATCATTCTCAAAGACTTACAAAGGACATCAGATGATAGGAACAATCAATTCCTAATAAATTTTAGCCTATTCAATTTAACCGTTTCTTTTTTTCAGTTGCTATCATCATTTGAGTCCTGATTTAGTGTCCACCATTTGTACTTTTGCACTGAGTTCTATGTGATCTACAAATTTAGCATTTGTGTCATTTTGTTTATCCAGGTTGTTATTGTAGTGAGAATTTGACTGTAGAAATAAACCTACAGAAACTGTCTAGGTTCATATGTTTCACTTATGATCCAGAAAGCCAGATAATCTTCACGTGGTTGTTTCTTGGCCAAGTTATGAAAACAGTTTGGTCGTGAGTCCCTAGTGCTAGAGAATAGTTCAGTTTGCTGAGCCTCCAGAAGTCAGACCCCGTCGTTTCTCTCTTTGCCCTATGCTTCAGTAGACATTACTTCTTCCATTTGGCCTGCTTTCTCGGACTCCCAGCCATTTCCCCCCAGTCTTCCTTATTTCCCCTTAGGTGTAATGGAAACTATGAAATGATAGGATTTATTAAATACCTTCTTTGCCGCTCTAAACCTATTTCTTTCTTTATCCACTTCTGCTTTTTCTCTTGACTGGATTTGACACTTTGCAAACACTGTCATTAGTAATGAAACTGGTTCATAATTTATGAAATGAAGCACTTTTACAAAATGATGAGATGCTTCTACTTAAAGAATTTATGTTTAGTAGGTGCCTGGTTTGACAAAACTAAGTATGATTTATGATAGTCAAAATATGTTCAATCACATCTTAAGGTCATGGTCTATTGGATAAAGAGAGGGACCTGCATGTAAATGTTGTTTTAATAAAGATAGACACCCTGGCAAAAGTTAACTGACAGGGAATTGAACATCGTAAAACCCAGGATACTGGTCTTTGCACTAATTATTGGCATTCCAAATTATATTTTAAGCTTTGTTTGACTTGGAAACTGAAATAATGTCTTGTTAAGTTTAACTGCCAAAAATGGAAGCTGGTGATGAAGTGATATTTGTTAGTTTTTGGAGGCTTTAAAAGGCTTATATAAAGCCCACCTGGCTTTCTGAAGTTAAAATTAAAAAAAAAATTCCTAAGGTTTTTATCTCTCTCCTATCATTTGAGGATCTTGTAATTGGCTCTTTATGTACACAAGTCAATTCTTCATGTTGCTGTTAATTAAAACCAGGTTTAAAAACTGCTAGATAGAAATTGTTTTTACTTGTTCAATAATCTTGGCTTTATAACAGTCTGAATGTGAAGTACTATAAGGAGAGAAGCCAGAAGGTGTGAAGGTCATGCCATTCATAGAGCTCAGAGTTCCTGCTGTTGCCATCATTATCAAACAGCTCTTTGGAGCTCTAATTGCAGTCTTTCTGAATTCCATTTTCCTTGTCAGTTTCCAGTCTGCATTTTGAGAAATACTTATTTAAAATATTTTACCTCCTAAATAGAAAAATAAGAACTCTGAAGCTGTCCAAAATCTCAGTGGCACATTAATTAATGGAAAACACATTCACAAAATAAATTTAGTATGAACATAAGATTAATATTCAGACCTAACTCTAGATAGGTGTTAAAGACAACTTTAGCTCTTCTATAACAATTTAGCCTACATCCACCTTTTAAAAGGGGCCTTTATAAAGACCTATAAACTCGTTTGACTTTTTTTTTGGGGGGGGGGAGAGGTTTTCGGTATAGGGTGCATGCACTTGCCAGACAGAGACAGACAGAGAGATAGAAAGCGAGAAATCACCCCCCAGGGGGGATGGCCACGCCGCAGTCCCTTCTCCTCCATTCTCCTCTCGAGATCTTGGGCACGCACGCACACGCGCCCGGTGTGAGTTTTAAGCCACTGGGTCCGAGACACGAATCGCGGTCGACTATGTGGGAGTCCAGCGACGTAGCCATTACGCTAAGTGCTGGTCCCTAAACTTGTTTGACTTTTAACAGTAATGTAGAGTTAATCATAACCAGCTCACACTCAGCCTGCGTTTCCATGTTGCAGTAATTAATGAGAATAAACAAGTTTATGTACTACATTTGTGTGTGATTCAAGGCTAATAGTAAGTGAGGAAAAATAATTTTTCCAGTAAAGACACAGGAAGAAATTAATTCTCTGTTTTACTAAGAGTACTCCATAACACAGAGGAGGAACGTAACTGTAAGGATTAATTAGTGTTTATGTGCATTGCATTTTTTAAAATCTGTATCATGAAGTTTCATTAAAGGACTCCAGCCTGGCCCTTTGAAAGTCTCTTTTAATAGGGCTATGTAAATTTTAATTCTCCTTTTTTTTGCTGTAATTATGTCAAGAATATAAAATGAATAATTGAATGACTGAAGAATGTTCTTGAGTGTGTTATTAGGAGGAATGATTGGAAGCAAAATCAGTGTCCTTTCTCTGCTGGAAATAGTAACTAAACAGGGAGAAAGTGGGCAGGCTCCTAGTATTGTTAGGAAGGTTGGGCTCAGGGCTTTGTTTAACTGCAGGGTATTTAAAGTTCCTGGTATCCTTGGAAACACAAACTGTTTGTGATACCAATTGGTGCTTGTGTTTCAGTGACGTCATATAATTTACAGAGTCACACAATGCATCTCTTGTCTGTGGACCTACAGAGGAGTTCAGATAGTTTCGGGAAAGCACCTGAATACCCATAGAAATTGAGGCTTGACTGTGTGTGTGTCTTTTCTCTCAGGCTTTAATTTCAGAGAGTGACTGTTTTACTATTCATTCCTTAATCTTTTGAGTTTAGATTCTACTTTTTAAAAAAATGCCACCCACCAGATTTCTCAGTTTTTTATGTTCTTGTGATTGCATTGAGATGTATAGACATACATTATTGTACTACTTAAAACTTACAGAGAAATAGATGAAGAGAATTAATTAGTCCTCTCAAGTTTAGCCATCTTCTGCAATGATAAGAGGATTACAGAACTGGGAGTGTTTGAACTAATTGGTTAGATTAAAACAGGGTCATTAAAAACTTACTGTCTTTTTGTCTTTTCTTTCTTTTAAATCTGGAAGGGAATTGGGTAGACTGACCTAAATAGTGTACATTGAGTTGACTAACTTGGCCTAAATAAAAGCAATGTGCTTCCGGCTTTATATTTTACTTCTGTTTAATTGTCCCTTTAGCCAAAAGGCTATGGACCTGTTGGCTCTTTCTTTATAAAGTTTGGATCAAGAATGACATGTAGATCCTTGGTGCAGAAATATGCCAGGATCCGTCTGATGTTATCAGGTGGAAGTTTCCATTTCTTTGAGCAAACCTGCACAATTTGTTTTTTCCCAGAATATTTCCAAGGAAAGTCTTATGTATACCCATCATATAATCCTGAAGATCATTTACAGTTTATTTTTATTTTTCTATGACATTTTATTACAATATTTTAGCATCTGATAGTTTTGAATAGGAATAACAAATGAGTCCATTGTTTCAGGTGTGTAAAACAAAAAGAATAATAAGGGCTAACATTTATTGAGTGTTTACAATATGCCAGGCTGTGTCCTTGGATTTTGGTTTTGTTTTGTTTTGTTTTGTTTTGTTTTGCGTTGCTTTCAGTCTCTCTAGGGCATGTACTTGAGAGAAAGAGAAAGTACCCCTCAATGAGGCATGGTGGTGCTGTAGTCCCTTGTCCTCCATTTCTTTATCCTGTTAGGATTTGGCCACCACTTTAATCTTGGACTTCCCAGCCTCTAGGGTTATGTGAAAATAAACTACTGTTAAATTATCCTGTCTGTGGTATTCATTTTGAAGGTGCTTCCTGAGAAACAGTACATGTTTGGTAAAATGTTTAAGCTTTGACTAGCTAAAATAACTTTATCCTTGCATGTAACTGTTTGGCCAAGTGAATAATCTAGGTTGGAAGTAGTTTTCTTTCAGAATTTTGAGCACATTTGCTCCATTGTCTTCCAGATTCCTTTGTTGCTTTTGAGAAGTACAAATTCATTTTTATTTCTGATTTTGAAAACTTTTTTTTCCAATAATAAACTTTGTGGGCATATTATTTTCATCGACTTTGCTGGGTACATAGTGAGTATGTCTGGTAGCTGATGTCCTTCACTGCTGAGAAATTATACTAATGATTTCCTCATTTCTGGTTTTTATCTCTTGTTTTTATCTTGACTCGCATGAATTGGTTTCTCAATTTTTTTCATTTTTGTTTGTTTATTAGTAATTTGTCAGAGTGCATGTGCTCACAGATAAGAGACACAGAGATTGAGAGGAAGTAAGAAGGCACATGTCTGGGCCAGCAGGTGGCGTGGTGGTTAAGGTGTTGGACTTCCCATATGGCTGATCACGATTCGAATCCCAGTCCTGGCAGCTTGTTTCTCACTTTCCCTCTCTCCCTGTCTGTCTCTGGTGAGCACACAGGCCCTATAGCAAACTTAAAAATAACAGTAATAATAATAAATAAAATAAACAAAAGAAAGCACAGACCTTCTCTATGAAGAATGGTCATGCTAGTCCATTCTCCATTTCTCCCTCCCCTCTGATCTTAAATGTGTACATGCACACGTAGTCCAGTGTTTTTCAAGCTACGGAGGTTGGGACTCAAATTGCAAGATTAGCCATGTGGGATTGAACTGCCTTAAACACCAGATACTGGCCTGTCACAATTTTCTATCTTTAAAAAATATTTTTTTAAGGTTTTTGCCACAAGGTGCATGTGCTGACCAGAGAAAGGCAGTGAGAGGAAAAGTGAGAAATCACCCCTGAGGGGAGATGGCCATGCCCCAGTCCTTTCTCCATTCTTCTCCTGAGATTTTGGGTGCACTTTACTGATGTGCTAGAAAAAAATCTTAGATTGTACATAAGAAAAACTGAATTCTTTTTTTTTTCTTCTTTGTAAGGTTTTTGCCATAGAGCAGATGTGCTTGCCAGAGAGCAACAGAGAGACAGTGATAGGGAAAGTGAGAAATCACCCCACCGGAGGGATGGCCATGCCGTAATCCCTTTCCTCCATTCTCCTCCTGGGATTTTGGGTGTACTTGCACACACATCCAGTGTGACTTTCAAGTTGCCCAGTCTAGGACTCAAACCACAGTCAGCCATGTGGGAGTCCAACACTTTAATCATCATGCCACCTGCTGGCCCCACAATAACTGAATTCTAAGATAACTATGCTAGGTGTGTTACTTTGAGCAAGTAATTTTAAAATTCTGAACTTCATTTTATTAATCTATGAATTGAAAATGTGTAATTTATTAACCTGTACTTCTTAACTCTACATTGTTTCAAAAAAACCCCCAAAACCTCTTGTCTCGTTCTATGCCCTTTTTTTCCTGTTGATCTTTATTTGTTTTTCTGCCCGATACTTAGACATCATTTCTTATACTCATTCTTTTCTCTTTATTCTCTATACTGTGAATGCATCTATTAATGACTCTTGACTATTCAAATATTTGCAATAATCACTTCTAAATTTTTTAACTTAAAATTGACTATTAAGTTGAGATATCACTGAAAGAAACCTGTGTTTTCTGGCCAAAAACCTTAATTTGCACACAATAGGTGAGTGAATATGGGATAGATTTATTGCCCTGTATCAGCTGTTTTCAAAATAGAATTGTTTCCTAATTACATTATTTAAAGTGTTTATGTAATATTAAAATCTCCTAAGATAATAGAAGAGCCTGTGTGAAAAAGAAATAGGGTGAGTCTAGAAGGGTTAGAAAAACTCCATGTGTTTTGTTTTTCCTTTTTTTAAATGATTGCCAGAGGGTATGTGCACTCAACAGAGAGGAAGAGAGAGAGAGTAGCACCCCTCATTGGGTGTGGCCACTCTCCAGTCTCTTCTCCTCCATTTTCCCATCCCGTTGGAAATTTGGGCACACCCGCATGTCCCCAGTGTGTTTTTCAAGACTTCAGGGCTGGGATTCAAACCAAGGTCAATCATGTGGTATCTGGCTCCCTTAGCCATTAGGTTATGGGACTAGCCCAGAAAAACATCTTATGTTAAAAGAAAGATAGAAATGATAAAGACGAATGAGAAACAAAAGCCAGAAAGACCTAAACTTGGCCATGTACATGTTCCCATTTAGTATGCATATGATTTTTATCTATTTGTAAGAAAAATAAAGAAAATTACGTTAGTAGTGTTAGTTAGATATCTTATAGTTAACTTTATTTTGTTAAGCGTTACTTCCATTTATTTTGCAGCTTTAACAAATTACTGTTTTTTTACCAGTACATGCTTGTAGTGAAGGAGGGAATGTAGCTCGTATCTGGTATCACATACCGTGTGTTAATGTACCCACTAACAGGTTTTAGACATTAAATTATTTTGTTAAATTTTTCCAGTTTATTTTTTTCAGAGAGAGACGGCACCCTCAACAGGGCTCTGATGCTTCATCCCCCTCAGCCTCAGACAGCCCTGGTTCATGGGCACATGTGTTCCTGGTATACTCAGGGAGGTCTCTGGACTTGAACTGGCAATCTTCCCATGTGGGATTCCCATGCAGAGTATCATATTTTACCAGTGCACCACTCTCTGGCTGCTAAATGCTAAATGATTTTGTATTGGCAATTTTAATTTACAACTATGTGATGGATTATGTGTAGGACTTAAGAATACTTAGTAATATTTTGGGAAATTAATTGGAAACTTAGATGGGCTTGAACTAAATTTTCTTTTTACATTGAAAAACATTGAATACGGTCTCCTTGTAAATGAAATGTTGCCTTTCAGCACATGTTCAGGAATGGATTAGATTGGGCTAAGAGGGATGTCTGTTCTATTTGTATCGGTGACTTTTAAGAGAAAAAGCTAAATGCTTCCTTTTACTGCTTTATAGCCTTCTACCATAGGGGTTCTTCCCTCCCACTCACTTGGGGTCAGTGGGTGGTTTTTTGACAAAAAGAGAGGTTATTGCCTTCTGATTTAAGTCAGCTAAGTTGTGTCAGAGCAGAGCTCATTGAATTGGGTTGTCGACTTAGTGGTGAGTGACTGATCGGATTTTTCAGAGAAGCCTATAATATCTCCTTGATAGTTTTCACTCTAAGCTCAGTGATTTGTGATTCAAACGGGTCACAATTCAGAAAAGATGCATATTTAGCCCTAGATTCTATTCCAGTTGACACAGTGGAGAGAGGTAGAGCTATTACAGATTTTTAATGCTGCCAGACTCTTGACAATTTTCATTTTTAATGCAGTCTGCTTTCTTCTGTTCTCTTAGGAAGAGCGATAATGTCACAATATTGGCTGTGTGACCAATTGCTAAAAGCCCAGAAACCGATCTCACAGGAGTGGTGAACTACTCTTCTCCCCTCTGGACTAAGAATCACATTCCTTTAAAGGCTCTAATTCTTTCCTCACAGCAGCTGCCCCTAAAGGAAAGTGATGCAGTTCAATTCAAAAGGCAAGCGTGGGTGTTTATTAATATAGGAAGAGGTACTAAATATAACAAAAGGATTGTGTGCCAAATAGCATTTGAGACTAATTCTTGGTATAGTTCATTTTTTTCTACTGGTGACAGAAACATGAGACATGAAAAGGATCTTGGTTTTGATCATGTAACAGTACATCAGCTGTGTCGCATTTTGAAGAGCCAGACTACTATTTGCTTAAACTTTTCTTAAATTAGCACAATACCTGACTGCTCAAGAAAAATTCACATATAGACTTTGTTTCCTTCTAAAGATTAGTATGTAAATAGATTATTTTGAGTACGTTACATTTTTCTGTTTTGGTAAGATTTATTGTGTACTGTAGATATGACTGGTCTATTGGGACTGAGGAGCAGACTGTGATGTTCAGCCACCTGTCACCTCAATGTTGGCACTGTTTGTAACAGTCCATTTAGTTGCAGGCTACTTAGTTGCTTAAGCAGTGCTTGGCCCAGTGTGGGAATTATGGGGCTGATTCCATCTAATGCAGATCTAGGAAGTGAAAGAAAGCCATATGACCAGCTCGGCCTGCTGTCTCATGCATGCCACATGTGATCAGAGGCAGTACAGACTGCAATAGTGATGTGGAAAGGAGAAACAAGGTGAACTGTCATTGGGATTGTTTCTCACCCTGGCCACCTTAAAGTACTTACCTAATAGCACCAAACTAAAGTAAATTCTTCTGTAAAGTGAAGTGTTACCTTTATCAAACATCTTACTGCCTACTATTAATAGGTCAGAGCTTCTATGCTGAGCTCTGGTGCTTCTGAGACCAAGAGGGAAGTAGCAAAGGGACTCTATAAATGTTAGACTAAAGGAAATTACCAGAAAGAAGTATCACATGTTATCTCCTTCTGCCCTTTCCTCTTAAAAGAGATTGATGGCAGGCCTCACAAATTTACTGACGAAATCACACCAGTGACCAAATGGCATGGAAATTAAGCTTCTCTAGTTAAGGAAACAAAAATGATTAGTGAAGGTTGAGAGATACCATATAAATTCATTTCAATAAATAGC
Organism: Tupaia tana; assembly: GCA_026018925.1. Lineage (NCBI taxonomy): Eukaryota > Metazoa > Chordata > Mammalia > Scandentia > Tupaiidae > Tupaia > Tupaia tana. The sequence continues at coordinate 117,466,142 of JAKSZU010000007.1, forward strand.
TATGGCCTCAGTAAATTCATGGCAATGTAAGGACTAAGACCTGTATTGCCATAAAAGCAAATATTTCCGTTTTAATGCTTAAACATATTAGGTCATTTATTACCCAGTGTTTTTATTATTAAAGGCTGGTGTGGCTGTGTTTAAATCTACTTGGGCCATTGATTCTTATGAACTATAATGTAATTTGCCAGCACAAAAGTTCAGTGTGTGTCAGGACAAAGCAGAGTTCACAAGCTCTACATATGGGGTTATTATCGCCCCAAGAAAATTTGTTTGTTTGTTGTTCTGGAAACAGGATATTTTCTGATGTTTTGACAGAATATGGAGGATGAGAAGGTAATAGAAGGATAAAATAAATACAATTAAACTTTATTTTAGTGTCCTGACTGGGCTTGGACATTATTTTAAACTGGTGTAATGGTTATGTTGCTGGATTCCCTCGTAGTTGACCATGGTTTGAGTCCCTGACCCGGTGACTTAAAACTCATGCTGGGCATGTGTACATCCATGTGTGCCCAAAATCCTAAGAGGAAAATGGAGGAGAAGGGATTGCGGCATGATCATCCCCCTCGGCGGGAGCGGGGAGTGGTGATAATGGTGATTTCTCACTTTCTGTCTTTCTGTCTCTCCAGAGAGTGCACGCACCCTATAGCAAAAATCTCTCTCTAAAAATAAAATATATATATATTTAAAAATGGAAAGGAATGATTTGGTTGAAGATAGCTACACTGGGTCTTAAGCGTATGACATTAATATATTTTTAAAATAATTTGGTTATCTGCATCTAATATAGTATGGGCTGTTCTTTAGCAGCATGCTTAGGTTATTGACATTGTTAAGAATCACCTTTACATGACAACTGTAATATTATTTCTTCTGCTGTTGCAGAATTTGCCTATATAAGATAGTCAAACAAATACCATATTTTTTTCATTAAAAAACTTTTTATTTTAATTGTCAAAAGCTGTGTGTACTCATGAGACACACAGAAAGTGAGGGAGAAAGCAAGCCCAACCCAGCATGGTCTCATGCCATATCCCTTCTATATTTCTCCATACTGTCAGAATTTGGGGCATGAATGCACATGTATTCAACATGTTTTTCAAGTTGCTGGGGCTGGGATTCAAACCTTGGTCAACCATGTGGAATCCAGCTCCCTTAACCACTAGGCTGTGGGGCTAGCCTGCGTGTGCTATATTTCTAAAACTGTTAATATGTGGCAGGGCCAAGAATATAGCTTATTAATTGGCCTGATAATATGATGTCAAACATGAAGTTCTATTAAAACTATTCTGAACATTTTGGTGCAAAGAAAAATAACTCTTTATGTATTTAAGGTAATCAATACTTTTACCTAATGTAAATAGTAGTATTCTGTTTTAAAGTTATGTAGACATGTTTACTTCTGTAGTGAAGTGGTCACTCCTATTCTGAGCTTTAATAAAAACTGGTACTTTGACTTTGCATTCAGAGCCCAAACAAGTGTGGTTAGTGAAATTTCAGAGTTGGGAAGAATTCACCACTTAGAAGCCAGGTTAGCTCTGGCGTGGGAATAAAAACACACACATAGACACATGAAAATATAGATCTATATTTCCATAACAATTCAGATTTCTACAGCTTACATCAGTTATTTTTTGGGAATGTGTTTCTCATCTATCCATTCATTCATTTATTTTGACAACAGAGTTCCACTATGTTGCAATCTTCCTACCTCTGTTTCGCAATTGGGAATACAGGTCTGTGATACCTTCCTGGGATTCCAGGGTGGGCCAGGAATCTAGCCCAGCTCTGTCAAGTGGACTCAACCTGCTGAGTAGTAGAGTCTGCCCGTGTGCACTACTGGGCCTGTGTTTCTCTTTTAATGTATTAAAACCTTGATATTGATAGATTTTTCTAAGACTATGTATTTGGGGATTTTTAAATTTAATTTTCAATTAATTTTTTTTAAAGTTTCTCTAAGAACTGATGAAAGGCTATTGATACTGAATAAAACATTAGAAGTTGTGATAACCTGGATAGTCTCTCTATAAAATTCTTCTGTAAAGCTTGCTCTGGAAGGCAGTAAATAGACTCAGGATTTTACCAGTTGCATTTAACTTATAACATTGAAATTAAAAATGTAAAAGAAAACACATGTTGCTTGTAAATGATGTGACTCAAAACTAATTCAGATGAACTTCTAAGGAGATATAGAATATAAAAATAAAATTTCCCATAGCAGTTTTTTCCTTGATATTCTTCATACTTGGTTCATACACTTCTTCTTTGTCTCTTTCCTTCCCCCCCATTTCTGCTTCTAATCAGAGCCCTTTTTACTTTCCTACTCTAAATTTTTTGAGACCTTTTCCTATGTCTGGGAAAGACAAGTTGCTTACTCTCCAAAAGAAAAGTTTTGCACACACACACACACACTCCTAGTAGAATTTGTAGCTCTATTGTATTATTTTGATTCATCATCTTTGTGAAATGGTGTATACCAGGCCATGGAGCTTGTTTCTCTCATTGTTGAGAAAGGTTAACATGGGACCAGCAGATGGTATAATGGCTATGTCGCTGGACTTCCTTGTATTCGACCGCAGTTTTAGTCCTGGACCCAGTAGCTTAAAGTCACATTGGGCGTGTGTACGTGCATGGCCAAGATTGCGAGAGGAGAATAGAGGAGAAGGGATTGTGGCATGGCCATCCCCCCCGGGGGTGAGTTCTTGCTTTCTATCTATCTGTCTCTGTCTTTCTGGCGAGGGCATGTGCCCTATAGCAAAAACCTCCTCTTCCCACAATAAAAGAAGAGTTAACACAAGAGGGTCCTGTTGTTATTTTTTCCTTGCCAAGTAGTTACTGGATTTATATTAGCATTTTTAAGGGGCTCAGAGTTTGACTTTTAGACCTATGGCAGACTAAGTGATCTAGTAGTTTGAATGCTGTTTTAAAATCATTTACAAATGATGGATTACATGGAATACTTTAAATGAGTTTCTTTCCCTTTTAGATTTTTTTCTCCCTATTTAAAAACCATCTGTGTTGGACTTCCCTGCTAAAACTAAAGCAGAATTGCAGTTATGTAATCTGCTTTATGAGTATTTATCAATTTATATTTCTGTTAATTGCTCTTTTATTCTCTCATCTCTTTCATGCTAATCTTGTACCGCAAATGACTGGAGAGCTGTCAGTTTTGTTGATTCCTATTACAAAATCTGGTTAACACATTCTCTTTTTTAATAGTTTTATGGTCACCTCTAGTGTAGACCCTAATCAACCCCTGACCAGGCCATTATATGAGCCTCTTGTTCATTATTAAGACCTCTGCTCCTGAGCTGGCTCCTTTGTGTGGTGGTTAAAGCATCCAAATACCACATGGCCGACCTTGCAGTTTGAGTGTGGGACCTGGTGGCTTGTAAAACACACCGGGCATTTGTACGTGTGTGCCCCAAATCATGACAGGTTGGAGAAAAGGAGAAAGGATTGCTGTGTGACCATTCCCTGTGGGGCTGTGTTCTCCCTTTCCTTTTCTATGTCTCTCTGGTGAGGATATGCACCTCTGATATGGGGTAAAAGATAAACTCAAAGGACAAGGAAGATTTTTTTTAGTGTAACAATCCGACACTAACTTTTTCAGATTTTGCATTGCTCTACCTTTTAAAATATAGCTGCTGGGTCAGCAGGTGGCATGGCAGTTAAGGCACTGTATTCCCACAGGGTCAGTCACGGTTCAGAACTGGTGACTTGAAAATCAGGCTAGATGTGTATGTGTGGGTGCCTAAAATCCCAAGAAGAGAATGGAGGAGAAGGGATTGTGGTATGGCCAATCTCCCGGGTGGGCGAAGGGTTCTCATTTTCCCCCTCTGTCTGTCTCTGGTGAGTGTACTCACCCTATGGCAAAAAAACTCAAAAAATAAATAAATAAATAAATAGATAGATAGATAGATAGCAGCTGCTTGGGTTTTGGTATAGTATTAAAGAAGGAGAACATATATAAGTATTTCAAATTATTATTAAAACACTGCTGTCTTTTCTAGTTACATATCTGTAAACTCAAATTTTCTTTATGTGTCAACCAGAACTCCCCAAAAGCAATAGATTGTATGTGGAAACATTTGTAAGGACCTAACTTTCTTCTGTTCAGTCAGGCTTTAAAGAGATTTACAAAAAATGTAGAACAGTGTTATTCTTCTAACTGTTTTGTTTTGGAAAATAGTTACATTTCACTGAAAAGTGTTATTTATGTTAACATGTATTAGGTTTATTATTGTTAAATGAACACATATTTTAAAAAATTAGTTGCAATTTTTAATTTAAGAATTTTTTAAAGAATTATTTTGGGACCAGCAGTTGACATAATGGTTATGTCGCTAGAGTCCTATGTAGCAGACCGCGGTTTGAGTCCCAGGCCTGGAGGCTTAAACTCATGCCAGGCACATGTGCGTGCATGCCTAAGATCCTGAGAGGAGAATGGAGGAGAAGGGATTGCAGCGTGGTCATCCCCCTGGGGGGTGATTTTTCGCTTTCTGTCTCTCTGTTTCTCTCTTTCTGGCGAGAGTGCGCGCCCTATAGTGGAAACCTCTCCAAAAAGAAATTATTTTATTTAACTTTATTTATTTATTTTAGTTTGATCAGAGAGGGACAGAGAGAGAAGGAGAGAGAGAGAAATTGAGAAAGCATGCCGTCTGGTCTGGGACTCAAACCACAGTTGACCATGTGGGAATTCCATACCCTTAACCACCGTGCCACCTGCCAGCCCCAATATTGATAAGTATTGCTATAATCCACACAAAAACTCTTTGAAATCCTCAATATTTTGTTAAAATTTCTTTCATGAGAGACAGATTGTGCGTGGGGTTGAGGGGAGGGCGATGTTGCAGGGAGAGAGGAAGACGGACTGATTTTGGCAGGATCTTGCCACATTGTGATCCTGTCTCAAGCCTTCTATTTGGGATTACAGGTGCATCTGGTGTGTTCAGGTTGACCTGGGATCTGAACCTGGGGCCTTCCCCTATACTCCAGTATTGTACGGAAGTACACTACTGCCTATGTCAACATAGCTGGGCCCCTTGTACATTTTAAATCTAAAGTGATCCTGAGATCAAAAAATGTGTGTACTACCAGTCTACTTTTAGAGAAGTACTTTTTAAAGGGATTTATTGAGTTATCTCTGATTCTTTTTCCTGTTTCTAAAATTACTTATTTTTGTAATGAGGACAGCATTCAGTCTTAGTATCCTCATAGGAATGGGACAGAGCAAATCTAAAATTGTTTCTAATTTTGCTGTTCAGATTCTTTATGATTCTGAGTTAGATTCCTTTTCTCTAGTGAATATTAAATACTAAACATAATTGAAAGTCAGAAATTAGAAGGAAGTCGCTAGAACAAAAAATAAAGATTGGTAGAATTGGTAAGGTGAAACAGGGCAAAAATATGAGCTTGCCTCGTTAATGTAATAGTCTCAGCATACAGGCCTTGCTTATGTGCTGTTAAACCTTCATTTAGCCATGGAAATGAGGACATGATGAATAAATAAATTAAACCTATTGGTTAATGTTAAAAAACTTATTGTATCTTGTTACTTAAAATGCCTTTAAACCTTAACCGAAAAGTGCTATAGAGAGCAAAAACAATCACTTTCTTCTTCTCACTTTCTTCCTGGGTATACACTCATATAAAATATATATATATTTTTAAAGTGAGGATTAGAAAGAATAAAAACACACATTTTTATAAATCTATAAGATGGCTAACCAGTATCTTGATTTAGATTGGAACTTTTAAAAATACTGAATTATTGCTTCCAATTTCATGTTCCCCTATTTCATCCTTCTGATAGCACTGCAGAGGGGTGGATCAGAGGCCAAAATGCTTTATGAGACATTGTCTCATACCCTGAAGAAACTGTTGGGGCATTGGAAAAGTCATGATGCATCTTTTGCATAGAAAAATATGTCATAAGTTTTTGATCTACTCAATAAAACAAAGTTCCGATTAGACAAAGGAGGAACATTTGACAGTGAGTCTTAGAGAATCACTCAGGTTCACACAGAGAACCAAATTTAGGTTTCACCTGTGCTGATACAATTTATATTTTGTCAGTAACCTAGGTTATACTATAAGTAAAGTATCATATATTCTAATTTTTTGGACAGAGTCTATCAATGTCTTCTTTTGTTCAGATCGTAAAATTACTTTATAGTGGGTGGTTTAGTTCACCCATGGCTAACTTATGTAATAACATTAGTCATCTGAATGAAAACTCGTCTAGGCCACAAAACCACTGTATTTCCACATAAACTAGGTACATCCCTTTCTGCTGAAGTTGTCTTGATATTTGACTCTTAAAATAGGCCTACATTATGGTAAAAAAAAAAATCTAACCCATTTGTTTGTTTAAATCATATGAAGAAAATCAGTTTTGACATGGCTTTTAAGTATAGGCAAGAATATTCTGTACATGTCCAAAAAGATTAAGAGTCAGTTTCTTTAAAGCTTTTGGTGATGATTTTAGGAATTTCGAAGTACAAAGAAAGAGTAATTTAAGATGCTTAGACTACAAAGGAAGAGAGTTGAGGGTGGGGGAGAGAGAGTGTGGAATGGAGATGCTATAAGTGCAGTTGTAGTGTCCTGCATAATGCAGAGGTGATAGAGCAGAAAAATAATGGAAAAAAAACACAGTTATAAGAATCAGTAACATGTCTATTCAAAGTCTAGTAATATTTTTGGTTCTTGGACCTTAAATGATATTTGGGGGCAGTTGATAAGCTCCCAACACACGCAGAACAACAAACTTAGAGAGGACAGGAAGTTAAATCCAAGGAACAATGAAGATAATATTGGGTGAATAAGAGAATGTAAAAAGTGACATATACAGTAGTCCCCTCTTCTCCATGGTTTTACTTTCCATGGTTTATTGCCTCTAATCAACTGCAGTTGGAAAATAAGTACAGTACCGTACAGTAAGGTGTCTTAAGAGAGAGAGAGACACCACATTCACATAATGCTTATTAATAGTTTATTAGTAGTTATTGTTAACATTCTACTGTGCCTAATTTATAAATTAAACTTTATCATAGGAAGGTATGTAGGAAAAACATAGTATATATAAGGTTTAGTACTACTGCCATTTTAGGCATCCATTGGAGGTCTCAGAATGTATCCCCTGTGGATGGATAAGGGGAGACTACAGTACACTAACTTTTATAATTACTGACTTGTTGCTTACTTTCTACAGAACCCTGGCAGTAGTTATACACATTTAGGTAACTATAGCATATAACATTTGGGAACAATTTGGATTTATTTGAATACCAGTAATACCTATCATCCTGTGATTAGTCAAAAAGTTGATAGAAAACAGTAATAATAGAAAACACTCACTTTATGCATATAATGTGCTTACTTGTAAGGTACAGCTCTCTCTGTCTTCATGGGTGTTTGTTTCCTAATTGCTTCAGTTTGAGTTGCTACTCTAGTATAACTAAACAGTAACAAAGAAAGCATTTTAAATAATCCCTGTAAGATCTCTGAGAGGGATTAGTTCTTTGTGGCTCAAGAATTTTTAATATATATTGAACTGTCGTATAGATCTATTAGGTATTATATATAATAGATATAATAGATCTAGTGTTATTTATGATTAAAAAAATGTTTCAAATATTAAACAGCCCAAAATGAGTGAAGAGTTCATACAAAAAAAAAAAAAAATGTTAAGTCCATAGTAACAAAGACAGTAGTAACCACTTGATATTTTAGAAGGGAGTGAGACATTTGGGGCCTTTTGAGACATTGTGCTTTAATATTGGATAGCTCTACTTCTAAGAAACATGATAATAATAATACAGGTATTTCTTGAGGAAATTTTCTGTGTTTTTAAGATGTTACTGGCCCCTAGTGGTAATGTGATGTTACAGTTTAAACATTTTCAATTCTCGTGAACGTAGTCATTTTGAAAGCCGATAACTTCTGCGTTCTAGGTCAGCGGTATTCTCAAACAATACATGTAACATCATCTTCCTCCTGAAGAGTAAAGACTGTATCCTTGGTTCTTATCTCTGAGTCAAGGGGATCTCTTCAGGCGTTGGTTTAGCTCTGAAGTAACCTTTTATTTTAGTGTATATACCTTTGTAATTACTGTGTCAAGTTTGTACTAACAGTTCTTCCTAGAACATTTCAGTCCTCTTGTCTGCAGGTAATAGGACCAATTTTTAAAAATTTTGCATATAGCAGTTTTAATTTTCTTAAGTTTTCACTTATCCTTCTTTAGATTCACCTCTTTATAAATTTGAATCCTGGAGAACCAGCAGTTAGCGTAATGGCTATGTCGCTGGACTCCCACGTAGTCGACTGCGGTTCGCGTCTCAGACCCGGTGGCTTACAACTCACGCCGGGCGCGTGTGCGTGCGTGCCCAAGATCCCGAGAGGAGAATGGAGGAGAAGGGATTGCGGCGTGACCATCCCCCCTGGGGGGTGATTTCTCGCTTTCTGTCTCTCTGTCTCTGTCTGTCTGTCTGGCAAGCGCATGCGCCCTATAGCGAAAAAACCTCTCCAAAAAAAAAAAAAAAAAATTTGAATCCTGCATTTGAAATGCTTGTTTTTTAAAAAAAATATTTTATTTTATTTTATATATTCAATCAGTATATGTCGCTTAGCTTGTAAAATGAATTTACCCAACATGAATATATATTTCATACTAGTTCAGTGCAGGATACTATTCACATTATCATCAACAGATAATAATCCATTTCTGTATCCCATTAATGTCTTGCCTCTCTATTTTTCTCCTTAATTTCTTTCCTCATACTCTCCCTGCTTCTCCCAGCCTCTTTCTGCACTATCTTCAGTATCCCTAACCATTTTCCATGCTGCTTCTGTAGCCTGTAGACTTTCTGTTTCCACCACAGAGTGCAGATGGTCAGTATATGTTAAATGAAGACATACATTGTCTCTTTTTCATAGCCTGCCTGGCTTGCATCACTCAGCAGTAAATCTTCCATATTTGTCCACTTTCTATCAAATGCCAGGCTCTTGTTTTTTTCTGTGGCTCAGTAGTATTCCATAGAGTATATGTGCCATACTTTTTCAATCCATTCATCTCTTTATGGACATTTGGGTTGGTACCATGTCTTAGCGATTGTGAATAATGCCATAATAAATAGATGTCCAAGCACTTTTCCAACTGAGCATTCTCCTGTCCTTTAGGTAGATACCCAGGAGTGGAATTGCTGGATCATATGGTAGTTCTATTTATAGATCTTCGTGGAACCTCCATGTTGTTCTCCATAGTAGCTAGAGCAATTTGTATTCCCACCAGCAGTGTAGGAAAGTTCCCCTTTCACCACAGCCCCACCAGCACTTATCATTTTTTGTTTTTTAATCTTCGCCATTGTGACTGGGTCAGGTGGTTTCTCATTGTAGTTTTAATCTGCATCTCCCTTATGATGAGGGAAGTTGAGCATTTTTTCATATGCTTTTTGGCTGTTCATTTGTCTTCCTTAGAGAGTTGTTTGTTCAGTTCATTTTCCCACCTTTTAATTGGGTTGATTTTTTTTTTTCCTTTTTTTTTTTTTTTTCCAGGTAAGCCACTTGAGTTCCCTGTGTACTCTGGTTACCAGTCCCTTATCTGAGGCATAGTTTACAAAAATATTCCCCCATTCTAGAGGGCTGTCAATTCACACTAATTTCTGTGTCTTTTGCTGTGCAAAAACTTTCTAATCTGATGTAATCTCACTTGTCTATTTTTGGGGTTATTGCTTGTACTTTGGGGGTCTCCTTAAGAAGTCTTTGCCTACCCCAGTGTCTCCTGGAGTTTCCCCAGTATTTTCCAGCAGAAGTTTTATTGTTTGAGGTCTTAGGTTTAGATATTTGATCCACTTTGTGTTGATTTTGTTACTGGTGAGAGATAGGGGTCTAGGTTAATCTTTCTGCAGGTGGGTACCCAGTTTTTCCAGCACCATTTGCTAAAGAGATTTTTTTCCCCCCACTGGATTGACTGGTACCCTTTGTCAAAAATCAGTTGGCTCTATGTTTCAGGATTTATTTCTTGGGTCTCTATTTTGTTCCATTGATCCACATGCCTGTTTTTGTATCAATACCATGCTGTTTTGATTATCACAGCTTCATAATATATTTTGGAGTCAGGGAATGAGATACTTCCTACTCCACTCTTCTTACACAGGATTGCTTTGGCAATACAGGGTCTTTTATGATTCCAGACAAATTCTATGATTGTCTTTTCTAAATCCATGAAGAATGTCTCTGGTGAAATGCTTGTTTACTAAGCATAATAATGAGTTGTCACTTCTGTTTTTCTCTTTTGTCACACAGATGTTAAAGGACCACCTACCCATCGTCTCTCTTGCGGCCAGTCACCCTACACCGAGACGACAACATGGGAGCGGAAGTACTGCATCCTCACAGACAGCCAGTTGGTATTGCTCAACAGGGAGAAGGAGGTGAGATAGCTATCACTGAGAAAAGCCATTCTGATGAGGATTGTGACATAGTGAGACCCTGTCAATAAAACAACACACATATATAGAATATGTACTTGACAAAGAAGAGGGATAAATAGGAGTGAAAGAGAAGAAAATAATGATCATTCAATGAATGAAAATGATTAATTGCCAAAAAGATATAAATATCTACAAAGATGTAGATAGAATTCAGTAAGTCATCTTTCCTAAAAAGTAAGTTCAGAAGAAGCATCAGACAGGACACACATTTCTTATTTTTACCTTCCTTTTCTCTTCTTTTGTCCCTTCTCATACTCAGCACTTTTTAACATGGCCAAGATAAAGGCAGGGTAGTCACAGCTAAGCAGTTTCCTTCTCATGCCTCAGTAGGCAGTGCTCCCTTGCAAGGCCTCTCTGAACAAACTTGCTTTTTCTCCACCCATTGAAATGTTTCCCTTACTTTTGTTACCATATCCCTACCCATGGCCCTTTACCAGTATTTTATTACATTTAACTTTAATATTGGGTCATCAGAAAAGTCATGACACATATTTGCGTAGAAAAACAGAAAAAAATAATTCATCACTTTTCCGATGACCCAATAATTTAGTAAAGATCAGCCTTTTCTAGGACAATTTCATAGGCATTGCTTTGTTTATATTAAATAGATAAGTAATAAAAGTTAATAGAATGAATATTTGAAAAGACGATTTCTAATGATCCAATCTGAATGAGTGTTATTCAGAATCTCATTTTAAATAATCTATTCAGTCACCAGTCTTATCTGAGCTATTAATAAGAAGTGATATAAAAAAGTCCTTTGCCATATTTTTGTCCTTACCTGTATTTTATATGTGTAGAACTGTAAGAAACAGGGCCAGCTTGTGACATGGTGGTTTAGGTAGCTGGATCTCACATGACTGACAGTGCAGTTCAAGTCCCAGACCTGGTGGCTTGTAAAACATGCTGGCGCGTGTGCATGCATGCCTAAAATCCCTAGAGGAGAATGGAGGAGAAGGGATTGTGTTGTAGCTATCCCCCCCGGGGGGGTGCTTTCTCACTGTCTTTCTCTCTCTCTCTCTCTCTCTCTCTCTCTCTCTCTCTCTAGCAAGCACAGGCACCTGATAGTCAATTAAAAAAAATAATAATACTGTAAGAAATGAAGCAGGCTAAAGTTAGCTACAAAAGGTGAAAAAGCTTGCCTTATTTGAAACTAAGATATAATTCATGGATAAAATATTTCTAGTTTGTTGAATAACTCAGATCTGAGTCCTTTTTTCTCTTCGAATAACTGTTTATGGTAAATAATTTTTTTTTTAAAAAAAGAGTTATTTAACTTTATTTTATTTATTTATTTATTTACTTATTTATTTATTTTTAATTTGAGCAGAGAGGGACATAGTGTGTGAGAGAGAGAGAGGGGGAAAGTGAGAAAGGAAGCTACCAGGTCCAGGGCTTGAACTGTGGTCAGCCATGTGGGAGTCTAGTGTCTTTTTAACCAACATACCACCTGCCAGCCACAATTTTCTAAATCAATATCTTCTGTACTTTATTCCATTTTATTCGTCATCTTGAGTAGCCCTTGTTACCTTGGGAACCCTCTCGCCAGTATTTTTTTCTTCCTGTGGTTCTGTGAGGGATCCTTTTCTGGCCCTTCCTTCCATTTATCCTTAATCCATCTCTTAAGACCCTTTCACTTGCCACCCCCTGTAACTCAGGGTTCACCATCAGCAAAATAAATAATTTTTTTTCCCATCTGTTCTCTGAAATCCTCCTTTAACTTCTTGGTCTCTTGAGAACCTGGTTTTTCCTTGAGGATATTATCTTCTTTTTTTTTTTTTGGAGAGGTTTTTGCTATAGGATTTTGCTATAAGGTGCGTGTGCTCTCCAGAGAGAGACAGAGAGACAGAGAGACAGAAAACGAGAAATCACCCCCCAGAGGGGATGGCCATGCCACAATCCCTTCTCCTCCATTCTCCTCTCAGGATCTTGGGCATGCACGCACACGCGCATGGCGTGAGTTTTACGCTACCGGGTCCAGGATGTGAACCGCTGTCGACTACATGCGAGTCCAGCAATATAGCCATTACGCTAACTGCTGGTCCCAAGGATACTAATCTTCTGTGAAGTCTTTCAAGAGGTGGCTGCTTATCCCTCATGGCCCTCACATCATGCTGCCAGCAATAGATATCTTCTTTCATGGGTGCTCCCTGTTTTTATTTGTTTCCCTAAAATGCTTACACTTTTAATTTTATGTTAGTCATCTTCTAATCCCTTCTGAACCCCCAGCCATCACTCCTCAGTTTTAAAAACTTTATCTCCTGGATCATTATTATTTTTTTCACATTACTGAAATATATATGATTTATTTATAAATGCAAACAAATGAACAATTTACAATATCTCAAAGGTTGAAAAAAAATGACACAGTACTGAATACACAACTTTTGATTTTCTTCAGATTCAGTTTTTGTGGGTATTTGTTGTTGTTTTATAATTTTCCTAGAGGGTGTGTGCACTTGCTGTAGGGACAGAGAGAGCGAGCACAGCAAGTGCACTCCCCAGGGGGATGGCCACATTAAACAATCCCTTCTCCTTCATTCTCCTTTCAGGATTTTGGGCATGCGTGCACATATACCCATTATTTCTCAAGGTACCAGGTCCTGGAGTTAAATTGTGTAGTTAGTCACATGGGATCCAGACATTTTAACCATCAGTTGGCCTGCATTTTGTGATTTAATTATACAAAGATGAGTCAGTTCTGCAACCTAAAAATATTTACTTATTAAAACTATACCAATATTTTAATCAACTATGTAAAAAAGATAACGAGACAAACATGTGCATTTATAGAACTGTGTATCAGTCAGGCCAGATTCCCACAGAGGGAATTCCCATTATGACCTCACTCATCTGTGAGGACACAGAGCAATCCTTGTTCAGACAGGCACACTCATCTAACTTGTCTGGCGTGGTCAGACCGCTCCTTCTTGATGGCTTCCTCCTGCTTATGAATGTGCATGTCCAGTTTTCTGCTTCTTAAAGCAGACATTTACCTTCCTCATCCACCAGCCATTGGAGGAGGACTGGAGCCACCCAATGATTGATCTGACCCATTCTTTGGGGAGAGTTTCTGGGTGCCCGTCTTCTGTTATGATATCTGGATTCAGATGAGTTTCCATCAGTCTCTTCTCTTTTTCACATCTTGCTGAAGTAGAGTTTTGAAAAACAAAACTACAAACTCGGCTATTCCTCAGGAAAAAATCTGTTATCAAAGATAACTTTCATGGGGATGGACTCTGGCTATCTAATAGTTGTCCGTCTGAGATGTAAACCATCATGCCTCCCGTTCCCTGCTTTGAAGCTGCTCAAAAAATGTATCTCCTTGGGAACCAGCAGTTAGCGTAATGGCTATGTCGCTGGACTCCCACGTAGTCGACCGCGGTTCGCGTCTCGGACCCGGTGGCTTACAACTCACGCCGGGCGCGTGTGCGTGCGTGCCCAAGATCCCGAGAGGAGAATGGAGGAGAAGGGATTGCGGCGTGACCATCCCCCCTGGGGGGTGATTTCTCACTTTCTGTCTCTATGTCTCTCTCTGTCTGTCTGGCAAGCGCACACGCCCTATAGCGAAAAACCTCTCCAAAAAAAAAAAAAAAATTTATCTCCTTGATTATTATTATTATTATCTCCAAGACTATGTTCAAATCTTAACTTTCTATGATTCTGATATCCTCAGAGATATGTCAACACTGGCTCTCAGTTTTTTGAACTCCTTTCCTCCAAGGAACTTCTCAGTCTCACCTTATTGTGACAACTCCTTTCTATTCTCAATTGCATGCATATTACTCTCTGACCATTACCTCCTGTCTCTAGCATATTTCTTATTCCAGCAATCCTTCAGCCCTCCTGAGACCTATGGTTCATTGGTCCTGTAACCTTTGCTGTCTCTCATACCTCCGACGTCTTCTCTTTTCTCTTCATTTAGCCTGAATTCCATGGTCGTTCTAATCACTCCCTTCTATACCCTTTCCTTGGCGTTCTCTTGCTTTTTCATACTCACTTGGCAAATTAATAGCTCAGTTAAAATCCCCTTCCTGTCTGCTTTGCCTTTCAGCCATGAAGCCAAATGTGTCTGGAGAAAATCACATCACCATGTGACTGGCCTTAAACAAAGGCTACAAACCTCCTATGAGCCGTTAATGCTGCTTGTCAATCAGGAAACATCTCCTTCAATTACTGTTCCATTCTCTTGTACTAGTGCTTCCCAATCTATCTGTGGTAAAGAACAACAGATAGATTTTGTTCCCACTCACCTCATTGTAATTAATATACTGCAATAAAGTGAATTTTGAAGAAAAATTAAATTTTTTGAAGAAAAATTAAATTTTAAAAACAAATGCAAGCCAATTTTTTATTAGATTTAACAGACATGAAATTACAATTCAATAAATATACTGAGCTCAATCATAAGAAAAAGAAGGAAATAGAATTATAAAAATTAGGCTCAGCTGTGTCTTGTAGGTGGTAGGATGCCACTGAGCAGTACTGCAGCTCTGTAGGAAGGCCTTAGGAATGGATTTTAGGTTGTCCTGGGCATGCTATGATCTTTGCTAGCTGGAGAACTGGATGGGGGGATGGCGGCAAGGTGAGACCCTGTCGAGGGTACCTATGTGCATATGCATCTCTCTCTCTCTCTCTCTCTCAATGAGTGAATAAATTTTAAAAGATTTTAATAAAAATATTAAAAGATGTGTGTTTATTCGTGAACAGTGGGCTGTACACTGAGACATAGCCACTGACCACACCAAGCATGCTGTTTCTCAATTTCTGCACTGTTTATCATGGACTAGCAACAGTTTGCTAAACAGTATAGGGACCTTCATTTGTGGTGATGTGACTACTGTGCTGATGACTTCACTGAGAAAATTAAAGCACTCAGAAGAGAACTTTTGCACATTCTGTCACACTGTCTACCCACCAGCTACTTTTTCTTTACCCCCTGATTTTTCCCTCCTTTTACCCTAGTGGACCTGTCCGCTGTTTTCAGGCCAGTTTCTCCATTTGTGCCTGTGCCATTATTTCTCACCATTTCCAGTGTATTTCACTATCAATTCTCCCCTACAGTTTTTTTGCATCTTCAGTGTTTTGCTCTCTACCAGATCATTCCCATCATATGCTATTATTTTTCATCTTAAAAAATTAAAAAGCCCTGTATTAACCTCACTTGTACTTCCAGTTACTATCTTTTCTCCTCTTCTCTTTACAGCACAATTAGCACAATTTCTTTCTTTCTTTTTTTCTTGGAAAGGGTTTTGTTACAGGGTGTGTGCGCTTGCCAGAAAGACACAGAGAGACAGAGAGACAGAAAGTGAGAAATCACCCCTCTGGTGAATGGCCGCGCTGCAATCCCTTCTCCTCCATTCTCCTCTCGAGATCTTGGGCATGCACGCACTGTTGTGAGTTTAAGCCACTGGGTCTGGGACTTGAACCACAGTCAGCTACATTGGAGTCCAGCCACATAGCCATTACGCTAACTGCTGGTCCCTACAGCACAGTTTCTTCAAACTTCTAAACTTGCTATCTCTAATTCTATTATCTCATTCTTTCTCCCTCTTTGTTTTTAACTTTGCTCATTTCTTTCGTGAATGAGAGACAGAGAGAAATAAACAGAGAGATATAGCACTCCAACAAGGTGTTTATGCCACAGACCCCCCCTCCCCCGCCAGCTTCAGCCAACTTGACTTATGGGCACACACATGCCTAGCGTACTCAAGGAGGCTCCAGATGCAAGTTGGTAACCTTTCTATGTGCTTCGCAGTGTGGGTCTACATTGCACGTTTTCACATTTTATCATTGTACTACTCTTCAGCCCCTAGAGATTATTCTCTTTTAAACAACCTACTCCAGTTAGACTCTTACCCATGTCACACTGCCAGAATTTATCTTGTTGTGCTCACTAGTGACCTCCACATTGCTAAATTTAGTGGTCACTTCTCAGTTCTGATTTACTTACTCTGTTAGCAGTCTTTAATGGAGTTGATTTTATTATCCTTCACTTGGCTTCCATGTCTCCTTGCTCTTTAGTTTTCCTCCTACCTCTGGTAGTTTCTTCTGAGTCTTTACAGATTTTCCTTCTCTCTGAAAAGTAACACAGGGGTGGATTGCATTCAGTTCTTGGCCCTCACTTATTTAGGGAGCTCATCCAGTCTTCTGACTTTACCCTCTTTTGCTGATGATTCCTCATATTTTGTCTTAAACTTTCACAAATCTCTTTTCTAGATGCGTACCTATCCATCTGCCCAGTACACATCTCCACGTGGATATGTAAGAGTCACCTTCAACAAGCCCTAATCTTTGCTTCCACACCTGCCAGAGGTCATCCATAGCTCCTTTAATGGCAACTCCATCCTTTCAGATTTCAAAGGCCCAGAACTTCCCAGATCACTGTATTCAGACATATTGGTTTTGTCGCTGTTCCTTAAGCACATCAGTCATGCTCCTACCTCAAGTACTTAGTCTTGACTTTTTCCTCTGCTTGGAATGTCTCTCTGTCAGATATTTGCATGGCTTACTCTCTCCTTCGGCACTTTGCTTACATATCATCTACTCCGTAAGGCCAACCCTTACTAACTTATTTTTTTATTTTAATTTTTAAATTGCATATAATAATTGTATATATTTATGGGATAGTGTGATTTTTCAGTACATGTATACAACGTGTAATGATCAACTTAATATAACTAGTATGTCCATAACCTCAAACATTTATCATTTATTTATGGTGAGATTTACAGTTCTTTTTGGTAGCTTTTTTTTTTAAAGGTTTTTTGCTGTAGGATGTGTGCAATCGCCAGAGAAAGGGAAAGAAAGTGAAAAATCACCCCCCAGGGGCGTGCCACACCACAATCCCTTCTCTTTTTTCCTGGAATTTTGGACATGTCTGCACACACACACCCAGCATGAATTTCAAGCCATTGGGTCTGGGACTTAGACAATGGTCAGCCATGTGGGGAATGAGCCGCCTTAACCACCACACCACCTGCTAGTCCAGTAGCTATTTAAAAATATAAAATAGGGGACCAGCAATTAGCATAATGGCTATGTCGCTGGACTCCCACGTAGTCGACCGCGGTTCGAGTCACGGACCGGGTGGCTTAAACTCACGCCGGGCGCGTGTGCGTGCGTGCCCAAGATCCCGAGAGGAGAATGGAGGAGAAGGGATTGCGGCGTGGCCATCCCCCCTGGGGGGTGATTTCTCACTTTCTGTCTCTCTGTCTCTCTCTGTCTGTCTGGCGAGTGCACGCGCCCTGTAGCAAAAACCTGTCAAAAAAATATATAAAATATATTGTTAACTATAGTCAATTTATTGTGCAATGAAACACTAGAACTTCCTCTCTTCTGTAACTTTATACCCTTTGATCAACCTCTGTACCCTTTACTTTACCCTTTCCAACCTTTGGTAAATAACCATCATTCTGCTCTCTATTTTTTTTTCTTTTTATTATTTTATTTTATACATTGCTCTATCAAGATCCTCCTGCCTTCACCTCCTGAGTCACTGAGATTACAGACCCATGCAGTTATGCCCAACCTACAGGTTGGATGGGGATTTGAACCCATTGATCGCAGGCTGCGGAACACGGTGACTCAGCACCATACACCACCACAGCTGGGACTACTCTTTATTTCAGTGAAACCAACTTTTTAAAATTACACAAATGATTGATATTATGTGATATTTTTCAGGCTCATTTCACTTAACATAAAGATCTCTAGCTCTGTCCATGTTACCACAGATGACAGGATTTCATTCTTTTCTTAATGACCAAATATTGGGTCTTAGGAAAAGATGTGACTTATTTTTCTATGCAAAATTATATGATGACTTTTCTGATTACCTTAATAGTAATAGTAGTCCTTTTGTAAATATACTGGTTCCTGGCATGTAATAAATTCTCAGTAAATATTTGTTGAATAAACTTTGATTCCTCAATACCCATTTCTTTAGTGCAAATTTGAGAGGAGACCTTGTTCATCTTTTCTTTCTATGAAAATTCTTAAATAGAGACTTAATTCTTTTTTCTTTTTCTAAAAATAGATAATAAAAAGAGGAGAAAAATAATCCTCAAGGGGCTTTTCCATAGTTGAGTATGTGATTTCATATTTATTTATTGAACATTTGTTATGTATGTGAGGTACTGTTGTCTCAAAGATGTAGTTTTGTTGTGACATAGGGACATAAATTTAAAGTTACAACCAGGCGAACAACATAAAGGTGGTAGTTGCACAATATTATGAATGTACCAAGTGTCCCTGGATTGTTTAAAATGGTTTATTTTATGTTATATAAATTTCACTTAATGTCTTTTTTTAAAGTACAATTTAACTACAAGAGAAAGATACCTCAGGGGTTCTTTGGTTGGGTTGTAGTGTGGAGTAGAGAATAGCAAAAAAAATGTTTTACAGAGAAATTATGCTTGAGCCATGTCTGAAGGCACAAATTAGAGCTCACCTGGAGGACAAGAGGGAAAGAACATCCTACTTATGTATAAGGGAGCAAAGTCAAGAAACATGTCTCTTGGATCAACTACAAAATATTCAGAGTTTTTGGAAAAGTGATAACTGGCAACAAACCAGATAATAAAATGGCTTGAAGATTGAGATGAGGAATTTGGATTTTATTCTGGAAATGATCCAGACTATGGGAAGTATTTAACAGGGCAGTGACATTAGATTTGTTTCTTTGAGAAGTAACCAAACAAATGATTTAGGGGACTGTTTCCATATACCAGGTAACAGATGATGAGTTTACAAAAACAGTTTAATGCCCTAGGATACATGGTTATCTTCTGCCATTGTGCATTGTTTAAGTCTCCAGAAAAAGAAAATATGAAGCCATTTCTGTACCTACTACTTGAGTAGGTTTAATATTTTGTTAATTTCATTATTAGAAAACATTGAAATTCCATTTTTTGTGGAAGGACCAGAATATGCAATCACCCATCTTTATTTCATTCACATTTAGAAATTATAAGGAGTAAAATTTTCTTTTTTTCGTTTTTTCTTTCTTTTTTTTTTTTTTAATTACTAGAGGGTACATGCACCCACCAGAGAGGAAGAGAAAAATCACCCTTCCCCCCATGAGGCATTTACACTGCAGTCCTTTTTCCTCCATTCCTCCTTCCTGTCAGGATTTTGGGCATGCACACACATGCATCTACCATGTTGTTCAAGTCACCAGGGTCAGAATTGCAGTCAGCCATGTGGAGAGCTGGCTCCCTAACCACAGTGCTCCAAGGCCGACCCAAGAATCTTCTCAGGCTTGGAATTTTGTACTGAATAATTTAGAATTCCTGGAAACAAGAAGTTTAAGGAATTTCTGCTAAAATTATCTTAAAAGGTTGTTTTTAAGCCCTAATCAACTGATCACAGGATGTTTACTGCTGTGTTAAAATGGTAAATTAAGAGAGTTCTATAAGGATTTAAACCAAACTCCTAGCCAGGCACTGCTGGGATGCTGGAGGAGTATAATTGTCTAGTATCACTGGTGTATTAAGTCCGTTTGTGGGATCTTGTAATGCTCTCCCTTAGCTGTGCATGTTCTTTTCAGAATTGGGGGAAAAGGCTGTTTAAGGGATGTACATGGGAAGAGTGTTAAATACAACAATTACCAATTTGGGAGTGTAGCAGAGGGGTAGATCTGGGCAGAATGCTGAAGAAAGTTTGCCAGGAGTGTCACCTTGAGAAATGACTCATTGGTTGAGTAAATTACCTCATGCAAATTGTGCCAAATAGACATTACTGTGTGTTATGAAATATATGTCCCTGCCTGGGTGCCGGGAAGGGCCCCAACTGGCTTGACACCAGCCTAGTTCAGAAAGGGCATAGGAGGCCGTTTGAGTTCTGTTTTGCTTGCATACAAGAGATAAGACCAAGAAAATAGAGATTAAAGAGTTGAGGGAAATGGTAGAGAAGACAAACATGAACCCTGTGAGGTACTGCCAGTATAAAAATTCAAAAGAAACTGAGTTTTGAGGGTTCTTTTTGTTTGTTTGTTTGTTTCTTCCCTTTTGGCAATAACAGGTCATCAGGACAGGATGAATTTGGTTCTGTTTTTCTTGATAAACCTCTACTTTCTGTATCTGGACTTTTTTAGGCTGGATGCTAGTGTACAGGCAGCAAGGCACTAATGATATGATCGTAAAATGATTTTCTTGCTTTTGTAAGGCACTATTTATACTCGGATATATTGATGAAAATACAAAAAAAAAAATTAGCAGTTAGGCTTTGTGCAAACAGCTAAAAATGAACTGTTATTTATCCTGGAGTAAACTACCCATTGCATATTTCATTCAGAACCACTTTTCAAGGATTCAATGGATATATAATGTATCCTGAATATGCATTCACTGTGTAATGAGTTATAGTGAATAAGACACAGTTCTTTCCTCTGTCTTCCTCCATTACAAATTTAGTGGTAGAAATAAGACAAATAATTTTAAAGTGACAGTTGATAAATAGCTCAAGTGAACTGGATAGAATAAGAAAAGAAATCCATTTATTCTAAATAACTGTGCTCTGACTAAATATGTAATTAAGTGCTACTGGCAATGAGGAATTATTAAAAGAAGCTTAATAAGAGAAGGAATTTGATCAAAGTCATACATAATGAATATTAATCTGTAGGGGTTTTGGAAGAAGGTGAAATAGGAAGGAGCCAGACCAACTAGCATACTATCATTATTGAGATCTTAAAACTTGAGTGGCTTCCAGTACTCCCTGAATTATGCATGGCCTGGTATTCAGGGCCTTCCAACATGGTCATAATATATGTTGGTTCTCTACCCACTTTTTCCCTTTAAGAGGTTCTGGCTAAATCAGTCTACTCGCTGTTCCAAAACCAAACAAAGAAGTCATACGCTTACCAATGTCTCAGCTGATGTTATACTTTTTCCTTGACCTAAAATGGCCTCTATCTCTACCTTAAAAATATTCATTTGTGGACTGGAGTTGTTTTAAGGTTTGGGGATTGAATAAGATACAAGCTCTTAACGTACAAGAATTGGTCACAAAACTCAATGAGCTGCAAGAGAAAACAGACAATCAGTTCCAGGAAATGTGAAAATCATCTCAGGACATGAAAGAAGAATTCCATAAAGAAATAGACACCCTAAAAAAGAATCAAACAGAACTTCTGGAAGTGAAGAATACAATACAAGAAATTAAAATCTCCCTAGAAAGCATTAACAACAGATTAGACTATGCAGAAGAAAGATTACTGACCTTAAACACAAAGTCTCCAGCATAGACCAAATCACCAAAAAGAAGGAAAAAAATAACCTAAAAAACTGAGAACAACATTACTGGAAATTCTAGACACCATGAAATGCCCAAATATCCATATAATTAGGGTATTCCAGAGGATGAAGAATCTGCTAAAGGCACGGAAAACCTCTTTCATGAAATGCTATCTGAAAAATGTCCAAATATACAGAAACATGGAGAAATTCAGACCCAAGAAATAAAAAGAACCCCAAATAGAATCAACTCAAAAAGATCCCTCCCCCCCCCCCCCCCAAACACATCATAGCCAGATTGGTAAAAATTAAAGACAAAGACAATATTTTAGAAATGGCAAGGGAGAAACGTCAAGTTACTTATAAAGGGTATATCCTATTAGGCAGACATCAGATCACTCATCTGAAACAATGCAGGCAAAGAAGGAATGGGAAGATGTGTTTAAAACATTAAGAGAAAAACAATGTTGACCAAGAACACTCTGTCCAGCAAGATTCCTTCAAGCAGGAAGAGCAAATATTCTTAGATTAAAAAAAAAAGAAAAACTGAAAGAATTCACCAATCATAGACCAGCTCTACAAGAAGTACTGAGGGGAGTGTTATATCAGGATAACTAAAGAGAGAGAAACAGAAATAGGAGAACAAAAAGAAACTGAGTAATGGCTAACAAAACAACAGGGATAAATCCACAAATATCAATAGCAACATTGAATATTAACTGATTAAATTCTCCCATTAAAAGACACAGACTGGGAACCAGCAGTTAGCGTAATGGCTATGTCGCTGGACTCCCACATAGTTGACCACGGTTCGCGTCCCGGACCCGGTGGCTTAAAACTCAAACCGGGTGTGTGTGCGTGCATGCCCAAGATCCCGAGAGGAGAATGGAGGAGAAAGGGATTGCGGCGTGACCATCCCCTCTGGAGGGTGATTTCTTGCTTTCTGTCTCTAATGTCTCTCTCTGTCTGGCGAGCGCACACACCCTATAGCAAAAATCTCTCCAAAAAAAAAAAAAAAGACACAGACTGGCTGAATGAATACAAAAGCAGATGCCATCTATATGCTGCTTACAAGAAACACACCTCACTGATAAGGACTTACATAGACTGAAAGTAAAGGGTTGCAAAAAAAGATAATCCATGCAAATGGAAACCAAAAAAAAAAAAAAAATGACTGGAATAGTGATACTGATATCAGACAAAATAGACTTTAAGATCAACGATGTAAGAAGAGACAAAGAAGGACATTATATAATCTGAAAGGACCTGTTCACAAAGAAAGTATAACACTTGTAAATATCTATGCACCCAAAGCTGGAGCACCTAAATACATCAAAGAGAGATGGTTAAAGCTCAAGGAAGAGATAGACTGAAACACAATAATTGTAGGGAATCTCAACACCCCTCTGACTCCTCTGGCCAGATCATCCAAACAAAAAATAAAGAGATACAAGATCTAAATGATACCATGTATGAAATGGACTTGACAGGCATCTATAGAGTATTTCGCCCAACTGCTACAAAAATATACATTTTTCTCACCCCCATATGGGACATTTTTGAAGACCGACCACATGATAAGACACAAAACAAACCTTTACAAATTCAAAGGTATAGAAACTATACCTAGCATCTTTTCTGACCATGATGGAATCAAACTTGAAATCAACTACAGAAAGAGCCCTTGAGAATTCACAAACACATGGAAACTAAACAACCTACTCTTAAATGACTTTACGACTATAGAAGAAATTAAAACTGAAATCAAAAGCTTCATAGAAACCAATGATAATTAACAAACAAGTGTTTATAACCTGAGACACAGCAAAAGCAGTTATAAGAGGCAAGTTCATAGCAATTAGTGCCCACAAGAACAAAACAGAAAGGTGACAAATAAACAATCAAATGACACAACTTAGGGAACTGGAGAAACAAAAAGAACAACACACACACACACACACACACACAATCCAGGAGGAGAGAAATAATAAAGATTCGAGCAGAAAAAAATGAAATAGAATAGAGAATAGAGGAACTATACAGAAAATAAATGAAACCAAAAGTTGGTTCTTTGAGAAGATAAACAAAATTGACACACCCTTAACTTGATTAATCAAGAACAGAGAAGAGAACCAGATAAGTCAGCAAGGAAACAGGTGTTATTACAATGCATATAAGAGAAATTTAAAATATCATCAGAGTACTATGACCAACTGTATGCCAACAAACAAAATCTAGATAAGATGGACAAATTTCTGGACACATATAACTTACAAAGATTGAGCCTGGAAGAAATAGAAGTCTAGATAGATCCATAACAAGAAATGAGATTGAATTAGTAATAGATAGTTTTCCAACAAGAAAGAGCTCAGGTTCCAATGAATTTACTTCTGAATTCTACAAAACTTTTAAGGAAGAACCAAACCCAATTCTCCTTAAACTACTGAATCTGAATTTGAATTTCTAAAAATTCAAAAGGAAGGAACCCTCCCAAATTCATTCTGTGAAGCCTCCATCATCTTAATTCCAAAACCAGACAAGGACATGACCAAAAAAAGAAAACTTCAGACTCATATCCCTGGTGAATATGGATGCAAAAATTCTCAACAAGATACTAGCAAATTGTATTTAATAACATATTAAAAAGTTCATACACTATGACCAAGTAGGATTTATTCCAGGGATACAAGGATGATTCAACATATGCAAAATGATTAATGTAATACATCACATTGACAAAAGGAAAGATAAAAACCATATGATCATATCAATCGATGTAGGAAAAACCAATAAAATGCAACATCCCTTCGTGATTAAGACTCAGCAAAATCTGCACAGAAGGAACATGCCTTAACAAAATAAAAGCCATCTATGGCTTTATCCATAACTAACATCAGACTGAATGGGGAAAGCTAAAAGCCTTTCCACAAGAAACTGAAACAAGACAAGACTGCCCACTTTCTCCACTCCTTTAACATAGTGCTGAAAGTTCTAGCCAATGCAGTTAGACAACAGAGTCAAATAAAAGGCATCCAAATAGGAAAAGAAAAAGTGAAATTATCTCTACTTGCAGGCTATATGATGCTATACATAGAGAAAAAAAAAAAAAAAAGGATCCATGGAAAAAACTCCTTGAAGTGATAAATGAATATAGTAAAGTGGCAGGATACAAAATCAATGTATAAAAATCTGTAGCATTTTTATACACCAACAATGGACAAACTGAGACAGACTTGAAGAAAGAAATCTCATTCACAATAACCACAAAACCAGTAAGATATCTAGGAATAAACCTTACCAAACACATCAAAGATCTCCATAAGGAAAACTATGAAACACTAGAAAAAATTTAAAACATTCCATGTTCCTGAATTGGAAGAATTAATATAATCAAGATGTCAATCCTACCCAAATTAATCTACAAATTCAGTGCAATCCCAGTCAAACTACCAGAGATAGTTCTCACAGAAATAGAAAAAAAAAATGATAAAGTTTGTCTGGCAGCATAAAAGGCTTCGTATTACCAATGTAACACTGTGCAAGGGGAATAAAGTAGGCAGGATCTCACTTCCTGACCTCAAAACATGGCAAGACGTGGTAATTAAAATAGTATGGTATTGGCACAAAAACAGACAGGTAGACCAATGGAACAGAATTGAGAACCCCCAAGTAAACTCCAAAACATACAGCCAGCTGATCTTCAACCAGGGCACAAGACAATCCAGTGGAAAAAAGAAAATCTCTTCAGCAAATGATGCTGGGATAACTAAATATCCACCTGCTGAAGGATGAAACTAGATTCTTATCTCTGACCACTAACAAAAATTAACTCAAAATGGATTTAGGATCTAAACATAAAACCTCAAACTATAAAAATACTGGTAGAAAACAGAAGAAAAACTCTTGGCAACCTTGGAGTAAGCAAAAGACTTTTTAAAGAAGACCTCCAAAGCACAGGTAATAGTCCCAGAAACAGACAAATGGAACTACATTAGTTTGAGATGCTTCTACATGGCCAAAAATAAGTAGAGTGAGAATACAACCATTAGAGTGGGAGAATATATTTGTAAACTATACCTCAGATAAGGGACTGATTACCAGAATATACAGGGAACTCAAGCAGCTTACTCAAACAACAACAACAAAACAAAACAGTCCAATTGAAAGATGGGAAAGTGAGGGACCAGCAGTTAGCGTAATAGCTATGTCGCTGGACTCCCATGTAGTCAACTGCGGTTCAAGTACTGGACCAGGTGGCTTAAACTCACGGCCAGGCTCATGTGCGTGCATGCCCAACATCCTGAGAAGAGAATGGAGGAGATGGGATTGTGGTGTGGCCATCCCTCCTCGGGGGTGATTTCTCGCTTTTTGTCTCTCAGTGTCTCTCTGTCTTTCTGGCAAGTGCACGTGCCCTATAGCAAAAACCTCTCCAAAAAAGAAAAAAGAAAGATGGGAAAGTGAGCTGAACAGACAGTTCTCTGGAGAAGACATATGAACGACTGAGAAGCATGTGAAAACATGATTGACATCTCTTATCATAAGAGAAATGCAAATCAAAACCACAAAGAAATACCACTTAACCCCAGTCAGATAGGTAAAATTAAGAAAATAAATAATGACAAGTGCTGGTGAGGCTGCAGTGAAAAGGGAACTCTCCTACACTGTTGGTTAGAATATAAATTAGTATGACCACTTTGGAGAATGATGTGGTGATTCCTTAGACATCTACAAGCAGAACTACCATATGACCCAGTAACTCCATTTTTAGGTATTTGCCCAAAGGATAGAAAAACCCTCAGTTAGAAAAACATTTGCACATTCATATTTACTGTAATTTGCCGCATTATTTACAATTGCTAGGACATTCAGTCAACCCAAATGTCCAAAAATAGATGATTGGATTGAAAAACTGTGGCATATGTACTCTATGGAATACTACTCAGCCATAAAAAAAAAAAAAAACATTGAAACCCTGACATTTGATACAAAGTAGACCAATATGGAAGACTTAATGCTAAGTGAAGCAAGTCAGAGTATGAAAGACAGACTTTGTATGTCCGCACTCAATATGTACTGATTACCTGTGTTGTATGGCAGAAACTGAAAGTTTGGAAGGTATAGTAGTAGAGAGGGCAATGGTAGATACTAAAGATAGTAAGGATGGGGTAATACAGGAGTGGGTAATGGAGGGGGGAAGAAGGGAGGGGAACGGGGGAAGAGAAAAAGTGTTTAACTGACAAAATGAAGAGCTATTTGCTGCTGCTTATGTATATAGGAATGTCTTTGTCTTGACTGATACACATGGTAATTGTGCTGGAAAAAGGAATGTTATATGCTGTAAATATACCTGTGATTAAATGGTAAATAAATAAATAAATGAATAACATTAGGAATCCAGAGTGTAGATCATTGGTTTTCAACTTTGCCTGCCTACAACAACCAAGAGTTGTCTAACCATTGATATTTTCTAAAGTTCCTCTGTGTAGTTCTAATTTGCAGCCAAGTTTGGAACCTTTATTATATTAGGTCATCGGGAAAGTCATGACATATTTTTCTGTTTATCTATGCAAAAATACATCATGACATTCTTGATGACCCAACAGATGATAGTTTGAGATGGCTTAGCCATGATAGGAAGGAGAGTAAACACCACCGTAGGGCAGTGGTTCTCAACCTAAGTGATTATCAGGATCAACTGTGGGCCTGTTGAAACAACTTGCTGAGCTCCACCCTTAGAGTTTCTGATTCATTAGGTCTCTGGTGGGGCTTGAGAATGGACATTGCTAGCAGACTCCCTGGAGATGCTGATGCTACTGGTACCTATGCCATACTTCCTTTAAGAACCACTGCCTTAAGACTAGAGGAGAAGGGATTGTGGTGTGGCCATCCCCCTTAGGGGATGATTTCTCACTTTCTGTCTCTCTCTCTGTCTCTCCAGTGAGCACACACACCCTATAGTAAAAGCCTCTCTTAAAAAAAAAAAAAAAAAAAAAAAAAAGCCACTGCCTTAAAGGATAGGAAAGTCGAGGAATTTTTCTTTCTTTGAAAGGATTGAAAAATCCTTTTGAGTGTAATGGCTGTCACTGGACTCCCATGTAGTCGACTGCAGTTGGAGTCCTGGACCCAGTGGCTTAAACTCACGCAGGGCGCGTGTGCGTGCGTGCGTGCCCAAGATCTCAAGAGGAGAATGGAGGAGAAGGAATTGTAGCATGACCATCCCCCCTTGGGGGTGATTTCTTGCTTTCTGTCTCTGTCTTTCTCTGTCTTTCTGGCGAGCACACACACTCTCTAGCAAAAACCTCTCCAAAAAATGAAAGATCCTTTTG
Source organism: Tupaia tana (assembly GCA_026018925.1). Classification (NCBI taxonomy): domain Eukaryota; kingdom Metazoa; phylum Chordata; class Mammalia; order Scandentia; family Tupaiidae; genus Tupaia; species Tupaia tana. Next base: position 117,494,201 of record JAKSZU010000007.1, read on the forward strand.
AGGGGCCTGCAGGTGGCATGGTGGTTGGGGTGCTGGAATCCCACATGACAAACCTCATTTCAAGTCCCAGACCTGGTGGCTTTCTCTCTCTCTCTCTCTCTCTCATGAGAGTGCATGTTCCCTATAGAAAATTAAAAATACAATAATAAATAAATAATACTTTAAAAATCCTTTTGAGAATATGGTAAACCTGAGCATCTTTTCAGTGGCTTGTGTGTGTGTGTGTGTGTGCACGTGCATGCGCGCTACAGGGCACGTGTGCTCACCAGAGGGAGACAGGGTGAGAGAGAGAATGGTTGTGCTACAGTCCCTTCTTCTCCATTTATCCCTCCTTCTGGGATTTTGGACATGCACACACATGTACCCAGCATGTTTCTCAAACCACCAGATTTAAGACTCAGACCACACAGTTGCTCATGTGAGATTCAGCTGCCTTAACCACCAGGCCATGGCTGGCCCCTTTTTGGTGATATTTATGAAAAGATAATTGAGAAGAGCTTTCTGATGCTAATTAGCACAAATCTTGATTACCCGTTTGACTATATATTTAATTGAAATTGAAATTGAAATGGATTTCCATGTGATTCTAAACAGAATGAAAGGCAATTTTGCAGAAAACACATGGATTTGTATGTATGATCTTTACCTTATAGATGCCACATTGCTCTTTTCATTGCTATGGATGGTTTGGAATGAAGAGGGGACCAAGAGCCAGAGATGCAGTTGACTTAACAAGCACATCCTAGATACCTTCAGAAATCATTAATCGTTTGTTATTTTCTACCTTCCTCCTCTAAAATGGAATTAAAGTACTTGATTTAAAAACAAAACAAAACCAGAAGACATACAATTATTATAGAGAGTATGTGCATATGAGGGAGACAAATCGCCTCAGCATACCTTATCATACTGCAGCCCCTTTCTCCCTACTCTCCATCTCCTCAGGATCTTGGGCACTCCATGCACTCATGCCTGGTGAATTTCGAGCCCAACCTGGGGATTCAAATCTAAGGTTAGCCATGTGGCTTCCAGCACTGCACCACCTAGACTGAGCCAAACATACATAATTTTTTAAATGAGCAATTCAGTATAGTCAAGAAAATGTGGGGACCAGAAGTTATCATAATGGCTATGTCACTGGACTCCCATGTAGTCGACCGCGGTTCGTGTCCCGGACCCGGTGGCTTAAAACTCATGCCGGGCGCGTGTGCGTGCGTGCCCAGGATCCCGAGAGGAGAATGGAGGAGAAGGGATTGCGGCGTGGCCACCCTCCCTGGGGGGTGGTTTCTCGCTTTCTGTCTCTCTGTCTCTGTCTGGTGAGCGCACGTGCCCTATAGCGGAAAAAAAAAAAAAAAAAAAAAAAAAAAACCCACCTCTCAAAAAAAGACAAAAAAAAAAAAAAACCAAAAAACTGTGAACTAGTAAGTTATGGCAATCAGAATTGAGAAAATTGCTCTTCTAAACCTGATTCTCTTCAACTGTACCCTAAGATTTGTGAATTCCAGCTTGGTTCATTTTGAAAGTACCTGAAGGGGCCAGTGAGTGGTGTGGTGTCTTGGGCAGGGGAATCCCACATGACTGACTGTACCATTGGAGTCCCTGGCTCAGCAGCTTGGAAAACAAGGTGGACGTATATGCATGTATGGCCACTCATAATCTCAAGAGGTCACTAGACGAGAGGCAGGTGCAGTGTGGTCATCCCCCTGGTTGGGGGCAGGAGAGGGCACGGAGAATGTGCTTTCTTGCATTTCCTTTCTCTCTCTCTCTCTCTCTCTCTCTCTCTCTTGTCTGTCTGTCTGTCTCTCTCTCTCTATCTCTGGAAAGCACACACACCTTACAGCAAAAATTGGAAAAAAAAAGTACTCAAAATATAATCTGTCATATTTTAAATGAGTATGTCATTTTTAGCAGGGCTGGAGGTGGTGTAGTGTGGCTAAGGTGCTGGACTCCCACATGGTCAACTGTGGTTCTAGTCCCGGACCTGGCAGCTTGAAATCACACTGTGGGTGTCTGTGTGTGCATGCCCATGCCTAAAATCCCAGGAGGAGAATGATGGAGAAGAGATTGTGGTGTGGCCATTCCCCCTGGTAGGAGGGGCAACTTCTCACTTCCCCTCTCGCTGTCTATCTCTCTCTGTGGAGCACATGTGTGCTATGGCAAAAACTTTTAAATATATGTGTGTGAGTGTATAATATATTTCTATTAAAATATATATATTTCCACATATATAAATATATAATTAGCTAATAAAGAACCTATAATGTTTTGACAGTCAATATTCCAAAGAAATGCAAGTTTAGAATCAGAGTCAACATTATGTTCCCTTGTATACTGAGTCAAGGATAAAATGCCCAAATCTTTAAGAACTGGACTTTGAACAAAACACTTGATCATATTTTAAGTTGAAATTATAAGAAATGAGGTTACCTTAAAACCTTGAGAAAAGGAATTCTGTCTAGAGGTGTGATGGTAAAATGCTATCGGTGAGGGTGACAACATGGGAAGGTTCTGAGTGTATAGCTGGGGCCCTCCTTGAGTATGTGAGACACATGTGTGCCCATGATTGGAATTGGGTGGATCACGACCCTGATGGGTATTCTGTCTTTCTGCCTCTTTTTTCTCTCTAAATTTGTCACTCGTGGAGGAAATAAAGAAACAAAACAAAACTTTGAGAAAAAATTCGGAGTGAATTTTAGGCCCAAATAAGTTTAATGTATTTTATCTTCTCCTTAGACACAGTAGAGACAAAGTATGTGGTAATAGAAGCCATTCTTACTCTTTCCCTTTATACAGCCTTTACAAATTTCCATAGAAAAGATTATTCTCTCCTTAAACACTATAAGCAACTACTGTCTTTCTTCCAAATCAATTAGAACTTTCATTACTTCAGATAATAGGCATTTTAAGAA